>CM071855.1:1454166-2908333 GCA_036507275.1 Sicyos edulis | reverse complement strand
AAATTAGAAATGTTGGTTTATATTAAAAAAAAACATTAGCTTGCTACTAACATTAGTAGGCTACTCAATTTCTGTTTTGTAAGCTAATGTTAGTAGGTCTACTCCATTTCTATCTTGCAAGCTAGTGTTAGTAGATCTACTCGATAAATTTTCTATTTAGTAAGTTGTGACTTAGTTTAGTATCCCAATTTGGATGTAAAACGTAAATTATTTACCATACCTCATTTTTTTTCCTGTATGCTTTTTACGTCATTTAATTTAGAAGGGTTTTTGTCTGTCAAATTAAATTTGGATGTAAAACTTAAATTATTTACCATACCTTATTTTTTTTCCTGTATGCTTTTTACGTCATTTAATTTAGAAGGGTTTTTGTCTGATCAAAATTTGACGTTTTAAAAATTCTTGTATTATATCTACGTACACATAACAACATGGATATGTTAATTTATGTTGCAGCATTCATCATACTACGAACAAGTTTTAAAACCTTCGTTCTTCTTATTTGTTTCTTGTTAAGAGAAAAACCATGTGTTACTTTCAAGAGAAATAAAGATGCATAAAAGCCATACTTCTGAACTCACTTGAAATGAATTTCACTGTAGGCTTCTTGCTCTTGGGACAAACTTTGTTACCAGAATGATTCATCAACATGGGATGGCTGAGTTCAAGAGAAATGCTACTAAATTTAATGACTTTAGTAGCAGCCAACAAATTTCTGTTCTCCCACATTTTCCTTTTCGAAAGCAGAATGAATTTGAGCATTCAAGAAAACTTCATGAGATGTCTCACTTTTTGGAGATAATAAGAAATCTGCATTACCATCTTAGTTCAAAATTTAAGAGGCCAAGTCAGGAATTGGTATGTTTATATTGATATTATGTGAATTTATTCATTGAAGGAGTAATAATTTATTTGAACATTGGATTTTATAGGTATCAGGGGACACATCTGATCAAACCAGTTTATTGCTGGATGAACCTCAGCTTGTTTCTACTGATATAATACCATTAGGGAATACAAGTCAATATGAACTTTCATTTCCTTCAAATGATTTGAACTCTAGCGTTGTAGATGGTCTTATTACGATGCCCATGGTTTCTGAATCCCAATTGGATTTAGAAGATTTAGATGGAGACTCAGCTGTTGTACTACACGGAGCCTTCGGAAAGAAAGTTGTCCCGTTGGAGAATCCCAATCAGATGATGGCACGTTGGAAGTCAGATAAGTTGCCGCTTAAAAATGTAGTTAAAGATGCTCTTCTCTCTGGTCGTCTTCCTTTGGCTGTTCTTCAACTACACATTAATCATTTGAGAGAGTTAATTGAAGAGAACGAACCTCATGATACATTTGCTGAAATTCGTGACATTGGAAGAGCTATTGCTTATGATCTCTTCTTAAAGGTAACAAGTCAGTTATTTTTTCTGCTGATCGTGTATCCATGTCTTCTGAACAGCATGTTTGTGTGTTGTACAGGGTGAGACTGGCCTTGCTATTGCTACACTGCAGAGGCTTGGAGATGACATTGAAGTTAGCCTCAAACAATTGTTGTATGGTACAATTAACAGATCTTTCCGAGTGGAAATTGCCTCGGAGATGAAAAAATATGGGTATCTGGGGCCATTTGACCAGAGGATGATGGATATAATATTGCATATTGAGGTACTAATCACTTCAGCTGCATCCATTTTGATTCTATTGAAGTTAAAATCATTTTTTTATAATCCATTTGGAACTAAAATATGCTCTTTTCTGTATTTCTTTATAAATGGGGAAATGGATTAGAGGCTCTACCCAAGCAGTAATTTCTGGAAAACATTTCTGAGCAGGCAGAAAGCAAATATGGGTTTCCCATCAAGTTCTAACAGCCCTGGGGAAAATGATTTGAGGACAGTACATTTTCATTTAATCAACAATACTATCATTGATTGTGGTGAGGTTGATGGCGTTGTTTTAGGTTCGTGGCCCAATGCCGATGAGAACTCTTCTGTCCCGGAGACCACTGAAGATAAAAATGCTCATATGGGATATTGGGCTGCAGCTTCCATTTGGACAAACACGTGGGATCAACGAACAACTGATCGTGTAAGTTATGTCTGCATTAACATTTCCTTGCTTAGAAAGTTGTTAGCAAGAATTAATAAGTATGGTGATCAGGTATGTTGGTGCTGCCTTTCTTTCCCGTGACTACTGCCCAATTAAATTTTTTTGATAAAAGGAAACAAACTTTTCATTGAGAATATGAAATGAGCAAAGCTCAAGATTACACAATCCAACAAGGGATCAAAAGAAGAAAATTACAGAACATTACAAAAGAACAGAGGAAAAATTAGAACTAACTGAAAATAGGGCAAATAAACATCTAGACGAACTTAACAATTCATGTTTTAAAAGAAAGCATGCCAATTGGAGAAACTGCCCAATTAAATTAGTTGCACCAACCTTTAGCTATTGGGTGAATAATTCTGGCTGGGAGCTTAATAAGTCTCAGATATGCTTTGGAGCCTTGTATGATTTCGTGTATCAAACATATCGACAGATTGCACAGTGGCCTTCGAATATACTTCATACGTTTTTTTTTCAATAAGAAACGAACTTTTCGGTGAAAAGATAGAAAAATGTTTGAGGATAGAAACTCTGGAAGGTTAGTTAAATTACAACCTTTAATTCTAACCAGATCTTCCAAAGTAAAGCTTTTATTTAGCACACCAAAGTAAAGCTTAGGTAGTATTAACTCATGAGATCTAATTTTACATGATGAAGGGTTCGGTATGATATATGGTTTATACTGTATTATCTTGGCCCATTTATATTTTTGATAAAAAAAAACTTATATAATGCATGTCCTTTGCTTCTCTCCTTTCTTATTCCCCTGGACACTCCGCACATGCACACACCCAGACCCAAATATTGTCAGATTGATCCACTTTGTTTTGTTATCCAGTTGTGTTTGATGTGGGATATTAATATGTCGGATTGACATCCTTTTTTTGTACAGATATTACTGGATCAATCTTTAGGTAATGATAACCATGTGATGTGGGAATCTCGACTTGATTATCATATATGCCACAATAACTGGGATGGTGTATCAAGACTTCTCGATATGATTCCTGCTGCCATTTTGTTGGATGGTAGCCTCCAAGTAAGCTTAGATGGTCTAGAGTCAGCTTCAGCAGTTGGGTGCAACAGAGAGACTTCTTTTTACAGCAATTACTTTTACCCTCTTGAAGAGTTGGATGCTGTTTGCTTGTATATTCCCAACGCCAGAATTTTCAGATTCTCTGCTAATATTATGTGCTCCAAATGGTTGGGTATGCTCTTGGAGGAGAAGCTTGCAAGGCATTTTATATTTATGAAGGAATATTGGGAAGGCACAATGGAGCTGGTACCACTTCTTGCCCGTTCTGGCTACATTTTGCACAGGCTTGATGAGATTGTTTCTGTAGATGACCACATCAGCAGTTCAGTTGATCAAAGATCCCCAAACAAGGGTGGATCATTTTCTGTTGATTCTGTGCAAGCATTGTATAAAGTTTTCATACATCACTGTTCACAGTATAATTTGCCCTTTCTTCTCGACCTTTATCTGGACCATCATAAACTGGTCATTGATAATAATTCAGTTAGTTCACTTCTGGAAGCTGCAGTAAGTACCAACACTTTCAGTCAATGTGGCTTACTCTTTTTTTTCCCCTATATTTTCTTATTTTATTTAAAGTCATATTCATCTTTCTTCTGTTCTTATATATTTGAAGTACCTTATATGGGTGAGTGAGTTCGTCAGTTTAAGGGATGAGTTAGTAGGAACTTAGCTGTGGGGCTGAAGGGGGTTTGCATTTGCAATTATAAGTGGTGAATCAAAGAGACAAACGAGGGAAGTTTTTGGGGGATTTATATTGATCTTGGCTTTAGCTAGCCAAGCCCAATAAATATATATATAGAGATGGATAGGAAACAAACCATTTCATTATATATTGGTTAGGATTTAGGAAACAAACCATTTCATTGATATATGAAAGAGTTATGGAGAAGATAAATAAAGGAGGAGAATGGGGAAGAAGGGAAAGAGAAGATAGATAAAGGAAGAGAATGGGGAGAAAGAGAAAGTGAAGATAGATAAAGGAAGAGAATGGGGAAGAAGAGAAAAAGGGGAAGATGAACCAACTACATAAGCCAATAAAAACAGGGGAAAATTACTAGGGGATGAATCCATAAATTCAAGCTAGTACACCAAAGATAAAGAATTTTTGTCGGTGGAGCTTTGCTTGTCGATGTTGCCCGAGGAAATGAGATAAGAAGAAACCTATCGAATAACCTTGAGTGTTTTCTCCCATATTCAAAGCCTATGAAATTGAGGTAAGGTTCACCAATCGATAGTTGTTTTAAGGATACGTGCCCAAATGTATACCCTTGTGAAGATATGTACGACGTTGATGTGTTGATTTGTAGTTCACCAGATAAATCGCTCGTGGTTCTTAATAGGCTGTAGTCGTACCAAAAGAGGAAAAGAGGACCAATGAGAGATAAGTCGGTCATTTATTCCATAAGTTTCACTGAATAGAGATCTCAAGATAGAATTGACGATAAAATAAAGATATTTTTTAAACATAAGAGTATAGTTGGAGCTCAATGAAACAAATAGAGGAGAGCCATATATGCAAGAGAGTAATCGATGTAAACTCACATTCGATAGGCTTTGCATGGGGAGAAGAGGAGAAGAAAGTAACACATTTATCAATGAGTGTATGTTGAAGCTCGATGATGTAGTAAAAGAGAAAAAACGATGAAGAAAGATAGAAAGGGGGAGGGTGAGAGATCAGAGGAGAGGGGAAAGAGTGGAAAAACTCACCTTCAGTAGGTGTTGCAAGGGGAGAGGAGGGGAAGATGCAACACACCTATCAATGAATGTTAACCAGTGCTCGGTGAGCCAGAAGAAGAGGAAGATAGATAAAAGAAGAGAAAGAAAGTTAGAGAGGATTTTAGAGCTCTAGTGATAGAGAGGAAGGAGTCAGCTCATGAAGAGGAAAGGCCAATGATTTGCGACAACCCGAGATGCTAACAAACCAAACTAGAAAAAGGGAGACGAGAACTAGCGATTTGACGAAGGCATAGTGTCGGACAACCACCGGCTGATGATTGGTTCACGAAACACATTGTATGTTCTAAGGTAGAGAGTAGGGAGAAACAAGAGAGTGATCAATGTAAATCTGATAAGTAGAGAAAAATGCAGAAAAATGAGGTCGAATGTGAAACGAGCTTGATGGCGCGACACGTTACACATGGAGCTCGATGTGAGGAGACGATGGTGTATGAACGAGAGATGGTGTTGGAAGAGACGAAGGAATCTAGTGGAAGAAGAAAATTGTCGCATGACTAAGACCGATGGTGTACGAAGTGGACAGAGACAGAGAGAAGGGTTCGGAGAGGGATGATGGAGGCATCGGTTGTAGAGATAAATGGAAGAAAACTGACACACAACGAAAATAGATGATGGAAAGTGTTTGGAAAGGTATGATGGAGGCATCGATTGCAAAGATGATCGAAGATAAAATCCTTTCACATCCTCGATGCTAGAGTTAAGGGTGTTCAAACAACCTGAATAACCCAAACAACACTACCTAGTTTGACGGGTTGGATTAAAAGCTTTCTTGGGTTGGGTTGAGTTCAAATTAATGAAATTTTCATATGTTGGGCCGAGTCGAGGGTTGACCTAAAATTAATTTGGGTTAACCTGAGTTAACCAGAATGTATTATTAAGTCTAAAACAAAATCTTTTTATCTATAACATAATTATATATACATATAGTACCTTTAATATTATTATTATTTTTAATTATTTCATTATTATTTTTAGACATTTTACCCTCTCAAATTCTTTCTAATATTTGTTTAAAGTGTTTAGAATGGATCATTTATAATATAAAGTAAATTAGAATTTATCAAGTTGATTTATTTAAAATTTAAAAGTAAATAACAAAAATATATTCAAATTTAAGAAAAAAAGAAAAAAAAGAAAAGAAGTAACAACCTAGCGACCCAAACTAGAAATATATGGGTTGGGTTTGCTCTAACACATAAGATTGGACGGGTTGGTGGATTCACCGACGCGAAAAATTGAGTTGGTCGAAAAAATCCCCTCAACCTAACCCAACCCAAGTACACCCTTAGCTAGAGGAGTGGCATTGAAGAGGAGGAAATCATGAGCTAGGGTTTGGTTTGCAAGGTTTTAGGGAGAAAAATGTTAAAGAGAGAGGGCTTCTTTTGAATCTTTTAAAGGTATAATTGTTACTAACTTTGCTTCATTATGTATTTACTCTACAAGTTACTCTTTTTGTTGTAAATGAAGCCAAATTCTTCAAAAATACGGTCTTTAACTTTAAATTTAAAGTGAAACTTTGAGGCAAATTATATTTAATCCATATTTTATTTTAAAGTCCAGTTCATTATATCAAATGCTAATAATCGTCTGAACTACAAAAAACATGTTTTTAAATTGTTTTAACACAAAAAGGGCTCCTTCTATTTTGAGTTCTTTTTGCAATAGAACATGGAGTCTAGGTAATTGACTAAAGTAGCTGAAAATAAAGTGTAGAATAAACTTGTTTTCTTTTTTACTTGTTTCTTTATTCCTGTTCTTGCTGTTTTATGTTTTTGTTTTTTATTGTGTTGTTTCCCCTTTGTAACACCTTTCATTCATTTTCTTAATGAATAAGATTGTTTCCTGTTTCTAAAAAAAAAAAGAATGAACTTACAACCAATTTTAAAGAAGCAAATTAGTTGTTGCTATCACAAACAGTGTTTTAAAAGGCGTGCCCAGGTGAGCGCCTAGGCGCGCCTGGGCTCAAGTCCAACCTTTTGCTCCTCGCCTGTCCCAGGCGAGGCGCGTGCCTTGTGGCGCCTTACGTGAAGCCCCTGGCGCCAAAAGGCGCGCGCCTTGTGGGATTTTTTAAATTTCCTTAGCGTTTTTTGTGTTTTAGATCCCGTAATAGGTCATTCGAAGTGCATGAAGGTTGATAGTTGAATATTATGTATGTTTTATATATTATTTTTGGTTAAAACTTCATTTATGTCCATGAAAAGTGTTTTTATTGTGTATACACACATATATATATAATTTTTTTTTTATATAGTACGCCTTAAGTAAAAAAGCCCTCGACGTTTGGTGCACCTTGTGCCTCAGGCTCCAGAGGGTCATTGCGCCTTAGTGCACCGTGCGCTTTTTAAACATTGGTCACAAACGGTTAGCTATTTTAGAAGGCTATAGTTTTATTTTTTGTAATGAAATACGTATTTGAAAATATTTTTAGATAATTAAGCAACCCACAGAAAATTTTCCTTCATTTTAGCATAGCGCTTAGTCTCGCCAAGATGTGATGGCGTTCAATTTCTGCTTGCATCAAGTTGGAATGCTGGCATTTGAACCATTTTGGTGGGACCATCAGTTTTCTTATATTCTTGTGTAATTTCTACACTTTACATAATTTTTCAAAAAAAAAGGAAAAAATTTCGTGTTGAATTTATTTTACACCTGTTAGTCATGTTAGGTTGCTTCGGAAACAATGTGCCTCACTCACAGAAGTGAACGGATTACAATTTTCCTCCTGACCTTAATTTTATCAGACATTCCTTCGAGTATCCCTAGATATTCCCTATTCATAGTCCTTACAACTTAGTTTATATGCTCATCTTCACCCTCTACTCTTATGGTTTGCTGATGTAGGGAGATTGCCAATGGGCAAGATGGCTACTTCTGTCCAGGATCAGGGGCTGTGAATATGAGGCTTCATTTGCTAATGCTCGCTCAATAATGTCACTGAATTTAGTTCATGATTCTAACCTTGGTGTTCGGAATATTGAAGAGATTATTTCCACTGTTGCTGATATTGCTGAAGGAGGGGGAGAAATGGCAGCCTTAGCAACTCTAATGTATGCCCCTTCCCCAATCCAAGATTGTTTGAATAGAAGTGGTGTAAACAGGAATAGTAGCTCGTCTGCCCAATGTACTCTTGAAAACCTCAGGCCAGTTCTGCAACGATTCCCTACATTGTGCCGTGCCCTAGTTACATCGGTCTTCCAGCAAGATACAACTTGCAACTTTTTGGGTCCAAAATTGAAGAATGGTTAGCTTCTCCCCTCCTCCTTTTGAACCTCTTATGCTAAAGCTTTATTATATTTTTTGGAATCTCCCAAATACACACACACGCACACACACACACACTGTTTATGCATTTGAGCGGTTAATCAGTTCACATTCATTGTTTCAGAATTATCGGAATATCTACATTGGCGTAACAACGTATTTTTTTCGGCTGGACGTGATACTTCACTTTTACATATGCTGCCATGCTGGTTTCCCAAGGGAGTTAGGAGATTGCTTCAGCTCTATGTCCAGGTTTCATTTTCTATCCTTTCAATAACCCACATACTCTGACATAAATGGTTCACTAAATTAATAGACAGTTGTTTAAAAATGTATGGACTCTTAAAATTTTTACCGGAGAGTTGGAATGTATGGTTTTGTGTAGGACCCACTTCACTGAGGGGGTTTGAATGATTGTACATACTACTTTTCCGTTGAATTATGTTTAATCACCAATCAACCCAAAAGCTTAAGTTGATGGGTTGAGGTAAATTTAATTATATCAACCAACACTCCCCATCACTTGTGGGCTTTGAAATTTGAGAAATGCCCTACAAGTGGAATTCAATCTTAATCGGGGATGAAATGACTTGGCAGGGGCTCAAACATAGGACTTTCTATTCTGATACCATGTTACATTCTGCTAAATCACTAATCAACCAAAAGCTTAAACTGATAGGTTGGGGTAAATTTAATTATATTAACCAACATTTTCTATGAACACTTAACCGGTTGAAGATCTTTTTTTTTTTTTTTTGGATAAGAAACAATTTCATTATAATTATGAAATTACATAGACAAAAAGTCCCCCATAGAATTACAAAAGAGCTCTCCAATTATAAAAAAGGGAGTCATAGCTATATGAGTAAAAAAGGGGATAAAGTTTTCTCCAGGAGACCACCGAATTTGTTACATGGTCCATTAATCTATCAAAAGAATTAGCTTTGTCCTGAAACATACGGTAGTTCCTCTCCTTCCAAATGTGCCAACAAAAAGCCCTCATAAATTTTCCCATAAGATCGTCTTTTCCTTCTTAAAAGGGTGGTCGGTAAGAACAATCTACAGCATAGTTGATGGCTTTTGCGGCAGAGGGAAGCTCCATCGAAATGCTGGTCGAATTAGGTTCCAGAAGGATGTCGCAAACGCACAAGTAATCAGCATGTGAGATTGTGATTCTGCATCTTTTTGGCAAAGGGAACACCATTGAGGAGAGATGTATAGGAGAGGTAGCCTTCTTTGTAGTTTGTCATGTGTGTTAATAGCTCCATGATATAACTCTCAAAGGTAGAATTTAACCATTTTAGGGCACTTATCTTTCCAAATAGCTTCAAATATCTTAGGAGACTCATGTGTGGTATGGCAAGTAAAATCTCTATCCAAGGATTTAATAGAAAATCCTCCAGTTGGGTCCGGTTTCCATATGCTTTGATCCTCTCCAGTGACAAGGCAAATTGTGTTAAGAACTGTAACTCCAGAATATCACCACTTCTATTCAAATATCTTGAAGATCTGTCTTGTACTCAACGCTATTCAAAATAAAATGCGTGGGTCCACATGATATCCACACTACCCACAACTTACAGTGCAATTATAACAATTGAAATAGTGTTACAGTTCGGCTACCCACATCTGAGTCATCCTAAGTTGGAAGGATGTTATTTCTAAAATTCAAGGTGCTTATATTTTTGTATATGGTTGATGTTTGTGCAATTTCTGTCACAGGGCCCTCTTGGATGGCAATCATTCTCAGCTTTGCCAACGGGGCAGACATTATGGGAGAGGGATGTTTATTGTTTTATGAATGATGATGGACATTCTGAAATCAGTCCTATCTCTTGGGAAGCAACCATACAAAAGCACATTGAAGATGAGCTATATGATTCATCTCTCAAGGTATGTCCAAACTCTAGGATATAGGTATACCTTTTGAATTCTTTTAGCAGCTACTTCAGTAACTTGGTTTTATTTGCCCATTTTAACGGATCCAGCTATATCTATTCTCTAAAATTATATAAGATTTGTTTAACTTTATATGGTTTTGATGGAAAATAGAAAGAAGTATTTTCTTGATGGAAGCATTCGCCATTTGTTCCATATTGAAATGTTCCCTTATCTCCCCTGATAAATTTTGAAAAATACTGTAAAGTAGAATTCTAGTTCTCAACTGCACTGGATATTATAGTCGGGTGGTGTGTATTAAATATCTTCTTGCTTTACAATATATTTTAAAGTTTATTTATGCCAGGGGAGATAGATAATGGAACACTTTCAAAATCAATACACACTCAGTTCATCGTATCTGTTGCCTTCAGGGAACTGGACTTGGGCTTGAGCACAATTTGCATCGTGGACGTGCATTATCAGCTTTTAACCATCTTCTTGCTGCTAGAGTTCAGAAATTGAAATCGGAGATTCAATCAGGTTCAACAACTGGACAATCAAATATACAGTTGGATCTACAGACACTTTTTGCTCCTTTGACACCAAGTGAACAGTCCCTTCTTTCTCCTGTAAGAATTCATTTATTTTACTCATTTACCTTATCATAGGCAATTAACACAGTAATGAAGCACTTAAGAGGATAAGGTAAATGCCAAAACTACAAAGAGAAAAAAAAATAAAAAAAAAAGAGAAAAAAAAAGAACATCATGAAGCAAGAGAAATTTCAAAATCTAAAGATATAAAATTGTTGGATCAACAATAAGTGAAATATTTAATTATTTTCTAAGTGACTTCAATATTGTCTACTTTTTCTTCAAATATTCTCCCATAAATTATATATATCCCAACACAGTTATCAAAATCACACATTTCTATTCTCTTTTTTCTATAGAAAAGTATTTCAATTTAATGATCAATACAATACTTATAAGGAGTTGCACACTGAAAAAGTCATGACAATTCAAACTGCAACTTGTGGAAGTCGTTAAAGAGAAACAAAATTGTTTTGATGTCTCTTTACTCATGCACAAATAACTCATCAAGGTCCACTAGTTTTTCTAATAGTAATAATGATCTAATACCATTTTTCTTCATTTTCTTACAAAGATCATCTTCTTAATTTATTTACTTGTCTTTCACTCCTTTCTTTATTTTTTTGACAACTGACTATATCATGATTTATTCTCCTTATTCTTTTGTTGCCCTCCCAAGAGCTCCCTTATCATTAGAATTTTTCAAGCTTGCTTTAGGACTGTAGATAATCAACCAAAATCTATGATTAATTACATTCCGCGGAGAGAACAAGGATTTAAACAGAAGATGTTCAATCTCCTTAAGAATTTGGCTTACCTATAAACTATTGGGTACTTCTCTTGGGTGTAGCACTAGATCTATTCATATCTGTATTTCTGGACATTGATGGTTGCCAAAATAGCCAACCGCTTACCCACCTTTGACAACTACAGGATCCTTCCAGCTATCCTAAAATTCATAAATTTTTAATTATACCTCGACAAATTTAACTCAATTAATTATGCAAAGTTTAACTGTCTTGAGCCATTAACAGTTTCTCCCTACTTGATTTTCAGATTATTCCACTTGCCATTACGCATTTTGAGAACTCCGTGTTAGTTGCTTCATGTGCTTTTCTCCTGGAGCTAAGTGGTTTAACTGCCAGCATGCTCCGTGTAGATGTTGCAGCTTTAAGGCGTATCTCAACATTTTACAAGTCTGGGCAATCTGAGAATTTCAAGCAACTTTCACCTAAGGGTTCTGCTTTTCATCCAGTTCCCTTAGAATCTGATAAAATAGAGACTCTTGCTCGAGCTCTGGCGGATGAGTATTTGCACCAGGAAAGTACAATTGTTAATAAGCCAAAGGGCACATCTAATTCAAATTCAACACCTCTGAAACATTGTCCACAGGTGCTTTTGTTCGTCCTACAACATTTGGAAGAGGTTAGTCTTCCCCCAGTGGTAAATGGAAATTCATGTGGATCATGGCTATTAAGTGGTAAAGGAGATGGGACTGAGCTTAGAAATCAACAAAAAGCTGCAAGCCATCACTGGAATTTAGTTACAGTATTTTGTCGGATGCATAGGCTTCCTCTAAGTTCGAAGTATCTCGCTTTGTTAGCAAGAGACAATGATTGGGTATTCTCCTTCAGTCTATGTTAATACTAAACTAACTTTCTCCACCATGATGATTCACATTCTGATTTTATGTCTCCTGTATTTGAAAGGTCGGGTTCTTAACTGAGGCTCACGTTGGCGGGTATCCTTTTGACACAGTTATTCAAGTAGTGAGTCCTATACACTGATTAATTTGAGTATTTTGCTTACCTAAATCTCTTATCCTTGACATTGTGTTACAAATTTTCTTCCATTTTATTTGTTACTTTAGGCATCAAAAGAGTTCAGTGATCCACGTCTCAAAATCCATATATTAACCGTATTGAAGGCTGTACAGTCAAGGAAAAACCCTGGCCCTTTGTCATACTCTGACACTGAAGAGAAAAATGGTCAAACCACCTTTTTAGATGGAAGTATGTACATTCCAGTTGAGCTCTTTACCATTTTAGCTGAATGTGAGAAGAATAAAAACCCTGGAAAAGCTCTCTTGATAAAGGCAGTGGAGTTGTCTTGGTCTATATTGGCAATGATCGCTTCTTGCTTCCCGGATGTGTCTCCATTATCCTGTCTTACTGTTTGGCTAGAAATTACTGCAGCAAGGTGACAAACAATTTTTCCTTATGGAAATGGAATGTATAGATGGTTATTTTCTTACTTGGAACTAGACCATTTTTTTATTACCTTATTATCCGTACAAAAGAGGATGTTTGCAAATACCGAACCTCTTTTCTGATTCTGTATTATATACAGGGAAACTACATCAATTAAGGTAAATGATATTGCTTCCCAGATTGCAGAAAATGTCGGGGCAGCAGTAGAAGCTACCAATGCCTTGCCAGCTGGGTGTAGATCACCTGCATTTCATTACGGCCGGAAAAATCCCAAACGAAGGCGAACCATGGATTCCATATCTGAAAATCAATCAGTCGGAGTGATGTCTGATCATTTTGGTGCTTCAACTAATGTTCCAAGTGACTGTATTGTCGAGGAAGAAGGGAAGATAGTTCAGGAACGCCAGCGGGTTTCTGTTTCATATGATTCTGATGAAGCACCATCATCTCTGGCCAAGATGGTTTCTGTTCTTTGTGAACAACAACTATTCTTGTCTCTGTTGAGGGCTTTTGAGATGTTCCTTCCTTCATGTCCCCTGCTACCCTTCATCCGTGCACTCCAGGTTATTGATTCCAAACTTTTCATCCTATATGATTCCCACTGCTTTCCTTTGTAGAATTTCGTTGAACTTACATTAACCAAATTATCTAATTATTCATTAGGCATTTTCTCAATTGCGTTTAGCGGAAGCTTCAGCACATTTAGGTTCTTTTTCTGTCCGGGTTAAGGATGAAAGCTATTCTCATGCAAATGTTGAGGGAGAGGAAAATACTGGGGCATCATGGACTGGATCCACTGCCGTCAAGGCTGCCAATGCTGTGCTGTCTGTTTGTCCATCTCCATATGAAAGAAGATGCCTATTGAAACTTCTAGCTGCAACTGATTTTGGTGATGGAGGACTTGCTGCCACATATTATCGACGGCTTTATTATAAAATCAATTTAGCTGAGCCTTCATTACGCATAGATGATGGCCCACACCTAGGAAATGAGGCTCTAGATGATGCATCACTTTTAACAGCGCTAGAAAAGAATGGACAATGGGAACAGGCACGCAATTGGGCTAAACAACTGGAAGCTAGTGGAGGTTCTTGGAAATCAGCTAGTCATCATGTCACGGAAACTCAGGTATTTTAGCATAAAGTTTCTAATTGACCTTTTGACTTGGTTTCAAATTATTCTTCTTATATATGATGATTACAGCACTAAATAAATAAAATATTTTTATTTTTATATATGATGATTACAGCACTAAATATTAATACAAACCAACGGTAAGGATTTAGTCTCCTTTTTTAACTAGTCTATTTCATACCTCATGAAATGGTTTATGTTTCCTATATATATATTATTTGCTAAGATAAGAAAGAAACATTTTTTGGCATGGCTGCTTCAAAACCTAGACGTACCTTTGGTGCTGTAAGCTTTACATGCTACGATTGATTGTATTAGATGTATTAGGGTTGTATCTTATGAGATTGTTTCTTAACCTACAAAAATGATTGTATTAGATGTATTCTTTGCAGAGAAAAACTTGAAAATAACTGTTTTCTTCTTTGTTCTCACTTCCTGTCAGTGTTTTAAAAGGCGCGCCTGGGCGCAAGTCGCACCTTTAGCGCCTCTCTTGGGAAAAGCGAGGCGCGATTAATTAGGCGCGCGCCTTTTGGCGCCTTACATGAAGCCCCAGGCGCCAAAAGGCGCGTGCCTTGTGGGCTTTTGTGTTTTCTTAGGGGTTTTTAGGGTTTATACCTCAATTTTTTGTGTTTTAGAGTCCCTAAGCTTTTGGCCCCCGTACTAGTCATTCGAAGCGCGACATAACTGATTCAAGACATTTCAATGCCTTAAATAACTTCATTTTTTAACTCACAAAGACAACATTCGCTTAAAATGAAAGGTTAATAGTTGAATCTTATGTATGTTGTATATAGATTCTTTGTTAAACTTCATTTCTATTCATGAATGAAGGTTAATAGTTAAATGTAATGTATGTTTTATATATTATTTTTGGTTAAAACTTCATTTATATCTATGGAAATGTGTTTATTGTGTATACACACACATATATATTTTTTGTGTTTTTTTTTATATAGTGCGCCTTAGGTAAAAAAACCCTCGCCTTTTGGTGCGCCTTGCGCCTCAGGCTCCAGAGGGTCAATGTGCCTTAGTGCGCCTTGCGCTTTTTAAAACACTGCTTCCTGTAAGCTATATTAGATAATGTGTGTTGGTTTATTTTAATTTTAGTAAAATTTTATTTTCATCTTTTTAATTATTTATTCATTTTAGGATTAGATTAAATATTATTTTCTATCTTTTCCTTTGATAACTAGGTAGAATATTTTCTTCTTATGATTAGATTATCTTTTCCTTTTTATGATTAGATATTATATTTTCCTTTTATAATTAGGTCATCTCTTGTACTCTATTTAAACCCATTGTTGAGTTCATTATTGAAGGAAGAATTTAGAGAATTTGAATTTTCATATTTCAACATGGTATCAGAGCCTCAAATTTTTCCTTTCGATCCCGATAAATTTTTTCTCTAGTCTTCCATCACCTTCTTCCTCTTTTAGGGAAAAAAAAAAACAAACTTTTCCTCAAATCTCCATTTTTTTCTTTATCTCAATCTCAAAAAAAAAAAAAAAAAAAAATCCTCTCAAAACTTTTTCTCTTCCCGTCCTAAACTTCCATCTTTTCCATAATCTTCTTTATTTTTTTTCCAACAAAAAAAAAACTCCAAAATCACCACTTTCTTCTATGTGTTTTTTTCTTCCAAATCTTTCTCCAAAATCTTCTTCTTTCCCTCCAAATCCTCTAAGAATTTCTTCCTTCAAATCTTTATTTTCTCATTTTATAAAACCCTAGAAAATCCAAAATCTCATTACCAATATTCTACCCTCTTTCAAAAAAGAAAAAAAAAATACTGCAATATTCTTCAAAAGAAATTTTTTTCTCACATCATCTCTTATTCCCAGCTGGCTCTGACATCTCCTTTCCCAGCTGGCTCTGACATCTCCTATTCCCAGCTGGCCCTGGCATCTCCTTTCCCAGCTGGCCCTGGCATCTCCTTTTCCAGTCGGGCCTGACATCTCCTTTTCCCAGTTGGCCCTGGCATCTCCTATTCCCAGCTGGCCCTGGCAACTCCTTTTCCAGTTGGTCCTGGCATCTCCTTTCCCAGTCGGCCCTGACATCTCCTTTCCCAGTCGGCCCTGACATCTCCTATTCCCAGTCGACCCTGGCATCTCCTTTTCCCAGTCGGCCCTGGCATCTTCTTTTCCCAGTCGGCCTGGGCATCTCCTATTCCCAGTTGGCCCTGGCATCTTCTTTCCCAGCTGGCCTTTTCATCTCTTTTCCCAGTCGGCCTTGGCATCTCCTTTTCCTACTGACTCGAATTCCCGAATTGGCTCTGACTAGTATTTCCAAATTGGCCTTGGCAGCACTCATCCAATTGGTCCTGACAATTAGCATTCCCAATTGGTCCTGACAATCAGCATTTTCAATTGGTCTTGACAATCAGCATTCCCAATTGGCCCTCGTATCAACCTCAGAATCATCATCATCTCAATTGGCGCATTATCATCACAATTGGCGCATCATCATCCAAAGACCAACTCTGATTAATTTTGTTGGAGTGTAAATATGTATTTATGTATATTCGATCTAGGTCCGTTAGGCCCGTGAGATCCAGGCCTGTTGTAACTCTTATTTAAAGACATTGTTTCTCCCTAATGAGTATGAGACCATTTAGTCGTATTGATCATTGACTCTGGGGCGACTGCACATATGACAGGTAACGAAAACTTGTTCTCTACATCGTTATCACCTGTTCAATCCCCTTCCGTTACCTTAGTTGATGGATCCTTGTCTCCTGTAAAGGGGTCTGGATCAATCACACTTACCTCTACCTTGACGTTATCCTCCGTTTTGTGTCTACGTACGTTCTCATATAATCTGATTTCAATTAGTCAACTGTCTCGAGACTTACATTGTTTTGTTTCTTTCTTTCCCGATTATTGCTTGTTTCAGGATCATTCGACGAAGAAGATTACTGGTAGGGGGCATGCAGTTGGGGGTCTCTATATCCTGGATCAACAACCAATCCAGGATGTGGCGTGTGCAGGTTCAGCGTCCCTTTTTGAAGTTCATTGCTGCATGGGTCATCCTTGTTTATCTATTTTGAAGAAGTTATTTCCAGAGTTTAGGAACGTGTCATCTCTCAATTGTGAGTCATGTCAGTTTGCAAAATTTCATAGATTGAGTTCGAGTCCTAGGATTAATAAACGAGCTAATGCTCCATTTGAATTAGTCCCTCCGATGTTTGGGGTCCGATTCCTGTTATGTCTAAAACAAGATTTCGTTATTTTGTTACTTTTGTTGATGACTTTTCCCGGTTTACTTGGGTTTATTTAATGAAAAATCGGTCTTAGTTGTTTTCTCATTTTTGTGCCTTTAATGCTGAGATTCGTAATCAATTTCATGCTTCTATCAAAGTTTTATGCACTAATAATGGGGGTGAATATTTTTCGAACTCCCTTCGCTCCTATCTTAGTGAGAAGGGCATTGTTCATCAATCATCTTGTGCGGACACACCATCTTAGAATGGTGTGGCCGAGCGTAAGAACAGGCATTTGCTGGAAACAGCTCGTGCTCTTTCTTTTCAAATGAAGGTTCCGAAACATTTTTGGGTTGATGCTGTGTCTACAGGTTGCTTTCTCATTAACCGGTTTTCGTCGTCGGTTTTGGGAGATAAAATTCCATTCCAAGTCTTGTGTCCTTCTACGGAAATGTTCCATCTTCCACCTAAGATCTTCGGATGTATGTCCTTTGTTCGTCCTTAAAAGACGAAACTGGATCCTAAGTCTTTGAAATGTATCTTCCTAGGATACTCGCGGGTCCAGAAAGGTTATCGTTGTTTTTGTTCGAGCGAACCGGTATATTGTCTCCTCTGATGTCACCTTTTTTTAAGATACCCCTTTTGATCCAGTGTCCAGTTCTCCACCTGTGGAGGATGATTTGTTAGTTTATGAGGTTGTCTCCTCGTCCGGTATTTCCTCAGTCTCTTCCTTCGGGTCCCTCTCTTCAAAAGGTCTACACTCGCCGTCCACGACCCTCAGAGGCTTGCCCTGCACCAGTAGATTCTTCGTCGTCTGATCTGCGAGCTGGTGATGATCTAGACTTGCCCATTGCTCTTCGTAAAGGTAAACGTTCTTGTACGTATCCTATCTCTTCTTGTGTGTCATACAATCAATTATCCTCTGCTTCTTGTTCGTTTCTTACTTCCCTTGATTCTGTGTCGGTGCCCAAAACTACTAGCGAAGCTTTGTCTCATCTAGGTTGGCACCAGGCGATGGTTGAGGAGGTGGCTGCGTTGGATGCAAATGGGACTTGGGAACTGGTTGCTCGTCCAGAAGGAAAGCAGACGATTGAGTGTAAATGGGTGTTTGCCGTCAAAATAAATTCTGATGGGTCGGTTGCTCGCCTGAAAGCACGGTTGGTTGCTAAGGGGTATGCTCAGACGTATGGAGTTGATTATAATGAGACATTCTCTCCCGTTGCCAAGATGTCGTCCATTCGCTTGTTTATTTCTCTTACAGCAATGAATGATTGGCCTTTGTTTCAGCTGGATGTTAAGAACACCTTCTTGCATGGTGACCTTCTTGAGGAAGTCTATATGGAGCAACCACCCGGGTTTGTTGCCCAGGGGGAGAATGCCAAAGTCTGTCGTCTTCGAAAATCCTTGTATGGCTTGAAACAGAGCCCACGAGCGTGGTTTGGTAAGTTCAGTCAAGTCTTTATGAAATTTGGAATGCAGAAATGCTCTTCCGACCATTCTGTCTTCTTTCGTCGGACTGAACATGGAATTATGTTACTTGTGGTATATGTTGATGATATTGTGATTACATGAAGTGATGGTTCAGGGATGACCTCATTAAAGGTCTTCCTTCATGAACAGTTTAGTACAAAGGATCTTGGTGATTTAAATATTTCTTGGGTATTGAAGTCATGAGAAGCAAGAAGGGGATTTTGTTGTCACAACGAAAGTACGTTCTTGATCTGTTAAATGAAACAGGAAAGTTAGGCGTGAAACCATGCAGTACACCGATGGTACCAAACCAGCAGTTTGTCAGGGAAGGCGAGGTTTTTCCTGATCCAGAGAGATACGGGAAGCTGGTTGGGAAGTTGAACTACTTGACAGTCACTAGACCAGATATCTCTTATTCTGTGAGTATCTTGAGTCAGTTTATGTCATCTCCTACAGTTGAACATTGGAGAGTCGTGGAACAAATTTTGAGCTATCTTAAATTTGCTCTTGGAAGAGGTATTTTGTACAAAAACCATGGACATTCCAATATTGAATGTTTTTTAGATGCTGACTGGGCAGGCTCTAAGGAAGACAAGAGGTTGACCTCGGGTTACTGTGTGTTTATGGGAGGCAATTTGATATCATGGGGAAGTAAGAAACAGAATGTGGTGCCGCGTTCTAGTGCTGAGTCAGAGTACAGAGCTATGTCCCAAATAACGTGTGAAGTAGTGTGGCTGGTACAACTACTTAATGAAATTGGAATTAAAACTGCGACACCTGCTCGACTATGGTGTGACAACCAAGCAGCAATCCATATTGCCTCTAACCCAGTGTTCCATGAGAGAACTGTGCATATCAAAGTGGATTGTCATTTTATTAGAGAGAAGATACAACAAGGCTTGATCTTAACGAGTTATGGAAGACTGGAGAACAGCTGGGTGATATCTTCACCAAGGCATTGAATGAAGTTCGAATAGACTATCTCTGTAACAAGCTGGGCATGATTGATATATTTGCTCCAGCTTGAGGGGGAGTGTTGGAGTGTAAATATGTATTTATGTATATTCTATCTAGGTTTGTTAGGCCCGCGAGATCTAGGCCCGTTGTAACCCTTATTTAAAGACATTGTTTCTCCCTAATGAGTATGAGACGATTTAGTCGTATTGATCATAACTTTAACTCCAAGCTTGGCTTGTATTCCATAT
Organism: Sicyos edulis; assembly: GCA_036507275.1. Classification (NCBI taxonomy): domain Eukaryota; kingdom Viridiplantae; phylum Streptophyta; class Magnoliopsida; order Cucurbitales; family Cucurbitaceae; genus Sicyos; species Sicyos edulis. The sequence continues at coordinate 2,888,504 of CM071855.1, read as the reverse complement.
ATAATCTAGCTTGAGGGGGAGTGTTGGTTTATTTTAATTTTAGTAAAATTGTATTTTCTTCTTTTTAATTATTTATTCATTTTAGGATTAGATTAAATATTATTTTCTATCTTTTCCTTTTATAACTAGGTAGAATATTTTCTTCTTATGATTAGATTATCTTTTCCTTTTTATGATTAGATATTATATTTTCCTTTTATAATTAGGTCATCTCTTGTACTCTATTTAAACCTATTGTTGGGTTCATTATTGAAGGAAGAATTTAGAGAATTTGAATTTCCATCTTCTTTCAACGGTGAGGATTATAGATTTAAATGAAAATTCCCACTTCTGTTTAAGTTAGTGTTGTATCTATCTCACTTCATGTGATTCATTCTTCAACTCTCCAAATTCATGGCCTCTTATACAATTTTCTCTGAGTCTACTGTATTTCTGGTGTGGGAAGCTCAAGGTAAAATGTAGCTTGTAATTGCTGACTTTAGGAAATTGAAGAAGTGGGACATGCTGAACTTTTTTGTATGTAACTAACCTGTTAATGTTTGTAAGATTTAAAATTGTTGTCTTCATATTTTGGCATACTGTTACTGTTGGGTTAATGATTCTCTCCTCGTTTAGGCCGAATCTATGGTAGCAGAATGGAAGGAATTCTTATGGGATGTTCAAGAAGAAAGAGTTGCATTATGGGGTCACTGTCAGGCCCTCTTCATCAGATATTCCTTTCCTGCTTTACAGGTAAACTACAATGATTTTAGTGTGGAACTGAAAATGTATAATCTCCTTTACCTTCAGATAATAAATGCTTGCTTGTGAATAGTCTACTTAGAATTACTATCTTATGTGTGTAGGCTGGATTGTTTTTCCTCAAACATGCAGAAGCTGTGGAGAAAGATCTTCCAGCCAAGGAGCTGCATGAACTATTATTACTTTCTTTGCAGTGGTTAAGTGGGATGTTTACGATGTCCTATCCGTAAGAAATTTTCTTAGATATTAACTTTATGGTTCTTATTTTGCATTTCAAATCATTATCACTGATTTGTGTGATCCAATCTATTAGGGTTTATCCCTTGCATCTTCTACGAGAAATTGAGACCAAGGTTTGGCTACTGGCTGTAGAGTCAGAAGCTGAGCTGAAAAATGAACGGGACCTGAACATTGGTGGCTCCAGCCGGGAATGTATATCTAGGAATAGCTCAAGTATTATTGACCTGACTGCAAGTATGATATCAAAAATGGATAAACATATAGGTACAATGAAGAATAAAAATATGGATAAACATGAGGTGAGGGAAAATAGCCAGACTCTTCACAAAAGCCAAGTATTAGATGTTGGCCTTTCAACTGCAGGAGGGGGGAATACAAAGGCAAAAAGAAGGACCAAAGTTTCCATCCCACTACGACGGCCATTAGTGGACTCTACAGACACAAACACTAACGCTGAAGATGGATATATTTCTTCCAATTTTAAAAATGACTTGAACTGGCAAGATGAGAACTTAAAAATGGATACATTTTCAGGATGGGAAGAAAGGGTTGGACCTGCAGAGGTGGATAGCGCCGTTCTTTCATTGCTTGAGTTTGGACAAATTACGGCTGCGAAGCAGCTTCAACAAAAGCTGTCTCCTGGGCAAGTACCTTCAGAATTCCTTCTTGTTGATGCCTCTTTTAAGCTCGCAGCTTTATCAACGCCCAACTGCAAAGTTTCAATGTCCATGCTTGATGGAGATTTATGCTCAGTTATTCTTTCATATGGTATTCAAGTTGATCAGTATCTTAACCCATTGCAGGTCTGCCAATCCTCTCTTTCCCACTCTTCTTTATTTACGCTTAGTAGCAATGTTAAAAGGAAAATATCCTCCCCTTCTTACTAGACTCTTTCAGTTTTCTGAATTTGTTGCCGTACAGTGGTAACTCATGTTTTCAAGTTGATTGATGTGTATAATCTGCATGTTTATCTGTATAGGTTTTGGAGTTTTTAGAAAAACATTTTGCTGAAGGTGGTGGACGTGGGCTTTGTAGAAGAGTAATTGCGGTTGTAAAAGCGGCAAATGTCTTGGGACTTCCATTTTCGGAGGCATATAACAAACAGCCAATTGAACTATTACAGCTTCTCTCCCTCAAGGCACAAGAGTCCTTTGAGGAGGCAAAAATTCTTGTGCAGACTCACTCTATGCCTGCTGCTAGTATTGCTCAAATTCTTGCAGAATCTTTTCTCAAGGTTTTTTTTCTTCTATCAAATGCCTAGTAGATGAGATCTCCAGAATTATGAATTTAGATTCAATTATTCTATCTCCAAAGCTTAATAGTTAATATTAAACATGCTCTGGTTTCTGTCTATATTTCATCGCTTGAATTTAAAAATATTTTATAAGAATCTTGATAACTTTTCTTAATTTGATTGCATCCATGGGATAAGTATTAATACTTAATGTAAACTTACCTCCGATTATTTTGAAAAAACCAGGGCTTGTTGGCTGCACATCGTGGAGGTTATATGGATTCCCAGAAAGATGAAGGACCTGCTCCTTTACTATGGAGATTTTCTGACTTCTTGCAGTGGTCAGAACTTTGTCCTTCGGAACCAGAGATTGGGCATGCCTTGATGCGTTTAGTTATTACTGGACAAGAGATACCACATGCCTGTGAGGTACTACTGTAACTATGATTTATACATATATATGTGTGTGTGTGTGTATATATATGTGCCATTATGCCGCCAAGGTTGTACATTAGGAAAGAGGATAGGTCTAGACTGCAAATGAAAAAAATAAGAAAATATGGATAATTCTTTTTGGAACCATGGTATTGTTAATTATTAGTAATATGAGGATAGACTGAAAATTCTAATCATATTTGTATTGATCTATTAAAGACTTCTGTTGGGGATAAACGATTTGGCCTTCTTAGTGTGTGATTCCTTGTGGTAATATTTTGTTGAAGAAATGCCTCGATGTCTTATTCTCACAATCGCAATGTTTTTTTTTTGTATTCTGCATCGATGAAAGTTTGTTTCCTATAAAAGAAATATTTTGTTGAAGAAATAAACTTATGGAAATTATGGAAAGTGGAATACTATTTATTTGTTTTCGTTCTTAAACGCAGTAAGAATTGTGCAAGTCTTGGTCAGTTAAGTGTAATATGGATTTTTTCAAAAAAAATAATGAAAAAAATGTGCATGGAAGCGTCGTTCTTTCTCATTTCATCGAATGTCTAGATGTTTCTATGTCAAGATTGATATCATTTCATTTAATAAGTGATTTTTTTTGTTCTTAAGACACTTGGCTCAATTTTTCTAACTTCTAAAAAAATGTTCTGTTTTAGGTTGAACTATTAATTTTGTCTCATCACTTCTACAAATCATCGGCTTGCCTTGATGGGGTTGATGTTCTCGTGGCTCTTGCTGCCACGAGAGTTGAGGCTTATGTGGCCGAGGGTGATTTTCCATGTTTAGCTCGACTAATAACTGGAGTTGGAAATTTCTATGCCCTTAATTTTATTCTTGGCATTCTTATCGAGAACGGTCAACTTGAACTTCTTCTTCAAAAGTTTTCGGCGGCTGCAAGTACAAGTGCAGGGAGTGCTGAGGCTGTCAGGGGCTTTCGCATTGCTGTTCTTACATCACTCAAGCATTTTAACCCCAATGATCTTGATGCATTTGCTAAGGTTTGTAGACATGTTCACGATGTCCAAAGTGTCATATTCTTGACAATATAATAAATTCATAAGTTGTCGTTTTAATTAGATCTTCTGTTGGCATTGTAGGAGTTTAGTCATATTGCATATGTAGCACACCTTGAAACTTAGGACATCAATATTTAGGTTGATGCTAAGATGTTATGGTTTTGAATGGTTGGCTTCCTTGTCATTTATTTCATCTTACTAGACCAACATATCCTTTTTTATGTTCTCTTCATGTATTTTATCAAATATTTAGCTGAATAAAAAAAAACATTTAACCTTTTTTTTATATTCGCGACTGTCTGGACCAGTTTGCGCGCATTTCGACTAATGTTAGGGGACATACCGTCTGACCCTACAACATTTGGATGTCAAATTCCTAGATAGGTGGCCACTATGAAATGAAATGATTTTTGTCAATAATAGGATCCAGGATCTAAATTATATCAAAAGTAAAAGAATAAAGATAAGCCAAGTTTTGATAGGTCTTGGAACCTCTCCTCTCAAGAGAATCTCTTGAGCCCTACAATAAATCACTCAATAATCACTTAATAATTGGATGTCTAAACCCTAACCTAACCCACTCTATTTATAACAAGATACTAACTTATTCTCTAAGTAATGGCTAAATAGAGCCCTAGGCCCAAACTTATCAATACCCGCCCCTTTAAAGCACCTTGTCCTCAAGGTGGGCATACACAAAAATAGAAAAATAAAAAATGAAAACTTTTTTTTTTTTTCCGGCGGCAGAAGCGGCGATTGTGGCAGCGGCGCGTCGGTGGTGGAGGTGGTGGCGGCGATGTCAGAGGTGGCAGCGGCGATGTCGGAGGTGGCGGCGGCAGAGGTGGCAGTTTTTTTTTTTTTTTTTTCCGGCGGCAGCGGCGGTGCGTCGGTGGTGGCGGCAACGGAGGAGGCGGTGGTGGCGGGGTCAAAACCCTAGACGCCACTTTAACTTGAATTGTCTTCATCTTCTCCGATTGTTTTTCTTTTTCTTCCATAATAATTTCCTTTTTGAGCTCTCTAAGAGAACTATTTAGGTCACTGCAACCCTCCCTCATTTTTCTGAGATCTTCTTTCATTGAAGCTACCCCTTTTCTGATTTCTTTTTTTAGAGAACCAACCGAGGCCATCAAACTTAGCAACTCCTCTCGAAATAAACGAACCTCTTCCTGATCCATCTCTACAACCAGGAATCGAAACTGCTCTGATACCAATTGATATGATCCAGGATCTAGATTATATCAAAAGTAAAAGAATAAAGATAAGTCAAGTTTTGATAGGTCTTGGAACCTCCCCTCTCAAGAGAATCTCTTGAGCCCTACAATAAATCACTCAATAATCACTTAATAATTGGATGTCTAAACCCTAACCTAACCCACTCTATTTATAACAAGATACTAACTTATTCTCCAAGTAATGGCTAAATAGAGCCCTAGGCCCAACCGAGCCCAGGCCCAAACTTATCAGTCAACTCCTTAGAACTCAATATTTATGTCAATTCCTTAGAACTCAATGTTCTTGTTAACTCTGTATGTTGTACTTTTGTTTTATCTCCCTTCTTCTGGATCAAGTTATTTTTGTTATTTATTTGATAAATTTTCAGAAATATTGGCATTTTTAACATTTGATGGAGTACCGTAGATTAATATCTGAGATTGAATGATCAAAGACTTACTTTTATAATTTCTAACCCTAGATTCATATTTACTTTTTCTAAGACATGCACGATCTGATTAGACTCTAATTTTATTCTCACTAAATGTGTGGCTGCTAAAAGTTTCTGAAGTAATCCTTTTGATGTATACTTAGATGCAACTTAACCTCAGTCAAATGGCTTAAGTGTTTAATTTTGTGATTACATCCTGTATGCAGGTCTACAGCCATTTTGACATGAAACATGAAACAGCTGCTCTTTTGGAGTCACAGGCAAAGCAGTCTTGTGTGATGTGGTTCCGGCGCTACGACGAGGACCAGAACGAAGACCTTTTAGATGCCATGAATTTCTACATTAAAGCTGCTGAAGTTTATTCTTCCATTGATGCTGGAAACAAAACTCGAAAATCCCGTGCTCAGGCCACTCTAGTGTCCCTACAGATCATGATGCCTGACTATAAGTGGCTTTTCCAGACTGAAACCAACGCCAGAAGAACTCTAGTGGAGCAAACAAGATTTCAAGAGGCACTAATTGTTGCTGAAGCTTATGATCTTGACCAGCCGAGCGAATGGGCTCTAGTCATTTGGAACCACATGCTGAAGCCAGAGATTTTAGAAGAATTTGTGGCTCGATTCGTCACTGTGCTTCCACTCCATCCCTCAATGTTAAATGACATTGCAAGTTTGTATAGGTCCGAAGTCGCTGCCCGTGGGGATCAGTCCCAGTTCTCCGTCTGGCTAACCGGTGGAGGGTTGCCTGCAGAGTGGTTAAAGTATTTGGGAAGATCTTTTAGGTGCTTGTTGAAAAGGACTCGGGATTTGAGGCTTCGTTTGCAGCTAGCTCAATTTGCCACTGGTTTTGTGGATGTTATTAATGCTTGCAATAAAGCACTCGATAAGGTACCTGAGAATGCCGGGCCTCTTGTGCTTAGGAAAGGGCATGGCGGTACGTATCTTCCGCTGATGTAAAGCGAAAGATCGTAGCAAACATCATGTTCATTTTTGACGATGCCTGGAAAGGTCAATCACGGTGGCTACGATAATGGCGATAACATCGGTTTCTTGGATCCCTTGTGAATGATTGGCCATGGAACTTTACTACCCTGCCCTTGTTTATTTGTTGCTGGGAGGGAAGTAAGAGATGGCACAAGGAGAATGTGCAGAGTAGTAAAATATGCAAACCAGTTTATTTCTTTGAAGATCACAGTTTTCTTTTTGTAGCTTTCCTTCACAAGCCTTGAAGCTACAATCATATTAGAGGCCTTTTGTATATCTGTTTTTTGGGATCTCTATTCCATTATGGTTGTTTTAATTTTTTTTTTTTTTTTTTTTTCTGCTTTGTTTACACCACCTTGATTTGTATAATATTTATACACACTTCCAAAGCCAGGTCTATTGAACATTCTTTGTTGAGTAAATATTTGAAAGTGTACCAGAATGAATGCTGTCTTTCAAAAAACAAAACTTCCTAATTCTAGTTAGGAATACACAAAACTTATTGAACAATTGTCCATTTATTTATAAATTTTCCTTTCATAAAGAGGTTTTATGCTAGAATGCAAGGTGTCATCCACTTTGGAGACCATAAGATTACATTAATGTATTTGAGTTACGGTTCTTCATAATTTGAGTATATTCATTAAATAGTTTTTCAAATCTTAAAAGATAATTATTTCTTGTTGGAGGAGGGGAAGCCTATTATGCAACATTTTACTTTTAAATAATATAATAGCTTGTTATTTATTAAATTAACAAAAAAAAATAATTGATAGCAATTTTTACTTTTATTAATGATCCATAAATCCTCTGAATCTAATTAAACTATTTAAAGCATTACATCCTTCAAAAGATGGCTTTCTTTTTTTTTTAAACGAAAAGTTCCTTTTTAATCAGTTAGTTATCTGGTTTGGTGTTAATTTACTTTCACTCCACGATTCGATCTTTGGAATCGGTATTTGTAATCCTCCAACTTGTACTAAAAAAAAATGTAAAATTGTTATTTATCTTATTTCAATGTACTTTAGTTTACTATATTTGACCAAGTAACCATATCCATAGACTTTTTTTTTTAAGAATTACCCATAAAGACAATTTGTTTTGAGTATCAGAAACCAAAGATAGAATTAATTTTTAAGTGTGTAAATTTATTTATTAATTTTAATGCCGAAACTTTTCAATTTTTTTAAAAAATGCATCGGAATTTTGTAACTAAAATGCAACTTTCTGAAGTGGTTTGGTTCGACATCTCGGCTTGCCTTTTAAATAAATCCGACATTTTCCGGTTCGCTTTGGGATTGAAAAACAAAACCGAACCGAGGATGAACATAAAACCTTTAAAAAAACCCTAATTCTCTTTGCTTTCCCGCCGTTTCTTTCTGTATCTATAGATTCATCGCCGTCGCAGCTTCTCGTTCTCAGCCTCGCCGTCGGTCGCAGCCCTCGCCGGTCGTCGCATCACCGCCGCATCTCGCAAGTCGCACGGTGCATCAGTGCCACCGTCGCCGCCGTATCTCGTCGCAGCGCCGTCGTAGCAGTCGCCACAGAGTCGCTGTCGGTTTGCTCAACAGGCAACATCGCCGTCGATATTTTACTGCAGCTTCACCAATTCCCTTCGCCGACCAACCAATAAAACGAACCGGTTAGATCAAGCCGTGATAGAACCGAAATAACCGATCGATTCGTTTGGTTCGAATCGGATCGAACCCATTTTCACCCTTGTTAAACCTTGGCGCCCCCATTTGTGAAATCTCTCTTTCAAATATTCTCCAAGTTCTTGGTGATTCTTTATATGAAGAGAATTTCGTTCGTGTTTGAATTTGCAGGAAAAAAAAACTGAAATTTCAAGCTCCTTGATTTTTGAGGGGTAAAATTCTTGTGGATATCGGTACCTTTCTCGCATTCTTTCATTGTTTATCGCTGATAATTCGCTGTGCTGAGGTTTTGAATGTGTATTTTTCCCATCTTGTCTTTTTTTCTGCTCTCCAGGCTAGTTTTGTTTGATCCTGTTCGCCAAAAATTACATTTTTTTTAAGTATTTGGTGAGATAATAAATATTCAGCTCTGGTTCTGGTGGTGTTCAAAATGGCAAATAGTAAGTATGAGTACGTGAAGCTGTTCGAAGTCGATGATGAGGTGATGCTGCCCAATCTGATCGTTGTTCGAGTTGATGGTCTTGATTTTCGAAGGTTCTTTTACTTAGGCCTTGTTTGATAACCATTTGGTTTTTTGTTTTTGGTTTATGAAATTTATGTTTATTTCTACTCAAATTTCTTACCATTTGCTGTATCCATATTTTCTTAAGAAAATAGGTGAATACTAACAAAATTTCAAAAACAAAAACAAGTTTTTGTAAGCTACTTTTTTTTTTCTTCCAAATTTTGGTTTTGTTTATTAAAATATAGGTAAGATGTAGATATCCAAATAAGGAAAAATGTATAATGTAGTTGTTGTAGGCTTAAATTTCATAAACAAAAAACGAAAAACAAAATGGTTATAAAAAAGGGTCTTACTAATTCAATTTTGATTGTTTTTTTTATATTAGTCATGTCCATCGATTATGTCACGAGACATACGACACCCTACAACATTTAGATATGAAGGAAACATATAGGAAATTAATTTCTAAATAGGTGGCCACCATGGATTTGAACTCCTAACTTCTTAGTTTCCCGAGGTCCTCTTGACCACTAAGTCACTATAGTTGATTGTTGTTTGGTAGTTTATATTTTGCTTAAGACCTTTTTCTCTTCTTTGGCAGGTTCTCCGAAGTTCATGGGTTTGTGAAGCCAAATGACGAAAATTCTTTAAGGTTGATGAATTGTTGTGCAATGGCCACAATGGACATGTTTTCAGATGTTGTATTCTCATATGGATTTTGTGATGAGTACAGGTGCTCTATCATCTCCACCCTATTAGCTATTTATTACTAGTTTCTTGACTCTTCCTTACATAATATCAACTATTGACTTATTCTTTGTGCAACAGCTTTATCTTTAAGAAGACATCCAAGTTCTACCAAAGGCGTGCCAGGTTTTTCCATTGATTTGTTATCCTCTTTTTTTATGTTCTTATGGAATTGTTCCCCAGGAATTTAATGTACATGTGATTTATAGATAATCGCTTTATTCTTTATGTCGGGCATCATGTACGAGTGTTGTTTTTGACATGATATTACTGTTTTTTTATCTTTTGGGTCAGAGCCAATATAATGAATAACAGATGTTTCTTATCATTATCATTTCTGTTATAAGAACAACGTTTCTTTTCATTTATTAGTTTCCTTCTTTTACTGAAATTTATGTTGATATGCTTACAAATTGACCTTATGCAGCAAATTATATTCGCTCCTTGCATCTTTCTTTACCTCTGTATATATAACAAAATGGCAAGAATTCTTTCCTCAGAAGAACTTGAGCTACCCGCCGTCATTTTGTGCACGTGTAGTATGTTGTGCTTCTATAGAAGTTCTTCAAGCATATCTTGCATGGAGACAACAATTATGTAGGTGGATGTTTTTTGGCTTGAAAATGCATAATTTTCCTAGATCTTGCAGAATCTTCAATGAATTTGTATGTTCTGTTTGATCTTCAAATACCTTTTTTGTTGGCTTGGTAGAAGGTCCTTTTAAACCTTTCAAAATTCACCTTTTTCAGGTCATATCAATAACTTGGACAATACATGCTTTTGGAAGCTGGTCGAATGTGGGAAGACACACAGGGAAGCCTGCGATTTTGTGCAGGTATTAAAATGTAGTTTTTTGTATTTTTGTAAACTTGTTAACCTTTTAATGTGTGTATTCATTAATTTTTCAGGTTACAGAGAAGAAAGAGAAGCATGAGTTTCTTTTTCAAAAATTCAACATTAACTATGCAAATCTTGATGCAATCTTTCGTCAAGGATCCTGCATCTTGAGTACAAAGGTTCTGCTCTTTTAGAAAAATTAGAAATAGATTGTCGATTGGTTATTAGCTTGATTTTGTTTTACTTGCATCCAGATTTTACCATATTGGAAACTTAAAAGTTCTTGGAGACTCATACTACAATAAACATTAAACTATATTATCTTGTTAGTAGTGTTTTCTTGTAAATAAAAATAAAAATTATCTTGCTAGTTATATTGACGTGATTGAGAAAACCATTGATTATGTAAAATTGTGGTTTGGTTTTCTTTTTCAAGAGAATCTTCAACCACTCTCTCGGTACATACTGTCTTTCTAGAATTAAGATCATAAATAAGTCATTGGGTATTTGCCTGGTCTAGGGAAGGGTGTGGTTACCCAAGGTATATTGGAGCTTCACTCTGATTTCTGAATGTTATTGGGCGTGGTTGAGCGACTCACCTCGCAACTCTCTCTATCAAAAGCTTAAGTTGCATGCTGACCTATAATTCTGAATGTTATAAATAACTTGGAAGAAGTACCTCAGTTGCTCTCATTTAGTTGAGAGCAATAGTGCCCACTGCCCTCTATATAGGGTTTGTGGTCCTCATTCCCCCAATTTGTACTAAAAAAAAGGCAGGTTAAAATCATTTAAGATCATAAATGAGTCACCAGACTCACCACGCAACTCTCTATCTAAAAGCTTAAGTTGCATGGTGACCTGTGATTTTGTGAAGAGAGTACCTTCTTTATCTGATTGTTATGTCAGAATTCTCTTAACCATACTATCTAAGAAGTTCTACTTTATTCAGGTCGAAGATATTGTGAAGTATCATGAAGATGGAACTCCTGTTAAGAGATTACGGAGAAAGGCGACAATAATTCATTCACCTAATATTGCTGGGCGAAGATTTTGGAACGAACATTCCATGCTCTTAAAGGAGCTTGGCACTTTCACAAATGATATTGACAAATTAAATCCAGATTTTGTTAGGTCTTTCAAAGTTGAGAACAAACTAATGCCATCTACATGGATAGTGATACGAATAGATGGATGTCATTTTCACAGGTAAGTTCATCAGATGCACCCAACGTTCATATTTCCCCTTTAAAACAAATATTCTTTATGGTTAATCCATGGTTGAAGTTGAAACCTATATGATTCTAGACTTCTAGTAGAGTCATTTGATAGAACTAAAATATAACTAGAATAATGTTGAAATGTATAAAATAAAGTCATATAATATAATTTCTAAGTATTTGTGGCTTGGCCTATGTGGTTTTGGTAGATTTTCCGAAGTTCACGCGTTTGAAAAGCCAAATGATGAGCACGCTTTGAACCTTATGAATTCATGTGCAGTGGCTGTGATGGAAAAACTTCCTGACTTGGTCTTCTCCTATGGCGTTAGTGATGAGTACAGGTATTTGTCTATTTTGGCTTTTGTTTCAAATTGCATTTGCCACATCTGTACTGATCTTATATGTTTATGATTTGCAGTTTTGTTTTGAAGAAGGATTCTCAAATTTATGGACGCCAAGCTAGGTTTGTCTTTTTTTTTTTTTCTCTGAAACAAGAAACAAGAAATTTTCATTAAGAGAATGAAAAGAAGCAAAAGCTTCGAATATGTAACTCGAAAGAGAATAAGAAAGGGATACAAGTGACAAAGTATACAGGACAAACAAACAACAAAAGAAGACAAGTACATCAAAAAATCCAAACCACATACAAAAAGCCTAGCGAATCCAATCATGGCACCCTAAAGAGGACTATATGTAAAATAGAAAAACACTTCAATCTGAAAACTTCAAAGTAACCACAACAACAAAATAATTTCAAGCTGAGTAATCATCAACAGAAACTTCACAGTCCAAGCAACTTGTTGATCCACGATATTCTATTAGCTGAAAGCCACCAGTGGCGATAATGCTAGCAAACTATTCTGAAATCTCAACTGTAGTACTATTGAGGCCTAAGTGCCAAAATGAACAAAATGCTATAATGGGAAGACAATCATAAGAGATTGCAAGCTTCAATCTTCAATAACAACAGACTTCAATCTTTCAAAACAAAATGCAACGAAGACCACGACACCAGAAGAAGAAAACATTGCTACCACCAAAAAATGAGATGCTAAAAACCAACAACTGGCCTAGCAAACTGAAAATCCACAACACTTAACTATCATGAGTTAACCTAATAATCAAAAGAGTTTTGGAGAACTAAGGGGGAATTAATTCTCAATCCGTGATGGTTAACTATCTAGGAATTAATTTCCTTGATAACCAAATGTAGAAGGATCAGACGGTTATGATTATCGAGGTACACGTAAGCTGATTTGGACGTTACATATATAAAAAAAGAGTAATATTATATTACTTCATGAAAATGTTTACATATGGAAGGTCTTCCCAGGATTATGGCCATTCATCTTGTTGGTTATTTGATGTAATATATAATTTCTTTTAAAATAGAAAATAGTCTATAATAGGAAATGGACACTCTTAATTTGATCGTAATAACATTTTTAACAAATATAACAATATAAATTCTCTAAAAAATGTAAAAGAAAAAATTAAGTAAATAGCAACTTTAAACTATTTACAGAAATAGCAAAAAAAGATAGAAAAGTACAATAAAGTCATCCATGTTTAATGACTTCAATTAGTGCCAATGTTTAATGATTGAAGTCACTAGTGGCACCTATTGAAGTCTATTAAAGACACTGACTGACTTCAATCAATAAATTTCAATTGTTGTCACTGATTGGAGTCCATGGAGAACAAGATTAGTATCAATTAGTTTGTAAAGTACATTATAGAAAATAGTCAAATACACCGGTGTAATCTCATTTTCGTATGACTATTTACCACCATGGTACATTATAGAAAATACACCTCCACCTTCTTGCATTTATTTAAGTTATATGAGAAGTATTTTAGTTAGATGAACGTGTGTCATTTATTAATGCTTCACTTGAACAATCATCCTTGCAGTGAAATTGTATCCACCATTGTATCACTATTTTCTTCTCTTTATGTAATGAAATGGAGAGAATTTTTCCCACGTAAAGAGTTGAAGTACCCTCCTTCTTTTGATGGACGTGCTGTTTGCTATCCGTCACGTGAGATCCTTCAAGACTATCTAGCGTGGAGGCAAGTTGATTGTAAGTACTGTACTACCATTATCAATCTCGACCTGATCGCGAGTTCTCAGGGAGTTCTTTACTTTGGAACGATATTTATTATACGTTGTTGTCTAATTCTCAGTGCTATAATGAAATCCAACATGTCAATACGCTGGTTGTCCCTTTGAGTTTACAGGTCACATAAATAATCAGTATAATACATGTTTCTGGGAGCTTGTTAAGTCTGGAAAAAGTAAAAGTGAAGCTCAAGCCTGTCTGAAGGTGATCATTTGTTTCTTGCTACTTTCTGTCCTATGGTGTAATGCCCTTTTCTTTTGTTTGGTATGCATGTCGTGGCACTGCATGTCGGTGGCTAGTTATGAATTGCAGTCCTTGGAATATCATGTGATTTTTCATTAAGATGTATTTTTAAACAAGAAACAAAAACTTTTCATTGAAAAAATATGAAAAAAGGCTCAGGGTCCCCAAGGGGTGGCTTCTCGAGTCTCAGGGTCTCTATATTATGCTATACCGTAGAGGTTCCAAAATTGTATAATCATGTGTTGTAGTCTAGATCTGGACCTTGAGATGGGTGTGGATGTCCCCAGATATGTAGTACGTCGAAGCTTCTATTCTCAGTTATTTAAAAAAAGTTGTAAATTTTAGAAAAGGGTATTGGTTGGTTTCTCTATTAGTCTCTTGTCTACATGAGTTATTGTAACTAGTTAAGAATAGAAACACTCCCCCATTAGATGAAGATATTTATCAACATTCTCAAGAGATTTTGACATTGTCTTATAAAATTCACCTTGTAGGGTACTCAAACCCAGGATAAGGATCGCTTGCTTAACTTGCAGTTCAATATTTCTTATAATGAGTTACCACTTATGTTTCGCCAAGGTTCTTTTGCTTTCTGGGACAAGGTTTGTTTGTTTTTCTAGTAATTATTTTGTTAGTTTATTCCACATTTAGTTTATAATAATTTTATATGTTGTTTTTGTTGCTCAGGAAGATGTCACGGCGGTGGAGAACAATCCAGAATCTTTGGAAACTTCTAAGAGAAAAATTGTTGTTGCTCATTCTAATATAATTGAGCCAAGTTTTTGGGAAGATCATCCATGGATACTTGACTAAGAAGCATTCTTCATTTAAGGAAGTCTCTTTGTAAGGAATGTATATAAATTTAAATTTCATTTCTTATTTAGAGTAAATTATAAATCGGGTCCTTCAAGTTTGAATTTTTTTTTTTTTTTTCACAATTGATATTTTGGGTTTCGAAGTCCAAAAAAAATTGAATAGTGTTTGGATTTTTAATGAGGCTATAAGTTATATTGATGTTGTATTATATTTTTTATTAGGTGATCTTTTTTTCCGTTGGTTGTCACATCAACTACCATTAATCTAAGAATGGAGATCGGGTTTCTGGGGAAGAATTTTTCCTGTTTAAATGTTTTTATTTTTTCATTTTTTGATATTTTTTTAAATTATAATCTTAAATAATTAATTTTTTCATAAAATATTTATAAGTTTCAATTATATGGTTAACTATTAAGAAAAAAAAATGTTCATTTGAATATATAATTTCACAAAAAAAATATTTATTTTATCTAAAAAGTAAAGTTAAATGAGATAAAAAAAAAAAATTAATAAAAAAATTGTAAACAGGGCGGGAATCAAGAATACATTCTCTGTCTTTCCACGGAGAATTTTTTCTCTCTATCCTCGGCTGTTCCACGCTTCGTTAGGGAAGGGTTCCATGGAAAAAATGTACATCTATGCTTCTCATTAATTATTTATCCTACACTCATTCTTTCAAAATCATTTTCATTTTCTTTATACTTGAAAAAACTAACCGACTAAGTATAAGCTTGGCTCATTCTTGATTCTCTTTCTTTTATATCATTTCATCTCTATTGCCAATTGTAAGGAAGTGTACAATAAATGCCTTCTCCAAGTTGTACTACTTCCGTAAGGTAGAAATACTTATCCATATTTAAAATCACATATTTTTACTTTTTTGCATTTCTTTCTCTTTTTTAACATTTCTATCTTCATCAATCAAAGCTATTTTTTAAAAAAAAAAAAAAAGTAAAAATATGTGGCAGATAAGTATTTACAAGAAATCAATGATAAGAATTCATGGTAAACATAATTCATAGATAACAACATAATAGCTCAACCGTCGTAAGTGTTCCACCCAATTGTTCTTTAACTAAAAAACAATAGACATCTCTTTTCCAAGAAAGCTGGTGTCAGCCCATCAACTTAATATGAAAATTCCAGACTCAAATATTCATAACTTACAGGAAAAGAACAGAAGAGAGTAAAGAACAAAATCAGGTCTGTTTACTCTGATATTGCTGAGTTGCATAAAATTCAAAATAAGCAACTTTGTTGAAGCAACCAAACACCCATTGAACTCTTATCTTCTTTGTTCACAGTCATCAATAGCTCAAAATCATTACCATTTCAAGCCTGCTTCCTCTCTGATGTTACTGAACTACATTTCGAATGAAGAAACTAGATTCAAAGCGATAGCTCCACTGTCTTTTTTTGTCAATTCTCTATCTTTAGTATGTATTTTGCCATTACAGAGTGATTTCACTATCAATGAACTCCCAAACAAGTTTAAAAGTGGTATACCATAAATACTGTCGAAGCGTCTGCACTTAACTGTAGAGATCTAATAGAATCGGTCGATCGGGTGCATTGGTGTTGGTATGATCACATTCAAAATACTCTCAAAATTGCCGGATGGCCCTTTTGTTATTGGCTTCACTTCTTGTGTGAAAATTCAGCATCAAATTCCTTCTGGAACTGTTCCCGTGAGGCAGTTGTAGCTGACCATATGATGTCATCAATAAATTCCCTTTGAGGAAATTCATCAGGCACAAGGGCTCGATACATCTCAAACTGCTCTGCAGCTTCCCTTTTCTTGTCCATTAGACTGTATATAATTCCCTGCAAGAATGTCCAATGAGTTGACTTGATGTATGACTTCATAACTAACCGCTTATGAGTTCGATTTCGTTGAATTAAAAATTAAAAAAAAAACTGCAAGAATTGCATAGAGTTAGATCTATATC
Source organism: Sicyos edulis (assembly GCA_036507275.1). Classification (NCBI taxonomy): domain Eukaryota; kingdom Viridiplantae; phylum Streptophyta; class Magnoliopsida; order Cucurbitales; family Cucurbitaceae; genus Sicyos; species Sicyos edulis. Next base: position 2,872,088 of record CM071855.1, on the reverse strand, counting down.
CTTAATTTCAGTATTTCTTCCCTTCCCCCCTATCATGTCTTCCTAGTTCAACATTCAAGTACCCTTTTCAAATACAATTATCTTCATCAATAAGCCAGTGATTATTTTTTTTTTTCTTCTTAATCTGCAATTCTTGGCTAAAGCTTAAATAACCGGTTGGAAACTCTTCAAATATCTACTCTTTTCTTACCCCTAACTGTTCTCACTAATCAATTCTCAGTTTGTTGTATTATATTGTTAACTTAAACATACAACATACAAAATCAATGTGGCAAGTACAAACAACCATATCTTTGGTGCAGATCCTTCTATTGGTTAAAATGAATGTCAATAGTCTCAAAATACTTGCTAGTTCTTGACAAAGTAAAAAAAGAGTATCCTCCCTATTTATGTACAAAACAAGTACCCTAGTAAGCTGGGGCATTAAACATGCAGAGAGTGGTTAGTCTGCAAAATTTGTCAGAACCTGGGTAAGATAAGGTCGAAAATCCCGTGGGTTCTCGTCAACGAGATCTTGAAACTTCTTCAAGCCCTCCTCCAGTTCTCCCTGAAATACATAACTACTTTGTTGGACAAGAATCTAGAGAATCAAGAGAAGCAGATTAGACATTCTCCAATACTTAGAGACCCAAAATAAACAATCCATATCCAAATTACCATTGCCATCTACACATTTCCATAAAAGTTATGTGATTTCACTCTACCCACAACACCAAGCAATCTGTGTTGCCCCGCAAAATTTTAGGGGGTGTTTGAGGCAAAGGAAAAAAAATCGGGGAGATGGAGAATAATTCTCCTTACTCATGTTTAGGCCACCGATAATCATTCTCTTCACAATTAACATTCATTTTACCATAATCACTATTCATCTTTCCATAACCACCTCTTATTCCCTCATAATCACTATTCAACTCTCCATAACCACTTTTTATTCTCCTCGTAATCACTATTCACTTCCTTATAACTACTTTTTATTCCCCCTAACTACTTTTCATTCTCCTTCCTAAGCTTTACTCATGAAACATAATGACATATTTTATCTAGTGCTTGTCAATAAAAAAAATCCACTCTTCATAATCTCAGTTTTTAACAACTTTTTGGAGTAATTCAAATCCATATATACAACAGCCAGTTAGACGATAAGTTACCAGAAGTTAATGGTTCAAACATATAAACATAAGTAGCAAATGACCTTCACAACATGCACTTGAGCAATTAGTATTCTGATGCTCCTCTCCTCAATAACTTTTTTCTCATCACGAGCAATATCTAGAGCCTTATTGAGTATCTCAAAGGCCAATCGACCTTCGTCATTCTTATGCATCACTAATGACAGACCCTGAAGACAGTTCAAATCCAAGGAATTCAAATCTGCATTGACATAACTTACTTGACGAAAATTGTGAAAAGCTATAACAATTTGCAGCCACAAAGCTAGGTATGTACCATTCTCACGGACAAGATCATGATATTAACGTTTTTATGACGTACCAACAACAATTAATAACTTCCCATGAGGGATAAAAAATCTTATACCAAAACATGTCTGAATGTAATATATGGGATTGAATAATATAAATTGGTCTTCACAACAACAACATATCCAGCAAATTTAGTGAGCGTGATGTAGATTAAGTTGAATAAAACTATATAAGTAAAAGACCATGACCATATTAACTTTTTTTTTAAACAAGGTAACCACGCCCGTCCCAAGGTCAGGCCCTGGAGACATCGAAGGAATAGTGTCACAGGTGAGTCTCAAACATGAGACCTTGGGGGAGCATACCCTCAAAGCCCAAGTCTTCAACCACTGCGTCACCCCTTGGGGACACGAGGACCATATAAACTGTTTTCATTGAAGTCAAATTCTAGCATTTGTTGCTAAAAAACTTCAATATTACTTTCAGTAATAAGAATTCATCTCATTAGTAACCACCCTCAGTCAAGTTCAACTTTTTTTTATAACCGAGAATTGGAGGTTTGCCCCACTACACACCCGAGACACTCACGTCCATTCCAAGGCTGGACTCAAGAGACGACCAAAGAATTTATAATTAAGTTCACTCATGGGTTTCAAACCTAAAACCTTCTAAAGAGCATACTTTGGAGCCCTCGAGTCTTTACCCACACTAGGTTGTCCCATGGGGACACATTGTTTCTACATACTGATAAGTGATAACATCTTAGTTAAAGCAGGTACCCACAAATTTCAAGCTTAAAACTCACACCAAATGACATAAAAACAAAAATCACTAATCTACAAAAAACAGAAATCTACTTTCCTACCACACAGTCAAGCAAAAATCATACATGCAGAGCTCTAATAAAAAGAGGTTTCTTCTCCAAAATCTCCATGAACAACCCTTTAGCCAAGTCCAGTTGCCCCATTGTCTCATAACAAAGAGCCAACAAAAGGCTCCATTCAACCTCGTCCGGCTCAAGATCAATCAGCCTCAAAACATACCTAACAGCCTCCTCTGTCTTTCCACTCCTCATTTTCCCATACAAAACAGCTTTCAGAGTATCAATTTCCCTTGGTTCATGCTCCAAGATCCTCTCTCTCATCGCCTCTTCGCTATCATCTTCTAACCCATGATTTTTTTCACCCATTGTTGGGGTTTTGGTGCTTGTTTGAGCAGGCAAAGCAATGGCATGTCTTGAATTGAAACAACCCATGAAGATAAATGACCCAACAAGAAAACCCACAAATTTTTCGACAAAATATTTGGAAAATTTTCTCTGGGGTGTTTTGGATTCGGAGAGGTTTGATGAGGGGGGATTGTGAGTGGGAGAATGGAGTTTCTTTGCGGCTGAATGGATTGAGATTTTGCGCAATGGGTTATGATTCTTCATAAGAATGGTAAATTGATCGTTAATCGATGATCTGACATTGTAGGTTGAGAATTTGGGTACTGGAATTTCAATTTGAGAGCAGACTGAGAAAGCTGATGTTGAAGTAAAACCCATTGCTGCCCAACCATGGATAGAGCAAATAGTCTATACTATTATATGGGTTATTTTTTAGTACATATTGGCGGAGGGGACAAATACAGATTTTCGAGTTCGAAAATGTGACGCTAGGGGTGTACATGGTCCGGGTTGGGTAGAGTTGAATGATTTTTTTGGACCAACCCAACTTTTCGGGTTGGGTAATTCGCCAACCCATCCGACCTTATGCATAAACGCAACCCAACCCAACCCAACCCTAGATTTTTGGGTTGGGTTGGGTTGGAAGTTCAAGTTATGTTACTCTCCTTTTTTTCTCTCAAAAATTCAACTCATAAGCTTACAAATAGGTTAAAAAATGTTGATACTATACTACAACCCATTACCTATCTAATTAGTGCAATTCTTTATTTTTAGAAGACTTACAAGTATTCTAAAAAATTATCTTATTATTATATCTTGCATGCACACACATAAAATGCATATAATATTATTTGTTCGGGTTGGGTTGGGTTGAACGAGGCAAACCCAAGAACCAACCCAACCCAACAAAAACTATAAAATCATAACCCAACCCAACCCAAAATTTTTTTAACCCAACCCAACCCTTACGGTTTGGGTTGGGTAGTCCGGGTTGCTCGGGTTACCGGTTTTTTTGTACACCCCTATGTGACGCTGGTGTTGAATTGGTTTACCACCAAATAATAAAATCATTGTGCAACTGACCCTATCACCGACTCATTTGGGAGGTAAATATTATAATGTAAATACATAATAATATATTTGTTAAATTTTTTTAAAAGTCATATTTATAATTATTTTCATCAAATGGGTTAGTTGACTTAATGGTTTTAATTGTTTGGTTTTGCCAGTTCAACCTTATGATCATAAGTTTGATTCCGATAATTAATATTTGACTTTCATTCATTTGAGAGTTATGATATTATTTATATAGAGTTTGTTATCTTCACCTCTCTCAATATGTACTAAAAAAAAAGTTATAATTATTTTAGAATTTAACATGTAACTAAAGTTTTTTTTTTTTTTTTTAATTTATAGTAACTTTTTTTTATGGTACATGGTGACGGTAGAATTATACCAAAACATCAATCAAACATTCCATTCCGATAACTCGGTTGAGAACTTGTCCAAGAAAAACATAATCTTATAACTTAGATCAACAATCATATTGCAATAATTAGAACAATGTGAAAATGGAGTATTTTCAATAAAGATAGACAACTTTTGATGTCACGCAATAGAATATTAAATACAGAAAAATCTATAAATATATTATAAACAATATTGAATGTATAATTCTTCCAAGATGAGAGGAAGGTGGCAACCATCATCGATATACAATTGATTAAGCATTTTCCGTATGGTCACATTTATAGGAGATTTTGATAACGAAATAGTCGGCCAACTACGTTAAAATATACATAAATTAGGTCTATGTGGTAGTCTTTCTAAGCACAATTATTTCATTTGGGTTGAAGTTTTTAATAAACTAACTTTGTTTGATGATACACGCCAGTTATTATTGAATTAAGCTAGTTTTGATCATAATTATTGATTAAGCTATGTTATTTAGTAGTTTATTGAACTGGTACTTTAATGTTAACATTATGTTTAACTTGATAATTAGTTCATTGTGAATTCGGGTCTCAAACATTTAAACAAATAAAAAAGTCAACATGAGCAGTTAATCAATGGCACTAGTGTATGACCAATTACCAGAGGTCTTGGATTCGAATCCCCCACCCCCAATTATTATAATCTCAAAAAAAAAAAAAAAAAAAAAGAATCCGAGTCTCAAATATTGACAGAGTAAAGAAATTAATGCAAAAGCCATTGAAGTGAGAGAATGGGCACAAGAGGAATTATATTTAGGAAGATAATTGCGGTGGTTAGTAGCAAGCTCTTACAAAACCTAGCTATATAAGGGCTGTTTACTTTGAGATATAATTGGAATAATTGAAATCTTTTAATGTCCGTAATCTCATACGTCCGCAATCACGGATGTTTGGCATCCTTAAGTGACTTTGTTTGTTTTGTAGAAATATGTTTTACGAATATTTGGTTATATTTAGATAATTGTGTTTCTTTTGTAGAAATCGTACTTGACATGACATAAGTTTACTTAATATTTCAAGAATATTTATACAATTCATATAATTTTGCATAAATTTTTCAAAAAAGTTATTTAACATAATTGTTTATATTAAAAGTTTAATTTCATGTATATAATGAATTATAAATTTTAAAAGGATAATTGTATAGTTAATTATACTTTTTAGTAACTTTTATTTATATAGATAGGTATAGATAATCAAAATTTTGAAAGAAATAGTATTAACTCTGTCTCTTTTTTTTTAATAACCATCTTGAGAGAAGTAAAATAAACACACTTCAAATTTCAATTAAGATATATAATAATAATTTAAATAAAGTTTGTATAAATATATAATAAAAAAATGAACGGCAAAATCGTCAATAATTCTCTCATCGTGGGAATCCTTGGAAACATACAATCCAATTGACATCCAAATCTTGTCGGATGCCCTTCATACATGAATACTATGATGCAGGGAATGTCAAAATACCCAACATTCTTCAATTACCACGAAACGAATATGATAATCCAAATGTCTATATTATGAGAATTTTGGATTACTTCGATGAATGACCCCTATTTAGACCGCCATGAATAAGGGGGAGAATGAGAATTGAGATGATTTCCTATTTGGACGACAAAGAATCATTCCCCTCGTAATCGTGTTTTCCAAAATCACTCTTTTCATTTTCCAGTAATCATTATTTTCATTTCAAACACAAATATTCATCTTCCCTATAATAATTATCTTTTATATTCTCGCCCTAATTCTCATTCCCTCATAATCATTATCACTCCCATTCTCTCAAACGCACCTCATGGGATTCACAATTAAAAGAAGCATAAAACTAAATGACATTAATATACCAAATACTAATATTAACTAAACTATAGTCTAACACTCTAATAAATATGATTGAAAGGGTCGGTAGCCTAATGTGATAATCCAGTTCAAGTCATGAATTCATAATAATAATAATTATTATTTTTTCTTTTTCTTTGTAGGATTTGTGACTCCTTCCCCATCTTGTACTAAAAAAAACTTTAACAAATATGGTATAGTAAAAAAAAAAAGTCGAATTCTATGCCTTTAATTAGAAGTTCGAACTCAATTGGTCAAAAATGAAAATGAAAAACCTTCCAACAAAGACATAAAAAAAACACCCAAAAAAGCTGCACGTGCGAGGCACGCCATATCCCAAATTCCCGTCGATATTTATAGATTCAGTTAAACCTTGGAAAAACCCTTTCGCAGCATTAAGCCCTCAGTACTGATTCTCAAAATACAGAGCTGCAAACCCGAAGAACAACAATCGCAACAATACCACAAAGCTAAGAAATCGAAGAATGAGGAAAAAAGTTGATGAACGTATCAGAAATCTCATTGAAAATGGCGTCAAATCAAGGCACCGTTCCATGTTTGTCATCATCGGCGACAAGTCCCGCGATCAGGTACTCTTTTTTTCCCTGTTTCAATTGATTAGTTTGGTGAATGAACTTGCGTTTTCTTGGGGGTGTTAGAGTTTTAATTGTTGGGTATTTCTTTTTGATGATGTTGGGCGGGTTTTACTTGTATTAGTCCAATAGATTTTGGTATTAAATTCAATTTGAGAGAATATGCAGAAATGCTAATGTCTTATATGTGGTCGAAGGCTTGGACTTTCAAAATGTGTTCCTTCAATGTCTCAGGCTCCAGACTCACTTAGACATGTCCATTCGTTTGATGTCTCCCGATGTCTGACCTAGGGATGGGCGGGGTACAATGGAGCGAAACTTCAATTTTTGGATTTAAAAAAAAAAAAAAAAATATATATATATATATATATATATATCTGAGTTATGAACTTTCAAAAACATCATGTGTACCCTAGTGGTCAAAAGGATATTAAGTAACCTAGTGGCTACCTACTTGGGAGATTTTTTTGACATCCAAATATGGTAGGGTAAGACTTTATGTTCCTTGAGTCGAGGTGTGTGCAATCTGGCCCGGTCTTCCCGCACAAACATTAGTGTATATATACAAAAAACCAAGAGTTATGAACTTCCATATTAGTGAAACGATAGTAAGAGTATGATTGTTTTCTATGAATTTTGCAGATAGTAAATCTTCACTACATGTTAAGTAAGGCTACGATCAAATCCAAGCAAAATGTGCTCTGGTGCTATAGAGATAAACTTGAACTCAGCAGGTTAGTTCTCGAATGGTAGAGATTTTGAACTTCTTGCCTTTCAAGTTTCAAACTGAATTAAGGAAAATTGTTAAGAGAATTAACTTCATTTAAAAGACTAAAGGTGGCATCCAGGTGGTATGAGAAGTAAACCTCAGTTTTAATTTAAAATAATATATAAATATTAAATTTATGGGCAATACTTACACAAAAGTATAAAAATTACACTGACAATTGTCACTGGACAAAATTACAAAGTAGACATTTTTAACATCACTAATATTACCACTAATAAAGTTTTTTTTTGGATTAAGAAATAATTTAACTGGTGAATGAAATAAAAGAGAAATCTCTATTGTGAATACAATAAAGAACTCCCAAAGAAGATGAAAATGAAAAACTAGCCAAAAGCCATGTTTCAAAAGGGTATTGTATTGAGGCTTACCCCTCTGTTGGGTCACAAGAGAGGCCTACGCCTCACACAAGAGAGGCTTACTCCTCGATGATAACGCACTGAGGCTTAAAATTCCTATGCCTCGTAGAATAACTGGAAGAAAAGTATTAATATTTTTCATTCTTATAATATAAGAGTTTGAACCATAACAATATAGATTTTTTCTTATGGATTCGTTGTTGTATTGAGATTGACTATAGGTGCTTGGAGAATTCACTTATGTTTCATTCTTCAATGAAATTGTTTTTTATTCCAAAAAAATTCAATCCTATTAGTGTTGGTGTTATGTTTTAAGTATTTTTATACAAGTATTATGTTTTACCATACATGTTTACACAAATTTATATTTTTATAATATTTTAAATTAAAATTGAGGCTTACGCCTCGCCTCTTAAGGAGAAAAGGCCTCAAGGCCGCCTTTAGCCTTTTAAAACAGAGGCCAAAGGAACATCGAAATTAAGATTGACGACCATGAATGCCTTTAGCCTTTTAAACAGAGGCCAAAAGTATGAAACAATTCTATGCATTTCCAACAAAAGAATTGGTTAGAGAAAGTTCAAGATCTTTTATTGAATGGATGATTAAAGCAAAGCACGAGATCATGAACCAAGTCCTCTTACGTTCCAAAGCTTGCATTACCTATGAAATAATGGGATTGAATTATTCCATAAATGTTGTCTTCAATATTTTTAAATTTTAAGGTGCAAGTAGTAAAAGTAGTATATAGTTCAAATTGTTATGATACAAACCCTTACATTTTAAATAACGGAGAAAAATTAATATTGTTCTTCTAATCATTATACGAGGTGTAAAGAGTCAAAGACTTTAAGCTTCAATGCATTTTCATTATAGGTGTATGCCTCATATGATCTAAAGAAGGTGTAAACCTCGAGAATAAAAATTAGAGCCTTGCCTTGAGGTGAGCCTTAAGATGTAAGCCTCAATAGATTGTTAGAAGTTATAACAGTGTTAATGATAAGACAAAACAGATTTTTAGATAAAACAGTTTGCTTCACATGTTTTTTTGTGGGCCTATAATTGTGAAAAAATAAGAGAATATTTGAGGATAAATCTATTTCTCTACTACCTACTATCTGGTATTTTGTACGACTTAATGCTTCTTGGTAGTGCATTAGTTTTACCAAATTCTTTTGTTACCACCCACGTTGTTTAATTATTCTTGATTGTAAGGCCTTTTGTAAGTAGTTTGCTTGGGCGGGGAGGCCTCAATCCTCATCCCTCAACCCTTGGGTTGTTCTTTCAGTTTTTATTTTATTTTATTTTTTTCATCAATATCATTTTCTTATATAAAGTTGATTGGCTCTATTATGTGAGGCAGTCATAGAAAAAAACGTGCAAAACAAGTAAAAAAGATGATGCAGAGGGGGCTTTTGGATCCTGAGAAGGCCGACCCCTTTTCTCTTTTTCTTGAAACCGGAGGAATAACTTATTGTTTGTACAAAGATTCAGAAAGAATTCTTGGGAATACCTTTGGAATGTGCATACTTCAGGTACCTAATCACATACTTGATGAAATGTTTGTTTTTGGTTTTTCGGGTAGCTTTTCTCATGATTAGTTATTGGCTGTTTAATAATCATCTCTATCTTTTATATCATTTGATGGTGTTAGGATTTTGAAGCTTTGACACCAAATCTTCTTGCAAGAACCATAGAAACAGTGGAAGGTGGTGGATTAATAATCTTGCTGCTTCGTTCCCTATCCTCATTGACCAGTCTTTACACCATGGTCATGGTATGCAGTTTCTACTTTTGGACAAATATTGTTACGTTGAAGCATATGCATTCATTTGGAGAATTTCTTTATATAAGGTTATAAATTACATTGAAGGATCTATAGTAACTATAGTAACAAACGTTCTTTATAAAATTGAATCGATATGTCTCTCTAACTATTCCTTTCTCTCTCTCTCTCTCTTTTGTAACAATGTTTTATAGCATTATCCTACATAGTGGCAATTAGTCTAAGTGGGTGAATGATTGACCTCTGATCATAGCAGTATACCATCGGAAGGGAAGAACGGGCTAAACCATCTTGTTGAGAGAGACCAGTTAGTTAATAAAAATCATGTCAAGCGTGTGAGAAAGGGGACCATGAGCAATTCTTTGCTTAGTTTTTAGTAGAGAATTATGTACATTCAACAATTATACCTCTTTAAGATCGATCTCTGCATCTGAAGCTTGATCTTATTCTTTTAGTAGAATGTTAATTATAATTTTATGATATAAATGTTGGCAATTCGTTGGATGCCAAACTATGTTAGCTGTCATTGTACCCTGCATTGTGCTTTATTATTTTTCAAAAAAGCTCACATATGGTTGATGCCAGGATGTTCATGAAAGGTATCGAACTGAATCCCATTTGGAGGCAGCTGGTCGCTTTAATGAACGTTTTTTATTGTCACTTGCATCATGCAAAGCATGCGTTTTAATGGATGACGAGATGAATATACTACCAATTTCTTCCCATATAAGGTCAATTACTCCAGTTCCGGTGAAAGAGGTATATTTCAACATCTCTAAATTGCAAAGCAGTGTGAATATATATATTTTTTTTGAGATAATGTGATGAATTTTTTTGTATGCAATTACCTAGATATCATGTTAATTTAGACTCCATTTGATATTCCGTTTTTCTTTGATAAGAAACAATTTCATTGTCGTAAGAAATTACAAAAGAAGGAAATCTCATTTTGATAACTACTTGTTTTTTTTGTTATCTATTTTTACATATGTTTTTTTCTAGTCCCCAAGGGGTGGCACAATGGTTGAAGACTTGGGGCTTTGAAGGTATGCTCCCTTCAAGGTCCCAGGTTTGAGACTCACCTATGAGTCTGTGACATTACTCTTTCGATGTCTTTTGGTGTCTGGCCTAGGAATGGGTGTGGTTACCCTTATTTAAAAAAAAATATATGTTTTTTCTTAAAAAAAATCAAAGTTCTGATAAGTATAAAAAATAGTTTTCATTAGGTTTTTTTTGTTTTAAATTTTGGCTTAGAATTCAAATATGTTCTTAAGAAAGATGAAATCTAATTGGAGTGAAATGATAAAGAGAAAATTAGCACGAACTTTTAGAAATAAAATGGTTATATTAAATGGAAATTATGAGACATTGAGAATAGTCTTCGCCTTTGTTTTCTTGGACGTGTATGATTCATCAAAAAATGGTTCTTTTTGCTACCTTTTTTATTATTCCCTCCCAATTTTACACATCCCATAGTTAGAGATGTTGCACTATAGACTTTTTTTTTGTAATTCTTATTTATCTAAAATGTTAAGTCTCTCTCTCCCTATATATATATCACAAAGGACTCGGAGGGGCTTTCTGAAGGAGAATGGGACCTTAAGAATTTGAAAGAAGAGCTTAGCAAAGAGTCCCCTGCTGGTCCTCTTATAAAGCAGTGCTGTACGCTGGACCAGGTTTAGATTATCTTTGCTACAATCTAGTTCTGTAATTATCTGCCTGTATTTTTCACTCACGGCTTAGACTGAATTTCCTTGTTTAATATTTGATAGGGAAGGGCTGTTCTTACATTTTTGGATTCAATTTTGGACAAAACACTTCGAAGTACAGTTGCATTGCTTGCTGGTCGTGGTCGGGGCAAATCAGCTGCTTTAGGATTAGCAGTTGCTGGGGCTATTGCTGCTGGGTAGCATTTTTTAGAATCTATTTACTTGAATATATTTTTAAATGTAAGAACTATTTCATATTTTGACAAGAGTAATTATTTTGAAGGTACTCCAATATTTTTGTTACCGCACCCAGTCCTGAGAATCTGAAAACATTGTTCGATTTTATCCACAAGGGTCTCAATGGACTCGAATATAAGGTAAAATTGTTTTATGTTTCTTTTGTATGTCATGCCTTCTAATATCGCTTTGAAACGTTACAAAATCTTATAACGCAAAATTATTTTTAAGACGTTTCCATTGAATTATGATACTATACAAATCCCCTTGAGATTTCTCTTTCAAAATGAAGATGGATCTCTCTTTTCTCTCTCTGTATAAGGCCTCATTAGTTTACTGAGGCATATTTTTTTGGTTTCTGTCTATGTTTTTATGCCCTTGTTTTTGATGCGGCCTCCCTTCCTCTTTTCATGTTTTTCTGGAGTTTCGAATGTCTCAATGAAATTATTGTAACATTTTCCCTTATGAATAAGGAGGTAAGCCCTCTTTAAGGTATATGTGGCACCATTTGGCATGGCATCACAAATTTTTTTTTTCAACAACGTAAAAAAAAAAATTGTGGCACAAAATGGTGCCAGATATACCTCAAGGAGGGCCTGCCGCAAGTATTCCTCATATATATATATATATATATGATGCTAACTTTTTGTCTTTCTAATGTCATGGATTTATGTTTTAGTGTTATACCATTTTAAGTTTCTTGCTTGTAGTAGGTGACTTGCGTTGGAGTTATCTGAAATCCTGCACTTGTCATGACTCATGTTATGTATCTAATCTAAATTTTCTCTATCATCTTTCATGCTAGAAATCGTAGTGACATGGTTTATTTTGAGACACTATGTCAATGCTTTCCCGCTCATTCACATTAGGCTGTCATTTTTCTAGGGCTATTGGCAAGAAGTTGTGGTATCCATCACATTCTCTTTTAGTTAAGATCTTGTTTAAAAATTGATATTTATGCTTGCTTTGGTGTTTGAGAGTATACTCTGTAAAAGAAGGCATTGTGCCTTTCATCTCTTTCGTCAATGACCCATATTGGACCTGTGTTACTTGTTATTTTAGCTTGGGGAGATTATGCATGTTTACAGGAACATATGGACTTTGACGTGGTGAAGAGTACTAACCCTGAATTCAAGAAAGCAACAGTGCGCATTAATATCTACAAACAACACAGACAAACAGTTCAGGTTGATAGATTCCCTGACCCTTTTCTTTTGTCCTTTTTCATTCCGAATGTGTTTATCCCATTGTTGAAACGAGACAAGTCTTGAAACAAGACATGAAGAATAATATATCTTGATTATCACTGAGATAACATCATAGGCTCACTATTTTAGAAAATATTTATCAATTTTCCTTTTGTTTTCACTTTGCTGTGCAGTATATACAGCCACAGGATCATGAAAAGCTTTCTCAGGTTGAGTTGTTGGTTATTGATGAAGCTGCAGCCATACCATTGCCAGTTGTAAAATCCTTACTTGGTCCTTACCTGGTCTTCCTTTCATCTACTGTGAATGGGTATTACTTTGTTTCTTTTTAATTAACTCTTTGTTATTTACTTAGTTAATCCTCTTTGAGTTTCTTTGTGGGGTATTATGTTAGAAAAAATCCTCTGAAGTGAAGGCATTTTGAATGCTTCATTTCTCTATTTTCCTTTGATTTTCAAGTGATCAGTAATACCTTCTTTCTTTGGCTGCACCTGAAGGTATGAGGGCACTGGTCGATCATTGTCATTAAAGCTTTTGCAGCAGTTAGAGGAGCAAAGCCAGGTGTCTAATAAGAGCGTGGAAGGCTCTCTTTCTGGTAAGTTAGAACTAGAATAGTAGTTCTACATTAACATGCCAACTTGATTAATTATGCAGTAGCATGCTACTTACGGTTCTAATTTTTTACTTCAGAAAGATTTCTTCCCGCTTCATGTGAATGAAACTTGATCCAAAGTATTTGCATGATTTCTTGATTTTACAATTCACATTGTAGCCAATAACAGTTTGGTAATTTATTTCCTTGGTGTTCCATAAATTCAAGTCTTTCAAGTTCCTTGGATTTTGGCCAATAACAGTTCAGTAATTTATTTCCTTGGTGTTCCATGTAAGTCTTTCAAGTTTCTTGGAATTTTTTTTTTGCTGAATACTGTCTGTCATCTTAGCACTCAAGGATTGACAGATCTGGGATACCAAAAGCTTCATTTTTGTGATAAGATCTAACACACTATTTTATTAAAATAAGATAAATCTCCCGAGAGGATCTCTCTAAGAGCCAGAGTACAAAATACGACAATTCAATTGGATGCCTAACAAAGACCTAACCTCACTTATTTATAATAACTCTAAACCCTAATTTGACCTAATTAATAAAATACTAATAATAGGCCCAAGCCCAATACATTTAAAATAGCAATTAACTAATAATAAATACTAATATTCCTAAACTGCCAAGGCCGGATCGTATCAATACTTTCCCCCCCAAGAGCCACCTTGTCCTCAAGGTGTTCCATCTCCGATGCCACCTTCTGCAGCTCCATCTTCTGGAGAAAATTCAGTCACCTCAACATCCTGGTAATCGTGCGCATCCCGAACGACCCACACATCCAAATTCTGAAGCTCTTTCTTCTTACAACGATGTCCGGGGACAAATTGTTCATCGCAGCGGAAACATAGCCCTTTGTCCTTCCTAGCTCGAATTTGGCTTTCAAGTGAGTTTTTTACAAGACGTCGGGTGAACGGTTGTAGTCCCGTGGGACAAAATCTCCAGGCTTCCAGTTCCCGATCCAATCGCTCTCGCTTTAGCCTTAATCATTGCTGTAAGTACTTCCCTCGCTTTGGGAGGCCCGAAAAGCAAAATCATCCTCAATCACTTGGGCCATAAACATTTTCTCTTCAATGCCCACTGGTCGTAGTTTACGCATTGCGCTCCGTATCTCCTCTTTCAACCCACTTTCCCACTTCCCCTCCAATGCACTCATACTGATATCGCGCATTCCCTTAGCAAAGCGCTCAAAGCTCCGGCGATATTCCCTTACCGTTCCCATTTGCTTCAAACTCATGAAGTTGGCATACTTATTGGCTTGGGCCACCGGTTGGAAACGCTCCAACAACCCATCTTTGAATTGCTCCAGAAGAGCGAAAAGGAGCACTGGCCCTCCTCATATTGAAGCCACTCCAATGCCTCCTTCTAAACATAACCCCGCCGCCCCAACCCCTTCATATTCAATCAACTTGTTTACCAGAAATAACGCTCGACCCGACTCAACCATCCTAATGGGATCCTCATCAACAAGGCCCTTGAAAATCGGCATCTCTAATTTTCTAAATCTCTGTCACAACCCGGTCCATCCCTTCCTCCTACTCTCGACTTTCCTGCTCGGATCTTTCTCCTCCTCCCCACCCGAAATCTCGCCCCCCTGCTTTCAGACATTGTCACTCCACCCCGATCGTTCCAAGGTTCTCCTCGTGGGCCAAACTCGCCCCGGCAAGTATCCTCCAAAATTCCCACGAAATTCCACCCTCCGATCTAACTCGACGGCCCACTCGACCCGGTCCGCCCGTGCTGTGACCGCCACCTGCTCGACGGACCACCGCGCGCCGCGCCGCCGCCCGTCCCAGCCAGCCGACTCCGCCCGAGCCCAAGCCCCCTCGCGCTCGCAGACCCAAGCCCAGCCAACGCCCGACCCCGAGCAACCTCGCCCCCGGCACGCTCTCCCCCGCTCGTCCAAGCCCACCTCGGACCACCCCACCGCCTCGCGCCCTACGCCGCCCGCCTTCTCCGCAGACACCCTCATGCCTCGCGCCAACCCGCTCCGCCGGACCAACACCTCCTCGCTCGACACCTCGCGCCGCGCCCCGCCGAGCCCCGCCCACGACTCAGATCACGGCGGCCACCGCACCACCGCTGGCTGAACGGCCCGCCCGGCCCTCCTCCCGCTGCCCCGCGCCCCGCCACTCGCGCTCGCTACCCCAAAGATGTGCGACCCCGGCCGCTTTCTCCCGAACTCCAGCCCGCGCGCCCGCCCGAGCTTTCTCCTCCCTTCGCCAGGTTCGACTCCGCCTCCGGCCGGACCCCAACAGCCCCTCCGTCACCTTCCGCGCCGGCCCCTGCTGCCGAACGGCCCAGCCCTAGCCTCCCCGCGTCGTCCCCCCCTGCCGCAGCCGACCCGACGACGCTGCTGTCCCCTAGGGTTTTGCTCGCGGTTGCTTTTCCCTTGGCCACTGGGTTCAATTCGTTAACCGTCAGCCCCGGGATGCGTTCCATCAAAATCTGGATATTCCGATTTATTTGTTCGATTTGTTAGTTAAATTTCGCATCTTGTTGTTCGAACCTTGCATCGATCTTTTGCCCCAATCGTTCTTCCAACGATTCCAGCTTCGCTTCCGTTTTCAACTGTTTCTTTGACAATTCGGCCGAGCTATCTTCCCAACTCTGCATCCTCGTTTCCATCTTAGTCGAAACCATTCCCGGATCGGTAAATGGCTCTGATACCAAAATGATAAGATCTAACACACTATTTTATTAAAATAAGATAAATCTCCCGAGAGGATCTCTCTAAGAGCCAGGGTACAAAATACGACAATTCAATTGGATGCCTAACAAAGACCTAACCTCACTTATTTATAATAACTCTAAACCCTAATTTGACCTAATTAATAAAATACTAATAATAGGCCCAAGCCCAATACATTTAAAATAGCAATTAACTAATAATAAATACTAATATTCCTAAACTGCCAAGGCCGGATCGTATCATTTTGCTCTATGTGAAACAAAACCCTCCGTTGGAAGCTCTTGAGTTGTGCTTTTCTATGTCTTTGAGGAGCTACCACTAATCTAAATTTATTTTGTCTGATATATTCATTGTAGTTTAATTGATGTTCGCCATATAATTGTTTTAATCAGGTCTAGTAACTTAAATTTTACCTCAGTGGTTTAGTGTTTGGTTTATTTCTAATATTGTTCCAAAGGTCCCTTAACCTTGCCTATAAATATAACTATTGAGGCTGCGTTCATCAATAAAATAGTATTCCCTTGTTTTGGCTGGCTCTACTACAAAACATGTAAATTTCAAGTTGATTTGGTTGAACTGTCATCGATGGAAAAGGTATTGTAGTTGCAATTTCTGTTACCTAGAACTCATGAGTCATGGACTCATGATCAGATAAAATCCTGCTAGCCTCGGAGTTGATGAAAATTTATAATGGTTTATAGCTTCACTTGAGCATGTTGGCTGAAGAAATGGCTTTCGTGATTGAATTTTTTTAGGAAAAATATGTTCTTTTTTTTCTGTATCAAATTTTTTAATGTATTTTTGTTTGCTAGACAAACTCTTTGTTTCACCTTTGGATTGTTTTCTAATGTCTCGCGCAAATACGAACATAGGTCGTTTATTCAAAAAGATAGAACTGAGTGAAGCTATTCGATATGGTTCTGGGGATCCCATTGAGCTATGGCTTAATGGATTGCTTTGTTTGGATGTGACCAGTTCAATCCCGCCTATTAACAGGTTAGGCTGTCTTTCTTTTACAAGGGAGAATAGAAGAAAAATGAAAGATAAATAAAATAGGTTTCTTACAAAAAAAAAATAAGTAAATAAAAAATCATGTTCATTTTTTTTACCTCCGTTTCTCTTTAGATGCTCGAATTATAATTTTATGCTTCATCGTTTTTTGGTGAATAGATTGCCTGCACCAAGTGAGTGTGAACTCTACTATGTAAATCGAGACACACTCTTTTCCTATCATAAAGACAGTGAGCTGTTTTTGCAGGTAATGTAATGTTGAATAGCATTATCATCAATACTTAATGGTTGGATATGTTAGTTGGAAACTTAGGTTATTGTTTCATATGTGCTTTATATTTTCTGGTACTCTGATATTTGCAGCGAATGATGGCTCTTTATGTTGCTTCTCACTACAAAAACTCTCCCAACGACTTGCAACTAATGGCAGATGCCCCAGCACACCATTTGTTTGTATTGCTTGGTATGTCTTGCATTTTCGTGCATTGACCTTTTTGTGACGAGCTGGTTTTTACTGAGTGGGAATGCAGGTCCTGTAGATGAGACCAGTAATCAACTTCCAGATATTTTGTGCGTCATTCAGGTTGATGCTCTATTTATTATTATTATGTCCCAAGGGGTGACGCAATAGTTGAAGACTTGGGCTTTGAGGGTACACTCCCCTCAAGGTCCTGGGTTTGAAACTCACCTGTGACATACTCTTTTGATATCTCCGGTACCTGGCCTAGGGACGGGCGTGGTTACCCTTGTTTTAAAAAAAGTTATTATTATGTTCTTTTATTGAGGGGATAAGAATACTGTTCATATTCTTAGAAGCCACTGGATAAGTGCTACCTCAATTCATTTCCGGTTGTTTATTTCAATTTCCGTTTCCCCTCTAAAATATGGATTCAAATGATGTCCTTTTGTTTATGAATTCTGAATTGAATCTTTTTTTTTAATTATGTTGCAAAAGTCTAGATTGAGATGTTCTAGAGTAGTTTCAATGGAAAGAAACTTTTGGAGGCTTCTTCTTTACAAAAATAAAACTTTTGGTTTCTTTACAACCAAATTTCTGCCAAAATTGCAGGAGTATTAATCAAAATTAATTTGACCCATGAATTCACCGAAGGACCAATTAAAATCTTATAAACATTACTTCTCAAGGAGTTGGAGGTGATCCAATTTAAGTTAAATGCCTCAAAACATCTGAACCAACAAAATTTGACTTATGAACAATCAAAGAAAATGTGGATGAGAGAATCTTCACCTTCGAAACATTGAGAAAAAATCATTGGCTTAATACAATTTAATGGAAGCTTCTTCTTCAAAACTTAAAAAGTATTGAGTCTTTCATGTAATATTACCCTTCTAAACAGTTGGAGATCTCTTTTGTAATTTTTAGGGGCTACTTCTTCCTTGTAATTTCTTATCTATAATGAAATTGTTTCTTTACCAAAAAAATGTAACCCAAATTATTATATTTGTACGCGTTGGGTTCTTAGTCTTCCAAATAGCCCTAAATAAAATTTTCTACTAAGGAAATGGAAATCTGTCGTAGATGCCACTCGAAGATTCATCCCCTGGTTTTGTTCAAGTAAATTTTCCATATAACAATGGTAATTCCGTCAGCACCAATTCAACAATCGAATTATTAAACTATACTCATTCCTCTAGTTGCTATTGGTTTTCTTCTAGTAGACTAAGACTTGTCCTAATCAAAACTGACTTTGAGGTTGAAAGTTGTTAAACTTCAAACTCTTCACTACAGATTGCTGAAAAGTAGAAATTTCTCTTATTTTGCTGCATCATACAAGATACAAGCACCACTGTGAAATCCCAACTATTTATAAATGGAATTAAGCTAGAATTTGAGAAATTGTTGTAGATCTAATAGGTCCACTTCTCTTTGTCTCGTATTTGATGTTAGTTTTTCTTCCCTTAATTTTCGGTTGTCAGATTTAAGCACATCTTGCTATGGACTTTTAAAATCTTTACATTGTTCCTATGTTTGTAATTTCATAATTATTTCAATTTTCCTTCGTCTAGATTTGCCTTGAAGGACAAATCTCAAGAAAATCTGCAATGGAAAGCTTGAGTGCTGGTCATCAACCGTTTGGGGACCAAATACCATGGAAATTTTGTGAACAGTTTCGTGAAGCAAATTTTCCCAGTCTTTCTGGTGCTCGAATAGTACGGATTGCAGCTCATCCAAGTGCCATGAGGGTAATGCACTGTCTATCTTTTGTAAATGTGCTCATCAAGTTTTGTAAGCTTTTATAATGGTGCAATCTCATTGTTGTAGCTTGGATATGGATCGAAAGCAGTAGAACTTTTGACCAGGTATGCAAGTACTTTGAGCAAAGTTTAATTTTCAATTTTTATCTCTCTACAGATCAGAAGATGTGGACAATCTTGAATATTTTGATAAGAAGCAGTCATACAGAAAAACAAGAGTGCACAGAAATGCAAAATTGGACTCCGATCCAAAAGTAAAATAAAAATCTTGAGATAGTCATAAATATGATTTGAAATCCTATAAAAAAATAATATATATAATAAAGTTTCTATTCAAGAATCCTCAAGAAATTTTTTTATATAATAAAGTTATACTTTTGTTTATCTGAACAAAAAATTGATTTTTTTAAGTATAAAAAAAGAAAAAGACCAAACAGTAGAACTAATACAGTCTATGCGCTGTCCCCAAGGGATGGCTCAGTGGTTGAAGACTCGGGCTTTGAAGGTATGTTCCTTTCAAAGTCCCAGGTTTGAGACTCACTTTTGACATTACTCCTTTGATATCTCCCGGTGTCCGGCCTAGGGACGGGCGTAGTTACCCTTGTTTAAAAAAAAACAAAATACTGATACGAACCCGGGGTCGTTGAAAATTTACTCAAGGCGAACCAAGAAGTGACAGATCTCTTTTATTGCTTTATTAAATATAATTATGTTTTGTTATTTAAGTTGTATTGGGCTTTTGGGCCTTAATAGGGATTATTTACTAAATTAGGTTAAATCCTAGGTTTACTATAAATAGGTTATGTTAGGCCTCTAGCAATTCATTCAAACAGTTGTTGTCTTTGTATTTGGCTCTTTGAGAGATCCTCTCGAGAGATTATCATAGTTTCTTAATAATAATAGTAGTAGATTCTATCATTTTGGTATCAGAGCCATTTTCCGATCCGGGAATGGTGAGTACTAAGATGGAGACCAGGATGCAAGAGTGTGAGGAAAACGGTACCGAGATGCTAAAAAAACAGAAAGAGTTCGAGGTTCAGTTGGCAGCTATGGGGAGTCGGATGGATCAGGAATTTGGACAGTTGAATCTCAACATACAGAAGCTTTTAGAACGCAAACCGGAACCGTCGAATCCCGAACCAGCTGTCGCGGATAAAGGGAAATGGGTTGCGGCAGAACCGGAAGGGGAGAGCGATGCGCGGGCGTCGGCGGCAGAGGAGTTGAGCGGCGTGGTCGGTTCGGTACTGGTGGGCGACCGGCCGGGGCGCGGCGAAGCGGGTGTGGCGCGGCTCGCCGCGCACGGACGGAGGGGCTGAGCGGCGCGGCGGCGCGGGCGCGCGCAGGCGGAGGAGAGCGTCCTGGGTGCGCCGAGCGGCTGGGCGGACCGAGCGCGAGCGAACGGGAGTGGGGCGCGAGGGCCGGCGCGGTTCTGGGCGCGGGTGAGCGGGGGTGGTCGGGGCCTGTGGGCGAGTGGGGCGCGAGCCCTAGCAGGGGTGAGCGGGGTTGGTCGGGGGTGCAGGAGAGTGGGGCGCGGGCCTGGGCGCAGGTGGGGCTGAGTGGGGCGCGGGCGTGGTGGTGAGCGCGGGTAGGGCGCTGGTCGAGGCGGGGGCGACCGTGGTGTCTTTGGCGGCGGGTCGGGCCGGGGTGGAATCAGCCGGTTCGGGTTAGCCGGGGTGGACCGGAGAGAATTTTTGTGGCTTGACCGATGGGGACAATTATATGAGTTCGGAATTCGAGCGAAGGGGAGATGGCCGGTTCGATGGCAGGGGGAATGTTTTTCCGGAGGAGAGGAAGGTGCGCATAGGCTATGAAAGGCCGATTGCGCATGACGGTTGGAACGAGCGGGAGGATTGGAGGGACAGGCAAGAACGGGGTGACCGAGGGGGACCAGGAGCAGGCAGATGGGATGGACCAAGGGGAGGCATTGGAATGGCTACAGTATGAAGAGGATCGAGCTCCGATTGCTTCGTGGGAGGAGTTTCGAGAATTGCTATTGCATCGTTTCCAACCAACGATCAATGACAATAAATATGCCAACTTGATGAGTCTGCAACAAGTGGGAACAGTCAAGGAATATCGCCGGTTGTTTGAGAAATATGCAAAGGGTATGCGCGATATCAGTGTGAGTGCCTTGGAAGGGAAATGGGAGGGTGGTCTAAAGGTAGAAATACGAAGCGAAATGAGAAAAGCGAGACCATGGAATCCAGGATAAGAAATTCATGGCACAGGTAATCGAAGATGACTTGGCTTTTCAAATCAAGCCAAAGGAGTTAGCACGACGTCAGCGGTTAGACCAAGCTCGAGTTCAGTACTATGAGTACAAGAGTAGCAGGAGTACGAACCTAAAAACCATCACACACCGCCTCGATCTATTCTAGCCGATCAACACCGTCGAACAACCCCACCCCGCCATCCCGTATAAACGTTTAACAGATAGTGAGATCTGCATTCGTAAAGACAAAGGGCTATGTTTTAGGTGTGATGAGAAGTTCGCATCTGGGGCACCTTGTGTAAGAAAAAGGAGGCGCAAGCTCTGGAGATTCTTGTTGTATGCGTGATGCAAAGTAGAAACACGGAAAATGAGGAAAATGATGATTCCCAAGAATGTGCGTTCAAGATGCTTTTGTTGAGGAAATGGTGGATACATCGAATATGGCAGCCCTTTCATTGCACTCCATGGTTTGGACTAAGCTCTCCAAAAACTCAAGGTGACAGCTCGATACGGGGACATGAAGTAGTAGTATTAATCGATAGTGGGGCTACGCATAACTTCATATCCGAGGACATGGTTGCTAAATTGAAATTACAGGTAGAACCATCCGATGATTATGGCATTATGTTGGGGACTGGGATTTCGTGAGAATCGCGGCATTTGTAAGAATGTGGAACTTGATTGACCAAGATGAGAATAGTAAATGATTTCTTGCCCTTACCGTTGGGTAGTGCGGATGTGATTTTGGGCGTTGTGTGGCTAGCCACATTGGGAAAAATTGAATTTGACTATCGCGCTTAAAATGAAATTCAAGCCGGGTCGTAAGGCGGAGTCGAATTGCGTGGCGAGCCACGGTGGTCAAGGCCCGTGTTTCATTGAAATCTATGATGAAATCCTTACGTCCCGAGGAGCAGGGGCTTCTAGTCGAGCTGAATATGATTGAAACCCCGATACCTTCTCGTGAACAGTCCGGGACCCTACCTGACTTGTCTCGGTACCCTGTAACTCCACGCCGTACTTTGTTTATACTCACCGGTTTTTGAATCATTGACAGGTCTTCCTCCACAGCGTAATTGCGACCATGCTATTGCGCTATTGCCAGGCAAGGACTCCGTGAATGTACGTCCGTATCGGTACCCGCAGTACCAGAAGAACGAGATTGAAAAATTAGTGGGAGAAATGTTATTGGCAGGTATTATCCGTCCCAGCACGAGCCCGTTTTCAAGTCCAGTTCTTTTGGTTAAAAAGAAGGATGGGAGTTGGCGCTTCTGTGTCGACTATCGCGCCCTGAATCAAGCGACAATGCCCGATAAGTATCCGATACCGCTGGTGGATGAATTATTAGATGAGTTGCATGGGGCAACGGTATTTTCAAAAATTGATCTTAAGGCTGGGTACCATCAAATACGTGTTAAGCCGGCTGATGTACACAAAACAGCATTTAGAACTCATGAGGGCCACTACGAGTTTGTATTCATGCCTTTCGGATTACGCAACGCGCCTGCGACATTTCAATCAGTTATGAATGAGATTTTGCATCCGTTCCTATGCCGTTTTGTGCTAGTATTTTTTGATGACATCCAATACAGTGTGACCATTGATGAGCATAAGGAGCATTTAGTCAGCGTGTTTGAAGTGTTACAGACACATGCCTTGGTGGCAAATGCCAAGAAATGTCAGTTTGGACTGCGCAGGATTGAGTATTTGGGGCATTTTATATCTGCTGAGGGAGTGGCTGCCGATCCGGAGAAAATTGTGGCCATGGAACGTTGGCCAAGCCCTAAAAACATTAAAGACTTACGGGGATTCCTTGGGCTCACAGGTTACTATCGTCGTTTTGTGGCGAATTATGGGTCGATGGCCTTTCCATTGACTCATTGTTAAAAAAGGAAGGTTTGAATGGGGCCCAACAATGGAAGAATGCTTTCGAGAGACTTAAGCATGCAATGAGTAGTGTGCCGAAGATTGCGATTGCCGGACTTTGATCGGTTGTTTGTTGTGGAGACGGATGCTTCCTGGTATTGGCGTGGTGCGATCTTGATGCAACGAGGACGTACCGTTGGCCTATTTCGATAAGGCCCTTCCTCTTACACATCGCGTGAAGTCGGTTTATGAGCGCGAGCTAATGGCTATCGTGTTTGCGATCCAGCGTTGGCGAGCTTACCTATTGGGACACCACTTTATTGTGCGTCTGGACTCAAAAAGAGCCTTAAATTCTCGCTAGAACAACGTGTAGTTGATGGAGAGTACCGGCGATGGATAGCGAAACTCACGAGTTATGATTTCCATATTGAATACAAGAAAGGATTAGAAAACAGAGCGCAGATGCCCTTTCTCGTATGCCATCGGCCCGGGAGTTGAGCATGTTGAGTTGTGTGGCGGAGTTAACACGGCGGTGTTCACTCAACAAGTGCGGGAAGATGAAAAGTTGTTTGCTATTTATAGTCAGAAGTTGCGGGAGAGGAGGGTCCGCCAAAGTTATTCCGTCATGGGTGATGTGCTATTATACCGGGGGCGGTTGGTGCTACCTCCGGCCGCCTACGATTCCTCTGTTACTTAATGAGTTCCACGGGGGAGCCATCGGGGGGCATTTTGGGGTCCTAAAGACGTACCAACGCCTAGCTAAAGAGGTATATTGGCCTGGAATGAAGGCTCTCGTCCGCGCATTTGTGGCCGAATGTTCGATCTGTGTTCAAGCGAAGCATCTATCGTTGTCACCAGCTGGTCTTTTGCAACCGTTACCGATTCCGGACAGGATTTGGGAGGACATCTCGATGGATTTTGTTGAAGGACTTCCCGCTACGAAGGTTATGACACTATTTTTGTGGTGGTGGATTGGCTATCTAAGTACGCGCACTTTATACCCCTTAGGCACCCATTTACTTCTCTTTCAGTGTCACAGGTCTTTATCAGGGAAGTGGTCCGTTTGCACGGAGTGCCTAAGAGTATCGTGTCGAATCGTGACAAGATATTCACTAGCCTCCTCTGGGAAGAGATATTCAAGGCTTCTGGGACTCAGCTACGTCGTAGTACTACCTACCACCCACAAACCGATGGCCAAACCGAGGTCGTAATAATTTGTTTAGAATCGTACCTACGATGCTTTGTGTTGACACACCAAGTCCCGTACCGATGGGTGGCTTGGGTGAGTTCGATTTCAATACGTCATTTCACTCATCCATGGGGATGACTCTTTTTGAAATTGTTTACGGGCGTTCTCGCCCGACCATTTTGGGTTATGATTTGGGGCTAGTCCAGAGCATGATGGATTCCTTAATGATGGAGCGTGATCGAATGTTGGAGAAGCTTAAGGCAAATTTGTTGCGTTCACATCAATTAATGACGGAGCGTGCTAACGCATAAGCGCCGGATGTTCGATATGATGTGGGACGATTTGGTGTATGTTAAGCTCCGACCCTACCGCGATACGTCCTTGGCGAAGTTTACACACCCCAAGTTAGCACCACGGTTCATCGGGCCATATCGTGTGTTAGCTCGGGTGGGCGATGGATGGCGCACGGTTGGACTTACATGCAGGCGGTAAGGATTCACCCGGTTTTTCATGTTTTCCGCATACGCAAGGCGGTTGGTTCCTCTGGGCTTGTTTTCCCGACACCGGCTTTGGTAGGAGATGATCTAGGCGTGCTCGTTTGTCCCAAGGCTGTTTTGGGTCTACGAGAGTCCTCGCAGGAGGGAGGTTTGCGCCAAGTTTTGATCCATTGGGAAGGATCCACTTCGGACGACGCTACTTGGGAGTCTGCTGCAGATCTAGAGCTCCAATTTCCGGATTTTCACCTTGAGGACAAGGTGGCTCTTTGGGGGGGAAGTATTGATACGAACCCGGGGTCGTTGAAAGTTTACTCAAGGCGAACCAAGAAGTGACGGATCTCTTTTATTGCTTTATTAAATATAATTATGTTTTGTTATTTAAGTTGTATTGGGCTTTTGGGCCTTAATAGGGATTATTTACTAAATTAGGTTAAATCCTAGGTTTACTATAAATAGGTTATGTTAGGCCTCTAGCAATTCATTCAAACAGTTGTTGTCTTTGTATTTGGCTCTTTGAGAGATCCTCTCGAGAGATTATCATAGTTTCTTAATAATAATTGTAGTAGATTCTATCAAATACACAGCTTCTCTCAAGAAAAATCTAGAAAAATCTCTATTTAATTGAGTTGTTATTGGAGTCCCCAATTCATTCAGGAGCTCAATGCTTCGATTCGTATTTTCAAAGAGTAATCAAGTAACTGAAGTCCAATTATGAATGAAACAGTGAACTTTAAGGAGATCACCGAACTCCCTCATAATCCACTTTATTAAGAAGGCATCAGTCATTTTTTAGAGGTCCGTACTCATTTGTCCACTTTTCTACTCTGTGTACCAGGTACTTTGAAGGTCAGTTTGCTTCTATTACTGAAGCTGAAATATCAGATGAGGACGTTCATGCTCATGTTGGAGTTACTGAAGCTGCAGAAAAGGTCGTATAAATATAAATACTCACTTTTTTCAAGTGTATAAATTAAAATCGACGTAACAGGTCATTGATGGAGACCTGTGGTTATTTTATGCATTCTTTATATTCTTAATTGGACATAAGAGCTTCTAATTTGTTAAGTTAACAGTAGGACCTAGAGGTATCCATGCTTTCATAATTATAGAGACAAAGCTGCACCATACAATAGTTTCATAGACAACATTTCTTCCCTTGCCATTACTTGGTGTAAACAATCTCCATACTTTCATATGTATAGACTAGTTATGACTCAATGCTATCTAATTGGAAATCTTTTTTGTAATCTATTTGAGGAACACTTCTAATTGTTTCTTATCAAAAAAAAAAAAATCTAGCGGTATCAATTTTACCATACAATTGCAAGACAAATAACCAAAAGGAAGAGAAGTTTCGAGACTGACCTATGACATAATTTTTAGACACCTCCCGTATCTTCATTTTTTGAGTTTCTTGGTGCCTAGCTTAGGGACAGCCGGATAGGCGTGGTTACTCTGAGTATAGTGGAGCGAAGATACATTGTCTCGACTGGGAATAAAAAATGTAGCAATATACCTCATTTATTTGAATGAGAAATTGCTAAAATAGAACTGATGTATTTCCATCAGATAATCAGTGCGGGCATTGTAGTTCTTTTTAACAATAGTTGGTTTATATTAATTTTAGTAAAATTGTATTTTCGTCTTTTTAATTATTTATTCATTTATTCATTTTAGGATTAGATTAAATATTATTTTCTATCTTTTCCTTTTATAACTAATATTTTCTTCTTATGATTAGATTATCATTTCCTTTTTATGATTAGATACTATATTTTCCTTTTATAATTAGGTCATCTCTTGTTCTCTATTTAAACTCATTATTGGGTTCATTATTAAATGAAAGAATTTAGAGAATTTGAATTTCCATCTTTCAACATGGTATCAGAGCCTCAAATTTTTCCTTTCGATCCTGGTAAAAATTTTCTCTAGTCTTCCATCACCTTCTTCCTCTTTTTGTAAAAAAACTTTTCTTCTTCATCATCTTTCTTTTTTTAGGGAGAAAAAACAAACTTTTCCTCCAATCTCCAATTTTTTTCTTCATCTCAATCTCAAAAAAAAAAAAAAAATCCTCTCAAAACTTTTTCTCTTGCCCTTCTAAACTTCCATCTTTTCCATAATCTTCTTTATTTTTTTTTTCCAACAAAAAAAAACTCCAAAATCACCACTTTTTTCTATGTGTTTTTTTCTTCCAAATCTTTCTCCAAAATCTTCTTCTTTCCCTCCAAATCCTCTAAGAATTTCTTCCTTCAAATCTTTATTTTCTCATTTTATAAAACCCTAGAAAATCCAAAATCTCATTACCAATATTCTACCATCTTTCAAAAAAAAAAAAAAACTACAATATTCTTCAAAAGAATTTTTTTTCTCACATCATCTCCTTTTCTCAGCTTGCCCTGGCATCTCCTATTTCCAAGTGGCCTTGGCATCTCCTTTCCCAGTTGGCCCTGACATCTCCTTTTCCCAGCTGGCCCTGACATCTCCTTTTCCCAGTCGGCTCTGGCATCTCCTATTCCCAGTCGGCCCTGACATCTCCTATTCCCAGACGGCCCTGACATCTCCTATTCCCACTGACATCTCCTATTCCCAGACGGCCATGGCGTCTCCTATTCCCAGGCAGGCCCTGACGTCTCCTTTTCCCAGGCAGGCCCTGACGTCTCCTTTTCCCAGCTGGCCCTGACGTCTCCTTTCCCAGCTGGCCCTGGCGTCTCCTTTCCCAGTCGGCCCTGGCATCTCCTTTTCCTACTGACTCGAATTCTCGAATTGGCCCTGACCAGTATTCCCAAATTGGCCCTGGCAGCACTCATCCAATTGGTCCTGACAATTAGTATTCCCAATTGGTCTTGACAATCAGCATTCCCAATTGGCCATCGTATCAACATCAGAATCATCATCATCTCAATTGGCGCATTATCATCACAATTGGCGCATCATCATCCAAAGACCAACTCTGATTAATTTAACTCCAAGCTTGGCTTGTATTTCATATACAATCCAGCTTGAGGGGGAGTGTTGGTTTATTCATTTATTCATTTTAGGATTAGATTAAATATTATTTTCTATTTTTTCCTTTTATAACTAGGTAGAATATTTTCTTCTTATAATTAGATTATCTTTTCCTTTTTATGATTAGATATTATATTTTCTTTTTATAATTAGGTCATCTCTTGTACTCTATTTAAACCCATTGTTGGATTCATTATTAAATGAAAGAATTTAGAGAATTTGAATTTCCATCTTTCAACAGCATTAGAGAATATGGGGTTCCACCTCAAAACCAATTGACAATGAGGGGAGTAACTCATATCCCTTATAAATGTGTCGAAGAATCCTCACCTTCCAACATGCCCCCTCAAGATGGCGGTCATATATTGGGAAATGTCATCTTGAATTGGATCCTAATTGTGGACCGAAATACCCGCTTTGACTTACTTTTGCTAGCGGTGGATCCGAATTTTTGGGATCAAATACACGCTAAGCTTATGCCCGCTTGGGTTGGGTCCACACCCGCTTTTTTGAATTCAAAGCATTTTGGGTAGGATCGAAATTTGGGAGGCCCATAACCCACATGGAGCTCTGATACCCATATTAGAGAATATGAGATTCCATCTCAAAACCAATTGGCAATGAGGGGAGTAACTCATATCCCTTATAAATGCGTTGAAGAATCCTCTCCTTCCAACAATAGTGCACATCTGTTTTTACTTCATCTAGAGTTCAACAGTTTTTTCCTTACCTCTGATATCGTGCATGCAGGTTTCATTATTGGAAGAAAGCATAAAGCCTAAAACTAATCTTCCTCCCCTGCTGGTATCTCTTCGTGAACGACGACCTGAAAAGCTTCACTACATTGGTGTTTCCTTTGGACTCACTTTGGATCTTTTTCGATTTTGGAGGAAACATAAGTTTGCCCCATTCTACATTGGCCAGATTCCAGTTGAGTTGGATTATTGTAAACAGTTCCGTTGGTTTTCACGGGAAAATGGAAGGTGCATAATGTTTTTTACTATCTAATATATTTCTTTTTCTTTTCATGGATAAAGAATGCTGTGACGGGTGAGCATACGTGCATGGTCTTAAAGCCTTTGAGCAATGATGAAATTGAAGCTAATGAATCTGCACATATGGGCTTTTTTGGTCCATTTTACCAAGGTGAGGTTTTTGCAATTGGAAATCTTATTTCCCTGTGCTATTTTTGGTATTTGATTCTACGTTTGTGATCCGTGCAGATTTCAGGTTAAGGTTTATTAGACTATTGGGTTTTAGTTTCAATGGAATGGATCATAAGCTAGCAATGAGGTCAGTATATTTAATTATTACCTGTTACATATGCATTTTTATTCTTCAATTGACAATTTGACTTCAAATCCTCCAGTGTCTTGGATCCAAAACTCAACTTTGTGGAACTAGATACATCTGAGGATACTATAGAAGAATTTTTAAATGCAGTCAGATATTTTGTGTCAGCACATGATATGAAGCGATTGGAAGCCTATGCTAACAATCTTGTTGATTTCCACTTGGTAAGATTGCCATCCTCCATCTCTCTCTTGTTTATGTATATGTGGGAAGCCTAAACCCTAAACCCTAAACATTATCAAATCGTAAAAAGTTCATGAATTTTTATCTGCAATCTAATTTATGCTTACCAAACATAATGTATAGTATTTAATATTCTTTTGTTCATTTACAGATACTAGACATTGTTCCATTACTTGCACAATTGTATTTCATGGAGAAACTTCCAGTTACTTTGTCGTCCTCACAGGCATCTGTGTTGCTCTGTGCCGGACTGCAGCTACGGAATTTTACGTATATTGAGGTTTGATTTCATATTGTCTACTCATGATTACTTTTTGTACTGGTTGCTAAGTAGTTGCTGTTGATCTACTGTTTATCGAACTATTTTTTTTTAAAACAAGTGAACTAGTTAAGTAGTCTGTTGTTTTAACTAATTAGTTCGTAGTTAATTTGTTAGTTTCTAGGTAAAATTGCAGCAGATACCATCAGTTTTTATCTAGGAAGCACGGACACTTCTATTTTGACAAAGTATCTATGTCGTACTCATGTCCGACACGGATACTTCCGGACACTCGTCGGACACGTGTCCGACACTCAAAATTCCGTGTCCTCTTTTATTATTATTATTTTCAATTACGGACACACCATGGACACTTCATGGACACCTCAATTAAGACTTATTTGTTTCAATGATGGATGACATGACAACGGGAAGTGTTGGTGAAGGCCGTCGACGACGATGTCTATCGAAGATAGATGGACTAAAATGGAAAAAGGAAAGAAAGAGAGAAAATAGAATGTAGAGAAGGAAAATGAGATAAAAACTAAAATATTTAGAAATTATTATGGGTAGGCTTATAACTAACTAAAATATTTTGGATTTCATCTTTTAATAGTATATTATAAAAAATAATAATAAATCATGTATCCTCGACGTATCCGTATCCTGCATTTTTAAATAATGGCGTGTCTACGTATTCGTGTCGTATCCGTATCTCGTGTCAGTGTCCATGCTTCTTAGCTTTTTATCATATTGTTAAATTGTTACTAGCCAATTTTTTAAAGTTGTATTACATTACCTGTACAGGGACAAATGAAGAAGTTGGAGCGGCAACAGATACTGTCACTTTTTATCAAAGTCATGAGAAAGTTTCATCAGTATCTTAATAGTATTGCATCCAAGGAGATTGAATCGACCATGCCACGTATGAGAGAGGTAAATTTTTTATTATTGTTTGGATATCTTTTTAATAAAAAACAATTCCATTGATATATGAAAGGGCAATGCCTAAGAAGAGAAGATTATAAAAGAGCACTCTGATTAGCAAGAAGACAGGAGAAAATTGTAAGAAGAGAATAGAGGACATTTTTTTTTTTGAAACAAAGGTAACTACGCCCGTCTCTAGGCCAAGCACCGGAAACATTGAAGCAGTAATGTCACAAGGGGAACATACCCTCGAAGCCCAAATCTTCAACCACTGTGCCATCCCTTGGGGACAATAGAGAACATTTTTTTAATCGACAATATAGAGAATAAAACAATGCTATCAATTAAATGGTAATAAGAATATTCCTTTTCTCTAAATATTTTTCTATTCTAATCCAACCAAATGTTTCAACAAAAAGCTCTAATATGATTTTCCAAAGCAATTCTCCTCTTTCGTGAAAGAGTGGCCTATGAGAACCACGGTTTGAAGATCATGTGTCATGTGGCTGTGATTATGTTTGGAAATTCATTCCTGCTTTGCCTGCTTACGGAAAGAAAAGAGTGTGCAAATTTGTAACTAAAAAATAATTGAATTCGTCTACAAAGTTCAATCCATAGTGTCCACCTATTAAAAATTAATTTCTTACAGATTTTCTTGACAATAAAATGTTGTAAGTCTAGTATGTTTCGTGACAATAGTCAAGGTGTGCGTAAGCTAGTCCAGACACTCAGGGATATCAAAAAGAAGTTTTTCCGTATGTGTATTGATACAATAACTTAACTTTACGTGCAGATTCCACTGGAACCCCATGAGATCACTGTGGATGATGATCTCCATGAGGGAGCAAAACAAGTTAAGGTATGGTTCATGCTTCTTTTTTCTGATGCAGCTGCAAACACTATCCCTTTATCATTGAAACCAACCTGTTGCTGGAACTGAAATGCAGGAGAAAATGAAAACGAAAATGAATAATGAGGGATTGTTAGATGTTGAGATGCTGCAGCAATATGCGATCGTAGACGGAGAAGTCGATTTTGATGGTGCTTTGCAAAGTGGTGGAAAGATTCCCTCAGGCGGAGTTGTAAGTGTTAAATCCAGTAAAACCAAGGCAGAGAAGCAAGGGAAGAAAAAAGAGAAAGATCAGAGCAGTAAAAAGAGAAGTAAAGATGATGGTCACAAATCAAATAAAAAGAAGAAGGTTTAACCAATAATAACTATTAAGTAATGGCTAATTAGCCTTAAGATTTTGTTGGTTTATTGTTTAGGTTGAAACTACAATTCGTATTTATGTTTATCTTTAACTAATAGTTGATGGCTAAATTAGCCTTAAGATTTTGTTACTTTATTGTTTAGGTTAAAACTGAGTCTTATTTATGTTACGACTTATTGTAGCTGAAAATGATGGCAATCACTAATCTGTTGAATTTGGAAAGAATCAAATGATAGATACTTTTTTTGAACGTTCAGATGTAAATGTCTAATTATTGATAGAAAGGCTCTAGGGGATTTTGCATTTTGCATGTATATAAAAAAACAAAATAATTTCATGTATTGCACATTTCCTAACTTATTTATTTGGGTACAAAAATGATAGAAGTCTATCAGTTTGCACTACTATTAGTTGAACTGATGATGTTAAAATAGAAATTTTGGACAAAATGTGCTATGAATGAAATTATTTTAAAAAATGTGTTACACAATTGTAATAAAGAGCAAAAAATACACAATTGTAATAAAGAGCAAAAAATATGTTATGAAAGACAAATTCCAAAGTAATAACACTTTTTTAATACCCTCCTCCCTCCTAGTGGCTCTTTGTCAGGCCATTTTTTCCTCCTTCCATCAATGAAATTTCTCCACTGATGTCCTTTATATATGTCGAGCTATTATAACTCATTTGTAACTACTCAAAATGACTCTTCATATGAAAATCCACATCCAAATAGTCTCGAGGTGATGCGGTAGTTGACTCAAAATGACTTTTAAAGTGTGCTTTTTAGTCTCAAATTGTGTATTAAATAATATAAGATTTTATCTCAAAATTATTTGACAGTAAGAGAAATAGCTCCTATCTTTTATATATTATCATGAAGTTTTTACTCTTTTCGATGTGAAATCATTAACATTCTACAACTTTCAAGTTCCAATCCTTCGATGTTTCTCGATACCTAATTTAGAAACAAGTGTGATTACCAAGAGTAGTGGAGTAAACTTTCAATTTCTCGATTTTCAAAAAAAAATCTACATTCAAAATGTTATTTTCTCCAACTCTACGATAAATTAGGGCAAAACCCATACCAAAAACTGGTTCACAGAGAAAAATCATACACGAACGAGTTTGACTACAACTCTTCCATAAAAATGTACATCCTATTGCAAAAAACTTCAATTTTCTAACTACTCAAACTAACTTCTCATCCAAACCTCTTTTGTTCTTCCTTGCTATATTTTTTTTTTGCAATTATCAAAATTTTCGTGTATGCACTATGGTATTCAATTTTTCATATGGTACTCAGCAAACACTTTTTAATGATAAATGTTGTTTGTTTTCCATGAAAGAAGAAAGGATTAAAAAAAAACCAAAGCAGAAAATTAACCACAGATAAGCTAAACAAAACACTGAAAACACTTGGATAAAAATTGGGAAACTTAGTTGGGATTTGGAAACGAGCATGAATGCATACTTCTGGACATGTATCCAGTTATCACACCTGATAATGTAGCAATAAGACAAATTACAAAACAAAAGTTGGGAACAAACATCATCAGCCAAATGTTGCACTCTCAGTATCAGAGGTGCTGTTCTTATTAAAGCTAAAGAGATGTATCCCGGTGTTCAAAAACAGCCGAATCGGTTTCAGTTGACAGCCTTTTCTCAACCAGAAAACAAACGGAAAACGTTTTCGAAATCTACAGGAAGTTTCTTACGTCTAACGACTTCACATCCACCATTTCCTCGTCTTTGAACTCCTCACTGAAAACAAAGATAGGAAGTTACAAAAAGTTTCAATGAAGATTTGATAAGAGCCAAACAGATCTACAATAATGCCAACCAAATACATGCCAGGTTATATTTAGAATATAACAGTTTTCTAGCCTATCTATCTATGTGTATATATATTTTATAACCATGCCTATCTCAAAGGGATTCTGGAGACAACAAAAGTTTTACAGTTAAGTTCCCTTGTGAGTTTCGAACCTGGGAGCATAACTTGAAGACAACAAACCTCAACCAACGAAGCTACCAACAGTCTATGTATATAAAACCTACCTGGCTAATGAATGATGACTGTGAAAACAGTCACTCATTCAAACTATAAGATAGGAGGAAGGTAGCAAAGAGTCGTTTGCTAGAAACTAAAGCCCATTTAATAACCATTTAGTTTTGTTTTACCTTTACTTAAATTTCCTACAATATGTTCCATCTTTCCTTCAGAATAGTATGTGAATACTAACCAAATTCCAAAAACCAAACCAAACTTTTAGAAGCTACAATTTTTTGTTTCCAATTTTTTGTTTGGTTTTTAAAATTATAGGTAAGATGTAGATATCCAAGTAAGAAAATGGAATAGTTGTTGTAGGCTTAAATTTCAAAAACCAAAAACTAAAAACAAAATGGTTGTCAAACGGGGCCTAAACTATGACCTAAACTATCGATTAATAAGACTCAAGTTTTATGCAGCATAATAATTGTCACACGCCACAAACTACATACCGCTTCTTTTGAGTTTCCATTGCCTCAAGAGCATCTTTCTTCAGCTCTTCCAATTGAGCCTTGGAAATTTTAAGCTCCAACTGCTCCTCGTACTTGGGCAGATCTTCCCTTCGGACCCCAAGCCTGATACAAAAAGAATTTAAATGAAGTCTTCAATACTGTATTCATACCCCAAAGTACGGATAGGTTAACCGTATGTATGTAGAATAGCTAAAAAGTGAGTATGCAAGTCAAATTAGAAAATAAATCTAATAGGTCGGTTTCTTTTGCTTCACTACCAGGTGCAACCAGCGCTGCCAACCAGAACAATGTACAACAATATAAGTGTGTGCCCATGAACCAAGAGGTCATCGATTCGAATCACCATCCCTAATTGTCGTTGAACTTAAAAAAAAGTGCAACCAGCTCTGACACCAAATAGAAACAGAACAAAAATAATAAAAATGAATGCCCACTCTACACTATTTGCATAACTATATTTACTAAGTTCTTTTAATCAGTCAGTAAGTATTTAATCTACTGCGCTATCTTATAGTAATTTTCCATAACGTTCACATCCGTAATGTAGCTTCCACAAAAACAGAAAACGAAAGATGAACATGTTCTTTATCCAAAATGGGACGTGAAGGCAACCTTTTGGAATGGGGCCAAAATAAACAGAAAACACAAGAAGTTAGAATCATACTTTTGATTGATTTTGTCAAACTCGGCCATAAGAAGAGACATTCCTTTCTTATCATTCCTCAAGAGCGGTTTCTTCAATTCTTTCTCAATCTTTTCCAGTGCATCAAACATCATAGCTTCTGCACCAACCTCATCATTGAGACCTCTCCTGAAAAATTACATGGGAATAAGATCCAGAACAAGGTATAGAGTAACAACGCACTCGTGCACTTGGCAATAGACATGAGATCAACATCACAAGTTTCAAAAATAACATAAGAATGAACGCATAGACAATAAATTACTCCCAAAATATAATTCAATATTATCCCAACCAGAACCA
Organism: Sicyos edulis; assembly: GCA_036507275.1. Lineage (NCBI taxonomy): Eukaryota > Viridiplantae > Streptophyta > Magnoliopsida > Cucurbitales > Cucurbitaceae > Sicyos > Sicyos edulis. Next base: position 2,836,756 of record CM071855.1, on the reverse strand, counting down.
TACAACAGATTCTTGGAGGTTGGTTGGAGAAGACATTTGAGATTGGACTAAAAATTATGGAGAAAACAAGGCAAAAAATCTGAATAAGTTGATATGGCAAAAAATCTAATCCAAGCCTCAAATTAAACTATGGCTAGAGTCAAATATATTCATATTCAGTAAAAAGAAAAAAGGTTGGCTAATCCATTCTTGTACCTACAACCAACTTTAGCTTAAAATTTGCTGAATCAAAGATTGTGTTCGGTAAATTTTAGCTTTCATACAGGCTACAGCATGTAGATATGATGGAGGCTTGAAGTTTTTATTTTTTATTTTTTATTTGCTCCTTTAGGTGAGGTTTGCAAGCCTTTAACGATTAATACTGGTCCAAGTCTCCAAGTCTCATCCATCTTGGAACCCCTTGAAACCCAAGTATATCACAACTGCTAATATGCTAAGGAGAGAAATGTAGCCTATGCATTGCTCATGTGGACAAGAAATCAAAGTCCATGAAAGAGGGTCATACTTAATCCGGATATCCTTCAATGTCAACAAGTATGTTCTAGCATCAGGGATGTCTTGGGTTCGTGTCTGAATGGTATATTTGATTCGCTCTGATTCGGAGAATAAATCTGCCCTATAAGAAAGAAAAAAAGAGGTTTAAAAATAGTAATTCATAGAATTCATATATGCACATATTTAATATAAAATTCACCATCACACGTGTACACTTAACTTCTTTCTTTTTTCAAAAAGGAAAACTTTCAATGATAAATAAAGAAAGAATACAAGGGCATACAAAAGAAGAATTCAACTACAAAAAGGGGATCCAATAAAACAAGATAAGACCTAACGAATAACCACAAAAAACCTGGACGGCAAAGCCCAAAGAGAACCATAAAATCTAACAAGGGATAACACATACGACATAACCTAACCACCAATTGATGTTGAAGCAATAAAAGAATGGAGCTAAGTATAACAAGGCTTTCTCCAAAAACTGCTGCATGGGACACAAAAATAAGAATCTATCTGAAGGATCTTGTTATCAATCAAAAGTGTGCAAAATACTTCTTTATATATATACCCATGAGTGTAATTTTGACAAGTCGTACCATTTGACCCTACAACATTTATATGTCAAGGAAACCCATAGGAAAATTATTATCTAGATTGGTGGCCAACATGGATTAAATCCATAAGCTCTTGGATCCCCAAGGACCTCTTTGACCATTAGGACAATCCATGATGGTGCAGAGTGTGCAAAATACAAGAGAGGGGTTCTAATTTATATTTTTGAATAAGAAACAATGAGGGGTTCTAATTTATAGAGAACTAGGGAGCTAACTTATCAACGAATTATCCAAATACCCTTGTTCCTTAATAGTTGAAGCCATGAAATTCATATCCTAGAAACAGGTATAATATAAGTAGCACAAAAAAACACATAGTGATCCCTCATTAATAGTTGAAGCCATTAAATACCTGATTTCGATTACAGATGAATTTTAGCTCCAATTCCAGTATATAAAGCACATAGAAAGAAGATAAAAGAATAATATAGGGAGTCAACTGACATGTGGCTGTAGAGAATTTAACTAGAAAATGTGGTAATCATGTAAAAACGCTCACTTCTCTCTCGCCATTTTCATGACTTTTGCGTATTGAGCTACAGCAGCAGGATCCTCTGGATCAATTGTGATCTTCTCCTTTTGGAAAACGCCAATTGCAGTCTCAAATTTCTTTTTCACTTCCAAAAATATGTTCTTCAGCATTTCTAGGACACCCACATAAAAAAAAAAAATATTATTAACGAATTCACATAAAAAAATTAACAAAGAGATGTTGATGCACCACTTATGTAGCTTCATAGGCGTTAATCTACGCATTTCTAAAGCAATTCTCTACATAATTTGTATGTATGATTGCTTAAAAAATTATAACTGTGTGATAGACATAAACCAAGCTTCATATCTCTCTCTCTCTCTCATTTACTCTCTCTCCCTATTTCTCACTAATTTAGAGCATTTTGCCTCTCACCGTCTCCCTTCAACGCAGGCCGAGCAGCCTCTTTCGCAAAGTGACGAACCGGAATAGCATGGCCTTGATGTAAGATACCGCCAACAACCTGTAACAACAAAGGGGCACAAAACACACACGTTGAGCAGCTGATTCAATGATCAATACGAATACAAGCAAGATAAATTATAAAAAAAAAAAAAACATTTTCTCAATAAGCACATAATTACAATTTCCAAACAACACTGCCAAGTCTTTAATGCCAGAAAACTCAGCAGCTTACACCATCCAAAGAAACCCTAAAATTCCCAGATCCTAAATAAACGGTTAAGAAATTGAACACCATCAAAACGCAGAAAATTACAAGAGAAAAGAAAAGGCAACGAATTAAAGAGCATTCCACCAATTTCAGGATCTAAACGAGTATCATCAAACAATAAGAGCACCATTTCCGGAATAAAAAAATCGAAAAATCGAAGATCAAAACACCAAAACGAAACGAAAAACAAATCATTCATATAGAGATTAATCCTTGAACGATGATTTGAACAATACATGGTTGGATTTGGAGAAGAGACGAGAAGAGAAAGCCATGGTGAGAGCTCAGATTGCAGCTTTGGTTCTTCGTTGAATCGTTAATCTAAGAGTGAACCCTCGTTTTCGTAGAAATGGTTCGATGGAGCCTGCTGCTCCTTATTACTCGCTCTTCTTTCAATCACCACCGTTGGATTCTTTTACTCTGTTTTTCTAAATGGATGGATGTGATTTAGCGAATACCTCTACACACTCAATCGACCTGCACTTGTCTTTTTTTCCTTTTTTCTTTTTTGAGAAAAAAAAACAAATTTTTAGTCTTTTATGTTTTTTGTATTTGATATTTATATTTCAAAATTAAACATTGCCCTACATAGAGGACACAACTGCTCTCAAATAATATGAGAGACAGTGGAATTGAAATGGATTAACACCAGACAAGATAACCAACTGCGTTATTGACCCTCGGTTTTTACTTCTCGCATTTGACTCTATATCTCCATAATGTTTCATTTTAATCACTTATAGGCATGTTTTTTTTTTAAAACAATTTTAAATTCACAGTCATACCAAAATAGTCATATCATCAAAATTTTCAAATTTAAAATCATCATCTTGATAATTTTTTTGATAACTTGGTCATTATCATAGTTATAGGTGTGTTTTTATTTTGTTATTTCGAACGCAAAAGAGCATTGATCAAAATTTTAAATTTAAATTGTTTAATTTTAAAATATAAAGACAAAATAGAAATTTTATCCAAAATTTAGGGATTAGAGGTATTTCCCTTTTTTTTTCTATTTAAGATCAACTTTTTTATAAATAAAAGTTTGATCGAGTATGTGAGTCAATATTAACATGAATAAAAAATATATATAATTTTTATCTATTTTTTTAGTTAATAAAAATACAAGTGTTAAACTAGAGATAAAAGTAAACATAATTTTAATATGAAGTATGATATCTAAAAGAGTGTCAAATAAAACATAAATATTAGTGAATTATGGTGACAAAAACAGTGTATAGTTGAGGATGATTTTTTTAGTTCAATAATGGGCGGAGAATTGAATTCATAATGTTTTGCTTCATGTGTATGTATTTGATGCTATGATGATTTTGATATTAATACTCTATAAAATTGCAATTCATTTAATTAAAAAATATAAAAATACAATGTCTTGTATTCTATCGTTACAAACGGAACATTTTATAGTCAATGATTCGATCACTCACCTAACAATAATGAAAATCCGAACATTCTCCAATTCAATAAGCCAACAAACTTAAATTTATTAGATAAAAACCATATCAGAATTACTATATATCAAAGTCGGTAATGTAAGTTGTGAACTAAATTTCATGAATCATGTCATCTATTTCCAAGTTCAGCTTCCTTAAAATCTTAAAAGGGTGGCACAAAAGTTGAAGATTTGGACTTTAAAAGTATGTACCGTTTAAGATCCAGGTTCGAAACTCATATTATAATATTACTCCTTCCTCGTCTCCCAGTGTCTGGCCAAGGAATGAACGTGATTACCTTTGTTTCAAAAAAAAGTTCAGCTTCATTAGGAGAGGACGGACTGGTTTTATGTCACTATAAAAATGCTACTATAGATTTGGAAGAAAAGGTAATAACTTAATAAGTTTTAGCAATAAGCTGATCAAAACTATGATAAATTCACTAGAAATCAGACATTCTTATTTCCAACGAAAAACATTTCTATTGGTTACTTATTTGATAACTAGAAATCGAAGCTTCATCCTACTCTATATATTAATCTGGAGCACTCGCATCCATTCCAAGTCCTAGACCCAGGAGACAACGAAGAAGTTTACCATTAAGCTCACTCATAAGTTTCAAACTTAAAATTTCCAAGACAGTATACCTTAAAAACTCCAAACTTCTAATTACAAACCACATGACAAGAAATTAAAAGGTGAAATGTTTAATTTATACTGACCACTTATCTAAGAATTAATTTTTTGATATCATAGGATAAACAATAGTCAAGGTGCACACAACCACGAATATAAAAAAAAAATATATATCCATACAAAGCCACCATAGGATAAAAGACTTTTCCTTTTCCAGAAGAGGAAAAGAAAATACACAAACAAATACAGAATGAAAAATAAACTACGCAGGGAGAGCTAATTTCCTTTCCCAGGAAGGTAAGAGCACAAATATCACCAACAAAAGACATTTTTATAAGAAACAAAGGACTTGTAATATGTGTTATATTAATAGGACCAATGGTCAAGCCAACTAAGAGACATTCTAAAGTTTTCTTCATAAGACTATCAAAGTTCTGTTGAATCATTCATATATACAAATGGGAATTCTACTCTATATATTAATCTGGAGAACGTGCATCCATCCCAAGTCCCAAACCCAGGAGACAACAAACAAGTTTACCATTAAGCTCACTCATAAGTTTCAAACTTAAAATTTCTAAGGCAGTATACTTTAAAAACTATAAACTTCTAATAACAAACCACATGACAAAGAATTAAGAGATAAAGGTTTAATTTATGGTAACCACTTATCTATGAATTAATTTCATGATGTCATAGAATAAACAATAGTCGAGGTGCACACAACCACGAATATCAAAAAAAATATATACATACAAAGCCACCATAGGATAAAAGACTTTTCCTTTGCCAGAAGAGGAGGAAAAGAAAATACACAAAAAATACAGAATGAAAAAGAAACTAAGCAGGGAGAGCAAATTTCCTTTCCCAGAAAAGTAAGAGCACAAATATCACCAACAAAAGACTTTTTTATAAGAAACAAAGGACTTGTAATATGTGTTATATTAATAGGACCAATGGTCAAGCAAACTAAGAGACATTCTAAAGTTTTCTTTATAAGACTATCAAAGTTTCTGTTGAATCATTCATATATACAAATGAGAATTCTACATTTCTGCGGCAAATGATTTTCCACAACCACATGTTTGTGTAGCATTTGGGTTCTTGAAAGAGAATCCCCCACCGATAAGTGCGTCGCTGTAGTCCAATTGCATTCCGAACAAGAAAAGTAGGCTCTTGGGATCACAAACTGCAAAACAAGGAGAGATGGAAGTTCGGTATCAAAAGCTCAAGCTATACAGCAAATGATAAGAGTAAACTCAAATTTCTTGTAAAAGCTACAATGTAAAGGGTTTATTTTATAAATTGGAGCTTTGCCCTACTACATATCCAGAGCACCCGTCACAAGCCCGAATCTGGGAGACAACTATGAATTTAACAATTAAGCTCAAAGATCCTGAGCCATGCCCCTTGCGAACAACAAGGCAAAGGGCATATATTGAAAAATGAAGTAGATGAAAAGATACTTTCACAGTTCTCTAAAAAGATGCTTACATTCCTTTAACAATAGAGTTGAGAGCAATTACAAGAATATCATACAATAAACAAGTTTGTGTTTGAACAGTATTCATTTTTAAAAAAATGCACCAAAAGTTTCTTAACCTGCCTATCAGTGACATAAGAAATTGCTGATATCTAATAATTCATGTCATGGCAGTGGCCAAGAAATAAATAATAAACTATAGAGTCAAATTACTCTTGTAGTCATCGTTCAAATTTATGACATATCTCAAGAAATTCCGTTAAAAAAAAAATTAACAACAATCGGGAGAGGGAGACTACCCATGACCTCTTAGTTCAGAATCCCCATCAATATCAGAATCTATAAAAGAGCACCCAATAATTTATCCTAAGAAAAATTGCAAACTTCCCCTCTCACCATTCCACTCGAAAAATAATTTATCAATCCAAAAATATGCAAAATTGGATTTAGAGACTCCACCCTTGTTGTTAGAAGCCAAGAGCATTGCTGAATTGAGAAATATAATGGTTATCTTCAAATATCAAATGGCCATTTAAAAATCTAATGCATTCATACAAGATTTCTTCGAAAAAAAACGAAGCTATGATTCTTACCAATCACGAAACCATTATATTCTATAATTGAGTCATCAGGTCTAGCATTGGCCCTGTTCTCAAACTCCATCGCGTATGACATACCAGAGCATCCACCCTGCCTCACACCAATTCTCAAGCACAAATCTTCATTACGTTCAGATCTCATTTTATTCAAGTGTTTCAATGCATTGTCTGTTAATGAGATAGCCGGTGCTATACCCTCAGATGCAGGAGCAGCTGTTTAATCACATTTTACATGTTAAGAAAATAAGATCGAAAGCTAAACTTCGATTATAAAATATAATATACTAATCATATTTCATATATATAAAAAATAATGAAAGATTCAATAGGTTTTATCTTTTGATCTCTAGTAAGCTGCAACAGGCACAATAACTTACTACTACTAGAGTTTAGGCACAAGGTGCAAAAAACAAGTACAGGTTTTTTTAAGTATGCTATATGTAAGAACATTCATAAAGAAAAAGATAAAATAGTTTCTTTTTTTAAACAAAGGTAACCACGCCCGTCCCTAGGCTAGGCACCGGAGACATCGAAGGAGTAATGTCACAAGCAAGTCTCGAACCCCAAACCTTGAGAAGAGCATACCCTCAAAGCCCAAGTCTTCAACTATTGCGTCACCCTCTTGGGGACAGAAGAGATAACATAGTTAGAGTGATAATATTAAACAAATTACTCTAATGGTCCGTAAATGCTATTATTTTAATTAATTAAGAACAAAAAATAGCCTAAATGCAATGGTTTTTGTTAAGGGTTAAAGTATCTTTGCACGCCGAGAGCACGTCTTTTTAGATGAGTCTTGCATATTCAAGGGAAGGCACTCCAGGCGCAAGGCGAGGCATTAGACTTGTGCCTTGAGCTTAGGTGCACGCCGGAGCGAGCCTTTTCAAACACTGGTAACTGCCACAAAAACCACAAATACTATTGCATCTAAAGATTTCTAAAAAGAATGCTACTAAAACCGAGAAAGAATAAACATCCCTGCCCCCACATGGATATCTATCCATCCCGATCATTTAAGCATTAGAACAAAACAAAAACGTAAATCCATGATTTGCATATCATCAACAGGAACTCAAATTCAGACCCATAAACAAGATACCAGTACAAGTAACGGAACTTTATTTTCCATGAAATTAAATAAAGAAATCCCCAAAATTCTGTAACTCAATTTCACTATAAAGCTTAACCCATCTTTCAATTTCAATTCCAAGCAATGAACACCTCAATCCTATGTTTAAATAACCAAGAAATAACTCGAATCTAATCTTCTTCAGAAATTCATAGTTCGAATCCAATCCAAAAAGAGGAAATCCCTAACTAATTTTTACCCAAGCAATACATCGATAAACTACGGTATTAAATCGAAGTATGATATCCAAAAATCAAGAAAGAAAACAGAGGGGAAAATCGAAAAAGAGCCATACCTGGAACTGAAACCGCTCGAATTGCTAACGATTTCATATGGCTGAATTTCATAGGTAAAGATCGAAAGGAAATTGAACTTTTATTTGAAAAGCTCTTAGGAAGGGCTTGCAGGTGAAGAACAGAGGGAAATTTCATGGAAACCGAAGCGAACGCCATCGGAGAAAGCCCGTTACGGTGCCGCGATTGTTCCGGCGAACGGCGGATGTGCGTATCGCCGCCTTTGACGAGTCGGAAATGTTTGTGAATTGCGATCGTGCGGTCGATATTATTCTTGTTATTCAGATATTTTATTCATCATTTTTTTTTTGTATTTTTCTATTCTCCTCTCCAAAATTTAATTTTTAAGAGGTGTAGAATTGTTTTTTTTTTTAAATTCTCAGCAATATTGGACATGCAAGATTTGTATGTAAAATTGTTTTAATAAAAAAATTTTGAAGTGTTTTTCAGATATTATTGCGATATATTGAAATTGAGAGTGAAAACTAAAACTTGTATATGAATTTGTCTTTATTTTTTGGATTTTCTTTTGTAGTTTATTATTAATTTTAATAAAAATATTTTCCTCTAGGACGCACCATTTATCAATAATTCAAAAAAAAAAAAAAAATTCGCCCTACATTTAAAGAGTAAAATTTAACGATGAAAAGTTCAATAATAGAGTGAGAAATGTGAACTTAATTTTAACTATTATTTTAGTAAATAGTTATCGAAAGAGATAATGACTTAATATTTTTATTATTTGGTAAAAATCTAGTTAAACACTATGGTCATGAGTTCGATATCGAAAATCAGCAATTAGATCAATTGTTGAGTTGTGCGTAAATTAACTTGAACTCTGGAGAATATCAGAAATGTAAAAAATGAAAGAGAAGTAGGATGTGTCTTATTTGAGTTTGCACCTCTACAATGACTTTTATGTACAAAAGTTTCCCATTCATCAAAATAGAAAAGATATTAAGTTTTCACTCACATTAAAAATCTTTTGGTTCAATCTATGAAAATTCAACTAAATTCTTTAGATTCATGTGTTTTAAATGTGTGAACATCCACATTCATGATGACATTATGAATGAAATTTTGGTTTGTGTTAGCTTCAATTTGTTCAGACTACATGGCATGTGCTAATTTGAGCACCATGAGGATTAAAAGGACAAAAGGTTATGTCTGCTTTTTTCAAGTCTCTCTTTCTTTAGTCTTCCATTCAAATACTTGGTCAGCACACCTAATTTAACTCATCCACTTTTTTTTAATAAATAAACAAAATTTTGGTAACTATTATTTAAAAAAATCAAAATTCAACTTAATTTTGTTGTTAAACACATAAAATGTAGATAGTAAAAAATAAAAGAACTAATATTTATAAGTTTAGTTTTTTTTTTTAAACCAAATAAGTATCCCAAACAATACAATTTTCAAAAGTTCCCTTTATGTTGAAAATATTTTTAAGAAATAGATAACTGAACAAAGAAAGTGATTGATAAAACTAACATTATATATGATTTTTTTTTATAAAAAAAAATTTATATATGAAATAAGTTGAGCATAATATAGTAAAATTAACATGTATGATTGAATAAGAAGTTAGAGACTTCTTAATGAAGATAATGATAAGAAAAGGCCAAATGCTAGCTTATTCCTTGAATAATAAAAAAAAATCAATCAATAAAAGAATAAAAATGATCTAAATTCAATTATTATCACTTATCTTTCTTTGATTTTTTTAGTTCCCAATGTGAATGGAGGAATGCGAATAATTTTCACTGGTCGTGACTCTTATATTGTACATCAAATTTGTTAAAATGAAAAAAAGAAATTAACTTATAATTTTTATTTTTTTAAAAAGTGTCCTTAGCTGTGGGCTCCCACCCTCTTTGAGCTAATTTCGTATCCTCTCTGGATTTTATATTTCACATCACTTTGAAATTTATTTCTTATCATCTCCATTGATAATACTATTTGTGAAAGTAAAATTTATTATTTTAGAACTAAAATTGTGGATCAAGTGGGTTAGTGGAGCTATAATTTTATTATTTGATAGTAATTCAATTTAATACTATAATTACGAAATCGGTGATTTATTTTCATTTTTTTAAGAGCAATATATCTTCTTTAGGGGCCGTTTACTTTCTGCTAATCTGGATAACCAGAATCTTTGGATATCCGGAATCATAGATATCCACAATAATAGATGTTCGGAATTTTTAGATAACCGTGTTTGTTTTGTAGGAATAACTTCATGGGTATCGGAGAAACCGTTATAAAAATGTCTCAAATGCCCTCCTAACTTAATTTACACGTTAATTTATATAATTAAAATTTATATAACATATATATTTTTATTAATTTAAATATTATTTTTTGAAATAATTTTATTTAATAAAAAACTAAAATAAATTCATTAGTTGAATAAGCAATAAAATTCACTAAATATAAAAAGTAGACAATTATATTTAAAAAATATAAATAAAATTAATTATGTATGATTAGTTGTTAATACATGCATAATAATCATATATTAAAAAAGAACATATTATTTTATTTAGGCTACAAACTACTCATAAAATATGGGGAAAAAAAGTTGATATGAATTGATAAAATATAATTTTAATAAACAATAAGGGTAAAAATGTTATTTGGGATGCCATATACATGGGAATCCTAAAAACCCGTAGGAGGGCATCCAAATACCTCTCAAATGGGCATCCTAGGATGCCCGACATCTCAAGATGTTCGGGATATTTACGATTCCTGTTAAATAAACATGGTAATCCAGATGTCCATCCCATGAGAATCCTGGATTATCATGAAGTGAACGATCTCTTATAGCGATTGTGGTCTTCTCCTCAAAGTTTACTTTAAAAAAAAAAACTAAATTTGTGGGGTCAGCCTTCTTAGTCCCTCACACTCATTATTGTGTGAACATTTTGTTTTGGTTTTCCAATTTTAAAAGAATCGTCAAAGGCTTGAAATTATATGTATATTCTAAACGTAATATAATTTAATTGACATTAAATTTATTGAATTTAATGGTAGAATTTTGAAATTAAGAATAGATGAAGTTTTAGATGAGGAATTATTTTGAGTAGTTAGAAATCAAGAATTGTAAAAAACTCATTTAAATGTGATATTTATGACCGGGTAATAACAATAATTTTTTTAGATGTGAATTTAAATAAATATTTCTTTTGAATAGTTAAAAAAGTTATGATTAAAAATGAGTGATTAAATCTAAATTATTTAGAAAAATTAAAATAAATAATTAAAAATGAATAATTCTAAATGAATGATTAGAAATTGGTAGTTATAAATGAAATTTTATTTTAAGTAATAAAAATGAGGATTTATTTTAAATAATTTAAAATATTAATTAATAATTTAAAATATTAATTGAGATATAGATTTAAATGATTAAGAAGAGTATGATAAGTTGGAAATTTGAAGGGCAAAATAAGATTAAGACTAAAATGAGCATTTTTTCAAGTTTGGAACCAAAAGTAGGCACTAAATTTTATAAACATTAGTCCCTAAACCACTAAGACATATAGCTTAGATAACCAGAAGATTACATAACCACAGAAGCATTTCATCGAACACATTATGAGCAAACCAAAACCAAACATGCATATCACCAATTCAGTTCACCAAAAAAACAGATTCATAACTTAAACAGAGCATTCAAGATTAGATTCTTACATTTACAAAGCCGACGAGATCTCCATCTTCCATCTACTCGCCGGTGATCTCCACCACGCGAACATCGCGTCGGCTCCGATCATCTTCCTTAGGAACAAACACAGTGAGGATTCCAAAATCCATAAACGCACTCAACTCCTCGATCTTACCGCTCGCCGGAATCTTGAATCTGGTAACGAATCCGCCGCTGTCGGTGCTGATCTGGAGCATCCGATCGTCCTGAAGCTCGACGAGAACGTCTTCTCCGTCGAAGGCTGGAAGAGAGGCACTCAGGATATGAGCGGTCGGCGTCTCGGTCCAGTCGAGGCGAGTGTTGACGGCGGCGCCGATGGCGGAGTTCGGGAAGGCGCCGGTGAGTGAGGAAGGGAAAGAGAAAGGGAAATCGTGCCATAAGTCTAGAGGGAAGGGGAAATTGGGGAAGCGATTTACGGCGTTGGAAACACGGCCATGTCGGCCGCCGATTACAAAATTTTATTTTAAGTAATAAAAATGAGGATTTATTTTAAATAATTTAAAATATTAATTGAGATATAGATTTTTGAGAAATAATTTTTAAATATTCATTTTAGATTGATTCAATCCACTAAATATATTTATCTAAAAGGTTATATCAGTCATGGTCCTATATTCATGCGTCTTCACCACGCTCTCTATTTGTTTTAATAAAATTTCTTGAGAATTTGTTTTTTTTAACAAAGGTCGAAAAAAAAACAGTACCAAACCCGATCCAGAAACACAAAGGTTACATCATAATTATGACGTCATTACTCTCTAAATCGCGCCACGTGTATGAAGAAAGAGAACTTTCCTGGCAGGCAGCTCCAATGGGAGAAGGAAGGTAATAGGAAAGAGTCAGCTGAAAAAGAAAGAAAAAAAAAAGGATATTTAATTAATTTTATAAAAAAGAACTTTATATAATATTTAATTAAAGCAAAGCCAATCCAACTAGAAACTCTCTTGCACTTAGCTCCCCAATTTTCCTTCTCTTCAAAACATTTCCTTTCATGGCCATGAACACCCCTCAAAACCCTAGCTTCTTCAACCACCATCAATTTCATGACCACTCATCCTCCTCATTCACGGATCTCCTCGATCTCTCGGGTTACCCGCTACCCGATTTCGGTCTCGATCCCGAGTCCATGGAGTTGTTGGAGGCAAAAATTGACGGCGGGAGCGGATCCACGGAAGCAACGTCAGTAGACAATAATACCATGCAAGTGAAAGAGCTGATTTTGTAGTTGAATCAATCAAAACCATGCAATATTGATTTATTAATTTTATTTGCTAAAATAATTCATATGTGTGTGTTTTTTTTTGCAGTGATGAGTGGTGTGAGACAAAGGGTGTGAAGAGAAAAAAACAAGAGGGAGGTGGGTGCAGGGTTGCATTTAGAACAAAGTCTGAGGTTGAGATCTTGGATGATGGCTTCAAATGGAGAAAGTATGGCAAAAAATCTGTCAAGAATAACTCTAATCCAAGGTAAATTCATGTTCATACATATCAAATTTAGTCATGATTCAACTAGTTAAAAATTATTCGGTGCAATGATCGAATTATTTGCATACTTTATAATAACTTATACATCATTGACTTATCTAACATAGAATTAAGTTACTATGTTATTATAGTTGGGATGAAAAGGATTATATACTAATTCAATTAATTATTGAGTTATTTTTTTTTTGTAAATAATAATCAAATGATTCAAATATAAATTGTGTTATTATAAAGGAATCAGCAACATTCGATTTAATGTACTCAAGAAATAATAATAATAATAAAAAGCAACGTTCAATTTAACCAATAAAAGAATGAAGCGGCCGCGTTCATGATAAAGTTATATTATGGTGGAAAAAATTGGAATGTCATGAGTTCATGATTAAAGAAGAAGTGGAAACTCCAATACTATATGCACACAATAATCCATTAATAGTAATAATTTTTTTTTATTACTTCACTTGCCCTTTTGGGTATTAGCACACCAAATTTGCCATGTTGCCCAAATGGCAATTAAACCTCACGTAGTGGTCATTGTTCAATAATATTAGTGTACACTAAAAAACTAAAAGATTTTGGGTTTCAATCTCTATCTCCAATTGTTGTAATCTAAAATAAAAACACTTCAATTTCTCTCTCTCATATGTGACAATATGTAAATGTGTTGGGTCCTTATCTAATCATTATGATGGATTAAGGATAATGTGAGAAATTAGCCACAAACCAATGTATTCTTAAAAATATTATTTGTTATTTTCTTTGATATGCAATTTTGTCTTTTAATTTAGAAATAAATTATAGCTTATTCGATTCAAACATATACTGTTAATTAAGAGATAAGAAGTCTGAATCTCTTATAATTCTTTTTTTTTTTTTGACTAAATATCCCATGCTGTGGTTTTTTTTTTTTTTTTAATATCCATGATTATTCGGCCCATCTAGCTTGCATGCACTTCGACTAATGTCGTAGGACATACTACTTGACCCGACAATGTCAAGAAAATCCGTAGAAAATTAATTCATATGTAGATGGTCACCATGAATTAAACCCATTACCTTATGCACTCTAATGTCTTTTTTGACCACTAAGTCACTCTATGATTGATTATTCCATGCTATAATTCATATGAGATTAATTTAACTAATAATGTACAAAATTTAAATATTGTAAGAATTACTCCGCTAACAATATTGCCATAAATTGGCTTTCCTTCTTGTAATTGCTTATGGTTTCCAAAAGCACACAATTTAACTAATTAGACATGTATCTTTGATTAAATGTAAGGAAATTTGAATCTCTCCAGCCTCATATTTTGTTAAACTAAAAAAAAAAAAGAAAAAAAAGTAAATAACTAATTAACAAATGATTTTAGCTCTAAAGTGTATAGAATTTGATGATTACATGCCTAAATTGCAAAGTTTATAAATGGTTGATATGTAATTTGTTTAGGAATTACTACAAATGCTCAAGTGGAGGATGTGGAGTGAAGAAGAGAGTGGAGAGAGATAGAGAAGATTCAAGCTATGTTATAACAACATATGAAGGAATTCACAACCATGAGAGCCCTTTTCTGGTGTATTGCAATGATCCAATATTATATCATCCCCATGCCACTTGCCCTAAATATTCCACTAATTATAATAATTTCCACCACTCTTCTCCCCCCTACTCTTCCACCACTACCCTTTGACACATTTACCCTTTCTTAGCTCCTCTTTTATTTCATATATATCTTAGCTTTTATACCCTTTTTTTTCTTGGAGGGAAGAAAACATATGCATTTCACTAGTTTGAATAATGATTGGGGGGGGGGGGGTGATTTTATCTTGTAATTAATTATATAACAATCTCTCTTTGTATACTTTTAATGTTATTGGTTTGAAATTATGTTATCAGTTGGGACTATTATTAGCATCAATTGGCATTTTTCAATCAGCTTTGAGCCTTCAATTGAAGTTAATATGGAATGTGTGTTGTTATGACATTTGGCTTTAATTTGCTTCTTTGTAATGAAAATTTCATTCTCTTCTTATGGGTTTTTGACTAAAATTGTGAAATGAAATCAATTAGGGAGACCTACCCCAAATTTGGGGATTATTATCTCAAACAAAAATAGATAGATTATGATCATTATAAGAAAGTTAGAATTAATTTAGTATCATGTAAATTTTTTTGTAGGTTCCCTATGTGTTTTTTAATGAAAATATATATATTTTAAAATAATAATAATAATTTGGGTTTGATGACCATTTTATTATTTATTAAAAGTTAAGAAATAGTTTTTGCTGTTTCCTAATAGGGTATGAGTACGAATATCTCCAAATATGTAGTAAGATGAAGTTTTGATTCTTGATCAATATATTATATAGGTTGGAAAGTAGGATTTTCCATCATATTGATCGGCAAATTAAATTTTTTTCTTACAAATTAAACAATATAATATAATGATAGTCACATAACCCTAGTAGTATATAGTATGCATATAGCATTCATTTACATCCCTTTTGATCAATTCCTCCCCGCAATATTAACCAAAAAAGCCATGTGTATGCTATATGGTATATATGTTTCTGTAAAGTGTAAAACTATATATTTTGAATCTAAAAAAAATCTATATATTTTATACTTCAATTTTCATCAGGGCATATTTGTTTGAATACCAGTAAACGACTTGTCGATTTACGACCATGGAGGACATCGTCGATATGCGAGTGAACATCTCGATCTCCGATTATTGAAGGTAATTTGAGATCTGAAACTGGTGACCACGTCGAATGGCAACTATTGTTGCTCCTTTCTGATCTCTTACTAACATTGTTGTTACTCACCACTCTATAATATTTCTTCTCCATTATTGATTTCCTTAATGCTGTAAATCAACCCATAGAAGAAAAAAAATGTTAGAATTTAGAAAATTCTATGGTCTTCGTCTTGATTTTATCTAACCATAATGACTAAGAAAATAAAAATAAATTTTATGGTAACATAGTGACATGAACAAAGTTAATTAGAGGACCTCAATGAAGTAATTAAGATGAGATGAACTTTACATTCGCTAAATGTTAAATAATGGAGTAAACAAATATTCAATGCAATTAGGTACACCAGCAATTCGTTACTATAAAAGCACATTTTTTTTAATATCTATGACTATTCGAGCAAGTTCACGTGCACTTTGATTAATGTCATTGGACATATTATCTGTATAAACTTGACTCTATAGTATTTAAATGTGTGTAATACTTACCTACACATGAATGTGTAGGGTGAAGTATACTTGTTGCTTATGTGACACACAGTTTTTACCATATATTCATTTTGTTTTCCAATGTTTTATTAATTTTATGCTTTAATGTGTGGTAAAAACTTGTGCCACATAAACAACAAGTATACTCACCCTACGCATTCATGTGTAGGTAAGTATTGCTCTTTAAATGTCAAGGAAACGCTTTATAAAATTAATTTTTAAATAGATAACCAGCATAGATTAATTAAAACACATCACATTTTAATTTGCTAAAATCCCTTTTGACTACTAATTCACTTTACTAATCACACTATAGTACAAAATATAAATCAGATAGTTATAGTCTCAAAGATTAGGATTAGGGAGTATATATATATATTCTAGTTAGTATTTATAATAATCAAGACAAAGAAAGACATAATAAATTGAATTATTATTGGCCCGATTTTCATCCACTTGTTGAGACTAATGAAAGACTTTGACTACTCTAATAGCAGCCAACTCTCTCCCCACCTCGCAATGTTGACTGACTTCTAATTTTCCCCTTTGTAATTATATGAAAAACAATTCAATAAAAAAAAAAAAAAAAGGCAAACTACTTAGACAGATCATGTCGGAAAAACACCTATCGATTTCTATAACGCCAAGGAAAAGAAAACATCACAATTTTCTGTTGTGTTTTTTGTTTTTGTAATTTGTGTCTGTCCAAACCAACTTGCATCTACCACGACTAATGTTATAAGATATATCACACCTGATTCTACAAGATTTGAATGTTAAAAAAATTCGTAGAGAATTTATTCCTAAGTACGTGACCACATGAATTGAATCTATTACTTTATGTGCCATAAAACTCTTTCTAACCACTTGAATCACTTCATGATGGTTTAGGAAATTTCTTCCGTAAAATTATGGTTGAGCAACTAAATCAACACATCCTTTTTCGTTTTTGGCTCAATTGGTCAAAGGGGATTTTTGAGATGCATTAGGTGGTGGGCTCAATTCTCATGGTAGCCAACTATCTAAAAATTAATTTCGTACGAGTTTTCTTGACATTTAAATATTGTAGGGTCAGGCGATATCTCCATGACATTTGTCGAGATGCGTACAACCTGACCTGGACAATCACAGATAAAAAAAAAAAAAAAAAATCTCATCTATTGCGAGCACAATAAAAATATGTTCATCAGAGTTTGAGTTTTTATTTTTATTTTTAATGTATTATGATACAATGGGTACAAAACCCACTATTAATTTAAAAAGCTTATAACTGACCTGTAAAATTTTCTCGGCTGACCAGAGCCGCCCGCAGCAGAATTAGGGTTTTGGAGCTGCGTAAACAAAAAGGGTCTGGAAATACTAATGGAAGGGATTAATAATTTTGTTTTTTTTTTATTTGGTTGTATGGCAATTTTGGCCTAGCAGTACTAATTAAGACCAAGATTTTGTTTTTCATTAATTTTCTCTATTCTGATTTTTTTAAGTATCCATAAGTCATTTTTGTAAAAAAACAACCGGACATTATTGTCTTAATAAATTTAAAGAAATTTATTTTAGATCATAATTTTTTATTGTCTATTTTAGTTAAAACTTTTTAAAAAATATTTCATATATGATAGTTTTTTTTTTCCATATTTCAGTTTGGTTTTCCATATTTCACAGTTTGAGGTTTTTGGAGGTATATTACTAAAATATTCCATAAATAGCACAATAATAAAAATAATGAAAATATTTGCATATATAACAAAAAAATGTAAATTGATTGACTTCCATATTGATAGATTCTATCAATAGAGACCGATAGAATCGATTACTAATAAATAAAGTAAATTGATAGACTTTCATTAGATTCTATCAATAAAGGTTGATAGAATCAATTACGAATAAAATTGATAGACTTCTATCACTAAAGAATGATAGATTCTATCAAAGTCTTCTATAAAAAAAGTAGATAGAGATTTTTTTAAAAATAAGCAGAATTTGCTATAAACGAATTATTTTTAAAAAGTTGCTATAATAGTAAACTATGATAAAAAAAGTTGTTGTACAATGCAAATTCCTTTTCAATTTTGTTTTTTTTATTGTTTTTTGATTGAAGTCTATCTACTCCATTGATCGAATACCATTCATGGTATTTATTGAATACTATCTATAAATTGATTGAAAGCTATATGTATTGATAGAAACCACAAGAAGCATAGATCTTGATGTTTTTTTTACTAGACTTTTTCTATTTTCTTTGTTATACAGAATTTCTAAAAGGTTATATATATATATATATATATATTATAATACATAAATAATTTCATAAATTAAAAGTTTATTAGTTTAAATCTCTCCCTTCTCTCAATAGTTAAATTCAAAATAAGTGATTAATTCACAATGAGCAAAAGAGATTTATTTTGCCAAATTTTAAATATTATTTTAACGTAAATCACATGATCATTAGAGATTTTTTTAAAATTTTTTATAAAGTTATAAAATAGGTATTTGTGATAATGTTTTAATTTTGTAATAAAGTTATTTAAAAAAGGTTGGTTTCTGATCTTGACCAAGGTACATATTTGTTACCTTAAAGAAAACTACATATTTGTTTACATCCAATTTCGTACCATGGAAAACACTATAATCTTTGACTATATAAGTGGGTGTTTGATTAATAATTAAAAAAAAAAAACATTTTTTTCATCACTAACCAAATGGAGGCAGACTAATCCCATGAATATAAGTGCACTCCATCACCGTTATAGGGTTGTGGGTAGGTGAAATCATTATGAAAGAAATAGTAATAGTTGTTTTATCCATGTTTTGATTAAAGAGAATCATTTTTTTTCTTCCCAAATTATTTATTTATTTATTTTAATAATCACTATTCATTCATTCCATAAGGATCATTATTCATTTTATGGAAGATTATTCATTTTACCTATAATTCAATTTCGAAAGAATTTTCATTTTCTTTTATCCCAATTTGATAAAAAATTGAATTACTAATTCTTAGAGGTTGTATTTTTTTTTTAATTCAACAATATTTATGATAAAATATTGTAAGGCCAAAGCATAAATTTGGTCCATATGCTTTGAAAAAAAATTAGAGTTTACTCTATATGATTCAAAAATTAGAATTTAGTCTCTATGATTTAAAATAAATTTGAATTTAGTTTTTATGATCTTGAAAACTAGAATTTAGTCTTTATAGTTGGATAAAATTTAAAGATTAGTTATCGTTGTGGAAATTAGCTATTCATGCATGAACGATGTGATTTTTGTAATCTAATCAGCCACTTATTGACACCGTTTATATATATAAAAAAATTCATAGTGCCGTCATTAACACTGAATAACTAATTTTCATGTACTCAATTCGTTAACCGTGAGAAACGATAAGAACTATTTTTTTGATTTTGTCCAACCACAGAAAACTAAATTATAGAGACTAAATTCTAAATTTATTTAAATCATAAAAACTAAATTCTAATTTTCAAAACTATGAAAACTAAACTCTAACCATTTTTCAAAGCATATGGACCAGATTTATAACTTTACCAAAGATTGTAATGTATTCTATTATCACGACATGTAATATCTGATCATACAACGAAAATTAATTCATAAGTAGAGGATCATTATTGATTGAACTCATCGCCTCTTAGTTTCTCGAAGGTCTCTTGACCATTAGATCGAGGTTAATACTTTGTAACTAGGTCACTTTGGGCCATGGCTCTATTTGTGAACAAGACACTTTAAAGTAAAGCAAGCCCAAACCATTTGTGAACCAGACGACACTTAAAAAGCGAGCCCAAAACTTTGCCGCTCTTTTCATCTAACAAGCGCGCGCCACCGCTCACTCTCCTCCATTTCACCATTTCTTCTTCTTCAGCATCAACAGGTGATTTCTCTCTTTCTCCATCCTTTTCGTTTCTAGTTAATTGAATTTTCTTTTTCTCAAATTGTTCTATTGAAATGCATACAAGTGATTCGAATCAGTTTCTGCGAGTTCGATCTTTACCCTAGATTTCGAATTCTAGGGTTTGGTTTTGTATCGTCTTTCTATGTTCTGCCACGATTTTAGCAATTTTGTGTTTGTGTTATCTGATTATTTTTCTTCGGAATTGTTTCTGAATTTGGCAGCTTCTTTTTTTTTTGCGTAAATGTTGTAATTCTTCGTTTGTTCATGCAAGGGAATGTCATATGTTTTCTTGTTTCTAATGTTGTTTGATTGCATGCCCCCTTTGATAACTATTTTGTTTTTCGTTTTTTGTTTATGAAATTTAAGCCTACAATAAGTATCTTACTGTACCTTTTTTCTTTATTTGGATATCTACATCTTATCTATATTTTAATAAACAAAACCAAAATTTGGAAACAAAAAAAAGTAGTGTTTTTGTTTTTGAAATTTGGTTAGTATTTACCTACTTTCTTAAGGAAATATGGATATATTGTAGGAAAGATGGAGCACATCGTAGGAAATTTGAGTAGAAATAAACTTAAATTTCATAAACCAAAAATAAAAAACCAAATGGTTATCAAACGGTGCCTAAATGACTGGATGAAATTTTGAGATTTCTTGTTTAAATTGTTGTTTGATTGCCAAATGAGTTACATACATTATCTTTTTTCTATAACTTACTGTCATGGGAACCATCATGGACTGGCAGTGGTAAAGGTCTTTGAGAAATTAAGAAGGTTATGCCTTCAATTCATTGTGAGAATTAATTTTCCTTGAGTTTATTTCGTGGGAATAGTCGAGTTTCTAAACTGGCCCGAACACTCACATCTATCAGTTTTTTTTTTACTGTCATGGGGTTGTGTTCTGACTAGCAGTTCATTCTCTTGATTTAACATCTGAATTTTAGCTGATTGTTGGGATATCTTATGTGCTATGTCTTAAATTTGATCTGAGAGCTAGAGAACTATCAAACCTTCAATATTTTTGGGGACTCTATATGCCCTCTTGTTATCTTAGTTTGTCTTTATCACGATAAGTGCAAGCGACCCATGTGATTTTAGCTTTCAATAGTTTAGATCATACCTAGGAACTACATGTTTCCTTCACAACCAAATGTTATAAGGCTAATGATTTTTCCTCTGAAAATAATTGAGTCACGCGGAAGCTGGTCATATATATATATATATATAAACTGTCATTCATGGAGTGTGTTTGGGAGCTAGCAGTTCCATCTCTTGATTTAGCATCTGAAATTTAGCTTATTGTTAGGATATTTTATGTGCTCTTTCTAGAGAACTGTCAAACATTCAATATTTTTGGGGATGCTATATGCCTCTTGTTGTCTTGGTTGGTCTTTCTCACGTCTCAACGTGGGATTTTTTCGGTTAATTCGTTAACCAACTCTAGACTTATAACTTTTATGGTTATAGATTAAGGGTATGGTTATTCTGGATCATTTTAGTATAGCCATTAATCGGTGGTTGAAGATCGACCAATACTCTATTTCCCCTTATTTTATTATATTTGTGCAGCATCAAGGGAGAAGAGAGCTGATGGTGGAAGTATGGTGGTCGCTATTGGGGGCAGCTATTCCAGCAGTAGTTGCAGGGCAAGCCTACAGAATGCGGAGAAAGCATTCCGAGGAGCAGAAAATAAAGACTGCCATGGGAAGGGAGAAGAATCCAGATGACATTTTTGTGTGTGAGAGAGTCTGCACATCAAAGAGAATGTTGAAAAAGGTAGGCTCTTTCTCGAAAGACCCGATTCCCGACACTTGTGTGACTGTGTGTGGAGTATCTGAGCTTGATGCTTGCACGGACGCCTGTGCTCGCACGGTTTGTGTGAACCAGCATCAAGTACCAAACTGGAATGATGTTTGTCTTAGGAGGTGCCAGAGTGAATGTCTTAAGATTTCTGCTTCACGTTCATCTTAGTGAAATGTTATGATGAGTTAATGATGCAGTTTTAATTCATACCAGTTATTGGATTTTGGGTTGTGAACATTGGCCAGGGATTTTTGGTTTTCTTGTGATGATTTGAAATGAAGTTTCTCTTGTTAGATGATGTTTGCTTCTTTAAGATTTCAAATTGTTTGTGAATATTGAATCAAGTCTCCCTTCATTTCTTCTAACAAAGATCAGATCTGTTACATTCTTTTCTAAAAAGTTCAAATATTTCGTTGTTAATCCTCATCCTTCACAAGAAGGCCATTCAATCACTTGTTAGTTATGAAATACTTGGAATAACCAATTGAGCTTTTATGCAATCTCTTAAATAAAACTGTCTTCTCTCTTCTACTTATTGACGTAATTAATACGATATTAGTGAATCATGCAAATCTTTGTTCTTTGTCTTACCTTTTTCTCACTTGCAATGCAGGATTTAAAGGTTATTTCCAAGGTTTCTGCCAAGCTCTTTTAACTTTTTTTTTTAAATAAAAAATTATTAATATTTGTGAGTGTTCTTGGTTAGCTTTTACGCGTCTTGACTATTCTCACGAGACAAAATGTGTAAACCAAAACCTTTAACATTTAACTGTTAAAGAGATCGTAACTCATAACTTTTTAGATTTCCAAATTCCTCTTCGATTATTTAAGAGTTTTTGTTTTTATAATGCCCACTTTCTAGGTTTTAAGAAATGTTGATTGTATGAATGAACGATTGACAGAGTAATTTAGACAGCTACAAATGAGAAAGATGTTGGAAAAGAAAAACATAATTGTAGAAGCCAAAACATGCTGGTCCTCATGCCTACGATTGCAATCAACTTTGATGGCAAATCAGAAAAAAAAATGTTAATTAAAAAGTGGAAGGGGGGGTTTCCTTAATCCCTCCAAATCAAAGCTCATCATGAGAATTTTGGTTGTTGTTGTTGTTGTTTTCCTTGTCGATGAGATTCTCTTTAACCTTATCCACTGCTTCCTCCATAGCTTTTGCTGCAGATTTAGCAGACTCTTCAACTGCATCTTTGCTTGTCTCAAAGCTCTTCTCTGCAGCTTCTTTCATTTCATCAACAACACCTTGTTCATCACTTGTTTCATCTCTACTCCTGAAACTGCAAAAAAATAACGTAAATCGCCTTTTCAACTTCACCTATTGACGTTTATTTGTTTGATATCCGTTGTTTACGTTCACTTCGACTATTTTCATAGGACTAATTGTTTGGTCCTACGGTATTTCGTTGACAAAAAAAATTCGCATAAAATTGATTTCTAAATAGATAATCATAGTAGATTGAACTCATAAACTTTTTATTCTCTCATGTTCTCTAGTTGGTTTTCACCCACAGATTTTACATTGTTGTGGGTTTCTATGACTCCATTTGTTGATTATTACTTAAAACTTGTTTTTATATTAAAATATAAAAACTATTGGAAAAATAAGTTGAAACAAAAAATCAAATAGTTATCAAGATTTCGATATGAATTTTATTTTCAAATATTCTATTTACTGTTTAAATTTTACTCTACCACTTCGTAGATTAGATGTAACCATGGACTAGAACATCTATTTAGTTTTAATATCCGACCAATATTCTTGTAAACCATAAATAAATTATGAAACTTATTTTGATTTAAGTTTTATTTTTGTTGATGATTCTTAAAGAGGTTATACATACCTACACACATATTGTGACTGTTCCTCTAACAATCATAGATCGATTTAATGGTCAAGAGGGCTTTGAAAACTAAAAGTTAGAGTTCAAATTATGATCACCACATATATAAATTAATTTCTTACGGGGTACCTTAACATAAAATTTTTATAAGATACATTCCATGAAAATAGATGAGTTATGCCTAAACCAGACTAAACAATAATAAATAAAACCCCATCTTTCCCCATATAATGATTTTTAAAATTCAAAACATATTATTTGAAAGTTGAAGAAGCAAAATAGGTTAAAGTTCAATAGCAAATCAGAATAACCATCAATGTGAAAAGATCAAAGCATGATCTAAATCTAAATATGTTGAGTGAAAGATAAAAAGAGAAAAAAAATAGAATTAGATATAAAAAGAAGAAAAGTTACTCTAAATTGGGAGGAAAAAACTGCAACTGCACTTGGTGAATGAGAGATTTGATCTTGTCCAAATGAGTTGCATGAGATTTCTTCAAAATTGAAACACTTTGTTGAATAAAATCCCCAAAAGATGGTCTCTCATAACCTTTATTGGACTCTTTGGCAAAACATGAAGCAAATTGAATCATAAAAATCAACAACACAATAATCAATTTGCATCTTCCACTTTTTGGATTGCACATTATTGTTTCCATGGCCAAACAAATCTCCTAAACCAAAACTCAAACTGCTCTTTCTCATTTCAGTTGCTTTTTTTACTTTCTATTTCTATTTTTACTCCCTTAAGTTTAGGCTTTGCTTTTGATCTTTTCAATTTGTTTATTTGGTTTTTAATTTTTATATAGATTATTATTATTGTTATTTTATTTTATTGTGTTCGAACTTTACATTTTTTTTTTGTGTGTAATGTTAATTTTCTAGTTTGTGTCTAATTTATGTATTTAATTTATATACTATCTGTTTTGGCAAAAATATTTGAAGTTTAAGATTTTGTTGTTGCTATGATTTTAGTGTTTACAAATTAAGGGATTGATGGTTGGTCATCTAGTTTCACTTTTTTAATTTCTATTTTTTTAAGTTTCTATTCTATTTTATCTTGTTTTTTTTTTAAAACCTATTTTTATCTGCTTAACTTAGCCGGCCTTTGAACTTTTCAAATTATTTACTTGATTTTAAAATTTTCAATAGAATTTAATAGATTTTATTAATGTGAGATAAAAAAAAATAAAATATTGCCGTTATTTTTTTGTCTGATGTTAATTTTATATTTGAGAATTTACCATCACTAGCACAATCTATTATATTTGTAGCAAAATTTTTAAAATAATTCATCTACAACATATTTATTTCTATCACTCAAGTAGTGATAGAACTCAATTTAAATTTCTATCACTCATAGAAAACTCAAGCAGTGATAAAATGAGTCTATCATTGATTGAATTCTATCACTAATAGAACTCAACAAGTGATAGAAGTCAATTTGGATTTTTTTGCTATAAATGAATTATTTTTTATTTTGTGCTATAGATGGAAATACTTTACCATTTTTTGCTATACATGCAAAATCCCCTTTATATTTTGTGTCTATTTTATTTTATGTACTTTTGTTTTATAAAAAATTGATATTTTTTTTTTGAGATTACAACAATTGGGAGGGGGAGAGACTCAAACCTAAGACCTTTTAAGTCATTAGGTATACATTGATGTCGTTTGAGCTACTGCTCTATTGGCTTATACAAAATTGATATAAGGATCCGACTTTTGAAACTTTGATTAACTAGATCATTATTTGAAAAAAAAAAAAATCTCTTTTGAACCATTAAAACTTATTATTTGGTCTGTTCTTCTCTATTTATTTTTTTTAGTTTCTTTTTTAGAAGAAGATACGATATATTAAATAGAAAGCGAGAAGTAAGCCAATGAAAATTTATAGGTATAGAATGCTCTCCAATTTAGAGTAATAGTAGTCATATCACAATTGCAAAAAAAATTTACTTGACGTCTATGAAACTTTGTATGAAAATGGGTCTAATGAAAAAGAATTTGTGAAAATGGGTTTTGGCGTCTTTAGTAGAGACGTCACACCGTTCAAAGCAGTCAACTATTTTTGTCTTATGACGTCCAAAATCTTTTTGTTACAATTCTCTTTTATTTTTTCTTTTTCTTCTTCTTTTGAAGATTTTTTTCTCTTTCTAAATTTCAATATTAAAACTAAATATGGTTAATTAATCATTTTATTTTTATAAGAATATTTTGTTTCTTAAACAAAAAATTCTTCAAAATAATTAAAAATAGTAAAATATAAATTATTTAACTTTAATAAAAAATTATTTTACAGTAAAAAATATTCTACCATACTTTTTATGAAAAAATATCATTAAAATTATAATCTAATAATTAATTGACTTGTATTCTTAAATTAACGTTATTATAAAAAAAAAAAAAAAATTAACGTTATTATAGTAAAGATTTAAAAAAAAAAATGTTATTATAGTAATGCTCAGATATTTTAATATATATATATTTATATATTTTTGAAAAGATAAGATTTTAAAATTAAGTTTATTTTAAAATGACATTTTCTTATTAGTACTAAATTTTAGTAAACTAAAGTGAGATATAAAATATTATTTCAACTAAAATTCAACCGATCAAAAAAATTTAATTTTAATTTTTTCAAAATCATGATCACACGAATTTATTATTATTAGTTTAAATAAAAGAGACTTTATATGAATATTTTTTATGAAAACTTAAACTACCTAAATAAAAAAAAAATCCACATCCATATAAATTGAAAAATAATAACCACCTCAATCTCGGTAGAATTTTGAAATTCAAATTGACATTTATTTTTTTGAGTTACTTGTTAAATTGAGATTTATCTTTTTATTGAGATTTATCTTTTTATTTTCCAACAAAGATTTTGCAAAATTTAAAAGTTCTCTTTTATAATAAAAGATTATAACAAAATTGAAAAAAAAAATCTCAATAGAGAAAGGAGAGGGAAAAGATATATTTTTCTATAAAGAAAATCTATATATATATATATATATATATATATATATATATATATATATATATTTGAAAGTGGGGAGGAAGATGTATTTAATTTTAATATAAAAAATTATTTTATAAATTTAATTAAAAAAGGATAACACTACAACTCTAACCTAATAATAAATTTGATCGTTCTTTCAAAAAAATAATAATAAATTTGATCTCTATTTTTATATTAACATTATCATGATAATGCCCATAAATTTTAATAAGATTTTAAAATTTGGTGTTTTTTTTGTGAAAAAGATTGGTATTTTCTCCTTAAATCTAATAAGTTTTCTAACAAATTTAAATAAGATTTTATTAAATTAATTGATATATAAAATATTATTTCAACCAAAATAACAAAAATGGAGAAATTTTCATTTGCATTTTTTTAAAATTATAGTCATCTAGGATAAATTACATTATCATGATAATATCTATATAAAATTTCTTTGATTTAAATTAATAATATTTTAGGATAATAATAAAACCATGAAATGTCATGTTTTAAAAAAAATGTAAATTGAATATTCTTGATTTGTGGGATTTTAGTTGAGATACAATTTCATATAACAAATTGAAAGATATTGAAAAGAAAAAAATATCTATAAGAAAAAGTAAATAAAAGGAAAATTAGAAATATTGTAACAGAAAGATTTTGGAAGGCATGTGGTGTCTCTCGTAGAGACGCCACCACATAAAAAAAAGAATTGACCGTATTCAATGGTTGTGGCGTCTTTACCAAAGACGGCACAACCCATTTTTACAAAATCTCTTCCGTTAGACCCATTTTCACAAAAAGTTTTTGAAAAGGACCCAGCGTCACTATTTACCCGTCTTACTCTCTCTATATATATATTTTTAAAGTACATAACAAAAAAATTTATAACGTGTTTCTCAAAAAAAAAAAAAAAAATTTATATAACGTTAAAGTGCACAATAGTTTTTTTTGTTGGGAATTATTCAACCATTAATATTTGAGAGGTAAGAAAATTTTGGACCATAATTCTTTAGTCACTCGATCATATGTAATATGAAATATCATTAAAAATAATTTTAAATTTTAAAAACTTATTACGAAAAGAAATACTTGGTGGTAGAGAATATGGGTGGCAGTATTATCTCCTTCTCTTTCCCATTCCTCTTCTTACTTCTTCCTCTGCCATTCCCATACCTCTTCTTTTTTTCCTTTTTTTATTTTTATTTTTTTTGAGTACATATTGGGGGAGGGAGACAAATACCGATTCTCGGGCTCGATTCTGTGACGCTGATATTGAACTGCAACCAAACACTGAAACCATTGCGTCACTGACCCATTCGGTGAAACATAATATCTAGAGAGAAAACAATTTTTTTTACTTCTAGCTACCACTTTTTCCAGCATTTTAAGTTTTTTGAAAACATAATATCTAGAGAGAGAAAACAAAAATTTTTCTTAAACGTTAGATGTCAATGAAAAATATCAAGTCTACATTTGATGTAAATATTGATGGAAGTTAACAAAATGTGAATGTTTAGAAAAGTTCTAAAAACTTCTAAAAATATATATTTAATCTAAGGAATAAAGTATTTTGGATTTTTAATTGACTTAAAATACTTGTTATATTAGTATACACATGTAATGTTTCTTATTTAAAGATTACATGTTAAATGTGTGCTATATTTTTTTTGAAGCCATATGTGTGCTAAGTTACAATAAAAATATTAATCAACTCCATTTTTTTTAATTAAAAAAATATTTCGAGATGAAAGATCCAAGCACACTTATCTTATTTATAAGTTATAATTGAATTAAACTTTTATAATTTATATTGATCAAATCCTTGTATCAATGTCTAAGTTATATAAGCGACTGACCTAGCAGTTTCATCATTTGATGATAATTCAATTCAACATCACAATCACAAATTTAATCTCGAAAATTAATATTTGATTCTTATTAATTTGAGAATAATTATACCTTCTAGTTATAATTTATAGTCCCGTCCCACAAATTTGTACTAGAGAAAAATTATACATATAAATATCTGGCATGGAGTAATATTTAATTTAGTATCTAACCCAACTAAGAAAGGAAAACCAAAGTGATGGGTGAAGGGCAAAATTAATAGACTCAATATGGAAAGAATTGAAGGCATGTCAGAGAGTTAGGTTTGGCCAGCGAAGATATTGGATTTCCAATTTTGATTTTTGATTTTTCCTTTTTTTTTTTGGTAAATTTGACCAAAATGACTTTCTCTTAAAATAATTATAAACAAGAAAAATTCAAACTATTTAAGGAATTTTGCATGTATATTAAAAAAAAAAAAAAAAAATTGATGCACAATTCTCAAATTTATTCCTTTGTAATACAAAAATGATTGAAGTCTATCAATTTGGATTGTTCAATCACTCAAAATTGATTGAAGTCTACCCGTTGAACTGATAGAAATCTATTAATTGAACTTAATAGAAGTTTAAAGTTATGATCAGTTCAATTTATAGAAATCTAAAATCTATCAGTTCAATTCATAGAAGTTTAATAATATTAGAATAGGAATTTTGGACAAAATGTGCTATGGATGGAATTATTTTAAAAAATGTGTCATAATTATAATGAAGAGCAAAAAATATGCTATAGATGACAAATTCTCAAATATTTACCTCCATAATCATTAATCCGCTATAATATAATGTTATGAATAATCATTAATATCATTACTCTACAATATAAATATTCATTAGTGCCAATATGGTAAAAAAAGAAAAACTTATGAGATTAGTCCAATTCAAAAAATAATTATAAATACGGTAACTTGAAACATAATATTGTATCAATAATACTTAATATTATAGTATTAAAACATATTATTAGTTATAGACGTAAATATTTTAAAATTTGAAACGTATTAATAACTATGATACAAACATTTTAAAATTGACTATCGTTCAATTACAATTTTCTTTAAAAAAATAATGTAACAATACTAAAAAAACACCAATAACTATATTTACTCTTTTTTTCAAAAAAAAAAAGATTGTATTTGTAACTATTTTTTAAATTTGACTCATTTTTAAGTTATTATTATTATTATTATTATTTTGTAGAGTACGAGCGAGTTACTATTGATATGATTGAAATTTAAACACTTTTCCTTCTATCTTTATAAGGCTGGCATTGGCCCAACAATTTGAACCATTAATTTCTTTCTTTTTTTTTTGGAAATAAAATGGTGCTAAGTTGATCGTTAAATTAATTAACAAAAACATAGTGATATAAAGTCAGTATTCATATATAGGCTAGACAACTTTGTTAATTGTATTTTTTTTAAAATGAATTGGTTTTTAATAAAATAATTTTTTTATTCTTAGGGCTAATTAGAAATTAATTTAAAACAATGAAAAGCAAAGAGTAAATGAAAACTGAATTTAAATCTGAAGACAAGAAGCGTTGCTTCAAAACCAAATAAAAACTAGGTTAATACCTACCGAGGGTCAGTGGCGCAATTGATTATCTTGTCTAGTATTAATTCATTTCAACTCCTAGTAGTTGTGCCTTTTATGTAGGGTTTGTTGGTCTCCTTTTCCCCACTTTGTACTCTAAAAAAAACAAAAAACCTTGCGAATAAATTACAAATCAACCAAAAGTTCGATTTTGAGGTGTAATCTCATTTATTATCTAACATTGTATAAGAAATCTATGTGAATATTTGGTCTCCAAAATACCAATATAACCTAAACAAATTATAAAATCTAAGTAGATAACTTGGACTCAATCCAAGCAAGTAAAAACCTAAGCGAGTAATTGATTAAAAAAAATTGAATCCAACACAAGCAAGAGTAAAAGTTTAATCGGATATTTCGGTCCACAAATTTGGATGTAATGTAAAATGGTATTCTTAGTATTGGTTTTTAAAATATAAATTTACAACAACTACCATACCATATATTTTCTTCTACATGGGTATATATCTACGCCTTATTTATATTTGTAGAAACCAAACCAAAATTTGAAACAAAAAAAAAAGTTTTAAAAAATTTGTATGTGATGGTAGTTTAAAAAAAAAGTAGTTTCAAAATTTAAAAGCACTTGTGTTGGTATGTGATGACAATTTTGTCGAAGTTGAGAGATGATTTTGAATTCAAAATTTGAATCCTTGTTACAAGTATTTTATCGAACATAATTGAATATTTTGAAATATAATTAAAGAAGTCGGTTATTTAGGCTCCGTTTGATAACCCTTTTGTTTTTGTTTATGAAATTTAAGCTTATTTCCATTCAAATTTCTTATCATGCGCTCCATCTTTCCTACAATGTATCCATCTTTCCTTAAGGAAGTAGGAGAATACTAACCAAATTTCATAAACATAAACAAGTTTCTAGAAGCTACTTTTTTTTGTTTACAAATTTTGGTTTTGTTTATTAAAATATAGGTAAGATGTGGATATCCAAATAAAAAAATGTATAGTAAGGTAGTTGTTGTAGGCTAAAATTTCATAAACAAAAAACAAAAAACAAAATGGTTATACAACGGGGCCTTATTTATTATATTTCTTAGTTTTTATAATATGTGAGAATTTAAACTTCTAACAAGTTAATAGAAGGGTACATATGGTATGTCAGTTGAGATAGCTGGTTTGAAAGATAACATGTTAGTTATATTAGTTAATAAACATATTTGTTGCGTTATTTTATTTTTATTTTTAAATAACTAAATTTATAATGCTTATTAAGTGTGCTACCAAATTCTTATAATTTGGAATTCACTTTTGTCGAGGATCTTAGATGAATGAAAAAAAAAAACCTCATTTGATAACTATTTTTATTTTGTTTTTGTATTTTTGAAATTTAAGTTTGTACTCAAATTTTTTAAGGTATAGTTTCATCTTCCCTTTAAAAAATATGTGAACCAAATTTAATAAATCAAAAACAAATATTTGAAATTTATATATATTTTTTCTTTTCAGTTTTTAAATTTTGGTTTGATTTAAAAATATTTGAGTAAAATTTAAATATCAGACTAATGAAAATTATATGTTGGAGTAGTAGTTGTAAACTTAAATTTAAAATATAAAAAATAAAAAATAAAATAATTATTAAATGAGACCTAAATTTCCGAATTGTCTACTTAAATTTATTGATCTAAAGTCACTTTAGATAGGAAGTGTTATGGCATTGATGGTACAAGCAAGTTGAATATTCAAGTCGACTTTGGATAGGGAAGCATTATGTTTCTCTTCTTTAAATTTACACCATGCTCACTTATGGTATATATTAATATTATATGTTAAAATTATGTGGTCCTCAATTAAAAGCAGATTTAAAACATTTATATAAAAAGACAAAAGAGTTGGTGGCATGTTGGTTTTATTGTTTTGGTGCTAATCTAGTTCAGTCACACGGTCGATTATGATAAAACTATTTTTTATGTATGATTTGTGATTTCCTTTCCCTAATATGTACTTAAAAAATATTTATTTTAAAAGAAAATTGGTTAGAAATTCAAACTTTTGAGGAATTTATTATAAAAATGTGAAAGAATAATGTAATTTTTACATTAAAGCTCGGTTGATGATCACATTTAGTTTTTATTTTTTATTTGTGAAATTGAAACATACAACTACTATTCCAATACATAATTTTTGTTACTTTGAGATGATATTATTGTAAAAAAAAAATTAAAATTTATAAGGATATAATTTATATTTTTTTAGACGAAATTTTATAAAGATTATGATCAAGAACAGTTATTTTGAATTGGGAAAACATTTTCTCTTACTCATTGATCGAATCTCCTTTGTTACATGCTTTTGGATGTAATATCGTTTTCCAAAAATTAAAAGCATCATGAGCAGCAGCAGTTGCTCAACGGCATTAGTGTATGCCCAATGATCAGAGGTTTTTGATTTGAGTCCCCCACCCCCAATTGTTATAATTTTAATAAAATAAAATAAAATAAAAGGATAAACTATAAAAATATTTAATAAAATAAAATAAAAATATTTAAAAATATTATTGATTTAATAAATCTCAAATTTACGGGTGCGAACTTTATTTGTGGCATGTTTTAGGAACATCATTAATATACTTGTACGAGTAACACAAAAGAAGAACCGATTGATTATTAAAGTTTCGTAATCATTTCGTTTTTTTGTTTTTAATTTTTAGTTTTTGATTTTTTATTTTTAATTAAAAAAAATAAAAATCATACATTTTTTTTATAACTTTTTTTAAAAAATAAAACTTTCTTTTTGTTTTATAAAAAATCAATTTTTTTTAAATATTTAATAAAATAAAATAAAAATATTTAAAAATATTATTGAATTAATAAATCTCAAATTTGTGGGTTCCAACTTTATTTGTGGCATGTTTAAAAAAAAAAATCATTTTTAAAAGCATCTTTTTTTTTAGTTTCAAAATTCTTAAATATTTTAATAAATGTTTTTGAATTTTTTTTTATAAAAAAATTGGTTATCAAATAAACTTATTTTAAAAAAATTAAAAATAGAAAATAGAAAATAAAAAACGAAATAATTATGAAACGAGGTTAAATAATATGATGCATGATTAAAGAACTGATCGATTGTTATGGTATTTGGACCTTAATTAATTGTGGGTTAAATTGGATTATAATAACCCAACACATATTTGAATCTTTTATTATAAAAATCATAACCTCCAAGCTTCAACCATGTTATAATAACTTAATATTTTGATAAAATTATACTACAAACAAAGGTTATGATAACTGCTATTATAATAATCTTAGTTTATCATTATAACCTTCTTTGTTATTGATAACTCATTCTGTCATAATCTATTCGTGGTCACAAACACACATTCAAGTGTTAAAAACACTTATCGGTGCTTATGAGTGCTGTTGTATAGCCTAATCTAATCGTGGTCACAAACACACGATATTATACTTCTTCAATAACAGTGTTACAATTATTGTTGATTATGTGTCTTGTTGTATACCTTACAAAATGATAACAATATTTATCATAGATATATTATATGCATCATGATTGGACACACTATTATTGTTCATTCTAGCATAAGGATTTATTATCATGTTTATGCGAAAATTTATAAGATAAGAGATAAATACTAATTTTCAAAATCGAATCCGTGACCATAAAATCAAATTTGATTACCACTAATCAACCAAACTAACACAAAATTTTTTGGTATATATATGTGTGTTTAAAATTAATTAATTATATATATTTTTGGAAAAGATATCAATTAATTAGATATATTTTTGACATATTGACCGGAAACAGGCATAACAAAATAAGTAACTAGGATGTTTCACATATTATTTATTAATTTTTTACTTTTACATATTTATCATCTATGAATTGAGTTTTAGAGAGAAAAAAAAATTATATTAACACAACCCAAAAACCTAATCAAACTTAACCAAAAAATTTAGAGTTTGATTGTTCTAATACATAGAGTTAGATTGGTTTGCAATTTACCAACCCCGACCGATGTATATCCCTAAATTTATAACAATACCTCAAAAGATAGGGTAACTCCAACTTTTGATAGACGTAAATATCAACTTCCATCATTATAAATTATACAACCAACCAAGTGTAATTGGGTACAACAAACAAATCAGTTCAAAATCAAGAGCTGAAAAATCTCCAATGGCGTTTGATCTCGAAATTGTCCCAATTTTTGTAGCCTTATTTTGGTTGATTTTGATGTTGATCTTGTCGATGATTATTCTAAAATGGAATCCACATGGGCTTCCATGGAATTGGCCCATTTTAGGAATGATTCCAACGGTTTTCCACAACTTCAACAGAATCCACGATCGCATAACCGAAATCTTGCAACAAACTTCCTGCACTTATTTCTTCAAAGCCATTTGGTTCACCAACACCAGTTTCTTGCTCACTGTAGATCCTGCAAACATACACCATATCATGAGCACCCACTTCGAGAAGTACCCGAAAGGCCCCGAATTCAAGTACATCTTCGACGTGTTGGGCGATGGGATTTTCAACTCGGATTCTAGCTCGTGGAGGAGCCAACGCAAGGTGGCGCAGTCGTTGATGGGGCACGAGAAGTTTCTCGAGTTCATGGCGGGGTCTACGGTGGAAAAAGTGGAGAAAGGGTTGGTGCCAGTGCTTGATTTTTTCAGTGGAAATAAAAGAGTGGTGGATTTGAAAGATTTGTTTTTGAGATTGGCTTTTGATTCTACTTGTATGATGGTAACTGGGTTTGATTTGAATAGTCTTTCTCTTGAGTTTCCTGAAATACCCTTCTCTAAAGCTATGGATGATGTTCAAGAAGTGCTGTTTTTGAGACATTTGTATCCTAAAATGTATTGGGAGATTATAAAGAAGTTTGATATTGGTGAGGCTAAGAGGATGAGGATTGCTACTGAGACCATTGATGAAGTTACTGCCAATTTGATGGCACTCAAACGACAGCGTTTGAATCTACCTCAACCGAATATGGAAGATGATCTACAACATGGTGGTGCTGATTTGATTACATGGTAAATAATAGTTAGATTATATAAAATTTTATATTTTTTTTTATATCTGTCACGAAAAACTTGCGCGCAACTTCAACTAATGTCTCAAAACATCATGCATTATCCTACAATATTTGGATGTCAAAATAATTCGTAAGAAATTAATTTTTAAATAGACGTCACCATAGATTAAACTCATTACATCTTAACTTTTCAAAGTCTTCTTAAACACTAGATCATTGCATGAAGGTTAATATAGTTAGACTATATTACACCCATGTTTTCCTTATAATCAATATTTGAGGGCGCTTGGGGCCTCATTTAAAAGTGAGTACATAAGCTTGAATTATAATAACTCAAACTCATAATGGATAGATTAACTCGTAACTTCATCTATAATAACCCATTTAACCTTACTATAATAACTAAGGTTATAAAAATCGTCAACTATAATAACCTTTCATTATATTAACTAGCTAGCATCCAAACACTATGTTGTCATAATCCTTTTATGATGCTAAAGCATTTAACACTCATGTTATAATAATCTTCTCCTATAATAACCTATTGTTTATAATAATTCAACCCCATCCCAAAATGCAACATTGGTTTTTTAGTTTTTTAAAATTGAACTTATTTTCTCTCCATTTTTCTACCCTAATATTTGTCTTCATTTGAATTTCAAGTCAATTTTAAAAAGAAATATATATATATATATATATTCTTTTTTATTTTTTTTAGTTATTAAAATATGGATTGATTTTTAAAACATATGTACTAAATAAAGATGACAAAACAAAGAATTAAACTTGTATGTGAAAGTTGTTCTTACAAGCTTAATTTAAAAAAAACTAAAGACATTTCTTTTCAAAGTTGTGAGGTGTTGTTACTTTTTAAATGTGAGATCATTGATGTGTCTTTTACTTCATTCAAATTTTGGACAAAATAATAGTGTCATTTTATTTCATTAGATGGAAATCTCATTTTAAGTTCACACCAATTTTACATTATGGTATCTCTTTAAATATAATGTAAATTTCAATTTTTTTAATAGCCTATTGGAAGCAAAATTGAAAGTATTTGCTTTCTTATTTTTTGTTTTTGAAAATTATGTATAATTTATAACTTATGAATTTTGTTTTGTTATCTACTTTTACCTATAATGTTTTTAAAAAAAATGATGCCATGTTTTTTTTTTCCTTTCTTCTTTTATGAAAACCACAACATTCATAAACCATTGACTAAAGAACTCATACAACAGTAGATTGAAGATGAAATAGACCAACCAACACTTTAGTCTTAGACTCACAATTTGGATTGAAACCTAAAAAACCTCAAAAGCCACCAAACAAGCAAACTCTTAAAATATTATAAAACCCCCTCATTGCAATCCATCCCAGCATTAAAAATAAAAGGCCAAAATACAATCAAGCCCACATTAAAAAAAAAAAAAAAAAAACAAAAAGAAACCAGCAGAATAATAATTTTGAGAAGTTTTGGGCCTGAAAAAAAACCCTTAGAGCCCTAATTCAATGCCCATAAAGAGCCTTTATTTTCAAAGTGGGCCCGCTCATAGCTACACGTCATATAGTATCCTCCTTGTGGTGGGACCCACCCAAGGACTTCTTTCTCTCCAACTATTGCATTTATGAGATGCCATTATTACTAATGTAATCTTTTGCTGTCAATAATCTTGCTTAATTCAAGAATCATGAATCTTGTTTCTTGTTGCTTTAAATTGGATTTTTTTTTTTTTTTTTTTAAATTCAAGAAATATGAATCTTATTTCTTATTTCATTTTTGTATAGACATATTTAGAAAAACACAAGAATAAATCAAACGTTTAAAATTTATTGGATGAGCATACTTTTGACGTATTGATTTGATATCCTATTAAATTGTCGTTATATCTTAAAAACTTTATTTTATTAAGTAATATAAAATCTTTTTTACATATTAACTCTTAACAGGTATATGATCAACGAACATGAGGAACTCAACTGTAACGACAAGTTCTTAAGAGACACCATCTTAAACTTCATGATTGCAGGTCGAGATGCTTTCGGCGTAACTCTCTCGTGGCTCTTCTACATTCTCTCCAAAAACCCAATCATAGTATCAAAAATTCGAAAAGAGCTCAAAGAGGTAACCCTTGATCAAGAACAAGAAAGAATATTCACCATGGAAGAGCTAAGTAACCTTGTTTTCTTGCATGGAGCCTTATGTGAAACACTCCGTCTCTATCCTCCGATCGCATTCGAGCACAAATCTCCTGCAGAGGTTGACACCCTTCCGAGCGGCCATCGAGTGAAGCCAAACGTGATGATCCTCTTCTCGCTATACGCATTGGGGAGAATGAGGAGTGTTTGGGGAGAGGATTGCGAAGAATTCAAACCGGAGAGATGGATTACAGAGAAAGGAACCATCAAAAGAGAGCCTTCCTATAAGTTCTTCAGCTTCAATGCAGGGCCAAGGACTTGTTTGGGAAAAGGAGTGGCTTTTTCCCAATTGAAGATTGTTTCAGCTGCCATTATTCACAACTACAACATTGAAGCTGTTGAAGATAATAACATTATCCTTCCAGCTCCTTCTGTCATACTCCATATGAATAGTGGGTTCAAGGTTAAGGTTTCCAAGAGATGGACATGAAAGATGGTTTTTTAAGGAGGTTTGTTTGAATATATGTTAATTAATTAGTATATTCAAATTTTCATGTGTAGAAATAAGTTTCATTTAACTGTCTTAGTTCGTACAAAATTTGCCAACTAGTTAAGTTGACATAATATATTACTTGGTGAATATTAAAATATGTAATGGATTCAAATTTCTACTTTAAATATTGTTCTTATTTATGAGGTCTCTTACACTTTTGATGTAGCATCCTTTACATGCCCCTTTTAAGTTAGTTTTTTTTTGGACTCACTAATCCTGAATTAAATTTTAATTTCCATTTTTATTGGGAGATCACTCATTCGGGTTTATGAGCTTTGATACCATATTAGATAATATGAAGTTCCACCTCAAAATTAATTGACAATGAGGGGAATAACCCATATTTTTTATATATTATTATGAAGTTTCCACTCTTTCCGATGTAGAATGCTTGACAAGTAAAATACATAGAATTACCCATATTTCTTAGTTTGTTTCGATAGAAGGTAATTTTATGTATTTTACTTACTTTCCTCTTATTTATTATTATTATTTTAAAAAATACTTTCAGCTTATTATTATTATTATATAAGAATTAATTAACCACATGTTTATCTTTCAACAAAATTATATGAATGATTCAAAATAAAAAGTAAAACTATAGCTTACATCGTTCATTTAAAGTTTTATGAAGTTAAAATTATAGAAAATATACTAAATTTATGCTCCTTTATCGAGTGAAAATCTTGATCAAGTATCAATAAACAATGAATGCATATGATTACTTGTCGAAATCAAAATGAGAAGACAACGAAATATAAATGACCCAAATTTAGGGATTGAAATTTAATGTGAAAATGTAATGGCAACCATATTGAGAATGAAAATTTTAATTCCAAAGTCGTTGCATGATCAAGTGGATGCTCACCATTTCATATTATGAACTACTGCAAGTTGGCAGCTTGAAATAGATTGAATAGAAATTACATTTGTTTTGTTTTACCCATTATATTTTTTACATTTCACTCCCCCTCAATAATATATCTTTTTTTATGGTTGTTGAGAGGATATTCAAATCTATAATATTTTTATCAGGTTTGTATATTGTATTAGATATATAATTTTTTTTTATTTGTGATTATTCGGGCCAGCTTGTGTGCAATTCGATTTACCGCCTGACCTTATAATATTTGAACGTCAAAGAGATAAGAAATTAATTCATAGTAGGTGGTTACTATAGAATTGAACTCATCACCTTAAACATTTCAAAACCCTATTTAACCACTTGAGTCACTCCATGATAATTTATTGTATTAAATAATAGGCAATTCTCCCTCAAAATCAATGGATTAATAGAGGAGAGTAACTCATATCTCTTATATATTGTTATGACATATTCACTCTTTTCGACGTGAGATTTTTAATATAATTATGGCCATGAATAACTGTTCTTTTTCCAATAGCATAAATTAGTCACAACTCTGTTGATTTTACATTTGCCTTGAAGTTGATGTCTGAGTATCAAAGGAAAAGCTAAATCAGCTTAAACATGCTCAGAACATGATTCTTCCAAATAGGTTAAATAGAAAAACTTTGTTTATGTTTTCGTTAAAAAAAGGTTAAAATACTATTTTTTGAACTTTGTCTCTAGATTTTTAGATATCTAATTTTAATATATTTAAGTTTGTTTCATTTTGATCTTTGAACTACTAAATTTATTTTATTTTTATGGGTGAACTTTCAAATGCTCAATTTTGTCCCTAAACTTTCAAAATAAACTAAAATTGGGTTTTATTGGAAAATTTTGTTATTTTTTCTTTAAAAATTTACAATCTTCTCTATAAATGTTAGAAATATGTTTGTATATTTATCTTTACTATAAAATTATTAATATTATTGAATCAATTCCAATAAATATTAACTTCACATTTATTTTAGAGACCAATTTTATTATTGTTATTTTAAGTATAGTAGCTAAAATTGGTTATTTGAAATTTCATGACCAAAATGGAATAATTCGAAAGTCATAAACTAAAATTATACTTTTAAAAATCTAGAGACTACAATAAACCAAACTCAAAATTTAAAGACCAAATAATATTTTAATCAAAATAAATAAATAAATAAGTACCTAAAAAAATTGGTAGAAATATGTTCAATTTAAAGCTACAAAGATAGCTTTATAATTTTTGAAATTTCGGATTTTCTTACAACAAAATGCTAAATATCGTCCTACAAAAGTATACCATGTATTTGATAATCTTTGATAAAATAAGTACGTAGAAGTAACTATTTATGTATATTTTCAAAAGAAAGAAATATTCATGTATAAATTATGTTTTAATTAATATCTTCATTTATATGGTTATTGTTAACACATAATAACAAATATTTACATAATACATTCGATAATGTTACGAGCGTAGTAGCTATTTTTTAGATTTTATAAAATTCTGTAAAATAAATTTTTATTTTTACGAAATTATAAGAACTAAACTCTAATTATTTTTAAAGTTAAAATAATTAAATTCTAACTTTCTTCAAATTATACGACTAAATTTATAATTTATCTTATTTGAAATTCCAATAAATGCCAGCATGGGTGTGTAGAGCTTTGTGTCATGAAGATGATTGGGCTTTGGGCTACATGGTGGGTTAAATCGAGCGAGGCTGGCCTTTATGTGCTGAGATCTACTCTTGGAAATATGATTTATTGAATGTTTTAATTTTTTTTTTAAAAACAATGTAACCACGCCCGTCCCTAGGCAGGCACCGAAAATATTGAAGGAGTAGTGTCACAAGTGAGTCTCGAACCTGGAAATGTTTTAAAATGTATAAAAATAGTTTTGGAAAATAATCGTTAAAAAATAACACAAACAAAAAACTTTCAAATTTATTAAAAAGAGTTTTGACATGTTAGTTTGATTTATTGGTTGTAATCTACTTCAACTCTATGCCATATATTTAATCCAAAATATTAGTATTTTGCTCTCATATTATTTGAGAATAATAGTATCGAGGGTTAGTGGCTCAGTTGTTATCTTGTTTGGTGTTGATCCATTTCAACTTCATAATCATGAGTTCGAGCCCAAAAATCAATATTTGGCTCTCATGTTATTTGAGAGTAGTTAATACCATTTAAATATTTTGGCGCAATGGTTTCAGTGTTTGGTTGTAAACCAGTTCAATACCAACGTTACAGGTTCAAGTCCGAGAATATTTGTCTCTCTCCCTTCTTTTGTTGAAAAGAGTAATTCCAAAAAGTTTTTATAAAAACTTCAAACACTAATATTATTTCTATTTCAATCCTTCATAATCGTCTTTTAACTTCTTATAATTTTTTCGTCTAAACCAGAATTTTGTACTTCAATCATCTTGTAACTTTTTTATTCAAATTAATTAAGAATTTTTGTCACAATCATTAGTAATTTTTCAATCCAAATAAATTTTTATTTTCACTAAACCTCTCATGACCATTCAAAACTTCTCATAATTACTACCATCTTTTGTAAGAACCTCTATTCAAATATACCCTTGATCTTCTGATTGAAGTTTGGATTTGAAGTTTTACTATGTCATTTTCTCTCTAATGATGTAATTTAATCAACAAAGAAGGTAGGCTTTGGGCAATCTCCCATCCAAATTTTTTTTTCTCTTTTTTGTTTTTATTATTATTTTTTTTCTCTTTTTGAAATTTCCAAAATTTTGTTTTAAATAAAAGTATATATGAAGTCTGATCTATAAACAATCTCATTGTATTAGATATTTCGTAGTTAATTGTTATTTAGTAGTTTAAATTAGTATTTTCTAAATTTAGATGTTTAGTTTTATTGTTAGAATTTTTTTATTCGGTTAGATTTCAAAATTTGATTTTTTCTTTAATAAATAATCCCAGAAAAAGATAAAATCTAAGCCAAATATTTCTTTTCTTTATTCATTTGTTAGATAGTGTTTCAAATACTTTTTCTCATCTACCACCTATTTTTTTTATCTTATCTTATCATCATCAATACGAAACAATCAAACAAATAACGACGCAACAACCCATG
Source organism: Sicyos edulis (assembly GCA_036507275.1). Classification (NCBI taxonomy): domain Eukaryota; kingdom Viridiplantae; phylum Streptophyta; class Magnoliopsida; order Cucurbitales; family Cucurbitaceae; genus Sicyos; species Sicyos edulis. The sequence goes on along the minus strand of CM071855.1, from coordinate 2,794,649 downwards.
TCTTAAAATTTGAAAAATGACAAGAAAACATATTGAATATGTCGAGTAGGAAAGATAACTAATATAATTTATTAAGTTTAGTACAAACTTTGTATGTAGTACATCAAAATAACCCACTAAAGCCTATTTAGAAGGGAAAAGAGAGAATACGAGATAAATATTAGAGGTTTTCATAAATTTTTCTAAAAATCAAATTGACCAACCAAAATCGCTCGTATTAAAGTTGGTAGGTCGATTTTCAAACTTGGTCCCTCGCTTATTTATTTTTGAAGAAAAAAGAGACCAAATCGATTGACGATAGACTATAATTATACTTTTTTGTTTAATTATCGAATAGGTTGGTGGCACGATTGATTATTTAGTTTTGTATTAATTTATTTTCATTCATAGTCACGAGTTTGATCCTTGAATCGGTATTTGTAATCTCCTTTCTCAACTTATATAAAAAAAATTAATGATTTTACCTTTAAATTTTGCAAGAATAAGATGAGGATTCTCCATAGAGAATTTACAACAATCCGGTTCAACATCAACAAATTTTCCCCATTTAATATATTTCAAATCTTTTTTTTATAAATGGTAAAATAGTTAACTTTAAAACCTTATTAAAGTAATAGTTAACTTTTAATGGTAAATATTTATTAATTTTCAATTAGATATTAAATTTTTTAAGAAAATATTCATATTTTTGTGTATATATATATAAAAGTAAAATAAATACAAAATATAAATGAATAGAAAACAAGGAAAGTGCAGACGGAGATACATTCTTCATCTCCATCATCTCCATCTTTATCCTCATTAGTTCATGACAAATTTTTTGTCCTTACTTGCTTTCGATCCCCACCGCTCTTAATGGGACATATTCGTGTAATACTCGACACTGTAAAAAAATGGACATCTTTAATTCTACTGTCATGGAACTAAGGCCATGCCCCAAAATTTTGAAATCAAACTATATTTTATAGAAGTATCTTCAGTGGGTTTTTTTTTTTTTGAGATTATCTTTAGTGGTAATTGACCCCTTGAGAATTTGACTGAACAAGGTATTTAAGCTTGGGTCGGTTTTCTTTTGTTTTTTATCCTCTTTTTTTTATTTAGTTTTCTCAATTAGTTTTATTTAAATTTTTCTCATTTTTGTTAATTTTTCTATTCGCTCTTTAATTCGTTTGGATCGTTTGTTTAGAATAATCTATACTTATAAATACAGTATTTTTACTTTTTTCTTAAATTTCTTTCCCTTTTACTTCTTTAAGTATATTTTTCTTTTTTTTTTAGAAAAGATACGAATATATTAGCACATGCAAGAAGCATACAAACAAAATTACAAGAAAGCGCTCCAATTAATAATTATGGAAGAGGCGTTGTAGTCTTTAAAAAGAGATGATTTATCACATTATTTGACATCATTGACAATAATATCATCCCAAATTTCCATAGCTGATTTAACTTTGTGTTTCTAGTTGAAAATGCGGCCATTTCGCTCCAACCAAATCCACCAACAATAGCCACCTATGATATTAGCAAGCAAAAGCCTCTTTTTAGATTTGCATTTCCTGTTAACCGTGTGTAATAAAAGGTGTTGCAGAGTTCGACTAAGATCCTGAAATTCAGCATCATCAATAATTGAAAGGAGGCGAGGAGCCAAAAAAGAACATCTCATGAACAAATGATGGCTGGTTTCGATCTCATTATTACACATCACACACCAACTTGGGGACAAGCAGTTCGTAGGATTTCTTCTTTGATTTCTTCTTTAAGTATATTTTTCATTCTTTCTTTATTTTATTTTTGCATATTTTTCATTTTTGTGAACACATTTTTCTAGGGATTTCTTTTAGCTTTGTGTGTTTATATATATATTAATTAAAAAATATATTGAAAATTACTTCAAAATGTTTTAGATATATAAATATAAATATAAATATATATATATATATATATATATGATAAATTATATTTTCTTTATAGATTATATTTAAAAAATATTTAAAATTTATAAATATTATCAATATTATAGTTTCAAGCCTCTCCCAAATCTCATTTATGATGACTGGGATTTTAGCAAAAATACAAATAAAGAATATTTCAAGATAAAATTTTCAACTACAACTATTTTTTGTGAAAGATTTATCCATGTGGTTTTATCCTTCTCTCATCTTTAATTAGAGAGGTTTTTTTTTTCTTTCTAATTTTATCTCAATTTTGGTTTGAAGATAGGACAGTATTTTAAGATTTGGGATTCGAGGGTTTGAGATTCATCTGTACATTATTCATTCAATCTTATTTGATGCTTGACTTAAGAATAGGCGTGGTTACCCTGTTTAAAAAAAAATCTCCATTTTTATTATAATTTTAATCATTAACAAAATTATTTTTCATGTACAAAAAAAAAATAGATGCTTTAAGATTTATTATTTAATTCTAATAAAAAATTATAATATTATATCATTGATTTATTCGACATTTAGAAAAAATGATGTTAACAAAAGTAAAATTTTCGGAACCTTTTAATTCTAGATGGAAAATTTAGCTAATATATAAGTGCAAAATTGAACTTTGACATTTCGGGGATCTTTTTAGTAATATTTAAAAATAAATAAATAAAAATGCCTCACCAACCGTCAAACCCTAATAAAAAAAAAAAAAAAAAAAAATTTAAAAACCGTCAATTTCTTTTTAAAACATACAGATAGGTCAATTTCAATGTCTGTTTTCATGAAAACCAACCCCGATATATAAACTTACCATTATATTAAACTAAAATTTTAACACTGTGATAATTTTTCAAATGTAACCTAAGCAAATAGAAAGTTTCAAATGTGTTCGTAAACAAAATATAAAGAACTATGTAATAGTAGGAAATCATTGTTACCATACTTTTGAAACTGATGCACTTTATCTTCAAATGATAATCTTATCATTCTTCAAAAAAAAAAATTCTAGATCTCCAAGTCTTTTTTTGAAAGGAAACAATTATGCAAAAACGATCCCTACAAAAATTATTCCAACAAAAGAAAAATTAGATGAAAATTAAGGTAAACAATCCAACAAAAATAAGATAACTTATTATAAAACAAAAAACAAAGAAAAGTAAATTCAAGCAAATAGAAATTATTCTCATATACAAAACATAGAGAACTATTTATAGCACTGGAAAATTCTATTTATTATTTTAATTATTTTAATCAAAATATAAAATTTCAAATAAAATCTATGAGATTTGGTAAAAATATCTTATTTTCTACGTTATAAAATGATAAAAATTTAAATGATATTGTAAATATCTTCTACGCTATTTGTATTTATTTTTTTTATATTCCAATAAATGACATGTTTGTAATTTAGAGTATGACCTAAGGGTAAAATCGTCCAAAAATGATTTTCTCCTTAAGTCACACTTTAAGGTAGTATGATATGATATGATATGATATGATATGATCGACCAAAAATTAGTTCATGCAATATCAAGTTGATTATCATTCCTGAAATGTATCGCACTTTATAAAATAAGGTTGAATATATCTACCATTTATTACAAAATGGTGATATGCAACCAACACAAAATATATTGATTGATGAGCTCAAAAGTCTTCAAAGAAAAAAGGCATCATAAATACGTTAGAAAAATAAATACTCTATCTAATTTCATTGACAATTATCATTGTTATAAAAAAAAATTATATAAATATCTAAATTAGTTTATAGGCACATCTCTACTATTTCTTCTTATAATATTTGAAATCTAAAAATCTATATAAGAAATTATTTTTTTAAAATAAGTGGCAATCAATACTATAATTTATATCCTGTGGAGCATTCTAACTAGTTGAGGCAATAGATTTCGAAGTATTCTCTTTCAGACGTCTTTAGTTCGAGATCGTAGAAAAATAAAACTAAAAAAATAACTTTGATATATCTCGAATCTAGACGGACGTGACATCGAACACCATATATATGGGAGAAAAAGCTAGCTCTAATTTCCTTCTAAAAAAAACACGGCATTTAGTACGGTAAAATCTATCAATTAAATTATATGCATACATACATATATATCAATTCAACTATGTCAATATGGGTAACAACAGAGTTTACAAAAAAAAATCATAACATACTTTTTTTTAATCATCATACAAAGTCGAGTGATCAAGAGAATATTAAGAAACTAAGAGGTGAATGACTCAATCTCTAATAGCCACTTGCTTAAAAATTAATTTTTTACGGAATTTTTTTTTTACATCCAAAATATTATAGGGTTGGATGATATATGTCTCTTGACAATAGTCAAATTGCATGCGAAGAAAAAGAAAAAAAAGAAGACATTTCTTAGATGAATATATCTGTTTCTAATAAAAGATGAATACATAACTTCCTACCAATATCGAACATGAATAATCTAACACTCATAAACCAGATGAATAATCTACACTTGTGAAAGAATGCCTAAGAAAGTTGTGTATTGGAATAAAATTCATCATCAACCATTAAAATCAACAAAAACTTTTTGTGTGGAAGAAGTGTCTCTATCACTACAATTATAAAAAGACGAGCAAACAAAAACAATGAAATGAGAAGTTAAAAAGAGACATGATCAGAAAACAAATGAAAAATCGAAAAACTTTAACTAAGTACAGACAAGAATTACAAACTCTATATAAAAGACATTACTGTTCTCAAATTAATGAAACCTGACTATGATTTTGAATTAAATTACTACCAAATAAAGAAACCAAATTTATAACTAATTAGTTATCGTGTAATAAATAATATGATTGAAATACTACTCGTTTTTCAATCAAATGCAATATTTTATTTGTACTTGCATTTTTGTTATTTAATGATGAATCAAGTAATTAAATAATAGTTACGGTTTAGTTTACAAAAATATCGAACCGCAAACCCTACATAGAGGATGTTAATATTCTAAATTAAATAATAGTCAAATACTAATTTCTAAAATTGAATTAGTGACTTTGATGTTGAATTTTGATTACCACTATACAATAAAACTATTATAGTACTGATCACTTTGATAACTATACCCTAAACCCCCCAAAAAAAACTAGTCAAGAACACGGTGCTATTTATTTATATATTTATTTATTCTTTTACGAAATATCCAAAAGACCCACAACACAAATACAGTTCGTTTTAATTTCCCCCAATATTATGGCTAATATCATTTTAATCGGTACACTTCTAAATTGGTTCTATTTTGATTCATATATTTTTAAATATTAAAATGTAGTTTTTATATTTTTAAATATTAAATTGGTTTTTTTATATTATTTTTCGAAAAAAATGTAGTTTTTATAATAAATTTTTTGTTAATTTTTCTTTAAAAATAATAATCCCTACTAATGTTTTATAATTTTTTTATAAATATATTTACGAGCGTTTGAATTAGTCTAAGTACATCTAAACTAGTAAACCAATTTTATTTAACATCAACGCCAAATTTATAATACGAACAAATTAAAAATTTTAATGAAATTATAAAAACTAAAATTTGATATCTCAATTAGAATAATTACAATGAAGCAAATTTCAAAGGTTCCTACCCAAAAGAGAGAGAGGGAAAAAAAACCAAATTGCATTGCATTTTTTTCATTTTTTATTTTTTACTTTTTACTTTTGGAAATCAGATACTGCATTGAAAGATCACGACCAGCAAGGAGGGCTAAAGAGAGCATAAAGTCACAAAGGTAGTTACATGAAAGAAGGCCAATTTAAGGCTACACTCTAAATAGAATCATTTTTAAAACATTTTGATTTGAGGCACCATTCAACAGCAGAGCAAGCAAATGTTGTCCCACAACTTCCAAGGAGAACTAGGCTTGAAATCAGCTTAAAAAATACGAGCATTTCTTTATCTCCAAATCCACCACAAGATGGCACCTTTAAGGTTCATGATGAGCTCATTCCGTTGAGAGTTAGTGAGGAAGCAGAAAGAAGTGGACCAAAATGAATCTAAATTAGCCTGATAAAAAAATGTAGGTTGACTTTGCAAAGGTAGGTTATTCCATAAGGTCCTGGCACAAGGGCAATTGACAAAGAGGTGGTCAATGGTTTCATCATTAGCGAAACAAAGCGAGCAAATGGAGGGACTAAGACAGTAATTTGGGTGGTGCCGTTGATTTAGTTCACCGGTGTTAATTCCTTTGTGAATGATAGTCCATATAGGAATCTTAACTTTTTTAGAAATGGAAGAAGACCAAAACTTTGTATTCGTCGTGAGATTTTCGGTCAACGTGACCTCATTCACCATAAAACCCGCATCAGGATCAGGAACCCATATAATTTCATCATCGATGTGGTCCTCAGGAGTAGGCCAAGACTGAGATATGGCAAGTCATCGCACCTGTTCTCTTTCAAGAAGAGGTCGACAGAAGTAACCCTTCCATAATGGATCATCAGCATCCCATGCCTCACCCACAGCCAGATTATTGTTGCTACTAATAGCCTTGAATCTTGAATCTAGGAAAGCTGCTGTCACAAATATTAATATACTTATTTTACTAACCTTTCTTTCTTTCTTTTATTTTTCTTTATTTACTAGTAATTAACTAGGTTTATATATTATCATAAATTGCAAATACATGTAGGGTTTGAAAACAAACAAAAATAGAAGCCAACAAAATGAATTAAATAAGAGCTTCCATATTTTAGGTCAATAATAGAATAGTGATGGAAAGAAAAAAAAAATGCATGCGTTTTTTGGCGTTGAACAATGACGTGCACAAGCTTCCAAGTTACACCCATTGGTGACAGATCATTCACTGACAGTCCAATCAATGCAAAATACCGAATACCAGCTGCATGTGCAAAATTGATTGCATGGATAAGACTTGTCGTTGAGATCCATTCATAGCCTCCTTTTATTTAGAGATATCCATTTTTTCCGCAGGGCGGGAAATCCCCGATTAAGCGGGCGGGGATGGGAGAGAAAAAATTCCCGTTGCTAAACGGTGTCGGGGACGGGAATTGTACTACCCGTCCCCGATTCTCCGATCCTCCGCCTCGATTATTTTATTTATTTTATTTAATATTTTTTTTAATTCTACTCCTTTAATTTTCAAATAAATATATCTTTGTTGATAATATTTTCTATACATATGAATATTTTCTTTGATAATTAACATTATAATTGAAACTTATAGATATATATTTTTTTAAATCTAATTTTTTGAATTTTTTATCCAAAAAAAATTTAAAAAATGAAAAAAAAAATTGTAAAAAATCCCCGCCCCGATCCCCGAAAAAAAAAACCGGGGATTTTTCCGGGGACGGGGATTGAATTTTATGGCGGGGACGGGGACGGGGAAGCCATTCTCCGGCCCCGCCCCGTGGACATCTCTACTTATATTTTCTTTTCCTTGGCTTTCAATTATAAATTTATAGTCTTGTGGAAAATTTGGATTTTAAATTTATTTGTGATATTAATTTGTTAACATTTACAGTCTTTTATTCTTTCAATATCTTTTGATATCTAACTTGAGAACGAGTATGATTATTGAAACAAAACTTTAATTTTTTAATTTTTTAAAAAAAATAATAAATTTTAAATTTAACTGATTTTAATATTTTGCATATGTCCCTATGCTTTGAATATATATGTTGATAATTTTTGTAGATGAGAGGAAGAACATAAATATTGTGATTGAGAGCCTTATTATGTGGTCCTTTAAAATGAATCTAAAAATAAAATTATGAAAATTTATAATTAAAGTTGACAATACCATAGGTTACAGAGACGGGGCAGATTTCAAGAGGGACCATGGCCCCCAAATATTTTTAAAAACATTGAATACATCTTCATTTTATTTTCATTTTTTTGTATTTCTAATATATATATATTTGTTTTTTTTTTCCTTTCTCTTTATTTCATCCTTTTCTCTTTCTTCCTTTTTTTAAATTCATTTGTAGAAATTTAGATATCTCTTTCATTTATTTTTCTACTTTCCATTTTTTTATTTACATAAATTTATATATTTTATTTATCTATATAATTTTTTATACATCCATTTTCTTTATTTATTTATTAATATAATATTTAACTTTTTGCTTCCTTTATTTCTTTATTTAAATATAATTTCATTCTTTTTTTACTTTTTCACTTTTTCTATATCCTTTATATTTTTTTTATTATTTCCTTTATAATTTTGTTTATAAGTTTTTTTTTTATAAAATATAGAACATTATTTCTAAATAAAATTTTAGTGCCTTGACTTTTAAATTTATTCCATTCTATTTCATGTATTTTCAATCTTGTTTCGTTTTGATTTTGAAGTTTCAAATGTTCAATTTCTTAAAAATAAATTAAATTTTATATTTATTAAAAAAAACTTGATAACTTTCTTTAAAAAGATCATAAATTTTATAAAAATACTCACATACTTTATTTAATTACATTAAAATTAAAAACATTACTAACCAATTTTGATATATATTCACTTCAAATTTATCATAGGAATTAATGTCGAACTTTTTTATTAAAATTTAGGGACTAAAAATAGATATTTAAAAGTTTAAGAACCACTATGAAAAAAATTTGAAAGTCTTGGAACTAAATTTGAATTTCTGAAAACTTATGAATCAAAATAAAACAAAATTCAAATTTAGGGACCAAAATAATATTTAAACTATTTTTAATTTTGGCCAAAATGATATTTTAAACTATTTTTAATTTATTTATGAAACATAGTTTCCAACTCCGAACCAATCCTAAGTTGTGGTCCTTATAAAATTAAAAGTTATGAATTTAATATATAGTCGCCAATTAATAAGAAATTAACTTTCAACGAGTTTTAGTTTCATAGATTTGGCCCTTTAGTAAATAAAAAACCCCCAAAGTCTAGAATTTGTAGCAAAGAGCTTCTATCAAATTTGCAGTATACTCTTAAAAAAGAGAAGTTTGGTATGGCTATGAGTTGAGACGGATTGACTAAACATCGTACTCTTAGAAGAAGATAAATTAGTCAAATATGTTGTCATGGCGAAAAATATATTTTATTGAACTAGGGGGTGTACTTTCAAGAAGAAGAGTTATCTTAATCTCCTAGACAAATTAACTATTTGAGAGAAGACTCGATATTTATTTGAACGAAATATTGAATCTTTGGGTGCGAAAAATAGAAGTCGTACTCACGAAGAATAATAGTAGCTTAATAACTCAAATATCTTAGGTTTGAGTTCTCTTTTAGTAAATTTTTTATAAAAAAATTAAAAAATATCTAGCCGTTGTTTTTACAGAAATAAGTTAGACTCATTTATTTGACTAGTGAATAAGAAATTGACAAGTTACTAAGAAGAAAGGGATATACAAAAATATGTTAACGTAAAACTAATTGGTTTATATTGTTGAAAATTTGGCAAAATATTAACAAAATTTATCCCACATGAAAAGTATTGACAAAATATTAGGAAAGTTGTCCCATATTGGAAAGTTGCAAGAATGTGGTATCTCCAAATAATATAAAAAGAGTGAATGACCTTAAATTCAACGAATCTCAATTAAAATCATTTAAGCATGTGTACTAACTCTTTTGTGTATGAAAGTTGAGTAAAAGTTGTGATTAGTATAAATTTTGAAGAATAGTTTTGTAATTTGGGTTGGGAAGATAATTTTTTGTGATTGCAATAATTTTTTACACGTAGAAGTTATTTCTGTAAAAACAACGGCTACGAGTAGGAGGAGAGAACGAATTTATTAACCTTGAAAATAAAGTATATAGTGTGCTCTCATACAACCTTTTACAAAATATAGACTCAAACATATAAAAGTTTGTGTTATAAAACTGACAATCAACAACTGATCGAAGAACAAAGAAACGAGAGAGAAGAAAAAGAAACACAACACACATATTTATGTGGTTCACTAACGTTGTGTTAGCTAGTTCATGAGCAGAGGAGGAGAACAATTATATTAAGGAGAGGCGAATTATATAGAGTAAATGTCATATTACGGCTAGAGTTTAATTCTAGTTTATATATGCACTCTCATTGAACCCTATTACAGAATGCGTAAGCATTAAGCAGAATGCAAATGTGCATACGTATGCAGAATGCATATATTGCACTAATGCACTGTAATGCGATATGCGTTTGCGCTTAGTAGGATGTGCTAAGCGAAAGCAAATGCGTTAACCCATGCAAAATGCAAAATTCGTTTCACTAAATAATCGCAGGGTATTCAACCTTCAAGGTATAACTTAATAATCCAAAACTGAAAACATAAACTGAATTACATATTTTATCTCTAAGATTGACTAAGTAATCGTGGGGCGCTAGGTTAAGAAGAAGAAAGTGTAACCAAATTGGTGTAAGATTGGATATGGAGGGAAATTGTAGGATGGAAATAATGGAATTAATGGACGCCATTGGAGGTCTGCAAATAAGTAAGTTTTCTTAATTTTGGTAGTGATAATAAGTGATAAACATTCCGTATATAGTTATTTCGTCTTCAAATTGATGATTTTTTTTGGATAAGAACAAACTTCCTAAGTTTTAGATTATTGGATTTTTTTTTAGATTCGTTCCGTCTGCAAATAAAGTAAGTCTTCTCTTTTCAAAAAAAAAAAAAAAAAAAAAAAAAAAATATATATATATATATATATATATATTAATAATTAAGTAAGTTTTCTTAAAATAACTTTTTAAAATTCAGTTTTAATTTCTAATCTTTCATTAAAAAACTTAAAAAATAACTTAAAGTAATTTCACTGTGAAATTAATATTAATTGAATTTCAATATCAAAATATATATATTAATTGAAATTAATTTATAATATCAATAATTTTAATACGATTAGAGACCAAACGTTAATATATTTCTAATAATGCTAGAGAGAAAGATGATAATCTTTTAAAAATATAAAAAAATATATAAAAATAAAAAACAATTATTTTTTTATAATAAATTTGTTTTATTTTTATTTTTTTTAAAGTTTAAGGATTAAAATGGAACCAACTTAAAAATTTTAAAATTAAAATTGGATTTTAAAAGTTTAGAGACTAAAATCAAATAAATCTCAAAATTTAAAAATTAAAATTAAACTTCTAAAAAGTTACGAACAAAAATAGAAGAAATCTCAAAATTTTAAAATTAAAATTTAACTTTTGAAAATTCATAAATATAATATATATATATATATATATATATATATATATATATATATTTTAAATTTAGTGATCTATCATTTCTTTAATATACTCGTAATTAATTTTGTACACCCAATTATTCTTACAAGCAAAAGAACCGGTTATACAAAATTTTATTGTCAAGAAAATTTATTTAAAAATCAAATCAAAATAAGGGTAATTGGATTTTTATCTTTTACATTTTATTTTCTGTATTGATTAATTTGTTTTTGTTAGTCTCAAAAGAAAAATATGGAAAATGCTTCATTAAGATGGAAAATATGGAGAAACATACAATACATTGAAGAACTACACAGAAAAGATCAAATAACTACTATTACTTCAATAGTGAATTTTGCTTAGACATTTTTTTAATTACATCAACAATACACATTAATAATCGAGATTTGATGACACCAATTCTTTTTAATTATGAGATTAGAAGAATGATTAATGCTTTATTAATTAGACGCGTTTGGTTCATATTGGAAATTTGAGAATGGCCTTTTACTATAGAAAATCGCATAAGAATCAAATTGAAATAGTTTTTTTTTTTTTTTTTTTTAATTCAAGAATAAGTCAATTTTTTGAGGAATTCGAAAATGACGGGAATCGCAATTTCTATCTAACACGTTTTAATATGTGTATATATCACTATTCATCTCTACTTCAGCATTTTTGTGTTTTGCATTTCTTTTTTTCTCTTATGGTTGTACTTTTTTATTTTTCTTTCTTGTCGTATTTTTTTTTCCTTATCATACTATCTTAAACTATGGTTTAAAGAGAAAATTATTTTTGGATAATTTTACCCTTAAGTCATATTCTAAATTACAAACATGTCATTTATTAGAATATAAAAAAAAGTAATTGCAAATAATGTAAAAAATCTTACTACCTTAAACTGTGGTTTAAGAGGAAAATCATTTTTTAACGATTTTACAGTTAAGTCATATTCTAAACTACGAACATGTCATTTATTGGAATATAAAAAAAAATTAATGCAAATAATGTAAAAATATATTTACAATATCATTTAGATTTTCATCCGTAGAAAATAAGATATTTTTATCAAATCTGATAGATTTTATGAATAAGTTAGAAGATAAGATATTTCAACCATCAAATAAAAATATTTTCAATATCATTTACATTTTCATCATCTTTATAACATAGAAAATAAGCTATCTTTACCAAATCTCATAGATTTTTTCACATTTTATATTATAATTAAAATAATAAATTGAATTTTCCAATCCTATAAATAGTTATCATTTTGTTTACAAGAATTGTTTGCTTGAATTTACTTTTCTTTGGTTTTTTTTGTTTTTTGTTTTATAATAATTTATCTTATTTTTGTTGGATTATATACGTTAACTCTCATCTAATTTTTCTTTTGTTGCAATAATTTTTGTAGGATCTTTTTTTGCATAATTGTTGCCTTTAAAAAAAAGACTTGGAGATCTTGAAAAAAATATTTGAAGACTGAGGCTACCGTGCATGAATTATTCAGTTTCAAAAGTTTGGTAACAATGATTTCCTACTATATATATAGTTCTCTTTGCTTGCTGTTATTTTTCTTGGTTTCTTTTTGTTTTATAATAAAAATTTAGTTATCTTATATTTTTTGTTGATGTGGAAATTTTCTTTTGAAGAATGATAAAATTATCATTTTAACTTAAAAGTAAGTTCATAGATGTATACTAATAAATATATTTAGCTTATTTATATTTATAATTATAATTATAATATAACTCTTATAAATTTTATAATTCAATAGTAATTGATCTATTAATAGATAAATTGAGAAAAAAAAAACTAAAGGGTATCGATTTTTAAAAATCAGAGATAAAATTTAATTTTAATGTCACAAATTTTATTAATTTTTAAAAAAATAATAATACCTATTATTTTTTAAGATGAAAATAAAATATTATTTATTTTTTAATGTAAATTTGAATTTTAATAAATTTAATTAACGTGAAAAAATAGTTATAAAATTCAATATTATATTGAAATTATTATTTGATGATTTAAATTTAGTGCAAAAATGTAGGAAACAAAATGGGCGAGGAAGATAATTTCCCGGGTTTGAAGTGAGAATAAAAGTAATTTGAGGTAAAATAAAATGGGTGACTAATTCTAGGAGTTTTTTCAAGATTAGGTCGAATTGGAAAAGTATTTATAATACTAGACAAAAAAAAATTTAGCTATTATAATCAAACATGATATAATTAATACATAATACTATTTCCTTAAAAAAAAAATATAATACTATATTAATATATAATATTCTACTAATAATATATAACATGTCCTCAAAAGAAAAAATAATAATATTGTATTAATAATACAAAATACTATACTCATACCTAAACTATACTTCATACTTTATTTTTTATTATGGATGCAAATATTTTCAAATCTACTTAATTATTTTGTGAAATTTCACACAATTTCGCTTAATTCTATTCTTTTCTATGATTTTTTTTTCTCTCTTTTTCTTTCTATAATGTCCACCTATATCTACCCTTAATATTTCTCGTCAATTTTCAATGAAGTAATTAGTTCTACAATTTTTTGTCCACATCAAAATTATCTTGATAAGATTTAAACTTTCATGTATCTATATGGTCCAATTTTCTTTATATGTGGTCGAATTTGAGCCATATTTTATTTTATATAAATTTAAGGAAATAAAACAAAACCTAACTTTAATTAGGTTTGCATCAAAGTTCAATCTCTAATTAAACGGCTATGAAATTTTCAATGAAAATGAGAGGATCATAAGGGTTGCGTGTCTCATATACAGAACGGCTATTTATTGTCTTTTACTGAGTCTGTTAACTGTCAGGCATCATTAATTGCTATTATACATAATAAAAATAATAATTAAAAAAGTAACAATTCAATAAATTTTGGTGGTCACGAATATATATATATAATTAAGAATATTCACGAATGTTAATAAATATATATGTTATTCAAAAAAAAAATATATATATATATATATATATATATCAAATTAGATCATTTTAAATTACATTTTCGATGTTTTAAAATTCTCAAAAATAAATATTGTGCTAAAGACTTAAATTTTTTGCCAACATGAGCAGTTGTTCAACGACGATAGTATATGCCCAATGATTGCTCATTTAATAACTCTTTATAAAGTTATATTGCATTATTTTTAATCATTCATTTTTAATCCTTCTTTTATAATTATTCAAAATAATTATTAATTTTTAACAATTTATTTTTGATTTTTCAAAATAATTCATTTTTAATTACTCATTTCTAATCATTTTTTATTATTTAGAATAACTATTCATTTTCAGCCCACAATATAAAAACCATATTCAAACAAGTTTTTTTTTTTTTTTTATTAATTCTCAATTTTTAAGTACTCAAAATAATTCTCAATTTTTAATAAATTTCTTCGGCACATAAAATCTTCTAAAATTAGTATTATTATTTGTTTCTTTTAGTACTATTGTTATTTGTTATATTGTTGTCAAAAAAAATTATTCGTTATATTCATATACTCTAATAATTTAGGTGATGTTTGATTTTTTTTTTTTTTTTTTGAGAAAGATGTTTGAAAAATATATTTGATTCCACGTTGTTTATTTTTAAAAATTAAATTTGAATTTTCTTATTTTATCATCCAATTTTATACGTATATTTTCAAAATCCCATCTATATTTTGATAACTGAAAAAAGTAATATTTCAAAAATTTATGTCTATGTTTTAAATCTTAATTACATTTTTCACAATTTCATGTTTTGAATTTTAATTAGTATTCAAATATTTGTTTAAGAGAAATAATAATTGCATACGATCAAAGGACCATTAATATCTCTTTTGTCGACTTATTATATTCTATTTTCATTCACCACCCTTCCATAACCCTATGTATATATAAGACTTTAACTTTAAGGTGAAACAATTATTATATGCTATAAAAGTTTTCAAATTTACATTCCAATCATGGTACGGAGATAACAAGTTTTGTCAAATAATGAGAGCTAAATATCGATTTTTAAAATTGAATTTGTGACCTTTCAGTTGAAGTGAATTATTATTCATATAGATAACCAACACGTCATCAACTCCTTTGATATCAACTATCATTCTCTTCGTAACAAATTTAATTCTCTTCATAATTATTATCTTTATCTCAAATGTAAAAGAAGAAGACTTCGTCAGCCAAACTATCAAGGATCATTCTGTATTTTCCATGAAACTTCACACAAAAGACTAATTTTCCAAAAAAAGATTATATCAACACAAATAATGGAGATTGATCATGTGAGCTTGTTCCACTATATATCCACATATTCACAAAGCTTCAATTGTAGAGCTCCAATGGCTTCCATGGACTTATTTTCAGCCATTCTTTTTACCATAATACCCTTTCTCTTCCTCATAATTCTCTCTCAAATTTCAAACCTGAATTTCAATGGCTTAATTCCATGGAATTGGCCCATTTTAGGAATGACTCCAACCGTTATTAGCCATCTCCATCGAGCTCACGAACGCGTAACCGAAGTCCTTAACGAAGCTGGCTCAACTTTCATCTTCAAAGGCATTTGGTTTTCAGGTCTAGATTTCTTCTTTACAGTGGACCCTTCAAATATACACCATATTTTAAGCTCCAATTTTGAAAAATACCCAAAAGGTCCCGATTTCAAGTACATTTTTGACGTTTTGGGAGATGGGATTTTCAATTCGGACTCCGTTTTATGGCAAAGTCAACGAAAAACGGCTCATGCTTTGATTCGTCATCAAAATTTTCTTCAATTTTTGGAGAAAATTACGATGAAAAAAGTCAAAGAAGGGTTGATTCCAATACTTGAAAGTGTTAGTGAAAAAGGGTTGGTGTTGGATTTGCAAGATTTGTTTCAAAGATTCTCTTTTGATTCAACTTGTATGTTGGTCACTGGCTTTGACCTTTGTAGTTTGTCTCTTAATTTCCCTGAAATTCCATTTTCTAAGGCTATGGATGACGTGGAGGAAGTGATTTTTCTTCGACATTTTTTCCCTAAGAAATTATGGGAATTTCAATTCAAGTTCCAAATTGGACAAGCCAAGAGGTTAAAACAAGCTTGGGAAATCATAGATGAAACAATTGCAAAATTGTTAGCTTCAAAAAGAGAAAGCTTGAAGATGATGAAGAAAGAACAAGAACAAGAACAAGGAGTTGATTTGATTACATCGTACATTAAAAATTACAAAGATGATGATGACGACGACAAGTTCTTGAGAGACACTATTTTGAATTTCATGATTGCTGGTCGGGACACTCTAAGCTCAGCATTATCTTGGTTTTTCTTTTGTCTCTCAAACAATCCAATTGTGGGAGCAAAGATAAGAGAAGAGCTTGAATCAACAATCCCAAAAACCGAAAATCGAAATCGATTTCGGGTATTTTCGATTCAAGAAGTGGAAAAATTAGGGTATTTTCATGGAGCTTTATGTGAAGCACTAAGGCTTTATCCACCAGTTCCACTTCAACATAAAGTTTCCACACAACATGATATTCTCCCAACTGGTCATCATATAAATCCCAAAACAAAGATTTTGTTTTCATTATATGCATTGGGAAGAATGAGCAATGTATGGGGAAAAGATTGCATGGAATTCAGGCCAGAAAGATGGATTTCAGAAAAGGGTACTATAAAACATGTTCCATCTTACAAATTCTTGGCCTTTAATGCTGGGCCAAGGACTTGTTTGGGAAAACAAGTGGCTTTTACTGAGATGAAAATAGTGGCAGCTGCCATTGTTCATAACTATAATGTTATTAAAGAAATTGGGCATGAGGTTGTGCCAAATGCCTCCATTATTCTTCACATGAAGCATGGATTCAAGGTCAAGGTTACAAAGAGATGGAGTTGAAGTTAAAAAGGTTAAGAAGTAAGTTTCTATTTTGTTTAGCTACTTAGTAACTTGGTTATGGAATAAAAGGCAAATGTAAAGGGATATACTGTAATGTTGTGATGATAAATCCTTTTTTTTTTTTGCTTCTAATAACTGCTATTGCTTGTCTAATACCGATTTTCGGACTTCAACTCGTGACCATAGAGTTGAAATAGGGTAACACCAAATAAGATAAGCAACTGCGTCATTAAACCTCAGTTACATACTTTAGATGTAAAATGTCACTAATTGATGCTTTTTTTTGTTGAGATCCAAAATTTGAGATCCACTTGAAATTAATTTGTAGACATCCTTTAATTATGTCTATTTTTTTTTTGTATATATTTCGATGTCGCAGTCTAAAGATGAATTTGTAAAGGAGCAAAACTCTCTCTTACAAAAATAAATAACAATAATTGGTGCACTTTTTTTTATCTTTTGGAATACTGTAGAAAAGAAAGAAAATAAAAGTTGTAGGAGAAATGTGAGCTTTTTTTTTTTTTTTTTTTTTTTGAAATGGAGAAATGTGAGCTAGAAGGAACGTAGAGCCTACATCAAATTAAATGGCTTTGTTTTTTTTCTTTTCTGGGTGTACTATTCATCAAAGAGTACGAATGTTTTCCTTTATAAAACTATTTCTAATTAAATGCAATGCTACATTTTTCTTTCATGAGCTAATCAAAATAAACTATTTTGTCAATTTTATATTCACAATTAAGTAAATTTGTGAGCATCTGTCCGTTCATTCCAACTCACTTGGTTTTTGGGTCTACACTTCTTCTTAACAGTGGACCCTTCAAATATACACCACATTTTGAACTCCAATTTTGAAAATTATTCAGAAGGCCTTGATTTCAAGTACATTTTTTACATTTTGGTTTTTCTTTTGTCTCTCAAACAATCCAATTGTGGAAGCAAAGATAAGAGAAGAGCTCAAATCAACAATCCCAAGAAATGCAGTCACATTATATATCACATAGTAATCAATTTGTCATAGGTTCGAGTCTTAAATGTTGTTCAATTAAAAAAAAAAAAAAAAAAGTAAATAGTGTATTTCAAAGAAGAATATATTAGTAATTTTTCAAAGAATATATTAGACACGATTTAACCTTGCTTTGTCTATTTCAAAGAAGAAGAAAAAAAAACCTTGCTTTATCAATTTGTAAATAGTGTAACATGGTTAAGGTATATTATCCGTTTGAATCATCCATCATCAATATTAGTGAATTAAATAAAGAATATATTAGTAATTTTATTATGTTTCTACTACTCCTCGTTTGAAATGTAATAATATTTTTCATTTATTACAATCATGTTGTAATTAATGAAAATCATGCTTTGGATTGTATGTTGCTATTGCTTTGCTTTTTTCGTGGAAAGTGTTATTGCTTTGTTTTTATAAAATTTAGATGTAGAATCTCATCCATAAGTGTTTTTTGGATTCAAATTCGATATTCACTTTGTGATATTATACTATAGATATTTTTAATTATGTTTCCACTTTTTTTATGTATACCAGTGGCACAACTTAGAAACAAGTCGATGGTATCCCCCGGTCTTTCCAGGACTAAAAGAACAAAACTCCAAATTCTCAAATTATTGCACACATCTCAACTTTTATTCATTTTAAATAGATGCTTAGGAAAAATTATGATTTTAATTACAATAGTAGCCAAATTTTAAAGTATTAGCAAATAATTCATGTATTTAAAAAATAGGAAATTCGCTAATTAACCAAAGACTCTACTACCCTTCAGTTGAAAAGGTTGAAGAAAAAAATGGTTAACATTCTTATTGCCATGGGATCTGAAGTAGAGTTATTCATTGAAAGAGAAGCCCAATAACGCAGCCCACCCGAAAACTCAAGCCCAATAACAGCCAATCCAAAAAACTAGCCCAATAACTTAGCTCGCCCAAACACTAGCCCAATACGAAGCCCACACAAAAATCTAGTTCAAAAACTTACCCCACCCATTAAATTAGTGCAATAACTTGTTTTTGCTAATACAATCGCGAGGATACGAAACACATATCTTGTAATTTTTTTTTTTTTTTGAAAAAAGGGTAATCATGTCCATCTTTAGGTTTGACACTAGCCCAATACGAAGCCCACACAAAAATCTAGTTCAAAAACTTACCCCACCCATTAAATTAGTGCAATAACTTGTCTTTGCTAATACAATCGCGGGGAATGCGAAACAATTATCTTGTAATTTTTTTTTTTTTGAAACAAGGGTAATCATGTCCGTCCTTAGAACGGGCACTGGAAGACAACGAAAGAGTAATGTCACAGCTGAATCTCGAACTGAATCTTGAGGAGACCATACTAGCTCAAGTCTTCAACCACTGTATCACCCCTTAAGGACACATATCTAATAATTGTTAATACATCGATATTCCACTTAAGTTATGCTCGCTTTACCTGTTTAGTTAATCTTACCGTAGATTTTGGAAAATAAAATTATATTTTTTAATTTTTAAATGGTTTTTTAAATGACTAAATTACCTTTTGACACAATTTTGAATGAAAGATAATACCCTCTCAAAATCCGTAAAATTATGGACTGCCATAAGTATTTAAACATTGTAAATCCATTTTTTTGGCAAAAACATAAAAACTAAACCTCTATCTAAATATTAAAATAACCCAATTCAATTGGTATCTTGTACTAACAACTTTAAAATTTAGAGATTTGATTTCTCATCTTAAATATGGACTAAAAAAACTTTTTTCTTTTTTTATTTTGAAATCTAATACAAAATGAGGAAACAAAAAAAAACCTCTAACTTATTGATAAAATAAGTAGAAGAATAATTTGATACATATTCTTGGATTCATAACTACAAATTACTTTTTCTCAAAAAAAAAACTACAAATTACTTGAAAGCTGAATTTTACCTACAAAAATCTAAATAAACTAATGGAAACGTGTAGCACATAAATACGCATACTTCGTTTTTTTTTCCAAGAATTGAAAAAACCAGCAGGATTTGGACGAAAATCAAGAGAATGTAGAAATAGAAAATTGTAACTGAATTTAGTAATTATTAGAAAAAAGGGAATTTGCTAACAATGACAGGTTTTGGCCCATCTATTTTAATTATAGCACAAATTGTAAAAGAATTCATGCATAGCAGATTTTGTATATTCTTTTTCAATTTCCAAATATACCCTTTTTCTTTTAACTTCCTCTTCAAGCCTTCCTTCTTCCTCCTCTCTTTGCACAAACTTTCCCGCTCTTCCTTCTTCCTTCTTTCCCATTCTCTCTGCAATTTCTTCTTCCTCTACAAGCTTCAAATTTTCCTTCTTTCCCATTCTTCTCTACCATTTCTTTGTGAGCTTTCTCTTAATGGATTTATTGATTTGTGAATAATTTAGGGATTTGAAGAAATGGGTTTTGAAGAGAATATGATGAAGAAGAACTAAATGTGAAAATGGCGGAAATGGAAGGGAGATTTGCGATTTCGTCTCCGATTTCTTCTCCTGCAACCCTAGGTGTGCAGATTCACTCCGACTGATAGACTTCTATCAGTTGAACCAAAGTGAATATGCACTGATAGACTTCTATCAGTTCCATCGATAGACTTCTATCAGTTCTATCGATAGATTCCTATCAGTTCCACCGATAGAAGTCTATCAGTGGAACTGATAGAATTCTCTACTCATGGGTATTTTTGTCATTTCACAAGCTCTATATAACTTTTTTGCCACCTATGAATAACTTTTAGAATTGTGCTATGGAGGAAATTATTTTGTTTTTTTTTAATATACATGCCAAAACCCGGAGCTGCAGAGAATTGGGACGAAAATGAGGTGCACATATATTTTTATGTGTTAAATACAAGGTTCATAACAAATTTAGTTTTTTTTTAATTCAACAAACATTTAAGACTCGAACCTATAATAAATTAAACTGAAGTACTACTATTCATTTTAGTATTTGTATAATTTGGGGTGTAGTATTTTTAGTAATTTTAGAATTAATGAATATCACACCAGAAGGATTTGTGGCTTGGCTTGGATGGACTGTAATTCAATTCAATTTGTCACTGATTTAATATTGAAAATCAGTATTAAACTATTATTTTATTTGAGAGTAACAATATCCTCTATATATTCCGGTGGGAAAAATTATTTTTTGGATAATTCTATCGTCTAAGTCATACTCTAAATTATAAACATGTCATCTATTGGAATATAAAAAAAAATACAAATAAAGTAAAGATATTTATAATATAATTTAGATTTTCATCCGTAGAAGATAAGATATTTTTATTAAATCTCATAAATTTTATGTTTAAATTAGAAGAGATAAGAGATTTCAACAATCAAATGAAGATATTTTCAATATCATTTAAATTTTCATCATTAGAAAATAAGATATTTTTACCAAATCTTATAGATTTTATTTGACAATTTATATTTTAATTAAAATAATAAATTGAATTTTCCAATCCTATAAATAGTTCTCTGCATTTTGTTTACAACAACAGTTTCTATTTGCTTGGATTTACTTTTTTTTTTTTTTAATAATAAGTTATTTTATTATTATTTTATAGATTATTTACTTAACTTTCATTTAATTTTTCCTTTGTTGCAATAATTTTTGTAGGGATCTTGCCTTTCAAAAAAGACTTGGAGATGTGGAAAAAAAGTTTGAAGAATGATAACATCATCTTTCTTAGGGTTAAAGTGCATGAATTCTTCCGTTTCAAAAGTTTGATAACAATGATTTCCTACACTATTACTATATATATATATATGTTCTCTATATTTTGTTTACAAACACATTTGAAACTTTTTCTTTGCTTGGGGTTACCTTTCTTGGTTTTTTTTTTTTTTTATAATAAAAAATTTAGCTATCTTATTTTTGTTGGATTATTTACCTTAACTTTCAGCTAATTCTTTTGTTGCAATAATTTTTGTAGGGATTTTTGTTGGACTTGGAGATGTGGAAAAAGAAAATTTGAAGAACGATAAAAATATCATTTGAGGTTAAAGGTAAGTTCATAAATGTATACGTTTCTAAAAAAAAAGTTCATAAATGTATACTAATAAATATGTTTAGCTTATTTATATTTATAATTATAATAATGATATAACTCTTATAAATTTTATAATTCAAGAGTAATTGGTTTATTAATAGATAAATTAAGAAAAACTAAAGAATAACGATTTTTAAAAATCAAATATACAAATTTAAATTTAATGTGATAAATTTTAGTAAGCTTTTTTTAGAATAATAACCTCTATTATTTTTTAAGTTCAAAATAAAATATTAACTGTTTTTTAACATAAATATGAATTTTATTATTGACGTGAAAAAATTGTTATAAAATTTAATATTAGATTGAAATTATTATTTGATGATTTATATTTAGTGCAAAAATATAGTTATATATATATATATATATACTATTTATTACACTCAACTCACATATTTTATTAAACATATATATATATATATATAATTTATTATTTAAAAAATTGTCCGGGCGTTGCCCATGATGAAAACATGAACATTTATTTTAGTATTTTGAATTTGGTATGTACATAAAAATATATGTAAAAAATGTTTAAATTCAAGGCTTCTCATTTTGTGTGTAAACATAATCCCAAGTGTTCTTTTAGTTCTAAGATCATCCTTCTCTCTCATTATTCTTCTTCTCCATTCTTTTTCTTTATTAAAAAAACACACACACTAAAATCAAAATTGAAAAGAAAAAAATTATTTAATTTAAGTGGTTTATTTACACGGGAAATCGGGCCATGAATCTGCTTGGACATTTTAAAGCTTCAAGCTTTAACCTAGTTTATGGTTCAATAGGGGTGTAGTATTTATTGTATTTATACAAGGTACGTAACAAATTTATAGTATTTATAGTATTTTTAAAATTATTTATGATTAGTTAAATAGTGAAGGCTAAGGGCTGAGAAGCTTAAGATACAAACTTGCTAGTTTGTATATTGACTTGTTAATCTATATATGTTGATTATTCGGACTTATTAATCCATGTGATATCGATTACTTGGATTTGTTGATCCTTTTATGTCAATGTCGAGTGAGATTTTCTAATCCTATTCTTTTATACTGCAGGTTAGTGGGCCTCGACGGAAGGGTTTATAACTCATATTTACGCTACAAGTTTATTGCCTTCTATGAGGAGGGTCAATATATCATTTACATAGGATTAGATTTTGTTATAGTTATTCTTATAATTTATTTATAATTGTAGTATATTACTTTCTTTTTTTTTGAGTACATAGTGGGGGGAGGGTCGGACCAACAAACCCTACTAGAGGGCACAACTGCTCTCAAATAATATAAGAACCAAATACCGAAGGCTCGAACTCGTGACCGTGGAGCTGAAATGGAATAACTCCAAACAAGATAACCAACTGCGCCATTGACCCTCGATAAATTCGAGGTGGTGAAGACTCGAACCTAAGATCTCAAGGTCATTAAGTATACAACAATGTCGCTTGAGCTACTACTTTATTGGCAAGTGTCAGTTATTAATTGGTTGTTAGGATAATTTATTATTTTATGTTATTGGCTTGCTTTGTGATTTAGAGTGTTAGGATCTTATTATTGTCCTACATAAGAAAAGTTTTTTTTTTTTTTTTTTTTGAGAAACCTACGTAAGAAGAGTTGAAAATACTCAAAACATTTATAAGATACGTAGATTATTATTTTCATTACCAATTGGTTTTGAAATAAATGTTCACTCTATCTAATAATATGTATTATCAAATAAGTTCCTTTACTCAGTTTCTCTAGACTCATTCGTTTATATTCAACTTTGTTTTCAACTTTATTTTCATGAATTCAGAACATATGGTGATGCATGGTTGATTGTGATGCGCTAAAAAGATTATGTCATTGACTTTACAAGTTAAAAACATTAATTAATATATAAAATTTAATTTTAAAAATGAAAACCAAAATAAAAATAACTTTCAAGTGAGACCTTGAAATATTTGTTGGTTTAAATTAAATTAGTGAATATTTCTAATTCTTTTTTCCCCCTCTTGTTATCTATTTTAAAAGAGCACTTCAAAATTCAAGCAAGATTTTGAAACCAAAAAATAGCAATTTCAAAAACATATTTTTTGTTTATTTTTAAAAATTGGCTAAGAATTCATTTATGTGAAAACCATAGTAAAAGAAATTGTGGAAAAACAAACAAAGCTGATTAAGACTTTAATTTTGTTTTTATTAATTTTTTGGTTGAAAAATACAACATAAATAAATGGAAACATATTGATATAAAATATTTTGATTGAATGCTGTATTTTTGTCTTAAAAATAAGGACCAATCGATTTTTAGTTCGAATTTCTTCTCTTTTTCCATTGTAGTTAAACTATAAGATTTTTTTTTTTAATTGGGTCTGAAAACAAATCGTGGTATCGAACTAAATTAGAAGACTAAAAAAAAACTATAAAATAGGAGTTGGTCAAATAAATGTGTATCATGAAACATTGGAAAATATGACTAACAATAAATTGGGCATTGGGCCCAAGTTCGACTGAGATATTGTGTTGATTTTGACTTTAAATTTTGATTCATTTTTTTCTAGTTAACCATGATTAAGTAAGAAATATTTGAATTCATGATCTTTTAAGAATAAATACATATTTATATTAATTTAGAGTAGATTAATGACTTTTTTAATCATTATTGTATTGCTAGACGTATAATATTAAATTTTTTTTTTTAATTATTGTTTTTAAAATTAAAAATTAATTTAAAAAAAAAAATGGGGATGTTTGGGTTAGAGATGTTCACATGAAGGGGTTAGCATCTTTATCCCATCCCTCTTTTTAATCTTCATTCCTCGAAATTGACTGCTAAAATTTTTGAAGATAGGGGCAAGGATTCTCCACACGAAATTTGGAGAAATAAGATTACCTATGAAAAATTATTCCCCTTTTAACTTTTTTCTTTTATTTTTCAAATTTCAGTTCACCCTAATATATATATAAAATTAATATTCAATAGTTGACTTTAAATTTTTCTTAAAATAAAAGGTTAACTTTGAATTATATATTTATTAATTTTTAGCTAGATATTGAATTTATTAAGAAAGCATTTATACTTTTATATATACTAGAATTTTTTTAACGTGCTTTGCACGTGATATTTTTTTTCTCAAAGTGTGGTATGTGAAATTATATTTTTATTTATTAAAATACTTATAAATAATCATATATATTTTAATATATATCATAATATTTATGCTAAAATTTTACTTTGTACGCGATTCTTTTTTTTCATTCGTTTATCATTTTAATTTAATTTAATCATCATCTCGATCTTTTGATTTACATAGACGTAAATCATCTTTTCAAATTTCTAACTATTTTAAAATACTATAACACCGATTAATTAATTAAAATATATCATGTATCTTTACTATTAATTGTAATATTTGAAAAAATCGATTTTAATAGCTCAAATTTATTATTTTATATATATTCATTTGTTATCAAACATTTCATTGGACGTGAAAGTATGAAAAATAAAATACAATTTCCTTTAAAAAAACGCACAATCTAAAATTTCAAAAATCCTATTCGTTTTATTATTTCACCTCATATTATATAAGTAATAAAAAATAAAGAAAACATTGAAAAAGAAAAGATAAAATATATTATCTGTCTCTTCTCATCCTTTCTATCATCGCTAATAGAACGAATTTTGATGAAATATCAATTTTTTAAATATTAATTTAAGTAAATAAAATGATAATATTATATTTTTATTTTAAAATCTATTATTCTCTATGAAAACGATGTGGTGTATAGATTTATATTTAAAATTAAAAAATATATATATACATAAATAAATAATTAATTCATAAAATTGATCAATTTTAAATAGATACATATGTCAATAATTCACATATCAAAGAATAACCGATAAATTACATGTTCAAGCCATATTTATTATAATAACAAAAAATAATAATTATAAAAACTTATCTTTCACTAATTTAAAGAACGTCATAAACACTTCTTCAAAATTTTAAATACTGCATAAATTTTTTAAAAAATTATAAATTAGTGTAAAACCATAAAATAAATAACAGAAAGAAAATATAATAAAAATAAAAATAAAGGAAGAAGAAGAGAACGAATTAAATACAGATTGAAAAAACTGTTTGTTACCTTCGACGACAACGGCTCCCGCGTGCACCAATGCTAACACTCGATCCCAACCCGAACAAAATCTCTACAACATCAATAATAAAAGAATTATTAATAATTTGAATTAAAACACATCATACATTGAAAAAAAAAGTACGGAAGAATTATAAGTCTGTGGTATTTATAGAAAAATCTTCTCTCTTAATTAAACACCAATTCCCAAAAAAAAATTAAATACAAATTTTCAAAAAATATTACTAACCTCTCTTCTCACAAATATCAATTCTCAAACAAATATTTCATCATTTTAAATCCTCTCCTCTCCTCTTCTAAACTAAATATTTCGTCCTTTTAAATCCTCTCCTCTCCGCTCCCAAACTCCACAATCCAAACACGGTGAAATGAAAATGTAAAACCTGACCTGGAGGTACAGCCAAAAATCCAAAAGTAGATGCCAATTCAGGTAATTAGTTTATAAAATCCAAAATGATATGTTTTGGCATCTTTTCCTTGGGCACTTCAAACGATGCTCTGGTCAATTTTTGTTTCCCTTTTTTATTCTTTTCATAATTTATAATTACGTGTTTTTCTTTTCTTTTCTGGATATTGTTTTCCTTTATAACCATACCAATACCGCATCAATCCAATTTGTTTAGGAAAATTACCAATACCAAAATGCTATGCTTTGGCATCTTTTACTTAGGTTTTTTATTTTTTGATTATCGAATGATTTTTCATTTAACTTGGATTTTGAAAATGTTTCTATAATATAAAAACACTAAAAATCTTAATTTATAAAACTCAAATAATTATGTGCTTCAAACTCTTAATTTTGTACTAAAAAAACCCTTAATCTGTATTTCTTACTAATACTTTGATTTCTTTTAATTCTTTTAATCTATTTTCAACTAAAAATATTTTTCAAGATAAGAGCATGCAAGTTGGAATAAGATCTTGAAAATCAGCAAAATGATAAATAAATAAATAGACGACGATATGTATTCATGTTTTTTTTAAGTACAAATTGGGGAGGGAACGTCAATGATTCATGGAAATATGCACCTTGTTTGTTTTATATTGTTAAAATACTTTGATCTTGCAAATATTCAATGTACTATTATTGAACTACCGCAAAAATAAGTCCTTTGATTTCAAATGTGTTTATTTTAGTTTTATTCCTAAATTTGTACGTGCTATATATTATCTCTGAGAAAAAAAACAAAGAAAAATGTTTTGGACTCAATTTCGCTTGTAGGAGATGTTCTAAATTTTAGTATTATTCTAAATCAATACATTATTATTATTATTATTATTTACTATTATTATTAATCAAAATAATATTTGTTAATGGTCAGGTTCATCTTCAATGAATTTGGTGTACTAAAAAAACAACAGATATACCATACATATCTATATTTAATTAATTTCAAGTTGATTCTGTTCTTATAAGGGCTGACTCCAAAATTTGCCGGATCCTTTGCATGTTCATATCTAGGTGTTATTAAAGGTTGTAACAACCTTTTAATTCTATATTTCCCTTTTTTCAATTGAAAAATATAAAATTCATTGAGTTACTATATATATATATATATAGTTTATGTATTTATTTAATAAAAATATATAATATATTTATTCCAATAATTGTTTCAAGCTCTCTTTTTTCCTTTTTACTTTTTTATAATAAAATAATATATAAAAATAGTTATACAAATGACAAATTTATAGAGACATAAAGGTGAAATACAAATATAATTACTCTAAAAAAAATATACAAATATAATTCCTAAACTTTCAAAAAATTTATTGTATAGTCTTTCAACGGTATACAATAGATTTTTAACTTTACAAATGTTTAATGAATTCATAAATATAAATTTTATATCTAATATGTCATATTGACTCATATATTAACTCTCTTTTTTGTATAAATTTGAATTTTTTTTTTAATACTACACAAATTGGAACGAAAAGATATGGCTAAATCAATGTTCTTGTCAACTATAAATTAAAAGTTTATGTTAAATAGAACATCGATATCAAAAAAAAAAAAAGAAGTTTTGTGCTTATACATATGAACTTAAAAAAAAGTTGATACTCAAAATTAATGTCAAGATAGCCACTTGGGATGACATTGTCCATATGGTAAATCTAAATTACATAAAAATCATGAAGGTCGATTGCTGTTAATTAAAACTCTTTTAAATTGTATTATGAGTATGAAGTATATATAAAATGAACATGGCTTAATCAACAACCTATACTAACTAAAGTTTGATTTTTTTTTTTTATTAACCAAACTTGAAATTAGAGGTTTGATCTACTTGTATAAAAACTTGAACTAGTTTAAGTTTAATGTCTTGTTAAACCTCTTTTGAAATTGAAAGAAAAAATCGATAAAGGTTTGAAAATATGAATAAAATTAAAATAAATGGATATAATAATAATAAGATAGTAAAGAAAATAATATCGAATTTCTACAGATTCCCTATATAAAGTGAACTCCCTTTGCCTTCATTCATATAAACTTTGTTTCTCTTTTATCTTAAAAGAAAAAAAAAAGAGTAAAAAGAAATATGAGTTCTGTCAGTTCCACAAATCCATTGATTCAGAGCTTCTTTATTTCCAACAATTCTCAAAAATTAAAACCCAAATCTTTTTCTTTCATTAATCCCTTGAATTTCCCATCATCTCCTTCCTCCAAATCCATTCAAATTCCTTCCTCTCGCCGCCTCATAACGGCGGCGCTAACCAGCGAAAAAACAGAGCTCCGGCCGCCGGTCGAACAAAATGCCCAAAATACCCCCTTCCAATTCAAAGACTACATGGTGCAGAAGGCTATTTTGGTAAATCAAGCATTGGACGAGGCCGTTTCGCTGCGGGACCCACTAAAGATACACGAGGCAATGCGCTACTCTCTCCTCGCCGGCGGGAAGCGAATCCGGCCGGTGCTCTGCCTCGCCGCCTGCAACCTCGTCGGCGGCGGCAACTCCGCCGCCATGCCGGCGGCCTGCGCCGTCGAGATGATCCACACCATGTCGCTGATCCACGACGACCTCCCCTGCATGGACAACGACGACCTCCGACGGGGAAAACCGACCAGCCACCGCATGTTCGGCGAGGACGTGGCGGTCCTCGCCGGCGACGCTCTTCTCTCCTTCGCATTCGAGCACCTCGCGGCGGCAGCGACGGCGGCCGGAGCGGCGCCGGCGAGAGTAGTCCGAGCAATCGGAGAGTTAGCGAAAGCCACCGGAACCTCCGGGCTGGTCGGTGGGCAGGTGGTGGACATCGACTCGGAAGGGGCAAACGACGTCGGATTGGAGGTTTTGGAGTTCATCCACGTGCACAAGACGGCGGCGCTGCTGGAGGCCGCCGCCGTGCTGGGGGGAATCCTCGGCGGCGGAAGCGACGGCGATGTGGAAAAGCTCAGGAAATTCGCCCGACATATCGGATTGCTGTTCCAAGTGGTGGACGACATTTTAGACGTGACGAAATCGTCGGAAGAATTGGGGAAAACCGCCGGAAAAGATTTAACGGCGGACAAAGCTACGTATCCGAAATTAATGGGAATCGAAAAATCGAAGGAATTTGCAGAGAAATTGAACGGCGAAGCCCGAGAAGCGTTGGCCGGATTTGATCCGGCGAAGGCGGCGCCGTTAATTGCGCTGTCGAATTACATAGCACATAGGCAAAATTAATTAGGGATTAAAATTTAAATTTAAATTTTAAATTTAAATAATTAAAAAATGGAAGTTTGTATTAGCTACACAGAATGGTGTTGAAATAACCCAGGGGGAGTTGTCGTAATTTGTGTCGTTTATTATTTTCTTTTAGAGATGAAAGAAACTGTGAATCGAATGTGTGTTTTCATGTGCAGGTTTTTTGTTTTCTTTTCTTTTTCATGAATTTTAATGTCAGAACTTTCTGTGTTTCTCCCCTGTTTTTGTTTTTGGAATTATCATGAAAGTCGTTTTTCGTTTTTATTTTCTTTTTCTTTGCATGATTTTATTGGAGTGGATGGAATTTTCGCTTTGGATAAGTTATTCCCTGGTACTGGTTAGTTTTTCTTTTGAAAAAATATATAAAAATATTTTAATTTTTTAATAGAATTAATTTTTTCGAATCCATATTTTATCTTAATAGTGGCAAGCAAATACACATTGTCCTTAAAGCAAATTTCCCCATAACGATACTATTATTGTAAAGTTCAATTTGTATTTGTTGGAGAACCATTTTTACCGTAAGGTTTTAATTTTGGGCGAGAGAGAACTTACAAAAAATATATATAATAATAATAATACTGTTGTTGTTGGAATATATTAAAAACAAAAAAGCGGGGCGATATATCTAGTAATTAGGATGATGGTTCAAAATTTTCACTTCAAATAAGTCAATAGTTTAATTATTGAAAATTTATATAACAAATTATATGCTCCATGTTTTAATTATAGTAATTTTATAGAAATAAAAATATTTCAATTTCATTCTTTTCGATCAATTTATCTTGAAGTCAGTTTTTGTCCTTTTTTTTTCTAAATTTTGATGTCATAGATTTCTTTTTTTTTTTTTTTTTTTTTTGTTATTAATGAAAAAAACCTTTTTCCTTTGATTCTAAAATAATTGAGGATAACTCAAACTTATAATCCTTAATTTTTTTTCTTTTTGAAAAATATAACCCTTAATTCTTTCACCTTTATTATTGTTGAGTTAAAAAATATTATAATCAAATTGGTATTGATATATGCGAGTTAGATGAATTAATTGAATGATTAATATAATTTTAAAAAGAAAAACAATATTTTCTCAAAGAAAAAAAAAAGCATTTGGTCCACAAATGACAAACTAATTGAAAACACTATTCGTTTTAGTAAAATTGGAAAAGGGCACAAATTCTACCAATAACATATTAAAGGGTGTGTTTGGAGCACCAGTTTGGTTATAATAGACGAAAAGTTATGATAAATGGTGGATTATTATAGATGGTGTTTGAGGGACAAGTTATTATAATAGGAATTATGATAAACGGTATTTGAATGGCTGGTTATGTAACAAAAAGTAATATATGTAAGGTTTAAATAAATAGACACGTAAGTTTAAATAAACGGGCACGTAGATTTAGGTAACCACCGTTTATAATAAACGGTGGGGCAAACATCGATTGAGTTATTATAACCAACATGGCCGTTTACGTAAACGGAGGCCCAAACACACTCGAAATAGTAATTTTTAAGATCAAACTCATGAAAAATTAAGGTCCCATTTGATAACCATTTTGTTTTTTTTTTGTTTTATGTTTATGAAATTTAAGTCTATTTCTATTCAAATTTTCTACCATGTTCTATCATGCATCCATCTTTCCTTAAGAAAGTAAGAGAATACTAAACCAAATTTTAAAAACATAAACAAGTTTTTTGAAGTTACTTTTTTTGTTTACAAATTTTGGTTTTGTTTATTAAAATATAGGTAAAATGTAAATATCTAAGGAAAAAGGTATAGTAAGGTAGTTGTTTAGGCTTAAATTTCATAAGTAAAAAATAAAAAACAAAATGTTATCAAACGGGGCCTAAGATACCATCAAATAATCGACATTTTTTTAATTTTAATTTAAAACTCTTAAATGCCTTCTAAAGAAACCTCTTACATGGTTGGTGTTTTCAGAAAGTGTGGTGTGTCTGAGTTGTATTACCGTGGAAACTAAATAGTGCGTTAAGGAGATCCTTCAATAAGAAAAATTAGCATTAAAGGAAAATGCTTCAACAAAAAGTTGTTTTTAATTCTTTACTTTCATTCGATAAAATTACAGCCTTTTATATATCTGCATTTAAATTTGATTGGTTGACACGATTTTAATTATTCAAGATCAATTTTATGGTATTTAAATTGGTTTTGCAAGATGTAAAATCAAATATTGTGTTTTTTTATTTTATTTTTAGGACAGCAAATATTGTGTTTATTTTTAATGACTAAAGTCGAGTTTTATTTTTTAACCAACTAAAGTCATGTTTGGTTGTCGATAAAAAATCTAACTTAATTAATCTAATATATAATATATAATTAAGAGATCATGAATTTGAATTTTTTATTTCATCATATGGTGTTGTAATATTAAAAAACGGAATTTTACATATATAATAAAATAAAAAAAAAGATAAAAAAATCAATTCATTTGTAGTAGGAAATTCAAATTGAATTCTATCACTCAATCATAAATTCATTTTATCACTAGTTGAATTCTATCATTGATAAAAAAATTATGTGCAATAAATTATTTTAGAAATTGTGCCACAAATATAATGGAATGTGCAAAAAATTTCTTATTTTTTAATTTAGCAATAATTAGAAGCAAAGAACCAATAAATTTCCTATTTTTTTAGTTTAACAATAATTAGAAGAAAATAACTCGAATCCGTTCTATTTCGTTTACATCAACGAGACCATATCGATAGATTATCGTGAATCATTCGTTATTATTTTAACCTATTAAGTGTATATGCCTTTCTAGAATTTCTTAAGCATTTCTAAACAATTTTAGAATCATA
Source organism: Sicyos edulis (assembly GCA_036507275.1). Taxonomy (NCBI): domain Eukaryota; kingdom Viridiplantae; phylum Streptophyta; class Magnoliopsida; order Cucurbitales; family Cucurbitaceae; genus Sicyos; species Sicyos edulis. Next base: position 2,761,902 of record CM071855.1, on the reverse strand, counting down.
TTTTAAAAAGGTATTATTCAATAAATTTAAAATGGTAAAACAAAATTCAGGCCACTTAATTATAAATTAATTTAAACAAATTTTAAATTTTGATATCTAAATATTGCATCCAACAATTTTTTAGGTGAAAAATAGTGGAGATATGCATAAATTGACACAAATATCCTTTGAATATATAGATAAAAGATTGATATAGAACAAACTTTTTCCAGTTGTTTATTTTTATTTTTTTAATTTCAACCACACGTGAGAGTTGGGATATTTAAATCTATGAACCATCAATTATGTTATGCTAAAATCTTGTTGATTTTTTTTCCCTCAAAATTTTAAAGTATAATGTAAAAAATAATTACGATAGGTTAAAATAAAGTGACAACATATCTCAATATAATTACAATTGGTTAAAATAAAATGATAGCATATCTCAATAGAATTGAAACACGTACCATCAAAAGTTCATTAAAATTTTGTTTATTTATATAGAAAGGGAGGATGAAATAATTATTTCATTATTTAGTGATAATTCAGTTTAACACCATGATCATAAGTTTGATCTTGAAAATCGATATTTATCTTTCATTTATTTGAAAGCAGTACTTCTCTCTTTATCTTCTTCTCCCAACTTGTACTCATTTATTTTTTATTTTTAAAATTCTTTATCGAGAATTAATAAATGGGAGTTGTATTGAATAGTGCAATTTAACAAAATAATTGCAGATCTAGCCAAATTTAAAGTTCTTTCATATCAAATATACAGTATAATTAATATTAATCATATTGTATTATTAATACAATTTTTTATCTAATATTATAAATATTTTTCAAATTTGGCCTACTCCTAAAAATAATCATTAATAAATTAGTGATGAGTTGGGTTGATTAATTATTTATAATCGAATTCAGTTCCACGATCCACAAATTAGTATTATTTCAATGGAATAGTACCCTCCGTTTAGGCGGCTGCAGCGAAGACCTCAACTCCTCTCCTCCATATTCCTACACCCTTAGAGGTAAAACCCTTTTTCCCCTCTAAGTTTAGGGTTTATTGCGCTGTTTTTCGCATTATTTTTTTATTCGGTTCTGTGTTTTCTGTTGGGTTTTTGGAATCGAGGCTGTGGATCGATCCACAGTGATTAGAATCGTATTTCAAATTTCGAAATCTCATTGGAATTTTCATGCCTTTGGTTCGTGCCTCGTTTGTTTTTCGTTTTCTGAATTAGGATTTGTATATCTTATTTGTTTGAGACGGTTTTTAGCGTTGGGACTGTGACGTATTTACTTGATATTTAAATGTTTGTAGGGTCGAACATATACTTCTTGTGTGGTGAGAACAGTGAGGTGCACGTAATTAGCTAACCTCAAACATTCAATTATTTTCAAGTTCACTATGAGTGGCATAGTGGTTGAAGACTTGGATTTTGATGGTATACTCCCTTCAAGATTTCAGGCTCGAGACTCACTTGTGACATTGCTTCTTCAATGTCTTCCGGTCCCTGGCCTAGGGATGGGTGTGGATACCCTTGTTTCAAAAAACGAATGGTCTACTTGTCAAGAGTGTTATTATTAATTAAAAGGTGATGAATTCAATCTATGATGACTGTCTACCTAGAAAATATGAGATTTTACATGTATAACAAAAAAAATTCATCAATAACATATTTTTTTGAAAATATTTCTTATATAGCATAAAATAGGTAAAAATATCAAAATGTTCATGCTTCAATGAGTTCCCTAAAGAAAGGGTAAGATGAGAATTAAAAAAAGAAAAAAAAAAGTTAGAATCCATTGTAAATGAAATACGTTAAGAAAAATGTTATAGTTATAATATGTGGCCTAAGCAATTTCCCTAGAAAAATGTCTCTTACGGGTTGTTTGACATTTAAATGTTGTATAATCAGAAGGTATGTCCCGTGAGAATAGTCGAGTTGCGTGCAAGTTCGCCCGAACACTCACCGATACAAAAAAAAGGCTGGGGTTCCTTTTTTTAGGTGCTGTTATGTATTGGTAGCCTATTCTTTGGGTGGGTTGACCTTGTTTTTTCGTGGCATCTTTTTATTGTTTCATTTTTGTTAATGAACATTGGTTTTTATCCTTGGAGGGAGGAAACATTTTTTTTTTCAATACTATATATTCATGGGGGTGTAAAATGAAATTGCATATTCTGCTTCAGGAGACATGATTAAGCTTTTTAAAGTCAAGGAGAAGCAGAAAGAACTTGCTGAAAATGCTCATAATGGTATACATACAAAGAAGCAAAGTGCTGGAGAATTACGTCTTCACAAAGGTAATTTGGTTTTTAAAAAGAGTATCTGGTTCTTTTCTTTTTGAGTTATAACTATTTGGGGTGGAGGATTCGAATCCGTGACCTATTGGTCATCGGGTGTTCATTGATGCTGTTGAGATATTGCTCTTGTTGGCCAATTTGGTTTCGGTTACATCAATGATAAATTTTGAATTTGAGTGGTACCTTTGAAGCTTCTTTTCTGTGGATTGTGCATTGCCATGCCAGTTAAATACTTAAGTGTTATAAATATTGCAAACTTTAGCCTTATTTAAGTATCCAATTTTTTATCAACTGGTTTTGAGGTTTCATGTATATTTATAAAGTCTTGTATACAAATACCATATTTCACGATGAAGTGGTTTCGGCGCTTGAATTCTGTTTATTTTTTTAGATAACAACGATCAGGAGTAGGGGATTTGAACCCATGACCTCTTAGTTATGGGATGTACACTAATGTCGCTAAGCAAGTGCTCTTGTTGGCACTTGAAGTCTGTTTATTCATTCAGTTGGAGTTGTTTTTGTTTTTCAACTATTTTCTCTGTGTATTCTTATTTGAGAGAGCTATACTTTGTCAGTTATATTTGGTGCCTAATTTGTTGCAGATATTAGTGAGCTGAATCTACCAAAATCTTGTAACATAACCTTTCCCAATGGCAAGGATGATCTCATGAACTTTGAGGTGTCAATAAGACCAGACGAGGGATATTATTTGTGAGAATTATCTTTTCCCTCTTTTTGTTAATTTCTTTCAATCTAGATGTTTGACTCAGAATCAGAAATTGAAATGAAAACTAACATAAATTACTCTTGATGTAGAAAAAGAAAATGTCCTCAAGGAGCAGTCCAACGGTTGAGGCTAAGGACTTCAAGGCATGCTTCCTTGAGACCTTTGGAAGGCACTTAAACTAGAATACCTTTCGAAGTATTCCGGTGTCCTAGTCTAGGGACGGGCCAGTGGTGCCCCGGGTACAGGGGAGCAAAGCTCCGATTTCCCAGTTTTCAAAAAAAAAAAACAGATGTAGAAAAAGAAAATTGAACTAATTCTAGAAACCTTCTCATCCTGAATTCTGTTATAACCGTCACGGGTAGTTGAAGAGGGTCTCGGAGAACCAAAAAATTATAGATTCATTCCACGGTGGCTACCTATCTAAGAATTAAATTTTTGCGGGTTTCTACACATCCAAATGTTGTAGGATTAAATGGGTTGTCCCATGAGAATAGTCGAGTTAGCCGTGACACTCACGAATATAAAAGAAAACAGAAATATTCTTTCTACCAAGTAACTCCATAATGCTTTCCTGTCTTCCTAGCATCTAAATATTGATCACTAATGTTAGTATTTGACATGAGATTGAAAGATCAATGAATTTGAAATATTGATCTACTAATGTTCCTAAATAGCTCAAATCTTTTTATAAATTATAGAGGAGGCACATTTTTGTTCTCCTTCACAGTTTCTCCCATCTATCCACATGAAGCACCTAAAGTCAAGTGCAAAACAAAGGTAAACCTGGATGGCAACTTACCTTAGCATTTGATCCTTTCATAATATAAAGGAAATATTCTTTATATGTAATTAATTATATACTTTTATGCAGGTCTACCATCCAAACATCGACTTGGAAGGAAGTGTCTGTCTCAACATCTTGCGGGAAGATTGGAAACCTGTTCTCAATATTAACACTGTTATTTATGGACTCTATCATCTGTTCACGGTATAAATATAAACCTCATTAGTTAGGCTATAATTTTTTTTCGATATTCATGAGTATCTAGGCCAACTTACGTGCACTTCGACTGTTTGACCTTAAAACATTTGATATTCAAAGAAATCCATAAGAAATTGTTTTATAGTTAGGTGACCTAACTATAAAATTAATTCTAGAGTGTCTTCAAGGGTGGCGTAATGGTTAAAGATTTGGGTTTTGAAGGTATGTTATCTTCAAAGTCTCGAGTTCGAGACTCACTTGAAACATTACTCCTTTGATGTCTCTAGTGTCTGGCCCAGGGACGAGCATGGTTACCCTTGTTTAAAAATGAAAAAAATCTATAGTTAGGGGGTGTTTGTTTGACATGATTAACGAGCTATTACATTTACAACTAAGCTTTTACAATTTCTCTTCTAACAATCACATCCAAACGAGGTATTGTAATTGATTACTCATTTTTAATCATTCAAAATAATCACTCATTTTTAACCACTCCTTTCGAACCAATCAAAATAATAATTCATTTCTAATTCCTTAAAATAATCACTCATTTATTACCACATCCAAACGAGCTATTGTCTGCAACCCCTCTACAAAAACTATCATCCAAACGAGCTATTACTGCAACTCCTCTAAAAACAACTACATCCAAACGAGCTATGACTAAAACTCAAATTTTTAATCACTCAACATAAACTCTCGTTTATAATCACTCTATAATTCCACATCCAAACACCTTAACATTTTGGTTCCCTAATGTCCTATTTAACTTTTTTATTTTGAATTTCTTATCAGGAACCAAACTATGAGGATCCACTGAATCATGCTGCTGCTGCAGTTTTAAGAGACAATCCCAAATTGTTTGAATCTAATGTGAGAAGGGCTATGGCTGGTGGCTGTATGTAATTTACTCTTAAATCCTTCATGTTCATCTTTTCTTGTAGCTAGCTTTCTGCCTCTCAGTACATTAAGTGCTCATTTAGAGATATCACCTACAATTGATGTTAATGTGTAACACTTCAAAATTGTTAATTAACATGATTACATTTTCTTTGTCCCTTATCATAATAATATTTTGGATGGAAGCCATTTGAGACTGATTTTGCAGAAACTTCCAAATTTGTCTTATTCCTCCCTATATATGCCTGGGCCTTTTTCTGGCCTTTTGAGGGTTAATTGTTTGGATGGGTCTTTTTTTGAAAGTTTTTATCAAAATAGGTCTTTTTTTTAAATTAATTCTAAAAATGGGTTGTGGCGTCTCTACTAGAGACGCCACACCCATTGAAATTGGTCAACTTGGCCACCTAGCCAAAATCTTAACAAACTTCCCTCCGTTGTTGTTTTTTTTTTGTGATCTAGAAGCCTATCTTCTTTCCCTTATTCCATTACTTTTATAATATGTTTTTTAATAGTAATAATGTTTTATTTCATCATATTTATTATTGAAATTTTCGATTTTCTAATAACTTAAATTTAAAAAATATATATTAACAAAATTAATTTTCTCTAAAAATTTTATACGTTAAAAATTAAATTTTATTAATTTTTTTCTAATACCATTATAACACACATATTTGATACATGTTCAAACTAAAAAATTGAGTTGTCAATATATTAGATAATTTTATTTTAATAATAAAATTGTGTATAAATTCTGTTAGAACATAATATTATATTTTTATCCTTGAATTTTAATTTAAATTTATTATCTACAAAATCATATATTTATTAGAAGGGTTTTTTTAGAACAATTTATTAGAAGGGTTTTGTTTTTAGACAATTTATTAGAAGGCTAGGGGTGATTTCGGTTCGGTTTTTGTCGGTTTTGTACCAAACCGACAACCGAACCAATATCTTTGGTTTTCAAAAAATGGATCCGATCCAATGTCCAATAAAGTATAGAACCATTGGTTCGGTTTTTCAATGTCCAAAAATGGATCCGATCCGATCCAATGTCCAATTTTTTTTAATATATCAAAAATAATATTTCTCATATAAAAACAACATTCTCGTAAACAACTATTTTTTTAAAGGTTAGAAGTATTTTTAACTTATTTAAAATTATTTAAGGATATTTTTTACTTGAAATAGGGGTGAATTAAAAAAATATTAATGGAAAGAAGATTACTCTAATGAATTATTGACTATATATATATATATCGGTTTGGATCGGTTTTTTAAAATGAAAACCGGAACCGATCCAATATTTTCGGTTTTTTCAAATTACAAACCGATATGTCCAATTTTGAGGTAAAAAACCGATCCGATCCATTGGTTCGGTTCGGTTTTTCGGTTTTTCGGTTTTTTGTTGCACCCCTAGGTGTAGATATTACTTTATTATCTTTTTTTTTAAGCGATATTACTTTATGATCTAAACTAATGAATATCCAAAGGTTAATAATTTAAGAAACATTATATTATAAATAGATTATATTTGATTTTAAATACTCCTTTAAATTAAAAGTTTGAGGGTATATATTTATAATGTTTCTTTTTATTCAAACATACAGTATCATGATTTTTTAATTAAAAGAGTAATTGGTGCTCTTAATTTAAAGGAGATTTTCAAATTAAAAAAAAAAAGTATATAATTGCTTTTTAATATAATGTTTTTAAAAATTTTAACCTCATTTCTTAAATGAGAAAGTGTTAGTTTAAATTAAAATTCTAAACTTTCATAATAAATATAATATTGTGTATATGATAGATTAAATTATGATGTAATGATAATAACTTAATATATGTACCCCAAATAATTTTTTAAAATCTAATCATAACACCCTAACAAAACATACACTTATTTTTTAAAATTTAATGATAATAGTGTAACAAAATCTATGATAAAATTATATGATAAATTTAAAATTAGATATACAAAATTAATAGATGGTCTTAGATAAAATTAATAAAATTATTTTTTGATATATAAAATTCATTGCAAATTAATTTAGTGAATATAAGATTTTTTTAGAATATAATTGAATAAAAATTAAATTATTAAATAATTATAAATTTTAGAAAAATAATTAGATTTTTATTTTTAAAATGATTATGAAGAAGGAATGTTGTTTAAAAAAATTTATCGATCTTACAGTTAAAAAATAATGGAATAAAGAAAAAATAATAATAGAAAGAGAAAATAGTGGACATGTTACGTCTCTAGTAGAGTCTTCATTTGAAGTTTGTTTGGCCAATACGACAAAAATAGTTGACCAATTTTAATGGGTGTGGCGTCTTTAGTAGAGATGCCACAACCCATTTTTAGAATTAATCTTAAAACAGACCCATTTTGATAAAAAGTTTAAAAAAAAAAGACTCATTCAAACAATTAACCCGCCTTTTGCTTGTGTTTCAAAAAGGAACATGCATCTGTAATGATGACGACCATCAAGAACGTTTAAACTAAAAGATTATAAGTTTAGCTCACGGTAATCACCTACTTAAAAATTTAATTTTTATGATTTTTTGGAAATTTAAATATTATAGGATGACGATTTGTCTTATAAATTTTTTTGAGATGCATGTAAGTTGACTTGGACAACTCATGGATATGAACAAATGTTTAGTTTGATAACCATTTAGACTTGGACCCCCTTTGATAACCATTTCGTTTGTGGTTTTTTGTTCTTGTTTTTACTTTTTTTAAAATAGGTTTGCTTGATAACCAATTTTTGGTTTTGTTTTTAAAATTTTAAAACTACTTTTAAAATATTAAAGAAATCCTAAAAACTAAAAAAATAGTTTTTAAAAACAAGTTTTTGTTTTTGTTTTTAAAAAAGTAGGGAAAAAATGAGAATAAATAGTAAAAAACTAAAAAAATCAAAATAAAATGTGATATTTGAAAACAAAATTCAGTTATCGAACATGTTTTTTGGTTTTAAATTTTTAAAAATATAAAACTAAAATGAGTTATCACACATGTACGATTTTTATTTTTTATTTTTTTTAAAAAAAACCAAAAATGAAAAACAAAATACAAAAAAAAAATAAAATGATTATCAAACGGGGCGTTAAATTTTTTGTTTTTCATTTTTAGTTTTTTAAAAACTCAAAATTTATTTGTGGTTCAAACTTTATTTGTAGTGTATTTTATCACTTTTCTAGCATTTTTCCAAAAAATAAAAAAACTGATTTTTGAAAATAACTTTTTTGTTTTGTTTTAAGGATTTCTTTAATACTTTATTTTTTTTAATTTTAAAAATAAAAACCACAATTAGTTATCAAACGAACCTGTTTTTAAAAAATAAAAAAAAACAAAAAGTTGAAAACGAAAAATGAAATGATTATAAAAAAAGATTTGGAATGTCGTGGTTTAGGTAGATTAGTAACAAGAGGAAATGCGTTTAGAAACTTGAATTAGTGAAAATATCAAATTGTCATACAATAATTGAATTGGGATGAATAATTTATATATAAAAAATCAATTTATTTTTCTATAAACATAGAGATTACTTATCATCTAATATATCACTTTCGATAGGAATGTCATGAATAATTAACAAACTCTGGTGGTTGTAATATAAAAATGTATAGGATTTTAAAGGGCGTTAGTTATAAATTGTGTTCGTAGTTGACTTTTTTTTTTTTTTTTTTTTTGAAAAGAAACAAAGTGTTAAAGAAGTAATCTAAATACACTGGATTGTTCTATCACAAAAAACATGTGGGTTTTGAATGTTTCATGCACGTGGTATACATCATGTTCCTCCTACACTATTGTGGCCACATGCAATAAATCTCTCTTAAATGAAATAAATCTTTATATTTTATTTCACGTGCTTTTGAAGTTTCAATCCTTTATCCTTTAATATTAAAGTGTTTCCAAGGGGTGGTACAACACAGTTGAAGACTTGAGTTTTGAGGATATGTTCTCTTCAAGGTCTCAAGTTCGAAATTCGGCCCAGGTATACAACACATGGACAACATGCACGAACAAGTCCCGTAAGTGATTTTCCATCCAAGATAGTGATGGAAAGATAAAATCTTCTCTAAAATTGATTTTACATAACTAATTGTCATATAGTAGGTGAATCTTGATCATTATTCAAATAAATAAAAGAGAGATTTTTTATTTTAAAAATTGAAAGTCTACTTGTCATCTAATATATCAATTTCAACTTACATTTCATTAAATGTTTTTAAAGTTCCAACCCTCTAATATCAGTGTTCAAAATAGAAGGCGGCAGCATAGTAGAGTTGAATGTTGTAATACCCTGCCGTGGCTCCTTTATTTGTCATGATGTATCTACTTTTCGTTTCATAATATGGACAAACATAACACATAGACAATATATACGAAGATATTCCTAAATTGATCTTCTTAAAGTGATTTTTCATTTAGGACGAATATAGAAAGATAAGTTCTATAAAATTGATTTAAAATGTCAAAATTGTCATATAATGTTAAATTGAGATGATGATTTTTATATATCGAGAGATTTTTTAAAAAAAATATTACAGAATGTGAGGGATTATTTGTTGTCTAATATATCAGTTTCAACATATATTTCACTACTAATTGATGAACCATCGTGGCTATAGTATAAATATTTATAGGATTTTAAATGAATGACATTTCTTAGAAATTGTGTTGTTTTTATAAAAAAGGAAAAAGTGTTAAAGAATTATTCTAACACCAAATTAAATAATCAATCGCGTCACTGGCCTATTCAATAAATTAATAGACTACTTGTCATCTAATATTTCACTTTCAATATATATTTCGTTACTAACTGACGAGCCATCCTAATCGTATTATAAAACTTTACATAATTTTATATTGATAGAATTTGTTATAAATAGTTTTGGTGTTGACTTAAAACAAAAAAGAAACAAAAGTAATCCAAATGCATGCTTACTAATTCATGAGAGAACACGTTTTTTAATGTTTATTTCATATATGGTGCACTTTATGTACTCCTATAATACTGTGGAGACACAAGCAACAAATTCTACCTCAAATGATATAAATCTTTCTATTTTATTTCACTTACTTTTACTTAGGGCCCGTTTGATAACCATTTTATTTTTCGTTTTTTGTTTATAAAATTTAAGTCTATAACAACTACTTTACTATACATTTTTCTTTATTTTGATATCTATATCTTACATATATTTTAATAAACAAAACCAAAATTTGTAAACAAAAAAAAGTAGCTTCCAAAACTTGTTTATGTTTTTTAAATTTAATTAATATTCTCCTACTTTCTTAAGGAAAGATGAATACATAGTAGGAAAGATGGAGCACATGGTAGGAAATTTGAATAGAAATAAACTTAAATTTCATAAACAAAAAACAAAAAACAAAATAATTATCAAACGGGGTCTTAATATTACAGTTTTGAACTTATTGTTTACAAGATAATATCTTAACTAGTTAAGATATACCAGAGATTAGATAGGCGTAGGCTTATAAAACAAAAGACAGTGATATAATGCGGCTAAATTTTTTTTTTTTTTTTTTTTGAAACAAGAGTAACCACGCCCATCTTTAGGTCAGGCACCGGGAGACATCCAATGAGTAATGTCACAGCCTGAGTCTCAAATCTAAGACATTGAGAGGAGCTTATCCTCAAAATCTAAGTCTTTAACCAGTGTGTCACCCCTCGGAGACTAAATGTTATATTAATTCACTTTCCGTTTCACAATTTAGACAAACATAATACATGGACAACATGCACGAAGAGATTCTTAAATTGATATTTCTAAACTGTTTTTTCATTCAGCACAATAATAGAAAGATAAATTATTCTCTAAATTTGATTTAAAATAGCACATATTATGACCGTCCTACACTATTGTCTATTATGGCCTGCAACAAATTCTCCTTCAAATATTCACTAAAGATCGTTGAATTCATATCGGATAGTCAATGGCGCAATGGTTTTATTGTTTGATCGTAAATCAATTTAATACCAGTGTCACATGTTCGAGTACGAAAATCGGTATTTATCCCTCTCCCCCAATATATACTAAAAAAATACTGAATTTATTAAAAAATTTAATAAATAAATAAATAAAATCTACCGTAAATGTATTTAGATATTATTTTTTGTTTTGGGCCTTTTGACAAACTGGGCTGCAAGCCTTTTGGCAGGCCCAGAATATTTCACATCCTCTTCGAAATCGCCGAGCAGATCAACTTCAGCGGAAGAAATGTTCAGAGCTTTGGAACTACCGCCGCCGTGTGCGGCAGCGAAGCATAATCCCTTTCATGAACCACCGAGCGGCGTGAAACTCTGCCGACTATTATACAGTCTCAGGCTGCCGAATCGTCGACTTCCTTTGCTTTCGCTTCGAGCTCAATCGCCATCGTCATCGCCGTCATCAGATCCGTCGTCTTCATCGCGTTATACGGAAACTCTTGGATATTCTTCACCTGCATTTCTTCAATTCTCTCAGTGGACGCTAACTCAACGCCACATCCTTGTTCTTAATGTCGTCGCCTGTGCGGTAATCCACCTCTTTGAATCTGAGCTCGAATGGAGTTCTTGAATGCATTTAATTCAAATAGATTTAGTTTTTTTTTGTAATGTTCAATATCTTTGAAAATCATAAGCATTTTGTCGTTCCTAGCACTGAAACCTACGAATTTTGCGTTTGCTTTCCCTTTTGCAATGACAAATTTGGGATATATTGTGCTATTGATACACTTGAACATTTGTATTTACGTTTTTTCGGCGTATATAGTTGAAAATATGAGAGCGATTACGTTAATTTTGTTGGTAATTTGCTTTACTTGCAATGCTTGTAATATTAGGGCATTTGCCGGAAAATTGTGCCAAGAGCCTGATTTAGCTTTGTTCAGTAACTTGATGATTGAATTTATTTATACGGCTGTGAAAATCTTATGTTCTTTTCTTGGTAATTGGGAAGTGTAGCAATGTGGTTGAGCTGATAACTCTGCATTTATACATCTTCCTTGTAGACGGCTATTTCTGCAATCTGGCTCTTTTGTTCTGCAATCCCCACTCTTCTGGTTTGTATTCTTTTACTCTTATTACAACAAATGTTTTCAATTTTAGTTGATGTGTCCTATGGGCATGCATGTGTGTTATTAGATAGTTTTTTTTTTCTTAACTTGAAAATCGGAGCTTCGCTCCAATTTATTCGGGGTAACCATGCCCGTCCCTTGGCTAGGCATTGGGATATATCGAAAGAATGGAGACACGGGAGGTGTCTACATTTAAAGTCTAAGCCTTCAACCACTATGCCACCACTTGGGGACGTGTTGGTATCCATCTCAAAACTAATTGTTGTAGAAAAGAGTATCTCACCTATCTTATAAATGCTTAGAGATCTTCCCACTTTCCAATGTGAGATAATAGTGGGATCTTCAACACGCCCCTCAAGATGGTGCCTCTTTTGAGTTCACTGTTCTTGAATTGTTTCTCAATTTCTTTTTTATTGGACCGAATACCTATGTGTGTTTAATGGGCCTTGATATGATATTAGATAGTATAACATCTATCTAAAAAACAGTTGATATCGAGAGGAGTCGCCTAAATGCTTGGAGGTCTCTCAGCTTTTTCAATGTGGGACAATAGTGGAATTACATTGTCGTGTGCATTACTATCCATATGCTATTCTTCAATAGTTTGAACTAATAACATGTTGTTTTCAATGTTTGGATGTCAAAGGCATTCAAGAGAGCAGCTGAATCATTAGAGAAACTCATGGATGTCACAAGGGAGGAAATTCCTGGCACTATGGCAGCCGTACGGTTATCTGGAATGGAAATTAGTGATCTGACCATGGAGCTTAGTGATCTTGGGTTGACATCAGATTTCAAATTCTTCTATTTGTTCAGTAATATTGATATATGTTGCAAAGGACAAGACACATTGCTGATTTGGTATCTTTTTGCAGCCAGGAAATCACACAAGGTGTGAGAAGTTCAACTAGAGCTGTTCGAGTAGCCGAAGAGAGATTGCGTCGCTTGTCAAACATGAATCCAACAGGTTCTCTATGATTTCTTTGGTTCTTAGTTTCCACAAAGTGTTGACTAAATCTTGAACAATGAATTCGTTTTTACTTGATTAGCCTCAGTGCAGGAAATGACAGCAACCAATCTGAAAATGGAGGCAGCTGAGCCAGCTTTGGCTAGAAGGGCAAGGGGCATTAAGGAAGGGATATTGAAAAGCCGTTCCACTTTCCAATTATTTCTCTCCCTTACACGGTTCTCTTGGATGGCATTGAATTATCTTATCAAACGAGGTAAGAACTAGAGAAGAAACTTCAAGATTTCAAATGGGAGCAAAATTTAAAAAAATTGGCTGCTATAAGTAATTTCCTTTCCTTTTGAGCTGATAAGTTTATGATTTTAGAATTATTGTCAAAATTGACCGGTTAGCTTCAAATGGAGGGAATTCTCTATCCCTTTTTTTTTTCTTCCTCCTATTTTGCTTCCACTAGATTGTATTATGGTTGGTTTCTGTTACTTTTTTTTTTTTTTGATATCTGTGGCTATCTAAATCAATTTGCGCGCGCCTCGACTATTGTCACAGACACCTACAATATTTGGATGCCTAGAAAATCCGTAAGAAATTAATTCCTTTGGGTTGGTTTCTGTTACTTCTAGCATAGGACTTCCTTTCCCCTTCACATATGGAGCACTTGCATAAGAATTTTAAGATGTACTTCCCAAAATATTATATTATTAGGTAAATCATGCAGTTTCTTAATTCTTTATTTGGAATTTAGTCAAGCCCACCATAGAATGAACGAGGGAACAAAAAAGAACATTTTTATTTATTTATTATATTTTTATTTTAAGAAAAGGGTTTCCATAGTAGGATAAAGTGCATTACAAAATTCTCCACCTCATTCCTAGAGATTGGTGTACGACAAATTATCCAAACCGTTGCAAAGGCTTCCTTTCAAAGGCGCAGTACAACTGTACAAGTCTCCAAAAAGGCTTATCCAAACTGAAAGTTGTAAAATGAATGATATGAATTTCATTTTTTTTTTTTTCTATTCAATACGGGTGGTTTTGATGGTTAGATTATACATTTTAATCTTATGGGAGGAGAAAGTTAAAATTTAGTTTATGTAGTTTGTGAATCTTCGATTTTATTCTACATAATTTAATAAAAGAAAATTGTACCTGATAGACTCTTTACCGTGACTGGCAGAAGAATCTAAGAGATCATAAATATGAATCTTTTTGTCTCCGGTTGATAATGAACTCAATAAAATTGAACTTTTGTAATTGTACTAATTTACTGTATGGATATTAGTTTGAAAAATGTTGGCGTACACATGTGCGATCTTAGTGACTATATGCATTCATTTGATTTTTCATAAGCCATTTAATTGAGAAATGTTTGTATGCTGCCTAGACATCATGTAGCTGTGGCAAAATCTAATGAATTGATTTTATTTTTAATTTAGAGAAATTTATTTTTATTTTTTAAAAAAAAGAAAAAAATCAAAGGATCTGATTTTGCCACATCAGTAACCGCATGTTGCCCGAAAACATTTCTCCATTTAATTTAGGTCATCTGTTTATTTTCTAACATAGGTCTACCACATAAGAACTGATGCATTCGGAAATTTTCAAATTGAGAGTTCAAATTAGTTCACTTATGGGATTTCATTTACTCGCACGAAGAGTAGCTAAAATAAAAAAAGTTCACTTAATTAACACCAATTATCGTTAGGCTTTGTTCTCTTCTAGTATTGAATATTTTAATTCTTGGTTAGTTTTATTAGACCCAAAATTGCTTGAGTTATACTGCTTTTAAAAAAAAGGTTAAATTATAGAAAATGCCCCTATACTATGGTGTTTGTGTCAAAAATGCCCCTAAACTTTTAAAAGTTTCAAAATTACCCTTAAACTTTAACAAAAGTTTTAAAAATGCCCTCACCGTTAAAGTTGGATGGAAACCATTAAAGTTTGATTTCAAAAATACCCTTAAACTTGTATTATGTTTCGAAAATGCCCCTAAACTTGCAAGATGTTTAAAAAATACCTTTAATCTTAAAAAATATAAAATAATAATGAAAATGTTAACATTTTGTTTCAATAATACCATAAATATTTAATTGTGCTCGTAAAGATAAATTTTACTTTTGTATTTATAACTTATGAATTATTTTTATATAAATATTAATTGTTTAAACTTGAATTGTGTTGAGCAAGTACTCAAAAAAATTGTGTTGAAAATCTCACATTGAAAATGTGACATACCTCTTTTTTTTTTTTTTGAAATCAAATGTGACATACCTCTTAGCATGAATTACTCTTTCATTGTCAATTGATTATGAAATGAAAATCTCATGCTATTCTAATATTGTATCGATTTTTTTTTATTAAATTCAAATAAGTATATATATATATATATATAATATACATAATAAATTATCTTTAAATTTTGAATAATTGAATAAATCTCTACCTCAAAATATTCATTCATGCCAAAATTCATCCTGGCAGCAACTTAAAAAAAAAAAAATTATGAATGATGATTATGATTTAGAATTTTATAACTTTTTTTTGGTCACATTATTATTCAAATGTTAATAACATATTTATTTTCATGGCGAAAAAAGATATGAATAAAGAATAACTATTTTTAAGTAAGAATAATTTTTAGAGTTTTTTAAGGGTACAATATTGACACTTTTAAACAAAATACGTAATATATTTTTTTTATCCAAAAGTTATCGACAATGTTAAATTTAGATGAAAACCGCATACTCATCGTCAATTAATTTAGTTTCAGATCACAAATAAGTAATTCTATTATTTAAATAAATTCAAGCTAAAATCCCTAAATTCAATTATAAATTATCTTTAAAGAGTTATGATTATTACTATAGATTTTTAATTTTGGAACTTGTTTGGTCATTGTTATTTAAAGGCTAATAATATATTTATTTTCGTTAATTTTTTTTTGGAGAAAATGCATTTGAATAGAGAAAAAAAATATTTTTTAAATAAGAATATTTTTTTTTTAAGATTTTAAAAGATCGAGAATACTATTCAAATAAAATTATAATACTTTTTTTATCTAAAAGTTATTGACGATGATATTTTTAATTTTTTTTTAAGTCGAGGGTATTTTTAATTGTTTTTAAAGTTTAAGGGCATTTGTGAAATATTTTCAAAGTTTAGGGGTATTTTTTAAACCAAATTTTAACGGTTTCCATCCAAATTTAACTGCAAGGGTATTTTTGAAACTAAAGTTAAAGTTTGAGGGTATTTTTGAAACTTTTCAAAGTTCAAGGACATTTTTGACACAATTCTCATAGTATAGGGGCATTTTCTATAATTTAGCCTAAAAAAAACTTGGTAGGTTTAAAATTGAGAGTGAAACTTTATTAACTTTCAAGATGATAATGGTCGATCAACACCAGTTCAATACTAACGTCACAAGTTCGATTTTCATAATTGGTATATGTCCTCCATCCTTCGATATATACTAGAAAAAATAGATGATAATGGCCAGGTAATTGACAATCGAATTAATATTTTTTTATTTTCTAACAATTGAGTTTGAATTGATATCCAATAAAGAATGAAATCATTAAATCCATTTTCATTTAGTTTGGTTTAGTTTTAGTTCAATTATAATTTGAATGAAAATTTAATTCATTTTCTAATTATTTGTCGCATTTCATCTTAATTTTCAATTTACACCATTTTCTATAAATAACATATTGTTTAGAATAATTTTACTTCATATTTTATATCTAATATGTTCTTTTGATCAAGTTTTGAATATATTTTAATTTTCTTTTAAAATTTATGTATTCATTGAGTTTGATTTTTATGTTCAACAAAACTAATATATTTAAGTTTCCTAAATTATAAAATCAAAGCCAACACGAGCAATAACTCAAGTGGCATGAGTGTACATTTAGTGACATTGGGTCATAGGTTTGAATCCCTCATTCTTAAATATAGTATCCTAAAAAAAATATTATAAAATCAAATGCTTCAATATTATTACTTTTAAAAAAATATCAATCAAATATTGTTATAAAATATCAAACTTAGTCCATTGAATCATCTCGATTTGCTCAAAGTTTTTTTGTTTTTTCTATTCTCATACACTCAAAAATGAAAAAAGAATTTTTTTTTTAGTATCAGTTGGAAAAGGAGGACTAACAAATCTTACATACTATACACAACTGCTATCGAATTCATGATTGTAGAATTAAAATAAATTAGATCGTGAAATTAAAATAAATTAAATAATCAATTGCATAGTGTTGAATAAGACTCTTCTAATATGGCTGCGGGAAAGAAATAGTTGGATAGGTAACGTGTCTACTTATAACTCCTGAAAACTGCATTAGCGACCAAATAAGCCTCCACGTTCTCACCATTCTCCACCACCCTCCTCCTCCACTCTCCCATGGCGGCGCCGCCACGTTCCCTCCACTTCCACCTGCGATCCTCCCTGCCGGAGCTCTCCCCGAGGTCGCCGCCGTCTTCCGTTCCGCTTCCCAAACCGAAGCCCTCCGATCTCGCCGCCGATAGCCCTAAGATCGTTCTCCAGCCTCGTCTCTGCACTCTCAGATCCTACGGCTCGGATCCGATCGTTCCTGTCAAGGCGGCGAAGAGAGTTGCCGGCGACGATGTTTCTCCGTTCTTCGCGACTCTGTCTGAGTACATTGAGAGCTCCAAGGATAGCCATGAGTTCGAGATCGTTTCCGGCCGCCTGGCTATGGTGAGATTTTTAGGTTTTCTTCTTGTTTCCTTGAAATCAGGCTTAGGAACAGTCAATTAGGACAACGATTAGTTGATTTCCTTTAACTGAAACGACTTGTAATCGGTTTCCGATGCTAATCTGTTAATCTAGTTTCTCGAATTTGATCAATCGCCGCTGGAGTAATCGACAAATCAGGTATTCGATTAGTTAATTTTTTGAACTGAAACGTTTTCTTATCGGTTCTCGATGTTAATCTGTGAATATAATATCTCGAATTCGATCTATCGCCGCTGGAAATCAGTAAATTAGGTGTACGATTACGAAAACGTTTGGTTAATTTTTTTTTAATTGAAACAACTTATTAGCGATTCTCGATGTTAAATCTGTTCATCTAATATCTTGAATTCGATCAATCGTCGCTGGAAAACCAACGGATTAGGTATACGATTAGGAAAACGAGTTCGTCAATTTTTTTGAATTGAAACAAATTCTTAGCGATTCTGGATGTTAATCTGGTCATCTAATTTCTGCTGCTGGAAAAATGATCGAATTAGATGTATCTGAAATTGTTGCTGCGAGGTTAATGAATCTCAGAGTTGAATTGTTTGCAGATTGTGTTTGCGGCGACGGTAACTATGGAGGTGGTGACCGGAAATTCAGTGTTCAGAAAGATGGATCTGGAAGGGATTGAGGAAGCAGCGGGGATCTGTTTGGGAGCTGTGAGTTTGGCTGCCATTTTTGCTTTCTCCACCAACGCTCGAAACCGAGTAGGTCGAATCTTCAGCATCAGCTGCAGCACCTTCATCGATTCGCTTATCGACCAGATCGTCGACGGCCTCTTCTACGAGGATGGCTCCGGCGACTGGTCCGACGACCTTTGACATCTCCGGCGGAATCAGAGATATATGAAGTATGTATGTGTATATATATATATATATATATATATATATATATATATATATATATATATATATATATATATATATATATATATATATATATACAACATTAAATTCAATACAGTAAGTTTATGCATATATATAGCTTATTTGAAGAATTTTCTCTGATCAAGTGACAATAGCCGTCCCCAAGGGGTGTCGCAGTTGGTTGAAGACCGGGACTTTGAAAGTATGCTTCCCTCAAAGTTTTAGGTTTGAGACTCACCTATACCATTAATTTGTAGACACCTCTTGTGTCTCCAATCCTTCAATGTCTCCCAATACTAAGTCTAGAGATAGGTGTCCACCTTGTTTAAAAAACAAATGACAACCGTCTTTATTGTTGGTATGTTGTTTCCATGTAAACTATTTTATGATCGAATGTGTCACTTGATTAGATTAAATTGTTATATAGTTTAAATGCATAAAGTTACTGAAATACAAATATTTTGTAGTGAGACATTTGCTAATGAGGTGAGTTTCTTGAGCAAATGCATAAGATATATGAGGAATTATGCACAGTGTTGTTCTTTTGGAGTGTTGGGGTTGGGAGGTTAGAACTCTTTCATGAAATGTTGTACTAAAAAATGTCTCTTGAAATGAATGGATAATATAGTGCATGTTTTATATTACATGTTTTTGTCTTGAATTTATTATATATCATCTGATTCTTGTTTTGTTTTTTTTTTCAAATGTGTTGGTTAGGTATTTGTTGTGTTTGTTCTATTATTGTCATTATTAGGTTGGAAAACTTTTTTTTTGAGAAAAGGTTGAAAAACTATTTTTGGTTGGTGTTGTGTTTGTTCTATTATTGTTATTATTAGGTTGAAAAACTATTTTGGTTGGTGTTGGTTTAAATATCAAATTTTAGTGCATCCTACTTTCATTATAGTTTAAAATTTATCATTGCGATTATATCAAAAATATATATATATCATTGTGATAAAGTTTTTTTTTTTCCTTCAAAAAGTAACACTATAAGTTTTAAGTTAAAACTAATCAATTTTAGAAATACATTCTCTATCATAATTATTGAATGAATTAAGATTAAATTAACATTCAACTTTAAATACAGACTAAAATTGTAACAATACTCGAATTTGGCTTAAATTCATTTTCAAACTGTGAATATTATTACGAGGATGATGTTTGTGGAAAAGATTGAGGTATTTGAGTAAGATAGCCCAACCAGAAGGGTGTTTAGTAGAATTTTTATAATGGCCGAAGGCTTGATTTATTGGTCACACAACATTTGATTATTTGTCCGTATTTAACTCATGATATATGTAGAGTTTATTGTCCCTCCCCCTCTAATGTGTACTTAAAAAAAAAACTCTGTTTGCGGGAATATATTGGATTTGATCCATTAAACAAAATAAACTTAGAAATTTTGTGTATTTACACCAGTAAAATTTCATTTAGAAAATATATTTTTTCCCTTTAAAAAATTTTATTACTTATATTTCAATAATATAACTTTAATTCTATATATTTTTTAGTTTATTTTAATCTAGATTATTATTTATAAATTAAACTTACGTCAAAATTAAAATAATCATTTTACGATATATTAGAATTTAAAATTAATGGAGCCATTATTTAGTCAGCATTACATTAGTAACTAAAAATAAATTAAAAAAAATTCTAAAACATACCGATCAAATTAAAATTAAACTTCAAACTTAAAAATTAAAAATGTATTTCTCTTTTCGAAAAAAAGTCGATCATAGTTAAGGGTGAAGTTTCTAACTCATAACTTTTTATTACTAAATCCTACATGATTTGGCACTATGGAGCACACGGCCCCCTTTTGGCATGCGAACTTATAACTGTATTATATATAATGTTTTTTTTTATAAGCAAATCAATTTAGAACCAACAAATGCATAGACAATTTTCTAACTTTTTAAGAAATGTGTAGGATTTTTCTTTTTTTTTTTTGAAAACAAGAGTAACTATGTCCGTCCCTAAAGCAGGTACTGAGAGACAACGAAGAAGTAGAAACACGAAAAGTGTCTACAAATTAATATCATAGGTGAATCTCGAACCTGAAACTTTGAGGGGAGAACACCTTCAAAGCCCAAATTCAAATTATAACCGATTGATGCATAACCCTTTCGAATTGAGAATCTAAGTTTGATTCATGTATGAAAGAAGTTCAATTGATACTTAGCACACGTGCTTCTCGAATGCATGACTGCGGCGCGCCTGCTAGAACTACTTTAAGCTCTAAGACTTTATGTCTATGAGGGTCAAAAAAAAAAAGAAAGAGACTTGATGTCTATGGGTATTTCACATGAAACAGAATTCTTCCTAATACCAACTTAGGAGTCCACAGCAACAACAATTGGATTTCTTATTTCCAATTCTGCATTCAATTTATCATATTATTTCCAGGATATTTTTAATCAAATGAAAAAAGTTTACTGCCAATATGAATTAAGCTACGTAAATAAAAAATCATAAAACTTTGTTTAGATTTCAAATTCAGTGGACTATACATGAATGCAAAAGTAAAATGGCAATTTTTAGGAAAGAAACAAAAACAACAATCAAAAGTTAAAAAATGCAAAGCAAAGAACTCATAGAATTACATGATACAATTATGTTGTGTTAGGTTAGCTACGTTTACCAGCAGAATAAAAAAGTTTACTATACATATATACGTGTATTAGTGTGTGTGTATATATTCATAAACACAAGTTTTATTTGTCCCAGAAATTCAAAAGAAACAAAAGGTTTTATTTGTCTAAAAAAATTCATAGATACATTTCAAACACTGGCATTCAAGTGCTATTCACATCAGATCAAGGTATTTAAAAAAAAAAACACTTACCATCCATGTCATACAATTGGCAAGAAACTGCAAGAAATGGAGGCTTAGAAAACTCTGGATATGTTGTAGATCTTGCAGTCTTAACTTGTACAATAACCATCTTCCTGCTCCAGAAAGTACTGAATTTGTACAAGAGCCTGGAAAGAGAGAAAAAAAATAAAAAGGGATTATAATTCAAGCAGCTGCTTTTTATTTCTTTTTGTCCATGAGTAGTATTTAGACCAACTTATGTGTATTTTGACTACTTTCATGAAAACCCTACAACATTTAACTGTTAAAAGAAACTTATAAAAAATTAATTTTCAAATCGTGACTATCGTAGATTGAATCCATAATTTTTTAGTCCTTTTGACAAGGAAGCATCATAATGGTTATAATTCAAGCAGTTGCATAGGAAAATTTTCAAAAGCATCCAATTTTAAAAAGGTTCTCTTTATATTTAAAATAATATTTTTTAACCAAACTTCGCAAAAACAAAGATAGACGAGAGGCAGAAAGAGTGGGACCTCTATTGCAATATCTTCAGGTGTCAGATTGCATACATCTAGCAAACCCAGTTTGGCTGCAAGACCTGCAAAGTTAAGAAAACTTGCTTAAACACAAAAAAAATAAACATATATTGTAACTTCAAAGGAAAAGATCATGCAATAAATATTCTACTTCTTTTTTAGACACCAGGGAGATGTTTGGGACAAGTAACATGTGAGAATAATTCTCTTACCCATTTCTCGGCCACCAACAATCATTCACCCATAGTCAAATATTCATTCTCCTTATAATCACTTTTCATTATTTCTATAATCATTTTTCATTTTTCTCATACTCAATATTTTGTCCTCATAATCATTTTCTACACCCCAAACATAAGTAATAGTTCCTTTCATAATCGCACCCCAAATAGAATAACGGTTCTTCCACAATCATTCATTTCATCTCAAAAACAAATCATTTTACTCTTCTCCGTATTCTTATTCCTCTTACAATCATTCTCATTCTTCTTTCACAACCACTCCAAAAATAAAATATTAAAAATGTTCTTATTTCATACTTCCTAAAGAAACTTTGACATTGGCGTTGGTATATGCTTCGCCCCTCTCCTCCAGAAGAACTGACAATCGCCTAAACGCCTGGGTTAGAACCAGCAGATTAAAAGATGTATTAGGAACAAGCATCACAACTTAAATCCCTAAATAAAAGAAAATTGAATAGTTAATGGATAAAGATTCGTCACCTTTGTGTAGGCATTGCCTGACTCGTGATGCAAGAGGGGACGAGAATCGGTACCGACTGCAGCAATTCTTTTTGCCAAAGCATCCAGCGGCACGTCTAGCCAGATACTAATCCCGTTCTGCATATATTTCCTACAATCGAATAGAACGAGTTTCACTAAATAATAACAGACAGCCACATAATAATTTAGAAAATGTCGGTGTCCAAATTACCAGTTAATAGGCCGAATAACAATACCTCCACCAGTGGAAATAACAAATCCGTGCATCAATGATAGTTTTCTCAATACCTCAGTCTAACAGGAAAATCACTGTCACTAACTTTGATCTGCTATAACAGCTCAGAGTTGTAAAACATTTAACTTAGCTGCTCGAAACCATAGAGCTAAACGAGAGGAAAAAGACATAACAGTATAGTTACTAGGAGAGATGGTAGCAAGAAGCAATTGCTTATCCATCAAATTTGTAAAAAATGGCAAATTTTCAAACTTATTAAAATATCAATCAACCGATGACTAATAGTTTTTTTTTTTTTATAGGAAACAGAAACGGATGATTAATAGTTACACGACTAATTACAGTAAATCAACAATCAATCTTTAAATAATCAATGAATATGCCCAAAAGATTAATAATTAAAAAAAATAGAAGGGATCAACAGTAGAGTGGGGTTTTAGTTGGGTGGGTTAAGGAGCTTAATTCAAGGACATTTTCATTCGATACGAAAGCTAAGGTAACAGATTATTTTCAATGGATAGACTTGGACACAGTTGTTTCAATCTAAACCAAGTTCTAAAACTCATGAAATAACTCAATCTACCAGGGTTCAACCTATGTGTAACCAAACTAATCCACACAAGTTTTTAATTTAACCTAACTGAAAATTTCATCAGGCTTTTTGGACATCCCTAACCACAGTAAACTTATAAATCCAGATTCCTTCCAATTCCCATAAAAGAAGGAAAATTACATGCTGACATTTGACTATCGAACATATTATGAAATAAAAATATATTTACTTCAAAGAAAATTATCTACGCAGCACTGTACTCCCCCACATGACATTTGATTCGTATAAACATCAAATACAATAGAGAGTAATAACCACCTACTTCACAGGTGGGAGGGATAGTCAAATGGCACCCTTCATCACTAACCTCCTTATCTCTGAAAAATCCCTCGCCATAAAGTTTGAAAATTTCAGCCACTGAAGTTCCATCAACTTCTTGCTCCACCAATGTATCACTGTAGCATCCAGATATGTAATGCATAATTAATATGAAAGAAAATCACTCACAAGAAACTTGCAAGTTGCAATAACATATTTGTGCTCAAGATGGATGTAATATAATCCCTAATTTTCTATCAGAAAGCATTGTATGCTTTATTTCCATGTTTATAATAAACCTTGGATGCTGGAAATAATGATATAAGGATGGAAAATTGGGCACTAATTTTTCTTCCAATGTATTATATATTTCCTTGTTTATTAAGATTGAAACCGAAGTACAAGTCTGTTGCTAGGTAGCAATTAAATAGCAAACCTGTCAGAAAATGCATAACTCAATTCTTTTGCTAAAATCCTGCCTATGGTAGTCTTTCCGGAGCCCATCATTCCTGCAAATGAACATTTTCACAGATTTAGCATCCAAGCAGAAGAATTGTCAATTATTAAGTGTAAAATGAAAAAGACACAAACCAACTAGATATATGCATCGTCCATTTAAAAGGGGTTGGACCTCTTGTGACTTATTCTGCAATTTTTCCAGATTCTAGTTAGATAAACTTTAAAAGTTGCATACCGAAATTCTGTTCAAAATTCATTGATAGAAGTTATTTAAGAGAGGGGAGAGGAGTAGATTCCATGAATCAGAAAGGAAAAAAAAAACACAAATCCCATGTTACCCAACTCTACTTAAGATTTAAGTAAATATATAACAAGAATTATGCTTGACCTTCAAAAGTAGATCTGTGTCAAAAGGGTGCAAATTTTCCGTTTCCAGTGTCAAACCTACAAAAGGAATATTGTAAATTAATGTCAATGATCTATCGATTACTTGAAAGCCGTAGGCAAGAAAGAGGAAGGCAATATGATTCAGATTATTCATCATGCATGACAATATAAAAAAAAATAAAACAAAAAACATGTATTAATCTGGGGCAATTAGTTTTTCTAATGGCAACAAAATCACAATGGTATCATACAAGATGATGTGAAAAAAATTCCAACAGAGGAACATCTAAATATAGTAATTACTCATTGAGAGACTGGTTAAATAAGAAACATAACTAAAAGGAGGATGATGGATCGATTGAGACCATTTTATACATCATCCTTGTAAAGCACCTAAAAAATCACTCTGGCCATTTTCATTTATTTGAACTGAGTATCAATTACCTTTAACCTTGTCCATTTTGTTTACTTTGGAATGAAAGGTAGTTCTTAAATCATTGGCTAAAACCAAGAGTAACACACATTGGTCAATTCCAATTTTTTCCCTGTTCTCTATGCCTTTTTAGTTCTATACCAGTTCAATAATAAACTCCATCCCAAGATTAGTCCCACATCTATTCTTTTGTATGCCCTTGCGTTCTTTCATTCATTTCTCCATGAAAGCTTGGTTTATAATCAAAGTAAAAAAATGTTATTTTCATTCTCAAATTTTGCTCCAATTTGCTTTAGTTGGAGCCTTCTCTAAATCCATCCCTGTTTAATGTGGGGACCTAATTGTATAGAAAAGGAGGCCATCAAAGTTTTCTGAGTGTGATATTGAACTTCATTTTTCTGAAATTGAATAGAATATAACTCATTTCTATTTTGTTACAGTACCTTCTAAAAAACACAAAAAAGAAATGCAAATATCAGTTCCGAAGTTCTGAGTTCAATTCAAGCTCACCCATGAAAAACAATAGAGGTTATATATTGTAGCTAAGCATAATTGTTTAGGCTGTGTTTGGGGGGCAGTTTATATAATGGGGGTTGGGTTAGCATAATACATTGAGTTGGCTCAAACCCAAGCCATTGTTTTACATACCCTTCACCTCCGTTTCACATAACTCATATCCCCATCTGAGATTTAACCATTTTCTCTCCTTTGTTATAATAACTAGCACCACGAACTCCGTTTATAATAACCCTTATTATAATAACAAACCCCTCAAACACCGCTTATAATAACTCAACCAAAATCCTAAACACAGCCTAAATTCATGTCCAATTCTGTTCCAATCAGCAGGTAAATAATAGTAAATGAATATAAAACTAATAAAATACTCAAACGAATGAAATGAACACAACATAAAGAAAAATACACATTTCTAACAATGAAATTCCAACATCTCATGTTACCTGAAATATTCTCACGATAACAGGATGTCCCAACAGAGATCGTCCTGCACCAATTAGAAAGTCTCAAAGGCTGCTGAAAAGCAGAAACCAGCGCTGGAGGAAGCTTCTGCTTATCAGAGATTGGACCAAAAAATCGAACCGAACCACTCGGCTTCCTCGCAAACAATCCGGAATCAATCCGGATTGATAAACTCTGCATATTCCCTACGTTCGCCTCCATCGTCCCTAACAAATCACCTCCGCTTCACACCTAACAGGATCAACCTTCAAAAACGAAGATAAACCACACACGACCTAAATATTTTACTCAATATCGATCACGCAGGGAATCAGATTACAAAACGAAGAATAATTCATCAAAAACTCAAAACAATGATCAGAAACAGAATATAAAAACTAAAATCAACGCCAAATTTCATTCCAGAAACATCAAACGGCAAAAACGCTAGAAAACAACCAGTAAAACAGTTCGCGCTGTTTCGAAACGAACGAAACTGCAGAGTAGAGCAGCAACGATGAAATTTCAAGAAATTTTGCAGTTACCAGAGTTAACAAGATCGGATGCAGCGAAAATGATCGGAGACGAAATCTGCAGCTGTTGGAACTTGGAGAGCTCGAATCCGATCGGCGTCGTCGCGTGAAGAACAGCAGAATCACGAAAAAGCAGGCGAAAGATGATGAAGAACAAACGAATGAAATCAATAGAAGATCAAGGTGTGGAAAATTAGAGCTCGAATCAGAATCGGAATGGAAATCAAAAGCAAAAGGCGAGGTCGATTGGACGGCGAATCGAACAAACAAGAAGAACTTTGCACAGCGTTCGAAGAGAAGCTTCAATGTCACTGGTAGCCGTGTTGATCGTGCGCGCTATAATAGTTGCCGCTCTGGCTCGGCTTTTAACCTCTCCCAATTGTTTTTCCCTTTTTAGGAAATAAAAACACGACTATAACCCTTTTTTTTTTTTAGTACATATCCGGGGAGGGATTATATACCAATTATCGACATCGAACTTGTGAGGCTTGAACATGTGAGGTTGATGTTGAACTGGTTTACAATTAGACGATAAAATTATTGCACCATTAACCCATTCTGTATTTTTTTTTTTAGTTGAACTAAGAAAATTGGGCATTCGATCTCATGATATTTTAATTTATGGTGTGTTTAGGGCACCGATTTAGTTATGATAGGCGGTAATTATGATAAATTGTGTTTTAATAATAAGTTATTGTAATCTCGATTATGATAAACGTTGTTTGAATGACTAGTTATGTAATAAAAAAAAATTAGATAGACGGACACGCAGGTTTAGACAAATACTGTTTATAATAAATATAGATTTTTATCCGTACATATATGTATAAAAAAAGTTTCGGTTAAAATATCATTTTGGTCCCTCGACTTTCAATTTTGTTCCATTTTAATCTCTAGACTTTCAAAATTATTTAATTTTGATTCTTAAACTTTAAAATACATGGCGAGTTATTTAAATAGAAGAAATTATCGAAAATATGGAGAGCAACTTATTATAATAAGAGAATTATAAAATATATATATATATATATATATAAATTTGGGATGGAGGTATTATGATTTTAACTAATAATTTTATTATAACTTAAAAGAAGTTATGATAGTTTTTTTTAAAAAAAAAAAACAAGAAGCTATGATAGTTTTTTTTAGTATAAGAAGTTCTGATAGTTAAGATAGACGGTCTACAGACAAAATAATTTATTATTATAATCCATAGTCTAAATATAAATTTATTCATTATAATTCTACTTAATCCTGTAACCTTTTTGTGAGCAATGTTATTAGTGTGTCTTTATGTTTAAAGGTTAACGTTTTTTTTTTTTTTTTTTTGAGATTATAAAGGTTAACGAATTTGAATACTTTATTTTCAAAAAAAAAAACGAATTTGAATACTCTACCTACCACTCTGTTATATTAAAATATTCTTTTCATTCTCTTAATTAAAATAAAAAAGTTCCTTTAAAAAATATAAAATAATAATTTTATGGGAGTTGAGAAATTAATGGGCGGTGAACAAAAAAAACAGGAAGAAATTAATGGGTGGGGTGGGTAGGTCAGGCCAGTTGCTTTTGGGGGGTAGGTTTCTGTTCTTTTTCTTTTTCTTTTTTTTCTTTTTTTGAGAATAAGGTTTCTGTACTTGAAAATCTATAGCTTCGTGCCAAATTTTCAATTTTATTTTAATAAATTTAAGGCCTTCTTTGAATTGCAGCTTGGAATTGAGATTTTCTAGAGTCTACTATAATCACATTCCCTCAAATTTTGATTACAATTTGTTGTATTGATACTTCAAAATAAAGAAAGTTATTTAGCTAGTTTAGGTTTTTAAATTCTTGGATTCCAAACCCCAAATATCAAATTTCATAATTTTTATATTTACCAAACAACAATTTCAAATTTTCCGAATTCTAAATCCAAAAACTTCGAATTCCAAACGACAAACCAAACAAGGCCTAAGTGGCATCTACACATATATTTTATTTTTCTAATCTTTGGCGGAGGAATATTAATTAGGCGACTTTGAGCTGATTTTTAACAGTCAACGTACGTTGACCATAGTTTTATTTTTTTTATTATTATTTTTTAATGTTAACGTAACCATATTAAAATGAAATAAATTTATACTCTTGGCTAACAGTTTCAAATCTCTCACGTCACAAGTGGTAAGAAAAAAACTAATCTATAACGTGATAAAAAAAAAGGGAAAATGACTATAAATCCCTAATGAATTGTCTAGATTAATTTACTTTAAGTTTAAGATTCAAATTGATATAGTTGGTAATGACATTGAAGGCCGGAGAGATTCAACGAAACAAAATAGACTATAATTTTTTTTTTAAACCAATAGAATTAATTGAAATTATGCTCAACACTACGGTCACAAATTTAATATTGAAAATCAGTATTTGACTCTCATTTATTTGAGAAAGTAAGATAATCTATTTAATCACGATTCAATTATATAGTGATGGGCAAAAATGGAAAGGTATAACTTAACTAGATTTTAAGTATGTTAGGTCAAGAAATTTATGTTCTCTAGAAAATAAAATATTAGGTTAGGGAATAAGATAGAAATGTATGATGTAGGAAAGAGTTGGTAGGTTTAAAGTTTAAAAATTAAACCTAATTGTTTGGCCCCTTTCTCAATCATAGTTGGAAATTTTTTATTATAAAATATATATATATATATATATATATATATATATATATATATATATATATATATATATATATATAAAGAAGCCATTTTACCGATTCTTTTCCTGTCACACCTACCCCCCACTAGGCCCCCAGTCTTTTCCATTTGAAACCAACAAAGCAACTACCAAAAAGAACCTTTAGCAATGTAAATTTTGTTTTTTTTTCCTCTTGTCCTTCATTACATCACAAATTATTGCTTATCCAATATAATAGTATACGTCCCATCTCAACTATTTTATAGAGCAAGTCTATGACTCTACAACACTTAACTGTAAAAAATTTAACCAAAAAAAAAACCTTGTATGAAATTAAATCCTACTAACCTAGATCTAAGACATTTTAGCTTATGATAGTTTCAAATAATTATATATACATACATGAGTGTTTGTCCCAATTGCACACCTTGATCTTTCTCATATGACAACCACCACCTGATTGTACTATATTTGATTGTCAAGGTAATAAAAGATTAATTCTTGAGTAATTAACATAAATTAAAAGCATGGTCTCTAAACGTTATATGATTTACAAAGTTCTTATTTGACCACTAAATCAACTAATAATAACTTTCTTTCATAACATTCGTGAGTGTTTAGACAAGTTTACACATACGTCAACTATTCTTACCAATATGTTATACAGAATTAATCCCATAGTATTTAAAAGAAAAAAAAACCTGTAAAAAATTAATTTATAGGTAGCCAACAACCAATAGACTTTTAAGTCTATTATAATTTGTATTGTTTCATTCGTTTAGAAAAAGAATTTTTATAAAATAAAAATTATCATTGAACTTGTCCTTGTCCTGACATCCATCCAGCATCAGGACACCTAAAATAAGCAAAGCAAAGACAAGCAAATTTATCATATTGATTCGTGACAAGCAAATTTTCTCTCTCATCTTTCATCGTCTCTCCTTCTAAAAGTTTTATCCCTCTTAAATTCATCTCTCTAATCCTCTTCCCTTCTCTTTTTCTCTTATTCTCTCTTCAATCCATCTCATCAAATTGTTTAACATGAGATAATTTTTTTAAATAATAATTTTCCTACTTTTATTCGTCACTTTTTGTTTTCCAAAATTCATAGTCTACCATGAACCAAAAAAAAAAAGAAAGAGAATAAAGAAGAAAAAAGAAAAGAAAAGAGGGGAAGATTGAAGAGAGGTAAAATTTCTAAAGAAAGAAATTATGAAAGATGAAAGAGAGATAAAATAATTTAGGAGTGATAAAAAAATTCGTTTGTCTAAAAGACTATTTTTGAACTTTTTTTTATAGTCTAAAGACCAAATTTGAAATCATTTGAAGTTGAGAGACTAAAATTTGACAAATAGCAAAATCGAGGGACCAATATTGGACAAACAATAAAATTGAGGGACTAAAATTAGACCAAAATGTAACAAATTCCAAAGTCGAGCGATCAAAATGGTATTTTAATTTTTTTTTCCCTCAATTAATCTACAAGGGGTTGTTTGTTTGACATATTTAGGTGGGAGTTAGTAGGAGGAGTTAACTCCTCCTAAAAAATCTACATCCAAACGAGTTTTTATTAACTCCTCATTTTTATTTTAAAAAATAACTCTAATTTCTAACCATTCATTTTTAATCATTCATTTATAATTACTCAATCATTTCTAACCACTTATTTTTAATCATTCCTTTCAAATCAATCAAAATAATTCATTTTTAACCATTCATTTTTAATCATTTCTTTTTTAACTACTAAAAATAACTATCATTTTCAAATCTTCATCCAAACAAGATTTTGACTTTTAACTCCTCTATACAAAAACTACATCCAAACGAGTTTTTGACACAATTCTCAATTTTTAACTCCTCAACATAACTTCTCAATATAACTCATTAACCTAAAAACTACCTAAATATGTCAAAAAAACAGCACCCAACTGAATAATTCAAGTCAGACTTAATGAAACAGTAGCTGCTATAGACAAGATGAAAGGCATCGTACAGAATTTAAAAAAATATAATACAGTCGTTGTAGTCAGCAACACAAATAAAAGGACAATAGAAAGTTAATCGTACCAGAGCAATTAATACACTGACATTTCAACTTGGAAAGTGGGCCTGCTGCATGGCTCCTATTTCAGGCTTTAACACAGCAATTGAAGCAGCTTAAAATGCTCTTTCTTGTCTGCCAATACATAAACAAATATATATATATGAGAATCATCCAAAAAATGGAGCATCAGCAACAACATTACAATACAAGAGCAAGAAACATTGAAATCTTCCCAAACTATGAGGTCCCATTGTTTTGTACAAATTTTGATAAGATCTCTCATATCTTAATAAAACTTACAAATTTAAGTACACTAGTTAAGAAAAGGTTTGAGCCCACATTTTGAGATTTTGGTACCTACCCTATTCTCTTGAGCTAGAGGTCTGTGTCCCCAAATTTTGGAATGGAGGTTGGTTAAAATTTACAACTTTATACAAGTTTAACACCCTGGACTAGCCTCCATACTTTTTGTTTCCTATCTTAAATGAAGCCTTCTCCCTAATGTTCTCTTTATGTGGCACCGGTATTAGAGGAGCGAAGCTCTAAATTCCTTGGTCATCAAAAAAAACTTTTCTATTCCTAGCATTTATGCAAATTTTTCTATTCAGGATTTATATCGTAATTGTAATGCTATTATTTTTCCGTTGTAACTTTAAGTTTTTCTCTCCCTTTGTGTAGTTCGTAATTTTGGAATTTTAGTTTCTTTTCGTTCATTTTAGTTCTGGTTCTAAAAAACTACCCCAATTTCAATCAATGAGAGAAATGGAAGCAAACACCAGAGAAATGCCCACCACTTATGCTTTCTAGTGGGCTAGGTAGTCCCCCAACTTGTTTTTCACAAGACTCACAACTTGTGACTGGTTCGTTTTTTTCTTTTTAGGAAATTAGGAAATCGGAATTTCACTCTACTATACTCGAGATAATCTCGCCCGTCCCACATTGAAAGATTGAAGACAAGGAAGGTGTCTACAAATTAATGTCACAAGTGAGTTTCAAAATTGAGACTTCAAGGGGAGCACACCTTTAAAGTCCAAACCTCCAACCATCCAACAGTCCTTGGGGAACTATGACTAGTTCGATTTAGAACTCAATGACACAATTGTACAATTTATAGAACAGGTCATGTTTAAGTTAGGTCGTGATGGTGACTGATTCTATAAGTAGGCTTATGAATAATCTAAAATTCCACCTTAAACTTAACTGATATGATGGCAAAATACTCTCAGCTTCTTAAACAATTTATTTTAGTCTTTTTCCAACCATCAGTTGGTTTAATTGTTCTTGATTAAATTTACGCCCTGAAGCAAGGGACATGATGTATCACTTCATACATGATTAACACTGACAAAGAGTAAATCAGAATTCTCGTCTTATAAACCAAAGCGTGGACATAAGCAGGAATTAATGCATGTTTCACTTCGCCAGTATAATAGCTAATTATGTTAAAAAAAAAAAATCCAAACAGTAAAACCAATGGTTTGCTCTAGCAGCAAAACAAATAATTAATTTGACTAAATTTCTAGAATCAAGAAGATATGGATGGGAAGAGTTGTGCTCAGCAAATAATATATAAATAAGCAAATATGGGAAGTCACAGAGATTTTTTTTCTATACATACACATACACTTAGAAATAGGTGTCAACAACTACCTCATCTTACAACATTTTTTTTATCTGAGGGTGGTTCGGGTCAACATACACTCATCTCGACTATTTTTACAGAACAAACCCATACAATATTTGGATGTCAAAGTGACACGTAGAAAATTGATTCGTAAATAGTAGATAGTCGCCATGGATTGAAATTATAGCCTCTTAATCTCCAAAGTCCTCTTTAACCACCGAGTCAATCTATGTTGACTCATCCTAAAACTTTTGGGGTGGAAGATCTAATATAAAGGACCTACAACTTTTATTAGCTTATTCATCATAAAATTAGATGAACTTCTGGAGGGTGTTTCTTTTTAGCTTGCGACTTTTAGGTTTGTTTTGAATTATCCACAATTGATAGCTGTACCCACAAGTTTAATAGATAATAGCACTTAGCAAGCAGCATGACCCACAAGTTTAATGATGAACAACCTTCCAGGCACATACCAACACATTGATGTAACCCAACCCAACCAATATTCTTGAGTTGTCCAAACGATGTGAGTTTATAAGAACATGCAAGTCCCTATCAAACAATCAAAAAGTTACCAATATCAATCCTTAGGGAATCATAGTGACCTAATAGTCAAAAGTGTCATAAGTAACTAAAAGGTAATAGGTTCGATCCATAGTGGCACCTACCTAGAAAATAACTTCCTACGGATTTACTTGACAATCAAATGTTGTAGTGTCAAACAGTATGTCCCGTAAAAATAGTTCAGATGCACATAACCTGGCCCGGACACTCACGGATATATTAAAAAAAAAACTTAGGGAAGAGGAACAAGAATCTTACTGGTGGAGGATGATGACTCTCGTGATAGGGGTGATGATTTTCAGTGTGGAAAGAGTTTGCTGTGGTTGGGGGAGCGACTGAGGCGATGAGCTCCTCTTCGTTTCCAAGACTCGCCCGAGACACATCTCTCTTGTTTTGTTTCCTATTTTCCCTTATTTTTGAGAAATCAAGAGAGTAGTCAGGCATCTGTCCCTTCTGGTCCCAATCTCCAAACTGTGGCACTGAAAGCCAGGGAGCATTTTTCTGCAGAAACTAAAAGTAATGTGTCACTAAGCTGAAGCCGAGATTGTCTGTTACAGTTAGCAATTAAGCTACATTCATGATCCATATACATGAATTTATAACTTCTAGATACATGAATTCTTAGATTTATGCAGGTTCTTTTAAGTATACTGATACAATCCCGAGACCTTTGATTGTGTATTCGAGGCGGGGCCGGAAGTGAGAAAAGACTTTAATTAGTATTCTATTATTATTTAGTATTTTATTATTATTTAATTAGTCCTTATTTGTAATTGCCATAAATGGAATTGTCATTTATGGAAAGAAGTCATTTATGGAAAGAAGTCATTTATGGAAGAAAGTCATTTATGGAATAGGAGTCTTTTACCTTAAATAGGATATCTCTAGGAGTCCTATAAATAGGAGTCATTAGGTCATTGTTAAGGCATCAGAAATCAATTGTCATTTGTTAGTTTGTAACCTTTTGGCTCTACGGGAGATTCTCTCTAGAGATTTATTATAAAGTTGGTAGATTCTATCAATTGTGGTATCAGAGCCATTCACCGATCCGGGAATGGTTATTACAAAGATGGAGTCAAGAATGCAAGAATGCGAAGAGGTTTCGGCCGAGATAAAGAAGCAACAACAGGAAATCATGGGGAAGTTAGAAAACATGGAAGACCGGCTGGGGCAAAAGATCGAGGAAAGATTAAAATCCATGGTGGGCGAATTTCAATCCATGATCGAGCGAACCGTGAAGCAACCAATCCTCGAAACGGGTAATATAGACAAAGGGAAGAGACTGATGAGCGAAATTGAAGACAACAGCGGCGACACGGTCGGAAACTTCACAACGGCGAAAGAGGCACGAAGCGACGGCGAACAAGGGTTGGTGCGAGCGAGATTCGCGGATGAGACGCAAGGACATGGCGAACCAAGATTCGTTGAACGCGAGTTAGGTCAAGCCGTCGGGGCAGAGTGCGAGCGCGAAGGCGCGGGTTGGGCCGGAGCGAATGGCGAACGAATAAGTGCAGGTTACGCCGGGGCGGAATATGAGCGAGGAAGCAAAAGAAGAGCGGGTTTCGCTGGGGCAGAATATGAGCGAGGACTCATAAGAAGTGCGGGTTACGCTGGGGTAGAATATGAGCGAGGAAGCATGGGTGGCCGAAGGATAGCTGTGAGTCGGGAGCGTATTAGAATTGGGGGCTCTTCGCTGGAGCGAAACGAAGATGAGCGAAGGGTTGCTGGAAGCGATTGGCCAAATGGAGAGCGAATAAGGCCTGAGGGGGCTTCGCTGGAGCGAAATGGGGAGCGAAATTATAATGGAGGGCAATTTCGGAGAGGAGGCGAGGCGTCGGAAGAAAGGGAGGGTGCGCGCACCGGTTTTGACAGACCGTTAGCGCACGATGGTTGGAACGATCGGGGAGGCGTTGACAGGAGGCTACGAAAGTTAGAG
Source organism: Sicyos edulis (assembly GCA_036507275.1). NCBI lineage: Eukaryota > Viridiplantae > Streptophyta > Magnoliopsida > Cucurbitales > Cucurbitaceae > Sicyos > Sicyos edulis. The sequence continues at coordinate 2,726,528 of CM071855.1, read as the reverse complement.
ATTCCCGTGTTTAAGGGACTATCTGAGGAAGATCCTGAAAGCTGGTTATGCCGTGTTGAGCGATATTTTTGGGTCAATCGTTTGGTGAGTTAGAGAAAGTAGATCTTTGCGGCTTTGTGTATGGAAGGGAAGCTCTCGAATGGTTGCGATGACGAGGAAGATCGAGCTCTTATTGCCTCTTGGGACGAGCTCAAGGAATTGTTGTTGCACCGTTTCCAGCCTACATCACAAGATAACAGATATGCAAATTTAATGAGTTTACAGCAGGTTGGGACAGTTAAGGAGTATCGGCGATTGTTTGAAAGATATGCCAGGGGGATGCGAGATATAAGTGCAAGTGCCTTAGAAGGAAAATGGGAAAGTGGCCTAAAGGAGGAAATACGTAGTGAGATGCGAAAACTCCGACCTGTAGGAATTCAGGAAAAAAAATGGATGGCACAAGTGATCGAAGATGACCTTGCATTTCAAGCTCAACAGAAAGGGGTGGGACATCGGCGGGGAAAAAGCTGCACAGGAACATTGACGTCGAGTTCGGGAGGTACGATAAGCTCAAACCTCAAAACGGTTACTCTCATCCCTAGCCGAAAGCAGTGACCAATTCCTCTTCAACCACGTAAGCGACTAACGTACCATTTAAGAGACTGACGGATAGTGAGATTCGAATTAAAAAGGACAAGGGTCTGTGTTTTCGTTGTGATGAAAAGTTTGTGCCGGGCCATCGTTGTAAGAAGAAAGAATTACAGCAGATGGAAGTGTTAGTAGTGCCGTATGAAAGTGAGTGTCGGGAAATTGATGAGACGGAATATTCACCAGAAGACTTAACAGAGGAAGGGGAAATAGGGGAATATAAAGAAACCCAGGAAATGGCAGCCTTGTCTTTGAATTCAATGGCAGGGATAAGTTCACCTAAAACACTTAAGGTCACAGGAACAATTCAAGGGCGGGAAGTAGTCGTACTCATTGATAGCGGAGCCACTCATAATTTTATATCAAAGGTGATAGTAGAAAAGCTAAAACTACCTATTGAACCCTCCAACGGCTACAGAATCATACTGGGCACAGGGGATTCAGTACGAACAGCGGGAATATGCAAAGATGTAGAACTACAATTGGCTGAGTTGAGAATTGTCCACGATTTTTTGCCACTGCCATTGGGTAGCGCAGATGTTATATTAGGAGTCGCATGGCTGGAGACGTTAGGAAAAATTGAGTTTAACTACCGTTCCTTACAAATGCAATTCGTTGTTGGGTCTTGGAATATCGAATTACAAGGGGATCCGCGATTGGTGAAGGCACAGGTATCACTAAAATCAATGATGAAATCTTTGCGATCAAAGGATCGGGGACTTTTGGTCGAATTTGAATTTGATGGATTCGCACACCCCTTCTCGTTTACAAACGGGAGCGTTACCAGACTTGTCTCAGGTACCCCTTGAACTACACTCTTTATTTGATACTTATGCACCTATTTTTGAATCTCTGACAGACTTGCCTCCACAACGAAATTGTGATCACCATATCGAATTGTTGACGGGAAGGGAATCGATAAATGTGCGACCGCACGGTATCCACCTGATCACCAAAAGAATGAAATTGAAAAATTGGTACGGAAATGTCGTTAGCAGGATCATTAGACCTAGCACGAGTTCGTTTTCAAGCCCGATTCTGCTGGTTAGAAAGAAAGATGGAAGTGGCGCTTTACGTATGCGACTATAGAGCCTTAAATCAAACAGCGATGCGACAAGTATCCGATACCGTTGATCGATGAATTACTTGACGAACTACATGGAGCGACTATTTTTCAAAAATTGATTTAAAGGCGAGTTACCATCGATTCGAGTTAAACCGACAGACATTCACAAAACTGCTTTTAGAACTCATGAGGGACACTATGAATTTGTGGTCATGCCTTTTGGCCTACGAAATGCTCCTGCCACATTCCAGTCAGTCATGAATGAAATTTTAAGGCCTTATTTACGGAAGTTTGTACTCGTTTTCTTTGACGACATTCTAATTTATAGCTTGTCCATTCAGCAGCACCGTGATCATTTGGCACAAGTTTTTGAAGTATTACGGATTCATGCATTTGTAGCTAATGCAAAAAAATGCCAGTTTGGGATGAGCCGCATTGAATATTTGGGACATTACATATCAGCGGAAGGCGTGTCAGCAGATCCTGCTAAGATTGAGGCAATGGTTCAATGGCCTAGCCCAAAAACTATCAAAGACCTTCGTGGTTTCCTTGGACTAACAGGGTATTATCGACGATTCGTGGCTAATTACGGGTCCATGGCTTTTCCCTTAACACAGTTGCTTAAGAAAGGGAAGTTTGAGTGGGGAACAGAAGCTGAGGATAGTTTTCAAAGGCTGAAACATGCTATGAGTAGCGTGCCTGTGCTACGATTACCGGATTTCGGTCAGATGTTTGTGGTCGAAACCGATGCATCGGGGATTGGGGTTGGCGCCGTTTTAATGCAACAAGGACAACCACTGGCTTATTTCAGTAAAGCATTACCAATAACTCACCGTGTGAAGCCAGTGTACGAGCGCGAGTTGATGGCTATAGTTTTTGCCATACAAAGATGGCGTGCTTACCTTTTGGGGCACCATTTTGTTGTCCGCACGGATCAAAAAAGTCTAAAATTTTTGCTCGAACAACGTGTGGTGGATGGAGAATACCAACGGTGGATTTCTAAATTGATGGGATATGATTTTCATATTGAGTATAAAAAGGGACTGGAAAATAGAGCGGCTGATGCTCTGTCTCGAATGCCAATAGCATGTGAACTGGGTGTCTTGAGTTATATGGCGGGCATCAACACTGCAGTATTCACCCAACAAGTAAAAGAGAATGCAAAGTTGTTGGCTATTTACACTACGCTGGAGGCTGGCGAAAAGGGACCACCAGGTTATACAGTTGTGGGTGGCGTTCTGCTATACCATGGACGACTTGTCCTACCATCGGACTCTCCTACAATTCCATTACTATTGCTCGAGTTCCACGGAGGAGCCGTTGGGGGGCATTTTGGGGTTCTCAAAACTTATCAGCGACTTGCAAAGGAAGTGTATTGGCCTGGGATGAAGGCTCGAGTACGAGCTTTCGTAGCAGACTGTTCAGTATGTGTGCAAGCCAAACACCTATCCTTATCTCCAGCAGGGTTGCTACAACCGCTACCCATTCCTGATAGAATTTGGGAGGATGTTTCTATGGATTTTGTGGAGGGCTTACCGAGATCAGAGGGCTTTGATACTATATTGGTTGTGGTAGATCGCCTTTCCAAATACGCACATTTCATACCCCTTCGACATCCTTATACATCACTTACGGTGGCACATATTTTTATAAAGGAAATAGTCCGTTTGCATGGAATACCTAAGAGCATAGTTTCAGATCGCGACAAGGTTTTTACTAGTATGTTGTGGGAGGAATTATTCAAGGCTTCAGAACAAAACTTCGTCGCCAAGACGACTTATCATCCTCAGACCGACGGGCAGACTGAGGTCGTTAACCGTTGCTTGGAGTCTTATTTGCGTTGTTTTGTAATGACTCAACCAAAGGCATGGTGCAAGTGGATTCCATGGGCCGAATTTAGCTATAATACATCATACCATTCGGCGTCGGGCATGACTCCCTTCGAGAGTGTTTATGGTCGTTTACCCCCTACTATTTTGGGATATGACGGTGGAACAAGCCATGTGGCGGCTGTTGACTCATTAATGCTTGATCGGGATAGGATGTTAGACACACTTAAGGCTACTCTTCTAAAAACACAACAGTCTATGTCTGCCCGTGCAAATAATAAACGTCGGGACATCCAATTTCTTGTTGGTGATTTGGTATATATTAAGCTTCGCCCGTACCGCCAATCATCTTTGGCAAAATTCAAGCACCCGAAGTTAGCACCAAGATTCATCGGGCCTTATCGTGTGTTAGCACGAGTTGGCCAAGTTGCATACCGTTTGGAACTACCTCCGAATGTCAAGATACATCCGGTGTTTCATGTGTCTGTGTTGCGAAAGGCGGTTGGAGCCTCAGTTATAGTCTTACCTACACCTTCAGTAGTGGGAGACGATCTATGTGTGGCCATAAATCCAAAATCTATTCTGGGAATACGAGAGGCATCTCACGAAGGCGGGGCACGTGAGGTGTTGGTACAATGGGAAGACTCGCCTCCGGAAGACGCAACATGGGAAATAGCTTCCGATTTGGATTCACAATTTCCAGAATTTCACCTTGAGGACAAGGTGGCTCTTTGGGGGGGAAGTATTGATACAATCCCGAGACCTTTGATTGTGTATTCGAGGCGGGGCCGGAAGTGAGAAAAGACTTTAATTAGTATTCTATTATTATTTAGTATTTTATTATTATTTAATTAGTCCTTATTTGTAATTGCCATAAATGGAATTGTCATTTATGGAAAGAAGTCATTTATGGAAAGAAGTCATTTATGGAAGAAAGTCATTTATGGAATAGGAGTCTTTTACCTTAAATAGGATATCTCTAGGAGTCCTATAAATAGGAGTCATTAGGTCATTGTTAAGGCATCAGAAATCAATTGTCATTTGTTAGTTTGTAACCTTTTGGCTCTACGGGAGATTCTCTCTAGAGATTTATTATAAAGTTGGTAGATTCTATCATATACATGTACTTTTAAGTTATAAGTTGCCATTTAGGGTATTATATAAAGGGATCGTTTTCATCTTCTTTTTATATCCGTATGTATGGGCCAACAGAAGTAGATTTCGACTATTCTCACGAGACATACCATTCTGATCTTACAATATTTGGATGTCAAGGAAAACCATAGAGAATTAATTACAAAGTAGAAGGCCACCATGGATTGAACCCATCACCTCTTAATTCCCCAAGGCCCTCGACCACTAGGACACTCCATTTTTCTCATTTCTAATCAGGTCAAGCAAAGCAATTCAAAGAGAGTTATTTAAGAGATCAAATCTTCTTCCATGGTTTGTGGCGTGTGGTGTGTTCTTGAGTTTTGTAAGAGAACGAGTTTCTTCTCTTCAAAATTGTGGGATTTAGTAGAGCGAAAATTGTTGTAGGCTCGTTGATGTTTCCAACAGTTATATCTTAGATTTCTTAAAAAATAACAAAGACTAACTTAGAAACTCTATAGAATTGTTATTTAAAATAACTAACACATTAACGTACAAATCACATCAGAGATTTGCACAGTTTTCTCTCATTGTCCAATTCAATACTCGCTTATCATTAGTATTCAAGATATACCAAGTGCAGAGTCTCGGAAACTAACCATTTTGGATTTCTCTTTTATCTGTTACCAATTTACTATCGTCTTAGAGACAACAAAATTCATTCTCCTAATTTTTAAAAAATCAAATTAAAGATCAATTCGTCATTTGTGGAGTAAAATAATAAAATTTTCAAATTCAAAGTCAGCGACAGCAACTTTTCTAAAATTTTATTTTCCAGTCTTCAGAACATGCTAAAATATAAATAAACAAATAAAAAGTCAATAGTTGAAATGAAAGAGCAGCTGAAGAAAACTCATCGCCTAAAGCGTTGAAGTTTCAGAACCATAGGAAAATAATTGCCGAGAGGATTGACTGCTTCCCAGCTTAAAAAACTAAGAAAATGAACTTGATTGCCTCCATGAATTAATCATAAACGGGCCAATTTATCCATGACAATAGTCTCCGAGGGATGGACACATGATCGAAGACTTGGGCTTAAAAGTATACTTCTTTAGTTTTAGGTTCGAGAATCATTTAAGATATTAATGTGTAGACATTAATTAGTAGACACCTTCTTTGTCTCTATTTCTTCAATATCTCCGGGAATGATTGCCCAATTATAGTGGAGCTAATCTCCAATTTCACAGTTTCCAAAAAAAAATTACGTTTCTAAATTGTGAGCAAATTTGACCAAGGAAAAGTGAAAACGAAATCTAAAATTTCAATCAGGAAAACAATAACGCACATGCATGGGCGAGATGAAACGCCACAAAAAATGGAAATGATTATGCTAAAAAAAAACATCCCAAACTCAATTTACAGCTTAATCAGACAAAAAAACAACCACTAATGATTACGATATTCCAATGCTTCTATAATCATTTTCATCCAGCGATGTTGAACAGCAAAGAAACAACACAATCGTCAATCTCACCTCTTCAATAATCGCGCCAAACAATTCAACACATATCAAGAAATATACGCATTTCCACTCTTATAAATCGCAAGAATCGCAAAGACCAAAACGAAACCCTAGGTTCTCTAAACTGATGAACAACAACAGAGCAAGAAACGAAAAGAAAAAGAACATCACAGAATCAGAAAATCAAAACAAGAGAGAAAAATCGACCTCCTTACGATCATCCATGGCAGCAACTGCAAATCCTCACTTTACAGCACAGCGAAGAAGACGAATCGAGCAGCAGAGAGTTGGAGTTTTTGTTTACTCTGCGAAGAGCGTTGAGAGCGAAAAAGCAAAGCAAAGAAAGTGCGTTGGGAAACGAGTATTAATATTCTTCTTCTGATAATAAAATAAAACAAAATTGAAAAGGAAAAGGCCAAATTATGAGCAAAAAAAAGTTGCATTATTTACATATAAATAATTACCTCAAAACACTTACGGCTCGTTTGATAACTTCCCGTTTACTGTTTCTCGTTTTTGTTTCTATTTTTTTAGAAACAAACTTGTTTGGTAACTGTTCTCGTTTCTTGTTTCTAAAATTAAAAAAAACTTTTCCAATATTTAGCTCCAAAATGAGAAACTCCCAAATCAAGTTTCTCATATTTCTCTTTCTGAATTTTTGTATGTGTTTCTTCAGTTTTGTTTTTATTCTTTTAAATAGAAATCATTAATGTTTACAATGTTGTACTGTGGTATAGTGGCAAGTGTTGTAATAATATTTTTGTATTAACTTCTCCAACCATGGTTAGATTCTTAGAAATTTTTTATTTTTAGTTTGATTTTTTTAAAATAAAATTTTATTATTTCTTCCGTTTATTTTAATAACATTTCATTTGACATTTTGTTAAATATATATTTATATATTATTTTAATTTCTAAACCATAATATTAATATTTTGTATTATATATATATATATTTTTTACACAGTATATTATTTTATTTTCAATATATAATAATTATTATACTTCTTTTTTATATAAAAAATTTGTTATCTTAATTTTAATATATACTTTTTTTAGGAAAAATATATACTTATTTTTAAACTTAATTTCTATAAATAGTAATATTTATGATTCTATATTACTAATTTAAATTATACTAATTTTATAGATTATTTTTTGAGTAAAAAAATGGAAAGAAAAAAAAACCAAATCAACAAATATAAAAATTTTAGAAAAAAAGAATAAAATATAGAAAAATTAATTCAATCACATTAAAGTGATTGTCACAAAATTACTAGATTTCAATCTAGTTAAATATTATGCTATAATTTGCCATTGATAACAAATTTCTAATTTTGATTTTTGAAAAAAATCAAATTTTATATTTTATAAACTATCTTGATTAATATAAATATAGTATTTATATATAATTGTTTTATTTTATTTCATAATTTTACTATAAATATGTCAACAACAAATTCTTATTTTTGTATGTAACGTTTTTTCAAGACAAAAAAAAAACTAGAAACTAGAAAGGGTTATCAAACAAGTTTTGTTTCTGTCTCTATTTTTTGGAGAAACAAGAAATAGAAATAGTTATCACATTCTAGTTTTTTGTTCTAATTAAAAACAGGAACAAGAAACAAGAAACAGAAAACGAGAACGTTATCAAACGAGCCCTTAATTTGCAAACAATTACAAGTGATAATTAGTATTGTTTTTAGATTTTATTGGAAATTAAATTACAGTTTAAAAAACCAATTACAACATCAATTAGTCGAATGTGACAAAGTTAGTACAATCCTTAGACAAAGTAGAGGTAATATGTAGGGAAGATAACCCTTAAAAAAAGAGTAAAAGTTACAACCTCGCAACAAGGGGTTCGAAAACAAAGCAATATCTACAAGAAACAATGCTATGAGTGAGTAGATCTGTAAACGCAGTTGCAGACATTGTGGAAACAAGATACGCTTCGCTATCTGTTGGATGAACTCCCTAATGTCAAGAATGAAGGCCCAACATTAGAGGATGAGACCTTGTTAATTCTCTCGTATAAAATCTACTCGCATAAAATCTCCCTTTAAGATCTTTTGCCCAAATAATCTTATCACTCAAGTTAGATTGACTCATCAAAATTTTCAAAATGGTCAATGCCACCTTACGAAAAGTGTCCATAACCAACTCTTTATTCCAATTATTGTCGTTTGAAATAAGCTCCATGGCCTTCCTGTCTTTCCAGTAGGCGTTAACATATATCATTTTCCTCCTTCCCACGTCTGATTATAGGTCCCTACCCATTCAAATCTTGTTATAGTTCCGGGCTTTCCATGTATAACTTTTAAGAAACAATTTTTTCCCCTACACAATGCCCTTCCAAGAGTATGACAAAATTGTTAGAGGCATTGACAATTAAAAAATTGTCATCCTAAAAATATTTTCCTCTAAGGACTTTGAGCAACATCAAGTTTTGATTCCTTGACAACTTCCAAACTATGTTTAGCAAGAGGAGCTTTGGCTGAAATGATTTAAATTTCTAAACCCCGAACTCCTTTTGTCATGGTTAACGCCTAAACTCTTCCAACCCACTCAATGCACTTTTCTTTTATGAACCTCCTCTGACTCTCCCCCACCAAAACCTTGAAAATATTCCTTCCAGCTTTTTGTTGAAATACTTGTGGAGTTTAAAGCAACTCATAGCATCAGGATAACTTGGCCTACTACCTTAATTAAGTTTTCCTTATCCTTTTTTATATAACATATTTCTGTTCTAACTCTTGATAAGTTCAGTTGTGGTATAAATAATTAATTAATTAATTATAAGCTAAGACTTATTGATCATATCCTATGCATTTGAATCACAATTTGAGCAAATATGCCCAATCGAAATTGCAGCAAGTGATAAGTATTTATTTATCATTATCCACAGAGATTGATATATATTATTAATCTTGTTAACCTAAGAGTCGTGTTGAAAAGTAGACAATGGGTGTTGGATTGGTTTTTGTTATGGTTCTACAATACCGAATAAATAAATAGACGTAGGTGAAAATTGGAAATGCTAATGATGCAAATCATGCGATAGTGGCAAGTTAGATTTCATGCTCTCCTGGTTCTAATGATTACTTTCGCAACAATGATTTACGGAAAACCCAACTCTCGCTGCGATTCTTCATACTTACTTTTAAAAACGCATGCATTAGTAATGTTATCGCTAACTCCTTAAGCAGTGCAAGAGACCTCTCATTGACCTAATGTAACATGTTGTGATATTTCGTCGGTTTCCTCTCTCAAGTTTATTGGTGGTTAGCATACGTGGGTAACTAATCGAAGCATGCGTGTTTCATAAACAACATTATAAAATCTCTTACCCGCAATCCTATCATGCATTCTACAAACGAATTCTCGTAAGATGCATATACTCTAATAAAGCATAGTAAATAATACAAATAAAGAGAAACAAGAATTAGCATAGCAAAGTACGTTAACTGCAAGTTATAATCTACTTCCAAATACTAAATAAAACTAAGAAATGGCGTGTCTGTTGTAGATGGGTGGACTCTCTGTCATCAGAAGTCACGAACACCTTTCGATTGGCTTCTTCCACGACATAATACGCCAGAGTGAATAGACTCCTGGTCAACCGACCCCCGGTCCATCGACACATTTTTTATGTTTCTTCATTTTCTTTTATAGGGTCAGTTTACTTGGCTCGCAAGTTCGGATGAGCTAGAGTATCTTCGTCAATGTTGGAATGTCTTCATCATCGCCTGAATTCTCGTTCAGTTCATTGATTTTGTTTCATCAACACCAGAATTCTTGTCAATTAATTATCCTAAATTTCCACAGTGATGGGATTGTCTGGATGTGGTGGCTTTTCAATGCGTTTCTGCCTTGATGTACCTGGTGCTTTGATTCAATGTGGCGCGACTTTGGTTTCACAACCCTGCATAGCATTTTTATATATATTAGTGCAATTTATTCCTCTTTTATTTATAAAATGCAATGCTATCTTTTTCAGCTACCTTCACCTCCAACAGTTAATTCACCACATTTTTTGCATCTCTCCACATTTTTATTGAATTTCACATTTGTCCAAGTTAATGGTACTAAAAGCCATTTCATAATTTCAAATTATATATATTGTTTTCTTTCGAATAATAAATTTTAAAATTTAAAACTATGATATATATATATGTATGTATATTAAAGTTTATATATTAGACTATTAATTTAAAAAATAATCGAGCCTATATTAAGTATGTGTAATTTAGGCCTCGTTTGATAATTTTCATTTTTTGTTTATGAAATTTAAGTCTACAACAAGTATATTGCTGTACCGTTTTCCTTATTTGGATACTTACATCTTACCTGTATTTTAATAAATAAAATTAAAATTTGTACAAAAAAAAGTAACTTCCGAAAATTTGTTTATATTTTGAAATTTAGAACACGTGGTAGGAAATTTGAATATAAATAAAATTAAATTTTATAAAAAAAAATGATTATCCTACGGAGTCTTAAAAATTAATATTTTATGTCATTTATTTATAATATTGAAACATCTATACAATATAGAATATACTGCACAATCCTTTGTGCTTGAAGTTTGTACACTCTGGGCCGAAATATTTGTTGGGCTTAATTGGTTTTGGGCCGATTAAATGACCATAAATAAAGACGTGTGACATTGTTTGATGTATGACATTTTTTTTGTATTATATTTAATTCGGAACGCTTCATTTAATAATTGTCTCAAACATAGGGAATTTGCTTTTCGTGTCAAAATTTATAAAAATAATATCAAGCTCAGCATCTTTTTATAAATATTTTATATAAAGCAATTTCTTCTTTGTTTAATATTAAGTCCATATTCTACCCTTTACATTAGTCAAGCAATTTATATATAAAAAAAGTTGTAGAAAATTAATTTATAAGTAAAAGAATGATGATTAGTCTTCCATTTATAAAATTGAATGATTAATTCACAAGAAATTATCATCCAAGCACCGAGGACAAAACTGAATTTTTAGTTCACGTTTTTATATATATAATTTATGAAGTTTAGATAAAGACTAAACATAATAATTATAATTAAAAAAAAAAACCAAAATTCTAACATTAATTTTTATTTGGGAAAAATAATAATGAAAGAGAAATCAAAGCCGCCTGCAAATGACAAATCCATACACGTGGAAGGAAGAAATCCACGAATAACGTAACACGTGGCATAATTCAATTGGACGTAATGGACCACGGAAAACTTCCCGCGCAACGGGCACCACAAAACTCACATTTTGACGAATTGGGCATTATCTCTCCCGCGGTCCACAAAAATGCAATCTTCATTTTCCTATTTTTCATCTCAATTTAAATTAATGTTAGAGGTTAAAAATCTCACTTTCACGTTTGGCTTTTAATAAATTTATTGAAATAGTAAGATAAAAAATAGATACTTTTTTTCAGAGGGTAAAAAATAGATACCTTAGTCATTAACTATGATTGCATTGACAAATAGGACCTCCCATTTTATTTAATCAATGTGACTGATAAAAATTAAACAAGCAAAATTCGAATGCACAAAAAGAAAGGCCGATAAAAGTATAGATTTTCATCTAGTGAAAAAATTGAGATACATGTAAATTGATTCTAACACTCGTAAATATATATTAAAAAACGTGTAATTCAAAAAATATATATTAATGAATATATAAGACAATTTATGTTTATCTCGACGATTTTAATAATTTGTATGACAATATAAAATGTGAAGAAATTAATTTGTAACTAAGCTATGGATTGTATAATAAATCAACCGTTGATTGATTTCTAATGTATTTTTTATAATTAGTTAAACTAATAGTCATTGATTTTTTTTGTTCTTAAATTTAGAAGTGTTTGCGTTAGTTTTTTTTTAACCAATGGTTGTGTTAGTTTATACACATATTTACCATTTTTATCGGACATACATTTCTCACTCTACAATTTTATTATAAAGAAAATTTATTAACAAAATTATTATAGATAAACAACTTAATATCTATACCATTTTTAAATAGTAATCACTTTTAAGTAAATAGTGCTTATCAAGAGGAGAAGTACTCGAATTTATCATTTCGTAATTGACATCGAATGAATGAGGGTTTCATTATTTGATTGAAAACTAATTTAACACCAACATCATAGGTTCGACTATAAGAATCAATATTTATTTCACCTCGGTGAGTATATGTAAAAAAAAAATCATTTCATAATTGATTGGTTACGAATTTTTAATATCCTTAAATTGAAAAGGAAATATGAGAGTAAAGACTAAGCATTCGGATATTTTACTAAACTAAAGTGGCATAATTATAAGAGATGATTTTTTTAAGGGTAAATATTTATAATTTTCTTTAAAAAAAAAAAAGATTATGAAAAATCCTTTAATTGAGACAGTCCAATATCTGATAACCAAGCGTTGAGCTCTTACTCAGAGTCCGCCATTGAAGGAGCTCGCATTTCCTTTCATTCTCGCAATCTCCACAGCTTTGCGAGCTTCTTCCTTTCACAAACCAGCAATTTCTTCCATTTTCATCTCATTTTCTTGCAGTAACCTCGGTTTCTCAGCCATGGACGTGATCAAGCTTCACCATCTTCATCTCCGCCCAACCTTTCTCACCGGTTCACCGCCGTTGGATTCTCGGAAGCCTGTATTCGCCTTTCCGCACCACGTTTCGAATCGAACGGCCGCTCAATCGATCGGAGGCAGCTTCAAGAGAATTAGGGCTAGTAGTTTGCCCAATCACCGAAGAGCGGATTCCAGAATCGAAGCGGTGGCTGTAGAATCGGCATCGGTTGAGGTAACTTCGACGAAAGATGAAATTGAATCTCTGTTTTCCACCGATTATGCAGATTTCGGAAGTAAACGTGTGTATAAACATTCAAATGCTGGAGATTCTCGGATTTCGTCAGGTGTGAAGCTTGAGAATGTGAGTAAGAGTTATAAGGGCGCGACGGTGTTGAAGAACGTGAGTTGGGAGGTTAAGAAGGGCGAGAAAGTTGGTTTGGTTGGTGTCAATGGTGCGGGGAAAACGACCCAGATGCGAATCATTGCCGGTTTGGAAGAGCCGGATTCGGGGAATGTGATTAAGGCGAAGGCGAATATGAAGATTGCGTTTCTGAGTCAAGAATTCGAGGTTTCGTTCAGCAGGACTGTGAAGGAGGAGTTTCTGAGCGCATTCAAGGAGGAAATGGAGATTGCGGCGAGGTTGGAGAAGGTTCAGAAGGCATTGGAGAGTTCGGTTGAGGATTTGCAGTTGATGGGAAGGTTGCTGGATGAGTTTGATTTGCTTCAACGGCGAGCGCAGGCGGTTGATTTAGACGAAGTGGATGTTAAGATCAGTAAGCTGATGCCGGAGCTCGGCTTTTCCGAGGAGGATTCAGATAGGTTGGTTGCATCTTTTAGTGGTGGATGGCAGATGAGAATGTCGCTTGGGAAGATCTTACTTCAGGTATATTCTTGAGTTAGATGATAATCTGGCATCATAAGTTTAATTCTTGCTTATCAGTAGCTGTCTGTTTTAATTATCCTATTGGTGACAATTATAAGTTTAATTCCCAACGAGCCTTGGTAGAAGCTTGGGATCTCAAAGGTATGCTCCCTTTGAAGTCCTAACTTCAACACCCGTCACCCACAAGTGAGCTTAATTGTTGTAGAACCCTTTGTTGTTTCTCGGGTTATGCTTTGAGATGTGGGTGGGTGCCACAATTATCAAAATATAAAATAAAATGTAGGTAAGAATATCTTTTTAATAGTTTCAAGTTGGTACTTGTATTTCTATAATGCTCACTTTTAGACATGATTATCTTAGTTTTCACGTGAATTTAACTTTTAAAAAGAAAATAAGTATAAAAGTAAAGTAAAAAATACACAAGGACTAAAAGTGACCATTAGTGAAATCTCGAGGAAAAAATGTTCATTTTTGAAACATAGAGACTCATTTGAAACTAGATACCTAAGACTAAGAGGGTAATTTTCCCTAAAATCTATTGACCAAGCAGCCTCTTTAATGCACTGTTTTATACCTGTCATTGGTTATCTTAAGTCCAGGTTTGGTAATACATATAGTGATTATAGCCATGTGCTCCTCTCTGCAGGAGCCAGATTTGTTACTATTGGATGAGCCTACAAATCATCTTGATCTCGACACAATAGAGTGGCTTGAAGGTTATCTCAACAAGCAGGGTGTGCCAATGGTTATCATTTCACATGACAGAGCTTTTCTGGATCAGTTGTGTACTAAAATAGTTGAAACTGATATGGGCGTATCGAGAACATACGAGGGAAATTATTCACAATATGTAATTTCAAAGGCTGAATGGATTGAAACTCAAAATGCAGCATGGGAGAAGCAGCAGAAGGAGATTGAACAGACAAAAGACTTGATAAGTAGGCTAGGTGCTGGTGCAAATTCTGGGCGTGCTTCCTCAGCTGAAAAGGTACTTAAAATTTTCCATATTCAGGTATAAATGTGGTACATCAAGAAGCTATGCCACTGGGTTATGTGTTTCATGTGAAAATTATGTTCTTGATAACTTGTACAGCAAGTAGTATATTTGAAGTATCTGTTCTAAAACATTTCTTGCAAGACCTCTGAAGTCAATCTGCTAGTCTTCTGTACTAAAAAACATAAGGAGTGATATTCCTGAACTGTGCCAATTAATTGGCATGTTCTCATTGAGTATCACAGGCCATAGTAGTACTTCTGTAAGTTTATGCATGGCTTCCATGGGATTTTTACTTGTTGCTTTCTTATGTCTTCTTCAAGATACCCCTAGAAAGAGTTTATTTGCCTCACATTTGCATCTTCCACATGGGCACTGTGTTGGAGTTTTATATCGATGTTGGGTGGGCCGAATTCTATTTTCAGCAACTTCAGCTTTTCTTCTAACAATAATCTTCTGTTCTGTCTCACTCATAACAACAGAAGTTGGAGAGGCTTCAAGAAGAGGATCTTGTAGAAAAGCCATTTCAAAGGAAGCAAATGAAGATTAGGTTCCCTGAGCGTGGGCAAAGTGGAAGATCTGTTGTAGCAGTTAAAAATTTGGAATTTGCTTTTGAGGATAAGGTGAGTTAATGAACTATAGATAATATAGATAATAGAGATGCTTCAGGGTTATTGAATATGTTTGAATTTGATAACCTTCATATTCATATGTTTTTGTTTGTTTGTTTGTTTTGATGTGGCAGCAGTTGTTCAATAAAGCAAATCTTATCATTGAAAGGGGGGAGAAGATTGCCATTATTGGCCCAAATGGATGTGGTAAAAGTACACTACTAAAATTAATAATGGGTTTGGAAAAGCCAAAAGGAGGTGAAGTTCTGCTTGGGGAACACAACGTGTTGCCTAACTATTTTGTACAAAATCAGGTATGCTGTAATTACTCGCACAATATCATTTGATTTTTAATAACCGTGCTTCCATTTATCAGTACTTACATATTATTATTTTACGCCTTGGGCCCAATCTTCGGTTTGAAAATGTTTTGTCGATGAAATTGTTTGTACTTTTGTTGTTCAGGCTGAGGCACTGGATTTGGAAAAGACAGTGCTCGAGACAGTAGAAGAAGTTGCAGAGGACTGGAAAATCGATGATATAAAAGGTCTCCTTGGGCGCTGTAATTTTAAAACTGAGATGCTCGATAGGAAGGTTTCATTATTAAGTGGTGGGGAGAAGGTATTGTTAATTTTCCTTCTACTGCTTTCTTTAATATTATGTTTATTTTCTCAGCACCTTGTAAAGTCTCGTGTGCTTTATACTCTATGATTTTTTTTGCACTCTCTTTCTTTGTTTCTACTGTTATGTTTCTTGGCTGTTTTTCTTCTGACGCTATAAAAAGGCATGTGACATCAAGCATTTGGCATAAGCATTTGTTAGACTTTTGAAGTTTCCATCTTAGATGTATTTAATTATATTCTGAGTTTATTTATGCATTGTTTTATCTGATTAGTTTGCTCTGGTTTGGTATTTTGTATTAGTAAGGCCTTTAGCTTTTATGTAATAGGCAGAGTTGATAGTTGAAATATTTGAGTTATATGAATTTTGAATCCTTCCCTTCTTCTTCTCTCTCTCCCCTCCCTCCAAATTTTTTTCCCCCTCCCTATATTTTCTTTTTTTGGATAACAAACAATCATTAGATCCTTCTGTTGTCAATTTTGTTTGGTAAACTTCAACCATTTTCGTACGCCTCATAGCATTTTGAGGGCGTTCGAGTGTGGCCTGTGTAGCTGTATTGTTTCAATAGGCATGGTACAAAATTCAAAATATGTACTCTTTATTTCAACAGGCACGCCTTGCATTTTGTAAGTTCATGGTAAAACCATCAACGTTGCTGGTATTGGATGAACCGACAAATCACTTGGATATACCTTCAAAAGAGATGCTCGAGGTTCAATTTCTTTTTTGCGATGAATATTAGCACACCTCTGATACGATATTACACTCGAGATACCATAATCACTTAAATCTCTGGATATCTTAACAGGAGGCAATAACCGAGTACAGTGGCACTGTCATCACTGTTTCTCATGATCGATACTTCATAAAGCAAATTGTAAATAGAGTTGTTGAAGTTAAGGATGGTGACTTACAGGATTACGCGGGTGATTACAATGTAAGTGCCACTTTGCTTCCATTTATTTATCATCTAGTGCATTAGGTCATGGTTCTTTGGGTTCACATTGCCCTGTATATAGATTGTATTTATTATCTGGAATCTGTACTTCGGAGATTAAAGGAAAATTTTCATATGTCCCCAAGGGGTGACACAGTGGTTGAAGACTTGGGCTTTGAAGTTATGCTCCCTTCAAGGTCTCGGTTTCGAGACTCACCTGTGACATTACTCCTTCGATGTCTCTAGTGTTTGAGCTAGGAACGGGCATGGTTACTCTTGTTTCAAAAAAAAGGAATTTTTCATCTAAACCCCATGGTGAAATCAATCTTTCTTGAGACTTCAATCGATGTAAAACTTTGTGGATGGAAGCTCATCCAACATTGGGATTGATATAGATGATTACATCCAAAACCTCTTTCGCCAACATTTCGCCTCTACTATTTCCCTTACAACAACGTAGAGGAGCATCAAAATCATTAATTTCTCTACCAATTACTTCATGGCAAGAAATTGTTTTTATTACCAGATCTTTATTAGGATTTTGCTGTAGCTTACTGATAATAATGCATTATTATGTTTGTGGGTTCTTACTTTATGCTCTGTGGTCTACGACAGTATTATCTGGAAAAGAATCTGGATGCCAGGGAAAGAGAGCTAGAACGTGAGGCAGAGCTTGAGGAAAAAGCTCCTAAGCTTAAAGCCAAATCCAAAATGTCTAAGGTACAACAATGTTTTTTTTTGAGAGGTTGAGAATTTGAAGGAATCTATCACTTTTTCCGTTGCTATACCTTAACCAGTTGAACTATGCTATGGTTGATTAAGGTACTCTAAAGTTAAAAATAAATATAGATTATCATCATATTCATTTTATATGTATAACAAAATATAAACCAAAAAAATTGCATGAATAATAGAATTTTGAAAAAAAAAAAAATTTGTAACAGAATAAGCTAGCTCTATTAAGGGGCATTTCAAAATGTCCTCACTTGAATTAGTCTCCAAGAGGTGTCGCAGTGGTTGAAGACTTGGCGTGGTTATCCTGGGTTCGAGATTCACTCGTGACATTACTTTTTCGATGTCTCTGGTGCTTTGCCTAGGGACGGGCATGGTTATCCTTGTTCAAGTGATTACCTTCAATAAGTTGATTGAGAGCAATAAGTCCAGTCCAGCTGATTAAAAACAAGTAAGAAGAAGAAGAACAATTCAAGAATATGAAAAAGAGTCGCCAAAAAATGCTATGAAATATTTTAGAAAAAGTGTTATAATTAAAATTTTTGAGGTAAAAATTGTTTATTTATAACAATTTCCCTATATATATATGAGAGTATTAGGGTGAGCTCATTTGCACTTCGATTATTCTTATGGACATATTGTTTGATCCTACAACATTTGGATGTGATTATGGTACTTTCACTTATTTTGTGCCGTCGCTCTACAGGCCGAGAAGGAAGCACGAAAGAAACAGAAGATGCAGGCATTTCAGCAAGGGAAAGCAAAATCGAAAGGACTGAAGAATGCTAAGAGATGGAACTGAGGTGAGGCCTGTTTAATTCTCATTGAACGTCAGTAATTGAAATTTTAATGTTACTGATAGAAATTAGAAAGCCTAGGAGGTGTAGTCCCATTTGTGACCTTGTCTATAATGTATAAACAGAATCAAAAGCTCTTTATTTAGAATAATGTTGTAATGGAAAATCTTATCCTGTCAATTTATGGTGTCACTGCACACTGTTCTTATTTAAATTCAATAATGTATCTGTTTAGAGTAGAAAAATCTTCCTCCAATCCCGTAGTTCAACTTCTCATTCAGTTTCCAACCCCTCACTCCAACATCTCCTCCAAAACCCTTTCCAAACAAAGTTTTCATATAATCT
This sequence comes from Sicyos edulis, assembly GCA_036507275.1. Taxonomy (NCBI): domain Eukaryota; kingdom Viridiplantae; phylum Streptophyta; class Magnoliopsida; order Cucurbitales; family Cucurbitaceae; genus Sicyos; species Sicyos edulis. The sequence continues at coordinate 2,707,883 of CM071855.1, read as the reverse complement.
CTTCAAAATAATTTTTTTTTCTTCAACCTCTCGTACAAAGAATGAACACTCTTATGCAGTTTTCTTACGACTCTCCCTTCAAATAATCTTATCCAAACATAGTTAGGGGTGTTCATGGCTCGAGTTGAATAGGGTTGGATAAATTTTTGGACCAACCCAATTTTTTGATTGGCCAATTTGCCAACCCGTCCAACCATATGCTTTACCGCAACCCAACCCAATCTTATATTTTCGGATTGGGTTGAGTTGGGTTTTTCGAGTTATATTACTTTTTTTTTTTCTTTAAGATTCAACTCATAAACTCATAATTATGTAATAAAAAAAGCATTATATTGTATAATTCAACCTATTACCTATCTTAGTGCATATATATATAGAGGCTTACAAGTAAGTTACGAACATATCTTATTAATTTATCTTACGTACACACAATATATATGATATTCTTAGTTTGAGTTGAGTTAGGTTGGGTCGAACGAGCCAACAATTAGCCAACCCAAGAACCAACCCAACCCTTACGGTTTGGGTTAGATAGTTCGGATTGCTCGGGTTGTTGGTTTTTTGTACACTCCTAAACATAGTTTTCATGCAACTATTCATTCTAACACCATATTCAAACACTTCACTCAAACCACTTTATTCTTCCCTCATCCAAATATGTCATCGTTCAAAAGTGTATTCTTGGTCTTTGATTAGATAGTAAAAATTGTGCTTTTGAAACTGTAAAAAAAATAAAATTGTATTTAATGTATTGGAAAATTAAAAGATTATAAATTCAATTTATAATGTCAAAACTAATTTTCTTCGAGTTTTCTTGACAACAAAATATTGTAGAGTCACACTACTACTCGTGTGACTTGTGAGAATAATTGAATTGCAAGTAAGATCATATACGGAAGATTTAGTGAGTTCGGAATGACTTTCCACTTATTTGAAAAGGAGTTTTAAATGTTACAAAGATTGTGTAAGCACGCTTGTAAGAGAAACCACTATGGTAACTGACCTTATTTTACTGATAATTATCAAGTTTTGATGTTTCTTTTAAATAAATAAATAAAAAAAAAAGTTTGGTGATATGGCAAAACAAACAACATCGAACGAGTCAAAAGCTTTATCCTATTTTAATTATATTTTAAAAATGTTTCATGAAAAATTTGAAAACAATTTTACTTTTATGGTTTTATTTATCATTTAGGAGGTGTTTGTGGCAAAAGGGGTTGTAGTGGGAAGAATGAGGAGGATAATAATCTTTGGGGGGACTGTTTTTTGGTTAATGAGTTATATTGAGTAGTTAAAAATTGAGAGTTGTATCAAAAACTCGTTTGGATGTAGTTTTTATGTAGAGAAGTTAGAGTCAAAGTCTTGTTTGGATGTAGATTTAAAAACGAGTAGTTATTTTTAGTAGTTAAAAAGAAAGTATTAAAAATGAATGGTTAAAAATGAGTTATTTTGATTGATTGGAAATGAATGATTAAAAATAAGTGGTTAGAAATGATTGAGTAGTTATAAATGAATGATTAAAAATGAATGGTTAGAAATAAGAGTTATTTTTAAAAGTAAAAATGAAGAGGAGTTAATAAAAACTCGTTTGGATGTAGATTTTTTATGAGAAATTAATAACTCCTAAAGGTAACTCTTACCTAAATATGCCAAGCAAACACCTCCTGGGGTTTGTGCTAATGAAAATCATTTTTCATGTAATTACTTTTTAAAAAAATTATGTTTTTATTCTCTCTTTGATTATTTTTTATTCTTTTTATAAAGAATTTCTATCATTTCCATAATTATTTTTTAGTATATTCATTATTTTATTTTTAACATAGTTATTTCTTTTATCCTAAAAATAAATAATCATTCTGTCTTTCAAACATAAATAATAATTATCTTCATAATTGTTATCTTTCTTAGTCTCCCTCTAATTTTTATTTCAGCCATAATTATTAATTTATGGTTTTTATACGAAAAAAACAGTTGTTGAAACTCGCGTGGAAGCAAAAATGGTTTAAGTTTTGTAATAAATGTTGTCCCTATCTTGTTAACGTTTGGCCTGGCCTATACAAATGCCTGAATATTAGTCAACAATAATATAATTCGAATTTTTTACCACAATCTTTTTTTTAGAATTCTTTGTTAAACTCAATAGTGTTTGGAAAAAAAATATTAGTTAAAGTTTCAATAAAATGTATCAGCTACTTGCCAACAATTTACCAAAAAATAAATGGACAATAAAAATATGTACTTATTGTCTTGTCCAAATTCATTAAAAGTTCAACTTTTTTTTATTTGGAGAAATTAGAAGTTTAACTTAGGGGTGCAACAAAAAACCCGAAAAACTGAACCGAACCGACCGAACCAATGGATCGGATCGGTTTTTTACCTCAAAATTGGACATATCGGTTTGTAATTTGAAAAAACCGAAAATATTGGATCGGTTCCGATTTTCATTTTAAAAAACCGATCCAAACCGATATATATATATATATATATATAGTCAATAATTCATATAGAGTAATCTTCTTTCCATTAATATTTCTTTAATTCACCCCTATTTCAAGTAAAAAATATCCTTAAATAATTTTAAATAAGTTAAAAATACTTCTAACCTTTAAAAAAATAGTTGTTTACGATAATGTTGTTTTTATATGAGAAATATTATTTTTGATATATTAAAAAAAATTGGACATTGGATCGGATCGGATCCATTTTTGGACATTGAAAAACCGAACCAATGGTTCTATACTTTATTGGACATTGGATCGGATCTATTTTTTAAAAACCGAAGATATTGGTTCGGTTGTCGGTTTGGTACAAAACCGACAAAAACCGAACCGAAATCACCCCTAGTTTAACTTATTAGTTCATTTTATGCCAATTTTATGTCATGGAGAGTGATCAACCTTTGTTAATAATAAACAACAGAGCTACAAAATATAATTACAAGTATATGTCTCAAAAATAACTTTTAATAAATATTTCATATAAAAAAAATAAAACAACATAATTATTTACAAAATAAATATATAATTAAATATTCTACAAAATATAGTTTTGAAGTCAAATATAAGTTTTTTTTTTTTTGATATACAACTATAGGAGGATGTCAAATATAAGATTTAATACTGTATTGACAACACTTATTTAAATAATTTTGTAGACATTTAAGAAGCACAAAACACGTGGTATTTGGTAAAACGCCTTTTCAAAAAAAAAGTCTTGCCCTTCACTCCTTCCATTAATGACCATTGTGCCTTTACTTCTAAATTTTGATAGGTTCTATTGATATTATTTTCGACTTGGTAGGTGGATGTACCGAACCGAAATAAAATCTTAAATTCACATTTTGACATAGGGATTTTAATTTACAATAATGATAAATAAAGTCAATAACAACTCCCCATTTTTCTCTCATAGTTGAGATATGTGTTTACTATTACTTAGTCAGGGATAGCGTTCGGAGGTAAGGCCCCAAACCCGAAAAGAAATATGTAATCCAATCTTTATTTTTGTAAATAAACTTTTGTGTAATTGGGCATAATTTGTAATAGAGTTTAATTAGAGTGTCTTGTATAAACTTAAATTAAACCCTAGCGCCTCACGACCGACATTCTATATTTTTGTCGTCTCCTTAGTAAAACACTCTCTCCTTTGTCCGTAAATGTAATTAATAGTCTGTTACTCTGTTAGTAAACCACGTAAGTTCTAGGGGTGTTCAAATAACCCGACAATCTGAATAACTCGAACCAACTCAATCCAATTTAACGATTTGGATTGCATTAAATACATTTTAAAGTTGTGTTGGATTTGAAGTCATGAAATTTTCATAGTTTGGTTGGGTCAATGGTTGATCTAAAATTAACTATCTGATTAACTCGAAGTGATTATTTAGTTTTATTTTATTTTACTTATAACATAATTATATATGCGTATGTATTGAGTTGGATCATTGGTTTTTTACTTATATTTTTGGGTTGAATTGGGTTGCCTCTTTAATTAGGTTAGATTGGAAAAGTGATCAAACAAAAAATTTAGGTGAGATTGAAAACCTCCTTCAAACCCAACCATGTACAATGTGTGGTTCTTCTTTTACGTTTTTACTATTTCTAGTTGATTGTTGATTATCATTTTTATAACACTTATTTAAGTATAGTTTTCATGCAGCCACTTATTCAAACATTAACATTTATAAGTCATTTCATCTTTTTTATCCAAACATGCCTTGAAGTATTAAAAAAATATTTGCTTTTTATAAAATAATAAGACAAATCACTACAAGAAAAAAAGGGTTAGCCGACGTTTTTTTTATCGTCGCCTAAGAAACGTCGGTTAATAGTGGTTTAACCGACGGCTTTATAAACGTCGGTTAAACTTTATTTTAAGCGACGGTTTTAAAAAAACGTCGGTTAAACTTTATTTTAAGCGACGGTTTTAAAAAAACGTCGGCTAAACATATTCTTAGCCAACGTTTTATGGAAACGTCGGCTAAGTTTTTATTTTCCCTCCTAAAATTCATTTTTCCGCTTTTATTTTAAAATAATAGCCGACGTTTTTAAAAAACGTCGTATAAACTTTATTTTAAGCGACGTTTTTAAATAATAGCCGACGTTTTTAAAAACGTCGCCTAAGGTTCTGAGTAAAATTCGAGTTCCTCTTTTCTTTTCTTCTTCTCCTCTTTTCTTTTCCTTTTTTCTTTTCCTTTTTTCTTTCACTCTCTCCCTCTTTTCTCAATCTGCTGCCTCCCGTCCGCCGTTTCTCCATCTCCTCCGTCGTTTCTCCACCGTCGCCAAGGGGTCCGCGCGCGCCTCCATTCATCCGCCGCCGCCGTTCGTCTTCTCTCTCGCTCACTTCCAAATCCCTAACTCTAGGTAAATCTTCAAATCCCTAAATTTATTGAATCTTTCTTTTATTAAACTATTTCTTGTTCTTTATGTATGTGAAGTTTGATTAAACTATAAAAGTAAGCAATTTAATTGATTTTTTCTTGTTCTTGTTCATTTGAAGATGGGAGTATTGCTTGGTTTTAGAGATGTTGAGGTGTTGGTTTTAGAGCATTTTTCTTCAAATTAAAGTTCTAATTCTGTTTTTTATATCCAAGTTTCGAATAATTGTTCGATTTGAAAGCTGTTGAGATGAGAGTATTGCTTAAAGTTTGTTACTTAGAGAGTAATGCAAAGATGAGAGTATTGCTTAAAGTTTCATATGTTACATTGCATTTGGGTAAAAAGAAAATGGAAAAACCTTTATTGAATTTCTCATGTTTGGTTCTTTGTCAATATCAAAACATAGGTAATTGGTGGTCATGATTTTTGGAAAGGAAAAATAATAAAAGGGGGTCGAGAAGAGAGATGATGGATGTGAGTAAAGGGCATCTAAATACTTTGATTTCTATTGGAAAATATGTACAACTTAAGAATCTCTATTGTATGTATTTTCTATTGGAAAAATTGTGTCTTTCACTAATATTCCTTTTAGTGAAATTTTCATAATTTGATAAAGGTCGAACGACTAGAAGATGAAGAGCCTAATGAAATACAACTAGATGGTCGAACGACTGTCGAAGTGGAAGAGCAAGAAGATGAAGAACCTGATTAAATACAACTAGAAGGTCGAACGACTGTCGATGAGTGTATAGAAGAAAGTATATTACATAGGATTGATGTCGAACCTGTCATAGTCGATTTAACACGGAATAGGATACAATCGTCAAATAATTTAGATGATTTCATTGGCGACCATGAGATCCAAGATGACAAAGCGTCTTACGAGAGCCTCTCGTTGGATGATTGTTATTCTGACTGATTAGTATACTTAATTACTTATGGACTTTAGTACCTCACATCCACGATTTCATATGATAATGATTATCTATTTTCTGCGGTGTAGTCATGCTCGCTAATTTGTCGGGGATGTCTAGCACATTCTTTGATGAGAACAGCGATGATCGGGATATTGTTCCCGCCACTTTGCCTTACGAGGAGACCCAACCATCGGTATGATTTCATTTGTTTTGTTCATTCACATTTTTTTATTGGTTTCTAACATTCAACCACGTGCGGTAGTACATCTAGACCTCGACGCGGTCGAGGTATTTCAACGAGCTCGAGTTGGAGAGAAATGTGAATAATCACGGCCTTTTGAACGTTGAATTTAATCGGGAGTATGGAAAAAATTTGTTGGACGAAATGCAAAGCGGCTTGAGTAAGCAAATCGGGGTGCTTGTCGAGGGTCGTTTCCTTTGACTCTTAATAAATGGAAAGAGGTCACTCCAGAATTGAAGAACTTAGTGAAACAGAGACTCCTGGTATGTTTAAAAACACATAGTTCGTATTTTAGGCACTATTTTGTTGTATTAATCTATACATTCGTATTACACAGTCACACTTCAACCTGGACCTCAGTAATCCTAGGGTCAACAAGCATATAGAGGACGTGATGCAAACCACGATGAAGGAGTATAGATGCACGTTGCACAAACATTACAAGTAAGTAATATATTAACTTATACTTATGTTGATCCATTTCTAATGCATCAAACTAATCATACATTATCATTTTTTCAGGAGTTTGGATCCTGCGGTTCGACGATCGAACCCACATACTTCCATAAAGGATCCAGTTGATTGGGAATATTTGTGCAATAAATGGGAGGACCCAAATTTCAAATCAAAGTCAACGAAGGCTGAGGAGAGTAGATCTCATGTTCAATACCATCACGTGGCTGGGAGTAATTCTTTTTTTACTATACGGGAGCAGTAATACTTTATTGTGTAATACTTTATTGCGAAGCGATTGCGTACAATATACTAACGACTTTATTTTATGTTTCTAGAGAAAGAGGATGGTCAGAGCTCATGGGGTACATCGACCTATTCAAAGAAACACACTTCAAGGAACAGACTGGATGGGTCGACAAGAACTCTGAGGAAGCTTATGTAAGTGTGTTGATTTTGCTTTATTCATTCAAATTTTATCTTGATACTAATGTATGTTTAATTTTTGTATAGGAACAAATGATAGAGATTAGAACGACGGCAATTGCCGCTGAACTCCCATACGACGAGTTAGAGATCACTGGCAGAGTTTTAGGTATTAGGGGAGATAGCATAAAGGGCCTAGGTCGGGTTTCTTATGAGGTTGGTCTGGCTGCGAGAGGAAAGAGGGCGTCCTCATCGAGTTCCATGCTAGTGAATCCATGCCTTCTCGAGTGAGTTACAATTTCAAGAACAGTTGGATTTTGAAAAGAAGCGAGAGGGAAAAATTAGAAAAGAGCTCGCCTTGACTCGCGAGGAACTAATGAAGTCCCAAGAAGAAACTCGCGAAGGCATGAACCGGCGAGAGAGATGATGGAGTCATTCAAGAAAGCAAGAACGTGACGTTACACTTAGGTAATTAATTAAATCTCTACATTTATGCATATTTTATGTCAACTATGGCTACCCTGCGACAAAGGTAGCCATAATAATGTAGACTATATGATTTTCATGGTTAAAAGCAGTGTAATTTATTTTTGTTAGTCATAGGGGTCTTTGTTATCTTCTTAGAAAATTCAAATTTTCTTTTATATGAGTATAATTTCCTTTAATTTTTATTAGCTAACTCATGGTTCATTTCATTTTTCGGATGACGTCACGGACTTTGGTTTAGGAAAAGGAGACACAGTGTCTGGATTGAACCTTTTTTTAAGATCTTTTTGTATTGTGCTACTTTTTTAAGAACTTTGTATTGTGCTACTTTGTATTTTGTTATAAGAGGTTGTATTATAAATTTCGCAATTTCTATTAGATGTGATTTAGTTTACCTTTAACTTGTTTTCTGGTTCAATAGTAATATCATATGCGCACACAAAAAAAAAGACAAATAAAATTATATAAAAAAAAAACCAAAATATACCCTTATCCGACGTTTTAATAAAACGTCGGATAAAATGTATTTTATGCGACGGTTCTAAAACGTCGGATAAAATGCATTTTATGCGACGGTTCTAAAACGTCGGTCAAAATACCTTAGCCGACGTTTTTTAGACCGTCGCCAAAGTATATAATGACCGACGTTTTAGAACGCCGTCGTACAAAGTCCGAATTGACGACGGTGTCGCAAAAACGTCGGCTAAGGCTCTTCCGACGCGGTTTTGCCGACGTTTTGGGCGACGTTTTGTTTACCGTCGCATAAGGCTTATGCGACGGTTTTTTGGTCTTAGGCGACGTTATTTGCCGTCGGCAAAGACCCTTTTTCTTGTAGTGAATATTATACGTGACATTATTTGGTATCACAAAAAAAAAATAATAATTTAAACAAAACATTTGTGACAGTAACATATTAGGTAGGTTACATATATTTTTGGGTTGGATCATTGGTTTTTTACTTATATTTTTGGGTTGAATTGAGTTGCCTCTTTAATTAGGTTAGATTGGAAAAGTGATCAAACCAAAAATTTAGGTGAGATTGAAAACCTCCTTCAAACCCAACCATGTACGATGTGTGGTTCTTCTTTTACGTTTTTACTATTTCTAGTTGATTGTTGATTATCATTTTTATAACACTTATTTAAGTATAGTTTTCATGCAGCCACTTATTCAAACATTAACATTTATAAGTCATTTCATCTTTTTTTATCCAAACATGCCTTGAAATATTAAAAAAATATTTGCTTTTTATAAAATAATAAGACAAATATTATACGTGACATTATTTGGTATCACAAAAAAAAAAAAAAATTTAAACAAAAAATTTGTGACAATAACATATTAGGTAGGTTGCATATATTTGTTTTAAAACAATACATTTCATTTGTGATTAAGGGGGTGATTGAATTTTGGTGTTGAAAAGAGGAGGGGAGAGAATGTTGAAGAAAAAGAGGAAGTAGAGTGATTTAAAAATATGAAGTAGTTGTTTGGAGATTGTTGTTTTGGAGAGGAGATGTTGTAAAAATATTTATTTTATATTGATTTTTTATAATGTAATGATTGTAGATTTTGGATTGATGGATAAATATAATATATTTTATTTTATATTGTGTGGTTGAAAATTAGAGAAAGTTTGATGTGATATTTGATAAGATTAGATAAAAGATATTTTATATTATATTATATGGTTAAAAATTAAAAAAAAATATGTTTGATGTGACATTTAAAATATAAAATAAAAAATTTGATGTGATACTAGGGAAGAGAATGATATCCTAAAAATAAACAAAGGGTTGGAAGGGTTGGAATTTCTCCTTCCCCTCTCCTCCTCAACACCAAATCCCAAACACCCCTAAGTAGCTAAATTTAAAGGACGCCATAAAATAATATAAAAATAAAAAGAAGTTTGACCTTTTACAAATGGGCACCGACAGCCCCGGAAAAATGTGAGTCATACGTATGTGGCGACACGTTTGCGTGAAAATCCAAACGGATCTATCATACCTGCGTTAAACACATGATTCCACTCTTCTCTTTCCTTTCTTTTTTTTTAAAAAAATCTTTTATTATTTCCTTTTTACATTTTCAACCATCTCTAGAAACCATAGAAAATTATATTTAAAGAGGCAGCAAGCCCTACTTAGAAGGAATATGTGATATTATTTCGTGTCTCAAATTTTTTTATTTTAAAAATAGTTGTTTTTTTTAATTATTCATTTCAAATTAATCAAAATAACTCATTTTTAATCATTTCTTTTTTAAATACTCATTTTAAATTTACATTTAAACAAAGTTTTGACTCTAACTTTTGTACATAAAAGTCACATTCAAATGAATTCTTAGTTACATCTGTTAAATTTTAACTACTCAAAATAAACTCTTCAAATTAAATCTTCTTTAAATATGGTAAACAAACGGCCTTCGTAACCATATAGAAAAATATAGTTAACTTAATATTGATATTTAATATATGTCTCAATTTAGACCACATTTTATAAACGTTGCTAAGTAAGACCTAGTACAGTAGTGAAACGAATTATCCCAAAATGAGAGGTCAAACTTTTGATATCACAAATTTGAAAAGATCTAAAAAAAATATTGAATAATAACTTGGATAATAAGTGAAGCATTGGATTCGAGGACAGGAAAGATGCCCTCCAAGAATGTTTATTTTTTGTTATTAATCTTATATTATATATGATGTTTGTAATAAAGCCAATTCTTGTTTTTTAATTATATCTTAATGTCTGGCTGGCGATATAATCCTCTCTTTTGGAAAATACCCAACATTTTGGAAATCAAACTATTATAATAAACCTTTAAAATTTTATTGGATGACTTCTTGTTACAAAAATAATTATATTTTTACAAATGTACATAAATTATAAACTATTTATATTCAATAATTATTAATATATTTTAATATTAGTATTATAAAAAATTACGTATAATATTTATTGACTTTGTTTTAGTAGAAGTTGAGGAAGATGACCACAAATCCTACCAAGAGAGAACTATCTACTTAAATTTCTACCAAACAATAAAATTATTAAACCATTCTCCATTTGGGTAAATATTTATCGATTCTAATGATTATATGTTCTAATTTTTATGAAAGTATTCTATTTATAATTATTTTATAGATTAGTCAATAAAATATATATGACATGATGACATTTTTACATGTTTATATATATATATATATGACATTTTATTGATATTTCCATTGCCATTTTCATAAAATCAAAACATCAATAATCAAAATATTGATTTAATATTTATATTAGATATAGATAAGTTTGTTTGCACGTAACACAATTTTGTTTATTTTCCAACATGATCCAACAAATATTAATTTCTAAAAGCCAACAAAGACCTAATTGATATAATGTTGGAGTTTATGAGCTTTTGTGAGTTTGATCAGTCATCCCAAATGTTGTTCAATTTAGAAAAAATAATAATAATAATAATAATAAAATGGAAGGGAAATTGATGATATATTAATTTATTTAATTTTGTGGTCAACGGATGCGGGCGGTGTTACAAATTACATATTCAATTGAGGAAATGGATAACGACGCATCTAAGGAGGATTAGACTACACGTGTGACGCGTGTGAAATCAGGCGACCACTGTGCTTCATGCTGCTGACTCACACCTGATCACCCTTCATCTCACGGTTCAGAAAAAGAGAAATATTTACATCATCTCCGGATATGATATATACAATAATGCTCACTTATGTGGTCAAATATGAGCCACGATCTATTTTTGTTTATTTTATTTCTTTTATCTTTTGAATTTAAAATCAAATAGATTGTGATTCATATGGAGCCACACGTGTGGACATCAAATTATACGGGCATGATGTAAATATTCCTTCTTAGAAAATACATTTTTTACCCTTTCTTTGGGAAGGAGCAACGAAAATAAGTTTTTTTTTTTATTATTATTTTTATTTATTTCTTCATTGGTTGAATGTGATGAAGTGTTTGAATGAAATTTTGATGAGAATTCTTTTGAATTGTTAAAATTTAAGAATTAAATTTTAAAATTTTGTTTTAATGTAGTTTTTTTTTCAACAAATGAATTAGAGTCGAGAGATCATTTGAAAATAGAATTAAATGAGTAGTTTTTTCGAGTAGTAAAAAAAAATCATTATTAAAAATAAGTGATAAAAAATGATTTTTTTTAATAATTAGAAATGAATAATTTAAAGTAGTAAAAAAAAGAAATGAATAATTAAAAATAAATGACTATAAATTAATAGTTATTTTGAATAGTTACTGATAAAGAAGGAAGAGTTACATTTAATGATAAAGATAAGAAGTTATTTAAATAGTTACGAAAACTAGTTCGAATGTAATTTTTTAAATATGAATTAGTAAATCTTCAATTTTTATTTTATTATTATTTTTTTGTTTACAGTAATTAAATCTTCCATTTAAACTCTCCTTAAATATGACAAACCCCAAGTATTTAATTTAACTTTATCTTTTTATCTTTTCTACTACATATAATTATTTATTTTAATCAATTTGGAAATGTATTAAGTTATAGCTCTTATGGATGGATTGACATTGAAAATATGTAAAACAATAAAAGTAGATACATTTTAGAAAGATGGATTTACTTTATGATGACAATAACATAAGTTTGGATGAGATTGAATTATACCATGTGGATCTAAGTTGAAACGGTTAAAAAAAATTCTCATTACAAAAATGTAAATTTGGACATTCAACCTCTTTAGATAAGGTAGAATATAAATCCCCTAAAATAATGAAAACATTTATTCATTATTTTATCTTAAATGCTAGGACAAATTGAATAAATTGCGTGATTTAAAAATAATAATAATAAAAATGAGTCTTTTATCATTTTAAAATTAAAAAGTAAATCTTATAGTTTAGACAAGTTAAAATTTCATTGCATTTAGTTTAAATTAAACTTAATCTTTATAATTAAATAAAACCTTAAAAAATAGTTCACATCCTTTATATTTACTAACAAGTTAAAGGATACTTATCTATATATAAATGAAATAATTTTTTTATTTAAACAATCACTTGATTTTTTTTTTTTTTTTTTTTTGAATTGTGATAGGGGCGAATAATTTAATTTCCATCTACTTAATTTATTCAAAACAAATAACAGAAGTTTGCAGATGCGTCTACGGGCTGCCGCGTACATGACTTTATTTTGTGGACTATTATTTATTTTTTCTTTTTTTACTTTATTAATTTATTGTGCATTCCTCTAAAAAAATAATAATAATAATAACGGAATTTTGTCACGCATATGCGGCGTGCTGGTGCGGGACAGCTGTATATATACATATATATAAATAAACAAAATTACAGATAAAAAACACGCAAACTTCGTTTCATCGCAGAGCAGCATTTCTCTCTGTTTTTACAAAAATGTCATCCAAAAAAGCCCTAACTCGCCGCCTCTTCAGCTTCACCAATCAAATGCTCCGCCGCAGCGCCGCCGTTCATCCCGCCGATCACGGAAGATTCCGGCGACTCCTTCACCAGAGACCGAGTTTCCTTCCGCCGTCGACATTCACGCGGTCGCTGATTCCGCCATTGCCGATGGGGATCGCGAACGTGATGGACCAGCTCTCCGCCGCGCGCGACAGGATTCAGCTCGGCGGGCTTGCGCCGCCGTTGCCGGCGGAGGAGACGGAGGGGATTACGGTGGAGGAGACGAGGAAGCTGGTGAGATTGGCGGAGGTGGTGAGAATGAAGAGGAGGCTGAAGGAGATGAAGAGCAGTTGGATTTCGTATAAGGAATTCGTTAGGATTTGCGAAGAGGATTGTGAAGATGGAGATGAGGATTATGGCGTTCAATTGGCCAAGAGGCTTGATGATTCTGGTGCCGTTGTTGTTTTGGGAAACTTCGTGCTTCTCGAGCCCGAACAGGTAATTTCGTTAGAACTCTGCTCTTGTTCGCAATTTAAAACGTAGTTAACGTAACATTTTAATTAGAAGATATTCCTCATTTATTTTTAATTAAGATAGATGAGCTAATCTCCTTATTACCATTAATTTTTTAGTCATAACTAATATTATTTAATATTTTCATCAACTTTGAAATTTATTTTATTTTGTTCTCTACAATTTTGTAAATCCAATTTTAATTTATTCCATTTTAGTTCAATATTTAGAGTTTATATATATATATATAATTTATTTATTTATCTATTTTAAAAAAATGGACATGTCTATTTTTTTTTTTTTGAGTTACAATTATTGAGGAGGGAGATTTAAACCCATGATCTATTGGTCATCAGATATACTATTATTTTTATGTGCAAAAATTGAGATGTTATTTATAAAATTTAGAAATATATATATATATATATATATATATATATATATATATATTTGAGAAACAATATATTTATATTTTAATTTATATGAAAATATAAAAAATTAAATTAAATATTTACAATTGATTAAATTAGAACGAAGCTCAAAAGATTAAAATTAAAATTTTAAAAGGTAGGTGAACCAAAACGAACTTTAAAATTTATAAACTAAATTCACATTTTAAATTTTATTTGCATATTGGAAATAAATTCTTATTATCTAGCAAAGATTCCAAAGAATTTTTATTACTTTTGATAAGGTTTGACCTTCTAAATTCGAAACGATAAAATCAAGAACCTTCCAAGATACAAAAAAAGAAAAAGAAAAAAAAAAAGGACACAATTTGGTTTCAAATTCTAACAAAAACCCTTTTTGACTTTGATAATCAGATGGCAAAAAAAATAGCTAGCTTGATTCCCACGCCAGGAATGAACAACAGCTTAGATTCAAGAACAAGGAACGAGTTGGAAGCAATGGAAAAGCAAAAGGCCATGATCGACTGCGAGGCGAACCAGCAAGTGCGACGTGAGCTATGGCTCGGGCTCGGGTTCCTGGTGGCTCAAACCGCGGGGATCATGAGGCTGACATTTTGGGAGCTGAGTTGGGACGTAATGGAGCCCATATGCTTCTTCATTACGTCGTCGTATTTCATGGGGGGCTATGCCTTCTTTTTGGGCACATCCAAAGAGCCTTGTTTTGAAGGGCTGTACCATAGCCGCTTCATGGCCAAGCAGAAACAGCTCATGAAACTTCACAATTTTGATGTTCATAGATACCATCAACTTAGAAGAGATTGTTATTCTAGTGATTTTAATACCTCAAATCACCAATTTAATTCATCTCTGTAATAATTTGATGAGTGTCTACACCTTATTATTATTTTTATTTTTCATTGAGTATACTTTTTGTGAAAAGGCTTATTAAGAGTCTTTTGTGTATACTTGAACAATTCAAGTCCGAGTAAAGAAATTTATTTCATGTATAGATTGTATACTTTTTGTGGCTAAAAAGAATTAAACATTACATGAATGAATTGTCACCACCTAAATCTAAGTTAACAAATAATTGATTTTTTTTTTAATACATATTGGGAGAGAGGATAAGTACCGACTCTTCGAATCAAACTGTGACGCTGATGTTAAATTAGTTTATAACCAAACAATGAAACAATTGTACCACTTACTCATTCGGTTAAAAAAATTGATTTATACTATGTTTTTTTTTGTGGCATAATCATACTTAGGGTTGTAATAATCTTATTTATGTTTATTTATTTATTCATTGTTGAATTCCTAGCAAACTAATATATTTAAAGGACCCATGATAGTTTGTGATGATAACGATAGTTTGTGATGATAACGTTCACTTTGAGAGAGGAATATCACGACCCTCAAGTGCCAAATCTGATTCTGAAATAGTTTAGAAATGCAAAGACATGGAAGTCATGGATGAATAGAGAAAATTTGGAGAAATTATTTATTGAAGAAGAAGTGGAGGCTATAAGCCCTACACAATACAAACCCTAACATTCTATATATAAGCTACCAAAAACCTAACTAAGGCCTAATGGGCTCATACTCTAACACTAATAATCATATTAATCAACATTAATCCTAATCTAATCTAAATACTCTTAACAGATTCCAATACAAATAAAAGTTTACCATCGCATATTAGACATGGAAATCAATAAAATGTCTATACACAAAACACAAAAGTCTGAGACTAAACTTGTAACTTTATCTTTAATTCATTAAATATCTATGTTCAATTTTGGAATATTGAGATCAAATTGAAATTAGATCTCAAATCTAACTAAATTATATATAAATAAAATATTGATTAAAAAAAGAAGTTAATAGACTATAAAATAATTATAATTATATTTTGTTTTTAGATTACAATATTTAGATATGAAAGACTCGAACCCAAGATTTATTGATCATTAGATATACATTGATGTCGCTGAGTTTTTACTCTGGAGTATTAATGAATATTTATAAGGGAAATGGTAGAAAATTGCTAAATTTAAATAAAAAATTGAGGGCATGGCTACTTTGTCATGAACTTTAAATTGATGGCTAAAAACAAAATCAAGAGTAAAGATGAATATTTCTTTTACCAAATACCATTTTATTTCTTTTTTTTATTTAAGTGTTTAAACAAATTTTAGAAAAAAAGAAAGAAAACCAAATTTCCCCTAAATCTAAGTATAACCAACTATTATATTTTATAATATTTATTTTTTCCTAAATTTAAGCATAACTAACTACTTCGTATTTTATAATATTTTAAAATTAAAATACTAGTAATATTTAATTAAAAACAGATTCCTAAGATTTAGGAAGGTGACTAAAAAATGAAAATCATCGTCACCACGAAAATAAAAAAGAACTAAATATCACGTTCAATCAAAGTTGTCGATTGTACAATGGATATACAAACATAACAAATATTGATAAATTGTAGGGACTACATATGCGGTACATAATTTTGGAAAATAGAACCAGTGTCAAGAGTGATATATGAAGCATATTAATATATTCATGGGGCAAGCGAACAATGTATTATGATTAACCAATTCATACTTATATACACATTCCAAACAATATTAATAGCTATAACACAACAAGAATGGATAGCACACATAGCATAATAACGTCTCATTCTTATATATACATATGTAGGCAATCCATTAGGCCAAAACCAATGTTGTAAACCTCCAAATAAAATGCACTAGAAAAAGTTACAGAAACTAAGTAGTCACAAGGATGACTAGGAAAACTTTTTATGTTTTGTGTATTAAGTGACTGATCCATCGCATGTTCTTAAATCATGATATACAATAGATGTACAAATATAACGCATACTAATAAGTTGTAGGGTCTACATATGCAGTGCATAATTTCAGATTTATTGCATGTACTTAATTTTGAGTCACTTGAACTCAATTCTGATCCTACCTTTGAAGAGAAGTTTATGTCAACCGTGTAAAAAATATGCACAAACTAAAAAAAATAATCAAGGAAACAACGTTTTTCACAAAATATATAAATAGGCAATTGTCGATTTATATGTGCCAACAATGCCTAACTTATGCAAAAAAAAAACGTTATTTACAGAATATACAAACACTGATGTAACTAAAATATGTGTCAATACTATGTACATAATAGATGTCAACAGTAACAAACATAGGATATGTATAGAATAATACTTGCAACTAATGCCTAACTCATGCGAAATAAAATAAATAAAATAAAGAGATTTTATTATGTATAAATTGTGTGCCACCCATGTCTAAAAAAAATAAAAAAACAAAAAAACAAAACAAAATCAAAATAAAGTAGGAATTCAATTTTAGATGTTAATATCTTTAAAAACCACAGCCATTTATCATAAATGTTTAAATCTTTAGAAACGTGGCGCCGATCACTTTCAAATTCTCGAGAATCGGAGCCCAATAAAATTCATGCATTTCTCTTGCTACCGAATTTTTCAACGTGCGGCTATCATTAACCGCAAATATATGGGTGGAGAGTTTTCTAGGGGGTTGTTCAACGGAAATAAAGAATCAAAATGAATTTTCCATCTTCTTCAAAAACGGATATTTAAGGCGCTCATAAAACTCAAGCTCAGGTATCATTCTCAACCATTTTTAATTTATATTTAACAAAACTTAAAATAATCACACCAACCAACGAGAGTATGTACGACTTATGGAAAGAGGATGTATGGCTATATTTGTGGACGTTAAGAACAAAATTTATATGTTATATATAAATTTTTAAGATTTTTAAAATCCATTATTTCATGGTATTTTATAATTATTAATGTATTTATGTTTGACTAACTTTTTTTGAATTAGTTAGATTGGTTTAGATTTTTTTTAGATAAAAAAAGTAGTTACAAATAATATATTTAAAATTGATTAAAAAAATTATATGAAATATAGGAAGGGTACAATTGTAAACTACTTTCTATATTAAAAATTAAAAATTAAAAAAAAGACACAAATTTAAAGTATAAAGATTGTCAACCACAACTCTAATTAATTTCTAAATTCTAGCCATTTCCTCCCTATTTATAATATAGTATTAAATTAATAATTATGGATACAAATATTTTAAAATTATTTGCATTTGTAGTTATTTTGTAGGAAGAATTTATGCAGTAGAATTTCGTTGAATTTCGTTTATATGTATATCAGGTATAACATTGGAGCTCGAAAATTAAGTATGTACTAAGTATCATTAGGCTTTTATAAAAGCCTTGTGAGGTCGTTAACTTATGGGCTACGAATAAATTAGATTGAGAAGGACCAAATTCACTTGGCCCAACAAAGTAATAAAGAGCGTAGCCTACTAAAGCATGGTCCCACATGAAATATATATATTAAAAGAAAATAACGCATATTGTATTGTTCTAGAAAAAGAGACAAAATTAGGCCATTATTTAAGGTTTGATTAGCATTAATAACTCAAGGAGTAAATTCCTTCTCTTTAGGTGTAAGTTAGGTACGTGAATGAGTTGAAGTGTGATACGTAAATAAGTCAAAGACCACATTCGAATGAGACGAATCCTTAGGATCTATATAAATCATGGTTAGAAAAGACTTAAAAAATTATTAACAATAATAGTAGTTTAGTAACATCAGTGTGCATTTAATGAATAGGAGGTTACGAGCTACAAATCTCTCTTCCAATTATAGACAAGATAACCAACTGCGCCACTGACCCTTGTACATCCTTCCGTACTTAAACTTACATTAAAAAAAGAAAAATAAAATTTATTGATTTAATTTTTATTAAGGGAAAACTCGGTGGGACAGTGTTCTTTAATAAAATATCAGTAATTGTTTACAATATAAATATAAAAAACTAACAAAACAACAATGATATATACGTGAGCAATTAACAATAGTTAAGAATATAATGTTATGAAAGCTACAACTTAAAAAGTTGAAAAAATGACAAAAGTTGACTATGATGTTTTAGAAAAAGAATACAATTATCTTACAAAACTTTTCCAACAGGACAATATGTCAACAACAAATTAAAAGGCATTGTTGCTTTGGGAGGCTTAAAAAATATGGTGACTTATTTTTATTGATTTACTATTTACTTACGGCTTAAAATTGACCTATAAGATCATCTATGATATTGTTTTTAGTTCAATAATTTTTTAGAATTGGAGGACTCTATACCTTTAATCTTCTAATTACTAGATTGTATAATGGCTAATTAGGCTACATTATGAGAAAAATAATCATTCAAAAGCCATGTTTTGTTTATGAAATTCAGTTAAGATTTCTAATTTTCAAAAAAAAAAAAAAAAAAAAATCAAATGTCCAACATCCAGTCTCCCACATGTTGAATTTAAAAAATTGAAGAAAAATATAAGTCTTAAGTGGGAAGAAATCAAAACATAACTTTTGAAAACTAAGTTCACACTAAAAAGATAACCAAATTTCATAAACAAGAATTGAAAGAAAATCTTATAATCATTCCCCTCTTTACATGCCATGTTAGTTTGCTTGTTTTCATTCACATAAAAGAAATTCAAACCAAAGATAATTGAGAGACAAAAAGACATATAATTATTGTTTCATCATTCAAATGATCAAACCCTAATCTTGAGGTGACATCTCCTAAACATCCACACTTTCCATCACTCATAAACAAAAAATAAAAAAGAAAAAAGAAAGCTCTACAAATGATACATATAATACATGAACACACACATGTAAATATATTTACAAAAAACCCAAAAAGAAAAACCCATCAATGATTCTTGGTTTTGAAATCCTTATGACAATCCTCCAAATTCACAGAATCCTTGGCCTTAATCTTGAGATAAAAGTTCAAAAACAGCAACAAGAGAGCCCCATTAAGCACAGAATTAAACCCCCAGGCCCCAATTCCATTGCACCCACCTTTCATAAAATGCAGCATCAAAACCCCAACATGGATGGCCAAATTACAAGCCAGAAGAACAAATTGGCAGTTCACAACAAAGGGGAAGCAAGCTCCAGGCAATCCAATGGCGGTCCAGAATCGATAGCCGTAGACGACGGCGTAGACGACCGAGGTCGACACGATCGCGAGAACCTGGAAGGACTGCGAGAACTCGAGCCACAGGAAGGACGTAAACGTCGAGATCGAGTGGTTGAAGAGCTGAAACAACGAGAGGCGGCGACAACGGAGAACGGTGAACAGCGTACGGAACATGTGGAAGAACCGGGAGAGGTAGAAGACGTACGACCAGAAGAAAACCCGGCCGGAGGGGCGGGTTCCCAAGGGGAAGCAGAGGAGCCACTGGAACGGGGTTTTCGACCGCCGCCAGAACCACCGCGTGTCGCGGATCTCGGCGGCGGAGGAGAGGAGGATGCCGGCGGAGATCACGGCCGAGAGGAGCGCCATGGAGAGGGAGTGGATGGCCGGGATCGGGCCGAGGGGGACGGGGCGGCCGCGGCGCAGGAGGAGGCGGAGGAGGAGGTGGACGGCGGCGGAGGAGGCGAGGTAGAAGGCGATGGAGGAGAAGAGGAAGGACCACGTGGAGCCCCAGGAGTGGGTGTGGCTCCACCGGAATCCGACGATGGAGGGGTGCTCGGAAAGCCAGTAGGTGAAATCGGTGGTCGGCATCGGCCGTCGCCGGTGGGAGAGGACGATCAGACGGCGGCGCGTGGGGTTCACGTCGATGATATCATGTGAGGGGGCGTGGGAATGGGCGGAAGGTTTGGGGGAAAAACAGAGAGTTTGTTTTGGGGGATGCAGAAAATTAGGGCAGTTTTTTAGCCCAAACGGGTGGGTGTAAATGTAAATAACTTTTTTTTTTTTTTTGAGATTGAAAAAATTCTTTATTTAAATCTTACTTGATAAAATATTATCAATCTAATTTTACCTAAATTTATTATTATTATTTTTTTATAAAAAAGATAGTATAATATGAAAAATAGATAAAGTTTTTAAAAAAGATAATATAATAATAGATTTAAAAAAACAGATAAAAATGTGTGGGTATTATTAAATGATAAAGGTAAACATGCTTAATTTTGAAATATAAATAATAAATTAAATTCTAAATTTTGAGCGCATAATTTTAATGTTATTTTGTATAATCATATAATGAAATTATTCGTTTCAATCTCTTAATTGTTGTTGAATTAGAAAGTAATAATAAAAGAAATATAGTTGTTTTTTTTATACGGTGTAACTTTCTCGGGGTTGTTTGTTTGACATATTTAGTAAAATTTAATTTTATGATTTATTAACTCATTTTTATTAATTTCTCCTCACTTTTATTTTTAAAAATAATTCTCATTAACATTTATTTTTAATCATTAATTTATAATAATTTAATTATTTATTTATAATTATTTCTTTTTTAACTACTAAAAATAATTACACATTTTAAATATACACATAAACAAGATTTTGCCTCTAATTTCTCGAGACAAAAATTATATTCAAACAAATTTTTAACACAATTTTAACTATTTAATATAACTCCTCACACACGTGTGCCTTATTTTCCTCTAGCATTTAATTATATTATCAAATTTCACACTACGTGGATATGAAGTTTAAGTTCAGATTCATTCTCATCAATTCCACACGTGAAAATCGTGTGGGTCGATCATCATTAATTTTTTTCGCAACATAACAATATTTAAATTTGTATATTGAACTAAATTCACAATACATATCTAATTGAATTAAATCCACTTTGATTTTGGAATTCAAAAAAAAAATCTTTTTGGTTTTATAATTTTCATCTAATAAATTATTACTAGGAAATAAAATTAAAGTTTAAAATGATTTCGATCCAAATATTTCCAAGTTAGTTAAATATATATATATATATATATATATATATATTTTAAAACTAAATATCTTTAGTTCTATCAGTTTTATAAATATGTCCGGACTCTACTATATATATAAAACTTTAATCTTATTATTATAAAGATTAACTTTGAACTTTAATAAAAGGATGCAGGAACTAAATTGGAAAGTTGAAAATACATGCATCAAAATATCTCTAAAAATACATAGAAAAATGATAATTCGAGAATTCATACTATCCAACCAAGTTAAGTTGATAACTTTTTTTTGTTGAAATGATTTTATAATCTTCGTTGATTGGGTCAATTGTTTGATTAGCTAATTTTTACTTATTCAACCAAACTCAATCCAAACTAATAATATTATATATCTATGTATAATATTAATTAATAAGATTGGTTAATTAGCATTTTTGGTAAGAATGCATGTATTAGATTGATAACCTAAATTTTAGTATAGTATAATATATTTTTTAAACATATTTACGTACTATGAAGAGATTAACGTCTGTCTCTATATCAGATACCGGAGACATTAAAAAAGTAATATTATGGTGAGTCTTGAACTCAAGACATAGAAGTATACCCTCAAAACCTAAGCCTTTAACCACTGTGACACCCGAGACTTTAGATAAATTAAAAATAGTGGGATTAAATCTATTTTAATGTTTTTACGTGGGTAATTCGGCATTTTATTTTGGCTATATATTAATAAATGAGAAATCCATAATATTGAGGTTCTTCGATTAAATTTTATTGTATATTTTGCACCGCTCTATTTCATCCTAAAATTCATTTCTTCTCTGTCGTTAAATTCCTACTACACATGTAATTTATGAAAGATTTAAGCCACGTCTTTTTAATCTTTTTTTAAAGAGTAATTTGTAATTTAAAACATGATATGGTTTAAAATAATTCACCCAATAGTTTATTTGATACAATTATTAGGTTGGATTTGTGCAAATTAAAAATTTTCAAACAAATCAAGGTTTGAGGAAAACAGAGAGTTTGTTTGTGAGTTGTAGAAAATTAGGACAGCTTTTTAGCCGAAACGTGTGGGTGTAAATGTAAATACGTTTTTTTTTTTTCTGGAAAATACTTTTTAAATTCTTACTTAGATTTAATTTTTATGATATCACCTTTAATCTTTGAGATAATATCTAATTTTAAATTTTAATAGATTGAAGTGATTACTTTAGTTTTTAAGTAAATTTTATTTAAATTTATTAAATGGATGAGTGAGGCAGTTGATTATGAGTTAATCCATTTTAATTACAGTCTTGACTTCGAGTTCAAAAATCAATACTTAACTCTCAAAACACTTGTAACTCCAAAATCCAACCACCTCTAGAATAAAAGAATAAAGGATATAGGGTGAACAAAAACAAGTAATTTGGATTATTTCAAGTTGAGTTGGGTTATAAATTTTATTTTTGTTAGACTTTTTTTTTAAACCATTAATTTTTTATTTGTTCAATCAAAATCAATCCAAACTAGAATAATATTAATTATTTGTATATAATATTAATTAATAAGATTGGTTAATAAGCATAATAACCTAAATTTAAGTATAATATATATAATACATTTTCTTTACATTTTTACAAATATAAAGAAATTATCCTAATTTGAAAATTCAACTCAATATATAAATTGAATTGAGTTAGCCTAATACATAAAGTTAAAATCATTGGGGGAAGAAATTGGTTTAAAAAAGTCTTTTTCTATAATGCCAAAAAAAATTGTAAAATAGTCACTCTCTATATAGAGAGAGAGGTTACATAAATACAAAATTTTAAAGTAGTATTTCCTTTCTTTAAATTAGGTTTTTTTAGCTTAGGTCATAATTGATTGGGCAATAAATGAATAATATTCGATTTTCTTTCGAATTTATTTATTTATTATTATTTTTTAAAATTCGATTTTTTTTTAATTATGCAACAACTCATCATTTTCTAATATCAATAAATTTAAATATCAAATATTAGCATTCTACACGGTTCTATATTTTTTGTACAACATATTGACATGTCAAAATTATTTTTGAGACTAATGTTTGGGTCAATGATTATCCAGCATCATAAACTTATATTATTATTCTAGAGAGGCTTTTATAAATGTCATGTCTTATGTTTGCAATTTTAATTTATCAAAAACACATTTTAAATTTTAATTTAAATTAACTTATTTTCGGTAGTTCATAAACATCATGGACCGAGTTAGTGGTGTGATTGGTTATCTGGTATATTGTTAATATGCTTCCACTCCACGGTTACGAGTTGGATATCTGGAATCGGTATTTGTAATCCCTCCAGAAAGAAGGTACTTTCAATTTGTATTCTTAATTATTCTTAGGCTAAACTTGGATAGAAAATTTGTTATAAATAGAAAAAATTTCATCGTATGTGAATTCTAACCAAATTTCAAAAATAAAACAAATATATGAAAACTACTTTTTTTTTTGTTTTCAATTTTTAGTTTAGTTTTTAGAAATATAGGTAATATATAGATATTCATGTAGAAAAAAAACATATAATATGATAGTTGTTGTAAGTTTAAATTGAAAAAACCAAAAATTAAAATAAAATGGTCATCAAAGGAGAGTTTAATTATCAATTTTCTTTTAAGAATATTTATTTACCAACTTTTACACGTGTATTTCATGAAAGATTTAAGCCATCCTCTTAAAAATTGTTTTAAGTGGTTTATAGATTTAAAACATGATATTGGTTTAAAATAATTCATTCAACATTTATTTGATACAATTATTAGGTTGTGATATGTGCAAGTTAAAAAAATTCTTCTTCAAAAAAAAGTTAAAAAAATTCAACCAAATCAAGGTGCAAGTTGATGTACTATTTTAGATCTTCAAAGTTTGTGACAAAAATATTTAATTACTCCATTTAAATATGATTTCTACATCAAATTATGTAGATTTCATGAAAAAAGTTGAAGTCAACAATTTATTTGATCCTATTTTTTGGTTTCTACATATGTGAAATAACGTTTTTCAAACAAATCAAGCTTGGATGCACTATTGGAAATTCAAAGTTAAACTAATATAGTTCTAAAAAAAACATTTAAATCATTACTACAATTTTAACTTTCAATCACAATTTTTAAGGTAAATTTTTTATAACATACGATAACAATGTCATAAAATATAATTATTATAACATTAGTAAAATATCAAAAAGAATAAATTAAATTTTCTATGACAATTATTAATTGTTATGAAATTTTTATAACTTAAAAGTTATTAAATCTTTTCTTAAAAACGTGTGTTTTTAGTTTTTATGATAGTTTTTAATTTGTACTTATTTTTATTTTTGTTCAGTTAAAAGTCAAATTTGTAATAATGGATCATCGATATAATTATTAGTTTAAGATTTTGATGGATAAGTTTAGGAACATGAAAAATACATTTGATTTTATTCGTAATTTGATTAGTTTGAATATTTGTTGGGAGGGACATTAATTGCTGGATTTAAGATAATTAATTAGATGAGGGAGTAGTAGGTTTTATTTATTTATTTACTTAAGAGTGGCAGGTTTGGTGGAGCTGTATGTATGAAGAAATATTATCTACCACTAATACATTATTAACAACAACATTTGACTTTAAATATAGAGTTAGATTTCAAATTGTGTTGGTGATTCAAAGGTAGGATTTGGTGGTTGGGAGGAATAAATGGAAAATTCAGTAATTTTTTTTAAAAAAGAGGAGATTTTGCTAGATTTTTTTTTTTGGTGGTTCAAAGTTTGCTCATTTCCTCAATAAAAAAAATATTTTGCAATTAAGGAAATTGGTTTGATAGAGAGAAATGCGCTTATTGTAGAGAGAAAATAAGAAGTATTGGGAAAAAAAACCTCTTTGATATATGAAGACTTGAAGGATATAGCCTTGCAAAATAATAATAATAATAATAATAAAATCATTTTTAATAATCTATCGATTGTTTTTATTAAACAAAAATCAATCATTGGATCAGCGGCACAATTAATTATCTTGTTTTGTGTGTTAATCTTTTCAACTCTAATCATATTATCAGTTGTATCATTATGTAGGGTTTGTTGATCATTCTCCTTTTCCTAATTTAATTGGTTTTAATAATAACAAATTAATTCTTTTTCTTTTAATTTTATTTTATCGCAATTCACTAGTGATCTAAAAATGTTAAACCGAATTTTTGTTTTGAGTATAATCACAAAAGTGTTAATTAACTTCTATGCTAATGACATTTATTAATTTTACATATGTTGTTATTATTTTTATCATCATATATTTTTTACTTTTATTTATGAAATATTTTATTTCGATAAGGTTAGAAGTATACGATTATTTAAAGGAAAATTGTACTAGATATTCACTTTTAAGAAAATAATTACAAATCTAGTCATTCTTGAAACTATTTGTAAATCTATTTTTTCTTTCCAATTTAATTAATAATATTTTTTTATAATGTCTAATATGCCCTTATTTTCATGTTCTTTTTTCTCCTTTCCCTTCTATTACGCCAGTCATACGGCCACTTTTTCAGGTTACGGTTGTTCTTTTTTCTTTTTTCTTTTTTAAATTGCTTTTGTTTGAGCCGCTTGTCATGACACGTGGCAAATAACTATTTCTAAACTTGTTTTTATTATATTTTAAAGTAATTTCTTTAAAAAGTCAATTAATTAATTATGTTCCATTCATCTTTTTTCAAAATTTCATGATTTTCATTACTTTATTTTGTTTTTCCTTTCAAATACTTGTTTTTTACTTCATTCTTTTTTTCTATCCGTAGTGAATTTCAGTTTTCTAGATTTGGTGTTCCACATATCAAATTATCTAAGATTGAGAAATTATAATTGATGAACAATTTTAACAAAATAATTATAAATGTAACCGAATTTAAAAATATTTACATTATAATTATAAATACAGTTCAATATTGTATTATTAATACTCACTAATACAGTATTACATTGTTTAAAAAAAAACTAATACAATATTACATTATTAATACAATATAAATTATTCTAACGGAATAATTACAAATATAGTCAAATTTGAAAATATTTGCATCTATATTTATAAATACGGTTAATATTGTATTATTAATATTCATTAATACAGTATTATATATTATTAATACAGTATGAACTATTAATAAAATTTGCATATATAGTTATAAATACGGTTAAATATTATATATATATATATATATATATATATATTTGCCATATTAAATATTATATTATTGATGCCTACTAATACAGTATTAAATTATTAATAGAGTATCATGTATCATTAATACAGTATAAACTATTATTACAAAATATTTATAAATGTAGTCAAATTTGAAAATATTTGTATATATAGATATAAATACCATTTAATATTGTATTATTAATACTGATACAATATAATGTATTAATTATATCGTGCAACATCTTATGTTTTTTTCCCAAATCGTTCAATTGAGATTTATGGTGGTCACGTGGCTAACTTTCAATTTTTTTAAACTTGTTTCTTATTATTTTTTGTCCAATATAAATAAATATCGTATTTATATTTTTTTTAAAATGGGAGTGAAGAAGATGAAGCGTACACAAATTGAAGAGGCAGTTGAATTGTTTCCTTAATTATAGGGAGATATTTTAAGAATAATAGTTTTGTTTTGTAAAATATTTTCATTCAACTGCATTTATTAGATTTGGGGTAATAATGTCTTTCACTAACAAACTGAATTTTTTAATTCTAAATAAAAAATTAGTTTTGCTAAATTTTTTACGGATGTCCATATTTACAATTAATTTTTCTATATAGCCTAACCTTATAAAAAAAATTGACCTCTAAAAATATTTCATAGAATTGGTCTATTGAGAAATTAATTATTTTCTTTAAATGTGTAGAGAAGAATTTACCATTCCCTATTCCTCTCTTCAAAACTCCACTTATGGAGCTTTATCAGTTTGTTATGTAATTAGGCTAACCTAAACATAATAAACATTATACATTCTTTTTATTTCTATTTTAGATGAGCATTAAATAAATAAAAGATCTTGGTCACATTTGAATTGATATTCCTAATTAGAAAAGAAAGAACTTTTGGTTTTTCCTTTTTGGGTGAAAGAGGAACAATAATTTCCAAATTAAAAAAAAAAACTACATGAATTATTGGCCGTCTTTTCACAAAATTAAAAAAAAAAAAAACCAAAATTATTGTTTCTGTTCATTTTATATAATTAACTTATTCATAAGTATCTAAAATGTATAAATCAAGTACTCAAAAATAAAAAATAAAAAACAAAATGTACAAATCAAAATCTAGACTAAAATACCATTTTAATCCTTTAATAATCACTTTTATTTCATTTTAATTCCTAAATTTTCAAAAGTCTAATTTTTATTTATCAACTTTTCAAAAAAACTTTAAAATGATCCATTAAATAAAAGTAACCATGGTTAAATTTTTGATGAATTTTGACCAAAAAAAAAAAAAAATCCAAATAATTTTTGTGGATTTCGTCTTCTTCCTTTTCATATTTTTCCCTTCCCATTATTTTAAATCTAATTCAACGACCACAAAAGTTATTGTCATTCCACATTAAAAAAAAATGATAAAAGCTATTACTAACCAATATTACATAACTAAAAATAATTTTTAAAAATTTTAGGCCCGTTTATTTGTTTTTGTGTTTGGTTTGTTTAAAAAAAATCGTTATCATTAATGTTTGTCTTTTCTCCAATTTCTCGCCGGCGAGTAAACAAGATTCCGTCTATGTTCATCCCATGATGAAACGGTTCAAATCGACCGGACCTAGCGATAAAAGCTTGAATCTTTGCACTGAAAATTTGGTTTGTATTTGTTCTGTTCAAAATAATTATATGAAGGTCTGTTTTTTTGTCTAATAATTATAATTATGGCTTCGGCCATCACAATCATTATCCCTTAGCTGAGGAAAGTCCATTGTCATCCAAACACAAACTAAATAAATGGACCCAAAACAATTTGAACTAATTTTAGTTATGTAATATTTGTTAGTGTTTTATCATTTTAACTATCATACCAAACTCATTTTTAATGTGGAATAACACTTTATGACTTTTGTGGTTGCTCAATTAGATTTGAAATAATGGAAGGGGAAAATGGGTGACATAGGGAAGATGAAGAAAAAGAAGAGAAAATCCACAAAAATCATTTGGATTTTTTATTATTATTTTCTTGCCAACTCATCGAAATTTTAAGCATGGTTACTTTTTTAACCTAATGATTATTTTAAAACTTTTTATAAAGTTGAGGATCAAAATTGAACTCTTGAAAATTTAGGGACCAAAATGAAACAAAGGTAATAGTTGAGAGACGAAAATGAGATTTTAACTAGAAATCTAATAGGTAAAGTTACTTGAAAGGTCGAGTGGGTATTAAATACAACTCTTCCGCAACTTTACCAACAATAGCTAAATTCATTGCGTTTTAGGCTTCCATCACTTTTTAATTCCAATAACTAAAGTCCTGTTTGACAACAATTTGATTTTTTATTTTTGAAATTTAAGCTTATTTTTACTCAAATTTCATACAATATGCTTCATTTTTCCTCCAATGGTTTTTTTTTGAGAAAGCAGGTGAATGCTAATCAAATTTCAAAAACAAAAACAAACTTTGGGAAGTTAATTTTGGTTCAGTTTCTTAAATATAGGTACGGTGTAGATATTCAAGTAATAAAAAACCTATGGTGATGTAGTTGTTGTAAGCTTAAATTTTAAAAACCAAAAAATTAAAAACAAAACCGTTATCAAACATGGCCTAGATAATAACTTGTTTACTGAAGCGTTTGTTCACTTAAGACTCTCTTTATTTTAGTACAAGTAACATGATAATAGTATGTTATTATATATAGCTTGAGGAGGCTCATTTCATACTAAAAAATTGGTCATGCGACCGTATTCATGGACTCAGCACAAACATAATTTCAAAAAACAAAATTATAACCTTGATACCAAGTCGATCAAATAGAAACTTTACTGAACAAGACTCGAATTAGAAATTTAAAAATATTCAAAGAAGAATTTCGATGAGGCAAGTTAGGGATAACAAACATCTACGTACCTTCATTTAAAAAAAGAAAAAAAATACTTACCCTAATTAACTCGGCTCGACTGCAATTTAGATTAAGTACTATCTTAAGTTACTAGAACATTGTCCCTAAAAAATTCTCATTTTACTAATTTGTCAAACTTAATACTTAAATAAACAAACTTACAAAAAGCCAGGGATACTAAAAGATGAAATAAATAAGAGCCGTCGGATTGGTGGGACAGACTACAGACTGTTATTCGTCCAATAATGAATTAAACAATAATTAGAAGAAAAAAAAGTTTAAATAATAATTATTTTTTTAATTAACAATAATTGGGTATATACTAAAAAAAACAAACTATATTTGAATAACCAATTAGTTACTTAGAGATACATAATGTTATTTAAGTATTATTCTTTTAATTTAGTAATAACTTGTTTTTTTCGCGTTTTTGTTTACTACAATAAATTGTTAATAAATTATACCTTTATAAAAGTTAAATTTTATTTAAAAAATTAAATTTCCTTTTTGCAAAAGTTTTTTTTTTGGCTTTTTTCATAAATAGACTCTATTTGAAAAGTATTTGCAAATATATATATCTACAAAAATATTAGCAAAAGTAGATTTTGTTTTAATACATTATAAAATTAAAAAATAATGAATTACAATCATACCCTCATATTAGTTGTTTTTTTATTTTGGAAGAAAAATTTCAAAAAAGGAAAACTATTTCACATTCCAAAACCACAAATCGCAAATTTATGGGCATTAATTGTAGAAAAATATATCATTCGAAATCACATTTATTAGAGACGTTTCATCTTTAAAAAATAACGATCAAATTATTGGTTTTTCATTTGGGGAGTAAAATTTTAAAAAAGGAAATTCGTCTCACATTCCAAACCAGAAATTGCCAATTTATGGTGCATTAATTGTAGGACGAGAGTGGCGACAATACATTGTTAGATGTACTGTGTTGTGATTTACATACAGTATAGTTTGTAATGTACATGTTATTTAATTCTAGTAAGTTTATTTATAAATAAACCGTATGAGCGGCTGAACGTTCAATTTCGTTGATTGAAACTAGAACACATTTGATAACCACACAGTATTGAAACAACTTAGAATATACGGTACAACCATAATATATCATGTATCATACCGTATTTTTAAAACTTTGTGTTTTTTTAAAGTGTTTAATTTGTTAATATGGATACTTGTAGTGTGATTTAATATGTTTGCGACAACGAACAAATAATTTTGAATGTACAATACCATATAGTAAAACATTGAGAAATAACCTATGTAATATTTGTGAATTGATAGAGATTCATACTGTTGGAACAACTTCACACAAAATTATTATTCAAAGTGAGATCAATAGTAAATAAAAAAGGTCTCATGGGTTACAAAATTGAAATTGAAAGCATTAGACATAAAAAAAAGACTGTAATGTACAATCATCATTGAGTGAATGCGTTCCTCAATATTTATGCGACGCTCTTCAGCTACTTCATGATTATGGTACATCTCATTTTCATCCTACTGACCATTATGTGCAATACAGATTGGAATGCTTGTTGAACCTATAAGGAAAAGTTGTATAGTATTACAAAAATGTCCAAATAATATTGCTCTGTATTATAAGTCAAATAATATACATGTATAAACAATACAATATTGCGGAATGAAAATTTAATGAATAGTAATATGAGTACGAAAAATGTATTATACATGAATAAAAAAGAATAATAAACCATAAATGTATTGTGTAACTTATACAATATGTATAATGAAATAATGAAACATATAGAATTTTGTATAGTTTATACAGTAATATAACGTACGGTACATGGAAAACTACAGTAGATAATATTCAAGTATATATGACTTGAACATTTTAGTATGTAGATAATATTGTTCTACATATGATTTAAATACATTTCTAAATAGAAATATTGACATTGTAAATAACACTATGTGCAATTTGAAATGGAATGATTAATGAACCTATAAGGAAAAGATGTACAGTATAACTAACCTAAAAATATAGTATGAACATACGATATATAGTCAATTATACAATTTCTTTGACTATATAGAAATCGAGGACGTGTGAATATACGGTATATACTCAATTATACAGTTTTGTAGATGTATATACAGTCAATTATACCACAATATGAATTAGAAAGTACGAAGATACTACTGTTCTACATATGATTTTACTACATTTTCTAAACATGATTTTTGACATTCTAAAGATTGGAATATAAATGAATTAAATGTACAAAATTGACATAAATAGAAATAAAACATATCATACTAAACAATTTGAGACATATCGAATCACGACTATCTTTGAAAATGAACAAAGAACATGCTAATGGTGATGGATAAGTAACAAAAACGTGATACAAATACTGTGAAAAACGGAGATTATTGAGAGAATATGACTTAACTCGTATGATTATACCATCTGATCGGAGCTTTGTGGTCGAAGAAAATTTACATTTTACGTGGTGGCCGAAATGTGAAAAGAGAGAATGAATAGAGCTGAACAAACGAAAATGGAGGAATGGAGAATGAAGGAAGAAGAGTGAAACAGAAAAGGAAAGGAAGAAAGATGGTAGATAAATAAGAAAAGGAATTAAAATCTTTTGCATTAAAAGAGTTACAATTAAATATGGTATGTTTTAAAAGAATAGAAAATATGTTTAAATGAGTGTTTTAATTCAAAAATTTAGTATTAAGTGTGATAAAGGGCAAAATGGTATTAATGAAAAATTAATAATTACGAATTTTAATAAAAAAAATTAACTTTGCAAAAAAAAACTTAGGCACATATATTTGCAAATACTTTTCGGATATGATCTAGTTACTATAATTTCCTCTTTTTTTTTTTAAACATTCTTTTTGTAAAAGTTAGACTTTAGTTTGTATCATTTTTTAAATTATTATTCAATTTTATACATAACATCAATACTACAAAGTTATAGGGAGGAGATTACAAATATTGATTATATGGATCTAATTTGTCAACTGAAAATAGATTAATACCAAATTAGATAACACTGACGGTCCTATAGTATGTCAATTTTTTTTTTCGAGACTAAATTTAAAATTTTAAAATTATAGAAACTACCATCTATTTTATGTTCCTCACTAATTTTCAGCCTTTTAAATTTTAAACATTAAATTGTAACTTTTGTTTTCAGTTTCATTTATTTATTTGAAATATTTTAAAATTATAGTTATGATTTACCCTAATTTGTTTCGGAAAAGGAAAAAGTAAACGAATAATAAAATCACAAAAAGAAAGCATTGCTTCTCTCTTCTTCTTCCTCCGAATTTTGTAGGCTCCCGATTTCACAAGATTCTGTAAATTCATCAACGATTTTCTTTTTCCCTGTTTCTGATCTCGTTTTTCTTAAGGTTTGTACACTCAATTTCTCTCTATTTTGCGTTGAATTTCAGTCGTTTTTGTTCCATCTGTGTTTCTATTTGTTTTCTCTTATTGATCAGTGTATTGTTAGGATTCGGAAATTCCAAATTCCAAATTAGGGGTTTCTGTTTGTCTGTTCATACTGGATTGTAGAATCGATGCTAATTTTGCATCGGTTATGGGATTTTATTTTAGGGGTTTTTGTTGAGATATGTCTTGAACGATTCAATGCCCTATGATTACTTAGTCGGGATCTTGCTGCCCGGTCAGAGAGCAGATATGCAATCCAGTTTCCATTTTCGTATATAGGTTTGAGATGACAGTATATAAACTCGAATCAAACTCTAACACCTGTGATTTGACATTCTCTATTTTTGCCATCTTTAGTGAATTACGTAAATTCTTTGTTATTCTCTTTTGCGTTTTTCTTGGTGATTGCCATTTTCATAACAATTTTGTTTAAATTGCTAGTTTTGATGTTTTTGATCTTGATGGTGTGGTATGAAATTGTTGAATCTTGTTCTGATTTTCGTATCGAATGTGGTTTTGTTTGTGCGGTAAATTAGAATGGAGAGCGAGTTTGGAGAATCGACAAGCTTCCCACATCAAAACCCCTCTTGGTCTAGTAACAATGATAGTGCTAACACCGATACTGGCGATTTCGAATGCAATATTTGCTTTGAGTTAGCTCAAGATCCAATTATCACTCTTTGTGGCCATCTCTTTTGCTGGCCCTGTTTGTATAGATGGCTGCATCATCACTCACAATGTCAAGACTGTCCTGTTTGTAAGGCTGTTGTTGAGGAGGAGAAGTTGGTTCCTCTTTATGGTAGGGGCAAGGTACCGTCTGACCCTAGATTGAATCGATATCCGGGCATCGATGTTCCGAGTCGTCCTGCTGGGCAAAGGCCTGAAACAGCACCTCCTCCCCCTGTGGCTAATCAATTTGCAAACTATGGTTTTGGATTCACTGGTGGCTTTATGCCAATGGCATCAGCAAGGATTGGCAACTTCACTTTTGGTACTGCTTTTGGTGGTCTGTTCCCATCTTTATTCAACTTCCAGGTTCATGGATTTTCTGATGCTACAGTTTATGGAACTACTTCTGGTTACCCTTATGCAGCATTCAACACGTTCCATGGCGGTCATGGCCACCATGCTCTGCAACCGGCTAGTCCAGGTCAGAATGCTGATAATTTACTGAAAAATATCCTTTTACTTGCTGGTTTCATTGTTATTCTTGCCTTTCTTTGGGGGTAAAATGATCTTTAATCTCTGTGGAAATGGCCATAAGTGTAGAGATTTCTTTTTTTTTTTTTTTTTTTGAAAACAGAGATTTCATATAGTGCTTGAGAAGTAGATTAGTGAATACTGTTATCATAAGTATGCTTGATATTACTATCTCTGAAGTAGATTTCAGGATGTTTCTTCCTTTCCTACACACCAGTCCTCATTTACATCTGCCCACTGGAAACTTCTTTACATCAGTAGTAATAAAGCATAACTTGTAATTTATTTTAGCTAAGATTTCCTATGTATGATCCTGTGGTTACTGATTTATTTTTTTGGAAAAAAACAATACTTCCATTCAAACACAAACTAAACCAATACAATTATTCTCCAAAGTGGAGCCAATGTCAGGGGAGAGATTCCCCCTCCAAAATAAAGACTCCTCCTCGAACATGAGACAAGGATCCTTCCATAAAAATCAACACCATAATCCTTCTTGATTAACAAATCGGCGACTATGTTACAACGCACAATGTCAAGAGAAGCAATTAATTACTTAATATCAACAACGATATTGCTGAATTCAGAGATATCAAGGGAGTCATCAACAACTGCTTTAATAACATTTGTGGACTCCACCAAAATCGGAGGTAAAAACAAACTTTGAACATCTCTGAACTTTTTTAAATCCTCCCTTAAAGCTCTTCCTTCAAGAACCTTCACTGACTCACGCAGAAACTTTGATTTCCAACCCCTCTCCTCTCCCAAACTGTGATTACTGATCTTTCTCATGAAATTTCTGTATCTTCATGTGATTGTGCAAGGCATCTCACCATTAAGGAAATCTATCAAACTGAAATTATTGATCTTTTTTTTGGTAATCGTCGTCGAGAATTGGAGCTTTGCTCCACTACATACTTGGAGCATTTATGCCTGGCCCAAGGCTCTGACCCGAATGACAATAAATGATTTTACAATTAATGTGGGTTTCAAAATTGGACCAAAAACGAAATTTATCAAACTGAAATTATTGATCTTTTATTGGAAAGATGTTTCTTTGCTTCAAGTTAATTGGCAGCCTGCTGACATTTAAGACATGGTTGCCCATTTTACTACAATAGTTCATTAATCTACTCTAAAATTTGCTAGACCACTTGATTGTTTGTTGCTTTGAAAATTCTTAGTGTTCATTTTTTGGAGTGTTACTGATTGCTCATGCTCCTGTGTGTTTGTGTTTTTTTTAATAATAATTTTTCATTAGGTTTGATGTTTCTCGTGTTTAAACGGGATTTTAGTTCTGAACTAGCTTGGTTTGCTCTCCTAGAATTACAATGGATTTTCATTTTTTTTAAACCGAGAAATCGAAGTTTTGCTCCACTATATCCAAAGTAATAACGTTCGTCATTAAGCCAGACATTAAGAGATATTGAAGGAATAGAGACACGTGGGGTGTCTACAAATTAATGTCACTGGTGATTTTTAATCTTGAAACCTTGGAGAGCATATCTTCAAAACTCAAACCTTCAACCCTCTTAGCTATTCCTTGGATACAAATTTTGCATTTGATATTGACCGGTTTAAGTCGGGTTTTGGTGAAAATCGTTGTTTGCCTAATTTGTGTGATTTTTTTACTTCAACAAACATTTAAAGGTTGGAATTCACAAGTTTGATCTCTTAGTCACTAGGTATGTTTTT
The DNA here is from genome assembly GCA_036507275.1 of Sicyos edulis. Classification (NCBI taxonomy): domain Eukaryota; kingdom Viridiplantae; phylum Streptophyta; class Magnoliopsida; order Cucurbitales; family Cucurbitaceae; genus Sicyos; species Sicyos edulis. The sequence goes on along the minus strand of CM071855.1, from coordinate 2,671,820 downwards.
GTTTGCTCAAAAAAACTTACCACCTTCCAATTTTTTGAAATATCTACAATGGAATCTAATTGATCGTTTATTTTTCAACCACTTTCACTTTATTTATTTGGTCTTACATTAATACATTTTTTTAGGAAACGAAAACTTTGATCGATGACCTTGTTAAAAAAAGTTTAATTTTGACCAACACCTTTCTCCATAATAAAAAAAGAATAAAAAATGACCTGCCATGTAAGTGATAAATGTATTGGAAACTTCTTCGTAATGTGTGATTAAATACAATATTTTGTTGTCAATTACTTGGAAGGGTATTTGCGGTGTATAACAACTTTTTTACCACAGTTTACAATTATAATACATTTTTAAAAATAATTCTTTTTATAACAAATTCTGCCATTTAAAAAAAAAAATTACCTTTTTTATAGAAGACTTTGATAGAATCTATCATTCTCTAGTGATGGAAGTCTATCAATTTTATCAGTGATTGATTCTATCGGTTCTTATTGATAGACTCGTGATAGAATCTGATGGAAGTCTATCAATTTACTTTATTTATTAGTAATTGATTCTATCACCCTTTATCGATAGAATCTATCAATATGAAGTCTATCAATTTATAATTTTTGCTATATGTGCAAATATTTTCATTATTGTACTATTCATGTAATATTTTATCCATTTTGTAATATACATGCAAAATCCCCTACTTGAAACCTATCAATTTCACTTTATTGAAGTTTTTACTATATTTGAAATTTTTCTAAAAATTTGATATTGGTTGATTTCTTTCCATGAAAAATTCCCTAAAGTTTACTTTGTTTTCATTTTAATCCAAATTTAAAATCTTTTCTATTTTTTTAAAAAATTTTTTAGCTTGCTTCACTCGAGTTCTTAAACTAGAAACATATTGGACTGATAAACTGTCCTCTGGGCCATGGGCTTAATATGGGCTGGTATTTTTTTTTTTTTTAGTACAAATTGGGGGAGGGGGATTAAAAATACCGAATATACAAGTATATGAATAACTAGATTATTTCTAACAATTTATTTAAAATGAATACAGTATTTCCATTTTAATTATTATTGCTTGATTCTAGGCTTTTGACATTGTTTCATAAACTGTCCTCTTCAAATGCATACATGTGATTTTCAATTTTTAAGTTTTGATATTCTCAAACTCCACATTTCAACATATTTGAATTCTAAAGAGTCGACAACTTAGTCCATCACTTTGGTTTTTGGTTTTACCCATTTCTTTTTTGAAATGCTTAAGCACTTCGAACTACCAAAAAGACCAAACCTCGAATGGCAATCATATATGACTTAATAACTAAAAAGTTAATATTTTTAAAATATGGGGAAAATCAAAAGTCAAAAAATGAAAATATTAGACCAATCTTAAATTGTAAAAAGAAATCCCCACTTGGAAATATTCGTGGGCTCAGCCATGCTAGAGTATTCATCCCCTCAATGTATGTATACAAATTTAACTGATTTTATTGAAAGGGTAAGTGACACAATAATTTCATTATTAAGTGGTAATCCAATTTAATACCACCATCATAAGTTCAATTCCTAAAATTGATTTTTAGCTCTCATTTATTTCAGAATAATACTACATTCGAGGTAGGGTTTATAGTCTCCAACCCCCAATTTGAACTAAATTTTTTTCACAGATTTATATGAAGTAAATGGTAATTGACTTACATAAATAAATAAATAAAAGCATAGGAGAGGAAAAAAAACAGATGCATAATCATTTTTTTTAGATCGATGCATAATCATATTCCCATAAAATGATATATTGGCAACATATGCCGCTTGAGCTACTGCTCTATTGGCAATAGATGCATAATCATATTCCCATAAAATGATGATAAACAGGGAAAAGGAGCATATTCCTTTTGGGTGCAATTGTAAAAGCACTAAAAAGCAAGACCACAAGAGGGAAAATTCAAACACATTGCTTTATTCCATATAATTTGAAGAATAATTCTACCTTCCATTTAATGTGGCATTTTTTTTTCCTCACCTCCTTTATGCAATAGTTGTTTATAAGGTACATTCTGTGTACACCTCATCTTATAAAAGATGGAATAACACTTTGTCTATTTTTATTTAAAATTAGTTCAATTATAGAACTATACTCTTCAATTATATAAGTCCAAGTGGACCTAACTAATAATTGACATGTATTCATTTCTCTCTTCAACTTAAAAGTTCAAATCTCTATAACTCACCTTTGTTGTATTAAAAATATTTGGACTATATGAGCTCACTATCTCCCTAATGGTAGATTTAACTTTTAAATTAAATTGAATGGGTTGGTAGTTTGATGATTACCTTGTTTGGAGGTAATCCAATTCAATACTATATTCATGGATTCCATCCCAATAATAAATATTTGGCTCTCATTTATTTGATAGTAGTAGTACCCTTTTTGTAGTGTTTGTGGTCCCCTTTCCTTAACTTATACTCACAATAAAAACTAAAAACTAAATGGAGTAAAACTATTTTTCTTTAGTTTAGGTTTTTATTATAATACAAAATAAGTATATTTTAAGACACTTAATTAATTTTCCTTTTTGAAGAAATAATTTTAGATGGAAACTTAACAATTTGTATCAAAGTCATTTCCTTTATTGAAAAAGCAAAGTAGTTTTGGAACACAATGATCCCAAGTACATGAGCTTTCTTATGATAGGGCTGTTTGAGCTAACAAATGTGGACAATAGCATTCCTCTCCCATGTGATGTGCTTAAAGGAAACCCATACAATTTTTTGAGCTGTTTTTCTTTAGTTATAATATTTCATGTATTTTTAGAGCTCGAACCTGTGACGCTATTGTTGAACTAGTTTACAATCAAACAATGAAACAATTGCGCCAGTTACCCATTCGGTTGATGGTTTTATTGTTTGGTGGTCTCGATAATCCATATTTGGCCTCCCAATATTTATTGTCTAGATCCGCCTTTGTATACAATCTTAACTAATTATTATTGATACAACCTAAGAGTGCTAATAATAATTTCAATCTAACTCTCAAACTTTTTAACATAAATTTGATCAACAACTTCAAACTTATCATTAATTACGATGGGGATATTAATAACTATATGAAAAAAAAAATGGGTATAGAGAACAAAATGATAGAGTTGTATGACTTACCACATGAGACCAAAAAAAAAAAAACTTAGAATCCTCCGTCTTAATTATCGTTGAAAAAAAAACTAAATATTATCTTCAATAATTAGATCTATTTCAATAAAATATATAATAACTTTGAAAGAGTCGAATTGTACTTAGATTACGTATGTACAATGTGATAAATGAGTCAAATACGTGAAAACGAAACGTCTTGAATTTAATTTCATGAATGAACCGACGTTATTTTTGGGAAGTTGGTTAAATTTAATTAAATGAAGAAAAAGAAAAGTCAGAAAAAATAAATGTGGATGAGATGAATGTGAAGGGAGTGGGACCAGTAATTATTTGAAAGAAATGGAAATAAAATGGCTAAAAATGCACTTTAGATTTTCTGTTTATTTATTTTGTCCGTTCTTTTTCGTGTTTTTTTTTTTTTTTTGAGTACGTGAGGGAAGGGGACCAACAAACCCTAGCACGACTACGGTTAAATGATATGAGAGTCAAATATCAATTTCCAAACTCGTGACCGTAGAGTTAAAATGAATTAACACCAGACAAGATAACAAATTGCGTCACTGACCAGTTTGTATTTAATATTAAATGTTAAGATACTTGCCACGGAAGTAAATTTTTAAATAATATAATTCAAATACGTTTTTTATTTGTTATTGTATCTAAATTTAATATGGTAGATTTACTAGGTATGCCCTAAATGTATCTGGGCAATATGGTATAACTGTCAACTAGTTAATATGATATGATGTAGGTGTCATATATATATATATATATATATATATATATATATATATATATATATATATATATATATATATATAATAAGTAAATGAATGTCTTAGATCTTCCAATTCTTAATCCACATTCATGAACAAACAAAAAAGTTGTGAAATCATGAGATAATAGGAGCAAAAAGGATAAGAATAATTATTGGGAAAATTATTCTTTTACACACATTTGGGATACCAAAATCATTTTCCTAAAAATCTTATTTCCTAACTTTTTTAATTATTTTTTATAATTACTTTTTTAAAGATATTTGCTTTTCGTTATTTCTACTCACGATTTTATTTTTCTAACATTGTTTTATTCTCTCAAATATAAATTAATGTATAAAATCATTTTCTTTATTTGAATACATATAATTGTTCTTTTTTTATTAAATTTTTGTCTCTCGTTCTTCTTGATAATTTTCATTTTCTTCATAATCCATTCTCTCCCTATATTTCGTCTTATTAGATGAAATTAAAAATCAAATCGATGTAAATTTAGGCTTAACATAAGTATATTATGACTTATGCTCAATGTGAATATATTGCAAAAATATGAAAATAAATGTATTCTAGCAACTTTATTATTATTAAGATAAAGTTTATATTTGTGATAAAAAAAAAGTCACGAGTTGAATTCTTACGTCTCAAAATATTGAACTAAGAGAACTATTTAAAAAAAACTTTTATTGTCAAATTTCTATACATATATTAGTGTTTTTTTTTAAATTGAGAAATCGAAACTTCGCTCTATTTCAATGGGTATTATAGTTTAAGCGTTTTTCAGCATCCTGAACGAAGGATCTTTCAAGGAACCATACCTTGAAGTTCTTAGTTTCATGTCCCTTGGGGACGTTAATTATTATTAGTATTATTATTATTATTATATATGAATTAAATTTCTTAACTTAAATTTGAAATCATATAATGTTTTCATTCCTTTTATAAATATATAGTTTTCATAAAATAGAATCCAACATATTTTTATATTAAAAAAAACCCAACACATTTGACTAATCATAGGACTAATTCCTTATTAATTGAGTAAATAACTGGGTGCAATATTTTTGAATTGATGAAAATATAAAATTAGTTAGAAAATAATAAAAAAGAAAGGAAAAAATTGGTGAAGGGGGAGTTTTGGCATGTGAGGCACATGGTCTTGTTTAATGAAATCTCAAATAATGAGGGGAAGTGTTTAGTTACATCCAAACAACTCCCTTTCTAATCATCTCTTCATTCTTCACTTCCACATGCATTGCATTTTATTACAATTTTGCTTCAATCAATTTATTGTATTATTTATTGTTTATCAATTACCTATTTGAAAATGTTTTTGTTGTTGGAAAAATATTTACTTCCTTGTGAATTCCGTATTGGTAGATATAAGGCAATTAATAATAATTTATTACTATTATTCACATTTTAAAAATATCCAACTAACAACGTATGAGGTCAATTTTCATTTTAAATATTATTGAATAAAAAAAAACTTCAAAAGAAATCATGGTTTACCTTTTAAAAAAAATATTGAAGTGGTTGAATAAAAATTTTCCTTATTGGATTATATATTTTATAAAAATAAATAAAATATATTTTAACATAAGTTTGATTAGTCATGAAATCCTTCTTTTAAAAAAAATACTGTAGAGATAAATCAATAAACCAAAGAAGATTGACATAAGTGTATCTCAACAAATTTATTATTATTATTTTTTAAATGTGATTGACATAAAATCTTCCAAATATGTAGTATAACTAAACATATTTATAATTAATATAATAAATTTTTAATTGTGCGATTAAACACATCTTTTACTGTTTTAAAAAAACACATTTTAATTTTATCCTTTTTAAAAGTTTAGTTATAAAATATTTGTATTGAAACTATTTGAAGAATACATGTATATTGAAACTTATACAAAAGTATGTACCTTTTAAAACATTTTGTTATTTTTCTCCTAAATAATTGTCGACTTTCAATATATAGTACTTTTTTTTTTTGAGATATCAATATCTAGTATTAATAAGTATAAAAAAAAAAACAAAAAACAAAGGCAACCCGAATAGTAATTAACAATTTAAAATATACTAAAGCAGTATGAAGAAAAATTTTCAAATTAATAAAGAAAGACTAAAGGGTCCAAGTGGTTGTAAAATAATGCCAAATTTTTTAAATAATAATTCAAATTTATTTAATTACACAGCTCTATTAACAAACCATAGTTTTGTGTCTGACCTAGGAAATAACGTGGTTACCTTATTAAAAAAAAAAAAAAAACGTTAAAACCATAAAATTTATAGTTGAGTCTTCAACTTTTAATTTTATTAAAGAACAATCCCCTTTTTGTCCGTTCTTTCATTTATTATCATCATTATTTTACACGCAATCAATTAACTTTAAGCCAAGTTAAATTCATTCCAAATTCTCGTATATTTATTTCTTTAGAATTCAAAAAAAGCCAAAACATAACTACTCTATAAAATTAATTACAAAATAGTCAAACAAGCTTAAACGCAAATAATGAAATTGTTAAATATAACACATGAACAATGAATATAAGAGATGCATAATATAAATAATAGCATTAATCAAAATTATGTTCATCTAACCATGTGAGCTTGTCCTAAAAAAATGAGAATGATAGTACAAACTATAATATTGAGTTAGTCTTTAAATTTATGATCTAATTTCAATTTTTTAAAAATATTTTAAAATTAAATATTTTTATTCGAAACATTCTAATAATGCCAACTTATAGTGTATTTTTTAGTTTTCTTTTATAATTACTTTCTTCTAAAAATCAAATTTACTTGAAAATTAAAATAATATAACTTCATTAATATATTGAAATTCAAAATTAGTTTAATTATCATTTTAGTCCAACATTACTTTATATAACTAATGATTTTATTATCTTATGAACTAAAAAGGGAGTATCATTGAAATATCATAAGTAAAAGTATGCACCAAAATGGTCGGAGGCCCGATAGTTTCATTATTTGGTAAAAAAAATGTATTTATTCATTCTTTCATGTATTATTATTATTAAATGAAAGGAAAATATTTTTTTCCTATTTGCTCGAGATGATGATGTTACAACTATTTTATAACCAAATTCATAAGAATAAATTAGGCTGGGCATGTGGATCCCACTAGGAGGCCCACGTGTCAAAATGGCATTCAAAATTACACATCTGTCCCAAAAATAAATGCTGTGCTAACAATCTGGTTGGACTTGACTACATTCAATGCTGCCCTAAATATCCGGAACGAATACAAACAACACCTAAAGCCTTTTTCATATTTTCTACCCCATATTTATTTATATTTACTTTGTCACTTTTTCTTCTTTTATATACTTTAAAAAATATATTTTTTTAGTTTTTAGGTTGGAGTTCTAATTCCACTATTTTAGATTTTTATAATATTGATTTTTAGTTTTGAAAGAACAAATCGTTAACGAGTCTATCGATATTAATTGAAATTTGGGACCGACAAACCCTATATAGAGAGTACAACTACTCTCAAATAATATGAGAGTCAGATACCAATTATCAAGCTCGAACTCGTAATCGTAGAATTGAAACGGTTTAACACCGAACAAAATAATCAACTGCGTCACTCACCCTCGATACAATAAATCTAATTAATTATATATGTAATATTACTTTTTTTTATTTATAAAGTTGGTTAATTGAACTAACCGATTAATTTTTTATTAATTTTTTTTTAAGTGTCAACGACCGACACATATTTAAAATCGAACGATCGCCCTCAAATCGGTCGGTTTCGATCAGTCGAATCAGTTTTGGAAGAATTGATGAACATCCTTAAAAAAGGACAGTATTAATTTCACAATTATTTAAGTGTTTAATTTGATGAAGCTGCCTAAAATGGATAAATTCTTATCCTAAAAAAACAAGATATGAGTTTTTTTTAAGGACATAAGATATATATGAACAATTAAACAATAAATAAGAGCGGAGTTCTTGAACTCACAACATTTGGGGTTATAAATTCATAATGTGCTAGACTCTTATTAATATATAGTAATTGAGTTTTGTTTCAACAACATTTTAAGGAATATGTCGAAAGGAATTTACCCTAGCATCATCGCGTTCTACCTCTTATATTATATTTGTAGTATAATTTTTGAAATAATTCATCTATAACACATAATTTTTTATCATCGATAGAACTCAACCAATCATATAACATAATTTTCTATTAGTGATAGAACTCAACCAATAATACAATTCAATTTGAATTTTTTTTACTATAAATTAATTAGTTTTAGTTTCGTGCAACAAATGAAAATACTTTATCCTTTTCTTTTATTATACATCCAAAATCTCTTAAATTGAAATATAGAAGTTCAACATCATTACTTGATTATATAAAACGTTATAATAATCGAGTTCTTAGTTTTCATTATTTTATATTTATAAAAAAAGATGTTGTGCAGTGAATTTAGACTATATCAAAAAACATTTAAGCAATTCATAAAGTTGAGCTGGAAATTGAATTTAGCTTAGTTAAAAAAAGAAAAGAAAATACTTGAGCTTCTTAGTACGTGGATGGCTTAACAAGAGAGATGTAGCCAAAACTCAATCATTAAGTTGAATATATAATACTAAAAAAAGATAATATTTTACTTAAATAAAGTTATTTCTTGAGCATTATTTAATTAAATTATTTATATTCCGTTTTAATGGGACACATTTAAAATAAGAATATAATTATCATTGACAAGATTTTATGATATGGTTCTAATTTGTCATTATGTTTTATTTGTAGGTTTGAATATAAAATACTAAAAATACAATATATCATCATTTTTATCCCATAATTGTAATGTTTCCATTTCATTTTATAAAAATAAAATTAGTTTTTTTTTTTTTTTTTGTGTAAATTTGCTAATAAAATCATAGTTGAACAGCATTAAAGACCCATTCAAGAGTGAGAATCTCTATTATTGAATTTTAAAAATTAAAAGAAAAAATTTAGTGTATTAATATCATGTTGAAAGAAAAGCAGGGTCTATTTTTATTTGATTATTTGATTACTTATTTTTTATCCATAGACCATCTTAATCCTTGAAAATTGATGTAAAAAATGTCACCAGCTGTCATCAATTACGTTATTTTCTTTTTGTTTTAAATTAAGATTTATTCATTTCAACGCTTTCAATCCCCACTTTACATAAAAGAGAGAACCCAATGACCGAAAAATTAAATTTCATAATATACAAAACTCGAAAATTATTTATTTTTATAATTTTAAGCCCAATTTATTATAAACTCTATTGAGGAATTTTAAAGAGTTCGTCACGTTTTTAACTTGGTTCTTATAATTTTAAATGATTTTTTTTAGTATAAGTTGGGAGAAGAGGAATACAAATACCAATTTTAAGGATCGAACGTGTGTAGATGAAATAAAAATAAATTAATACAAAATCAAATAATCAATCAAGTTACCGACCCATTTAATTATAATTTTAAATGATTTAGCTTAAGTTTGGCCTTTATACTTCCCATCATCCTCTACTCATTTTAAAAGTTTTTTTTTAATTCTAAACCCTAATATATTTAGCAAGTTATATGAATGAAATCAAAACACAATAAAACGACCAAAACTAAAATGAATTTTACATCATTAAAAGAGTATACACTATTAATAATTCACATATATTCTTCTTTGTGAAATCTAAAAATCAAAACTAATAGATTATGACAAATTTAATTATATCAACCAACGAAACTATAATTTTTTAGTCATTAATTTGACTTATTAAATCAGTTTTTACCGTATTTTAATTTATTCTAAAATTAACGTCCATAATCTATTTTCCATTCTTTATCATTCATAAATAATCGCTATATAAAAAGTTCTCAAAAGAAAAAATCACGGTATAAAAATACACATATTTATTGTTTATATATGTATTTAAAAATAGTGTCGAGCCAATGTGGGTTCAATTAACTTCAAAGCCACGCAGAAACCGCGGCAGTGTCCACACTTTCTCATTCATTTATATCTCTCTTTTTTTCCCTCTTTCATTTTCCAAAATAATTATTAAAAAAAAAAAAAAAAAATCATTACTAAATCTCCACTTTTCCCACTCCGGGACATGCCTCGCCCTCCGCCACCGTCCAAACACCGCCGCCGCCGCCGCTCCTTCCTCCCCATCCTCCTCTTCATACTCTCCACCGCCGCAACCGCCGCCACGAAGTTCAAAGAAGCCCCCGAATTCTACAACTCCCCCACCTGCCCCGCCATCGATCCCAACGCCGGCGACATCCTCTCCTCCGATCAGGCCGTCCACGTGGCGATGACCCTCGACGCCGCCTATCTCCGGGGATCAATGGCGGCGATTCTCTCCGTTCTTCAACATTCCTCTTGCCCACAGAACATCGTCTTCCATTTTGTCTCCTCTGCTTCCACCGACACCGGAATTCTCCGATCAACGATTTCCTCTTCTTTCCCTTACCTGAAATTCCAAATCTACCCCTTCGACGCCGCCGCCGCCGCCGGTCTAATCTCGACTTCGATCCGGTCCGCGCTCGATTCGCCTCTCAATTACGCCCGCAATTACTTGGCGTCGTTGATTCCTCACTCTGTTCGACGTGTCGTTTATTTGGACTCCGATTTGATCCTCGTCGACGACATTGCGAAACTCGCCGCCACCCCACTCGGCGAGACCGCCGTCCTCGCCGCGCCGGAGTATTGCAACGCCAATTTCACTTCCTATTTCACCCCCACCTTCTGGTCCAACCCGTCTCTGTCTCTAACCTTCGCCGGAAGAAACGCCTGCTACTTCAACACCGGCGTTATGGTCATGGATCTGTCGCGGTGGCGCTCCGGCGACTTCACGGCCAAGATCGTCGAGTGGATGGAGCTCCAGAAGCGGATTCGGATCTACGAACTCGGGTCGCTCCCGCCGTTTCTCCTCGTTTTCGCCGGATTTATTGCTCCGGTCGATCACCGGTGGAATCAGCACGGCCTCGGCGGGGATAATTTTCGAGGGCAGTGTCGTAATTTGCATCCCGGTCCGGTTAGTCTATTGCATTGGAGTGGTAAAGGAAAACCATGGGTTCGGCTCGACTCGAACCGGCCTTGTCCGCTCGATGTTCTTTGGGCTCCTTATGATCTTTTGCATACACCCTTTGCTCTTGAATCTTAGTTTTCGAAAATATTACGTTCGAGTATGACCTAAATATTAATGTTTGAATATGAACCGTATTCTATTTTATTTTAAACAAAAAATAGAATACGAGAGCATATAGATAGATATTAATATTTAGTTGTCGGTCGACATGTAAAAACCCCTTCAATTAAGCTCTTTGTTCATAATGTTCTTTGAGGAATTTTTGGTGTTTATTATGGTGGTTTTTTAATTGTTAAGTGTAAGAAGAAACACAGATTATTGGAGATTTAAGAATCATTAGTGTCTCTCAATCTTGTTCATATGTTTTTTTTTATGTTTAATTGAATATAGAGAAAGCCTATTAAGAAAGAGCTTTCATTATTGCATTTTTTTGTGCTTTCCTTTTTTTTTTTAAACGTAAATTTTGATTATGTTTTCATTTATACTCTGTTTTGTAACAGATAAAGTGAATGGGATTTGGGTGTAAAGATGTTTCTAATGATTCATTACGAGTAATTAATAGAAAAGATGTGAAAATCAAACTAAGTTATTGCAATTTACAACATTAAGGATTAATGATTATTGATATTTACAGTTTGATTTTTCATCTTCTATCAATAGTGAAAACCATGATTTTTCTGCAGATTCCTTGGAAGATTTAGCCTTTGGCTCTGAGATGTAACTGTTGAAATGCAGCTACGGTTACTCGGTCAGGGATTTCATTGCTCGGTCGTATTAGGGTCTTATTAGAGTATACTATATATACTAAGACTGTTGTTTCGTTTGCCAAATCTTTTATATACTTATCTCGTACATAAAACTGTTTTTGTATTCTGGACGAGGATGGAGCTAACCCAACGTCAGTGAATAAGTATGCGATTTTTTATCTCTAACTCTATATTTCTTGTTTGTTGTTTACAATTTTGATAGCAGGAACTTAAACTGAGTAAAAATGAAAATTGTCCTTATCATATCTGATGAGAAGACTACCGATTTCACTAAGTTTATATATCCATTGATTGTGGCTGTGCACTTCATTTTCATTTTGGAGAGATTAGTGATCTCAAAAATGGAACTTTCATACTTGGGTATAAAAGATGTTACAAAAAACTAGAAAAAAAAAACAATAAAAAATGAGAAAAAAAGAGATTTACATATTTACTAACCGTGTGTTAGCACTATACGCTTACGAACAAAAAGAAAGAACTATTTTATTAAAGAGATTAGTATATAAATGTTGTTCAAATCAAAATTTGGTTTTAAGAGAGTTTATAGAGTGCAATCTCGTCAGACTCTGTTACAACATATGACTCAATACATGATCCCTGCTCGTTGGCTAGACAATGAAACTCACGACTAATTAATCGTAGGACAACATAGTTGAAAGGTAGTTCACAACAAAGAAACTAAGCCAGCACCGCAAGGTGTTTGATTTTTTTCCTCTCATGCAAAGTCTTATGAAAACGACAATCAATAACCAATCAAAGAATAAAGTAAACGCAAGAGAATTGAAGAAACAACACAAAATTACGTGGTTCACTAACGTTGTGTTAGCTAGTCCACGGGTAGAGAGAGAGAACAATTGTATTGAGGGGAGGCAAATTCCAGAGTACAATATGAATATCATAACACAACTAGGGTTTAGTTCGAGTTTATATATGCACCATCAATAAACCCTATTATAGAATGTGTAGGTATTAAACAGAATGCGGATGCGCTAGCAAAAACAGAACGCACAACATAATGTGAAAGCGCTAACACTGCAGAATGCGAACGCGGATTGCGCAAAACATAGAGGAAAGTCGTGTTACAAAAAAGTATTGTTGCAATGCAGACTGGGCGATACGCATATGCGAAAAGCATTGTGCTTGCTTGAAGCTCTGAAAATCTGAAAGAAAATGCAGTTTTGTTCTTTTTGATTGCCATTTGTGATGGCATAGATTGGTTCAAACGAATCTTATGATATATTAATATATGATTTATACTCTTTTCCTATGAAGTTATCATAAGTTGCAATATTTTAGGATTAAAGGACAAAACTTTACCAAATTGAATTATTATATCATTTCACTTCATTTTGTCTTTTTATTTTAGCTTACGTAAATGTTTGACTAACCAAAAGTTGCACCATGGTCAATGTAATACACAATTATTGTTCGTAGAATTTCAACCCGAAGTATTTGTAATTTTTTCTTGATTTGAAAATGAGAGGGCAAATAGTTATTTGTCACTAAACTATTACTCAATTCTATGATTTGAATTAAAATTATGAGTTCGGACTTTTTATAAAAAAGAGTGTATTTGTTTTTTTTTATAAAAAAGAGTGGAGTGGAAGATAATGAAATGATTAATAGTAGTTAGGAGTGGTTAACTACTCGTTTGGAAATTGAGGTTAATAATAGTGGAATAATCAACTACTTGTTTGGAGATAAGATTAATAGTAGTTGAATGATAAATTTGATGTAAAGTTTAGTAAAATTTAATGTAAAATCTGATAAAAGAGTTGAAAAGGAGTTGAAGAATACTTAAACCGTGGTTATTTACTACAAAAAAAGACAAACAAGAGATTTTTGAAACCGTTAAATACTACAAAAAAAAAACAAACAAGAGATTTTTAAGGAGTGAATAACCACGTGTCCAAAAACAAGAAATTTAATCAAAATTTGAAATTCAGATTTGATAGATAACAAACCCAAAACATTTTGTAGCAACTTGAGACTTCTTGACTATTTAAATGTTAGTAATGATTTTAGAATAATCTAAAAATTAAATAATATATTTTTTAAATATAAAAAAGTCTGGTGATAGAATTAAAACTAAATTTGGTTTTTAAAATGATGTGGATTATATGTTAATTTTCTTTCAAGCATAAAAATAAAATTTATAATTTAATCTAATATAAGGGTAAATACCCCATCTAAATTGCATAGTGAGCATTGATGTAACTTTTTAACTTAGCTAGGGAAGTGAGTTTTAAATATTGGATTCAATTAGAATCTGAATGATTGGGGTTTGACTTTAATAAGACAAGATTTACTTGAGATATTAATTACTTGTTTAAAACTAGATGCTCTATTTATGATCTAATTGGATCATGAACTTTTCTTTTCATAAAAGTTACATTGACTTTCTAATTTGATTTTTCTTTTCCCAAATCGAGATAAATTGATATATTTTCCCCCTAAAATCTTTTACCTTTCATTTATTATGAGATACTTCTTTTATGCGTTTATGCCCACTTCAATATTTCAGTAAATTGGGTCAGTGCCGCTCGACGGAATGGTTTCACTGTTTGATTATAAATCTGTTCGACATCACTGTCACACATTTTTCTAATATATATATATATATATATATATATATATATATATATAATTAAATTAAACAATATTTGGGATTCAAAGTCCCAACTTGGTATTATGTAATACATAATATTATTAGAGTAAATTATTCCTCTTAGCGTTTTCAATAATATCCTCGATTTGTAGACTACTCTTTTAATTATTTATTTTTTTGAGTTCAACATTATTATAGCGTAGAATTTCGAATCTATAACCTCTTAATTACTGAGTTCACTAGACTTTATTTATTATTATTATTTTTTTGCATAATCTTTTATTTTTGACAAAAAAAATATCTCACCATGTGCTATGAGTAGTGACAATGTGAACATAGATTTGAAAATTTTGAACGAACCTTTCAGCTTTCTCTTTCATTCATGTGTCTGGGCCAGACCAACACTGCTTTAGAAGTCATTAACATATTGTAGGATATTTTGTTTAAAAAACAATTATGAGAAAAATGAATTTTATTTATTTTCAGAATTTATAATACCAACAATTTTTTTAATCATTAGAGTGGAATTGAAGTTTAATTTCTATTTGAAATAGAGTTAGATTTTAATTTATAATTAGTTATTGAAGTTTAAAAGTACAGTTGATATTAGTTTGACTGAACTGAAGAATGACCTAATTGGAAAAAAAAAAATTAATGAAGAATAACATGTTAGTTAACATATGCTTATAAGCTGCTTCAAAAAAAAAAATGCTTATAAGACTTTGATCATATGTAATTTTCTAAAAAATGTGTAAGAATTATGTATAATATAAAATTTAAAATGTAGTTCATATTTGGTATATGAACTATGGGATTTAATTAATATTTGATCCGTTTAATAGTACTATTTGTTTTCTTTTAGATAATTTTGATTTTAAAAATTATATAAATTTCACTTGTGACATTTATTAAAGATCGAATCATTTTAATTTCTAGATTTGTAGATTTTGAGATTTATTCTATTTTTGTGAGGAAAAAAAACTTTAAAAGAGCAATTTAACCCTTATACTTTAGGAGAAGAAAAAAACATGAAATTGGTTTTTATATAAAATTTTGTTAATTTTTCTAAAAAAAGTATCAGCTTCCTCTAAAATTATAGAAATATTTTTTGATCTAATTTTGATTAATATCAAATTTAAGCTTTTTATAGTACAATATATGATTAAATTATGTATATAGAAATTTTGAAATAATATAATTTTTATGAGTAATTGTTTTTTGAATTACAACTTTTGGGAATAAGGGAACGTTACAATATAACTGATTAATTACTACCTTTCACAATAAAAAAAAAAAAAAAAAAATCACTACCTTTTGTTGGTGGTATTAATCACTCTACCATAATAACTTGGGAACAAGGTTCAAACCTTTTTTTTTTCTTTTAATTTTTACGTATGAGATATATGATATAATTGATTACAAAGTAGCATATATGATTAAGAAACAAACAACTATTAAAATATAATAATTAATGTTTGTTGCTTTTAATTTGTGGATATCAAAATAAAAAGATAAAGACTGTTATAAATAAAAGAAGGAGTAGTATAATAATCAAGAAGGTTTAAGAAATTATGTAATTATTTTGTTTACACATTCTCTTACCTCCAATATTGTTGATTAATTGTTATATTTTATAAAAATAGTTGAATAGAAAAAAAAAAAAAAGTAAAAATTGTGGATTTAATGTTCTTCTATACCATACTTTGATGACTCAATTAAATAATTTAATTTGTTATAATATAGAATTACACTTAGAATAATAAATAAAAGCTTGAAAAGAAATGTGGGTGTCAATGAGAAGATAATGGAATCTTTTGAGAAAAATGAGGAACGCGGTTTGTTGCTCACTTTTATTAAATTGACTTTTGAAGTTTTAGTTTTGAATAATATATTTTTAGAAAAGTAGATCTGGTTTGGTCTCTCTCGACAAATATTTTTGTATTTCTATTTTTCTTTTTTTCATAAAACAATTCTGTCGGTGAATTCAAATTTACTTTTTTTTTTTAAACCTTAACTAGTAAGAAAGAAATTTGCAGGTTATATTTAATACACACCAACTTTAGTTTAAAATTTACGCTAAATTATTGTTTTTTAAAAAAATTCACTTAACTCTATAAATCTTCAAACTTTTTTGAGTTCATGAGTCTATAGATCTTTGAGCTTTGACCTTTATAGATTTGGTGTTTAATAGTTTTCTAACTTTTGAATGGTGCTTCACAAATAATACATATTTTTAGTTTAATTAAATTTAAGGGAAGAATTAGAACTCATAATTTTATAATTTATTAATATTGTCGAGCTAGTATAAAGTTGGCTACATAATATCTGTATTAGACAAAAATAAAAATTTATGACTAATTATATACAAAATTAAAAGTTCATAAATTTATTAACACTTTTAAAATTTAGAGAGTTACTAAACATAGTATGATCGGTTAAATTAAATGAATTAATCAATTATTTACAACTTTATGTTCATAAACTTATTGACACCTTTGGTGCCTTCTTTTGATCTTCAATGAATTACAATCACGTTTTTTTTTTTTAGTACAAATTGGGGAAGAGGGATTGAACTTGTGACTATGGAGTAGAAATGGATTAACATCAAACTAGATAGCCTATCGCACGACTGACCCATTCGATATGAATTACGATCACGTTAACAAGTAATCCACATTAAAACTATATATATGTAATAATAATAATACACTATTCATTTTAATATCCTTTAATCATTTCTATCCAATGGTCATTTATGCTTATTATTAAATGGCTGAGAGATACCGAATGAGTCAATGACATAATGGTTTCAAACCAGTTCAACACCAACGTCTCCCCTTTCTCAATATGTACTTAAAAAAAAAAGGCTCGGTCACATTAGATTCTATTTAATAATCATTTTATTTTTAATTTTTTAAGTTTAAAATTTAAGTTTACAACAACTATTGCACCGTATATTTTTTCTTACTTGAATATCTATATATTTTTAAAAATTTTAGAAATCAAACAAAAATTGGAAAACAAAAAATAAGTATCTTTGTAAAAACTTGTTTTCGAAATTTGGTTAGTATTCAAATACTTTTTTAAAAAAGGATGAATATATCGTAAGAAATCATAGGAAATTCAAGCAGCAGAAAGAGAAAGTCCAACTTAGGCGTCAAGATTAAATTTCAAAAAACAAAAATAAAAAATCAAATAATTATCAAACGAACTAATAATTTGGTGTTTAAATATCAATTGGTTCATTTGAAGGTGTTAGGTTAATCTCCACATATCGTTTAACTATCCAAAATTTGATATGCTGGTTCAAGCAAGGAGAATTTGGCCTACAACTGAAAGAATCAAAATATATTACTTTTTTTAACAATGAAATATAGAACTCACATTCTTTTCCTCATAACTACAATTTTCTTAAAATTCTGTATGAACTGTAACATAATGTGGTAAGTAAAACAAGACCAGATAGATGAATCAATGAAGAAGACATTTCCATATCTACACCTCAAAATCAATATAATTTCACAGTGAGACTAAAGCTTAAGATTTGGCAAATGAAGCATTTAGACAGACCAAATGCCAGAATTCCAATCATCTCAATAACATTATCTCTTGAGAATCACTCTTATTAAGGCCACAAATCTCAATAACAAAATAACAGAACACAGTTGTAAAGCAAGGAACTCTTTCAAGACCTAAACCGAATAGGTCAAAATATTTGATATCATGTGGATTGTGGAACCCCTCTCTAAGAAAACTGAGTCATTTGTTTCAAATGAGCCTCGATACTAAGACTAATTGTCGATAGCGATCGGTACATAAGGACAGCAACATCAACTCCCAGTGAAGGAAAATATTCAGCTGTGGGCCTTAAATTTGCTCAAATTTTAAACCACACTCAATCAGGTAAAGAATCTGAGGTCGGAGCTCTCCAATAGGACCTATGTCACTAACTCGAGCAATGGCTCTCGACTTCATCGTGCAAATTGTTGAATTTGAGACCGGAGCTGTTGTAACGGCCTCGTCTTTAATAGGAGGGTTTGAAAAATTTTCTACAGCATGAACAAGAAATGTCCCATGCTCTTCAAGGAGGGGCTCAAGATAAGGATTCAGAGCATCTCTAACTGTTTTTTTTTTTTTGAGTACAAGTTAGAGAAAAGGGATTACAAATCCAAATTCTAGGGATCGAACTTGTGACATGGAATAAAAATTGATTAACACCAAACCAGATAACCAATCTCAGCATCATAAACATTAGTGGCCTATTACATGTATAGTGTGAAATTTGAAGAGATTTTGATGAAAATATATGACTGATCAATTGCACCTATGCAAAAGCAAAATATTTCAACAAAGGATCGGCTAATCCCAAACAAAAAAAAGGAAAAAAAAACAAGTTCCCATGAAAATTCAGGCATTGAATCTATAAAAATGATATGAAATCCAAGTTACTAAAGGCAACCCTGATGCAATTAAATGAGTTTCAATCCAAACTACTTCGGATCTGCCATGGTCGATGCTGATCCACACAAACTCCATTAAGACAGAAGAAGAACCCATATCCTGTTTATGCAATCACTTCTGCCTTCTCTTCTTGCTTTCTTTTTTTCCTTGTGTCATTGCCGCCATTTTGTTGTTGTTCGGCCTTCTTTTCAGCTCGAATCATGGCTCGCCTTGCACGTGGGCGCATCTCTCTTACCTTACGAGGTGGCATGAGATAGGGCTCAAGCGGCCGGTCGCCAAAAGGGTGTTCATCTCCCGGAAAGATTCTCAGCTTTCGGTCTCTATCCTGCATCCATGTAATATAAGATCAAATAAAACTTATGATATGAGATGCATGTACAATTCAGGAACGAAGATTTTTTTATCAACTGAAGCATTAGGTAACAGAAAATATCAAACACTGAATGAATTAAAGAACTAACATCACGCAGTTTATTTCTTGGAAGCATGCGCCATACAGCTTTACGTACGACTTCTGTGGGGTCTTTGGCCATCTGATCCTTCAAATTTCTTTCCTTAAGGTGGCCAATATACCTACAAGGCACACGATGTCGAAAACGCGAAAACACAGTGCACAACAAATTATAACCAGAGAAACACTAAAGTCTAAAACAATCTCCTCTCTACTTATCAACAGTTAGAGACCGGACCATCTAGATTCAACCAACAGCTTCAGTTTCATCAAAAAAAAAAAAGTAGTTCTAAGTTCTAACTTCAAATCTTAATTAAAGAAAAGATTAAAAAATACTTCAGTTCAGATTGCATATCTTTTTCAACTATACTTAGGGTAGCCACGTCTATTCTTAAGACCAGGAATCGGGAGATATCAAAGGAATGAAGACATAAGAGTTGTCTACAAATTAATATCAGCGGTGAGCCTTGTACCTGAGATCTTGAAGAGAGCACATCTTAAAAGCCCAAGCCTTCAACCACCGTGCCACCCATTGGGGCACATAGCAATTACCAATAATTCAAAAAGATGCAATACTTACCCGGTATGCCAGTGATAAACTTTATCAGTGAGTTTTCTTCCCGTGACACAGATTTCCTTAGCATTAAGCACAATGCACATATCCCCATCATCTCGATTTGGTGCATATGTTGGCTTATCCTTGCCTTGGATCACGGTAGATATTTGAGATGCTAGTCTTCCAAGAACCTGGTAGAAAAAAATTAGAACAGGTGTATTTATGTCCAGAAAATATCACTACCGTTGGACATACTATCTCATAATCTGAAAAACCAAAAGTGAAGTGAAGAGTTCATATTGCATTCTAACCTGGCCTTTGGCATCGAACACTCTCCACCTTAGGCCTTCCAAATCGATGCGTCTCAACCCAGCAAGTGCTCTCTGGAACATTGTTAATGAATAGCAATATTAAATTGTTAGTGTTCGTGTTTGTATAACAAAAGTACTTATCCAAAGAACACCAAGCATAGGCTAAAAATAGAAGAACCACGATACTCTACTACAAAAGCTTTCCTGTTTCTTTCTACATAATAAACAAATCCCATTATTCCAAACCAAATATTCTACATAACAGCAGATACCAATGTGCCAGAACAAACAACTTCGTTTATCATCCGTGCAAACACGATCCTTCGATCATTGGAAAGTCATTAGAAATACATCAACTGTTAACACAATACATAATTTTAAATTCTTCACATCTCCGTAGTCCTACACAATGCATGCATATAAAAATAACTCAAATTAACGAGGGGAACCCCTATGAATTTTGTCTGCAATGGTAACATCATGAATAATGATTCACAAATTGAACTTTGCTTAGTAGTTCGTTTTTTCAAATAAGTTTACACGTTAATATTGGGTTTGTGGTAATTTGCTTAGGTTGCATAAAAAAAAAGTGAAAACTTATATTTAAAAAGGTATGCTAAGGTTCTTGTCAAAAGGAGGGAAAAGAGGTCTCTTTTTTATAAATAATAAACTCAAGCTTTCATAGAGAAAAGAATGAAAGAGAATACAAGAGCAATATAAGGACATACAAAAAAGAGGTCAATTTATCTTACCGTTCCTTTCATGAACAATAGGTCTTATGGAATCCAAATCTCTATTCATATGAAACCAGTATCAAATTCATCTATGTAGCAAACTCTTACAAAAAAAAAAACCCAGTGCTTATTATCATTGACGATACTTGATAGCACACAAGCACTTAGATCCTTGGAGCAGATAGGTACCAAGCAAGCCAACAAAGAATTTATGACTTTAATGGCTGACATAATTCACCAGAATCCCTAAGAATGATATAAAAAATAACGAAATCTTACTCTACCTTACTCTACCTTACCCAGTAAAGCCATGTTACTTTCCTATATGAATGTAACACATCAAACACAACACAAAATGTTGTCCAACAAATTAACTTCAAATTTCAAAACTTGTATAATAAAATTGCCTGCAAGTCCCCAAGGGGTGGCACAGTGATTGAAAACTTGGGCTTTGAAGGTATGCTCCCTTCAAGGTCCGAGGTTCGAGACTAACTTGTGACATTACTCCTTCGATATCTCCAGTGACTGGCCTAAGGACGGGCATGGTAACCCTTATTTCAAAAAAAATTGTCGGCAAGATTTCTTGATGTCCAGAATTTAAACCCTAACAAAAATTTTGCACAAAAAATCGTTTCTTCTTTATAAATTCAACTTCTCTTTTCAATTAACGTACATAGATTGGTGCACCTAAGTTTCCAAGTGGCCTTAGATTATGTAACAACTTCAAAACAAACTAAACATTAACAAGCACAATCCTCTATTCGATACATGGTCATCCTTTTGAGGGCAAGAAGAAATTATTATGACATCTTTTCCTTTTTTTCGTTTTGGTGCAAGATATGGGCAAAACGGAGTGCAATCATATTTTCTGATGATCGAAAAGAATCTCATTGAATCTATCACATTTTTAGCTAAAGCATGGGCTCACAATTGTCCCCCATTTAAAGATTATAGTCTAACTACATTGGCATAGTTTTATATAATTTCTTATTTTGCTAATCCGATCGGCTTTTTTTTTGTAATTTTTCATACATCAATGAAAGTTTCACGTTTACTATCTTATAACACACACCATCACAAGCACAAGCACAAGTGAACGGCACTCCAAAACGAGAAAAAAAACAGCCAAACATAACAAGCACAGCAGTAGATCGCAACAGAAAGGAAAAGAAAACATAAAAACAAACCCTACAAAACACCAGCCGAACAGTAAACAAGTAGCCAAATTCTAATCCAAACCATTTCCAATGAATATAAAAGCACAAGTATAGATAAAAATAAAGAATCATTGCCTTGATGTTGCCATTGAAAGAAGAAGCAGCAGCTTGGGTTGCCATTTCTCAATTTCCTAGCTGTTTTGCTGTTCCACATCACATTAACATACAAATCAACTCTCAACAACTGACGACAAAATGATTAACGAAGAAACGATTCCAGAAAACAAACCTTTGAAAAACGACGATCCCAGAAACCAATCTCAGGGGAGAGGGGGGGTTTGGAGCTTGTGTTTTTGGTATTGGAACCCTAAATTCGGAAGGGTTTCAAATCGGAGAGTGGCGGCGATGGATTGCAGAGTAAAGAGAGAAAGGCCGCCGTGCCGTGCCGGAGTGCAGCGATGAAGATGGCGGAGTTCGGCTGCCTCTGCGACGCTGTGAAGCTGGAGCTGCGAACTGCCTTTCCGATACTTGTATCACATTTTTCAAAAATCAAAGCCTTAAACCTAAATTTCTTATTAAAAAACAAAACTCTATCATTTATTGAATTTGATCGGTTTGATCGGTAATAGAATTCAATTTGGATTTCTTACCCTATAAATGGAAATACCTTGCCATTTTTTTTTATTATAAATGTAAAATCTCCAATATTATTTCGTTAAAGAAAATATTTCAATCGATTAAACTAAAACATTTGAGTTGATTAAACTCTCTTTGAGATGTTGTTTTAATTTTAAAATGAAAATATTGATGTTGTTAAGTTATTGCTGAACATTTTTTAATTAACCATTTCGATAATTAACTTACCTTTTATATCCATTAAATAATGAAGACTCATATATTGATTTAAAAGATTGTCCATGATTTTAATTATCATCAAACAATGAAACTAGCATGCCACGTTAATACATTTTTTTAATAATATTTAGGATAGATGTGGAACTCATTTTGGTACGTATTGAATTAATAATTGTAAGTTATCATTTTGAATTTTATTCCATTTTGTCCAAATATCACTTCAATACTTTTAGTTTGGTTTCATTCGATTCTTTAAAATTACTTTGTTTCCTTGAACTTTTACATTTGGAAGTAGGAAATTTTAAATTTACAAAAATCGTACATGATATTACTAAAACTCTAATCTTTTTAATCAAATCCTTATCCTTAAAATTTCAAATGCTCGCTTTTTATATATATACTTTATTGGTTACTAGTAAATTTTTGTTAACTTTTATATTTTTTTTATAAAATAAAAAACTTATTTTTCCATAAATTATAGAAATAAGTTCATATTTCATCCTTATTTAATCGTTATTGAAGAAATTTTTATTAAAATAATATTTGCAGTTCATTGCCGTTCGAAAAGTTGGGTTTATGGTACCAATTGTTGTTTCATTACAGTTTAAGATTTCACATTCAA
Organism: Sicyos edulis; assembly: GCA_036507275.1. Lineage (NCBI taxonomy): Eukaryota > Viridiplantae > Streptophyta > Magnoliopsida > Cucurbitales > Cucurbitaceae > Sicyos > Sicyos edulis. Next base: position 2,648,263 of record CM071855.1, on the reverse strand, counting down.
TGGAATGCAAGAAATTCTCTTGTATCAATATTTATTTTTTACTTCGAAACTTAGCTCCTCTAAATTCTTAAGCCAGGCACCAAAAAACAACTTAGACAATGGAGGTAAAATTTGGGCTCGAACTCTGGCCTCGAACAAATATCAATGCATACTACAATTATAACATTGGCTGAAAATGATGAAGAACATGATTTTTTTTTTTTGAAAAAAATAAAAATAAGATTCCCAAGCTCCACACACCAAAATCAATCGAAGATCATATGAAGAAAGCTGTAAATTAGGCAAATAAGGCACATTAATAAGCACAGTACAAATGCCTGAATTCTGATCATCTCGAAACACAACATCGCTTGTTTTCGACGAGGCATTGCACAAGAATTACTCTAGGGTAAGGCAACACATCTCATAACCCATAAAAGCTTAAGATTATATTACCCTCATTCTATCAAAAAGTCAGTTTATGGGATCTTAACTTCTTCCTTCTGTTTTTTACCGCCTTGACGAAGTCTCGTTCCAATAACGATAACATCTGGCTCAGAGACAGCATCACCTGCCTCTTCTTCAGATACGCGTACCTTGGTTTAATCCTCCTCTCCAAGCTGCAGCTAAAATATTGGGGGAATCTGATTAGCTCTGATTGTGTATACTCCGTGGTTAGAAAGAAATCCCATTTTGGCTTTAAATTCTTAGCCACATTGTTACCATACAAATTACCAAATCTTGAGACCATGCTTCCAAAATCCTCCACGCTGAAACCCATATCCAAGAAAAATTGCATCACTGGCTTCAAATTACCCTCAATACTAAGACCAAATACCTGCGGCGATCTACATAGAAGGGCAGCAACATCGAGTCCCAACGAACGAAAATATTCAGCCTTGGGCCTTAAATTCTCCTCAACGCTGAGACCAGTGATTAATGGGCCACGGGTCAATGCCTTACCGATGCCCTCCCCCGAAAGTCCCATTTCGTAGAGAAAACCAACAATTGCCTCGATCTTCTGTTTGCTCTTGGTGAGAACGCCTGGAAAACGGTATATCACTTTCGCCCAATGTTTCTTGTCCACACCCAGTTTTTCTAAGAATATCATTGTTGGCTTTAGATGTTTAGTGAGTCCGAATCCACATAACTGAGGCTTCCTGTTGAGGATAACAGGGATACCAGATTTTGGCACTCCAAGATCAAGAAGAAACTCAATCAAAGGCTTTATTTTCCCCTCTAAGGTGTAGTAACCAAAAGGTGGAAATCTGCGAGTAATTTCTTTAATTTGCTCAAGATTTAAACCATGCTCAATCAGGTAAAGAATCTGAGGCCGGAGCTCTCCGGTAGGACCTATTTCACTAACTTGAGAGACGGCTCTCTGCTTCTTCGTGTCGATTGTTGAATTTGAGTCGGGAGCTATTGTAGCATTCTTATCTTTAATAGGAGGGTTGGGAAAATTTTCCACAGCATGCACAAGAAATGTCCCATGCTCTTCGAGGAGGGACTCAAGATAAGGATTCAAAGCATTGCTAATCTTAAATGCGGTCAATTCTCGTCCTGCATAGCCATATCAACTAAATAAATTTCTAGAGATGCCATTCTTATATCCAACTAAATAAATTTCACCGAGATAACAAATACTTGAAAATCGAACCTACTAGATACCGAGATTTATAAATCAAATGAAGCTTCAAAGTCAAGACAAGATGGTTGATGAAGAGATCGGACTTCTTTATTGTTCTTGCCGCATTTGCATTGCTCAGACCTTGTTTCTTTAAAAACAGGGCTAAAACTTCCTTGGCCTCTTCTTTTTCTGCAGTTAGAAGGGCTGGAGATACAACCTTGAAGTTGTCTGATCTAGATACCTCAGAATCTTCTATATTAGATCATCAAAACATACTACTTAACATAGTTAAGAGACCAGAAGACTTCATCAAGGGATTGAAATTGGTTGTTAACATCAACATCAATAGTCTCATTCTGAAGGAAGCACTAACCACATTTTTCTTGGCAAGAAAAGAGTTTCCTTGAGAATGAATGGTGAATCCTATATAAAACAAAACATCTGAATGACCCATTCTCAAGCATGAAAAGAAAAGATATATAAAACAGAAGAATGCACTAAGAATGTAAGGGGGTGTTTGTTTGTTGAATTTATGGAGGATTTAAAATAAGTATTTACTAACTATTCCTAAAAAACTACATCCAAACGAGTTTCCGTAACTACTCAAAACAACTCATCATTTTTACTACAAAAAATAACTCCTCATTTATAATCATTTATGTCTAATTCCTCAAAATAACTCATTTTCAACAAATCATTTCCAATCATTCTTTTACTAACTACTCAAAATAACTACTTATTTTCCAATCCAAACAAGCTATTTGTCACTAACTTCTCTACAAAAAAATCACATCCAAACGAGTTTTTAACTACTCAAAATAACTCTTCATCCAAAACCTCATCCAAACACCTCCTAAGAAAGTACAGCTCATGCATGATGCAACTGTTCTAACATACCAACATTATTCATTATTCATTGAATATATCTTACTTACAACAACCAACATGAAAAAGATAAGCATACAACTCATTAAGATAACTGAAGATATTCAGGCTGAAAAATACCAAGGCACAACCACAAGGGTACCTACCTTGGAGTAGTGATGAGAGTACCATTTGGCATGAAGAAGATACGGGCGAATCGTATAGCACGAATAGCTCTCATTTTTAACCTTCAGCACAAACAATACCCCTTATTGGTTGACTAAAACCGAACGGCAGCGAACAGAGATCCTAAAATTGATCATCCACAGAGTTGGACATGTTTATCTGTCACTTTATGTTATCAACCACAGAATGAAAGGAAATGAATCAGCAAAACTCTCCCAGAAAAGTATACAAAATAAACCCCTATTCAAGCACAAGTAAGAACCAAACAACTTTGTTCATCATCCAAAAGTTCTAACAAATACATCAACACAATACACAATTTGGAAATTTTCACATATAGCAACACAAATTAAACAAGGGTTAAAAAAGCCCTTTGAATTTTGTCAACACTGTTAATACCATCATGAATATAATAAGAAATTCATAACATGAACTCAGCTTAAACGTTAAATATTGAGTTTGAGGGTAAAGATTACAGAAAGCAAACCTCTGAAACACGAACGGTGAAGGAGTTTCGGTTCTGAATCGGCGTTGTTCTGTGTTTTGAAATCCCCAAATTTGCAAGGGTTTCAAAATCGGAACGGAACAGAACTAAAATCAAAGTGGGATTGTAGAATGAAGGAAGAGGGGTGGCCGTGCCGGCGGCGGCGGCGGCGGCAACGACGGAGAGGAAGACGGCAGAGAAAACAAAGTTGCCGCCGGGGGATAGTGAAAATGCCTGCGGACGGCTGAGATTTTGCCAACGGATTTAGAGTATAGTTACGGGCAAATTAAATAGGAAATCATATATAAATTAGAGTTTATTTTATTTTATTGACTTGGTAAGGATATTAAAAAAAACTCAGACAATTCAAAAATCAAATTTTTACTCAATTTGATGAGTTGGATTTAATTCATTTGAGTTAAATTAAATAAATGAAAATCGAATTTGTTTATGAGTGAACTTCAAATTAGTTTGATTTATTTATCGTCATACAGTAAATATGTCCCATAAAGATATACATATACATATATGTATAATTGGTTTCCTTCCCATAAATATTTGGGCATAGCTAGAGGCTCTCCAAAAAAAGTATCCTTTTATAGACTAAGTACAAAAAGAAAAAAGGACATCAGCAATGTGTTTATTTGTTCGATCGTGATGGATTCACCCTTTACAAACTTACTTGTTATCGGTCTACTTATAAGAAAAGAAATTATTGCATGCTGCCTACTGCCAATATAGTGAAATTTGAATCATTTATTTTATTTTTAATTTTGAAAAATAATTTCTTAAAAGACAAAAAAAAAAAAGAGTGGTCCAAATTTTGCCACATGGGCGGTAGCATGTTGCCTTGGCGGCATGCAATAATTTCTCTTATAAGAATATCGAACGATTATGTTTAATTTTTTTGGTGAAAGAGTATAGATGAACGTAAAAGTTCGAATCTTGTTAGATGAGACATTGCCACTCTTCCCAAATCTCCCAGAGGCTTTGGTTTATAAAAAATCGCTATCCTCAACTTGACTCTTCTTGGAAAATAAGAACTCTTTGGCAAGTTGTGACCCATCACTGTACTTAAAAACTCACTAGGAAGAATGGTGTACTTTATAGTGGGGAGCAACTTTTGCTTCAATAACAAAAGTAGGGTATTAAAACTGATAGAATCAAAAGATTGTTTTTTACACATAAATATAGAATTCACATTTTTTATCCTCATAATTCCATAATGTTTGGACTGTAACATACTACAATGATAACATTGGTTGAAAATGGGGAAGAACATGATATAATAAAACAAGACCAAGAAAATGTACCAGTCAAGAAGGCAACTCCATCCAAGGCATTGTCTCTTCCATATCCACACTTCAAAATCAATGGAAGCTCACAGTAAGATGAAAACTAAACTGTAGATTTGGGAAATGAAGCACATGATTATAGCGATCTCTTGTTTTAAGCAGACTAAGTGCCACAATTCCGATCATCCCGAAACACGGTATCTCTTGTTATAGACGAGGCATTGGACTGCAATTACTCGTAGTAAGGCTACACATCTCAGAAGCCATAATCACTTCCGGTATATTACTCTCGATCTTCCGAAGAGTCAGCAGTTCTTGAGAAGAGAAGTACTTGTTCTTGTTCATTTTATTTTTTATCACCTTGAGGAAATTGCCTTCCGATACAGCTAAAAACTTGTTCAGTGGCATCACCATCTGGCTCTCCTTCATAATAGCAAATCTTGGTTTAATCCTCCCCTCCAAGCTATAACCAAAATATTGGGGGAATTTGATTAGCTCTGATTTTGAATAATCCATGGTTAGAAAGAAATCCCATTTGGGCACTAAATTCTTAGCCAAGCTGAAAGTATACAAGGATCCAAATCTTGAGGCCATGGTTCCAACATCCTCCATGCTGTAACCCCTCTCCAAGAAAAACTGTGTCACTGGTTTCAAATTAGCCTCCATCCTAAGACCAAAGGTCTGTGGCGATCGATACAAAAGGACAGCAACATCAACTCCCAGTGAACGAAAATAATCGGCCGTGGGCCTTAATTTTTCCTCAACGCTAGAACTTATGATGTTTGGGCAACGGGTCAATACCTTACCAACGCTCTCCTCCGAAAGTCCCATTTCGTAGAGGAAATCAATGGTTGCCTCAACCTTCTGTTTGCTGTAAGTGAGAAGTGCTGGGAAACGGTATATCACTTTCGCCCATTGTTTCTTGTCCACACCCAATTTTTCTAAGAATAACATTGTTGGCTTTAGATTTTCAGTCAGACTAATTCCACATAACTGAGGCCTCCTGTTGATGATAGCAGGAATAGCAGATTTTGGCACTCCAAGACCAAGAAGAAACTCAATCAAAGGCTTTATTTTCCCCTCTAAGGTGTAGTAACCAAAAGATGGAAATCTGCGTGTAATTTCTTTAATTTGCTCAAGATTTAAGCCATACTCGATAAGATAAAGAATCTGAGGTCGGAGCTCCCCAGTAGGACCTATTTCACTAACTCGAGAGATGGCTCTCTGCTTCTTCGTGTCGATTGTTGAATTTGAGACACGAGCTATTGTAGCAGTCTTATCTTTAATAGGAGGGTTGGGAAATTTTTTCACAACATGAGCAAGAAATGTCCCATGCTCTTTGAGGAGGGACTCGAGATAAGGATTCAAAGCATTGCTAATCTTGAGTGCAGTCAATTCTCGTCCTGCATAGCCATATGAACTAGATTATGATAGATTATAGTTTCTAGAGATGCCATTCTTATATCCAACTAAATAAATTTCACCGACATAACAAGTACTTGAAAATCGAACCTACTAGATACCGAGATTTATAAATCAAATGAAGCTTCAAAGTCAAGACAAGATGGTCGATGAAGAGGTCGGACTTCTTTATTGTTCTTGCCGCATTTGCATTGCTCAGACCTTGTTTCTTTAAAAACAGGGCTAAAACTGCCTTGGCCTCTTCTTTTTCTGCTGTTACAAGGGCTGGAGCTACAACCTTGAAGTTGACTGATCTATCTACCTCAGAATCTGCTGAATTAGATCATCAAAACATAGTACTTAGCATGGTTAAACGCTATCGAGGGATTAAAATTTGTTGTTAACAACAACATCAATAGAAGTCTCATTCTGAAGCACTAACCGAATTTTGCCTGGCAAGAAAAGAGTTTCCTTGAGAATGAATGTTGAATCCTATATAAAACAAAACATCTGAATGACCCATTTTCAAGCATGAAAAGAAAAGATATATACAGCAGAAGAATGCACTAAGAATCTAAGAAAGTAAAGCTCATGCAACTGTTCTAACATACCAACATTATTCATTATTCACTGAATATATCTAACAACAACCATCATGAAAAAGACAAGCATACAACTCATTAAGGGTGTGTTTGAGCCTCCGTTTATGTAAACGGCCGAATTGGTTATATAATAACCCAACCGATGTTTGCCCCACCGTTTATTATAAACGGTGGTTACCTAAACCTGCGTGTCCGTTTACATAAACCTACGTACCAAGTTATCTAAACCTTACATATATTACTTTTTGTAACATAACCAGCCTCTCAAACACCGTTTATCGTAATCCATGTTATAATAACTTGTCCCTCAAATATCATTTATAATAATCCACCGTTAATCATAACGCACCGGTTATCATAACCTTCCGTCTATCATAACCAAACCGGTGCTCCAAACATACCCTAAGATAAGTGAAGATATCAGGCTGAAAAATACAAAGGCACAACCACAAGGGTACCTACCTATGAGTAGTAATGTGACCACCATTTGGCATGAAGAAGATACGGGCAAATCGTATAGCACGGACAGCTCTCATCTTTCACCTTTGGCACAAACAATTCCCTTATTGATTGACTAAAACCGAACGGCAGTGAATGGAGATCCTAAAATTGATCATCCACAGAGTAGGACATGATTACCTGTTACTTATGTTATCAATATCAACCACAGAATGAATTGGCAAGACTCTCCCAAAAAGTATACAAAATAAACCCCCATTAAAGCATAACTAAGAACCAAACAACTTTGTTTATCACCCAAAAGTTATAACAAATACATCAACACAATACACAATTTTCAAATTTTCAAATATAGCAACAACAAAAATTAAACAAGGGTAAAAAAACCCTTTGAATTATGTCAACACTGTTTATACCATCATGAACATAATAAATTCATAACATGAACTCAGCTTAAACGTTACTATTGACTTTGAGGGTAAATTGCATTGCTCGCCTAAAACAAAAAGGGAAACCCAATATTTAAATTAAAGTAGAAACTAAATTTGTTGTCAAAAGGGGAAAATCATTGACGAGTAAAGATTACAGAAAGCAAACCTCAGAAACACGAACGTTGTTCTCTGTTTTGAAACACCAAAATTTGCAAGCATTTCAAAAATAAGAACAGAATAAAATCAAAGTGGGATTGTGGAACAAAGGAAGAGAGGCGGCCGTGCCGGCGCCGGCGAACAGCAGCGACGGAGAGGAAGACGGCGGAGAAAACCAAAGATGGCGCTGGGAGAGTGAGATGTCTGCGGACGGCTGAGATTTTGCCAACGGGACACATGTTAGGTTTTTATTATTATTATTTTCTTTTATTTATTTATCATATTTATCATACTATTTAAAGGGTAGCGGAAAATCAATTGTAGACGATTTTACTTATACCCTAAATTATAAAAATGTCATTTATTGGAACATAAAAAAAAAATCAAATAACGAAGAAGATATTTACCATATCATTTAGATTGGAATATAAAAAAAAAAATCAAATAACAAATAAGATATTTACCATATCATTTAGATTTTCATCTATAGAAGATAAGATATTTTTATCAAATCTCATAGATTTTATATTGAGTTAGAAGATAAGAGATTTCAACAATCAAATGAAGATATTTACTATATCATTTAAATTTTCATGTAGAAAATAAGATATTTTTACCAAATCTCATAGATTTTATTTGACATTTTATATTCTAATTAAAATAATAAATTAAATTTTCCACAAAATTCAAATAACATAGAAGATGTTTACAATATCATTTAGATTTTCATCCGTAGAAGATAAGATATTTTTATCAAATCTCGTGTATTTTAAAACTAAATTAGAAGATACAAGATTTCAACGATCAAATGAAGATATTTATAATATCATTTAAATTTCATGTAGAAAATAAGATATTTTTACAAAATCTTATAGATTTTATTTGACATTCTATATTCTAATTAAAATAATAAATTGAAGTTTTCAATCCTATAAATAGGTGTCTACATTTTTTGAAATAAGTGTCTACATTTTGTTTACAATAACACTTTTTGTTCGATTGGATTTATTTTTCTTTATTTGTTTATTTTTTGTTTTATAATAAGTTATGTTGGATTATTTACCTTAACTTTCATCTAATTTTTCTTTTGTACAATAATTTTTGTAGGGATTTTTTTTTACATAATTGTTGCCTTTCAAAAAAATACTTGGAGATCTGAATTTTTTTTTTTTAAAGAATTATAAGATTATCACTTGAGGTTAGTGCATGAATTGTTCGATTTCAAAAGTTTGATAACAATGATTTTCTATTATATATATAGTTCTCTCTATATTTTGTTTACAAACCTATTTGAAACTTTATTTTTGCTTGAGTTACTTTTTTGGTTTTTTTTTTATAATAAAAAATTTAGTTATCTTATTTTTGTTGGATTATTTACTTTAACTTTCATCTAACTTTTCTTTTGTTGCAATAATTTTTGTAGTGATCTTTTGTTGCTTGATTGTTAACTAGGAGATGTGAGAATTTTTTTTTGAAGAACGATAAAATTATCATTTGGGGTTAAAGGTAAGTTCATAGATGTATACTAATAAATATATTTAACTTATTTATATTTATAATTATAATAATGATATAACTCTTATAAATTTTATAATTCAAGAGTAATTGGTCTATTAATAGATAAATTGAGAAAAAAATTAAAGAGCATCGATTATTAAAAATCAGAGATAAAATTTAATTTTAATTCAATAAATTTTATTAAATTTAAAAAAAAAATAACGCCTATTATTTTTTAAGCTCAAAATAAATATTTAACTGTGAATTTTAATAAATTTAATTGACGTGAAAGAATGGTTATAGAACTCAATATTATATTGAAATTATTATTTGATGATTTAAATTTAACCTAAAAATATAAAAAATAGTTTATAATTATATATATATATATAATTTATTATTTAAGAAATTATCATGTGCAACGGCGTGCTAAAATTCTAGTTTTTTAAAAGTATAGTATGATGATTCTAAAAAAAAAGAAAAAAAAAGAGTTTAGTATGATGAAAAAAAAGAGTTAGAATTTAGTTTGGAATTTTTTTTAATAATTTTATAAAATTTAAAATATATTTCACGCATAACCTATTAAATAATTGAAAGCTCACGATTTTTTTTTTTTTTGAGAATCTAAAGCTCAGGATTTAGTAAGTACGTAATAGCTAACCAATTAAATAGTTGGAAATTAAGTATTCATATATAAATTATATGATTTTTTTTGTTGTATTAATTAATAAGTTTATAATTTAATCATTTAATAATTAATTTTTAAATATTTTTTTAAAAAAATAACTTTCAAATACTTAAATTTGATTAAAAACGACCGTAAATTTACAATTTTTAAATATAGAAACTAAATTTAAAATTTTAAAGTATAAAATTAAATTTAATATTTATTCTAACCTTTATATTTTATCGTTCTATATAATTAACGACACTTTTTTTTTCTCTTTCTTTAAAGCAATTAAACGATAGTATTCTATAAGAAAAACGTTAAATTTTACTTTTTAGTTGTTTGTTCATGGTTTTAAAAGTTTGAATTTAGACCAAATGAAAATAATCATTGTCGGACAAACTAAATAGCATTCCGTATATAAGTGAGAGGTTTTTTTATTTTATTTTATTTTATTTATTTATTATTATTTTTTAACAATACATGGTTATTATCAAAATTCAAATTTCTAATCTCAGTTCATAAAATATTGAAAATTGATGCGTAATTTTTTTGGAAAAGTGTGGATCAATACATGGTTCTAATCTCGTTAGATGGGACATTGTCACTCTTTCCTAACCCAATTAAAGCAATTTAGAAAAATAAGGTATTAGAATTGAGATAATCAAAAGATTGTTTTTTTACATTCCTTTCCTCATAATTTCATTATGTTTGGACCGTAACATACTACAATTATAACATTGGTAAAAAAAATGATGAAGAACATGATATAATAAAACAAGAACAAGTGGATGTACTTTGATCATGTAATTTTACGGCTGACGCATTAGCCTCCCTATGGTGGGATGATCTTAGTCTCTATGTTGTAATGCGGACTCTTTTTGGAGGGGGACCCTCCCCCTTGTGTTTTCTCGACAATTGACGAGGATTGTGTTGGTTTGGACTATGGTTGATGAATGTGACTGGTTCTTCTTTCGAAATGAAAAAAAAAGAACAAGTGGATGTACCAGTCAAGAAGGCAACTCCATCCAAGCATTGTCTCTTCCTTATCCACACTTAACACTTAAAAAATCAATGGAAGTTCACACTAAGGTGAAAGCTAAGCTGTAGATTTGGCCAATGAAGCACATGATTATACTTATAATGCTAAAATTCGAATCATCCCGAAACACGATATTTCTTGTTATAGACGAGGCATTGCACCGCAATTACTCGTAGTAAGGCTACACATTACATAAGCTATAAAATATGGTGTAACTAAAATGTGGTGTCATAATTGTAATAATGTACGGTATTACAAAATGCGGTATAACAACTACACTACAAATAAGATTGATTTTACAATTTTCTTATGAAAGTTCATTCGTGGTACAAAATATCGAATTCATTAAAAAAAATAATCAAAAGATGTAGATCTAAAAAAACATAAACATTAAATAAAAAACTAAAAAACAATACGAAAAATTATTGGGACAGAAGATTCAAGAGTTTATGACATTTTGATTATTGGAGGTATAAAAGGATTTTAAAATTCTATCTCTTAGTCAAAAAAAAAAAAAAAACAAATGTGTGGGAGTAAGCCAACAATCATGTGCAATTCTGACACAAAACTTCTTATCCCTACATAAAAGAAAAATGTACAAAACACAAAAAAGTTTGGAAGAGATTTGATTCAATGCAAACATGAAAGTGAAGAAACATTGATGTATGTAAGAAATAAGTGGGCACCAAGGCTTATTGGTCAGAAGCCCTAATAAAGTTTGGGCCCAATGAGAAAAATAAAGTCAGAGATGGGCCCGGCCCAGGTCACCCAGCCCAAGTAGGGCCCAAACAATTATGACAACATAATTATTAAAATTTGAGGAAATTGATGTTGGTTTGCTGGTTGGTTTGCTTATAATCACGTGCCCTGCACATGCCTGCAACTATAAACAAGACAAACAAACAATTCTGAATCAAAAAAAAAAAAGAACAAAGAGTTTTAAATTATTTAATATTTATTTCACATTCAATGAAAAGCAAATTTCTGACCAACCCAAATTCCAAAAAGAAACAAGAATGGGCCACCGACATACAATAATTGAAAAAAAAAAAGAGAAAGAATCAATAAATCTAATTTGTGGAAAATTGAATTCACTATTGATTGATAGTAGAATTAGAAATTGAAAAAATGAAAATATATTAAATGTACGAAAAAAAACAGTATTGAGAGAATTAAAGACAAACAATAAAAACACAAACAGGAAGAGACCCACTAAATTTGGTAGTTTGTGTATTGTGTCTGAGAAGGCTGAATGGTTTTATCCACTGTGTCTGTCACTGTGATATTAAAGGCTTGATTTTGGGGCAACTAAATGGAAGATTTTTTTTTTAAACAAGGGTAATTACGTCCGTCCTTAGACCAGACACCGAGATTATCAAAGGAGTAATACCACAACTGAGTCTCGAACCTGAGACCTTGAAGGGAGCATACTCTCAAAACCCAAGTCCAAGACCTGGAAGATAAAACCAATATATATTTCCTTTATTTGAGAATGTTTATTAATAATTTTTTTTTAAAAAAAGAAATCTGATTAATAATTGCACAAACCCTCCAAAATTATAGAATCAGTTATATTTATTCATTCTTAAACTTTTAAATTGTCAACCAATTTCGAAGAAAACTATGAGAAAGCTCTCATATTTAAAGCGATAGAGTTATGTTGCAAGATTTGAAAGGTTTAGGGTGTGTTTGGAGCACCGATTTGGTTATGATAGATAAAATGTTATGATAAACAACAGATTATTATAAATAGTATTTGGAGGTCAAATTATTATAATATAAATTATGATAAATGGTATTTGAGGGACTGATTATGTAACAAAAAATCATATATGTAAAGTTTAGATAAACGAACATGTAAGTTTAAATAAACAGGTACGTAGATTTAGGTAACTGCCCTTTATAAATAAACAGTGCGACAAACATCGGTTGGATTATCATAACTAACCTAACCATTTACATAAATGGATGCCCAAACACACCCTTAGAGTTTATACACATCCAATCTCTGTGACTTTGTTAAATATTGCAATCACATGCTTAAGCTTGTAATTTGACAGATCAACCCCAATTGTTATTAGTTATGTGGTGTAGTATTTGATTTTTAAAGGACAATGAAGTTGTTAGCAAATAACCGTGGGTTTTTTTAAAAAAAAACTGCGTAAAGATGCAACGTCCCTAGCTAGGCTTAGGATTCAAAATTCGGACCAACATTGATCTATTGCGACTTGACAACGTTATCCACTATCATAATTTTTTTTTTGAGATTACAACAATTTTATGTGGGAGATTTGAATTCATGACCTAATGGTCAGTGAGTATATATTAATCTCGCTAGCTATTATTCTTGTTGGCCAATTAAGTGTTTTTAAGAGTAAAGAATATCTCCCTATATCAATATTGCTCATTTCAACATGTTTTATTTTATCCTTAGTCACGTGCTTTTTAAGAAAATTTTAAATAAGTTATCCATACTTCAAGTCAAGCATACTTAAATTTTAAGTTCTTATGATTGAGTTATCAAAATTAAAAATATACTTTGTTGATATAAATAGTAACTATCAATTCTTTAAGTCTTTTCAATATTCATTTCATTCAAATGAGGACATAGTTCATCTATGCCCTCTTTCTAATTACGAGTATTACGAAAAAAATAAAAAACTAAAATGCATATGATAATTATTTAAGTTTTTTGGTTTTTTAGTGATTAGTTTTTTTTTTAAATCTATAAACAAAAGCTACGTATGATAATTATTTATATCTTTGATTATAAAAAACATCCAACCTACCAAATAAAGGTAAAAGGGGGAGGGATACATTATTGATAGCAATTTATTTAAAAACAATAATAATTAACATTAGGGAACTAAAAAACAAAAGTAAGTGGCACTACAAAGACATATTAGGTAATAAGTTGTTGTTGCTTTGTATATGATTGTTTTGTGATTTAAGGAAACATATAAATGGTGGGTTTGGTGGCAAATTAAATAATAAAATACCAAAATCACAACACACACCCACACATATGCATGACAGTCAAAACTCACTATCTCTAAATATAGTTTGGTTTCCAAAACATAACAAATGTAGCTTTCAAGGAAAAGAACTACCAAATTGGAAAATCACTTTCAAATGGAAAATTAACTGTAGCAAGTATGTTGATAGATATTCTTTATATATCCTGTCTTGTGAATGTGACAACACTCTAATTTTTATGTATATATATTTATGGTTATATTATGATTCTTGTACTGTATTTTTCAAATTTTAATGATCTGGTTTTTTACATAATTAAATTACATGTATTTTTTTATATGAAATTTGCTTTTTTGGGTTCCTTCCATTAAATTTATAAATCTTACATGAATGCTTTCTAGTTATCACCAAGGATAACAAATTTTCAATGAAAACTTAGATCGTTGACGTTGAAAATAGTCGTCGATGATTCTCTTATTAACACAAACGACTTATATTTTTGTAGTTGGTGATTCTCTCTAATTGTTCAATGAAAGTAGAGGTCAAAAGCTAAAGTTTTATGTGTTTAATTTTAAGTTTGGTTTGTTGTACTCAACTTCCTATCATCTTAACTTGCACTATAGTGGCTAAATAGCTAGATACAATTTGTAGACCATTGGAAACTATAATTAATATATATCATATAAAAGATGTGTTCATAATTTACATTTAAAAATTAAAAAGTACAATACAATTTATGTTTCATTTACATATTTATCATATCATAACTAGCACACGCACAATTTCATTGATAGACTCAAAAGTATAGTCTAATATGCTTATTTTAATGGCAAATTATTGTCATAATATAATTAAATCCACAAAATTAGTCATACTTTACCAACCCTAGAAAGATAAAAGACAGATTATAAATATAAGAAAACCCTACTATACAATTAACAATAATTTAATCAAACCCCACAAAGCAAAACCCTAATTACATTGCAATTCGACCATCATATATATACTAAATTAATCATCTATAAAAGAAACCCAAAAAACAAAAAAAAAACTAAAAAACTAAAAAAAGGGTAATTTTTAAAATGTTTGAACATGATCATCCACATAGTAATAATTAATGGGTGGGAAATTTGATTAATTTTCTAGGAATGATGGCCAAAGTCTCTGATGGAGAAAGGGTTGTTATCGGCGGCGGCGGCGGAGGCGGAGGAGTTTCCGGCGTGGCGGAGCCCTAAAGTGAGTGAGACATCGCCGGTGGTCCCAAAGCTGATAAGTGTTGGGCCATTGCTATTATTATTAATATTAATGTCAGGCGCTGAAACATCCTCAGACATGGTCCCATAATTATGTTCTTCAGTTCCATGTCGCCACACATCATGCAGATCGGAGTAGTGGTCGTTCGCCGCCGAGTACGGCGGTGGAGCGGCGGTGGCGGTGGTGGGTGTTGGGTTTTGTGCATTGTTGTTGTTGTTGTTGGCAGTGTTTTGGATCTTATTGTCGTCGTCGTTTTCTTCTGATTGTTGTTGATGATCATGATTACTATCTGTTTGGACTTTGTCTTCAAGTTGGTACATTTCTTCTACCATTGGTTTCCACAATCGAACCCTTGCATTAATGAACCAATTTGATACCTGTCAAATTAATATCTTAATAAGCATATGGTGTCAAAAAAGAGCATAACTTTAGTAATATTATGTACAATTTAATAACGAGCCTACATGTTTGAAGAACGTTTAGATCATATGGGGTTAACTGATTTTGAGGTGGAACTCTCATATTATCTAATATCGGTCAGAACTTTATATGGGTTATTTGTCCTCCAAATTTTGATTTTTGACTCAAGTGAGTTTGTAACAACATTTCCGAATCTAATCTATCCAAATCCAAGAAGAATATGCAATAGAGATGAATCTACATATGAACAAATAGAATGATCAAAGAAGTAAAGAAAAGCACGTTGAAATTAAGTGGTTTGGACTAATCCCACTCCACCGTCAGAAAGTGAATTGATCAAGGTTGATCGATTTCACTCATAATGTCATTGCCATAGATGTACGAGAGCTCATAAGGTAGCTAGGGTTTCTAAATCTCTCTCAATGAAGGAGATAGCCCAATGAAGCTTTATATAGATCAGCACTCAATTACACAACTTACATGGTTAGTTAACTAACCCCCAATATCAACTCAAGTAACAATAAGTTCACCAAATGAACTTTTGACGTGTAATTTATCTAATAACATGGGTAAAGTATAATTAGGTGATTTGGACCTCGTTCAAGTTAGCATAAGGTTTAACAAGTATTCGATCCCAAAAATTTGGACCCGACTCAAACGAGTAGGCCCCAAGCGGTATTTTCGATCCACAAATTTGGATCTAATTCAAAAAAGTATTCTCAATATAATATCATTTTGATGATAAATATTGGAGATACTCATTTTATCTCACTTTGAAAAGACGAGAAATCTTCCATATGTTTAAAAAAGATACCAACTACCCTTCGCTGTGAACTGAAACGTTATATTATCCGATAGACTTTCCAATTTACGTCTTCAAATATTGCAGAATTAAAAAAACAATATATATTTTTAAATTCACTAATCATAGATCAGATCCCTAAGTTTATTTTTATTACATTAATTAATGAAAATGGGGAATGTTTTAACCTTTTTTATTATAAAAAAAATTGACACATTAATGGCAGAAAAGGTAGAGAGCTTCGGAATTTGGCTTTTTCATGCATTGAAAAAGAAATGAAGAGATGACGTCGTATTAAGGGGACAATAAAAATGTAATTAATAAAGGGAAGCTAATGTTTTTTCAAAAAAAATAATAATAATAATAATAAATAAAGGGAAGCTAATGAGACAAGATATTGAATACCTAATGAATAATACTATTCCCCCATCCTAAGAATAGAGGAAACTTATTGAAGAAGACTGATAAAATTAACAAACTATTCCCCACCTAATGAGACGAGATAGTTTTATTTTCTTTCTTTTTTGCAGTTTATCATATTTGATTGTGAAACCATTATTATTATTTTTTAGTACATATCGGGGGAGGGAGGACGAATATCGATTTGTGACGTTGGTGTTGAACTAATTTATAACCAAACAATGAAACCATTGCGCCACTACCTCCATTTAGTTTATTTATATTGTGAGCGGGATGTCAAATAATTATTCATTCGACAAAGTACCCACCACGGTAGAACTAACAGTTTTACCCTCTTAGATATAAGAGAGAAAAATGATAACTGTATAGCTAATTAATTATATCTACTAAATTATTAGGAAAAACATGAATTTTAAGATCTAAATTCAACAATTTAAAGACTATTTCAATAATTTGTTGAGCAAGTGATCCCACAAAAAAATGGTCAAAGTTTTAAGATTATTAAAAAGAGAGATGAATAATAGTTATGAAACACATCATAAAAAAAGAAGAGCACAAAAACCTAAGACAACAAAGGACAATTCATGTGGGGATTTTATTACCCTCCTAACTTTCTCCATTTTCACACACAACAATGTCATTAAAGAATAATATCACCAAAAGGGAAAAGGCAAAAAGTTTCAACATTTTTCCATTCCAATTCACATTATTACTAAGAAACTTGTCTGTTTCTGCCATTCTTCTCTAAACTATTTAAAGGTCTCTTTAGGAGGACAATTAAATTATTATAAAGAGATGTTTATAATAACTGGTGTATGTTATCATAACATAAGTTATTATAGTTGGAATTGACTGAAACACGAGATTGAATTATTATAATCCAACCTGATCGATCCGTAAACAAGCAAAACGCTCGTAACGTTTTAACTTGTTGAAAATACTAAATTAAAAAAAGTAGAGAAAGAGAAAAGGAACCTGATTTCTGGACAAACCAGTCTGTCGAGCCAACAGAAGCTTGTCTGCGTCGCTGGGGTACCTGAAGAAAAACACAACATCAAATGACAATCACAAGTCCTTTCTTTTTCAAACCCTATTTCCCCTTTTTTCTAAGATGTGATTTTACAACTCTACATTTTCATGTACCCTCCCCTCTAGCCTAGCTCTTACCCTAGCTAGCTTTTCGCTGACCGAAACCATGCGTCTAAGGACGCTTCTTCGCTTTTCTCCCCCATCGGTCATTCATCGAAAAAGTTCTAGTACTATGGGAGTATCAGATTCTTTTGTTTTAAAAAACAGTACTTTTTTTTTAATTCAACAACAATTGAAGGTTCGGGAATTGAATAAGTAACCCTCTTGGTTACAGGACGTACAAAAACAAAACTTGACTATATAACACGGATGAATATGGCGAATTAAAAAAAAAATCTAACATTAGTATGCATATTCCTTCCAATTATGCATGTCCCGCTAATATGTTTTTTAAAATCAGACGATGCAGTAAGAATTTCTTTTCGATGAATATGTACCTTTCTACGCACCAAGTTTACTATTAATTTTTTTGACATATACGAGAGAGAACTCGTTTTCTTTCTCGTAGCTGTCAAAATTTTAATAGTGACGTTGTAGATAATTAATTGAAGATATAATTAGTGAAATTTTTTAACTATCTTTTTGTATAGAAATTCAATTCAAATTTGAAAATTTTCACACACCCGTAATCCAAAAAAGGAAACTTGACAACACCCACAGTCTAAAATCAACAAAACAAGACAATTAACGGTAAAAAAAACCCAACTTTTTGGTGTAATCAATGATAAAGATGCAAACTTTAGACGATAATTTGAAAATGATGAAAAGGGGTTAGAGATCCAAGAAAGTGTGTTTATATACGTACGGATTAAGGAAGTGTTCGAAAAGCCAAGCTCTGAGAATGTTGACAGATCGTTCAGGGAGGCCACGTTGTGGCCTCCAAGCTTCTTGTTCCATCATTCCCATTTGATGATAAGCCCTTTGTTGGCGAAGGCTTTGCTCGAGAAGCTTCAGCCTTGGCGTCTCGCCCTTTGTCACTCCCGATCCTCCGGATCCTCCCTTCTCCCCTAGCGCCTCGTAGCTCTGCTTTAACTGCTCGGTTATCGCTTCTTTTAGGCAGCGGAAGTGCCTCGACATCGCCTTCTGCGTAAGCGTCGTGTATGGCGCTGCTGCCCCGTACCCCATCACCATGTCGAATGAGTTAACCACCATTTGCATTTGCTCGCGGTACATGTTGTATCTACGCTCAACCTGGAGAGGGATAGTTAAGAATGTTATGTAAGGATCGTACAATTACAATTAAGAATTCAAGAAAGTTACGAGCTGAAGAACACATAAGTTTACGTGGTTTATTAATATTTTGTTAACTCATCCACAAACAGAAGAGAGAAATCGTTTTATTTAAGAGATCATTAAATATAAAGTGCTAGGTAAAGAGATAACAATTTTACGAAAGTTTATAAAGTGCATCTCTCGTAAAACCTTGATACATCCTTTCGTTCAAATTAGTTCAAGGTATTTCACCAATGTATATGATTAAAAGTTTAAATTTAATGAAACTAGAAAGCTTTTTTTTTCTTGTAGCTGTCAATATTTTAATACAAATTGCTCACCGTACAAGTTGGTGTGCGTTCAACCTGGAGAGATAGTTAAGAAAGCTATGCAAAAATCGTTAAACAGCAATCAAGAATTTAAGGAATGTCAGACAAACAACAAACAAATTTATGTGGTTACGTTTATATGTATATAATAGATAAAAATTTTAAAAGAGTTTATATAGTATACTCGTGCCAACATTTTTTGGTCAAAATTAGTTGAGTGCATTTCAAAAAAGAAGATTTAATTTAATGAGTATACAACTTTTTTTTTTGTTGGAGTTTTTAATGTTGTTGTGTTGTCCCTTTCCTGATTATTTCCACCAGAAAATTTGGAGGGGGCTTTCAAGTTTGAATTGGTACAGTGAAGGGGAAGATAAGATTTGACTATGGTTTAGATTTTAATTATTTTATGCTTGTTATAAATATAGAACTCTTTAAATAATTACTATAAAATGAAAACAATGGGACAAACCAAAAAGAAGTTCATAAAGATTTTGAATAATTTAATGTAAGGAGTGACGAAATAGGATATAACATAATCCTTAGTGTTTCTCGCCATTGTTTCTTTTCCAAAATACATCCAAACTGACAGGCTTTTTTGTTTGAATTTCCTTAACAAAAAATAAAATAAAAATAAAAAAACAACCAAATAGGCTATATTTGGGTCAACTTTTATAAGTGTATTTAATTTTATAACCAGTTCTTAAGCCAAGATTGTAGGTTGCTGGTGCATTTATATTTCTTTACAAAGTGGGTACCAAATTAAATCTTGTAGAAGAAAAAAAAAGGAATTAAATCTTATGAAATCTAACCCTACAAACCTTTTAATATAGCTTATTATTTTCTGTTGAAAATGATGATCCAGCCTGATTTTCAAGTGATTAAACTTCCTTAAATCATTAACTAATCGAATTAAAAAACACCCAGGAGTTAATTCATAAAAAGATTAAATTTTTATGTGTAGTTTTTTACTATTGAGATAAAGAAAAAGGTGAAATTGGGAGAACAAAAAAAAAAAAAGAAAAATAAAATATAGAGAGATTCTTGCCTCATCAAGCATGGATAATAGTTTGACCTTTCTCCTTTGATGCTCAATTCTATCAGTGGCTGATAGGGGAGGTTGATTCTTCGACGACGATGAGGCGCCACCGGTGCCGCCGCTTCCGGTGGCGGCCGTGGTGGTACTAGGATTGGGGTTTTGCTTTAGACTGAATTTGTTCTTCTTCAATTGAACCCTTCCAACACTACAAAATTCCTCAAGCAATTCTTGAGCAGCTTGGACATATTTTGAAGTCCTCAACACATGATTTACACCTCCCAAAGATGAGCCAAATCCGACATGAACTTGATGGTTTGGATTCATTTGTGAATTAGCTTGAAAGCTATGAGGAGAATTCTCTGAATTATTTCTAAAAGAATATTGCAAAATTGAGGATGTTGATCCACTCCCTCCCTCACCATGGACTTGGTTGTTGTTGTTGTTGTTGTTGTAATTATACATCATCTGATCCCCATCCCTAATTCGAAACTCGTCGGCTTTCGCGGTGGCCGTGACATCCTTCAAGTGTTGTAAGGAGGACGAGTGAAGTGAGAGCGAAAGCCCTTGACTTTCGACGACGGAGAATTGACCAAAATTCCCTTGATCTCCGACACCACCGCCTTCGAAACCCTGAAGAGGGTCAGAAGGCGGGTTCGGGAGGAGCATGTGGAGAGTGGAGGAGGCAGAGGGAGGCGAGGGCGACCGCGGGGGTGGAGGGGGAGGAGGGTTCATCAAGAAAAGCTGCATGGCCGCGGCGGAGGAGGGCGGTCGTAAAGCTCGAAAATTGTCGGAGAATTCAAGCGGAGCCGGGGTCGGGGATGCAGTTGGAGTGAAATTGAACATGTCTGATAACATGGTCCCCCCACTAGGTGAGGCAGCATAGACATGGTGGAGGTGGTGGTGGTGGTCGTCGATTCCGGCCGCCATAGACGGCGGAAGGGGATCGGAGAAGAGCTTATCACGGCGGATCTGGTGGGGGAGGGTGGAGGAATTGGACTTGTCCAAGGCATTAGAGAAGGTGAAGAATCCTTGATGAGGATGATAATCTTGGGACATAGAAGAATAATAATAATTTGGACAATTGGTTATAAGCTTATTGCATAAAATTAATGGACCTTTTGCAATTCCCATATCACATAATAATAATAACAATTCTTTTTCTTATGATTGCTCCACTTCTTCATCCCAAAAACCCACCTGCAACATCAACAAACAAAATTATAAAACAAAAACAAAAACAAAAACAAAACAAAACCCAATTTAAATATCAATTCAATTTTTTTTTTTTTTAAAAAAAATCATAAGGTACCTGGATTTGAGTGTTTGAAGTAAATGGTTCTCTTTTCTTTTCTTTTTTTTTCTTTTTTGTTTGGAGTATTGAAAGGGAAGAATTTGGAGTGTTTGAGAGTTTCTTGTTTTGGATTTTGGATATTGAGAAGAAAAAGAAAGATGGAATCAAAGAGAGAGATAGAGAGAGAGAGAGAGAGAGAGAGGGCAGCTGTTGATGTTCCTTCATAGCCTCTCTCTCTCTTTCCTTTCACTTTTTATATTATTTATTTATTTATTTATTTTTCTACTCCATTTGTCTCTTTTGAAATTTTATTATTTATTTTTAAGAAGGAAGGAAGACAGAGATAGAGAGAGAAAAAGGTAATAAAAATTTGTAACATTTTAACATTCCCTTGAGTGTGTGTGTGGGCACACTTTCCAATGTGTTTTTCTATTTAATGACATCCATAATCATTTTTTCCATTTATTTATTTGTCTTGTTCTTCACCTATTTTTTTTTTTTTTTTTTTTTTACAAATTGGGGAAAGCGATTATAAATAGAGATGTCTATTATTTTCGTGCGGGCGTCGCTCCTAATGGAATCCCGACCCCCCTTACTTTTTTCTTTTTTAAAAAATATTTTTTTCTATACTTTACTCTTTTCATTTTCAAATAAAAACATATTTGTCGATGAAATTATGAGTATTTTTCTTTAATAATTAACATTAATTAAAGGTTTATAAATATTTTTTTAAGAAAATCTAAGTATTTAATAGTATTATCCAAAAAATATTTTTAAAATGTAAAAAAAGAATTTAAAAATTTCCGCGAGGACTCGATCTCTACCCCGATACCCAAAAAAAATGGGAATTTTTCCGAGGACGGAGAAGCCATTCTTCGACCTTGTCCTGTCTCATGGACATCTCTAATTATAAATATCGATTCTAGACATTAAATATGTGATTATGATTGACATCAAACTAGATAACCAATCGTACCATCGGCTCATCCCATTTTTGAGATTTTCTTTTTTGGGTACAGAATAAATAATTTGTAGTCGTTAAAACAAATAGTTAGGATAAGTATGTTATGGTTGAGGATATGAATTTGAGTTTCATTCGATTTATTGCTGTTCAACTAAAAAATAGGTCTAATTAAAAAAAAAAAACTAGAAAATAGGTCTCGTTTAACGTAGGTATTAGTATTTATGGCTTTTAATTATAAATTATAAATTTATAAGTATCGATAAACTACGATGTATTTTTTAGATAATTTATTATCAACAACTTATTCTATGTATTGTACTATATTTGTAGCATAATTTATAAAATAACGCATCTATAGCATATTGATTTTTATTTCTCAACTAGTGATACAATTCAATTTTGATTTTTATTATTAATAGAAAATTTAAGTAGTGATACAATGAATTTATCATTGATTGAATTCTATAGCTAATAGAATTTAACCGGTAATAGAATTAAATTAGAATTTTCTAATATAAATGAATTAATTTAAATTTTGTGCTATAAATGAAAATACTTTTGCATTTTTTATTTTACATGCAAAATCTTCTACTTTTTATAGCAGGATCAATAACATAGTAATACAAATGTTAGATTCAAATATACAAAATTATTTACTTTTGTTGATCCTACCTGCACATGTTAACTAAAAGAATGTTTTTTCTCATACTTAATATGACTAAAAAATAGTAATACTTAATGTCATGTTATCAAATAAAGATTTAATCTTAATTATTTAAGATTAAATTAAATCAAAACTTAAGTTTGATAATTGTATAGTTTTTCCTTGGTGTTTGTAAAAGAAAACAAGTTTAATTTAATTTAAACCTATTAGAGTATGATAAGTATAGAATTAGTATTTTTTTTAGTACATATGAGGGGGACAAATATCGATTCTCACGATCAAACCTGTAACACCGATATTGAATTGGTTTATAATCAAACAATAAAACAATTGCGTCACTGACGTATTCGGTAAGTATAGAATTAGTATTAAGATTATGATTGATATAAAAGGTTAAACTAGAATACATTTCAAAGTATTTAATGTTATAACTCAGAGACAGATCGGTATGGTGTTCCAAATATAAGTGAGCGAAACTACGATTTTCCTATTTAAAAAAAATAAAATAATGTAAACAATTAGGTCCCGTTTAATAACCATTTTATTTTTTGTTTTTTGTTTATGATTTAAACCTATTTCTACTTAAATTTCCTATTATGTGCTATGATTTAAACCTATTTCTACTCAAATTTCCTATTATGTGCTCCATCTTTCCTACAATTTGTTTCAGAAAGTAAGTGAATAATAACCTTTTTTTTTTAAAGAAAAACAAGCTTTTGGAAACTACATTTTTTTTTTCTTTCAAATTTTGGTTTTGTTTATTAAAATGTACATGTAGATATTCAAATAAGAAAAAAGTTATGGTAATGTAGTTGTTGTAAGCTTAAATTTCAAAAACAAAAAACGAAAAACAAAATAATTATCAAACGGGACCTTAAAGAACGGATACTAAATTATTTGTTAGGTTTGTAATTGAATGTAATAACATATAGCCTCCATTATTTTTATTATCATCTTCTTCATAAATTACTCCCAACTTTCATCCTCTCATTAATGACCATCTCCCAACTCTTCTGGCTCCAAATCTATTTTTACAAGCATAGTTGTTTTGATATATGCGTGTTTTTAAAGTCCAAAATAAGGTTTAGAAACACTATTTCAATTCAAAATTATTTCAATTTCAATATTCTTTTAGTTGAAATTGGTAAAAATGACAATCAACCTACATAAAAGTATAACTACTCTAAAGTAAAATGAAAGACAAATACTCATTTTCAAGATTGAATTCAAGACTAAAGTTAAATTTAGATAAAAAAATCACAAATCTTTCAATATAGTAAAGTTAAAATTTTATTTTTCATATATTTCTTCAACAATTAATTATATTAGAATCATATTTTTTTGTCGTAAAAAAAATGAGACGTGGTTCAAACAATTACAAAATAAAATTAAAAACTTCAAATAGGACATTGAAATTGAAGTGTGATGGTCATTTTGGCAAACGCCCTTTTGAGAATCAAAATGCAAGATAAGATGTTCAAACAACCCGACAATCCGAATAACCCGAACCAACCTAACTCAATTTGATGGATTGCTATGGATTTAAAGTAATGCAATTTTCATGGGTTAGGCTAGGTTAATGGTTGACCTAAAATGAACTCAATCCAATTCGACCAATCTGAATTGATTATTAAATTTAAAAAATATATTATACATATAAGATAATTATAAATGCCTACATTTATTTTATTTAATTATTATTTTTAGACTTTTTTATTTTTCAATATTTTTTTGAAGTCTTTATAATCTATATATTATGTTAAAAATACATAGTCGAATCATGTCATTTATTTTGGTCAGTTTAATTATCTATTTGTTTTATGGAAGTCGAATTATGTCTTGTTATGTTACCTATCTATTTGTTTTATGTTTTATAGTTGAGATCTTCTATATCAGCTATCATTTTGGATCAATGGTGAATGATTTTTTATTTGAATATTTTGCACATTTAATATTTATATTAGTTTTGATTACCTTAATATGATAATCATTATAGATATTATTTTGTTTATGTTTAGTGTGCCATTAATTTGATAAAAAAATATTTATATTTGCAATGAGTTGGGTTGGGTTGGAAAAATGACCAACCCAAAAAGTTAGGATGGATCGAAAATCTTTCTCAAATCAACCCAATCTAATCCATGTTCACCTATAAATTGTCGGATATAATAAAAGGACAACTAGGAAAATGTCTAGATTTTGGATAAATATTTAGAGAATGTCTACGATATCTTGCAATTTAAATCAATGTCTTTTTTTAAATTTGAAAAATTAATTATTAATTTGTAAATAAGAAATGGACAATTATACCCCTCTACTTAATTTTTGTTTTTTTTGATAAAAATATCATTTGAAATATCTTTTTTCCCTATAACAACCTTGAAAAATCTTAATAGCATTCTTAAATAAGTCTTTAACCAAAAAATAGAAATTTTAAATTTATTTTCAAAAGATAAAAAAGAAAGTATATTGTTAATTATTTAAAATTATTTTTCGAAAGATTTGAGATGAGTATTTAATCTTCATAATAGTATACATGGTCCACGTGAATGAATTCTTTAATATTAAAACAAGTAACAAATATAAAAATATAAAGTGAATCCACCTGCAAACCATCTCTTGCATACGGACGTTGGATGCGAAAATTGCATGTTTGACATAATTCTTTGGTGTTGCAGGCGTATGCTACTACATAGATTTATTTATGTATACTCACCCCTGCTTTTGCATCTTTTGTTCCTGATTATATACCATGTGTACCAAAACATAGATTTCAACCACTTTTTTGCTCCTTGTTATATACCACGTGTACCAAAACATACTGTCATGATTTCATCTAGAACGCATCCTTTTTTCTTTTGTTCCTGATTATATACCATGTGTACCAAACACATATTGTCATGATTTCAGCCAGAACGTACTAGTTTGTCTTTTGTTCCTATTTATATACCATGTGTACCAAAACATACTGTCATGATTTCAACCGCTTTTACATCTTTTGTTCCTGGTTATATACCATGTGTACCAAAACATATTGTCTTGATTTCAACAAGAACACATCAGTTTGTGTACACACTGTTTACTAACCCCGCACTTCTCTATATTCTGTTATCGTCAACCTTATATTTGTAAAGAGAAAGGCTAGACACTGAGGCTTGTATCCAGTTTGAGATCTGGAGTGAATTTGGATAAAAATTGGGATATTGTGGATTCGATGTCAACAAATTTTGCGGTGTAATTTGAATCATTCAAGTCGTCCAAACTCCGTTAAAAACAATTGTAATCGGCGTCGCTTTTATTGATGAAGAAACCCATGAAAATCAAACAAAAACTTGTGAATATCTCCACTCAATGGAAGTGAGATTCAACAAGACTCATGAAATATCTTGAGCGTGCAATCGTATCCCCAATCTCCAAAAATCAAAATCATGAACAAAAAATGTGAGTGGAAGTGAGAACAATCGAAGAATGTGACCAATGTTGGAGGCAATAAGTTGTAAAATGAATAAAATGATAATTTGCTTGGTAGAAGACGATCAAACACGATTAGACAATTCCTTGCTGTTAAATAAAAAAGATTTGACAAAGATATTAAATAAATTAAATAAAAAAATTGAAAGATATTAAAATTGAGTTAGTTGTATAGAGATATTCTCTCTTAGATTTAAGGATGTTAGTCTGGATAAAAATAACGTTTAATTAGGTTTTGTAATTAATAAATATGTTTAAATTAAAAAGAAAATAAAATGAAGGGCATTATGGAAATAGAATAATTATCTCTCCTCCTAATATTTTAAATTAGGCACTCATTTAAAGTAAAAAATAAAAAAAAAATATTCTTTTAATAAGTATATGAAATATAGACAATTATCTACAATTTCTGGGAACAGCACGGTGATTTCATAGCCTTACTCCAGTAAAAAAAGACAACGGCAACTAGCTCCTCCGAAATGACCATACTGCCCTTTACTTTAAATCTTCATTTCCATCGCACAAATAATAGTTGGTAAGGGTCATTTTCGTCTTTATGCAAATACTGTTACACATTAATTATTAATTTTAGGAGGCCTAGTAAAATATAAGCAAATTGAAAATGCAGGTAGAAACAAAAGTGAACTAAACTGACAAGTATCAGCCCACCAAAAGTAAGTTTCTACCTAATTTTAAGATTTTTGTTTCTTTTTTTTTTTTACTTTTATTTTGTTTTCTGTGTTTATTTGATAGATCACAGTTCATTTACTATGCTCGTTTCCTTACAAATAAGGAAAATATGATTTTAAGACTAAATACCAATCATAACATTTTCACCATGAGTTTTACATTCATCTTGACATTAATTATGCAGTTGACAAATTATAGATGTATGGTTTAGAAAACAAATATAATATGAGATAGGATTATTGCCTCGGGAAACATATAATTTAAAATAATATCAACATATGAGTGAAAAACATATCAACAATATAATCAAATAAGAGCTTCACTTCAATATCAATTTATATACATACATAAATAAGTAAACATATATATATATCTCTCTCTCTCTCTCTCTCTGTATATATATATATATATATATATTTCAGATTATCATTTTTATAATTGAACCGGTAGCAACAAAATTAAATTGGAAAATAAGTAATTAAATAAGTAAACATATCTATATTTTTTTGAGATTATAATAATTGAGGGACTGGAACCGAAAACATTTTGATCATTAAGTGTACACTAATATCGTCATGCTACAGCTCTGTTGGCAAATAAGTAAATATGTTATCAACCACTTTGTGTTAAATATGTTTTAGTTATTAAACTATTGTAAAATCAAAGCAATTTAGATTATGCTTTGACATCACATAAATTGTGAAGTCTACCTATGTGACTCAATGAAAGCCACATCTTGTTATTCTCAAACTTAAAAAAATAGAAAAATAAAATTAAAGAAAATTAGAGTAGAAAGTGAAGTGACGTAATAAAAAAGATGAAAAAAAAACCTATACTCTTGATGACTTCAATCAGTGTAACAAATAATTTTCAATCAATGTAAATATCATATTCAATTAATATTACAAACAATTTTCAAGAAGTATAATTTCAATAAATTCTACCATAGCTTTCCATGAGTGCAACAAATAGTTTTTAATCAAGAAATGGAAAAGAATTAAATTGAAATATTAAAAAAAAAACTTCAAATTCTACTATGAATAAACTATTTTTTTATAAAAAAAATTATTATAATTTAAATAGGCAACCAAAAAAGGGTACCTGTAACAAATTTTGTTAGAACCAACTGCAGAACCGAATCGATGATTGACAGCTTAACCTTTTGGAATTCTCACGTGTGACGTTTGAGGTGGGTTGGTCACGTGAATCCCACCCTCCCTTCACACGCTTGAAAGCCACACCTCATCATTTGCCAATACCTAATTTTCTAACCTCATATTATTATTATTATTAAAACTAAAAGGGAAATTTGTTCATCCTCCTGTCACGTGCAAAGTCGGTTGCACGTGTGCATGTCATTTATTGCCTATTATTTATTAACTTCGGTTAGTTGATTACGGTTTTTCTTTCCTTTTTCTTTGTCTTTTTTATGTATCTTTAATATTTATTACCTAAAAGTTTATATTAATTTGAAACGTGAAGTCGGTGGGATGTGAAACAACAGCTCTATTTATGTGGCTTTTTTTAATATAAAAAACAAGTCTTCAATTTATGGATTTGTTGTTTTTTTTTTTTTTTGAAAACGGAGAAATTGGAGCTTCGCTTCCCTATACTCGGAGCATCACTGGCCCGTCCTAAGCTGTGACACCGGGATACTACGAAGAGTATTCTAGTTTAAGCGCTTTCCGACTACCTCGAAACAGGGATCTCTAAAAAAAGCATACTTTAAAGTCATTTGTCTCAATCGCTGGGCTACCCGTTGGGGACAATTTATGGATTTGTTGTTGTTTGTTGGAGGTAATTGGATTAAAAAATTCCACATTTTCCTCTATTGGCATCACTATTTTTTTTAGTTTCAATAAATTAATAATATAAGGAAAAGAAAACATATTATTTAACTCGTAAATATATAGCGAATTTCATAGAAGAAAATTATTATAACTAGAGGTTACTTTTAATTGGTTGAACTTATCTATTTTCATATTCAAAAAAAAAAAAAAAAAATCAGCTGATTTAATTGCTTTCAGTCATTTATTTTAGTTATTTTACGGAAGGTCGTCCATTTTATTCTATAAACGAACTTCTTTCAATTTTCATCATTATGTTTTTTTTATATACAAGAAGATCTCATATATATATATATGAGGCCTTTGCATGTATATTACAAAATGGATAAAATATTACATGAATAGCACAATAATGAAAATATTTGCACATATAGCAAAAATTGTAAATTGATAGACTTCATATCGATAGATTCTATCGATAAAGGGTGATAGAATCAATTACTAATAAATAAAGTAAATCGATAGACTTCCATCAAATTCTATCAAGAGTATCAATAAGAGCCGATAGAATCAATCACTGATAAAATTGATAGACTTCTATCACTAAAGAATGATAGATTCTATCAAAGTCTTCTATAAAAAAGACAAATAATTTTTTTTTTTAAAATGGCAGAATTTGCTATAAAAGAATTATTTTTAAAAATGTGCTATAATTGTAAACTGTAGTAAAAAAGTTGTTATACAACGCAAATTCCCTATATATATTCATGTGTGAAATTTGAAAGATAGGTCGTTTGATATTGATATTAATATAAATTTTCATTTTTTATTGTTACAAAAGTTGGCTTCATATTGAAAACTAATTTATGAAAGAGAATTTGTCCTATATAGCAATTTTTTACCGATTTACAACTATAACACCTTTTTAAAAATAATTCATTTATAGCAAGTTTTACCTATTTTTTTAAAAAAAATTCTATTTACTTTTTTTATCGAAAACTTTGATAGAATTTATCATTCTCTAATGATGAATGTCTATCAATTTTGTCAGTGATTTAAAATCTTTTAGAAGTCTATCAGTTTACTTTATTTATTAATAATTGATTCTATCACTTTGTTGATATAATCTATCAATATGAGAGTCTATCAATTTACATTTTTTGTTATGTGTCCAATTATTTTTATTATTGTATTATTTATGAAATATTTTAGCTCTCAAATAATATACATGCAAAAACCTCTATATGAAATTAAGTTTGTTTATTAATAATTTCATAGAATGGTTTGAACATACTTTTAAAATTCTAATAACTCACTGATTTGAAAAAGAAAACTCTAATAACGCATCAAAACCTAGAAGGATGAAAATGAGAAAATCAAATATTAAAATATACTTGATGTATGATCAGTTTGGCTTCTTCTTTTTTTGAAAGCGATTTATCAGTTTGGCTTTACATATGAGTTTACTAGTACATTATTCCAAAGGAAAAGAAGCATACTATAAGCTAATAACTTTGATTTTAAAAAAGAAAATGAATTAAACTATATAAAGTAGGCATTGAATAAATTGAAATATAAGGATCAAATCAAATCAAATCAAATCAATTAGGTTAGTTGAGAAATTGGTACACAAATTAATAATTGAAATGAAATGATTTAATTATAGAGGGCAATTTGTGTGGGGAAAATTTGCTGACAAGTTGGAAGACTTGTTTGATAAATGTTTGGCGGCAGAGAAACATGACTCAATTTGGTAATTTAAATTTAACATTTTGATTTTGATTTTTTATTATTTTAGAATGAAATAATTTTTTTTTTTTAAATATCATTTTGTCCCTCAATTTTTGGATTAAAAATCTAATTTTAGTTTTTGAATTTTGATGGTGGTTCCATTTTAATTTATGAACTTAGAAAAGTTCAATTTTAGGCAAATAAAAATTACTAATGTTATAGCTTTTTTATAATTAATATTAACTTCAAACTTAGAGCAAGGATTAATTTTAAGTGTTTATGAAAGTATAAGGACTAAAATTAGCCTTTTGAAAGTTTCCGACTAAAATGGAACAAATCTCAAAGTTTAGGGATCAAAATTAGACTTTTGAAAGTTTAGAAACAAAGTTTACACAAGTGAACACTACGAGAAAGACCTTTAATATTATGAAAAACAGACATTAAAGAGATTCATGTCAGACAAGCGCCCGACATAAAAAAAAAAAAGGGTGTATATGTCTTCCATAACGGGGAACGTTTCATGACGGGTCAACTGACATTAAAAGCTTATGTTATTGAAAGCACCGATAGAAAAAGTGTTGGTCATCAAAAGCAACTCGACATTAAAAACCTTGTCCTCTATAAGTAAAAATTGCATCAATCTCAATGCCTATCAAACTGTATCAATTTACGTTATTCAACCCCAAACCCCCAAAACTTAAAAATGATCTGACTAAATCTCCACCAAATCTACTAAATGTATTTAACTTATTAGTTGAGAGTTGAAGAATGTGAAATGATTTTTTATTTCAAAGAAAACTTGAAGATGATGTGATTTTTCTTGATGAAGAGAATGGTTTAATGTCGGGCTTCAAGAATGTCAAAAGATTTATTTGACTAGGGTAACTCACACCAACAAATTTAATTTTGAGAGCAAACAATGGGAGTGTATACTATAATCCCTAAATTTACGAACGTAATGAAAGAAAGAAATGCTAACAAATAAATGGGAAAAACAATTTGACATAGAACAACCTCAAAATCACGGCAAAAATATAAGAAAATAAAGAACAATCTCAAAACTATTACAAAAATATAAGAAAATAAAGAACAACCTCAAAACTACAACAAAAAAACTCACATTTTTGGCCAAAAATCGCAGCTAACTTGAGGGAGAACACGATGAATTCAAACATCACTAAGACGTAGAAAACACGAAAATAGATATTTATGGAGAAGAGCGCGAGAATACAAAAAAATGTAAACCTATAATGACATGCGGCCCATTATGAAACATCGCCCCTAATGGAAGATTCGTGTTTTGAAAAAATGTTCACCATAAAAAATATGTGTTTTTAAAAGTTTAAAAAGTGCTCTTCATTGACTTTATCATTTAAGAAGATAGTGAATGTTTACTAGCAAAAAAACCCGACAAGGAGTATTCACGACAAAAATGTGAACATTTTTTGCGAGAAAATGAAGAGAACACGACAACTTCAAAATCTGATAGGTAAAAAATCTTGAAGATTAATTACATAATATAGAAATGAAAGAGAGTAAGATTTTAAAAGCACTAATCTTTAATGACGGGTTATCTTTTATGTCGGTTGCCTACAATGACGGGCAACCTATCATTAAAGACAGTCTATCATTATCGGACGTCAAAGCATGTCAATAAAAGCACAGATCTTTAATGTTGAGTCGTCTACAAGGGCAGATTGCCTGTTATTAAAGAGCGTTCGCCGTGCTCTTTATTAAAGATTATCTCCCATTAAAGATCTGTATTTTAAAAATATATATATTTGTTCGTCATTAAAGATTCATATTTTTGGAAATGTTTGAAAGTGTGTGTCAATCCATAATTGTAGTAGTGTGTTGATTTCAAAAAAGAAAATAATTGTAGTAGTGTGATATTTTACCCATTCTACAATAATTAAGAATATGGGAAATAAACTCATCGTCTCTTGATTATTAGGTCATATAAGACCACAGTATTTGCTAATAAAACTATTTTTTAAATTAAAAGTTATTCTAGCGAAGGGTGCAGCGACACAATTAGTTATTTTCATGGAAGTTCATAAAGAAATTAGAAGAATGTCTTCATTTCTTTTGGAGGTTCGAAATGTCACAATTTAAATGTAGCCTATTCTGTTTATTAAATAAAATTGTCGTTTACTTGGATAAAATAAAATTTAGGGTGGGACCAAGCTTATTTTGTGATTTTAATTATTTTGTTTTAATCAGATTAAAAATATCTAGCATTATTTTGGAAAAAATAGTTGATGGTAGCCCATACTCACTAGTCGCCACCACATTTAAATCTCCAAGTGTTGATGATAAGTTAATGTCAAAAAGCTACTTGGAGTGTATTCAAGCCTATTGCATTTTTGTTTTATTAACAAAATATCATATCAAATAATTTGGAAAATTCATTGGCACAGATCGAATAATTAAGAAAAAAAAAAGAAAATTTAAAGGAATGTTTTACAAGTCAACTCTCAATTATTCTCAATAAAAGAAATAGTTAAACAATATTAATATGTGTATAATGATTACAAGTCATAAATTTGAGTCTTTCACCTCTAAATATAACACCAAAAAAAATTATTAGTTATTTAAATACAACTTTCATATATAGATTCTTCTCTTTTCTTATCTTTTTTTAAGTATATATTAGAAGAGATAGACCAACAAACTGCACTATTATATGGATTACAGGGATCAAACCCTTTTTGTTTCTTTTGTAATCTATTTAGTACATAAGTATCCAAAACTATACTATATTTTGGAAACTAATTTAAAAGTTAACTTTCAAGAACTTTATATTTTAAAATTTGGCTATAAACTCAAATGCTTCATTGTAACAAACAAAACTTATGATAGTGAAATCAAAAGATACCCATTTTTATTTTTATTTAAAAAAAAAAACAAATGATTATTAAATGGAGTCTAATATTTAAAAGTTAATGGATTCAGACCTGATCGTGTTATTGTCGTTAAGCACGACTTGCTTTAACGTTAACATCAACTTAAGCAATGGTATACATGAACTTATTATAAGAAAGATACCAGAGGGAGATTAACATGATAAAGTATACTATAGATGATGAAATAGAAAAAACAAAAGAGAGATCTGTTTTATATCTTAGTCAAATAGATTTAAAATGAAATATTATGTGTGTTAATCAAGTGACTGTTAACATACTAAAACATGCCATATGTCAGTAGAGTATTAGCCATTGAGACATATTATAAAGTTTGGAAAATTAGATATAACTAATGATTTAAATTATATTAGCTATAATTAACTAAAATATCCAAGTGATGGTATATTCAAGTTTGAAATCATGATATTATCTTATTGATGGCAATTAATGCAACCAAAAAAGAAAAAAAGAAAACAAATGTCAATTGTTATCTTTAAGGGGGAAAAAATAGTGAGGCTTACCTAATGATGTTTATGCTCTAACTACCACTTTATACCATTAAATAAGATAACTATATGGATACTCTCTTAAGCAACATCCTCATCATGCTTCAAATTTTACTTTCTTTTTTTTTTTGAAAATAAATTTGACTTTTTCTATCCTCTCCTCTTGAATTCTCTATTATATTACATGCTTCTCTCACCTTAGAATAAGCTATTAATTTCATTTTAATCAAATTAAATTCTAAATAAAGGCTTAGGTAAGGTTTTTTTTTTTTAATCAATAACTTATTTTTGGAGCACACATTAAATCATTTGTTCTTTAAAAGAAATAGAGGTTGAAATCTTCACATACCCATGCATTTGTTTTGCAAAATCAAACTATGCTATAAAAATATAAGATTAAAGATTAAATTATAAGTTTAGTTTTTGAATTTTCGTGTTTTTTTTATAACATAAATAAATCAAAATAATGTTGTGCTCATAAATTATCAATTTAGAACTATTATAAAGTGATTTAATAGTAAAAATAGTTTAAAGAATTAAGAGGTGACGAGTTTAATATTATCTATTTAAAAATAAATTTTCTACCAAATTTCTTGATATTTTTAATGTTATAGAGTCAAACCGTATGTTTTGAAATATAAATTAAGGTGAGCGCAAATTAGCCCAAATCATCACATACATAAAATAAGTAAGTTATCAATTTTATGTTTAATAAGTCTTTTAAAGAAGTGTTGAATAAGTTTTTATATTTTCAATATCATGTCTTAAAATCATTAACTTAATATATTCAATATTTATGAAATTAAAAAATCTATTCTATACAAAATTTAAAGTACTATCATATATCTAGATGTTCTTTAAAAGTTTAATATCTATTTAAATATATATATATATAATATATTTTTGAAAAAAAAAGCTAATTTAACCAAAAGTTTAGCAGCATATACTTATAAATCAATCAATTTTTTTTTGAGACTACAACATTTGAGAGTGGGAGAGATTCGAACCTAAGACCTCAAGGTCATTAAGTGTACATTGATGCCGCTTGAGCTATTGCTCTATTCACAAATCAATCCATATTTAACCATAGTCATTTTTATTATTATTTTATATGTAACCAATTATTTTTATAAATCTTATTACTTTACAACATTTAAATATTAAAAAAATTTATTAAAAAATTTATTTTTAAATAAGTGATAAATTTATATAATAAAGTCATTATAACAAATAGTTATTCAGTTACTCTCACAAAATAAAATGAATAAATTAGGTGAGTAAAATATTGTTATGTCCACTTCTACCATATATATTTTTTTTCTATATTTAATTGTTTTCCAAAATTGATTGTTATGTGGCCACAACCTTTTCTATTTACAATCATTTTCTTTTTTACCTTTTTCTTTTTAGATTACTTTCCAAACTTGTTTTATCATTCATATTTTTCAAGTAAATTTTAAAACATGACACATTTTCCCAGCACATATCTTGGAAATTAGAACAAATGAATGGAAGTGTGAACATAATACATAAAAAAAGTGTATCCAAGGTAAATAAAAAGTATACCAAATGATTTGGCTCCACAAGCAAGAGGAAATAATTGACAATATTTATCCCTTTAATTTATACCATGTGTGGTCCAAAATAAGCATAACAAATACACACATATATAATCATAAATAAATGATTTGTATATAACAAAGAACGGAAATAAATACACGATAATTCAAAACTATAATCCATAAATAAATTAATTATATAAAAAAGAATTAAAATAAATGTGTTATCAATAAAAATTATGTACAATAAATAAATAAATAAATTATATATATATAAAGGAATTAAAATAGTCAAAATGAATATAATTGAGCTAGCTAAATGTACTAACAAATAAGAGAGATGTGGTTCAAGTCACCAAAATTGAAAAAAGAATGAAAATTAGTCTGTGATTATTCAAGACTATAAATATAATCATAAAAATATAAAGAAATGATTAAAATAAATATGTGATAAATCAAAGTTTTGAATTATATTATGTTAGTTTTTTTTTTGACAAGATTATATTATGTTAGTCAGCTTACTTCTTAATCGACCTAATTTTATATATATATATATATATATATATATATATATATATATATATATATATAAAGTAAATCTGTTATTTATTTAGAGAGAACTTAATATTTACTAATCGCATCTTCAACTATATAAATTATTTTATGTTTTGTAAATTAAAAAAAAATGTACAAAAGAGATTAGTATATTTAAATACAAATAATAGATTATGATGAAGCGTCTTTTTGTGTCTTAACTCATCTAAATATAATAATGAAAGGAAAGATTTGATCGTGAATTTAGAGAAAGAAAAGTATACACAAAATGAGATTAAATTAATCTATTTTGATGTCATTCCAAAAGGCATTAAACATATGATATTACATTTTGTATACTAACAAAAGTATAGTCAACTCAAATATGGATTATTATTTGATTGATGACTCGGTAAAACTATGTGCATTATTAATAAAAGTAATTTAGATATTTGTGAACGTGAGCATCATGAATATTCCTTTTCTCTTTTCATAAATTATTACCTTTAAATAAATATTAAAAACAACCATTCCACAAATTTCAAAAAAAAAAAAAAAAAGGATACATCATTGCTAGTGTATTTTCCCACTCATTATAAACCCCTCCAAATAAAAATCTACCAATCATTATTAAACTTTTTCTTTTTTTTTTCGTAAACGTTAATCTCAATTGAGGTAGATTTTTTTACTCTTTTTGTATACTTAATACTATAGGAGATGTTAATTTTCCCTGAGTATATTCTTTAATATATTTGAAAATAACTTCTGAATAGAGGTTTCATTGTTTAATTGTAAAACAGTTCAACATCAACGTTATAAGTTCGATCCCGAGAATCGATATTTGTTACCCTTCCCCCAATATATATATATATATATAGATATTTATTTATTTATTTGTTTGTTTGTTTGAAAATAACTTTTTTTTCCTTTTCCTTGAATTCAATCATCTTTTAAGGTACACATGAAATTCACAATTTCTTTATTATTAAGTCATATATCATTGAATTTGGGTTACATTTTTATCAACTATTAAAAAATAACTAAAATTAATTGCTACTGGTCAATGAGTTTTATTCCAATTTAAAATTATTAATGTACTTTTCCATATAAACATAATTCGATTGACATAAAACATGTTTTAAAAACATTTGAATCTTTGTTAAAAAAAAAAACATTAGTGAACTCCTTTTTTTTTTTTTTTTTAATTCATCAAAACATAAATGTAATATTGAAAATATAATATAGTTCACATGGTTTAAACACATGAATGACAAAGAATAATATTTCATGTCATTATGAGTAAGCTATTCAATTAGTTAAAAAATATATATATCTTTAGATTTAAATTCTGGTGAATCCCATGCAATCATAGAAACCTAAGAACCTCTCGGGGTGTTTGTTTGACATATTTAGGTAGGAGTTAGAAGTGGGAGTTATCAATTCTTCTTCGAAAACTTACATCCAAACGAGTTTTTATTAACTCTTCCTCATTTTTACTTTTAAAAATAATTCTCATTTCTAACAATTCATTTTTAATAATTCATTTATAATTACTCAATCATTTCTAACCCCTTATTTTTAATAATTCCTTTCAAATCAATCAAAATAACTCATTTTTAACCATTCATTTTTAATCATTTCTTTTTTAACCACTAAAAATAACTACTCATTTTTAATTCTACATCCAAACAAGGTTTTGACTCTAACTCCTTTACCCAAAAACTACATCCAAACGAGTTTTTTACACAATTCTCAATGTTTAACTACTCAATATAACTCTTTAACCTAAAAACTACCTAAATATGTCAAACAAACAGCCCTTAAGATTTTGTTAAAAATTAGACAATTAGAGCAAAAAAATTGATTGAAAATGGAATTTTTTTATTGGAATTTGTGAGCCATCCTTTCCTTCTCAGCTGAGTCACTTTCTTCATACTCTTACATTAAGAGGGGGACCAAAATTCTCCAACATGTTTTTTTTTTTTTTTTTTTTTTTTATTAACAGAGTTCATTAGAATTTTTCTTTTTTCTTTTTTAAAGTTACCTTCAAAAAGTAAAAACTTGAAATTTTTTATCTTATGGTTATTAGAATTAGTTTTGAATTTAACAACCGTTGAACCAGAGAACAAATTGTTTTTCACTCTAGTTGACGTACCACTTGTGCTTTATTTATTTTTTTTAATTTATGCATAATATTTGGTCGGTTTGGTTTATATTACGACACAGACTTCATCAAATCGATAAAAAAAAAAAATCTTCATATTTTGGAAACTGATACTATCTAAAAAAATTAGTTTCGGTTCGAATCGATGCTGGTTTTAGTCGGTTTCAATGGCTTGAGCAATTTTTTTAGTTTTACCTTGCACCTCTAATAAACTATACAAGATGTCACAAGAGTGGTCTACAGTATAAAATTAAGTTTTTAAAATATAGTGAGACATTTTTTATCAAATGAAAATATATATTAAATCCCCTTTAATTAAGGATAATCTTCTAAAAAAACACACACACTCGATTCTTCTAATATGTTTCAGTTTTGTAATTTTCTAAATAAAGTTTAAAACCTAGTATGTGTTGTTGCTGTTGTTTTTTAAATTAAAAAAAAATTCACTATCTTTTATTTGAAATATAAAAAGAAGGAAAATGGGAATTTTAATTTGAGAGGAAAAAAAAAGGTGAAAAGGGCAGTGGTATAATATTCGAAGGTAGTGAAAGTTGGGCCTGGTTGGCCTTTTAAATATGGGCCCACGTGGAAAATGACCTTTACTTATTTCTTTGAGGTGAGGTGGTCCTCAACAGATACGTGTTCCACGTGGCATGCCGGCACCATGTGGGCCATCAGCCACGTGGGAACCGTGGTCCTAATGGATTGCTCATTGTTTTCTTCCTGCCACGTGTTTCAAACGTAAAGGTGACAGCCTGCCATAGCTAACTCCCTCTTTTTTTTCTTTTTTTTTTTCCTCTTCACAACCAAAAATATAAAACTTTTATTTTTAAAACATAAATAATATAAAACTTTTGATATATATATAAACTTTTGAATTTGTCATTATGAAATGCATTCGAATAAAAGTTTCAGAAATGGCCGTTTGGGATAGAAACAAGGTTTATATTTATTTATTCATTGAAAAGTTCATTTTCTAATAAATAAATATGCGTTCTCAAAATATATATTATATGTAACTAGTTTTATTATACCAGTGTGATTAGTAAATTAGTTAAAGTAAAATTACATTAAGAATATTGGAGATAGTTTATTCATTAAAACACTATCTTATTTGTCTCAAAGGATGGTACTGGAAATTTGGATTTTGGAGATATGCTCCATTTGAGGTCCTAGATTCGAGACTCATTTGTAACATTACTCATTCGATGTCTCTCTATGCCTAGCCTAGGAACGACGTGGTTATCCTTGTTTCAACAAAAAAAAACACGATCTATCTATATTAGCTCAGTTAAAGTAGCATGATTTATAATTTTATAATTAAAAGATTACGAGTTGAAATGTCTATTCTTAAATATTTATTCGATTGAAACAAAATAATAAATTGCTCACATTTTATTCTCACATATTTTTATTTCATGAAGAAACTATTGGAAAAGGTAGTTAATTATTTTGCTTGTCAGATGTATCAAATAAAAACTCCAAAAATAATTCAAATTCCTATCTATGGTTTTCAAGAGCCATGCTAAATTTTGAATTTGTGATTACTTAGAGTTAGAGGCAACAATGCTATAGCACCCTCATTGAATCTTTTTTTACTTTATGCTCTTAATTCATGGGCCAAATTAGTTTTTTTTTTATTTGGGCCAATGGCCTTGTTTTCGTAATGTAATTGGGCCTTTGTGTGACAAAATTGGGCTTTGTGGACGTTCCAACCCATATAACATTGTGCAATTTTCACAAGTGCCCATCTATAAAAAAAATGAAACTTATTTTTTAGTACAACAAAATTAAAGATAAGTTTGAACCTAGTAATATCATAAATGAGTTTCAAATTTGAGATTTTGAAGAGAATATATTCTCAAAGTTTAAGTCTTCAACTATTGTACCACCTTTTGGGGACGCTGCCATCTTTAAGTTGAAGACACATAATAACTATTGTTAAACTTGATTTTTTTTTAAAAGGTTTTATTATTATCATTATTATTATATAATTTTAAAACAATTTAGTTTAAATATTTAAATCTATAACATCTTAATTATTCTGTCATCACATCAATAATTTAAGCTTCGTGTCAAAATTATGCAAGTTCTCTTTGATTAGGGTGAGGATGCCTTGTTTTTACCGAGACGATGAAAATTCTTTTTTCCTCTCAAATTATTTGGCAATAACAAAGAACTCATGCATTCTATAAATAAGATAAGATCTTTCAATCTTTTCAAATTGAGATTCTCAATATGTCTCCTTAATACGATGTTTCTTTAGATTTATATTTTTTTAATCGAAATCTCACTTTTATAATCAAATACTTTTTTAGATTTCATGAACTATTATACCAAATTAAATAACATGAGATTCTATTGCAAAACAAATTTAACACAATGAAAGAAACGATTAACTCATACAT
Source organism: Sicyos edulis (assembly GCA_036507275.1). Classification (NCBI taxonomy): domain Eukaryota; kingdom Viridiplantae; phylum Streptophyta; class Magnoliopsida; order Cucurbitales; family Cucurbitaceae; genus Sicyos; species Sicyos edulis. The sequence continues at coordinate 2,607,360 of CM071855.1, read as the reverse complement.
TTTAGTGAGAATGGTAGGTCTTCTTATATTTCCAAAATGGAATATGTAACATGCCCACATCAAATGATACGTCTTTTAGTTTACCATGCTTAGTCAGTTTTCTAATTGAATATTTGTTTGAAATTGATAAGTTATGATATTATATAAGATAACGTAGAGTTATCTCTCAAAACTAATTAACAATAAAAAAAAGTATAATTAACTAATTTTTAAACACATCTTATATTAAAAAAAAAACTCTTGACATTCCTCCACCCCAAGACATTTTTATCATATACATTTTATTTCATTAACAAATGTAGGCCAGAAAACAAACATAAAATGAGCACTTTATGTTAAAGTTGTTTGATCTTATTAGTGTAACCACACTTTAATTACTTTACATGATGACTATGGATTAAACCTATCCATTCTTAAGTATTTGTTCCATTTTGGTTATTGTACTTTTAAAAATACAATTTTAGTCTCTAAATGCTTATATTTATTTTTAATATTTGAACTTTCAAAAATTCCATTTTAATTCATTTATTTTAAAAAAGACTTAAAATTGGTCTCTATAATTAATTTTAAGTTAATATTAACCGAGGTGGATTAATAATTTTAATACAATAAAAAAATGTGAATATATTTCTAAAATTTATAGCGAAAGATATTATTTTTTATAAATAAAAAAAGAAACCATTTTATTTTCAAAAGACTAATTATAATTTATTTTTTAATGTTTATGGACGATATTAAAATTGACTTTTTAAAGTGGAGGGAGTAAAATGGAGCACTTCTTAAATTTGAGCAACCAAAATATAATAATTATTTTTTTTCTGAGATTTAATCCAACTTTATGTTACCATTATACCCTTTGTATAATCAAAAAATGACAAACATGTATAGTCTCCCTCTGTTACAGCCCTTCACACTATCTCAGCGGCGGCGGCCTTTGTTCGGTTCTTGCTCGCCGGCGCAGTCTCCGTTTTGATTTCAAATCCTTACGAATTTAGGGTTTCAACAGAAGAACAAGGCCCGGCCCTGAAGCTAATCCCTGTAAGAACTGCTCAGTGTTGTCCCATTTGCCTTTTTATTTATTCTAATGCACGCCAAGTGTTTGTAGAATTTACTTGTGGGTTTTATTGTCCTGTTTTTTGTAATCTATTGTTGAATTTGTGATGTTTGATTGTTTGTTATTGTCTACTTGGTTTTGAACTCTTGTTACATAATCTCAGGCCAAAGTTAGAGGACATCATTACTTTTAATTTAATTGAAAAGAGGGGTTGATTTTTTTTTTTTTTTTTTGGGAAATTGGGAGATTGAAGCTTTGCTCTACTAGGGACTGAGAGATGTCGAAGGAATGGAGACGCATTTTGTGTTGAGATATGCCATGAACTATTCGTGTTGAAAAGAGGGGTTGAATTAATAAAGAAGAAACATTTTGTGTTGAGATATGCTTTGATGCTCCACGATTGTTGGTCGGGGGTCTCACTCACTGCCGGGTCATCGAGTGCGTAATAGGGTTTTATGAAAGTGCATTATATAAACTCTCTTCAAACCCTAGTTTTTGTTGATTGACATTCAACAATTTGTATTCTTGTTAAGAAAATCGTTCTCTCCTTTGCCTGTGGAGGTAGCTAACACATTGTTAGTGAAACACGTAATCTATACGTTTTTCTCTCATGTTTTCTTTACAGTTTCTTTTGATTGTTGTTCTGATTTCGTAACATTTTGTATGCAAAGTTTTGATTAGGGTTCAAATTCTGGACATTCAAAAATCTTACAGGCAAGTTTATTACAATTTGGGGACAACATCCTTTGAATTTTGAAATTAATTTGGACTTCATTTTGTGTTGGGTTTGATGTCTTATCTTAAGTTCATTCAGGAAAGTTACTTGGCCTTACTGGGTAGGGTAGTGAGATTTCCTTATTTTTAGCTATATGCATGCATTGTGAAGAACGAGACGTGAAGGTTTAACAAAACTGTGTAATTTAGAACTTTTCTATGATGGAAAGATCATGTTTGCATGGACGATAAATGAAGTTGTTTGGCTCTTACTTTTTCTATACTGGGATTATTTTGTTCACTTTTCTGGGAGAGTTTTGTTAATGCATTTTATTTGTTTTTGTTCGTAGCTATGCAGCTGATAACATAAGTGACAGATTATCATACCCATCTTTGTGGAAGGACCAATTTTAGGATCTCCCTTCGGTGCCGTTCGATTTTAGTCACTCAATAAGGGGATCTATTTGTGCCAAAGCTTTAAAATGAGAGCTCTCAGTTCTATACACTTAGCCCGTATCTTCTTCATGCCAAATGGAAGTCTCATCACTACTAAAAGGTACCCTTAGGGTCTCATTATTTTTAATCTTGAATATCTTCACTTATCTTACCGAGTTGTATGCTTTTCTTTATCATGATGGTTGTTGTGTTGTGAGATATATCCAGCGAATAATATTGTTAAGTTAGAGCGGTTGCATGAGCTTTACTTCCTTAAATTCTCAGTGCATTCTTCTTTTTTATCTATCACTTCTCTTCATGCTTGAGAAAATGGAATTATGGAAGCTTTTTTTAGTGCATTTTGGTGGAATATTTGGAGGGCTAGAAAGGAAAGAACCTTTTTGGAGACTAGACTACTAAGGAAGTGCACAACATATTCGAAGACATTACTCTCCTTGCTATAACATGTGCTCCTACTATCACGCCATTTAAAGATTATGGTTTTTCTTCTCTTATTTATCATTGGACATCTTTTTGTAGCAAGATAGGATAGGACCTTTTGTAACTTTTCATATATCAATGAATGTTTCTCGTTTTTTTATTTTTTTTAAAAAAGCTCGAGAATGGATCATTCTGATGCTTGTTTTTTTTTTAGGGTTCAGCTTTCATTCCCAAGGAAACACTTTTCTTGTCGAGCGAAATTTGGTTAGTGCTTCAGATGGAGACTATTGATGTTGGCATTCACTTCTTGTAGTAATTTCAATCTCTTATAAAGTCTCGTGATCTCTTAACCATGCTAAATTATATGTTTTGATGATCTAATTATAGCAGATTCTGAAGTAGATGGATCAGTCAACTTAAAGGTTGTATCTCCAGTTCTTATAGCAGCAGAAAAAGAAGAGGCCAAGGCAGTTTTAACCCTGTTTTTAAAGAAACAAGGTCTGAGCAATGCAATTGCTGCAAGAACAATTAACAGGTCGGATCTCTTCATCGACCATCTGGTATTGAGGCTTCATTTGATTCACAAATCTCGGTATCTAGTAGGTTCGGTTTCAATTTACTTGTTATCACCTATCATAGAAAATTTTATTTAGTTGGATATAAAATGGCGTCTCTAGAAATTATAATCTAGTTCATATGCTATGCAGGACGAGAGTTGACAACTCTTGAGATTAGAGATGCTTTGAATCCTTATCTTGAGTCCCTCCTTGAAGAGCATGAGACATTTCTTGTGCATGCCGTGGAAAATTTTCCAAACCCTCCTATTAAAGATAAGAGTGCTACAACAGTTCCCGTCTCAAATTCGACAATCGACACGAAGAAGCTGAGAGCCATCTCTCGAGTTAGTGAAATAGGACCTACCGGAAAGCTCCGACCGCAGATTCTTTACCTAATCGAGCATGGTTTAAATCTTGAACAAATTAAAGAGATTACTCACAAATTTCCGGCTTTTGCTTACTACAGCTTGGAGGGGAAAATAAAGCCTGTGATTGAGTTTCTTCTTGACCTTGGGGTGCCAAAATCTGACATCTCTGTCATCCTCAACAAGAGGCCTCAGCTATGTGGAATTAGTCTGACTGAAAATCTAAAGCCAACAATGACATTCTTAGAAAATTTGGGTGTGGACAAGAAACAATGGGCAAAAGTGATATACCGTTTCCCAGCACTTCTCACTTACAGCAAACAGAAGGTTGAGGCAACCATTGATTTCCTCTACGAAATGGGACTTTCGGAGGAGAGCGTTGGTAAGGTATTGACCCGTTGCCCAACCATCATAAGTTACAGCGTCGAGGAAAAATTAAGGCCCACGGCCGAATACTTTCAGTCACTGGGGGTTGATGTTGCTGTCCTTCTGTATCGATCGCCACAGACATTTGGCCTTAGTATTGAGGCTAATTTGAAACCAGTGACACAATTTTTCTTGGAGAGGGGTTACAGCATGGAGGATGTTGGAACCATGATCTCAAGATATGGAGCCTTGTATACTTTCAGCTTGGCTAAGAATTTAGTGCCCAAATGGGATTTCTTTCTAACCATGGAGTATTCAAAATCAGAACTAATCAAATTCCCCCAATATTTTGGTTATAGCTTGGAGGGGAGGATTAAACCAAGATATGCAGTTATGAAGGAGAGCCAAGTGATGTTGTTACTGAACCAGTTGTTAACATTATCCGAAAGCGATTTTGTCAAGGTGATAAAAAAGAAAATGAACAAGTTAACTTCCCAACAACTGACTTGACTTTATTGAAAGACCAAGAGGCTTTTATGGCTTCTGAGGTGTGGTAGCCTCCTTACTAAGAGTAATTTTCTTGGGATACGTCGTCTGAAACAAGAGATACTGTATTTCGGGATGATCGGGATTCTGGCATTTTGTCTGCTTAAAACAAGAGGTTTATGTGATTCATTTGCCAACTCTACAGCCTTCATCTTACTGAGAATTTCCATTGATTTTGAAGTGTGAATGTGGAAGAGACAATGCCTGGAGTTGCCTTCTTGATTGATACATCTATTTGGTCTTGTTTTACTATCATGTTCCTCATCATTTTCGACCAATGTTATAATTGTAATATGTTACAGTCCAAACAGAAATAAATCATGAGGAAAAGAATGTGAATTATATATTTCTGTGTAAAAAACAATATTTTGATTTTCTCAGTTTTAGTCTATTGTGATTGAGTTCTGTTCAACGCCCTAGTTGTTATTCTACATGAAGCCAGAAGAGATCCCACTAAAAAGTACACAATTAAAATGGATCAAGACTAATAGTATCATTGTATAAATTAATTCATGATTAAACACTTATATTCTTAACTTTAGTAAATTTGTGATGGATTTGCCATTACACCTCAAACATTGTTGATAAACCTCTATCAACATCTATCGAATATCAAAAGCATTTTATGCTAGGTTATATATATGGTTAATTTAATTATATCCCAAGGTTATACAGTTCTATAATTAGAGAAGTCATGAAACATATACTTGACCCTACAACATTTGAATGTAAAAAAAAAAAATTTGTTTGAAATTAATTCTTAGATAGGTGACCATCATGAATTGAACTATTCACCTCTTAATTCCTCAAGACCTTCTTGACTATTAGTTCAATCCATGATAGTTATGAGAAGTCTGAATTCTAACACTAATAAACATTTGTTAATGGTAGAATTCTATCGCTAAGAGAATATTAACAGCAAAATTGTATCATTGATAGGGTTTAGGTTTAGGGTTGCAAAGTAAATTTCAATAGCATAATCACCCTTTAAAGAGGCAGATAAAAAAAGCCACATCCTTTGATTGAAAACAGAGGTGCACAGAGTATAAATGCACATCCAGCTTACACTACTACATTGCAAATTTAACTCAGAAGCTACATTGCCAAACCAATGGTCAGTTTTGTTCATCTTTCGCTCAGAGAAAAGCTTGAACATTACATCTCTACTTACATTCCATTATACAAGTATGGTGGCAGTGACATATCTTCAAGACTCCAACTGGGGTGTAATTGAGCAATCTTGCTGGTGAATGCTTCCTTGTGTCTCAACGTATGGTCGAACAAAGGTTCGACGCCACCATACCTCGAACGCTCTTTGGAGATTTGGGCAACTATCCCCAACCTTCAGAAAACTGCCCAACCAAGTCAGCAAAATGCTTTGCTGATCCTCTAGAGGGAGAGTGAGGATTGTTCGACCAATTCCTTCTTCCACGACTTTTCGATCAAACGACCCACAACCGTGTTTTAACCAGCTGTAATCATTGATCAATGGCTCTAACCATGTATGTAACAATAATTTACGGGTATCCTTAGCTGGTAACAGCTCGCCTTTGCCAATGCCAACAAATAGCCTGGCTGTTATGCAGCTAACATGGTAGCGAGATACAATCGACAACTTTGCGTGGAGGGCTGCTAGTTCCTGATGCTTCGACCACATTACTGCAAACTCATCCGCTGCTTGCCTGTCGGCTAAAATCTCAAGCAACCACGAAAGATTATCGGCCTCTAGAGTAATTTGCTTCAGCACTGGTTCTTTCCTGTCCACTGATCTGTCAGTAAAATCTGTTTCAGCAGCCTGCTGGAACAGGAACAATAGTGATGTCAAACAGCTTCTGCAAGAAGAGTAAATAATTTCATTGCAAATGTCAGCCGAATTCCCATGGCTCGGGACACTCTGGTTCTCTCTAAGAAGCCTTAGTACCACCAGTTTCATTTCGCGCCGGCCTCTCTCCTCGTTGCTTTTAAGAACAAGTTCAATGATATGAGAAAGAGTATCTTTATGGGGCTTAGACACATTTGCAGACACTCGTTTCAATACCGGGCTCACCCCGATGCCCTCACTTTGAAGTCGTAGGATGGACATGACAACCTTTTCTTCTTCTTCGTCGCCAACCCAAGGGACTGCTTCCAAATATTCTAGACACGACTGCATGCATGACTTAAAACCGAGAAATTCAGCAACCTGCAAAACAAGCATAATCTTTTTAGGTATGTTTTTACCTAAAAAAAACAATAAACAGCATTGGATAATAAGCTTAAGCTTCAAGAATTGTAGTGTTATCTTTTATTGCCAGATTAATGCCATTCTTTCAACCATAGCCACTCAACATCACCTGGCCACTTTATTTAAATTTATTGTTCCAATACTGAAGTATAAGAAATTGAGCTAAACATCTTTATAGAGAAACAGCATTATAATTATAGTACTTCCAAGGTCTTAAAACAACTTATCTAAGTGAGTGCCTAACTATGCCCATATACAGGTCTAAGTTTAATGAGTCAAGGTTGTGCAGTAACTTTAAGACGAAGCAAGTCAATCACAAAATTGTACTTGTCACTGTTCTCATTTTATGATGGTTAATACTTCAATGATCATATCATGGCAGACCCATCAAATCTATCTAGTATAGTGAGTGTTTGGGCTATCTTACATATAACTCAACTATTCTCACGAGACCAAACTGCTTGACCCTAAAGCATTTGGATGTCAAAAAAATTTGTAGGAAATTAATTTCTAAGTAGGTGGCCACCAACCAAAGTGAGCACAGCTCAATTGATATTTTTTGATGTATTAACAACCATGAGGTTAGTGGTTCAAATCCCCAATCCCTATTGTACTAAAAAAGAGTAGGTGGTCACTATGAATTAAATTCGTAACCTCTTAGATCTCCGAAGCCCTCTTTGACCACTAAATCAGATCATGATGGTTGACAAGATCCTATTAAATATAATGTGATTTATAATCTTTAATCAGAATTAGGAAGCAGTACAAACAATCAAATGAAATATAAAAAACGTCATGAGAACATTACCACAGAAAGACAAACAATATCTTTGAAATTTATGAATATAACATTCAATGGCTATAAGAATCTGCTTTTTACCTTTAGAATCCGCAGAACACGAGAAACGTTTTGCTTCATCAGCCATTGCTTCATTTCCTTGCAGTACATCAATCCCACAGTTTCAACATATATTTCAACATCTTCGCAATCACCAATTTCCATGGAGGAACCTTCTTGATCAGAAAGTTTATCGGCAAAAAAAGTACTATTATCCATCAAAACGTTCCTATGAACACTCAACTTCACCGAAAATCCTTGCTTCCCAAGTAAAACAACCTTTAAATTACTTGTCCCTGGCTCACCAAACTCAATAGCTATTTTCCTTGGCACATTTTCAACCTTAGGCCGTGATACCCTGTGTACAACCTGTGGAGCACTCAAACCAGAGGTATCAACATTGCCTTTTCGATCATCATCAGAAACAGAAGCCGATCGCGATCTTGTAAGCGCTTGCTTTCTATCAGTCACCAAGGTCGATTTCTTCTCTACAGGGATCTTGGGGGGCAAGGAGGCAGGTTTGGGTTTGCTTAAAGGACTTTGATTTTTTAGGGTCTTTTGGAAAACAACAGGAGAAGGGCAGCACCAAAAACCTTCTGGGGTTACAGCAATTGGCACATTTTTAATCTTGGTTTGGCCTTGTTCTAATCTAGTTAACCTTATTTCAGCCATCCTTATTGATTTATTGCAGCTTTTTTACCAATGGGAAAATGAATCATTCAGATCAAAAGATCCAGAGCAATTCAAAACAGCGGCAAAAGCATATTCTACACAAGGAAAAAGCACGAATATAAAAGGGAAATCAAGATAATGGAAACTTACAGCCTTCAACTTTCAAAATCAAAGATTCTAAGCTTTGAACTGAACAACCACATGCATAAATAGCAATTCTAACTCAAATTTAAAGGACCCAATTCATAATTTTCAGATATAAGAAGATCAGATCAACAACAGAGAACTAAATCCAGCAGAAAGATGAAATGTAAGAACAGCAATCTCAGCCAAAACTCATACGAGCTTCAGAGATTCACAAGACCTAAAAAACTCCAACACCCACAAACTGAAATTTCACCATTAACTTACAGATTCTGAAAGCTTCTCAAAAACCCATCACTGCCAAATTGAAAACCTGAACACCCAGAGAAGAAAACCCACATCTTATTCGAAACGACGAGCCAGTAAACATGATTGAAAAGAGAGCTAAGATGTCAAGCATCAAGGGAACCAACGAACACAACCTTGTAAGTGGAATAATTAGTGAAGAAACGCTTTTACTTTGTAAATTAAAGAAAAAACAACAAGACCCACAAAAGAAAAAGGGCAGAAAAAGCAAAAAGAACAGATGGGTAAGGCTCGACTTTATCACTCACCAATTTGCCTTCATTTCACTTTTGATGATCCATGTGGGTCGCTATTGAAATTTGAATTGGGTTCCCAAATGGGTGTTTGGATTTTCTAGGAAGGAACCCTAAATTTGAGAAGCCCCTTTTGATTTCTTCTCAGTACATTGCTGAGTTTTTTAGAGCTCAAAGTGGGAGTAATAATGGAGGAAAAGGGAATCTCCTGAAACTGAGCATTTGATTTTGATTTTTTTTTTTTTTTTTTTTTTTTCTCTCTCAGTGAAAGCTTTAGTGATTGGTGGTTTGGATTTTCATGGAGGGGAATTTTGAAATGATGGGGAATTGAGGATGGTCCATAAAAATCCTAACAACATGCAAATGTCTTCATTTTAGGTTCTTGTTTTTACATGTTTTGGTTGCTAATAACTCTCATTTCAAGATTGTTAAACTTGAAAATCAAGTTCAAAATACTTGGATTAGGAGATAAGAGGGGTGATGTCATAATAGCTAAGAACACACATATGCAAGTTAATGATGTTGGTGGGCCTAACTGAATTATGGAATGAGATTTGGATTTCAAGTTTTAATGGATATAAATAGTTTGAAGAATCAAAATATTATTATTATTTAAAAAAAATAAGAATTTCAAGTTTTAATGGATATAAATAGTATGAAGAATCAAAATATTATAACTCAATCTAGGATGATCTTTTTTTTGTTGATATATATAAATTAATTATAAATAGTTATCATGAAGTAAATTCATTGACTTTTAATTACTCAAGTCTTTTTCTTATTTAAGAAAAGAGTCATATTTTTAAGTCCATTTTAACCACTTGGTTATATTGTAATCATTATTTATTAATATTTTTTTTAATAAATTTTCTTGACAAGTAACTGATGTAAAGTTAAATTCACTGCCACATAAAAATAGTCAAATGAATTTATATTAATCTCAATAATCTCATGTCAAAAAGAAGTTAATATTTTTTATTCCTTTTAAAAAATAAAATTAGATAAACACAATCTTAGTCAAAGCATGGATATTAAATAATTGGGAACAACCTCATCTTCCCCAAAGCAACCTCATTTGTCAAATCTCAAATTTCATAATGCTCCTCTCCAATAAAAACTTGCTTTCTTTGATTCTAACTCAAACTTCTTTAACATCTCTTGTGAAAATCAATGTTGGGACCCATAGTTTAAGCAATAATTAAAATTCAAAGCTTCTTGAAGAAATTTGTTACCTTGTTTTGTTCTTCCCCTTTTCTTTTTCATTTTTCCAATTGTTTTTTTTTTCTTCTTCTTCATTTTTTGGTTTTTCATATTTGGTTGAGAGTGAATAGACAACATCACCATCATGCAGACAGATCAGATGACAAAATATGAAACATTGTGTCTTGGAAAGCTTTTTGAATTGTTATTTCTTTAAATATATATATGTATATATGAGGAAATTTATTTAGATAATATTTTATTAATCATGACACATACATAAAGAAATATGAAATATTTAATTTGATTGAAATCTATCAATTTTAAATTTCACTTGAAATCCATCAATTTCATGATTATCAATTTAATGTGATAAAATTAATTTTTGCTACTCATAAAAAAAAACCCTCCACATATTATCCCTAGTTTTGATTTCTAGGTTTTATGGTTGATGAATAATTATGGTAAAGGGACTTGAGTGCAATTATTGAGTGTGGTATTATTTATGTTTTTAATGGATGTATAAAATAGCTTTAAATGAATATAATCATCACATGCTATATGCTATGATTTTGGTAACCATTTTGAATCCATTTTACTTCTTACCTTCCATTTTCATGAATATAAATCTTAACTTAATGCATAGTTTAATTTAATACCTTAGCTAACTAACTTTTTGAAAAAGCATTTGTGAACAATTCATGCATCACATAAAAAATCAATAAAATTAAAATATTCAAAATTGTGTCATATAATGTACAAATTATCAATCACATAAATAGTTCATGATAGCCATAAATTGAGGAAGAAGTATCATAAAAATAGTATCAATCTAGTCTTAAGAATGCTCATAACTAGCCACAATTTTTTTTCAAAAGAAAAAGTAATAATAATAGAAACTCTAACTAGTTGAGGTTATTTATTTCCTTCTTTTAGGCCTAAAGTTAAAATTGAAGGAGTAAACTCTTGTCATAAAATTATTATGGTTAAATGTCCTTACTTTTTGAAAAGTTACTAAAAACTTAAGTTATTAACTAAATAAGAAAATCTTTAAAAAAAAAACTAAATAAGAAACAATTCAATTACTATGGGTTGATTCATTAGTCAAATGGTTTTAAGAAATTAAAAAAATTATAAGTTGGTTTTCTATAAATTTTCTTGAGAATCAAGTGTTATAAAACTAAACCGTGGCTCTATGAAAACAATTAGTATGTATAAGCTAACCCGAATATTTATGATAGTATAAATAAATAAGCAACTCAAATTCACTTGAGATGTGTTAGTAGTTAAAAACTAATAGGTTGACTAATAGGTAAGTTTAATTGCAAATATGATTATATCAACGCGACTTTTTTTAGTATAATTTGGAGGAGTATAAATCCTACATAAAAGGTACTACTACTACTCTCAAATAAATGAGAGTCAAGTATCAATTTTCGGTATTAAATCTATGACCGTGATGTTGAATTGAATTGCCACCAAATAATGAAATTAGCGAGCCACCAATCCTTTCGGTCACTCAAAAGTGGTTAAAATATGCGTGTTCTACTCTTCATTCTCCAATGTGGTTGAATTATTTTTTAAAAAATTATATAATATTTCAATAAAATAAAATAAAAGGGAAAAAGTAGATGTAAAAGGGTATTGTGGGTGATAATAAATGGGGCAGGAAAGGGAAATAATTGAAAGAGATGGCTGAGTAGTGAAAATGGGCCAATGGCAACTACTCCAATTGTTACAAAGGACGTGGCCTCGTTGGCAAAAACCTTTCCTTTCAACATACTCTTTTATTTATTTTCTAACAAATCACCAAACTTTCTTCCTTATTTTCATTTTCATTGATAGGGTTCGAGTTCGAGAACAAATTCTCTATTAATAATGCCTCTTATTCTAACATCGTGATCGATGATGTTATTATCGACCTACTTTAGGGATGGTTTACTTATTAAGTATTGTGTTATCTGTTTGAGATAACTATTATGAGTTAACTTAGAAGTTAGAAGTCTTAAAATTCAAAAATTTATATGTTCAATTTATAATAACTACATATAAAGTACATACAAAAGAGTAAATTTTTTATGCATATCCTTAACATTTTAAATATGGTAGAATTAGATAAATTGTTCCTAAAAATAATTAAAAATATATAAAATAATAATAATAAGTTTTTTGTTTGAGATTGAAGAATTAGAGATATTGAGAGTTCTTTAATTTTAGGATAACTTTTTACCATTATAATGACATATTTGTATGTTTGTACAAATTGCCTATCAACTAAGCTATCATTTATTTTTGTCAAAAGTTTACCTTTTATTCCTAGTTTTATGCAATACATTGATATGAATTCATTATTGATAACAACATCAATCACTTTCTAGAGCCTTCTCTCTAGGTTGGCTCATAAATGATGAACCATATCCAACAATCCTCTAGCCCATCCAATTTTGGAGACCTATTGCATTCATGTATTCTCATTAGAGTGGGTCTTAATTTAATAAGTGTTGTCCCACTTAGATAACATTAGTATATGTTGTCTCCACTTATTATAAAAGACTACATATGTAAAAGGGGAAAGGAAGGAAAGAAATGTTTATAAAAAAAAAAAAAAGGAAATAAGGGTTTTTTCCCTCGCTTAGAGATGTTCAATTTTTTCGCGGGATAGAATTGAAATTTATATTTTTTAAGAAAATTTAATTATTTAAAATTACGATCCAAAAAAGAAAAACATAAAAAAGAAAAAAATTGAAGGCAAAATTTCACTGCTAGAAATTCGATCCCCCATAAATTCCTCGTGGGAATCCTTGTCCCAGTCCCTGCCATAAAAAACAGTGAATTTTGTAAGGACAATGTTTGGTTTTGGTGGTGAAGATGGAGATGGAAAAGTCATTTTCCAACCTCATCCTACCTTGTGGACATCTCTAGTTTTATGACGTTAACACTATTTTTGTAATAACTGAATTCGATAATCAAGAAAAAAACTTTGTGTAGGGGCTCTACATTTTGCATATATATTATTATTTGGTGTCACACAAATGATTTTTATTTATAAAATAAATTTATGTGGTATCAAATGATGTCACATGATAAAATATAGAGCTTGCCTATCCATTTATGTAGAGAAAAGTTTTTGTCCATATATCATCCTACTTTTTTGGATTACAAAGACCATTTTTAAATTTTGTTTCTTTTTTGTTTTTACTTGGTTAAATTTAGTTACTAGTTGAGGTAATATATTAACTTCATTCAATAAAAAATAACAGGAGTATTATTTAATGGAGGTATTCACAATTGTAACCCTTTAATTGAAGCCATATACACGGCTACTTGGTCACAGATAATTTTATTTATTTATTTATTTTGAGTTATAACAATTGGAGGTAGGGGATTCGAATTCATAACTTTTTTGTCATTGAATATATACTAATGTCGCTAAATTACTGCTCTTGCGTTGGCATAATTTTGTCACTATCTATATAACAACTCTATCATCGACATTAACAAAATGAGAAATTTAAATTTATAACTTCTTAGTTATCTGTTTAACAAAACTTTTACCAATAACTATTTTTTGAGATACTAACCTAGCCATTATAGAGAAATTAGGGTAAAAAAAATTATTTTTTTAACAGTCCATAGATAAGAAAAAAAAAAGTAAACTTAGTTTACACAACAAATGAAAGGAAGACATTTGAATGCCTTAAGATCATATGATATGTTTCATAATAATAAAGGTGTGCCTAAATTAATTTGGACAATCACATATATATATATATATATATATAAACATTCAAATACTCTCAATTATGAAATTTTATAGAAAACTTTTTTCTTTCTTTCTTGTTTTTATCTTTTTGTTAGATCTAAGATAATACCAAAAAAAGCTTTTGGTTTGGTATAACCACTACATTTACTGCAACTTCTTCAACTGCCCTTTTTACTAGTAATTGGAGTACTCCAATTGATACAAGTTGAACTTTTCTGTTGTTTCATTCATCTGTCTTTTTTAAGTAAAAATCTAACAAAACATATAAAAAGAATAAAAAGTGTAGCAAAACATATAAAAAAATAAAAATGTAAACCTCAAACAAAACAGGGGAAGGACCATGCAAAAAGAATAATGGCCTTTGCTGCCAAATCATAAGAGATAGTGCATGCCCATTATCATTCCTTGCACCTTCTATTTCATATTCCTTTCCCACTCATCATCATTTGTTTCTATTCTCACTCCTCATATGAAAACTCATAATTATATATATATTTTTTAAATCAGAATATCGGAACTTCGCTCCCCTATATTCGGGGTACCACGTCCCTAAACTGTAGCACTTGGATATTTTAAAGGGTATTCTAGTTTAAGCACTTTCCAACGTCTTCAAACCAGTGATCTCTCAAAAAAACATATCTAAAAGTCCTTAACCTCAACTGCTTGACTGCTCCTCGGAGACAAAACTCATAATTATATAAGTACTCAAGAAAATGTAAGATGGGAATTGGGAGAAATCTAGTCTATCTAGTTTAATTGGCCAAACTTAGTTTATTTATTGTAAAAAGAAAATGTAAAATGTAAGATGGGCTGCCTTCATTACAAACTTAGTTTTAAGTTCCCTCACATGGATTCTCATAATTTATTTATTTACTTACTATTAGTATTATTTTGATATCCATAAGTGTTCGAATCACTCTATTTCCATCTCAACTGTTTTTATATCATCATACTTTATAATATTTGAATGTAAGAAAAATTTATAAAAACTCTCTTTTAAAAAATGATCATCATAAATTAAACTTATAATCAAGACCTTTAACTACTATACCAGATTATTATGATGGTATGTCAACTTATGATAGTTGAGGATATTAATTTCACAACTTCTTTTCGGTTTAAAGTTAAAATTGAAAGAGTAAACCTTTTATCATAAAATCATTATGGTTAAATTCTTGACTTTCGAAAAGCTAACTAAAAACTTAAGTTGAAACAATTCAACTACTTGACCCATTAGTCAAAAGTATCTTAAGAAATTAAAAAGTTATAAGTTGGTCATCTATTTAAAAATTAATTTTTTTTATAGATTTCTTTGACAACTAAATGTTATAAGATCAGATCGTTATTCTATGACAATAATTAATATGCATAAGTTAATCCAAACACTCATGAATATATAAATTTGCATCAATTTATTTAACCTCTTTCTACTTTTTGTTTTCCAAAATCTGCATAAATTTTCCAATAAACATAACCCTAAGGATGATTAGTTATCAACTTTCCACCAAACCCATGTGAGTAATATTAAATTTAAACTGACAAAGGAAACTTTAAGTTTAAGCCATGTCTGATACAACTATAACTTATGGTTTACTTTATCATATTAAAAAAACCAAATTCAAAATGTTTTGGCGTTGACCAAGAAAAGTTGCTGTTCAATCTGATAAGCTCTGGAAAAAAAAAAAGAAAAAAAAATGGCAACACCTTCCAAGTTATACAGCAGCTGCTCTCTGTTAATGGCGTTTCTGTTTGCTTATTCCACTGCTGTTCAGTTTGATGATTCTGGTAATCCAAACCCTTTTCTTTTTATCATTAAATTCACAAACTGGGAAATGAAAGATCCTAACTTTTCAAAATCTTAGGCTGTTTCAAACAACAAGTTTTTAATTGGCCTAGAATTCAAAAGAATTTTGAAATTTAAGATTGTGTTTGGAGCACCCGCCGAGTTATTATATTCGGTGGAGTATTATAAACCATGTTTGGAGTGCAAGTTAAATTAACTTAGACGAAGAAATGATTAATCTCAAACGGAGATATGAATTAGGTCGAAAGGCAACAAAGTTGACCTCTTAGATTTGGGCCCACCGGTTAATAAGTGGTAGGCCAAATGTGTGTTGCGTTATGATAACTCCAACCCCGTTTGTATAAATGGTCCCCAAACACGACTTAAGAGGTTACAAGTTTAATCTATAGTGATTAGTTACTTAAGAATTATTTTGCTACAAATTTTCTTGACATTCAAATATTGTAAAGTCAGGCCGTATGTCCCACTCAAATAGTTAAGGTAAGAACAATCTTCAATTATAGCACAGTTTGTAGTTTTACACAGAGTTATTAGGGAGAAATCACATTTAATCATTTTATAAATTTTGATCTCAACTTTGACAGATTGGTATTTGTGGATTCCACTCTATGGATGTGCTTGTGCTGTGAATCTGCTGAACTGGGATCTCTCATTAGAAGCCATGGTTTATGTTTCCAAAGCAACATTAGGGCTTGGAATATGTTTGTGGGTGAAGGTGGTAGCAGAGGATTATGTGAATGAAATTGCAGGTTTTCTCTCTCTAGATTTAAGTGAGAGAGTGGTGAGGGAGAAAACAGGAAGTGGGTTGGTTGTGTCTTCCATGATTTTACATCTCACAGCAGCATCATCATTCTCAAAATATCACAGAAAAAGTAGAATTAAAAGAGTGATTCCAATGTACATTTCATATGGTAAGGCTAGCTCGATCTACGAGCTTCCATTTGTATCGATTTCATTTTAGTTTCTTAACTTTTTTGTCGCCTAAATATCATTTTTGATTTTTTATTGCAGGAATGGCAGTGTTGGTGGCATTTAGTTATGGACTTCCCATTTTCTACTTCTTGGTTCAAAAGGGCCAAATGAAATTCTGAATCATGTTGGACAAGTCTTACTATGGAAACTTCAAAGAAGAGTGTTTTCCAGTTCAATGTATTTTCCAAATTATAATGCAAAATTTTTGTTGAATTAAGTTTGATGGATTAAAGTAAATTTAATTAAATCAATCAATACGTCCTATAATTTGTGAACTTTTGATGAATTTTAATTGGAATGAAATAACTCGTCAGGGATTCGAACTCAAGACTTCCTGCTTTGTTACTATGTTGAATTATATTAAATCACCAATCAATCCAAAAGCTTAAGCCAGTAGATTGAGTTAAATTAATTATATTAGCCAACAATCTTGATAAAATTGGTCCATTCTGATGAACAGCTGAATGGTATGCCAGAGTTATAAGTTATGATACAGTTTAAATAACCCATCACAACAGCCAAACTGAAAAAAGAAAAGGAAAAGAAAATATTTATTTCTAAAACTTCCTTAAACTTTGGGGGAAAAAAACATTTACAATTTGCTAAACTAAGTTGGTCCAGCATTGATAAAGATAAATCCAAAACTACAAACTAGAGAACAGGTTGGGGGGCATCAACATTAACTAAACCAGTAACAACTTCCTACATACAGAATTTATTTTACCATTTTCCTCTGATTCCAACAATACAGTTTCCAGGCTGAGGGAGTTGCTTACCTAGATGAGGGAAAAAGACCTTAAACCGTCCTAAAAGCGTGCAGGGCGTGCGATCTCGAAACATTTATTCCTCCTCGTTCCAAAATTTAAAGCTCCAGATCTGTTTCCCTCAATGATAGGTTGTACATGTTCTTCAAATATTTTAACATAAAGTGGCCTCAGCAACTTGAAGATTCACAGCCATTTCCTCGAGGCGATAGGTCGCGTCGATAATTGAATGTCAGCTCTTCACCAATAGCTATCTGCACAATTACATGTATGCGAGGCTTTATATGAAGATTGTCTTTGCTTATAGAAAATGCTTCTGAAATAAGATTCCTAACATAGATCTCAAGTTTAAGCTCACTAGGTAGTATCAATAACAGGTCCTAAACTTGGTTGCAATATGATGTGAAACAGAGATAATTAAGGTTCAGCAAAAAAAAAAATTAGAAACTGAAATATGCTCTGAAATCCATCATACTGATACTATAAAAGCGAGCACTTTTTTATATATTTTTGAGTGTCTGGTCCATTAAAGCGAGCACTTACATCTCGGTTTGCATACAATCCAATGTGTGAGCGCTGATATTCCATGCTTTCGACAAGGACTTGGTAAGTTATAAGATTTGGTGAGCAACTGCAAATAATGAAGATTTTCAACTGTAATGAAGGAGATGTACGTCTCTTGAAAATGACAATACAACAATAACTGACGCTCAAAATTTCTCATTGAATATTAACACAAAACAATATATGATTCATATAGTTGGTAAGAATACAATCAGTTAAATGCTATTAGATAAATGCAAAATCTTAGCATAAAAATGTTAACGGTAAAGAACACCAATTGCCTATTCCATGAAATGTTGTATTTTGCATATCAGTAAAAATAGATAGAAGGAAACTGATTAGCAGCTTTCTGGAAATTCAGAAGACATTATAATCCCAAGTATAGATTGAATTTGTTGCTCGCCAAATGGTTGATCTTAAAATGGTCACAAAAGATTAGAAATACGAACTAAGAGAACCAAATGCCTGAACGAGTGGAAAGAACAATGGAACATAAATCACTGCTCACCTGTGATTTATGAATCTCGAAACATTTCCATAAGTTGTGGCATCAATAATATATCTAGGTGATCCCTCAACTAATCTGCCAATGTCATTGATATGAGCATCCACATCCAAGAAATAGCAATTGCTTTCACTGTTATACCTAATAAAAATATTTTGGATCATATATAAAGATTAGAGGAAAAATAAAACTGATTTAAAAGAGAGCTTCAATTATTATATTTTAAAAACAAGAACTTAAAAAATTCATACATACCGGTCACGTCTTCTGGTTGCTTCCTGCTCCTCAAACACCTCCCCAATGTACTCGCAAACAAACGTGCCCCGCAGTATGGCTTCACCAGCTCTCACTGCCCATCCCTGTGTGGTTTTCACAACTTCAGATAAGAAACTTTTGAAATCGCCATCTACCAAACTAAAAGTTATATACAAATTTTTCCGGGAAAAAAGCAAAAGGCACATAAAGAAGAAATTGCCTTTGTCTCTGTCATGAAAACTTCAAGTTTCACTTGAACTCCATTTTGCAACACTCTATTTGGACAGGTTCTACTACAGTTGCACCTTTCATTACACTCATAGACAAGGTAACCTTCCTGCGGAAATTT
Organism: Sicyos edulis; assembly: GCA_036507275.1. Classification (NCBI taxonomy): domain Eukaryota; kingdom Viridiplantae; phylum Streptophyta; class Magnoliopsida; order Cucurbitales; family Cucurbitaceae; genus Sicyos; species Sicyos edulis. The sequence goes on along the minus strand of CM071855.1, from coordinate 2,588,289 downwards.
AAAATTTAAAGGCTTTTAAGACCAATAGATTCGTAATAATCCAGAGAAGATGATGTAACAGCAGATTAATGAATAAAAACCAAAAGAGATTGGAAGTTTATTTAATGTCAACAAAGCACATTTATGACACTTAGATTTCATATAAAGAAAAAAGAACAAATTTGTCGTTGTTAAGCAACAAATAAGCATTGAGTAAAATGGATTATCAAGTTAAACTTAACAAAACTAGCAAGTAAATAAAACCAAAGAGAGGGGACGTGGGAATAGTTAATAAACAACATAAAGACGTGGAAGCAGATAAAAAACGATTGCAACTTCGAGAAACAGGACTGTGTTGGCTGGAAAATAATGTCACATACCTCCAAAATAATACGGCCATTCTCATCATATGGGAACCTGTGACGCATGGTATTCCCATAAATGTCCTTTGGGTCTTCATAATCACTATCAAAGAGGTATACATGTCCGCATGTTTGAGAAGAACAGAGTGAATGAGGGCAGGCACATCCGAACTGCAAAGTCTGGGCACAATGTAAAGTTAAAAGCAAATATGTTGAAAATATACAATCATAATTAGTTTTACTCAGAAACGATACTCAGAAGTTAAATATTAAAAACATTTTATTGCCCACCAATGCATCAATAGGCATTATCCAGGATGGTACAAACGAATAAAACATCCTTGCCTCTCAACTAAAGGAAATCTATACCAACCCATTAGGTAGTTAAACCAGGACCTCTGTGATCAACACTAGAAATAAGTACAGATATATTCATGAAGACATGAACAATATTATAAATAAGAGAACTCGCATTAATCTACATTACTATCTTTTTTGAAACAAGGGTAACCACACTCATCCCTAAGCGAGACACTGGAGACACAAAGGAGTAATGTCGTAGGTGAGTCTCGAACCCGGGACCTTGAGGGGAGCATATCCTCAAAGCCCAAGTCTTCAACCACTGCACTACCCTTTGGAAACTAATCTACATTATTATCATATTCAAGAAAAAGAAAACGGGTTCAAATCAAGAATTTATATTAGTTTAGCATTAGTCTTGAGACAAAAAATTGTTCATATAAAAAGTACCTCCATATCAATGGCTAGGGATTTATCAAGCATTGGTTTCTTAATATAGGTAAAGCTCTCCCAAGGCATGGAGTATCCAACATCTTGACCATCAGAGTTGGTTAGAGATATGTGGGGTGAGTTCCTTTGACCTTCATCAGCTACGCAGACCACGGGAACCGATTCTTGGCCAAAGCTTATATCTTCACACAGAATGACGGCCTTGTCCTTAAGCTGCTGGCTTGAAAGATGAGAACCAATGACATAACTGCCTCCTTGAGCTATCCATTTGCTACTCTCAGAATCCGGAGTGTGCCCATTCTTGTGGCCTCCAAAACCATTTGGATGAGTCATCAAATGGGGACGCAAAAGAGGACCCTCAAGTATCTGAGAAACCAATGCCTTCGAAACAGTTGAACCTTGGGTCAATTTACGAGAACTTGCTAACTGCGACACATGAGGTTGAAGGTTTATGCTTCCTGTGCTTAGTAACTTTGAAGCTTGAATATGTTTTTTCATGCTAGCTTTTGTTTTGTTTCTGATCCTATTCGGTGCACCTGCTAGAGTCTTCTTAAATCTAGGATGCCCAAGTTTCCCAGATTTTAATTTATAAGCATAATAATGAAATCCCCTCTTTGCAGGTCGGGAGTTAGCTAAACCTGGCCCCATGTGCGCAGCTTGATGGTGGCGACCAAGATCAGGCAGTAAATCAAACTTCAAACCACAGAACCTACAATTAAACTTTCGTAAACCACCTACATTCTTCTTTTCATTCTCCTTAGAACCTATATTACACTGCTTGGGTTTGACTGGGGAATCGTCACCAGTCGAAGAATTATGCTGCCTAGTAGAATTTGACAACCTCAAATCTACAGGATGAACAGCAACAACATGTAACCATAATTGTTCAGAATTCCCAAAATGGCTGCCACAAGGAATACACTGCAAAAGCATGCATTGCTCAGCAAATGGTGCATGGTGCCTCTCCTGCACATGAGTTTCTAAGATTTTCTTATTGGTGAACGAATCTAGGCAGATGGCACAAGCATAACCTCTGAACAGCCACTGTGCTTCCTTTTTATGTCCATCCATGAAGTGAGTACTCAGTGCTTCGTCATCAAGAAATTCTTCAGAACAAATTTTGCACCTGATACTCGAATCATCATGGCAATTACCTGAAGTTAACACCGGCCCTGAAGTTGGCAGTTCCATCGAAGGTGAGGAAAGTAGTGGTTCTTCAGAATCGAATCCCCATGTTCTACTTAATCTCTCCTTTTCATGACAAACCAATTTCATAAACTGTTCCCCAACTCCAAAATTTTTAGAAGCTTCAGAAAGTGCCCACTGAAATTGAACATCCATAGGAACTGGATTCCTCAGTGATAAAATACTTTTAAAAAGCCTGTAAAATAACTCACAGGATTGATGCAAATGTATCTTTTGCTCTAGTGAGTTACAGTTTCTTAAGAGATCCATGAATACTTCCTTTGATATTACTCTACTCTTACCATTTCTCGCACGTTTAAGCCAACTAGGTTGGTGTTTTTCACAATATAAAGAATAGCGTTTCGGGCTTTCTAAACATGGATTACTTTCATGTTCGCATGAGCCAATACAGTGTCGAACCTCTGAGGCAATAGAATCTTTTCCATGATGCTCAAGCTTATTAGATGAGCTATTTCCATTATTGGTCGCATCACCCTCGTCCACTCCAAGGGGATTTCCAACATCTTTATTAAGCTTTATTTCTTTATTATTGGTGTCTTCTACAGTATAAATGTCATGTTGCTTCTCAATAAACTTATTTTCAAGGGAAGTTGACTCCATTTTTGTTTCACTCCTTGGTCTGTGCTTCTTACAGAAAGAGGAGCTAAATAGAGCTCGATGCTTGCACCTACTTCCAAGAACAGTAGTGCCTTGACACATTGGTGATTCAACAGAACGTGTCTGTTCTTTCTTATCATTGTTGCCAGTGAAACGAGAGGATAAATGGACACAACAGTAAACATCACCCTCATTGGCCCACCTAACACACTGTCTTCCCTTGGATTCAATGAAAGCTATGCATTGTCGGTTCTTATTACCATAATTTAAGAGTTTTTCTGTGGCTAGTTCAGTATGAGGTCTCAGTTCCACAGCCTTGAAAGATGCTAGATCCGAATTTCCAGTTTGAACTACAATACCAGCCAACCTACCAGGTACAGTACTGAGTGAGCCTACTGATGTAACATTCTCCCTTGCCTCTACTTTGTGAGATTCTGATGCTAATTTTGCATTTAAACTATTCCGGTTACTGAAAGAACCAGAATCAATCTCAAGTGCTATAGCTTTATCTGAGGACTTTAATTCCACCACTGAAGCATGTGCCTCTGCACGACGAATTTCAAGCTTGGGCCTCTTCCTGCTAACTTGAAGAGCTGTAGCTAAGAAAGCTTCAACAGTATGCTGCTCTCTATCTCGGGAAATCGGAAGGGTGGGAGATATTGAAAACCATTTTGTAACTTCATGCTTCCAGGTTTTCCACACAGAACTAAAAGTAGGCTGCACTGGTCCATCACCGTGAGAGTTCACTTTGTCCCACAAAATAGCATCACCCAGTTCCTATAAAAGGAAAGAGAAACTAGATCACTGAACTTTTGATTGTGTAACTTCATTAGCTTTTAGCCATCAGTACTGAAGAATAAAAGCTTATTTCTCAATACCACATTTCTCTATTTTCTAATTAAAAATTTTAAATTTTTTTTTTAAAAACTAGGCAATCGATTCTGTCTCTACAAAATTACACAGCCCTTCAAGAGAGAGACCAGAAAGTTACCACAAAAAATTATTAGGAAAAAAATTAAAAGAGGTTCCAACGAGCTATTTGAGCTGCTGCAAAGGATGTAAGCTTTTGGCTGTTAGTTGAAGTTTTTTTCTTTCTAATTTTTTACTCTGCTATGAGGTAAGGCTTAAATTGCTTTCTTTTTTGGGAGCTAGAAACAATTCGCCTGATTATTTATATGGTGTAATAATTACGTAGAATATAAATTTGTGAAAGTTTAGCTAAATAATCTTGGTATAAATTTGATATTGCTAGTTTTTTCCGTACAAGATATGATCTTGGGAGATACATTTTATCTAGTATTTCTTTAAATGATAGGAAAAAATATCAAATGGGAGTGTAAAATCAGAATATTGATTGCCACCGTGGATTGAACACATGACTTTTTAGTTCTTCAAGACCCTCTTTACTACTAAGCCAACCCATGATTGTTGTAAAATGCTGATAAATAATGTATAATTAATTGATGGATCATATAAATATGAATGCATAATAAATATGAATATCAATGGTATACGTAATTTAGTATGATGTATGTAATTAATTGAGTGGCAAGTGAGGAACAATATCAATACTGTTCAAGATCTACAAATTACAGAGACCGTAGAGGAAGTTCTTTTTGGAGGTTGAATTCCGTGATTAGGAAAATTTTAGGAGAATTTCAATTGATCAAATGTAAGTTTTGATTTGAAAATCAAGCTTGAATTTGAAGAGTGGTTGTTTGAATTGGGAAACTTAACTTTAGCTCTTGAGTTTTAATGTTAAATGGGTAAAGTATTATTGTAGTTCATATCTCATTCTTTATGCGTAGGGGATTTCTGAAAGAAGTTAGACGGTAGGAGTAATACTGATTATCATGTAAATGGATGAGATAAGTGAGACAAATTAAAGCTTGAAGCCAAATCTAATGATATCTTACCCAAGGTGTGGATCAAGGAAGAAACTAAAAGATTCAATTGTAATGTACTTCCGATGAATATAGGACAATAGCGAATTAGTTAGAGTTAGTTAGGTTATTTTATTATAAATAAAAAGGGATGGGTAGTGAATTGTTATGCAAAGTATTGAGTGAAATCTTTTGGACTAAAGAAAGTATTCTCTAGAGAGTGGAGGTTCCAAATTTCTATAAAAACTTGGCTTATCTTGTATTCAATATTTTTTTATTTCAACATATTGTTCTCGTTCTAGATCTTGAACCATATCAAGTTGGATAAGCATGCGTTTGTAAAGAATCAAGGATCAGCAAATCATGAAGAATACTAAAAAAACATATATCCAAAACCTAAATGGAGAGAGTTGTTATCCAAGAGTCAATAAGGAATGTGTACTTATGTAGGGGCATTAGCGTCAATGAACCTTCTATAGTTTAATCTGTTTTCTGTAATATTTATTATGTTGTGTTTTGGTTAGTGGGTTATCTATTGTGTAAGCTAAGTACCGACGGTGGTATATCGGGAGAGATCCACCATCTCGAATGGTGGTTGAACCTTTTGTGAACTCGATATCAAGCAATTTCCAGTATTATCGTTCAAGTGTCATTTAATTTCTTAACAGTCTCTTTATCTTAATAATTTATCAAGCTTAAAGATAGTTTAGATCCTTTAGACTTATCACAAGGGTGGAGTCTCTATCTAAGATATCAGACCACTTTGGAGGCAAGGAAGAGGAAGGCGAGCACTTAAGCGAGAGAACTTTTTTCCAAGAGTATACAAGGAGGCTAGTTCCTTTGTTAATTTTTAATCTGGACCAAAACCTTGTAAGTTGTAACACTTTCATCTTATCGATGGAAATGTTATCGTTTCTTTTCAGAAAAAAAAAAAATGTAAAACTTAAAAGATTCCTGTAAAGTGTCTTGTACAGATAAAGCAAGAATCCATAGGGTGAGATCATTCTTCATCATTTTATCCTACCTCCATAGTCCATCCTACTTAGGTTACACTATTTCATTATTTTCTCTTTCACCAAGTGAAAAAAAAAAAAAACTGGACGTTCTTCCTTTCCCTCGAGGAATAAAAAAACAGGAAGGAAAGGTGGACATGCTCATCGTTGCATTTTCACATACATAATGTATATATAACTGTTTCGATCTGCAATTTTACCCCCTTTCAACCACTGCATTCTCCCCTTCATTCTCCATCAAAACAACATGTTCGAAACGAGCAGAGCAGAGCAGAAATATAGGGACAGAAGAACCAGGTTTTCAGGTAAGGCGTTACCTCCTTGAGCATTTCAATAATTTCCGCAGTTTGAGCATGTTGACATCGCTGTACCCAAGAATGCAAAGAATTTTGAAGCCACTCTGAATTTATGAAGCACTGCACAATCATCTGCAAAGAGACAAATATCAGTTTATCACTATCCAAAAGAGAAATCATTCACAGAAATAGATGAGCTAAGAGAAGAAGTCGAAGCGTAGAGTCCAAACATTGTGGAAAGATTTCAGAAGAAAAAATTTCTTGAGCATAGTTGAGACAAATTACATGGCCCTTTCAACCAACTACAGACGGCACAGAGAAAAGTGTGAATTTTTTTTTTATATATAGGAGAGAATTGTGGAATTGAGCAAGATAAAAGGCCTACAATCATAATTCAAAATGTAAGGAGCCTTTTGGGATCAAAACCATTTTCATGTTTTTTAATACAATGGAAGTTATAAATATATATGTACAAAATATAAAGAGAGGAATATTTTTCTATATTATTCTTTGATAATAGGTGTTTCTTAAATAGAGAAACCCTTACTTTACAAATAAGGAAACAAATAATACATTAGGATAATATCCTCTACAAATCAATAATATTATAAATACAAGATACTAATCCAATAAATATGGAAACAAATAATTTGAGAATAATCATCAAATAACCAACACTCCCCTCAAATTTGGACTAAAAATGTCTTCCATTGCCAGCTTGCCAATCATCTTATTGAAATGTCGCTTAGGAAGACCTTTCGTAAAGACGTCAGCCACTTGTTCTGAAGTAGGCATATAGGGGATACATATGGTTCCAGCTTCAATCTTCTCCTTTATAAAATGTTTGTCAACTTCAATATGTTTGGTCCTATCGTGAAGGACTGGATTGTGGGCAATGGAAATGGATGCCTTGTTATCACAATACACACACGTATTGGTGTTGATTGAGTGAACTTTAGCTCCTCCAATAGTCTCTTAATCCATATACCCTCACAAATACCATGAGCTAGTGCCCTAAATTCGGCTTCAAAGACTACTTCTTGCCACCACATTTTGTTTTTACTACGCCAAGTGACTAAGTTTCCTCCAACAAAGGAGCAATAACACTGAAGTTGACCTTCTATCGTGGTAGTACTACACCTTGATCAGCATCTGTGTAGATTTCAACATGAAGATGACCTTGTTTTTTAAATAGTATACCTTTTCCTGGAGTGCCTTTCAAGTATCTTAAAATTCTATTTACTGCTTCAAAGTGAGCAGGACCAGGAGCATGCATAAATTGACTAACCATACTAACGGCAAAGGCTATGTCAGGACGTGTGTGAGATAGGTAAATAAGTCTCCCAACAAGTCTCTGATATTTTTCTTTATCCTTTACTTCTTCACATGTTGATGTTTGCAATTTCACATTTTGTTCAATAGGAGTTTCTGCTGGTCTACAACCGAGTAATCCAGTTTCTTCTAGTAGATCTATTACACATTTCCTTTGATTTACTAGAATTCCACTTTTCGATCTTGCAAACTCCATTCCTAAAAAATATTTTAGGACTCCCAGATCTTTGATTTGAAACTCATTAGCTAAATTTTTCTTCAAAATGGTTATTTCCAGATCATCATTGCCAGTTATTATTATGTCATCAACATACACTATCAAAATGACCATCTTGCCGTTTCTAGTATGTCTATAAAATATAGTGTGATCTGCTTGACTTTGAAGAAATCCATAGCTTGTAACTGCCTTCTCAAACCATTCAAACCATGCTCTGGATGACTGCTTGAGGCCATATAATGACTTATGTAACCTGCATCGTTTTTACTTCCATAATTTATTTCAAAGCCAGGTGGTAAGTCCATAAATACCTCTTCTTCGAGATCACCGTTAAGGAATGCATTTTTTACATCAAGTTGATACAAAGGTCATTCTTCATTGACAGCAATAGCTAGCAATACCCTAATAGAGTTAATTTTGGCAACTGGGGCAAATGTCTCTTGATAATCGATTCCATAGGTTTGGGTGAATCCCTTAGCAACCAATCTTGCTTTGTACCTTTCAACACTCCCATCTGCATGACATTTTATAGTGAACACCCATTTGCACCCTACTGTCTTCTTGTCTTTTGGCAGCTAAACTATGTCCCACGTGTGATTCTGTTTTAGAGCATTCATTTCCTCCATGACTGCTAAATTCCAATTCGGATCATCTAGGGCCTCCTGTATATTCCTTGGGACAAACAGGTTAGTATCTTAGAGGTAAAAGCCCTATGAGTGTCAGACAGTTTTTTGTAGGATAAGTAATTCTCAATGGGATATTTGGTACAATTTCGGGTTCCTTTCCTATAAGCTATGGGAACATCAAGGTCAGAGCCATTGGTTATATTATTTTCAGGAGGAGAAGAAATGGAAGGAAGAGTTACAGATAAAGTACCTGGATTATCAGGATTAGTTGTCGGAGTGTCAGATTGATCATGCATCGGATCAGCCATCTTGCCTATGTTTTTTTTATTTAGCTTTCTCCTAGTATAAACTTGAAGTTTAGGTTGATTATGTTGTAGTGTTTCTCCCCCTGAGGAGGAACCTTCCATATTGGGCATTGTAACAACCTCAGAGTGTATGACATTTGGAAGAGGTGAGGTATCCCAAAAATTTCCTTCAAATGTAGATGTCACCCCTTGAAGGGAATGAGGTTTCAAAAAGGATTGGTGTTCTACAAATGACACATCCATACTTTCAAAAATCTCTTTATTCTGTGATCATAACATCTATAGGCCTTTTTATGGGAGGTATAGCCTAAGAATATGCATTTGGTAGCCCGAGGATCTATTTTGGACTGTGAAGGGTTGGACACATAAACAAAGGCAATACATCCAAAAACCTTGATTGGTAGATCTGAGAAAATTCGAATTGTAGGAAAGGTGGTTCTTAGGTATTCTAGAGGAGTTTGAAAACCTAAAACCTTAGTAGGCATTCGATTTATGAGGTAAGTAGCGGTAAGAATCGCGTCACCCCATAAATACTGAGGGACATTCATAGAGAACATAATGGCCCTAGAAACCTCCAATAAATGTCTATTCTTTCGTTCTGCAATGCCATTTTGTTGAGGAGTATTTCTACAGGTTGATTGGTGATAGACTCCTTTGGTGTGTAAGAACTCAGTTAGATAGGTATTGAAATATTCAGTGCCATTGTCGGAATGTAAGATACTGATTTTGGTTTTAAATTGGGTTTCAATCATGTTATAGAAACGGATAAATACCTCCTTAACATCAGACTTGTCTGTTAAAAGATACACCCAAGTTAAACGGGTGTGATCATCGATAAAGGTAACGAACCACCGTTTCGCACTTTGAGTTACTACCTTAGATAGACCCCAAACATCGCTATGATTTAAATAAAAAGGTGCAAAAGCCTTATAACTTTGAGGTAAATAAGAAGTGTGATGAGTTTTTGCAAAGGCACAATGTTCGCAATGAAAGGTAGAACAATCAATTCCTTTAAAGAGTTCTGGAAACAAATACTTTAAATAGAAAAAACTGGGATGTCCTAATCTATAATGCCAAAGCATCAAAGTTTCCCTAACAGACGGAGAACTAACACTACTTAAACCCTGAACCTTTTTATGACTAGTTGATGCTTCCTCAAAATAGTAAAGGCCATCAAGCATCCTAGCACGTCCAATCGTCTTCCCCGACTCCTGTTCCTGAAAGACACAATGTGAGTCATAGAAAATAACACAACAATTAGAATCTCTAGAAATCTTGCTAACTGAAAGCAAATTGCAAGCTAATTTGGGAACATGAAGGACGGATTGTAAGGTAAGGTGTGGAGATAACTTAATAGTTCCTTTTCCAAAAATAGAATTGAAACTACCATCTGCTATTCTAATTTGTTCATTACAATATAATGGAGAGTATGACTCGAAGAGTTTTGAGGAACTAGTCATATGGTCAGAAGCTCCGGAATCTATAATCCACGAAGCTGAAGACAGGAGAAGGCATGAGGACAATTACCTGTTTGTGCCAAGGAAACACTAGGATTACCATAAGTCGTAGTGGTCTTGAGCAGCTTTAGGATTTGATCAATTTGCTCTTTATTGAATGGAGTTGATTCAACACTATTGGCACTAGAAGCTGGTGGACAAATACTCTTTTCACCTTGTCTATAACTTTTATGATTGGCAGGTTTTCCATGGATCTTCCAACATGTCTCCCGAGTATGTCTCGGTTTGTTGCGATGATCACACCACACACGAGGCTTATTTGTCCGATCGGATGCCTTGTTTGCAAAGTGGCTTCAACAACTAACGCAGAGCTTTCTTACGTATCAACCGGTTTTTACCCATCACACATGTTGCCGACTTTCTTCCCTGCAGACTTTAAAACACTTCGTTGATATTAGGAAGGTTAGCTTTACCTATTATTCTCGCCTCGAACTTCATCAAACTCAACATTAAGTCCAAATTAATAATTTGTAAATTCGACCATTCTCAACAATTTTCTTATAGTGCTTTTGATCTTCAGTGGACTTCCATTCATATTTATCAAACAAATCAAGGTCCTGTCAAATTTGCTTCAGTAAGTGAAAGTACTGAGTAACGGAATTACTCCCTTGTTTTATGCCACTTAGTTTGAGATTTAGTTCAAACACTTGTGACTGATTTTCTAAGTCGCAATACATCTCTGTGACACTATCCCATAAATCCTTAGTTGTAGAGTAACACATATAGTTGCTACTAATGTCTTCCACCATGGAATTTACTAGCCAGGTCATCACCATGGAGTTTTCGGCATGCCATGTAGCAAAAGATGAATCATATTTGGAAGGTGCTACCTTGTCTCCAATAAGGTACCCAATCTTTCCTTGTCCACGAATATACATTCGGACACTTTGTGACCACCGAAGAAAGTTGTCACCATTAAGTCGAATGGTTGTGATTTGGATAGTAGGGCTATGGGTTGGAATTCTAGCAACTGATATCTTGTCTTCAGACATTATTCTTCAGCAAAAAACAAGATTTTAAGGCTAGATAACTAAAAAAACAGCAGTTTAAATATAGTAAACTGCAGCAGGAAAAAAAAACAGCAGTTGAAAAACCCAATCAGTTGGCCAGAAAACTTGAAAAAATAACTCAAACTTGAGAAACAAGCAGCAGCAAGGTTTCCTGGAGCTGCGACAGGTTGAATGGATAGCAGGCGCGCGAGTTAAAAAAACGCTTAGGAATGGGTTTTTTTTTTCAACGGACAGCAACGGAAACAACTGGGTTCTGGCGGACGGCGAATTCTGTCACCGGATAAGAGCGAACTGATGTTCGTCGGCGGCAGTGGAGGTAAACAGGTGCGGCGGCGGCTGAATTGACAACAGGCTGTTATAGGGATTTGAAAAAATATTTTTATTTCTCTTTTTATTTGTTTGGCTCAGATACCATGTACAAAATATAAAGAGAGGAATATTTTTCTATATTATTCTTTGATAATAGGTGTTTCTTAAATAGAGAAACCCTTACTTTACAAATAAGGAAACAAATAATACATTAGGATAATATCCTCTACAAATCAATAATATTATAAATACAAGATACTAATCCAATAAATGTGGAAACAAATAATTTGAGAATAATCATCAAATAACCAACAATATATATTGAAACTATATTAAAAATATATTGAGTTCACGTTTGAGAATTATTTCAAAAATAGTAATCTAGTTGTGTCAAATTAAAAGATATAAAATAATAAAAAATATTATTCTAATGTTTTCAAATTCAATATTTCAAAATTATAAAAACACAGAGTGAGGTTTTCAGAAAAATAAAGCTTCATGTTAAAAACATTGACAACACCTAGAATAAACACATACCCTTCTATTAATTTTGGTATTCGGAAAAAACCAATTTTGTAATTTTAAAACATTGAATTCTGCCGAACTTTTTTCTGTTGCAATTTCTAAGATTCAACACCAACTTCCAATTTCTAAATTCAAAAATAAGTTTGCAATTTATTCTACTTAAAGCATTTTCAAATTCAAGAAATACAATAAATAAAAGTGTTTTTTTCCTATCGTATCTTGCAAAAATATATAGATACTATTAAAAAATTGTTATAAATCACAAGCAAAATATGACCTAAATGTCCAACATGCATTGAACAAGTCATGTATGCCTGAGTCATATATGTAGACCAAAATTAAAAAGTCATTTTCAGATTCAAGCCAACTATGTGAATGGGCACCGGAAACCAAACCAATTTGAACAAACCAAAACCAATTCAGTTTAAACAAGTTTGTTCACCCCAAAAAAAAAAAAAAACAGTTAGCACATGTGAAAAATTAAAATAGCACTATTTGATTTTCAGGCTAAAGAAACCCTCATCAAAGTGAAATGTATGCGCCCTAATTACTTTGAACTCAAGTTATTAGATGGAAACATATGTCACCCCTAGCCCTTGATCTTTCCTGTGGATAATCTATGCTAGCCTTTAATATTTATATCATAACAAATGGATGTAACAACAAAACGTACTCAAGGGTCAGAAATATAGTGGTGCATCTAAATCAGATTCAATTGAAAATGCACTAGGGAACGGGATTAAGAATCCATGATTTCGAAATATTTTTTTGTTATTTCAATCTAATATATCATCAAGAAGAATAGAAGCTTACATTTTGCAGCTTCAGGAGCATTCTACCAAGATCAGAATAACCATTACAGCGTGAAGCTTCCATGGCAAACTCTTTCCAAGTCATTACATCCCGTGCACTCTCTATCAGAGCCTACATCAATCCAATTGGACACGGCTCAAAAATGAACAAGCAGAAAAATAACAGCTCAAATAACTTTGTTTTAGTTCAACATTGGGGTGAGGAGATTCGAACACATGACCTCTTGGACCTTATGCTCTGTTGGTAACTTTAAGACTCATAACAATGATAAAGAGAATACATAACTGTAGACCATATGCAAACCTCGAGGTGAAATTGATCTATGATATTCAGCATGCCAACAGCAAGTTTTTTCATTATAAATCTCCTTGCAACTTTTACATCTTCAACCAATTTTAAACCAGCTTTGTGACTCTTGTATGCAATAGGCTGAGGAAATTCCTCGATAGAACGAACAAGCAACGCATCTGCCCAAGAATAGTTTCTTGTGTGTGGAAAAAATACCACAAAATACTTCTTCCTGCCATGTGTAGGTTTGGCTTTTAAAGTAGATAATGGCCAGTCTGCCCTTGCACATCTAATTCCTGCCTGCCACTTCCCTCTCCACTATACTTGGAGAAAATTTTCAAAATGAAAATAAAGTTAAACTATTAATACATTATTTGACACAATACAACAGAAGGCATTCTAATGAACATAACAAAACAGACAAAAGAACAAATATTCCTTATAAGTTGTTTGGTGGTTTCAATTTAGTTTGTAAAACTAATGACCTATTTTTTAAACAGCTGAAGTTTCACTCCCACCCTCCCAAAATCATGGCTGTAACATGTGACTTAAGAGTATAGATCATTTCTCTCATCTCTCTGCCTCAGTACTATGTCAATTGAACATATAGACCAAAGACCACATACAAGAAGATGGTCCCTCTTATTCCAAGATACCCAAACGGCAGTCAGAAACTAGCTCTTACCTAAACTTCAAAAGAACCCTATACCTAACAATCATCATTATGTAAGCATGCAGCTTTACTTCATTTATATTTAAAGTCAAGACTGATGCAAGAACTCAACAAATTGAAGTAACTAAAGTACAATTGACACCAGTAAAACTGCAGGAACACTATAAGCTTGCTGAATTAACGAACCAAAATTCAAAAAAAAAATTGAGATTAAACATAAATTCATACTAAATAAACCCCTAAACCCCCACAAAAAACCAACAGAGATTAGTCCAAAATGAACAAATTAGAGAACCCTATGCCTAACAATCATCATTATGTAGCTTTAATTGATTTTGCAAGAACTGAACAAATTGAAGTAACTAAAGTACATTTCACAGCAGCATAATAACTATACTATAAGCTTAATCAATTAAATTGAGATTAAACATACATGCATACTGAACAAACCCCTAAACCCCAACAAGAAAACAAACAGAAATCAGTACTATATGAACAAATCACAAAACTGTAACATTAGGGCAGGAAGATACCTTGACCCAAAGGGCGACAGATTCATCCCCTTCCAACCACATTGGCTCCGGCCCCGAAACCGACAACTCCTCCGCCTTGCTGCTACCAGGCAACTCATCCTCAATCATATCCACAACTATGCGAGAGTTCTCAGACGCCAAACACGATTCCGTGGAGTAATTTTCGGTGTTAGCATCGTCAAATTCCGACTCCGGCGAACCGCAAGAAGCTTTCTGCGCATCCATCTGATAGTTGGAATACGAATCCGAACTGCAGCGGCTGTCGATTTTAGCGGCTTCAATGTTCATCGGCAAGTGATTGAGTCCACCATTTTGAATCGGCGCTGGATCGATTGTGCAGTTGTTGTTGTTGTTGATCGATTGTTGGTCGTGAAATGAAGAAGTTGCAGAAATCTTTGCAGAATCAGAGTCGTGTTCTTCAACATGCTGAACCACTTCTTCCATAATCGTAACTTTAGAACTTTAATCAGCCATTATCTCTTTGTTTTTGCTCCTAAAATACACAAAAACTTTATTTTGATAAACCCAATTTTGCTCTCTACACTCACGATTATATCTGTAATTTACCTATTTCCTCTTTTGCCCTTTTTTTTCAATTGTGTCTTTTGTTTAAATTTTAAATACTCACTTTTGGAACTCAAAAAAAAAACTCATTTTTTTAATTATAAATTTTGATAGTTGTTTGGATGAGAAGTTATTTTAAATAGTTAAAAATTGAAAATTGTATCTAAAAATTCATTTGGATATAGTTTATCGTCTAAACGTTAGAGAGAATAGCCTGTGAATTTAAAATGAATAATTATTTTGAATTGTTAAATAAAGAATTTTTAGAAACGAGTGGTTATTTTGAGAAGTTAGAAATTAATTATTTTGAGTAGTTGCAACAACTTGGTAAGATGTAATTTTAAAAAATCTCTCTTGTATGCTCAATTCAAATTTTAAAAAATTAAAATCAAAATTGCCATCGGTCTTTTTACAGAATACGAAAAAACTTCAATTTTTGTATCAAAATGTTATTTTTTATGTTTTATTTACCAACAAACGCAATAGTCATGCAAGTTGGAGTATTGTATTAAGGTGGTTCAAATTATGGTGACCACCTACATTCAAATATTGTAGATTAAACTGTACATTGTATGAAAATAATTGATGTATATATAAGTTGGTTGAGACACTTGCGTATAAATAATTAATTAATTAAAAAGAAAAAAAATCAATGAAACCATGGTTCTAAGCTTGCCAATGTGAATGAAAAAGATTTTTTGACAACAATTTCAAAGTCCAATTGGAGAGACTTGAGTATGAAATGGTTTGGTCAAACTCAGCCCCTAACACAAATCCTCAATGTTATGCACATAATATTGGTGTGAAAGAGACATTTCTGCTAGGGCTATAGTCATGAAGTTATTGCATAAGAATGAACATGTATTTAGACAAATGCAAAAAGGTTCATGATTCAACCTAACTTTTACCATAAAAAAAAAAAGAGGAAGGGGAATAAAATTACCAAGCAAGCAAATGTCTCAAAAGTGTGTTTTTATTTTTCTTTTATGAGAAAAGAATTTGAATCATGGAATGGGTTAATGTCCCAATTATATTATTTGGTTGTAAAGTAGTTTAACACCAACGTCACAGGTTCGATCATGAAAATCGAAATTTATCTCTTCTCCCCTAATATGTACTAAAAAGAAATATTTGAATCCAACCATTTTATATTGTTGGGAGGTTTTGTTTTACTATCTTATAAATTATTTTCATTTATTTATTACTATTTTTTATAATATATATATATATACACTTTTTTGCCAACCCAAACAAGCAGACGTCCCAAAAATAAGAGTTTAGAATACTTCCAAAGTCCTTATCCAATTTAAACACACTACATTTAACAAACATCTATGGAAGGAAGCCTTTATATCTCAAAAAATTAATAGTCCTGAGAAATAAAAAATGTATAGATTTGATTTAGAATGATTATCTATTAAAAAAAAAGTTGTACTAATATTTTTTATATCCAAACTTTGTAGAGATTGTAAAATAAAAATAGTTAATATGCCCATAAACTAGTTGAGACGATCACGAATATCAAACCAAAAACACATTGTTCTTATCGAAGTGTTTGTATCCAATTTATTTAATACTGGGAGTTAAGTGTTGTTGTGAGATGTTAGGTTCAGTCATTTGAAATTATAAATAATACTTCATTTCTACACTTATGGTTGTTGGTGCATTAGTCTAAACATAAATGAGACATTCTAAGTAGTCTAAAAATAAAAGACACCTAAGGTCCCCCATGTCAATCATCATTGATTACACCTCACCAACAAAAATCAATCATACTTCATTCAAATATATGTCAAGTTTTTCATAATTTATGGAGTGGCTACAATTTCATAATATAGTCTTTTCAATTGAGTGTGTGACAAACAAGGTCAAATTGTATGAAACTTTGACTCTTTCATTTACTTGCCATTTCTATGCTTAATTAAGGTCAATTGTATGCCATTTCTATGTGTTATTAGGTAAATATGTTTCACCCAAACATCATAACTTAAAATGTTTCTTTTGTTTTGACATGTCCAAGACAAGTCGATCTAACTTAGCATCGTAAAGTAATGAAGGTAAGAATGTATAACTTCAACAATACATATGAAATGTTCCTCCATGTCACCACTTGGAGAGTTGTAAATCTAGAATTATGGTGCATCATTATATCTCGTCAGAATAATCGAGGTGTACGTAAATTGACACATTCACTGATATTAACAAAAAAAATAGTCTTATTTTTATTTAACAACATTTGAAGTTAAAATATTCAAATCGACAATCTCTTTATTACCATGTCGTAGATAACACCATCAAAACTCCAGTCATTAAAAACAAAACAAAATGAAATAGTCTACTCCACATATTAGAGGGAATATGGGTGGGTGGTAGCTAATAATGGACCACAAAACAATATGAAGGTCTTTGTTCTTTTTGAGCCCATGATCCAAGTGAAGCCCATTTTGATAGCCATGGGCCTTGAAAATATCTAAGTTTGGGGGCCCATTATGAGTTGTGTGCATTTTCTATACATCTTTGGTGAATATTTTCTATATGATTTTCTACATTGTGTTGGTAGAAATTGTAAATTATTTCCAATGTTTATAACCTTAGCAGAATTAAATTTCATAATTTCAAATAGTGATGCAATATTCCAAGGTTGACCACTCTATGATTTTCCACATTATGTTGGTAAAAAATGTAAATTATTTTCGATGTTTATAATATCAGCAGATTTAAATTTCATAATTTAAAATTGTGGTGTAATATCCAAGGTTTACCAATACAAAATATCTCAGTCAGGCAAATACTGCACAGTGAAACAATTTGATTATTTAAAGCCAACAGAAATCGATTTATTCAATTTAGATACATTGTTTGACTATATTTGCCTTTATTAAGCATAGCATCATTTTAACTTTTAGCTTATTTGATAAGTTCAAAGTTTTTTATCAAAAAAAAAAATTATATTGAGTTATTTTCTAAATATACATTAGAAAATAAAATCCAATTTGCCAATCCATTCCTAGAGACCCTACGCCAAAAGGGTTAAATATAAGTTTAGTTAGTCTGCAAAAGGGTATAATAGATTTTTAGGTATTTTAAAAAATAACATAGTTCAACTATATCTTAAATAAGCAGCAAATGTAATAGCTTAATCAATAAAAATGTGTGTATCCTATAATCAAGAGGAAATGAATGTGAATCCTTCTCTTCTAATTATTGTTGAACTAAAAAAGTTGACACCTTAAATGCGTTATTAAGAAAAATATGTGGTTCAAAGTTTTCTTTTTTCCTATTGTACTATATATATAATGTATCTAATAAGTTTCGGTTCTTTTAATTTTATATGTTTTTTTAAACTAATTTTATATGTAATTGATCTCTAATCTATTTGACATTATCTTAAATTTCTACCTTCTAATTTACATACAATAATAAGACTAAGATTTTAAAAGAAATTCATAGTAAATTTAAATTTTAAGAACTAATTAAACATTTTAAAATTCCTAACCAATTAGCAAATTTGTAAAAGTTGGAGACAAACTATATTTATCCTTTCTTGTTTGAATTATTGATCTTCATTGTCCAAACACTCAAAAGTCATGAAAAGCATCCATAAAACAAATAAAAGCAAGTGGATAAAATAAAGGACATAAATGTCAGCCATCATAGAAGAAAAAAAGGACATGAGAGCAAATGAATACATTATTCTTGTTAGGCTTCAATGATAACATAAGATTCCCATTGGATAAGGATATTCATCCCATTCCTTGTGGAATCAGATAACATTACCATCAAATCCAATCCATCAAATAATAAAATCAAATTTGTTGTTAAAGTAAAGTGCTGACTTCCAAATTTTATTGTTGTGAAAAAAAAAAAAAATATATCCAAATTACTAGTTTATTGAAAATAACTATGATAATAATTGATTCAACAATCAAGAAGGGTGGAGGTGAAGAAACAACCAAAGTTTTATTTTAGAAGCAACTATAGTTTAAAAGAAAATTTGTGTGACAATTTAGAAGATCAACAAGATTAATTGATATATCAAGGAAGGAATCTTGATAAATTTTTTGAAGATCTTTCTTTAAGGTGAAGTAATGATAGTTTGAGAATGTTATAAAGATTTGAAAGGTCAATTATAAGAACATGAACACCAAAGTAATACATGAAACTTACCGAATGGATCAGTGGCGCAATAATTTTATTGTTTGGTTGTGAACTGGTTCAACACCAATATCACAGGTTCGATTCAGAAAATCGGTATTTGTCTCTCTATTCCAATATGTGCTCAAAAAAAGAAAAAAAGTAATACATGCAACTTATATTGTTAATACCAAATTGTTTTGCTTTTCAAATCCTATTTCAAAAAATAATTCATAAATAAATGGTAGATTCAATCATCATGAATTTATTATTTTTATGTTTTTTAAGACTTCTTTTGAATAATAAACCAATTATAATTGCAATGAGACCTTAAATGTACTTTTCATTTTAAACAACCATGATAATTATTATTTTTTTTTTAAAGGAAAAAAGTGTTGAATTTAATGACATTTCACCTAATATTTTAGTTACTATGCCTTATAATATGTTATAAAAGTTCTACTTTTTTTTGCCACAAAAGATAATTTTATTGGTTAAACTTATATATTTCAATCTCTATCTCATTAATTTGCATAATTAATTAAAATTAATTAAAAAAAAACTTATATCTTATATTTCTCCCTTCTTCTAAATTCTTTATAAATAAAACTTTGCTTATAAAAATAACATAAATGCATTTGAATTGGGCATATAACACTTGATGTCACTCCTTCGATTTATATGTTATCAAGTGGAAACTATTAAAATAATATAATAAAATTCTTATTACTTAAAAAAAAAAACTTCTTACAAAACTTAGTATATATTTTGTGGAAATAAAAATGAAAATGGGAAAATTGGGGGCTAATTTTGCGAGAGCAGGTGTAGACTTGAATTTACGTGAGAAATTAAAATGATTAATCTGTTATAACAATCAATGGTACAATTACTGTTTTATTTATTTATAAAATGGTACAATTACTGTGGAATGAAAAATACAAATTCCTAAAATTGCAGATCTAGCTGGAATGGTTTATTTTTCTTCTATCTTCATTATTATTTATAAAATTTTGTTTTATTTTTTCAAAAAGCTCCCTAAAGTGGACAAGAACAAGAGCCATTTAACTACAAAACACCCAGATGGATGCAGTACAATACAAGTGGTGTGTAATAATAAGGCATTATTATAATAATAATATAATAATTATTATTATTATATTCAATATCAAAATTTTGGGTGGTGGGGAAATCTTTCCATCCAATCTGAAACTGTCATCCACAAACAATTATCTGGGGAAAATAAGGTATTTTAAAAAAATAGAATTTTTTTTTGAGAGTTTAAAAAATAGCATATTAATAACTATATAAAATATGTAAATAATTGTACCGTTGATTGTGATAATAGTAAAAGTAATAATAATAAAAATATCTCTGCAAACGATTTTATGTTACAGGAAATTTGTTATAGATACATCTTTATTTTAAATAAATCAGTTTTTTTAAAAATAGTTTACGCATAACAAATATTTTAACTTCATTAATCTCAATCAATATTACCCTTTTGAAACCATAAATTTGGTGATTATTGGTTCAACTTGATTAAATCAGTTTTTTTTAGAAGTGATTAAATCAGTTCTTGTTATGTTTATTATTATTATTATTTAATTGATATCCATAAATAAATAAAAAAACATTTTTGTTATTCATTAATTATACTAAAAAGTAGGTGACGTGTTAATTTAGTTGTAATTCAATTCAAGTTCACGATCATAAGTTTTATTTTGAAAATCAAGTATTTAACTCTCATTTTATTTGAGAACAATAATACTTTACATTAGGATTTGTGTTCAACCTCCCAAATTTGAACTAAAAAATCATTTTGTAAATAAAAAAAGAAAAAAAGAAAGATTAAAAGTATAGCTCTAATGGTATCATGTAAGATTTCAAAGACATCTTAAGAAATAAAAAAATAAATGATCTGTAATTTTTTCTAGTATAGTAAAGGATTCAGCGATTCAAATTATAGACGTCGGGATCAAGATGTCGTTAATTTATTACTCTAAACGTATTGAATTGACACATTTGAATCAAAAAATAAATTCAATTTAGGATAATTTTTTTTTAAAAAAGGTAACTCTTTTGATAGTCAAATATATTAGAGTGATATTATTTAGTGAAATTACTCCAATGGCACCAATAAAAAAAAGTAGGTATAAATTATGCTAAAAATTGTATAAATGAAAGAGTTTTATTTTTTAGTCTATAAATGAAAGAGTATAATTGTAAATATATATATATATATATATATATATCATTTATTGTGCAACACAGCATTGATGTAATAAATAATTAAAAAGTGATGAATTTAATTTTATATCCTTAATTATCGTTGAAAAAAAGAATAAAGAGAACATCCAAAACAAACAAGTACTGCACTGCTACTCTACCACACCAACCTAACCCATAACCTATTCATAATCATTAAAATATTTTTTCTATTTCAATGGCTGCTATTTTTTTCTCCACAATTTACATTTCCACCCATAAAAACTATTATTCTTAAAATTTAAAATATTAAAGTTCTTTTTTATAATAGTTTTGTTTTGTTACGCGATTATTTTTCTCAAAACTTCAATTAAAGAAAAACAATAATAAAAAAAGGAATGAAGTTGAAACAACCAAAAATACTTTTTTTATACCATATTTGCAAGATCAAGGGCCAAGAAATGTTTGTTGTAAAGAAATGCAAAGAAATATTAATAATTAGAGTGGTTTTGTTATCTCGTTATTATTTTATTTTTTAGTGCTTCAATTTTTTTTATTTTTATTTATAGAAAAGTAATTAATAAATTTATTGCAATAAAGCACGTGGCTATGCCTAGAGACAATATCACCAACTTGCACACAATCAACATTGGTCAAGTCAATGTCTAGTTGACCCATATATTCATGTTTTTAGATAATTTTTTCCAATTATTATTGTTTCATTTGCATTATATATTGGTGTCAGACAGAAAGAATCCTAGGAAATACTTATTAAATGACATTTTAACTATATGGTAAAATAAATAGTTAAGATTCGTCCTTCTTGCATTCAAATTTTATGAATTATTATGATGTTATTTGTTTCTTTTTTCTTGATATTTCATCTTTATAGCTATTACCATATTTTATTTAAAAATGTTTTACCTAGTCGATGTTTGTTTTTTTTTAATTTTATAGTTGGATTTTTATTTAGATTTAAAATATATACTACTATATATTTTTTTAATTCATATATACTACCATACTTAAAATGCTTTAAAATATTTTGAATGAGGCCACAATGATTTCATTGTTTGATTGTCAGTTAAGCACCAACATAACAATTTTGGCCTTTGGAGAGAACAATTTTACGTAAAGCTTTCTGTTTGAATATTAAAAGAATATAATAGTCATCATCTTTCACGGTTATAATTCTTTTTTTGTTTGAATTTTTTTTAATATATATATATATTTGAGACATATATTTTTTAATTAATAACATTTTAAGATGAGAATTTAAATTATAAATTTTCTTAATTATATATATGGAGCCTATATTGTAGCTGGCCTTTTTTGTTCCTATTTGGCTGGATGTTGAACATTGTTTTTATCGCTTAAATTAGGAGTACCAAAATTTAGATTTGTGAGTTTTACTTAGTCTTGGAATCATCACCTTTATTTATTGGAGTACCAAAAATTCAGACTTAAAGTCTTTGGAGTCATTGATTCAAACTTTGTAACCAAAGTTTATTAAGTTATTAGACGGTCGACTTTTAAATGAAATTAATTACATTTAAAATTAATTAATAATGAAATAAATAGTCCATCTATTTTACACAAATGTTTGGAAGATTCTCTACTTTTTCTGAAATTATTAACATTATTAAATAATATAATTATACGGGTTTACTTATAAAATAACATTGTGATCGATTCTATTGCATATATGTACCCAAAGGACTTCCCTATACAAAATATATATATATATATATATACTAAAAAAAAAATCTAATAGGAATTTATCAACTATATATTAGTCCACGATATTGGGCTCCACTTCCCATATACAACTGGCTTTTGACTAATCTATCGATTCTACCTAATTTGCCGAAGGTATTAATTAGGTATATTTGACGAGGGGCGATGATGGAGATCACTTTATCATTTTCATCTTTATTGCCTTTTTTTTAATTTTCATCTCGTAATTAAATTTTGGAGGATGAGAGCGGGGATTCTTGTTGGAGAAATTGCACCGATCAAGTTTATTGGAAGATTAGTCAAATTTAAAAAATAATTATAAATATTATCATTTTAAAAAAAATTTAGCAAATATATTATTGGTATCAATAGTAATATTTTATTAATAATACATAATAATATATTAATAAGTTTATAATAGAGTATTAAAATGTATTAATAACTATGGACGTAAATATTTTAAATTTTATTTACATGTATAATTATTTTGTGGGAATAATACATGCAATACAATTTCTCAATTTTTTAAAGAAGTATCCATACGAATTATGCTTTTTTGCCATCATAAACTATCAATATCGATAAGAAGTTTTTTGTCACAATTATTCATGACTCCTATCTCCAAATGGATGGTTTTTGCCACTATCTACTATAACTTCTATTCAAACAAAATTTTATCTTCATTAAACACACTTTATAACTATCACCTCTCATTTTTAAAATCGTCTTTTCAAAACACACATTACATAGTTACAAACAATGGTAGCTTGATATGGGCCAAGAAGACACTACTACAAAAATGAGTTTATATGACACTTATGCCAAATAAAATTTAAGAGGGAGAAGCAATTAAAGTGTCATAAATAAAAACACATGTTTTATGACACTTTATTATAATCATCTCACAATAATCACAAAAAAATGTCATAAATTAAAAAAACGTGTTTTGTGACACTTTTCTAGAATCATAAATTTTTTAAATTAACTTAGAAAAATAAATATAATTTTGATATTTCTAAACATTATATATATATATATATTTATTTATTGAGATTAATTTTATATATTTTGTTACAATTATCTTTTTAACCATTTATAAATTATAATTTTTATAATATTTAATTTCCTAATTTTGTTATATGTGTGTATATATATATATATATTATGAAATAGATTTTTTGGTGGTAAGATCTAAAAACAATGACACGTTTACGCTAAGGAAGGATGAGTTCTGCCGTCGACTACATAGACGACACTGCCGCCGTCGCCTGCTCCCCGCCGACAACCCATGTAATGCCCCGCATTTTCAGAGAAACCCTCTAAGTACCGTTATTCGCTTTTCCAGGATTTTCGGTGTAACTCTATTTAGTTTTGGCTTTAGGGGTACTTTGGTGATTTTACCCCTAATGGTCTCTTTATGACATTATTAATTAGTTTTGGATTAATTTTGTGATTACATGTATTTTTAGGGGCATTTGTAGAATTTGGTTTAAAGAAAACGAAAATAGATAAACCCATTTAAGTTGTATTAAAAGACAAATGAAAAAAGAAAAAGAAAAAAAAAATTCCATTTAAGCCATTTAAATTAGAATGAAAAGGGTGAGATTTGGTTTTAAAGAAAAGGGAAAGAATAAGCCCATTTAAGTTAGATTAAAAGAAAAATAAAATAAAATGATAATAATAAAAATAGAAAAGGGAAAGAATAAGCCCATTTAAATTTCTTCGCCGTGCTCGTGACTGTTCTTTTGGGTTCGGGTGGATGTTTATTGTTATGCCCTAGTGTTTGTAAAAATATAAAAAAAAATGTATATGAAAAATATAAATGAGTACATAGAATTTGAATAAAAGAAAGAAAGAAGAAAAAAAGAAAAAATAAATAAAACAAAAGGGGATTTTGTTTAAATAAAAGAAAGAAAAAGAACACTACAAGAAAAAAGGTCTTAGGCGACGTTTTATTAACGTTGGGAAAGAAAATCGTCGCTTAAGCCGGGCTTAGGTGACGTTCTTAAAAAACGTCGCCTAAAATATAGCTTAGGCAGCGTTTTTCTGAAAACGTCGCCTAAGCCAAATCCTAGCCCTCACTCCTCCATCTTCCCCTTCACCTAACCCTAGCCCCTCACCCAGCCACCGCTGACCACCTCCTCGCACCACGCCGCCGCAAACAGTCCCCCTTGGTCGTCGCTCACGTCCACCCGCAAGGACCCGTCGCACCCAGCCCTTCATCGCCCCTATTCTCCGCGACCCAACATTCGCGCTCGAGCCCAGCCCGTCATGCACACCCTGCAGCCGCCGAACACAAAAGCCATTCTGTAACGTCTGCATTTTTAGTGGAATTCTCATGATACATTTATTCCTCTTCCCGCAGTTTTCGGTATAATTTTGGTTAGTTTTAGTCTTATGGATATTTTGGTAATTTAACCCCTAGGGACCACCTTTAAAGAAGTCTCTTCCACAAAACGAGAAAGAGACTTCTTTAAAGGTTAGTTTTGGTTTAAAAGAAAAGAAATGAAAATGAGGGATTGTGGTTGAATTTTTTTTAATGAAGGAACAAAAAGGAAAGTAAAAGGGGAAAATTAGCTGGGTTGTATTTTGGTGTTTAATTTAAAAGAAATGAAATTTAAAAAAGGGAAAAAAATTAAATTAAAAGCTTTATTTTAATAGAAAGAGTAAAAGAAAGATGGAGTTTAAAGGAAAAGAGGTCATTTTAAGTAATTATAAACTATATAAAGAAAAAGGTATTTATAAAAAACAAAAGAAAGAAAAAATAAACCCACCTTCTTCTTTCTTCTTCTTCTTTCCTCACCCTAAAACCCTAGCCACTTTACCCACCGTCGCTGCCTTGCACTCCGCCGACCACCGCCAAACCCCGCTGTTCACCGCCTACGACCAGCCGTCGAACCCTTCCCCCCAGCCGCGAACATCGCGCGAGCCCGCACACAGCAGCAGACACTGCGTCGAAAAGTCACCGAGCTTAGTCCCGTGCGCACACCGTCGCCATCCTCTACCGCGTGGACTTTGTCGCACACCTGTTCTGGTCGAGTAGCACGCTCAGCCGCCAGTCATACCCAGCTGCACGTGTTGCAGCCCGCACAACCCATGTCCGCCAATCTCCACGCGCGCAACGCGAGTTGTTGTAGCTACACCCTGTGCGTGCTGATTCCGACCCGTTTGGGTAGTGAGTAAGTTGTTTTTAGAGCCTGATTGAGATTTTTTATTTTTGTGTTGGATTGTTTAGTATTAGGTTGTTGTATTTAATGGGTAAAATATATTTAGGTTGTGATGATTATTGGTCTTCGAAAGGTGTGTTTTGTTTTTCGCAACCAGCGTTGTATATTGTCGGTTTTGAACAGCCATGTTGATTTTGGGTAATGGGTAAACTTCTTAGTTGATTTCGAAGCTAATCAATTGCTTTTTTGTTCTACTATTCGTTATGGGTTGATGGTTTGACTTGAATATTTGTTTGAATTGATTTTGAAGAATCGTTCCTCTTGGTTTCAAAGCGTGCGTTGTTTGGTATTGTGGGCTCGTGTTCGCCAAGTGTTTGGACAACGGTGTGGATCAAGTCTTGGGTAAGTTCTTCAAAGGGGTCTAGTTGGATTAGAGTTAGTTGGTGTTGTTAGTCATTGTTGATTGAGTAATTTTATAATTCAAGGTTAATTGTTAGGTTGAATCAGCTGGTTTTGATTGATCGTTTTTCTGCAGCTCTAGGAGCATTATTAATGTTCTATTTTCGGGTAAGGATTCTCTACTGAGGTTGTGTGGACCCTACATAGGGCGAAACTTATTATGCTGCTATATGTGTATTATTGTCAGATATGGATTGTTGGTTCTGGACTGTTGGTGCTGATTTGTTGATGTAGTTGTATGATGTAAATTGTTTGACTATTCTTGTATGCTTTGTGTTCGGGATTATGGGGTCCCGAGGTGCCACCTTTTATCTTGTTTAAATGTTATTTTTGTTCAGTACATTCATACTTCAGGATTATGGGGTCTCGGAGTGTTATCTTGTTGTAACTTTATTATTGTATTTTTCTGAAAAACATGCTAGGATTATGAGGTCTTATTGTGAAATATATGTGGATGAGTGTATTGAAATATGAATATAAACTTAGTGGATGTTTTCCCAATATTGAGAACATTCTCTTTACGTGTAAATTATGTTTGATGCTTGGGTTTATTAATAGAATTGATTCATGAGTTTAGCAATAAAAGTTTCTAAGAGATGCTTAGAGGGTTTAGTAGACTGTGGAGTTGAGTCTAATTTCTTCTAAAATAATGTACCACTCATTTTTTTTTATGCATTTTGAATAGTTGTTATGCGGCTAACCTACAATTATGGTAGGCAAGGTTCCTTATGAGGTCTAGTCTACTACAAGAGGAAAGAGAGTGTCCTCATCAAGTTCTAGTGCTAGCATGTCTTCTCAGCGTGAGTTACAATTTCAAAGGGACATATTACAGAACTGAAAAAAGAACTTGTCTTGACTCGCAAGGAACTACAGAAGACTAGAGATGAATCTTGAGAAAATTACAGCCAGCTTCGAGAGATGATGAAACAGTTTAGGAGATAAAGAACGTGACATTACACTTAGGTAAGTAATTAAAACTCTACAATTATGCATATTATGAGGTCCTGGGGTGCATCCTATATGTTGTCTATAATTGTATCTTGTTTCTTGTAGGCATGCTGGGATTATGGCCAAGTAAAGTAGAAAGTTAAGCTGGGTTAGATATGTATTGCTAGCATGATAAACTCTACCTTGTGCATTGTACCCTTGTTGGGGAGTTCTTATTGAGTATTCTTTATACTCACCATTTCTGTGGTTTTCTTTCCACCAGGTAATCAGGGACACCACTGAGACGATTAGCTGGGAGATGTTGAAGAGCTCATGGGTGAAGCTTGCCGCTCATTGCTGAAGAGTTCGTGGTTTTGGGTAAGAATTCTTCTATAGCCTCATGATTAATCATCCATATCATTTGAGTAATTTTCGTTACCAACAAACCTTGTTGGTTAATTGTACTATTTCCTCGAGGGCTGATTAATTGATTATACTTAGGTTGATTCAAGGTGTTGTATTTTGCTGTTGAGGTTCGCGGAGCTTGTTATGTATTTCGTTGCACGTAAGGATTCTCTACCCGGGTTGTGTACACCCTGCACGGGGCGAAACTTATTATGCTGCTATATGTGTATTGCTGTCAGATATGGATTGTTGGTTCTGGATTGTCGTTGCTAGTTTGTCGATGTGGTTGTATGATGTATACTTGTTTGGTTATTTTTGCATGTTTTGTGCCTCGGGATTATGGGGTCTTGGGGGTGCCATCTTATGTCTTATTTAAATGTTAATTTTGTTCCATGTGTTTCGTACTACGAGATTATGGGGTCCCGAAGTGCTCTCATGTATGTAATATTGGAGAGATTAAAGTCTTTTGCCGAAAGGGTGTAGGCCTTTAGATGATTATTGAATTTTTCTCTCCTGTAGGAGTGCGATCATTTCAATTTGAAAGCTTAATACTATAGATTATTTATTCGGGTTATTGAAAGCTTAAGGCAAATGAAGGCAAATCCTTGAATCACAATGTTAGAGTTTAAAAGGCAAAAGAAGGAAACACAATCAATATTTCTTGAAGATATATATGACTAATCCATATTTTATAGGTTCTTTACTCAATTCAATCTATAACACCCATAGTTCTTGTTCTTTACTGAATCTTCTTTTTAAATTTTTGAAGGACAAATGGTATAAGGATGCTATCAACTTGGCAAAATTTCATACAAAATCACACAACTAGTTCAAACATGTGAGTGTATTATTTTCTCCCTCATTCGTGTCTATCTTTTATGATACATTACTATACTTTCTTTCTAAATTTCAAAAGAGTGTTCTTCGAATTTTCAAATTGGTATTCCTTCTATTAAGGAATTTACTCTGATTTTGTTCAAAGTTCAAACTTCTATTCTTCCAATGAATTGCATACTTTACATTTGTGGGACTGCTTGTCTGTCAACTTAGCTTTGAATGGTATGAAAATCTAACTATTTTATGTCAAATTGATGATTGTTTGTTCTTGGTGTACAATTTTCTCATATCCTATCATTGGTTTTGGATGTTTGTTTCTCCCAGATACGAATACATTCTCATAATCAATGTATGTATTAAAATTTCTAATTTATTTGCATGCTTTCATTATAATGTTGTGGATACTTCTCAACAATCTTGCATGAAGTTGTCGAGTTTGTCAAGCAGAAAAATGAGAGGTTTAGTCTTCATTTTCAATAACTTAATTTTTATGCAATATTTACATGTTTTCTATGCTTTTAAAAAAATCTTCTTTGATGTATATGTAATGTAGATGGTTGAAGTTCTTTTCTTATTAATAAGAAAGCTCATATATTATTATTTTTTCTTTTTTCCAAATCTCACATGTTATTGTTAAGTAATATGTAATATGTGGATGTTGTTTGAAACTCAATTTTTCTTAGGTTTTGCACAAACTCACTCAAAGGATGAAGTAGTGAAGAAACACATTTCAAGAATCATCCTTTGTATGTACTTTTTGTTGTAAAAAGCTTTGTAAAAATTTATCCCAAGTGTGATATTATTGTCCTTTTGTTATTTTGTTTAAGTGGAAATGCATACAAACATTTTAAGTATCTTTGAAATTTTATTTATTGACAAGTCTTTTACCTGTGAATTTATTTTGTTGAAGAATATTATGTATGAATAATAAGAGGTAAGAGCAAACAAAATAAGGTTGCAAATAGACAAAACAAGCGTTATGATAATAAATATTTGTCATCAATTGAAGATATATAATTGAAATAAAGAGTCATGTTTGATTATTTAGTGATTAAAAATAAGTGTCAATAAATTATATTTATTGATAATGTTTAGATGTCGTTGATAATGCATTAATGACTCAATTTATATTTCATCTATTACTCGTTGGTGACAAAAAAAATAGTGTCATGAAATAAGAACTAATGATTATAGAAAAGTATCATTTATTGCATTTTATTGACACTTATTAAAAAGTGTCATCTAAACACAATAGATGATGTGCGATACATCGATTGCAAAAATGTATCATCTATTGCATTTCAATGACACTTATTAAGAAGTGTCAACTAATGAGAATAGATGATGTGCGATAAAATGATTGTAAAAAAGTATCATATAAATTATTTGTGATACTTTTCTGTAATCATCATATCCCTATTTTGTAGTAGTGAGAATGTAGTGGCATGTGTATGTATCTTACATAGAAGAATATGAAGGAAAAAAATATTATAAAAAAAGAATTATCTTTAATTTGTAATGAAAGTGAATGAAAATAATTAAGACAAAAAGTAAAAAGTGGGTATGAAATAAATAAAATATAATTGTTGAAAAAGTAGTTACATGATTATAAGGAAATGAACATTAATAATTCATTAATTGGGAGCGAAGCTCTTATTTTGATGAAAGCAAAGCTTCCATACTCAAATCAACAAAAATATTAGCTCAACGATATTGATATATATTTAATGATTGAAATGTCATAGATTTAAATTCTCTCTTTGATTGAAAACATATTATAGGAGAACAAAAAAGAGAGTATAGTTTTGTAACATTACTCTCATTTACAGTGTAAATGAAAAATGGTCCTTGAATGAAAAATGATGGGAAGGTTAGATATAAAATGAAATTGGTCCACAGCTGTGTTGTTCCCATTAGACTATAAACCAAAAAGTGATGTGTGGAAACCAAAGTTGAAGACCATTTATCAGAAAGGCATGACCTTTTAGCCCTAAATTACAAAAAGAACATATATTTATGAAAAGTACATTTTTAGTCGCTAAATTTTGTATATGTTTATTAATTTAGTTTGTATGTTTAAAATTAAACATTTTTAGGCTTGATGTTAATGTTTATTTTTAATTTTTGAGATAACAAAATCGTTAATTACATAAATAATGTTGATTAAAGTAGTGATTGAGCAAATTTTCTATTTCAATAAAATAATTATTTTAATTTTCATGCGAATTTTATTTTAAAATAAAATAAGTATAAACATAAATTAAACAACACACTAAAATTAAAAGTAAATATTATTTAAAAAATTCACAAATAAATATGATCAATTTCGAAATATAAAGATCAAAATTAAATTAAATTCCAACCTGAAAAAAAAAACATTTTCTAATATTAATGTATCAATTATATGTATTTTCACTTTCCTTACTGCATCTTCACTTCTTTCAATAATATATTCTCGATTGCCCATAGGTTTTTTTTTCGTTTTTAATTCAAAAATAATAATTAATAACAGAAAAAAAAAATGTGGTAGAGGGTAAAATTGGACGAGGATGAAGATTTCTCCCGAAGAATTTTGCAGGGAACCAATTCTCACGAAAAATTATTCATCATTTTATTTATTTTAAATTACATTAATTAAATATATTTTTAAGGAATTTTTTTAATTAAATAGTTTATTATTCGTTTGATTTTCATTTAAATGATTAATTTTTTATAAAAAGAAATCTCAAATCAAATAACCAATCACGCCACCGACTCATTTGAATAACTCATAAGTAACTAAACCACTAGAACCTCAAACTTGAATATATATGTATATATCATTTATTAATTTATTTGGTTACAACTATTGAGAATTTGAAGATTGGAACTTATAACTACTTAATTATTGAGTATATATTGATGTTGTTGAATTATTACTTTTGTTAGCAAATATATATCATAGAGTGAAGAATAGAGAAATGAGATGAAAAATAAAATTTTCATTTAGGTCGTTGAAAGTTGACTTCCTCGGCTCATTCCCCTACCTAAAAGGGGAGGTTTCATTGTTAGGATTTTACAAATATTCCAAATTAAAAAGTTAGATAGTTTAATATCAATATAAAAAAAATATCCGTTACTCTCTTCATTATCAATTAATTTTGAAGTTTAACCTTATATTCTTTAATATCGGTAACTTTTAAAGTTGGATAAAAAAAATGAACATCTTTAATTGAACTCTTATTTTATTCACTAATCATGCTTTTAATTTCCAATTTTTGAAGTAGACTTCTCAAATGACGTTTTAAATTAATTACTATTTTATGGGCCCAAATTTTGCTTTGACAAGAGAACGAAGTTTCTCCGAAATGACCTTCTAAAAAACGAAATGACAGTAAGAAAATTACAAAATCGCATTTTGCTTAGTTTGACTTAATTAATCTGCATTCTAATAATGGGGACTGTTTGGCAAAAAAATATATGCCACCAAAAGATGTGAATTCAATTTTTTTAAAATATATTCATTTCCTAATTTAGGTTCATGTTGACATATTGCGTCGATTTAAATTTGAAAATGGAATCATTAGTCCTTCTGAGTCGGTTATTATTACCTATTGTCAAAATAACTTATAATGAAGATATTTACAAAAATATAAAGTACTTTTTTTCTTAACAAATATATATGAAAAATTATAAGGGTATTTTTAGGAGTAAGTCAAATTGAAAAAAATATTTACAATATTATGCAATAAATATATATATATATATATTTAGCAATCATAGTCATACCACCGTATACAAATTATACGGTATAATTAATGTATAATATTATATTAATATACAATACTATACTAATAGCATATAGTATTGTATTAATAATACAAAACAATGTATTAATATCCTAAATTATACTATATGATGAATATTATTATACTGTATATTTGAGTATGATGCAAAAAAATTCAAATTTACCTAGATCTACAATTATATTGTGAAATTGGACTATCAATACAATTTCCCAAATTTATATTATTTTTTTGAGATTATAACAATTGGGGATGAAGAGATTCCAACTCATGCTCTCTTGGATATTAAATGTACAATAATATCCGTGAACAACTGCTCTTGACATGAAAAAATATATTAAATATGTTATTCTCACGATATAATTGTAAATATAGAAAAACTTTAAAATGTTCGTATCTATAATAATTAATACATTTTAATATCGTATTATAAATATTCTTTAATATAATATTAATTATTAATACAATATTATAATTAATATTAATGATTATAGTTGTATTTAAAAAGTGATCATATTTATAAGTTTCCCAAAAAAAAAATTATTTTTTGAATAATTGGTAATTATCTTGTAAACCAATAGATATTGAATAGTCGGTGCAAAGTTGGTATTTATTGCCAATTTGTACCTCCAAAACAAATCGACGTGAATGTTAAACAGCCATCTACCTCATTTCATTTATGTGAACACTTTATAAGACACAATAGACAAGTCTTCAAGAATAATTCAATTTACGAAATAAATAATACATAATATTAACAAAGTGTATAGTTAGTAGTTACTTCAATTACGTATAAAGTCAATAAAAGAATTCGAACGGAATTTTTGGTTGTAGGTTTAATAAATAACGAATCCGTTTTATTATTACTATAATATAAAAGAACTTTGATTGATGATACCAAAAAACTCATTTGATGAACGTTTTGTTTATATGTTGATGACATCGATATTATTTTGTTTTTATTTCAATGTTCTATAGATATTAACAATAACATATTTTCTTCTAGTCTATGGAAGACGAGGTTTAGTGGTATTATGTACGATATAGTATCAAAGATGTTAAAGTTTGAGGCCCACCTCTTAATATTGTTAAAATAAATATATATATATATGTGTGTGTGTGTGACTGTCCTAACTTGTTTGAGCACACTTCAACTAATGTTATTTGATATATCGTCGAAATTTATTCTAGTGAGCATGAATTGAATTTATGAGATCTTAATTTTGCAATTAAAAATTTTCTTGATCATTAAATCACTCTATGGGTTGACAATATCAATAATATAGGTTGGGACTAAATTAAATAATAATAGATTTGATTTCTCAAATCCAAAATACTGTTAAAGTGAGAATAATAATAATAATAACAATATGAAAGTCAGCAAATATAATATATTGATTATCAAAAGAGTCTTTTTTTTTTTTGAGAAAGATTATCAAAGAGTCTCTTAATTAGTAAGGTAGGTATTCAAAAAAAAATTTATTTCAATTCAACCACATTTGAGACATTTTAGGGGTTAGTTTAGCTTCCTATTAAAAAATTATTGTATTTTTAAAGTTGAATTATAATAAAAGAATAGAAATTGAATCATTAACTTATCGTGAATGTATTTTTTTTTTGTCATATTATATATATTTTTATCATGTCAATAATAATTAGATCAATTCAATTAATTTTAGAAACATTTTTTTTTTTTTTTTTTTGAAATCATTAGAAACATTAGTTTATCCTACTATATTTGTAGCAAGATAAAGCATA
Organism: Sicyos edulis; assembly: GCA_036507275.1. Taxonomy (NCBI): domain Eukaryota; kingdom Viridiplantae; phylum Streptophyta; class Magnoliopsida; order Cucurbitales; family Cucurbitaceae; genus Sicyos; species Sicyos edulis. Next base: position 2,554,077 of record CM071855.1, on the reverse strand, counting down.
AGAAATTTAACTATGTACTTTATTTGTTTTACAACTCTTATTTGACAACAATTAATAGTCTAAATGTTGGTGATCATTTGAGGTTAGGTGCTTAATTAAGCAAAAATTGTAAGATAACTCATGTGTCATCAAAATATAAACTCTCATCAAAGATAAATGAGAATGGACTAATCTACATTTTTATTTTCATTATCTTTTAAATGCCCTATGTGCTAGCTAGTGCTACATTTTCAAAAAATAAATTAAAGGAAGCTCAAAATATCCATTTTTAGGAAAATTAAAAAAAAAATATATAATTATAAAAAAATAAAAATAAAAAAACTAAACCAACTCTGGCCCCTATCTTTCCCTTATTTACGCAACAAACCAACCCCCATTTTCCAAAAATGCCCCTACTCCGGAATCGACAACAGATTCGCCGCGAACTTTTTCTTTCCGGCGCCGCCGCCGCCGGCCGCTCTTTTCCGAGTCTTGAGCTCCTCAACGGTGAAAACCACAGGCGACACCGATCTCCGGCGGTGGCTACATTTATCTCCGGCGCCATATTTCACCAGCGCCGAGTTAGCCTTGACGGCCAATGCTGCCATCTCCTCGGCCTGAAGCGGCTGCTTCAGCCTACTCAACGGCAGCGCAAAATAGAGCTGTCCAAGCTGAAGCTCCTCGCCGTCGTTAATGGCGGACAAGGCGTCGCCGAAATCCATATCGTCGGAGTTGCAGATGAAGCACGACGGATTCTTCTGGAGAACGTACGAAGCCTTCACCGGATACGAAAATTCCTGAAGGCTTCCGTCGTTGTGGATGAGCTTGGCGGTGGCGACGGCGGCGGATTCCGACGAACTGCAAATTCCCATTTAAGGCCACGGCGGCTCGGCGCGGCGGAGGAGTTGGGGGGAGAAGTTAGGGATTTGGGAATCGGCGATTTGTTGTTATTTATATATGGGAAAGGTGGGGGCCCACAGGGGTGAAACAGCGTGTGCCACGTCGGATTTGTCGAGTAGTGATGTGGGCCTGGGCCTTTTGGTTTATAAATGATATAGTGGGGGGACTGCCAGGCTGGAAATTGGCCGTGACAGGCTGGAAGGGATTTTGCGTTGTGTACTTTCAGTAATGAGCCTAGTCATTTTATTTATTACCTACCGATGTCAATTATTTATTTTTTTTCGAGGTAAGAAAAATCGACGTTTTGGTAGAAAGGGAACGGTTCCAATTCTATTTATAGTCTATATATATATATATATATATTTTTTTTTTCTTCAAAAATATATTTTGTCTTTTTTTTCTTTTGTGAAAAATATTGTTTTAATTTTTAGATTTTGAGTTTTTTCTCATTTTAGTTTTTAAAAATTTAAAAGTCTAAGTTTGGGCTATCAACTTTCATTTTGTTCTATTTTAATATTTAGATTTTTAAATTTTCCCTAATTTCATTCCCTAATATTTTAAATATTCAATTTATATCCCTAAACTTTTAAAATAAATTAAATTTGGTAGTTTGTATAATTAATTTTTTGTTCCTTTTTATTTAAAAATTACCGTGTTTCTATATAAATTTTAGAAATATGTTCACGTATTTTCTTTATTTTTATTTAAATTATTAATATTATTGAACAGTTTCAACAAAATATTAACTTCGATTTTGTCATAGAGTAAAATGGAACAAACTTGAAATCCATACTAAAATTAAACTTTCGTTTAGGGATGAAAAAATTATTTTAACCTTTTTTTTATTTAAATAAAGTCATTTAATTTTTCTAAGCACTTTTGTAAATATTTGAATTATATTTCTTTTTAGTTCAACTATCGTATTTTATTTAAATAAATTCAATAATTGGCAAAATCAATTGGTTATGAAATAATTCTTAAAACAAAGGTTATGAATCTAAATCTCCTCGAACTAAAAAAATTAAATTACTTTCTCTTTAGAAGTAGTGATGTAAGAAGAAATCAATATATCATACTTGTTACTAGATTGAGAATTTTAATTAAACTACTACTATTGTTGATAATTAAAATGTTTATTATATCAAAAAATGACACTAAACTAACTAAAAGAAGTTAAGAGACCAAACAAAAAAAAATGTATAACCTTAATAATCATGAATCTCGTCCATATTTTTACCTTTTGAAATTGTTAGGTTTCGGCAAAATATTTAAAAAGATTGTTTTAAATTAGAAAGATAAGGATATATAAATGACAAATAAAATTTTGAAGAAATTGAATCTCTAATTTGAAAGAAGTTAATGCAAAGTTATTTTTTTTCCAAATAAATAAGCACATTAAATATACAAGCCAAATAGTTCAAATAACTACATTACCATACCTAGACTTTCTTTCTAAAGAAGATATTAAAAAAGAAACTCCATTACCTTATTTAGATTTTATTTTTCTTGTATCATCATAATTAAAAAGGAGGGATTTGAATCGAAACCCTTTTAATCATATAATATATATTAATGTTACTGAACAATTGTAGTGTACTATACATAGACTTATAAAATATATATATTAAATAGGTAACATTAGATAAATTTATAAAACAATAGGCGTGGAGGCACAAAAAGAATCGCGAAGTAATTAAAAACAATTTGAATTGATTAAATAAAACCCATTTTTTTTAAAAATAAAATCCAGATTAAGGAAATGATTAGTGAATTACATTTAAAAATAAAAATAAAACACGTGAAAGAAATGACCTCGGAATCTACCAAAACAAACAATCTGACAAAGGATGGCGTAGCCTTATCTGATTTTCATGGGCCGAACGCATAACTTGCTCAGCCCACCGGCCCATTACCCTTTTTTTCTTATTTTATTATTCAACACTATTTAGGCAAAAGTATTTAATAACGTCTATATAAACTTAATTTATAGGGAAATTTACTCTCTATAGCAACTTTTTTAGCATAGTTTATAATTATAACACATTTTAAAAAATAATTCTTTTATAGCAAATTCTGCTATTTAAAAAAAAATTTATTTACCTTTTTTTATAGAAGACTTTGATAGAATCTATCATTTTCTAGTGTTGGAAGTCTATCAATTTTATCAGTGATTGATTCTATCGACTCTTATTGATAGATTCTTGATAGAATCTGATGGAAGTCTATCAATTTATTTTATTTATTAGTAATTGATTCTATCACCCTTTATCGATAGAATCTATCAATATGAAGTCTATAAATTTACAATTTTTGCTATATGTGCAAATTTTTTCATTATTGTGTTATTCATGTAATATTTTATCTATTTTGTAATATACATGCAAGAGCCCCTGATTTATATATGTTTTGGAGAAATATAAAATTTAGTTTTTATGATTTTGAAAATAAGATTTTTTTTTTAAAAAAATTACAATTGAATTTATATGATTTGATAAAATTTTAAAAATAGTCTTTGCCATTTTTAATCGTTGGCACTTTAAGTACTTAAGGTTTGGTTGTTCATGTGCTGATAATGAAATTATGATTTAAATGATTGATATAATTAAAAAAAAATTATATCATTTATGTATGATAATGAGCTATATTGAAACAACAATGATGTACTAAAAAAAAAAAAGAATACAACAATGATCGTCCAAGGAATAGTGATCGAGGACTTGGGCTTTGAAGATATTTTCGCAAATTTATATTTTACTATATTATTTTAAAAAAAATCAGATTTTTTTTTAATACAGAGGGAAACAAATACTGATTCTCAGGCTCGAACCCGTGATGTTGATGTTGAACTGATTTACTATAAATAAAAAATGAAACCATTGCGCCACTGAACTGATTTACTATAAAAAAAAAATGAAATCATTCAACCATTAACCTACTTGAATAAAAATTCAGATTTTAACCCTATTTAAACCTGACCTATAATCTCGTTTTGGATGATCATATATGGTGGCATTAAAGTCAGGCTTATTTTAGTCATTATTATTAATATATTTTAATTATTTTACTTTAAAATTTATTATTAATAAATTTGTAATATATTTAACAAAAAAAGTATTCCACACTAACGAAGATTTTCATGAAAGTTTGCATAATAATAACAATGAAAAAATACATTCAAATCAAAGACTAAGATTTCATTTTAAAAATCAAAGTATACTATGAACTTTTTGGAGACGAAGATGCGATTAAAAATTGCTCTTTAAAACCCACTTTTCTTATTGTCTGAGTGATGTGTTCAAAGTCTATTGGCTCAAGAAAACTTATATTAAAAGGACAAAAAAAAAGAAAAAAGAAAAAGAAAAGAAAGGTAAAGTGATTGGAAAACATCTTGCATCACCTTCCAAAATTGACATTGACCATCATTTCATGGTTGTGATTAGTAGTCAAATATGATTAACATTTCTTATTACTTAATTTAATATGTTAGGCAAGAATGAAGATTCAATTTTTTTTAAAAAAATAAAAATTAAATTTTATCTTTGGGTCTAGACTTAAGTGGGCATCATCTGCTTCCAAAATTTTAATAAATTTGTTACTTATCTATATATATAGAGTAGATTTCTATATAGATCATCAACTTTTTTATTTCACTTTTTTTTAAAAAAAAATTTTAAAAAAAATTACAGTAAATATTTAGATCAATTTGCACTAATTAAAACATTTTTGCAAAAAAAAAAAAAAAAAACATGTTCTACAATATTTAAATTATTATTATAGATTAAACTCATGACCGTTTTAGTTAAATAGTCACCCAAATATAAGGAAGAAAGCTTTTCCTAGAAGCTTCTCTCAAAATCCTCCCTCACCAAAACCCTAGATCCCACCCAATAATGAGATACATCAAACCCACCATTATACATTTGCAAAATTATTAGTTCTTTTTCATTTTTGGTACCAAATTAATGACCCCACAAAAGAAAAATGGTAAAAGGAAAAAGAAAGAAAAATAATGGTACCTTTTGTTTATTTTGGGTCTCCAATTTTGTTTGTCAGTTTCTTCCCACTTGGGTTCTGAAATCAAAATATGGCTTCATTTTGAAGCATAGCCTTTGTTTAAAATTTAAATTTCAATTATTATATGGTTGTGAATGTTGAAGGATTTTAAGCCCTTCACATGCTCTATATATATATATTCTTTCCATTTATGAATGATGGATAAATGAAGGCAAAAATTTGCTGGCACAACAAATGCTATACCTCAACAACCAGGCACACTAACTTTACAATACTACTTTTGTGGGACTTAAAGTCAAATCCATATCTACAAATTAGCGATTTCTATATTTATACTCACGTGATATGCTATAACTATAAATCATAACATTGTGTCGGATTTATAGTTTTTAAATAATGTAACGATTTATAATCACATTACATATAAGGTTACTAAACTAGTCTAATCTCAAATAGATATGTTTCTAACCATTAATTTTTTGTTTGTTTGTTGGAACGTTTAAAATGGTCATTGAATTCTTGATTTTCAAATTTTTATGATATAAATACTTCATTCTTCATATTTTAGATTCATACTTTAAAAACATTTCAACGTTTAATCAAATTTAAAATAAGTAAATCAAAACAAGTTTGTAAAAATTATTTTTTTGGATTTTAAAATTTTGCTAGAATTTTTGAAATATGAATAGAAGATAGATAACAAAAATAAGTGTGAAGAGCTTTCAACCAAATGAGTAAGTTACTTTCAAATGTTCACATCCTTTAAAAATATCCATATATAGTTTAATTTTATAATAAAAAGTCTATTAATTAAAAAATGTTAATTATAAACAATAAATAGAAATCTGCATTAAAATGGAATTCCAATACTATAAAATCCATGAACTATCCATAGATACATACATATTTATATATATTTATTTATTTATTTATTAATGAGGAATTATAAAGTTGGTTTCATGCATGAAGTGCTTTTTTATTTTATAAATAATTTCCTTTTTGTGGTGGGCTAGAATAGAACACCATCTATATATTTTATTTTCTTTTGAAAAAAGAATATAATTTATATTAAATATAAATAAAACCACAAAAAGGCAGTTCCACCGTCTGGGACCAATACAAAGTACCAAATAATAAAAGACATTCCCAGACGTTAAGGACAGGCCTATCTCATTTTCATGATTTTTATTTTATTAAGTAGTTTTTTTTAAAAAAAAAATTCACATTCAAATCAGCACATTCAAATCTTATCTAATCAATCATTTAATTATATCATGCTTTCACTATTAATCAGACTTTTTTAGTATTTGATAATTATTATGTTTTTTTTTTCTTTTTCATTTTGGTTTTAAATTGTGGCACATATAATTAATTTTGTACAGGATTTGTCTCCTAAAAAGTAATAAGCGATAAACAAGTTTGTCTTTTTATCGATGAAGTCTTATTTTTCGATCAGTGAGATGGACGTTAGATTACTCTCCAACAGCTATTAAAAAATTTCCAAATTGAGGGAGATGATAGATATTAAGTTCCTCCAATTGGAGCTTTGATTTTCCTTATCGGTAAGGGCCATAATTCGAATTCTTGATTGTACCAGATGTTTTACTCTTTTATTTGATTCTACTTTTTTGAGTGATACATGTGTAGATGGATCAACATGGAGTTCCTTATAGAGGTAGTGCAAATTATTCTTTAAAAAAAAGAATAAAAATAAAATAATTACTCAGCTTCGATTTTCATACTTTAAGATGTAAATGTCTTGATATTTGAAAGAAGAAATATTTTGAAATAAGAACAAAGTTAGGAGGGGTTTTTATTTGTTCTTTAAATTTTATAATTAAGCCCTTTTTAGTTTTATGGTAAATAAGTTTTGAAACTACTTTATTGTAGAGATAAAAAATAGATGATGTGAAGTGAAAGCAAGGTTAAATCTATTAATAATTGGTTAAATCTATTACTTTGTTTTTCTTGTCTCTTTCTTTTTTAACTTTTTTTAGCCGTAAATTAAGTCATTTAACAAGTTTGAACGAGGAGATTACTCAACTAACATAAGTGTTGATGAACCAGTCAATTATAGAGAACGTTTTAAGAATAATTAGAAAGTAAACTATAAGTTTAGTCTCTAAATTTTTGGATTTGTATAAAAAGAAACTAATAATATTGAAAATAGAAATTTTGAATATATAATCATTTGATTATCAAATTTTATATCACGCAAATTAAGCCAAGTTCTTCTTGACAAATTGATTAAATCTCTAAATTTTAAAAAGATTCAAAATTTGAAAATTTAATGTAATTATTTAACACAAAATTAAATTTTCTCAAAAAAAAAAAAAAAACACACACACACAAACTTTAATTTTTTGTTTGAATTATAAAAAAATATTTAATGCATTTCAATGGCTATTTGATATAAAGCAAAAGCTCAATAACTTAATATTTTCAAACTTTACAAAACAAAGAGGAGAAATGTGAAGTAGAAGCGCTAAACACCAAAACATATGTTCTTACTCACCCTTCTTCTTTTTTTGGAGACCCTAACTTTTATTTAACACATAATAAAAGTACTTTAAAATTTAAATACCTATTAAACAAAAAATAATTGAAAGGTCAATGTCTAAACATGTAATATAATTAAACTAAAACCATTAAAAAGCTACCTTCTTTTTTTGGTTTAAAAAGTGTTTTTTTTTCCCTCAAAATATTATAAAAAAATATAAACAGTAGTATTTTTTTTTTCAATCAAGGGAATAAATTGAATTATGCAGAATATTAATGTATTTAAAATTTTGCTAGTAACTTTACTTATAAATGAGTTTAAAATATCCGACTGAACTAAAAACATCGACACTTAAATTTTTGGAAATTTGGATAGAACTAGTAAATATGCCAAAATATATAAAACAAGAACAACAGATTGTGATAATTGAAAACAAGCTTAAATTATTTATCTTGAATACTGCCATAACACTTTTGAATAAATTATATTTTACAATTATCCAATCCAATCCAATCCAATCCACAAGGATTGAACAAATTTATGCAACAGTATCATTAAACAAAATCAGATCCTATCAACAAAGATGGATGATTTATTTCACAGTTTTTCTTTGCATATACAGTTCTTCAAAAATGACATTAACAAGATCAACTCTACAGAGAAGGAAGAAGCCAGAGATTGAAGAGGGAAGAAATCAGAGAAAGAAACCACGATAAGAACGCCATTGCTGCAGAAAGTCGGTATCTACTGCAAAGCTTTGCCGAACAATAAGACACCCCGGCTTCGAGTAAGATATCAGCCACACTGGCAGTCGAGCAGGCAGCACCCAAGGAGAGAAATGATAGAACCTATGACAGAGCAAATGTAAGTTATTTTTTTTTCCTTTCATTTTCAATCAGGAGTAGAAAGAACAAAAATGTTATGTTTCATTTCCTAGAGGATATTTCCCGTACCCAATCTCCGGTGACGATGATCGACGTTACTCTCGTTTGAGGAGGTAAATGCCTAACAAAAACAGAATATCCATCTATCACTGCCAATGTTAGACTCCAAGGAACCATCAAGCCCATGACTGTCACCAGATAGCTGGGGAATCAACATGAGCAATGACAAAGTTTTCTTGAGATTTTGGATCTTCATTATATTTTGCAGGTGTATGATCAGGGAAAAAGAATAGAAAATCAGCTCAAGTTTTCATCATTCAAATAACAGAAATCGTCATCATTATCATCCTTACGGTGAAATAGCTGCAACTAGAACATAAGAATTCCAACAAGAAACTATGGCTTAACATATTTGTACTTCCAAATGGTTCCCTTCATTTTGGTAAGATTTTTTCTCCTAACAGCTAGAAAATGTAACTTACCAACTGAATAAGAATCCTGGACATTGGATAATGTTAATAGATGTATTAGAAAACTTGGTTTGATCATAAGAATGTGCTCCATTGCAGTCCATGGATCGATCTCTATTATGATATCAGAATAACGAAATTACAAGATAAACCAAGTTTAAGGTACTTGGATTCTCCTATTCTTGAAATCACTCAATACCCCATATACCAAAATTGCCTACACATTTGATACCTCTTCCATGCACATTCCCCTCTTTTTATAACTAAAATGTCTAACAAACTCCTTTTAGGTATTTACTAAAATACCCCTAAACTATCCATAATAACAACCCTATCAGATTACTGATGGCAAATCATTTTTTTTGTTTTGAAAAAAGAAAGTTCATCATATTATCAGTTTTGAAACAAGACATCGCTCTTTCCAATTCTAAGTTATTACCAAACATTTGATTTCCTAAGAAACATACTTGTTTTGGGGCTTCCATTCTGTAAATCGTAATCTAGTTCGAATTGATTCAACTAGTATAATAGCACACCCCGGACTGGCTAATTTTGTTTAAATACTACTTACACCATTGAAAATAGCAATGCAAAGAAGTATTGTCAATCCAAGCACAGTTCACTAGAAAAAACACCTTTTACCATCCCAAGTTGGGTGGGTTTTAGAAATCAGAAAAACAAAAAGAAATGCTCTGAAACTTTTAAGCCTGACTTTTAGTAAAAAAATCACCTTCAAGTTCATGTTAATAAGCAGTTGGATTAGTGGACAGTTCATGAATCTTAATCTAAAAAAAATCCAACCTGAAACATCTAATTTCGTTAGTTCAACATGAGGTGGTGAAAAACTTGAGCTTCAAACCTCTCAATTAAGCCATACTTAGATTGGTGTGAACAAACTAATTTTTACAAACCCTTCGACTGATTCCATTAGACAACTCATTTAATACGAAGAAAGATCCCATGTTATTCTTGAATAGGTGGCTACTATAACTTCAAAAGTATCTAAGTTCATAACTTATTTACGAACCAACCATCATGGGTTGGCAGAGTAGTCAAAGAGAGCTTTGGAAATCCAAAAAGTTATAAATTTAACTCAACTTCAATCTATATTGGCCACCTACCTAGAAAGTAATTTCCTATGGGTTTCTGTCCAAATGTTGTAGAGTCAGACCGTAAGTTCCATGAGAATGGTCAAGGTGTGCGTATGCGACCCGAATACACAAAAATATTTAAAATAAAAAAAAGAAACTTAAAGAAACGTCCATACACCTCCAGTCATCCCCAACCTTTCTATTAGAGTGACAATGAGGGGGAAAACAAAGGAAGTCCAGTTAACCAAAAAAGGGAGGATGGGCTTAGGAGGGGCAGGGGGACTGCGACTCGATAGCGTCAAGGTCGAATCGAAGAGGGAAAAACCTCGAAGGGCACCCAACAAAGTCCAGCCAAGAGGGTAAGGTTGCTTGGTAACTTTTGACCAAACACAATGCAGGGTATCTACAATCCATTTATCAATCCCTATAGGCAGAGATCAAACATTCCATATACTAATTCACAAAACACAAACATTGAAATCAAACTCAGGCCATTGCTATGCTAATCACACACACATAAATTCTCAATCCAATCACGATCAGAAAACCAGGAAAAAAAAAACCCAATAGAAGAAATTAGAAACAGAACACAAATAACAACAATGATTACCAGAAAGCGGTATAGCCGAAGAACTCAATCTCAAGACACATGAAGAAGAGAGAAGCCGAGGCGAAAACCGCCTGCCCTAAACGGAGGGCCAAGCTCGCGCTTGTGCCCAACGCTCCCGGCAGCTCCTCCATTGTCTCCTCCGCAACTGTTCTACGCCAAATCCAGACCCCTCCATCGTAAATTCATCGCTCAAAAATTGGGGGAAAGCTCGCAAAATTTCGTCGAAATCGAGGAAATGGAATTTAGGGTTTGATCATCCAGATCGGCTAAGCTGCTGCACTGCGATGTTGATCAACCAGATTGGCTGAGTTTCTGGATTCTCTGTGAAAAATTCAGATGAATTTGGACAAAAAGTTTGCAATTGGGAAATTTTGGAATTGTATCAAATCAATGTTGGAAATTTGTTCATGAACGACGAGATTGTTGAAACGTCTTCGTTTATTTATGTGGGCAGTCCAAATCTACAAATAAACTCTATGTTGGGTCTATTACATAAACATTTTTTAAAATAATCTTATGTTAATTTTATATTGTTGTAAAAGTCTTTTTTTTTTTTTTTTTTTTTTTTTTTTTTTTTTAATTTTGGTTCATGAATTATTTATTTTTTATATTTAAAGATAAAATTTGTTTTCTTCCAATTTCTCTACCATAATTTTTTTTACTCCTTACATAAAATAATTAAATTTAGAGCCTGATTTAAAAAAATAAAACAACATTTTGAAAATTATTTTAAAAAATTTTAAAATATAATTTGAGTTTTGAAAATATATTTAAAAGTATCAAAGATATTTTAACTATCTTTTGAATTTCTAAAGTCACGCCTCAACAATTTTTTTTAATCTTCATTTTGTAAAGAAACTTTTTTCATGAGTAAGAAATGTTGAGTTGGAGAATTAAAAATAAATGAATAAAATCCTTGAGGTGGATGCGTTATTTCAAATCATTCATTTTGATTGTGATGAATTATCGTCAGGCTTGGACCACCAAATCAATAATACATACTCACTTAAAAAAAAAGCTTAGATTTTTTAATCAAATAATTATAAAATACAATTTATAAATTTTTAACAAGCCTATTTAATTTTTCAAATGAGTTGGTGGTATAATTGATTATTTTGATTGATGTTAATTTATTTCAATTCTACCGTTACTAGTTCGAACTTGAAAATCGATATTTATATTTTTATACTATTTAATAGTAGTAATACCTTCTATTGGCAGACGCTGGATATCGAACCAACGTCCGCTTACAGTCTAGAGTTTGTTGGTCCTCATCTCCCAATATATACACTTAAGAAAAACTTTAACTTAAAAGAAGAAAAGAAACTAACTAGTATAAGTATATTTGATGATTAAAAAAAAAAATCAATGTATAAATCAAAACTCTCAAATTTGAAATCTAATCCAATTTAGTCTTTTTTATAAAGGGAGAATATCATTGATACATCTATTTCTTAGCATGTTTGTATGATTATTATTATGCCAACTCAATCAAAATTAATTTAATCAAAAGCTAGCACTTGGGAGATCCAATCAAAGAGTACACCATGTCCACAAAAAGATCATAACTTTGAGGTATGAACCAGACAGCAAGGATTTGCAATATTCTCCACTTAAATACAAGGTTCCACTTTAATATATATATATTGAATTTGTGTATTTATTTTATTTATAACTTTTAAATGTCTAATTTTAGTATAAATAAAAATAAAAATGTATATCATGTATAACTCAATTATTAAAAGATTATTGATTTGGAATTTACTCTCAAATATGGTTGAATAATTAATATTAGTGTTTATTAAATTTTCAATTATTAAAATTTAGAAATATATTCATATGGAGTGTTTTTTCATATAAAATTATTATTATTATTTAATCAGTTCCATTAATAATTAACTTCAAAATTACCATAGAAATAAATTTATAGCTTTACTGAAAATACATAAAATTTTAAAATCTCTATAAACTATTATTAATTGATGGAATGGTAAAAAAAGACAATAAAAATATCATTGAATTCAAGTTACCCTAGGTCAACTCAATATTGAATATAGTACATAATAGAATTATGAGAATAATTTAAAACAACACAAACTGGTTAAAAAATCAGAGAAAATAACCATCTGGATAAATAGTGAGACATTTTAAGTGAAACAAAAAATATGCCTAAACTAAATAATGTCATAACAGCGTAAAGATGTGTCGAGGACTTTCGTTCCTCGACACAAACAAACAGTCAAAGATATCACAAGGAAAAGAAATTAGAGAATGAAATCTCCATGAGAGTTGGCAGAAGCAAATTAAGCTTAAGAAGAGTGAAGAGCACAAGAGTTTGTTTATATGCAAACTGGATTAAAATAGAAGAAACCCTTCTAGTGTCTCTCTCCAAGAAAGTTTAGCAACTCTCTTTTAAAACTTACAAGAACATTCATTATATGCAAATCATAAAAGAAAAGAAATGGGCCTAAGAATCAAGCTGAGCATACCAGACACCAAGGATCTTCACATCCTTTGGAGCTTTTGCTCCCAAATCAGTATCAGAAGGCTGAACACTTTCAAACACACCAATAACTTCACCAGTCTCAGGCTTGCTCTTTGTCACACTCAAAGTGATCTTCCCTGTTGAAGATGAAACATTCTTTATGTTTTCTTTTGCAAGTTCTTCCTCATCACCCCTTCCTCCAGCAGGCAACGCAACCGCGTTGTCGTAACCGGTCGAGCCTCCTCTTCCCTTTGGGTCCAAAAAAGACGAGCCACGGTAGGACGGCACCAAGAAGTCTCCTCCAAAGCTCTCTGGCTTTCCAGAGGCCACCAACTGCTTAATGGTGAAGAGGAACGGCACACGCTCGCCTCCAGGGAGCTGAACTGTGACTGCAGCATAGTCAATTCCATCCTTCTCCTCGAATTTGATGGATCCATCGGCACCGACTTCGAAGGGTCCTTCGATCTCGTCTAGGGTGTAAGTCAGGCGAGTCATGAGCTTGGTGTTTTGGAACTCTGGTGGGGAGTTCTTGTTGATTCCCTCGGCCTTGACAGTGAAAGACGTGGGCTCGAGACAGAGCTTCTTGGCTTGGTATTTGCCAGACTTGAAGGCGAATGAATCGACTCCTCCATCAATGGTTGGGCACTGGTTTGCGGTTCCTGTTCCCTTCACTTCAAGGTATGTCTTGCTCTGGATTTCATCGAAGGTCAGTCTCTTTGGTACTCCTTCAGCACCTGCGCCCTGAAAATACACGAAAATGCATCAAATAGTTCAGATCATTACCAAGTTGTAGCATATTATGCTTGCATATATCGAGAGTTAGTCAGCTTACGTGCACCATGACTAGTTTTATGAAACATACCTTATCGACTGACCTTACAACATTAGGCTGTCCAAAAAACTGGTAAGAAACTAATTTCTAAGCAGGTGGATGTCATAAATTGAACTCAAAATCTTTGGATTTCTCAAAACCGTTTTGAGCATTAAATCAACCCAGTCTGATCATTCAGGTACATAAGATTTGAAGTTCTCTTATTTTCATTTCACTAACCGTTCAAGGGTATATAATATATTTACTTGTAATGAAATTCCTTGAACTAATTACGTTGCATTACGTATATTAAGTGATGTAGCTAACACAATGTTAGTAAGCTATGTAAATTTGTTTATTTTATGTCTCGCATTCTTTAGTGGTTGTTTGTTATTTTACAATTTTTCCTATCAAAATGGTCCCTATCCACTACAAAACAAGTTCTTACAATTATAGAAACACGACAGATTCAATGTTTAAGGAGCTTCCAAACTTCAAAATTAAAATCTAATAGATATGGGAGGGAGCTGTTAATTCATTAAAAATTGCACAAAACACCAATTATGTAGATACCAAACTCAAAGGAACCACAAATTCAAACTCAAAGGAAGGAGTAGATACCATCTACCTCTTAACATGCAGCTAATTTTCAATACAATTTCCAATACACAATCCATTCATAATAGAATCAACACGCTATAACAACAAATTCATCAAAACTGAAATCAACTCACAATTAAACCTCTACTTTTTTTCAGCCCTAACAAAACATCGAAAACCACAAGAGAGCAAAGAAATTAGGGCAGGTTACCGAAACGACGAGAGCGGAAGTGGCGAGAGCGAAGCCGGCGATCTTCGCGGCGTCGGAGAACTTGCGAGCGACGTCCTTGAGATCGGAGGGGAGAGAGCAGGTGAGTCTCCCGGCGGCGGATTCGACGCCGAAGGCTTTAGAAACGGTCTGAGAAGATCGGAGTTGGGAGGCGGCGGAGATCCTGGCCGAGACGGCCAACTTGGAGGGGTTGATGAGCGTCGCCGCCGCGTGAACTGAGGCCGCCATTGTTGCCGTTAGAGAGGTTAATTTGGAAATGAAATGAAATGGGATTTTGATACTGAAACTATAACGAAGAGAAGGAGAAATGAATTTGTGGTTTTGGTTAGAGAAGGATAATGAATTGGATAACAAGAATCTCATTGGGTGATTTCTTCATCAACTATTGGTTTTGGTTTTTCCACGTGGCATACATCTTATTCCTTACTTGGATATACTTATATCATTTTTCATTTTTATTTTATTCTTTTTTAAAAAAAAAAGTTTTATATATTTATATATTTTTTTAGTACAAATTGAGGATGAGGACTAACAAACCCTACTTAAAGAGCACAACTGCTCTCAAGTAATACGAGAGCCAAATACCGATTTTTGGGCTCAAACTTGTGACCATGAAATTGAAATGGATTAATTCCAGATAAGATAATCAACTGATTCACTAACCATAATTATTATTAGGAAAAATCATTTAAACTTGTAACATTTGATTTTGAGGTAACTAGATGGGGTGCATGGATAAGTGGTAGTTCAATGGAAGGAATGTGAGGTGGGATTTACTCCATGTTTGTTTATCGTAGGAAAAAACTTTGCCAATCCCACATTTCAAACTTTCTTTTTGATAACTTAACTATTTGCATAAGCTCCTTCAAGCTGTTTGAAGTAAAGAGAATAAGTATACTTATAGAAATAATGAGAATTAAAGGAAGAAGATGAAGGATAATATTTATTAACAGAGAACGATTATCTATGTTTAGGGCGAAGATGATAATTATGAGGATGTTAAAAAAAGAAGAATAATTATAAGAAAAATAAAATAGTAAAGATGATGCAAGTTAAAAGTAGTTTTTAAAAAAAAAAATTAAAACAATTGGAGGCGGGGGACTCAAACCAATGACTTCTTGGTCATTGGATTTACATTGATGCCTCTTAGTTACTCCTCTTGTTGACAAGTTAAAAGTAGTTATTAGCAAAATAAAGAGTAATTTTTTTTATACCGATTTCAGGGATCGAACTCGTAAAAAAATAGATAAATACCAAATTAAATAACCAATTACACCACCGACCAATTCGATAAATAAAAAGTAATTAGTGGGAGAATAAAAAATGGTTAAATGAAATGAAATGATAAGGCGAATAATTCTTGGAAACTTTTTCTTATTTTCATTTTCAAGATAGTAGGTTTGGAGACTCAAATAATAAATATATTTTTTAACTACATAATTCACATATTTAATTAGTTCATTTTGAATGATTAAATCGAATCCTTAAATATGTACTCATAAAAAAAAAAAAATCGAATCCTTAACTATTTGATTTTTGAATTTTATGTTTATTCTCTTACCATTTCTCTAGCATTTAGTTTTACCTGTTTAAAAGAAATATTTAAATTTTTAGTTAAATTATAAAAAAAAAATTGGGTTCAAAGAAAGATTACTGGTTTAGAATTAGCTTGGTTATGCCCTCTTTTCGTCGAACAAAATATTTCTATTTCAACTCTCAATACTTTGGTGATTTTCGAAAAAAAAAAAAAAACTCAATATTTTGGGGGTGTTTGTTTGTTGGATTTATGGAAGATTAAAAGTGAGCAGTTACCAATTACTTCTAAAAACACACACACACACACATTTTGTGACTATTCAAAACAATTCCTCATTTTTCCTACAAAAAATAATTTATCATTTTTAACAACTAATTTTTAATCATTCATTTCTAACTATTCAAAATAATTCTTTATTTCTAATAATTCATTTTTAATTATTCTTTTTTTACTACTAATTTCTAATACATATCCAAACAAGATATTGTCTCCAATTTCTCTAAAAAAAATTACATTCAAACGAATTTTTTTAAAAACTCTCAATTTCTAGTTACTTAAAATAACTTCTCATCCAAACACATGTTAGATTTTTATATATACCAATACATAATTTTATTATACATAAAAAAAGTATTCAAATCCAACATATGGCTATACAATGAAAATAATTGATGTATATATTAGATTACAACAAAATTTAACTCAAAATCAATTGGTAATGAGTGGATTAACATATGAACTTATAAAGGTTGTGAGATCTCTTCATCTCTTCAATGTGAGAACTTGAACATGCCCCATCATTCATCTAGAGTTGGATTCAAAATTTTGGATCAAATATTAGCTTGAGTTTAATGAATTATGATACTAGAGATTTCATTTCAAAATCAATTGGAATCCTCGAGTATAAAGTTCTTACAAAGCCATTATCCCTTGTTTCATTATGCAACTAAGGTTCAAGCTCAATATTCAATTGGCGTTCTTTTTTAGTTGAAATCATGCCCGGAGAAGAGTTTAAATCTATAAATTCATGGTTACTAAGTTATATAAGATGCTGTTAGAGCTCTAATCTAGTTGACAAAATCAGTTAGATCGAATTCACTGAGAGACTATGCAATTTTTTTATTTTTTTTTATTTTTATAACTACTTGATTATATGATGTCCTTATCAGTCTGCATTCTAACAAAAATTATTCTCAACCTACAACTCTGACTTAAAATTAAAAGGAAAAACAAAAGTATAGCAAAGTGATAAGTGCAACAAACTCAATTTCTCACACAAGTATAGAAAGAGGGTAAAAGGAAAAAAAAAAAAAAAATCAAAATGAACGTAACTCAACTAACATTCTAAATGTACTAACAACCACTAAGTCTCAAGTTCGAGTTCCCCAACTTCTATGTACTCAATAAAAACAAACATGGCCCAAACAGGAAAGATAAGGAGAAGAACGATGCCAAAAAGTGTTGGAAAATCCATGGGGTTTGAGTACGTAAGAGAGTTTCTGAATCCACCTGATGCACGAATGTGCTCTTGCAGAAGCTAACATCAAAATGCCAACCCAGTGGTCTCTTAGAGTGCGTTTGGGACACCGTTTTATGTTATTGTAAACAGTGGATTATTATAAACGGTGGATCATAATAAATGGTTGGTTGTAATAAATAATGTTTGGAGTGCAGGTTATTATAAGAGGAGTTATTATTGTGAAACGACAATCAACAACCAATGCGGAGATAAAGAAAACATAAAGAGAAGAAGAAACACATATGTGATTCACTAACGTTTGTGTTAGCTAGTCCCCGAGCAGAGAGGAGGAACAATTGTATTAAGAAGAGGCGAAGCACAAAGTACAGAATGACATACAGAATATCATAATGACTAGGGTTTAATTTGAGTTTATATATGCACTCTCATTAAACCCTGTAACAAAATACGTAAGCATAAAACAGAACGCGGAGTGCAAATGTAGTGAGACCTCCGACTTCTAATCGCAGGGCATTCAACGTTCAAGGAATATCTTAACAGTTATGATAATCGAGCGCACGTTATCGATGTGTGTGCAAACAGCCCTGGTGCTGGCACTAGAAGAAGCAGAACCAGTGACCCTCCAGCCAATCTGTACACCAACATTTATACAATTTCTTAATTTCAATCCAGTTTGTTTGGGCATTTCCCATGTAATCAATATTGATCTTTTATCCAGGTTTGAAACACCATAACAAATATGCAAAATCAGAGGAGCCCAGTTTCAATTTTAATCCATAGTATTAGAAAGCACTCACATGGCAGCAAAAGAGGGAAGCCATTTGAAAAAAGAAGTTCAAAGGCCCTTTGCACTTTTAAGCTCATTAAAATCAGAATTTGAAATCGCTATTCAGAGCCAAATATGATGGGGTGGAAGAAAATGAAAAATGAAAAAAATGTATTCCATGAAAGTAATGTATTCGCATGACAAAGATGCTTTAACAAATGTTTCAATGAAATATAATAATTATGTTTACTTTTCATAAGGTTTAGAATGTAGATTATAATTACGGGTCGGTAGTGCGATTGATTATTTTGTTTGGTGTTAATCATTTGAGAACTACTAAAAAAAATGTGCTGATATTGATTCTCGATACTTATCATAATAAAAGATGTACATTAAGTAACATTTTATCTTTTTTTTAGTCAACAATATTTATCCCATTTCAAACCTACAAGCTCTTGCCCTTAAGAATAATAGATATCAATATATATTTATAAACTAAAAAATCATGTATTTTTTTATCGAGAAGTCACGAATTTGACCAACTTAATTATATTTGAACTATTTTTCTATATATATAAACAAAAAAAAACTTTTTGGGATGATATTCTTATTTCGGCAGCTTCTTGGTGTGCTAAATTGCCTTTATACAAACATTATGACATTTCTAATATTACTCTTAATTGGAAGAACTTTCTGTAAGATCTCTTGGTAAATTTTCTTATATTTTGTGTATGTTTCTTTCTTTCGTTAATAAAGTATCTTCTTCTTCAAAAAAAAAAAAGTGTCTATTTCTATAATATTTAATTGTAAAAGTAAATTATAGAATTGAATAAGTAGTAGCCATAAATTTTAACTTCCCAATCACCTTTTAAAAGGAATATTATATATATATATATATAATTGAGAACGCCAAGAGTATTATATTTATGCATGCTGTTTACAAATCATGATGATATATTATTATGAATATTTGACAAGATGAAGCAAGAAAAAGACAGAGGAGAAAAGAGAAACACAATCATGAATGGGAGGAAGAAAAACAAGGATATTAAAAAGTAGATAGGCTTTGTTTGACTCAAAATGCTTAATCATCAACCAAATAAATAACACACTCTTTATTTTTTTTTAATATTATTTTAAATTGTTTTTTGTTTTCTAAATAGGAATAAGTGAATGAATCCAACTAAATGCAATGATTAAAGTCTTCAAAATTATAAAAGAGTTCTTCAAAAGTTGCGCTCGCTATAAAGACCTCTCACTTTTTTTTTTTAGTATAAATGGGGAAAAGTGCAAATATCAATTTAAGAAATCAAATCATGACTGAAATAAAAATAAAAACTAGATAATCAATTGCATTAACTACCTATTTAATAAAAACCTCTCACTTTCTAAGCTTTACTAATTACTCATAACACATTTGTGTTAAAATTGTGTTATTGTTGTATTTGGTTGTAGAGAAGAATTTGAATCTATACTCGTTCAATTATTACTCTCATTAGTATCATAAAAGTTATTAGCCTTTATTGAATATATTTCGCTAACAAGAATAATTATTTGATTGAATTAAATATGTATTCATAATTAAGAATCTTGTGCTTTCAATTAAGTAGGTTTTTTTAATAATAAAAAGTAATTTTGTCAAAAAAACAAAACAATTAAAATTAGTTTAAAATGATAGGAGCAAAACTTTTCAAAGCGGTTTATTTTAAAAAGGGAATTTGAGATACAAAGATATCTTAAAATATCAAAGTATCAAGACATTCAAGAAAAATAAAAAAGGATGATTCAAAATGTCTATTTTATGAAAATCTTAAACTACAATCTCATAGTTACAAGGTACTACATCATGATCATGCTACTTATTTTGGCAAAAATAAAAAATAAAAATTTACTATTACCAAATTAAACCTTAAACTTTAAATAGATGCTGCCATTTCTGGCTGTGACTTCCATTTAAAGGATTATAGTTCAAAATTAGGCTTAAGTTATGCATTTATGTAAGGCCCAATTCATTCAGGTGTATTTGAGTCTCTGTTTATGTAAATGATTAGGTTGGTTAAAATAACCCAACCGATATTTATCCCATCGTTAATTATAAATCATGGTTACCTAAACTTGTGTACCCATTTATCTAAACGCACGTGCCGTTTATCTAAACTTTACATATATTATTTTTTATTACTTAACAAATCCCTCAACAACCGTTTATTATAATCAATGTTATAATAACTTATCTCTCAAACATCATTTATAATAACTCACCATTTATAATAAACTTCCGTCTATTATAATTAAACCGGTGCTCCAAACATACACTCAGAGAAAATAGAATGAGATGATATTAGTTTTTTTTTTTTTGATAAAAAGATGATATTAGTTTAAATATACATCCATCAGCTTAAAAGCCGAGCCACAATCAAAACGGTGCGTTGAAGCAACCAATTTGATTACCCATCTCAAATTTTGTAAAAATTACAATTCCCATTTTTTTTTAAACAAAAAGACTAAGCCTGCGTGGCATCCATTGCACATTACCGTACAACGAAAAGGTGGGACCCAAGAAAAAAGAGAGAGAGAAAAAATCACCTGCGGCAGATTCTACTACTGACGATGGTGTCGTCCTCTCCGGCCATTGAGAACCGCCGATTCCTGGGAATCACAAACCTGAGTATTGAACTTGCATCCAAACCGTCCGATCAGCGATCTCCGCCACCGCCCTCCGCCGTCCTGTAGCTCCACCGCCGCCGCCGCCGCCGATGACTTATCGATCTTCTCGATCACTTTCTTCATCGTCGAGCATTCTCTTTCAAGCTGATGAACTCGAGTCCTCATACTATCCATATCCAACCGAAGCATCTGATTCTCTCTCCACACACCGTTCTCCGCCGTAACTTCCTCCAGCGCCTCCGTTTCTCGGCGGGACGCGGCGGAGAATCTTCCGGCATCCACCGGAACCGGCTCGGCGGCCATGAGAGTTCCGGCAATGGCGTGGCGGAGCTGAAGCTGTTCGAAGAACAGAACCTGTACAACCGCTCGCAATGGAAGGCGATCGTTCTGAGCGGCGTGAGTGCAGGCTTCTAATGTCAGCTTTTGGCAGTCGATTACTCCACAGATCTTCTCTCGTTCTGGTTCTGAGATCCATGGATGTGCCTGTCAAGAAAAGATTTCACTAATTACGATTCAGATCGATTAAGTTTAGGAAATTTGTTCTTGCGATTTCCGAACCTTGAGGTACACATCGACGGCTCGGTAAACACCGTCGTCGAAGAGTCTAGCCTGTTCCGGGAGAGAAATCGCCAGATTGTAGAACTTTTCCGATTTCAGATTGGCGTCGGAGGCGATCTCGGCGAGGTATCCGTCAATCAATTTTCCGACGAGCATTAACGCCGGCGATCTGAGACTGTCATCGTCAACCTCGTCGATTCCATCGAAGAAGTATGATAAAATCCTCTCAGCACAATCAACATCATACAATGTCTCGTTCAGATACGAATAGCTTGGAATCAATAGATCGTCTAGCGTTGCTTGTTCGAGTTGCGATCCGATTTTCTTCTCCAAAGCGGATTTGCAAGATTCTGAAGCGTTCAATATGTTCGCCGTTCTCAGTGATCCGAAGAGGAATCTCGTTGCGGTAGAAGTTTTGGAGCTTTTCTCCGATGGAAGATTGCTGATTATTGTCTCTAACAACTCCTTCTGTTCCGTCTCCGATGGCGGAGTCGACGAAGACGAGGACGGCAGCAATGGCTTCCGGTTCGATCTGGAAATGCCTGGAATGTGTTTGTTGGCGTAGTTCATCAAACAGCTCTCCATAATCTCCGAGCTTACATCTTCATCTCTCATGGCGGAAATCAACCGCTTAAACGGAGGGAGACTCAGCTGCGCCAGATCCTCAAACCAGGAGACTCCATTGCTTCCTCCACCACCGTTTTTCTTCTTTCCGGTTTCGATTCCGTTCCACTTCGTATGATCTTGACCGCCATTGCCGCCGCCGCCGTCGTTAACCGGCCATCCAAAGAAAGCAGGATCGGACGAAGGAGCTTTAGAAGCAATCGAATCGATACATCTCTGCGGAATTCCAAGGGTTTCGGCCAGAGAAACCACATTCTCACATGATTTCAGAGTTTTGATCGAATCTTTGATGCTTTTGAGTACAGTATCAGAGATGAATCTCTCCGTTTTCGAAATCAGATTTTCTTCGCTGTACTCTTCCGTCATTTGCAGAAACTCTCCGGCGCAGCGGAGCGGAGCCACATTGGAAGAGTTGAGATCAATCTTCACGCCATAGCAAAACTTCGACGCCAATTCGAAGATCTCAGATCCGCCGGGGAAATCAGAGAGCACTAACTGACAGTTTTCTTCCTCAACTTCATCTTCTTCCTCTTGCTCTGTTTCAGCAGATTCGTTTTGAATTTTAGCTTTCAAATCCTTCTGTTCTTGCTCCGTTATCAAATCGTGCAGCTTCCGGCTCTTCGACATAAGCGGAAACTGCAAAAAAATAAAAAAAAAATCACAAATCTGTAAGCCAAGAAGTCAAGAAGAACAGTCAGAAACAACAAATCAAGAACCTTATGGAGATGGAAATCCATATCATCCACTTCAACAACAATGTCGCTTGGCAATCCAGTGGTACAAAACCTGTAAAACAAAAATCCAAAAATCTCTTTCCACTCAGCATGATTGTTCAAATGTGAAGAACGAAGAACAGGAACGAAAAACTCACCATGCTTGTTTCTTGGAGCTAGGGTTTTCTGCAACAGCTTGTGAATCCGTAGCCATTTCAGCACACGAGGTTTGAGAATTCAGAACCTGAAACTAGAAAACCAAAACCAGATCCATTGCTTGGGCACAGAAATCTGTGGGGGAAGGAGATGAAAACAGGAACAAACAAACAAAGAGGAATGAAGTGAGATCTTTGTAGGACTGATTTCGTTTGGTTGTGATTTTGCTTTGGTGAGAAGAATAAATCTGACAAGAATAGCATCAAAAGGCGAATGCAAAATGAGAATTTAAAGGGGGAAAAAAAATAAAATAATAAAGCTCGTTCTCAGATCGGGACAAATGGGGTTTCAACAAAAGTTCTTGTTCTTCGTTGCTGTTTGGTTTGGTCTACGAATCAGGTCAGAATCTCACCCACTCCATTTTAATTCATTCATTCAATTCTTTTCTTTGTTTAAAGAATGGAAAAAGTAGATTGATAATTGGATATTTTTTTTCCTTTTTTTATCATATAATTATATATATATATATATATATATTTTTTTTTTGCTGGAGGCTAGGCCAGTTCGAAGAGGCTCGGTTACCTTGTGTTTTTAAAATCAATGGATGGCAGCTTTATTTTGTTTTATTTTTTTTCCTTTTCTATTTTTTGAGATACCTTTTCTATTTTCTTTTGACAAAAGCTCTATTTGGTTGCATAATTTTTGCCACAAATTTTATTACATCATAAATTGTGTTCCTTTAGGGTGTGTTTTGTCCTTTACATCATAATTTAATTGATGTTTTTTTTTATTTATCTAAATCTTACGTATATTATTTTTTTGTTACATAAACAGCCGCCCAAACACGATTTATCATAATCTCTTTTATAATAATAACTTGTCCCTTAAACATAATTTAGAAAATTTAAAGATTTCAAAAAAAAAAAGTGTTCCTTTAAAAGATTACCATTTTTATTTTAAGTTTTCTAATTCTAAATTACCTAGTGAAACCTATGACCTAAGGATTGAGAGAATGCTTTCAAAATAAAAGATCTGAGAGGATGATTTTTTTTTTCTTATTAATACATGAGGTGGAGAATTAAACCTATGAAGGACTATAGAACAAATTTAATCACATTTAGTCGAATTATATATATTTTGACATTTCAATGCAAATCCAAACGTATAAAGATATAAATTCAATTACAGAATCAAACATTTCCTCAGAAAAAATAAAATAAAAAAGATATAAGATGTCCAAACCTGTTTTCAAAAAAAAAAAAAAAAAAAAAATCCAAAACTATTTCCAAAGTAAACAAAACATGTCTACTAAAACGAACGTAGATAAAACATGTGTTTTGCTTTATCTAATAAAAGTCAAATTTTAATCTTCAAGATTCAACTTAAGATAATGATGTCAACTTGTCACCAATTTTTTCAATTATTATTAGTAAAATTTAAGAGGCGTGTTTGGGCCACAAAAAATAAGAGAGAATGAGAATGAGAATGAGAATGATTTTCCGTGTTTAGGCCACTATGAATCATTCCTTCCATAATCATGCTTTTCAAAAATCATTTTTTTTATTTTCTCCATGACTACTTTTTATTCTCTCTCCAACAACTTTTCATATATCAATCACTATTTTACACTCACATCATTTTCATTATTTTATATTTCTCATAATCATTACCTTTATCTCAAACAAAAATAATCATTCTCCCCATAATCATTACCTTCATCCCAAACACAAATAAACATTACCCCAATAAACATTCTCCTCTTTATTCTCCTCCTCATTATCATTCTTCTTGTCCCAAACATACCTTAACTGACTTTATTTTTTTAAACTTGATAATATTTGAGTTGATGATTTGAAGTCCTAAATAATTTTATATGCTTTGATTACGTCTATTCACTTTCACCTTAAAATCTCTACAAAAAAGGGTATGAGAAGACGAAAGAGGTAAATGTAAAAAACAGATGAAAATGAAAGGAAACTAATTTGGAAGTCTATCCTTTTTTTAATTAACCATTATTTTTTAGGGTGCCCCATTAAAGTCATTCCACCATCTTTCTTAAGAAACAACTTGACTTACTGAAGGTCAGTGTCGTAGTTGGTTATCTTGTTTGGTGTTAATCCATTTTAACTTTATGGTCACGAGTTCGAGCCCAGAGATTTAGTTCTCATATTATTTGAGAGTAGTTGCACCTCTAGGCTATGCCTAATTTTTATTTTATTTTTTTCCATTCTCTTTACTTGCTAGCTCGTGTGATAAATTTATTGTTATTTTTAATAGTCTCGATTAACTATTCACCGTAAATGTTTTGAAAATATATTCATATATTGTTATTTTTATTAGTCTCTTCTTTTTTCTTTTTCTTTTTTTAAAAAGGCAACCACATTCATTAAACACAAACATTAGTTCAACCTATCTTTTTAAAATGACCACAAATTGGTTCTCTTCCACAAGCAGGAGAGTAACCACCCAAACCACATGAACCTAACAGAGCCAAGATCGTAATGAAAGCAAATCCTTCGTGTCAAAGTCGATCCCAAAGAGAGCAACCTATAAACTATCAATTCCCTTAATTCAGGAATGTTTTAATAGACTTTGAGGAGTAATCTAACGTCCATCTCGATGACTGAAGAATAGGCTCCATCAAAGTTACAAAGCGAGAGTTAACTCCCGTTCGAGAATTAACAATCCCCAACCACGAAACCAGCACCTTCTGACAACAACCCTTACCTTTGTCTACAAGTTCGACCCAAGACTGAATTAACAAAAACACCAAAATGCACACGTAGTTAGGAACAGAACTAAGCACCTTAACCCACCCCCTCCCATCGACAATGCTGAGCTCAAAATACACATGAAGAGGTGAGGAAGGCAGACCATAAAAAGAACTAAAAAATAAAAAGTTCACATTAGACAACACTAAGAAAAATGAAATAGGCCAACAACAAACCAAAAGAAAATGCAATCCGAAGAACCAACCGGTTCATTAAGAATAGACTGATGAGCCTCGAACCCAGTCGAGTTAGAAGAACCAGCGGTCTGGCCGGTTCGGTTAGAGCAACCAACTAGATCCAACAGTCTAGTTAGAAATGAACCATAAAACCACATAACACGCTGCCCGAACCTGCCCTTCTGACGTACTTCATCACGTGTCTCGATGGCGTTGAACAACCTCCCCATCTGTCGTTTTCTTCTATAGTCGAAAAGATGTGTTGTCATCGGCGTCCTCACCGGATTCACCACCGTCTTCACCGAATTCGCCACCATCTTCAGCAGCCGGACTTCGAATCTCACCGGAATCACTCTTTTCCTCGACATCTTCGTGAAACCCTCACTCAGGAGAGGCTTTCCCCTGTCAAATGAATTTTTTCCCCTTCCCAATCCCTACCCCCTTCTAGGATTCGAGGTCTCAAACTTCGATTTCCTTCCTTTTCCTCTTAAGAGTTTTGTCTCCTTCAACCCCTTCCCAAACCCTTACAAACCCCAACAAAATTTCAATCCAGAGAAACAAAACCAAGAAACACTAACCTTAGCTTCACACGATGCTAGAAAATGAGTCTCTGACAAGGAAAAGTGACCTCCTTGACAGGAACCCACCAGCTTCCTCTGTTTCTCCGGATAGTGATCAGTTATGGCTTCTCTGAACTCCACCTCCCAGCTCCTATGAGCTCTACCATAACACCTCCCCACCGAGCCCCTTAACTGCTCACGCCCCGACCTCCTTGGAAAACGAGACGGAGCCCCAAAACGCACACATAGGTGCCCACAAACGCTCACATGCGGATCTTTGGGGGACCCTGTCGGAGCCCACAGAGGCTTCGTCTTTCACTTGAACTGAGTGATTTTTTAAAAAATAATTTATTAGTCTCTAACCATTATGAAGTGACTCAGTTGATCAAGGAGAACTTTGAAGTGTATAAGATAATGAGTTTAGTCCATGATGATCACCTGCTTAAAAATTAATCAAGGTGGAATTTCAAACCTATGAACTTTTTTAGTTCATAAGCTGCACAGATGCTACTGAACTCGTAATTATTAGGTTAGCTACATGATGTGTTCGAGTCAACATATGTCTATCTCAATTATTTTTACGAAATAACTAATACTCTAAATTGAATTTATATAAATTTACGGATAACTTATATCTAAATGTTGACTTATAATTTTTGGGGTTTCAATGCTTTTTAACTATTAGGTCAATCCGAAGATATATGATAGTTATCAATATTTTTTTGTTGAGTACGAGAGGAGAATCACAAGCCTTTTTGTAACGTACTATTATTCTTGAATAAATGAGAATTAACTATCAATTCTTGGATCAAACTCGTGACCATAATGTTGAATTAAATTTTCACCAAAAAAATGAAATCATCAAATTACTGACCCTTTCGATGAATTTGAAGGTATAATATTAAAGTATGTATATTTGTGGATTTGAATAAATAGGGGGCGTGGCGTGGTGTAGTACATAGTTAGTGTTGCATGCAGCTGAAACCAGGCCCCTAAATTCTGTTCTCTACACACAAATATTCAACGTTCCCCCACTGACTCTGCCCATCCTCATATTCTTCTAACTTTTCTCTCTCTCTCTCTTCTTGCTCTTTATTATTTATTTATTTAAATATGGAGAGTTTTCCTTTTCAAAATGAATTCTCACGACAGAGTGGAAAATCAGTGGGCCATTACACATTTAACCTCTATTTTTATTATGATATTAGATATAGCGCTTAAAATAAAACGGAAGTAATGAGAGAAATTACCTGAATGGAATAGTGTCGCACTTAAATTATCTTATTTAGTGTTAAATCATTTGAATTCTATAGTTATGGGTCGATTTAGGAAATTGGTACTGAATTCTTATATTATTGGAGAGAAGCGATGCATTCGTAGAGTTGGTTGGTCTCACTCTCCCAAATTTATACTAAAAAAAATAATATCTTTAATTATTCACACCTCCACTAATATCACTTCATAAGTAAGGTTCATGCCAATTGATCCAATTTCGATCATCTCCTTAACTTAAGAGCATATTCAAAAATGAGGAAGACAACAATCTCGCTTCTATCTTAGACATCAAGAAAATTAAGTAACTGGCCATTATGATCTATCGCTTCTTTTTTTTTAGTACAATTTGGGAAAGAGGAAGACTACAAATTCTATATAGAGTGCAACTGCTCTAAAATAAATGAGAGCTAAAATACTGATTTTTAAAATTCTTCATTAATGTTAAAATAAAAAAAGATATGAAATTTTGATTAAAAAATAGTTAAGAAAAATGAAAGTTTTATTCAGTAATATAAAAATATGAATTTATGATTAAAAAGTCTATGATTTTGAAATATCTTCTTATATGTTGTTAATAAAATAATTTTTTTTTAAAAAAAATTTGTCTCAAAAAATACATATATACTAAATATAAGAAAAATACATTTAGAATATACAGCTCATGTGAGGTATGAATGGCCCCAAATGTGAGTGTGACCTCAGCAAGAGGGAACTCATAATGGTAGCCTGCCCAAATGAGACTATATAGTATATAGTATAGTATGGGGAATTCATAATTCACATTTCACACCAAGTGGGGTCATATGAATTATGTGAACTCAAAAAGAAAGATTCCAAATTTTTTGGATTTCAACCTTTTCTCCTCAAAGCTTTTTCTACTATAAAATTTTATTTTATTTTATTTTCTCTTTTTTTGTCTTTCATAATAACATCATAAGAGAATAAAGCAATATTGAGTTTGAGATAATAATTGTTATAAATTGAGCAACAAGTCAAAAGAACAAGCTATAAACTTATGGATTTAGTAGAGTCATGAGCTTTCAACTTTCGATCAGTTATTTGATTGTCTGGTTTTCAGAATTGAAAAGTAGTTTTCTAAAAAAAAAAAAAAAACTGATTGCTTATTATTATTATTTTTGAATTACTAAATAGAAAACTATGCAGAAAAACTGATAGCTTATTGATTAAGAACTTTCACTTAAAAGAAAGGTTAAGAACTTTAATTTTGGAACTAAAAATAAACTTTAATTTTGCAAAATTAACACTGTGTTAACTGAGTCAAATAATTCGAACAATTCTTAAACAACACAATTTGATATATAAAGGTTTTTAATATGGGAAATCCGTGATCATCCAATTAAACTTCATTACCGCCAAATATATATAAAACATATATTAAATGTTTTTAAATAAACATATACAAATGCTAAAGGTATATTTTAGTCTTTCTTTTTTCTTTCAATTAGTCTTTTTTTCTCTTTCAATTTTGTCTTTATAATTTAAATTTTTTTATTTGAGTCTCTGATACTTTTTAACCTTTTTTTTCCTTTATTTTTCGTATATAAAGGTTGAAAGGACACAAACCTAGTAGTTGCTAATATAATCAATATATTAATTTTGTAAAAAAAAATCAATCAATAAATTAATTGATTTATGCACACTTTTGACTAATAATATACCTTTTCCCTAATAATAAGCTTGCAGATGTTATACTAAGCAAATTGGCATACTGTCAAAAAAAAAAAAAAAAAGAAGCAAATTGGCATAAACTTAGAGGAGAAAATTGAGATTTAAAAGGAAAGTTTCTAATATATATAACATGTCATCAAAATTTATCATCAACAAATGAATAAAAGACTAAATGAGATTGTATTGAGAGTTTAAATAATAGGAACTTTTTTTATTTAATATATTTACCTTAAATTAAATGTGCCACTAGACCTCTGGTTGGTATGTGCAATGATGCCATCTTAGTGAGATAAAGGTATGGGAAATATTAGTTAAGCATTAGAATTAATCACAAATGGTGGAAATCAGATGAAATATATAATTATAGAATGATTTCAACTTTAGTATAAATTCATAAAGGAAATTATTTGGTTGACAGACAAACCACACTTACTTCAAAAGGGAATCTTCTCATTAAATATTTCCCCTTATTTTGGGGTGAAAAATCTTGATTGAATAAAAAATGTATAAAGAAGATATTAAACCACATGGTTCTTGGTTTGGATAGAAAAAAAAAAGTCTATAAGAAAGCATGAAGGAAGACAATGTAATGCCTAGGGGTGTACAAAAAACCCGATAACCCGAGCTACCCGGACTACCTAACCCAACCCAAATCGTAACGGTTTGGGTTATGTTTTTAAAAATTTGGATTTGGTTAGATTTTTAGTAAACCCAAATTTTTGGGTCGGTTCGCGGGTTCACGGGTTTTGGGTTGGATTCAACCCGGAACCCGAATATAAATATATATTTCTTAACATATCTTTGTAGTGTAAAGTCGTTGAGAGACTAGATGTTGTACATCTTTTCTTACTTTATGTTTTCTTTTTCTTTTTTTGTTTTTTTTTCCTTTAATGAACAAGTAAACTTCAATTTTTCTCAAACATTTTTTCCCTCAAGAATTTATCCAATTTTTTAATAAAAAAATCTAATTCTCCTTACAAAATTAGCTTTATATTTAGTCAAATTTTATACCAATATTTGACTTCCAAATATTGAAATAATTAGTGTTTTTGTCGAATTTGTAATCTCGTCTTCAACTTTTAATCCTTTTGAACCGATGAACCCAACCCAACCCAACCCGAAAATATAGGGTTGGATTGGGTTGGGTTGAAACTCTAATTGGGTTGGATTGAGTTAAAAAGTTGATTGACCCAAATTTTTGAGTTGGTCCAAAAATTATCCTTAACCATACCCAACCCAACCCATGTGCACCCCTAGTAATGCCAAATTCACTTTTTTTTATAAGACTTCTTTTTTGGTTATTTAGTAATCTAATAGGTATTTCTAGATATATATGGCCATCTAAAAATATTTATAAAAAAATATGTTTGATAAATTATTTTAGTTAAAGAATAAAAAATGCTTAAACTTTGTTTATATATATATATATATTAAAAAGTTTAATATTACTCTTGTAACTTCTTTTTTATTACTATTTGATATGTCAATAATGTAGAATGATAGAAAGGTGATTTTTTTTAGATCAATGATTGAAAAACTTAATGAAATTAGGTTGGAGAGGATGATATATATGTCTATGCCTTAAAATACAATCATAAATACCACATATCATAACTTAATATCTATATTTGAAGAATAAATGATTTATTCAATAATATTTAGAATGAAAAAATCCAAATATATAATCTATTAATTACTATATTAAACAATGTAACATTATGACTTTACTTTAAAAAATTTGAAGTGGGGAAAGCAATTGAAGGAAGACGAGAAAAAGCGTCCAAAAGAGTACAAAACCCCAGAAAATGCAGTTACGTTATGGGGGCACAATCTACAAAAACTGACCACATAGATTCTTTTATTACTTTATTTATTATTATTTTTTAATTTAATTTAAGAAAATTGCTATACATATGAAACTTCCAACAATTTTAATATTAAAACTATTAAAAAATATTAAAATTTCCATTCAATTCTTACTCTTAGGGGGTGTTTATTTGATATATTTAGATAGTTTTTAGGTTAAATTGATGAATTATATTGAGTAGTTAAAAATTGAGAGTTGTGGCAAAAATTCATTTGGATGTAGTTTTTGTGTGGATGAATTATAGTCAAAATCTTGTTTGAAAGTAAATTTAAAATGAGTAGTTATTTTTAGTAGTTAAAAAAGAAATGATTAAAAATAAGTTATTTTGATTGATTTGAAAGAAATGATTAAAAATAAGTGGTTAGAAATGATTGAGTAGTTATAAATTAATGGTTAGAAATGAGAGTTATTTTCAACCGTAAAATTAAGGAGGAGTTGATAAAAACTTGTTTGGATGTAGGTTTTCGAGAATGAATTAATAAATCATAATCCTATCTCTAGCTACAAACGTCAAACAAACAACCACTTACTTCCTTTTAAATTATTATTTTCAATTAAAGAAATTGATTGAAGGCAAACCATTCCTTTAATTTTAAATATGAATATTTTAGTCATTTTATAGGACTCGGCTCATTTTTGTGTTGTATGCTATTTTTTCCTCTAAAAACCCATATAAGGTATCTTAACCAAATTTATATGATCTCTCTCTCTATATATATATTGAAAATCGGGAAATCGGAGGCTTCGCTCCCAATATTCGAAGCACCACTGACCCATCCTTAGACTGTGACACGAGATACTTCGAAGTGTATTTTAGTTTAAGTATTTTCTAACGACTTGGAACTGAAAATCTTTCAAGGAAACATATTTTTAATTTCTTAGCTTCATTGGGTAGGCTAGGACCATGATATTTTATTTATATTCAGCATTTTCACTGAAAATGCTTTGAAACAAACCACACAATTTGGATAAGCCTGTCTCTAACCCCTTTTATTTTAGGTGCTTTGTCTGCATTTAATAAAAAAGACCACTCAATTTTCTTTTGAATTTTGAACACAGCATACACGACAATTTTACAACCAATTTCATGTACTTCAACTAGACAAATTCCCAGGTAAAGTTATTCTCACCAAAATATGTAATTTAGAAAGGATAATTGTAAATTATGTGTTGCTAGATTGCACCACTTTAACAATTTATTGGTTGTATTTTATTTAATAATTTTTATGTAATTTTATTATTTTCCAATTTATCATTTTAAGACTTATTAAGCAGATGTAATTTGGTTATTTTTTTACTATGGGCAATGATGTGGCATTTAAAGTTTTGGGAGGGTATTTTATTATATTTAAGGAGAGAGATTTGAACTTAAAATTATGTGATTGCTAAGTTATAGAGAAAATGTAGTTGACATTTTGGATGAACAATTTTAGGATGAATTGTATTTTTAGCCAAACACTTTCTTTTTTTAGTCTATTTAAAAGTTTGTGGATGACTTTGCAATTCATGGTTTGAGTTACATGCTAAGAACGTTAAGTACAGTTGATCTTTACGTGAATTTGATGTTCGGATACCAAAGGATGTTAAAAAGAAAATTAGCAATTTGAAATTAAAAACTACTTTCAAATTTCATGAATCAATTAAAATTAAATCAAATTCGAACTTTATAATTAAATAGAAACTAAATTCAAATTCAAATGCCATAAATGAAGTTTCAAGTACCATGCTCTCTTACATTCTATTAACAAAATTAAGTTATAGATATGACAAGATTATAAAAAGTAGATAAAAAAGAATAGAGCTTTAAATAATAGGAAAGAGTATGTATGAGGCAAAGCTTTGCATCCACTAAAGTTTGTGTCTTTGATAGAAGGGGAGCATAAAGTCAAGGCCAGAAGGGCCCACATGCAAATGCCAAATGCTACTCATTTATAGATGTTGGCAAACAATATCTAAGCTTAAATGTTGGTTGGTGCTTAATTAATTACCACATGCCTCCCAATTAAGAACCACTCCTCCACAATCCTTGCTGCTTTGCTTTGCTTGCAATTGACAACTTAACCACATCATTGCTTTCTAGTGGATCCTCTCCAAACTAGGGCTATACAATACAAGACATCATCACAAAAGAAAAAGTGAAGACATGATATTATATGGTTTGAGAGCATAGTATCCTGAAGGTAGGGTGTATCGTCCTCTTTCCCCCATTTGTACTTTAAAAGGAAGAAGAAGATATTCATATGCCGTAAAACTCATCTCATTTTTTGCATGTGTTAGGATCCTAGCTACTAGCTATTATTTTACATTGGAAAAGTGAAGAGACTTTTTAACATTTATAAAATAGGTGAGCTACTACTCTCATCAACAATTAATTTTGATATAGTATTCGGTATTCAGTCCAATAAAACTAAAGTTGAGATCCGATTCAAGATTTGTGAACTCAAAAGAGACACCATCTTGAAGGCATGTTTAGGTTCTCACTTTTGTCTGACATTAGAAAAGTGGGGAGACCTTCTAGCATTTATAAAATAGAAGAACTACTCTTCTTATCATCAATTAATTTTAAAATGAATGTTCATACTATCTAATATAATCTATTTAGCTATGTTATATAAGGGAAGACATTTTGCATATACATTTTTAAGGACGACGCTTTATAGATCTCTTTATTGGTATGATATTGTCTATTCTAGACATAAATTCTCATAACTTTGTTTTTGGTTATCATCTAAAATATCGCACATCAGTGGAATCATCTTAATTATGAGCTTTTATCAACTCTTGATTTGCCTTTTGGATATCCCACGACAATTCACATTTTTATGCATGGTAAACGTTGAGATATCTTTGAACTATGACGTCCCACAATTATTTAGTCATATTATGAGGTCTCCTTTGGATCTTCAATATTATTATGAGTTGCTGAGGTAGACCAATCCCATTTATGTTTGGAAAGGTATAGGTTCATACTAATCCCATTTATGCTTGAAAAGGTATAGGAACATAGGAAAGTATTTGTGCTTGTTTGTTGGACAAAGAGAAGTTATTTGAGAGGAAGTTTTTTTTTTTTCTTTTTTAATTCAATTTCAAAAGAAATTCGGATCCATAATTTATTTTGTCACAAGAGCACATTAATGCGAGTGAACTATTATTTTTGTTGGCAATTATTTGAGGAAGCCGGTACAACTTGATTGATGATTTTACATGTTAGTTAGATATAGAGAAAAGAGCACAAGTAATCAACCGTAAATATATTCAAAGTTCAAAATGGATATCCACGTTGAATAATATAGTCGTGGTCCTTTGAGTAAAATGATTGGTTTTGTTTATGAATCAATAACTTTTGGTGATCATCTATAGGATCTACTTGGTTATACTCAACAAATATAAAATTGTGCTTGATAATCAATTGAGTTAAGGGCTAACTTTATTAATGTACCTTTGACAACAATAGCAAAGTTGACAAGTCTTTTCCCAATGACCTCCAATAGTCAAGGTAGGCTCATAATGAAAAAATTGGTACAACTATATGGTAAGTGATTATATCATCAATCAAATTCATAATTTGTTTTTCCGATAGAATCAGAAAAGTATTTTTTTTTTTCTTTTATTTTTAAGAAAAAGTTAATGCTCTCATTGAGAGTTGAACTCAAGACCTCCCGCTTACTAAACGGGTGCTCTGACCAACTGAGCTATGAGAGCTGACAATTATAAATTAAACTTATATGAAATATGAGAGTCGAAAATCAAATTTCAAGATTAAACTAATGATGGTGGAGTTGAAATAGATTACCGTTAATCAAGAAAACCACCCTATCATCAGCCCATTAGGTACCATAAATATCTTGGTGCATCATGTACGACTAAGTAACCAAAATATTATAGGTTCGAAACCCTCACATATAAATGTCAATATATATAAACACAATAATTTGTTTGAATGTTAATTTAAAATGGGTAGTTATTTTTAGTAGTTAAAATAATAATAATTATAAATGAATGATTAAAAATAAATTATTTTAAGGAGTTAGAAATGAGAGGTTAAAAATGATTATTTTAAGTAATTATAAATGAATGGTTAGAAATAATGAATTATTTTAAATAGTTAAAAATGAATATTTAGAAATGAAGAATTATTTTTAGTAATAAAAATGAATAATTACAAAAGTTTATGTGAATGTAATTTCCGTAAATTCCACCAACAAACACTCAATGAGATTGAATGAACAAATTTATTTGGATAAATCTAAAGCTTTCCATGGTTTTATTGAATGAAGCAAAGTCAAATAGTCAAAATGAAAAAGATTTTTGTGAGTACTTATCTGGTTATTAGTTATTACCAAATTTTATTTTAGGTTTTGATATGAAATAGCAAAATGGCATTCGCTCAGAGCTGTAAATCTCCAATGGCTCGCTTGGCTTCAGATTCCATCACAGTTCCACTCTGCTCTCGAATCCCTCAGCCTCTTCTTCAACCCCCCGCCGCCGCCGGATTTCGAACTTTCCGCCGGAGATTTTCCTCCGTCGCCTGTCAGCCACTTCCTAATCCCGCCGACACCTCCTCCGCCGTGGTATGCTACAATTTCTTCCTCTTTTTACTCATTTTCGTACTCGATTCTGTTCTGTTCTTCTTTCTCGGTTTTTTCTTGCGGAATCGACGAAATTAGGTTTAATTGCATGAAATCAAAGCAGAATTGCTATTCCATGATGTGCAGAGAATCATCGATTTTATTGCTATTACATGATTCTTGTTACTCGGTTATTTCTTACAGAATCGACGAAATTAGGTTTAATTACATGAAATCGAAGCAAATTGCTATTCCATGATGTATAGAGAATCATCGATTTTATTGCTATTACATGATTCGGTTTTATTCTTGTTACTAGGTTATTTCTTACAGAATCGACGGAATTAGGTTTAATTACATGAAATCAAAGCCAATTGCTATTCCAGAGAATCATCGATTTGATTGAGAATTGAAAGTATTTGAGTTCTATTTTCAATATAATGTCGTTTCTTCGAGTTTAGATTTCGGCAAACTTTCTTGATATTCGTCGAATGATAAGCAAAATAGTTCATCAGTATCAACAAGTTGATGACATTTTCCAGTACAGATACCTTTGTTTTCTGGTTGTAGTTCATATGTCTGATGCTTTCTTCTCCAGGAAAAATCGTCGGGCGGTCCCGAATCGGTCGATGATAGCAGTGGCCAAGCCGCGAGTTCTTCCAGTAATCAAGGTTTTCCAGAATTTCCAAATAAAGATATCAATAGACGAATTGCAATCATTTCTACCGTTTCAGCGTTGGCACTTTTCTTTTCAAGGCGATTGGATTTTGGAGTTTCTTTGAAGGACTTAGCTGCGGCGGCTTTGCCTTTTGAAGAGGTTTGAAATCCAAAAGTGTTTCTTAGTTCTTGCAATCCTTTTGCTTTACTCCATTGTGATTGTTAGTTGATATACTTAAATTTACTTCAATCTATAGTCTAAGTTTTTTACTCGATTGATGATTTAACATAGTATTATACATGAGGTTCTGAGTTCAAATCTCTATCGAGTTGTTTCATCCCAATTAATATTGATTCCTATTTGATGGGTATTCTCAAAATTCCCGAACAAGCCACTAATAAGGGAAGAGTTAGTTGCTATAATTTAATTTATCACAACCTATCACCTTAAGCTTTTGATTTGATTGAAGATTTAACTTGATTCGATAGTGATGTCAAATTATTTACTTAGTGGCCATCTACATAGAAAATAGTTTTCTACCAATTTCTTTGATATCCAAATGTTGTATGGTCAAGCGGTATGTCGTGTGAGAATGGTCGAGGTGTGTGCGTAAACAGATTCGGACACTCGTTGATTAAAAAAAACAATAGTCCCCAAGGGGTGGCACAGTGGTTGAAGACTTGGGCTTTGAGAGTATGCTCCCATCAAGGTCTCAGGTTCGAAACTCAGCTGTGACATTACTCCTTCGATGTCTTCCGGTGTCTAGCTTAGGGACGGGCGTGGTTACCTTTGTTTCAAAAAAAATTAGAAAAAACAATGATATCAAATTAAAGTAGCCATTTCTCAGGAAGCAGAAGATTCATTATGTTTTTTTGATCTGATATTTGTTCATTTTTCATCATTTGATGACTAATGATTCAGGCTCTGTCAAATGGAAAGCCCACTGTTGTGGAGTTCTACGCAGATTGGTGTGAAGTTTGTAGGGAATTGGCTCCAGATGTATACAAAGTTGAGCAACAGTTCAAGTAATGTTCTTGTTTTTCATTGATTATTAGACTTTTTGGAAATCTATATGACTCATCAGAACTGGTCGTTGTTCCTAAAATGATGATTAGTTTCAAATTCGAGGCTAATTACAACTTTTTCCTTCCAGGGACCGTGTGAATTTTGTTATGCTCAATGTCGATAATACGAAGTGGGAGCAGGAGCTTGATGAGTTTGGCGTTGAGGGTATTCCACACTTTGCATTTTTGGACAAACAAGGCAATGAAGAGGGCAATGTAGTTGGCCGACTTCCAAGGCAATATCTGCTCGAGAATGTGGACGCTCTTGCTCGTGGGGACGCGTCGATTCCTCATGCCCGCGTTGTGGGACAGTATTCAAGTGCTGAAGCAAGGAAAGTGCACCAAATTCCTGGTCCTAGAAGTCACGGGTAGCTTCCCTTTCCTTCTCAAATGCATTAGGTGAAGTTGTGAATTCAAATACTCTCTGATAGATATTCTAGCTATCGCTAGCTCATATTACACCATATGTCCAATTCTTTGTTTTAGTATGAACACTTTTATGTCTCGATGATAGTAAATATTTCCTCATTTCTCCTCTTGTTAGTTCTATATACTGGTGGGGGGTGAGTTTAATGATAAAAGGTTAAAATACTACTTTGAGATTTGTTCCGTTTTGATTTCATAACCTTTTTTTTTATATATATATTCATTAGTAACTGAACCAACTTACTTCATCTCTCGTTGATTCTTACAAAACAACCTACTTGACTCTACGACATTTAGATATCAAGGAAATACTTAAGAGACTAATTCCTAGGTGGTGCTCACCTTGAATTTGATACATAATCTTTTGGTTCCCATGTCTCTCTCTCCTAACCACCAAACCAATCCTTCAAATGTCTAATTTTGGTCGTGTACTTGAAAAGAAAAGCTTGAGATTGGGTTAGTGTTTGCTAATTTTTTGGACCAATTTCGAGTTTAGAGACTGAAATTGGATATTTGAAAGTTAAGGGACTAAAATAGAACAAACTCCAAAGTACAGAAACAAAAATGGTATTTTAACCATGACAAAAAAAAAGCGTCCAGGAGTTTGAATCCTTCTTATTTGTGGCCTGCTATATCAATCTGTACACTACATTAGTTTTGTATACATGATTGAAAAATGAAAGAAGTTATATAAGAGCCAATTTCTGGAAAATGTACTATGATTGGCAATGTCGGGAATTAAGAACAATTACACAATTTAAGGGTTTTCCATTGGATACACAAATAATGGTGGAAGTGTAAAAGGTTATGAATAGTTCACCTTACTATATTACCCAATAAACTATTTGTTGAAGGTGAGCTTTGTTCACTTAACCAAGGATCCTGTATAGAAACTGGGGAACTATCCATAATCTCCTCTACAGGAGGCAGATATTCCTTTTGATGATTGTTCTCTGGTGGGATTACCAATCTCTGGCTCCCCAGTGCTGCAAGAAGCCCGGCCTTCTTAATCGTAATGCTACTTACGGATCTCTCGCTTATGCTACGAGGAGACGAGCAAGCCGAACCCACTGATGATGCTGTGCAGAAATGCTCCTCCATCGATGTCCACCCGCTGAGTCTTATGCATTCTAGTTCCTCTGCTACTTCTGTCATCGAAGGCCTCATGTCGCTATGAAAAGCAAGGCATCTAAATGCGAGCTCAGCAACCTTGTTAATAGAGTATAGGGTCCAAGCATCTCTATTTGGCTCGAGGAA
The DNA here is from genome assembly GCA_036507275.1 of Sicyos edulis. Classification (NCBI taxonomy): domain Eukaryota; kingdom Viridiplantae; phylum Streptophyta; class Magnoliopsida; order Cucurbitales; family Cucurbitaceae; genus Sicyos; species Sicyos edulis. The sequence goes on along the minus strand of CM071855.1, from coordinate 2,514,692 downwards.
AGGATCGATAAGTTCATCCACAGAACCTCTTCCAATCCTATCAATGGCAAGTGCAGCTAAGTTTATGTCGCTTTGGGGGCGAGTGAAATCGACCACTTTCAGTGCTGTTATTATCTCTACTAGGACTACTCCAAAACTATAAACGTCGCTTTTATCTGAAAGATAGAAATTTTGATGGTATTGTGGGTCAACATAGCCCGGGGTTCCTTGTGGAGCTGTTGAGACGTGTGATATTTCTGTCATACCAAGTCTAGAGAGACCAAAATCTGCAACTTTTGATTTGAAATTATGATCCAGAAGTATATTGCTCGATTTGACGTCTCTGTGATATATTGGTGGGTGCACGGCAGAATGAAGGTATGCGATTGCACGAGAAGTTTCGGCTGCAATGGTGAGCCTCGTCGTCCATGGAAGGCCATTTCCGCGCTCTCTTTGAAGATGTTGAGAAAGAGTTCCATTGGGCATAAACTCATAGACAAGGATCTGTTGGCCTTCTTCAATGCAGCAACCGAGCAAGCGGACTAGATTCGGGTGGCTCACGGAGGATAGTAGTTTTATCTCATTCATGACCTGGTCAATACTATTGTGGTCTCTATTTTTTATTCTTTTTACAGCAACCCACTCATCCTCATGAACCTTTCCTGCATAGACTGTACCAAAAGCTCCAGTTCCCAGCCTTTGTTTCTCAGAGAAGCCATTAGTGGCTCTTTCTATTTCTTTAAAGGGATATAAAGTAACACTGGAATTTCCAGCAGCCTCGCTTAGAAGCCGCTTTGCACTCATCTGACCTTTCAGACACATCGAGCGGCGGCGGATGCAGTAACAGATAAGGGTGAGGACAGCCATTAGAAAAGCTCCAACAAAAACACCTGACATTGCAGGTATGATAGAAGCAGAACCATTAGATATCTTAGAAGTGTATTGTGATAACATCTGATGAATAGCCATATTATTTACATTTAAATGAAGCAAGGTATAGAGTTTACCTGTAATTAGAACAGCAACTTTGTTTCCGCTGAATCGGCTAGCAACATATATTGTAGGACTAGGACTGCACTGGTGACAAACTGCCAAAACAACCCAGCAAAAATTAACAAAATAAGCAAACATAACCAGCTTGACAAAAAAGGAATGTTGCAAGAATGCTTCTCTCACTTGAAAATTTTTCAAGTCTGAGATTTTCTATCAATGAAATTTCTTTAAAAAAAAGTTCATTTACTCTATTGGCAGATTAATCAGGGCAAGAACCGTCATAAATTGGTCTAGTGATAAAGAGAATCTTAAAGAATTAAGAGATGATAAGTTCAATTTATAGTAATTAGTTTTTTATGGATTTGTTTTTTACATTTAAAAGTTGCAGATAAGATAAGATAGTATGTCGAAAGAGAATAGTCGAGATGCGCGTAAGTTAACCCGGACAAAAATAAAAATGATAAATCTGTGATGCAAAGTCCAAAATAAATTGACACTTCTGACTACTCTGCTCTTGTAATAGGATAATGACTAAATCTTTCCAACCCCATGACTTAAATTTTAGTCAAAAACAATGTTCCATGGTATCCATTTCTCTTTGACTTCTAAATCATAAGAAACCTAGAGAATAAGAACCTCTCGTTTTCAAACTCTAAATTGGCAACATTTATGGCGGATATTATGAGTATAATTGTAAACAACCCACATGCAATCCATTGACGATGCATTCTTTTTGACCAATTTTGCTGATCATTTAGACAATTTGAAAATGATTAACATTGTTGGCAATTGGCATCATAATTCTCTCTCCTTCCCTTTAATATTATTATTGGCACATGGCATTCTGTTTTCACACCTACATCAATTTACTAATTTCCCCACAAATCATATTCATCTCCAGCCACCGATGTACAGAATTGACTTTCCCATTAACGAACAATATTTTAAAGGCGCCTCAAAGGTTAAAAAAAAAGATATATTAAGAAGGTAGTTAAAAAAAAAAAAATCAGAATTCAAAGGAAAATTGTAATTTTGAAACATATATAGATATAATTCAATAAAAAGAAAGGAAAAAAAATGACATATACAAGAGGTTGTTTGTTTGACATATTTAGATAGGATTTAGCTCAAAGAATTATATTGAAAAGTTATATTAAGTTGTTAAAAATTAAGAGTTGTAGTAAAAAATTCGTTTGGATGTAGCTTTTGAGTAGAAGAGTCAGAGTGAAAACCTTGTTTGAAAGTAGATTTAAAATGAGTAGTTAAAAAAAATGATTAAAAATGAGTAGTTAAAAATGAATTATTTTGATTGATTTAAAAAGAATAATTAGAAATGATCGAGTAGTTATAAATAAGTGATTAAAAATAAATAGATAGAAATGAGAGTTATTTTTAAAAGTAAAAATGAAAAGGAATTAATAAAAACTCGTTTGAACATAAATTTTTTAGAAAGAGTTATTAAATCTTAAAGGTAAATCCTACACAAATATGCCAAACAAACGGCCCCTTTAATTTTGCTTTCTTCCCATTTGGAGCTATACCATATTCTGGAAAAATATAAAATAAAAATCCTATTTCTAATTCTAGCTAGGTGCTACATTATTCAACCACCAGTTTTGCCACCGAATAAATCAAGTCTGGACGGGTAGTAGAAAAATGAAACTTCACTACCACACGACAAGAAGAAGAGCATTGACTCTAGAAAGGATTAGGTGTCGATCTCCAATTGGCTAAAATATGCTTTTTTGTCGGTTATTTTCCCGTTTATCCGTGGCTACAGGTAAATTAGGCTACCCACTAAAAAAATGAGAAATAAACAGGGACCCAAAGCGTTGAATATTCAAATCACTCATATTTAATTTCTATTTTAACAAAAATAAATGGTTTGAAGCCACAGAATTGACTCAACAAACTTAGCCAAATAAGTAAATAATTCAAAGGAAAATACATTTTTAATCTCTAAATTTAGAGCAAAGTGTCAATTTGGTCTATAAAAGTTTTAAAATCCAACATTTGGTCTATAAAAGTTACATTTCTTTCATTCTATATATTTATCTCTAACATCAAATATAATGAAACTTAACATTAGTATAGTCATTATCATAAGCAACATTATTTCATCAACCATTGACTTTTCTATAGACTAAAAGTGAATTGAAACCTCAGAAATTAAAGAAAACATGTTTTATATATCAACTTAAGAAGTATTTGATTTTGAAATCTAGAAGCCAAATTGATAATACACTCCAAATTTAGGACTAAAAATGTATTTTTCACATAATTCAATGATCATTAGTTTGTTCAAAATAAAAAAGTTAGTGAGTTACCTTTCCGGCAGCCATGGTCGATGTATGCATTTCCTTCAAACCCTTCTATGCACTGGCAACGAAATCCTTGGTGGTGGATCGTCGAGTTGATAATGGTTGAGTTAGCATTTTCTGAGCATCGGACAGGCAAGACTGAAATCCACCACTCTAACTCAATGACCCCAAACTGGACCTCCAACGAAGAGTTCAATTCTGATGCAGAACTAACAAATGCAGAAGACAAAAGTGACTGGCATTTGCCGAAAGAAGGCAACAATCCGCCATTTGGCTCGGTCTCGACGAAGCAGCCGGAACTATTGCTTGTAAATCCATTGTTCTCAGTCTGATTCAGAGTGAAATTGGCCCATCTTCCGCACCAAAGAGATCCATCGGTACAATTCAAGAGGAGACTGTTGCTGAGAGTAGGCTTGTAGTTTTTGCCAAACAGTTCCGAAATCGAATGGATAGAGCTATTGCCGCCTACAGGAAGTTTGATGAGGATGTTCTTCTCAGTAATGTTCTGTACCTTGAATCTTCCAATTTGAATCTCGCCATTTTCGCTGCAGTTCAATCTGATTGCGCTCGTGTTTGAGAATCCAAACGGATAGGGCACAAAATCCGAATTCCAGTTTTCGCAGGATGTTATCTTATCGGCGATTGATAAAGAATCCGAGAAAATAGCGATCAAAACGATCAAGAACAAAGTCATAATGGACTGAAATTTACTCCAAATGAACAAGAAACAAGCAGAATCATCCCCTCCCTGAAAAACAAGATCTATCTTCAAAACTAAGCCAAAACTAAACCGAAACTAAGCCAAAGCAAAATCAAATACCTAGAAAATCAGCAGAATCCAAACAGAAACTACACAGAACACAAAGAATAGTCTCCTCAAATCGATTCCACTCAACGAGTTCATAAATAACCTAGAAATTTCATAACTACGAAATTGAATGAAGAATTAAAAGCAGGACTGCGATGCCGTTGGGAGGCCATCTATCCTAATAAATGCAATCAGATTTGCAGATTTCAACGACGAAAAACAACGAACAGTTTCTACGGTCATGAATATCAATGAATCGAAAACCGTACCTCCAATCTCGCTCTTCAATGGCAGTAAATGCTGTGATGATCACACTTGGAAGCTGGTGGAAGAAGAAATCAACACGATCGCTGAAATCGATTATCAGAATCGGATTTATCGATTAGGTTGAAATGAGATTGAAATCGAAATTGAAATTGAAGAACAAAATTTGATCTCAAGAACACAAATGGAAAGGGAAAAAAGCTGAAGAGAGAAAAAAAGAAAAACCGTGAAATTCAGTGTTCGATTCCTTCTTCTTTTGAACGTTTTTGAAGAAGCCTTATTTTTTTTTAAAATGACTAATTTACCCTTTATCATTTTAATACTCCCTCCCCACTCACACGCACAACTGAACCAGAAGTACGAAAATACCCTTCACAGTTTCATCCTTTTTTTAAGACTAAAATACTATTATTGACTTCAAATTTAGGATAAGTAGGAATTTGTTTTTTTTTAAAATAGATATTTTAAAGTTAAAATGAGATTTTTCATGAATAAAAATAATAAAAAATCTTTGGATGTTGCCATTTTTTTTTAAAACATCAAATATATCAAAAAGGGGATTGTAGATTTCACTTATGTGACATTCTAATGCCATTTTATTTTTTTGGAAAAAGACATTCTAATGCAATTAAAACTTATTGAAATCTATAAATGTTGAAATATTTTTCTAGAATTAGTTTTAGAAAGTTGTCAAAATTAATATATGGATTTTAGAATTGACTAGCTTCAAATTATCTAAAAGGATAGTTTAACCTTCCTTTTATATACTTTCTAAAACAAGACCTCCCTTTTATATATGATTAATTTAATTTTGTTCTTGATCTCAAAAAAAAAAAAAGTTCTTAAGATTGTCTATGATAAGTAGAATGAAAACGATTTTTTATATGTTTGGACATCCAAGATCATTCTTCTATAATTAATCTTTATTTTATATACACATTATATATTATTTTCATAATCTCAATTTTTTTTCATGACCAGATCGAAATACAAATTATTATGGATATGAAGTATATGATTAAGAATAAAAAAGATTGATAGTTATATATCAATATAGAAAATTTTCTTTTCAATTATAAAAACTCCAAAATTAAGTATATTTGGCTCAAAGCAATTTTATGTCGAATAACCTCTTAAAAATGTTTCTATATAACATATAAACAAAGACAAAATATGTTGAAAGAACATGTATTGATTTATAAAGATAGTCTTCACAACCATTGTGGAGATTCTCAAGTGGTCAAAGAGGGTTGTGACATTAGTTGAGGTAAATATTGTAGGGTCAAGCTCAACCATTAATTTTCTAGGAGTTTTCTTCACACCCAAATATTGTAGGGTCAGGCTTGTGACATTAGTTGAGGTAAGTACAAATTGACTCGGACAGTCACGAAGATATAATCTTCACTATTAGAAATAGTTGAAAACAAGTAAATAGTGTGCTCATAGTGCAAGGATGCATGAGAGAGTCAAAACCGTGCCAAATCTAAATTCTTAATCATGTTCTCGATCCTTGAGCCAGAGGAGTTATAAAAACTAAAATTTTCATTATAGTCACAGCTTGATTTTCAACCCAAACATATAAAAACTAGTTGGAAGATTGTTTCACCATTAAATGTAGTTTAAGGTAAGTGACTTTATTCTTCGAAATAAGTAGAATTTGAATTGACATTTTGTATGAATTAGTAACTAAGAGACTATATGATATTTTTTTAGTTTAACTATGGGTAGGAGATCAAATTCATGATAGTCTCTTAGTTCATAAGTGTACCTTGATGTCATCGAGTTTTATTTGCTGTTGTTGAATGAAAAAATGGCTTTATTCATTGAACAAAAATAGTTAGATACAAATCCGTAATATGTTTAAAATAAACGAAAGTTTTAGTATTATTTAAGCTAAATGTCAATGCTAAAATAATACTTGAATGAGGACCACAATGCATAAAAGTAGCAAAAATTAATCCTCTTTTTTTTTAGTCTCATCCATCTAATGTACTTTTTCTATATATATTCTTTTTCTCTCTCTCTGCATTGTGATGTATATTAATTTGGTTGTCGTTTGGTTTTTATATCATAGAGCTAACTCAAAAGACATAATTTCAATTAGTAAATAATTAATTCACAAAAGAAAATGGGAAAAATGAGAGAATTAATTAAAATAGAATCGGTCAAAATATTATTTTTTGTCTTTGAATTATGAAGTTGGTTTTATTTTGGTCACAAGATTTATTTCATTTTTTTTAGAGTCCAAGATTTATTCATTTTGTTCCTAACTTTTAAATGTTTAAATTTAATATTTAAATGATTCTAAAAAAAAAAAATTAAATTAAATTTTCGTTCCCAAAAATATTAGAATTCACCAAATCTATGGTTTGAGCTCTCTAATTCCTTATTATGCTTAAAAAAAGAACTTTTGCGATAGAGATGAGTTATAAAAATTAAATTAAATACATAAACTAAATTGTTACAAAAAGTTCAAGAATTAATTTAAATTGAATGGAGGGTTATATATATATATATAAATAAATTAAATGGAGAGGAACTAAATTCTTACCAATCAAAGCTTAGCAACAAATTAGAAGTTTAGGAAGATTATTTAGTATTTACTAAACAAATTAAAATTTGAGTCATCAACAAAAATAATAATTTAATGATTACAAGGTGAGTTCAAATTTTCATTTGTCAATTTTTTTATAGTTAAAAAAAAATAAAAATATGATATATAGTTACTTTTTTTTTAGACAAAGAAGGGAAAAAACCGGACGAAATAACTAGAAGATTTTGAATGGAGCCAAAAAAAGTAAAACTCTAAGGGTGTGTTTGTTTTATGTAGAAAAGAATGGAGTGGAAAATAATGAAGTTGTTAATAGTAGTTAAAAGTGGTTAACTACTAGTTTGGAGATTGAGGTTAATAATAGTGGAGCAATCAACTGTTTGTTTGGATATTGAGGTTAATAGTGGTTAAATGATAAATTTGATGTAAAGTTTAATAAAATTTAATGTGATATTTGATAAAGGGGTTGAAGAGTGGTTAACATTGGTTGTTTAGTACAAAAAAAAAGAGGGTTTTTAGGAGTAGTTATTAGCCACGTCCAAAAAATAAACACACCCCAAAAATATCTTGCACCATAATTACTAAGTTATCGGTTCAAATCTCCCGAATTTTGTTGCATAAAAAAAGAAGAAAAAATTGAGTGGGAACTGCAAATTGCTGATAAAGTGAAGTGGACGAAAATGCCCCGGTGGATGCCCAAATGGAAAATCTAAAGTCAACGATAAAATTATAAATAAATTGACCGATAATGCAAATAAAGTACTTTTGTGGACAGCATCTTCCCCCAATCACATTTGTGCGAATCACTTTTTTACCCTTTTAGATTTATAAGTTACATCAAATCTTCCTTTCTTAGAACTATTTAGCTTAAACTAACAAGATTAGTGAGTACTCGTAATTAATATATCATAAAGAACTAAAAAAAAGTACTAAAATTTCAATTTATTTTTTATGTATAATATATATAGTTGAGAATTTTCATTAAGAGTTTCATTTTCCTTAATCATTTGTTTATTTTAGTAAGTGTGTTTGTTAAAATATTATTAATTCTTTTTGTTACTTTTATATGCATGGGTGTTTAAGCCTTATTCATCATCTTAATTAATTTTATTGAACATAAAATATTCTAATATAATTAGTTTCCAAAAAATCTATTGATATGATTACTTTTTTTAGTAATTACTAATTATTGATGTGACAGTTAATCAAAACTAATCCATGATGTTAATTGTGTCAGTGACGCAATAGTTTTATTGTTTTGTCGTAAACTAGTTCAACATCAACGTCACAGGTTCGAACTCGAGAATTGATATTTGTCTCCCTCCAAATATGTACTAAAAAAAAAAACTAACCCATAATAATACATTATTAGAAGAGGATATTAATGATATCAAAATATAATGGTTAATGAGTCGAGAAACCTAATGACACTAATGGTAAATATATTTTGATAAAATGTAATTACAAATTTCAAAGATGGATTAGAAAATAAGCTCAAACTTTGGAGACCAAACATTTCAAACTTCAAGTGTCATATTAGAAATCTAAATGACCAAAATGGTTAGTTCTAAAAATTAATAGACTAAATAGAAAATAATTCAATATTTAGGGACTAGAAGTATAATTCAACCTTAAAATTTTATTTTCTTAATGACGAATATACATGTTACTTTTTTTTCAAACGAAACATTTGTCTACCAAATAAATTAGGGGTTTTTGCATGTATATTACAAAATGGATAAAATATTACATGAATAGCACAATAATGAAAATATTTGCACATATAGCAAAAATTGTAAATTGATAGACTTCATATTGATAGATTCAATCGATAAAGAGTGATAGAATCAATTACTAATAAATAAAGTAAATTGATAGACTTCCATAAGATTCTATCAATAGTCTATCAATAAGAACTGATAGAATCAATCACTGATAAAATTGATAGACTTCCATCATTAGAGAATGATAGATTCTATCAAAGTCTTCTATAAAAAAAGTAAATAATTTTGTTTTTAAAAATGGCAGAAGTTGCTATAAAAGAATTATTTTTAAAAATGTGTTATAATTGTAAACTGTGGTAAAAAAGTTGCTATACAGCGCAAATTCTGAATAAATTAACCGGTCATATAATCTAAATATATTATTTCTTCTTGTAATTTCAAAAAAAAAAAAAAATCTATTTATTCTTGTACTAAAAAAAAAGAAATCCATTAATTTCTTGTAAGCAATATACTTACATCTATAACTATCATGAGTAACCGAGTGATCAAGAAAGTCTTAGAATCCATAAAAGATAATGAGATCAAACGACCATTTGCTTAAAAATTAATTTCTATATAAACTCAAAAGTAAAAGAATAATAATAAAAATAGATGCTATATTTAGTTAAATTAAAATGGTTAAGGTTGTCAATAAAAGTAATATAGGTTCCTATGACCAAGAGATTAGGATTGTGATCACCATGATTTGAATTCATTGCATCTTAATTTAGTGAAAATTCTTTTGGACCTATACACATTTATGAATTATAGACAGAACTTTTAAGAGAGAAAAAAAAGGTAAATACAACCCCAATAATCCAATCAATACAATTTGAAAAATATATAAGTTGAGTTGAATTAAGTTTCGTTAATACATAGGATTAGATGCGTTAGTAAATCAACCTACCTAAAAGTTTGAACTCATTTAAAATAAAAGTATATAGTAAATTGTCCTAGAAAAATAAAGAAAAACAATTCAATGACATATTTTAAAATAAATAAATAAGGGCCCATTTGATATCTATTTTATTTTTTAGTTTTTTTTTTTAATTTTTTTAAATACAAGTTTATTTGATAACCAATTTTAATTTATATTTTTGAAATTTTAAAAACGTTTTGAAAATATTAAAGAATTTTAAAAACTAAAAAAAGTAGCTTTTAAAAAAAAATCATTTTTTTAAAAAAAACATGAAAATATCAAGAATAAAAACTAAAAAACTAAAAAAATCAAAACAAAATGTGGTAATTGAAAACAAAAAACACTTATAAAAACATGTTTTTTAGTTTTTAATTTTTAAAATATATATGTTTTTAATTTTTTAAAATAAAAAATAAAAAACTAAAATTGAAAAACTAAAAATAAAAAATAAAAAACGAAATAATTATCAAACACGGCCTAAACAATCGTAAGTATAATTTTAGACCTGGTTAAGTTTGTGAAGAAAAAAAAAGACATGGTTAAGTAAAGGGTATGAATGTAAATTAGCATGAAAGTTGAAGGAGTCGTTGTCAAGCAAACACGGCGCCAATAATAAGAGGGGCGGAAGTCTTCCGCCGTATCTGAAAAGCGGAAACTGTGAATAGACGAAACTGCCCCTGGAGCCATAATTGTTGACCGTACCATTCCTCAAAATTTGACTTTGCTATGGAAAAGATAAGAATGTTTGAACACACACCATTTCCAATCCACATGCATATAAACTATTATATTAACATATATTCCTTTTTTTTATTCTTTAAAACCTTTTTGTTCACAGGATTTAGTTTGATAAATCTAACGTGCATATTTGAAAATAATGCAATTTGTGTGGGATGTCATTATTGACAGGTTATTTTCCATTTTTTATTTGTATGAAATTGTCATTGTTAAGTTAAAATACTGTTTTAATCTAGGTATTTTTTATTTAAAATAAGAACACTTATAATTAATTATTAAGGTAGGTTTTTTATTCAAATAACTAAAAGAATACACTCCTTCAAAATAGTAGAACCTATGTTAAAAAAAATTTCCCTCCAAAAGACAAGTCCCCTTTCCCAAGAGGTTGAGGCTCCCACCATCAAAAAACGAATTCCATACCAAGAAAGTTTCAAAATTAAATCAAAATGTTCCCAAAACTAAAGAATCAAATCCTTGATAGCATCAACAAGATTATTAAATTTAAAAAAAAAAATTTAAAAATCTTTATAAATATCGTAAATAACTATTGAAGTTTCATATTCCACCAAGGATCGAGAAAAGAAGGGAAGCCAATAAACTGATGAGCTCTTCAAGCTACGCTTGAGATCAACCAAAAATGGCCTTCGAGGTATCACAAACCTACCAACCAACTCTACCAACTCGAGGACTACAATTCCTTAAAACATTCACATTGAACTTTCAACAACTATCTACGAGGGCGATTAATCCCAACAACCCTAGCTAACTTGGGCACCAACAACACCTATCGTACATAGAAATAGAGAGAATGAGAACTAGAGGCCTTAAAGATATACCCGATTCGAACTATGGCTAGACTTCAACTTTCTCATGACAACTAAATTTCTAAATTGCCACACACTCCAAAAAAATTATAAAAAAAAAAAAAAAAAAAAAAAAAAAAATTTCCATTGGAGCTATGCCCCTTTTCGCAACCCTTCTTCCTAAGGAACAAGCTAAAACTTTTTATTAGTACTTCTCTTCAACTTCAAGCAAGTAACTTAAGGATTGGTGCATGTGTGACACTATAGGTACCCACATTTTTTTTACTTGTTTTATAAGTCATATTTCTTTCTTTAAAATACATTTTTTTAGTTCAATAACGGGATAATAGATCAAACTCATGACCTCTTGGTTCGTAGGTACAAATTGATGTCGTTGAACTATTGATCCTATGTACAATTTAATTTTATTGTTGCTATCATATTGACAGCGAGACTTTAATTAAAACACTAAAAATAATGAAATTACTCCCATTCACTCTTTAAAACTCTCTAGTAACTATTACAAATGGCAAGGAATAATTCATCTATTTGTGAGATTATTCTATTGTGATCATCTTCCTATTTTGTAGTCTCCACTTTTTTTCCCTTCAAACTTCATTCACTTCATATTATTATTATTATTATCTTAATCATTCATATGTAGGGTATTAAGATGAACCAGCATTTGTAAATTTTGAATTAGGTGAAATATCATGGAACTAGTACACCAAATTTGTTTACCAAAATACATAATTTAGCTTTTGTAACTTAGCCTACACTGCATCAGCAGCACTCTGTGTATATATATTCAGAATATTATTTTATATTTTGACCAATATCCTTGTTTAATAACAAAGCATACATAATCGGCTCTTTTGAGACCAACTAACTATGGAGGAACTAAAACATTTTTCCTTCTGATTTTTTTTTTATTTTTTTGAAAAGTGAAAAAATCTTTAAAGTTGGTAAATTTTGTTAGGAAGAATATGGATTGTGCCTGGTTACCTAATCAGTAATTAAAATCATAGATAAAAAAAAATTAAAAGGAACAAAAATTCAACCTTATTAAATGATGTGATGAATTTCTGTCCATAGTAAGACATTAATTTCAATGCAACGTTTTTGTGTACAAGCTGTCAGGTTGACTAAGAAATAAGGATGTTAACCGTTCAATAGACTATTTTTCATTTCATTTTCAAAATTTAAAAAAAAAAAAAAAACGACATTGAACTAATTTACAAATTTGTGTTCTAAATGAGATAGACCCTCGAGGTTGCATCTATTTATTAGTGAAGAAATCAGCCATGAAGAGAAAACGACTTTTTTTAGACTGGTTTGTTAACTATATATACGTCTGGATCAACTCATCTACACTTCGACTATTGTCACGAAACATACTAAAACTAAACTCCAAATTTAGGAACTAAAAAAATAATTTTCCCTTAATTGAAACTCACTTTTCACAATGTAACTAATTTTGGATAACTTGGTATAATAGTACTCCTTAATCTTATCAAACAATTTGGATAATTAATACATTAGACCCTAAGGGCTCGTTTGATAACGTTCTCGTTTATCGTTTCTTATTTCTTGTTCCTTGTTTCTTGTTTCTTATTGTTTTAGAGCAAGAAACGAGAACGTGTTTGATAACCATTTCTATTTCTAGTTTTTAAAAAAAACTAGGAATAGAAACAAAAGTTGTTTGATAACTGTTTCTTGTTTCTTGTTTTTTTATTCTTTTTTTTATTTTTTTAAAATTGAGTTAAATAATTTTAAAATGTATAAAAATACTTTAACACATACAAAAATTAATTATCAAATTTTATGTTATCTGATACAAATAAATTTCTATGCAAATATAGGAATAAATTTGTTATATAGTGTTAGCCGTTACTAGTAATTCAAGTTAAAATAATGTTGAATAAAATCTGTCTCAAATACCGAATGAGTTAATGACGGAATGGTTTCATTGTTTGGTTGTAAACTAGTTCAACACTACGTTACAGGTTCGAACCCGAAAATCGGTATTTGTGTCCCCCCATATGTACTAAAAAAAAACAAAATCTAATTCAATTATATGGTATAATAATTTGTCTAAAATAACTTTCTAAATTTTGAAAAATTACAAATATACTAGACACATATTCTAAATTTTAAAAGCCAAATAATAAGATTAAAAATTAAAAGTATAGATATAAAAAAAAAATTATTTAAATTTAAGACTATAAATATACTTATTATAAAATTAAAAATAAAAGAACATACCGCAATATATATATATAGTAAAAGTATTGCAAAAATTTAAAATTAAAACCTTGGCCACCAGCGAAATAAGGAAGTGGTGAACCATTGAACCACTAAGTGATATGCTATAAAATAGGAACAATGATATATATAAACCTACTACATTTGCGATTTGAGGGAAAAAAAAGAAACGGAAACAGCAGAAACGGTATTTTGGAGTTTCTAAAAAAATGACCAAATTTAAGAAACGTTTCTCAAACTTTTCGAAACAAGAAACGAGAACAATTATCAAACAAACCTGTTTCTAAAAAATGAGAAACAGGAACAAGAATCAGGAAACAAGAACGTTATCAAACGAGACCTAAATGGATAAAATTGGTCTCTACTAGAAAAATATGTAAAGCAAAATATAAATACACATGCTATGTTTTTCGGACTCCTGATATAAAGAGCTATCAAGTTTTGGAGTTGACAGTTGATCCTACTTTTCTTTAAAGAATGCAAGAGAATAAATAGGTTCCTTACAATGTATATTTATAGCTCCATTTTCATTTAATTTTTCACAAACTGGAGGATTGACACTACATTTCTATAGATACTATGTAAACCACATATCTTTGCTTTATATAAAGAAAAGAGAGCAAGTTTTATTCTATATCACAAAAGAGAGTTGCCTGCCCATTTGAATTTCTAACATTTTGATTAATAATATAATGTCGCAACTAGTTAAGCTATGTTAGATAGATGCGACTCTTTTACTTGAAATGACCAAAGACCAGCCCGAATGTTCGTAAGGAAAATAAGGAAAATGAATAGTTATAAATGATTGAGTAGTTATAAATGAATGATTAGAAATGAAAAGTTATTTTTAAAAATAAAAATAAGAGAAATCAGTAAAAACTCATTTGAATGTAAGTTTTCGAGGAAGAGTTAGTAAATCCTCAAACTAATTCCTATTTAAATATGTCAAACAAACACCCCCTAAGGGGGTAAAGTTTCCATCATTGAAGGAAAGGACTCTGTCCAGTGACATTCTTTTCTGATGTACATGTGTTCAAACCATCATTAAAATGGCCACATGAACAAAGTTTCATGACATATTTCGAGCTATGTTATCTCGTCAATCAAGTGATTTAACGTGATTCAACATAATATTAGAGCAGAAGAAGCCCGACCAAGTCGCTTCATCTCCAATTAATTTTGATTTCATTGTTGGACCCTTTATTTCAAGTCCGTCCATAAATGTGGATGATAAATTAAACTTACTCCAGCCCATTCGCTTAAGATTTAGGTTAATTGGTGATTTAACGTGATTCAACATTGAACCTCCCTCCATATTTTATCATTATTATGCAGCAGACAATCTGTGTCCTGTTCCTATATGACAGAGATATACAATGCACATATGTAGGACAAAAAACAAAATTATTCCTTGTCATTATTGTCAAGGAGAGTCAAAAGAAAGCCACTAACAATCCGCCTTGCAATAGGATGAGGGATGTTACGGCACAGCCGACCATCAATATATGCTAAGATACCAGACATCATAAACTTGCCAATTCCCATAGTCCAGACGAACTTACCTTTTCGTTCCTTGCCAGTTGGAACTAATGCAAGATTAGTTTCTTGACTATCAGATTCTGATTCTTTGTTCCGAGGAATCCTGGCCACGATCTGTGTCACACCTTTTCTCAGTATACGGATCGCAAAACTTACGAAGAGGTGTTCGCAGAGCGTTTGTATTGTAGGTCCAATCTTCCATTCCTGAATGAAACGTACCAAAGGCATTGATTATTAACTCTGGGTTGAACTGTTTGAGCTCCATATGTAAGCAGTTGAAATCATACAGATAATGAAAGAAAAGAAATAGCATTGCAACTGCAACTAAGATTTTGACTTTTACTTGATACATGAAATTGAGAAACAGGACCAAAATGTATGTGATGAGTTATGAGAGAAAAGAGGTGGCATCTATTGTTTTCATATGACCATTTATTTTCATATCCTTGACTGTTCGGGCAAGCTTGCGTACATGACCATCCTATTTTCATTAATCTTTTAATAACTAATAGGTGTTTGAACCTTTGTGCATCGTGATATCTGGATTTGCAGCTTATCCATTTGACTATTGGCCCAATGGTGATTACCATTGGCTATCTATTGATTCTCCAAGTAAATCTTATGAATTCAGGTGTTCAGGGGGTCAATTTGTCATACTGATCCTACACTTTTCTGTGGTTGACTCGATTGGAAAGAAATTACAGGAGTTTTCAGTACAAAGAGGTCTCTGTTTTTCTTTGATAGTATTCTTTTCCATGCGATTTCTAGGTGTAAAATCGACCTCCTTTCTTCCTCTTATAGCTTTACTTTTCTTTTGTTCAACTAGAGATGCCTTTTGTAAATCTTTTGGATTCAGGCTATTTTTTTGTAAATTTTATACATTCATAAAATGGTTTCTTATAAATTCACTTACAGGATCGATCATAGGTTTGAACACAGTACCATTTTTAGAACTGAAAAACAAAGCTAGATAATTTAATAAACAAGAAAGAAGACAAGGTGATAAGCTTACACTGTCACGTCGAAGATGGTGAAAAGGGTGAGTAGGCGTTGCTGAACCTCCCTCTAACAATGCTTTGCTAACAAGAAACCCTTTCACACGTTCCACGATCTCATTTATCAGAGGTGTGTTTGGGGGAAGATTTTTAAGGATAACCTGAATTACATAATATTATTTGAGACCTGAAGCTTAATAATGAGCGTAGTTGAATCAAAATCATGTACAATTTTTAAATTCAAGATGGTAATTGGGTCGTAAGATACCGCTTATGATTTCGAAATATAGTATCTAGGTCATTTCTGCACAATATTATCATGCATAAAAAAAACTTATAGTCGGGGCAGAAGTTCTCTAGTGGATGTTTCCTTAGTCATCAAATATATAAAGAAAAAAGTTCTTGATTAGCTTCTTATATAAATCTAAGACGTACCTCATTGTCAATGACTCTAACTCTAAGATATTCTTGTCTGTACAATGTATCCAGCATAGCTTGCAGGTAGCCTTCAATGTATAACTACAATAATCCAAAAGAGAGATCGTTATGCAACTATAGAATGCTTGCAGCGTGCTGATATCTAACTTTCTGGAATTAATAAACTATATTGCTATAAAAAAAAAATCCACAATTTGAGGATAAAGAAAGTTATATTTATGCATCTCCCAGCATTACACTGCAATGATGCCAGTGTAACGTCATTTAATTTTACTTTACAAGATTTTTTGTACATGTCAATTTTTCATTCATAATCTTTGTTGACTTAGTTTATGAGTATGACTCAAGTCATATCCCGCAGGCATTTAATTAGAAGTTGCAGAACTTTAGTAATACGTATGAATGTCTCTTGAGTATAGCTTACCTAGTTAGCATATTATATCCTCACTAAAAAAGTAATCCGTTTAATTAATGTATTGATATATTTTTATCAAGCTCTCCTTAGTTGCATATGTAGCCCCATTTGGTGCCACAAGATTTTGGTTTGAACAATATCAGACAGAAAAAAGACAAAAAATTGTGGCACCAGCACCATATGCATTAAGGAGGGCGTGCGTCCTTATGGCTAAGCATATATCTATTTTTATCATTAGCATGTATATGCTGCTAAAGAAAATAGCCAAGATAGATCAACTCTTTGGTGTAACTCACCCATAGACAGCCTTTTTCTTTTATAAATAAAATGAAAAACCCCCTTTTGTGTTTCTCAGAGTGCCTTCAGTAAACTTTGTCTCTGATGGGTTTAGGTTTTATACTTATACCATTCCTCATTAGTCAGGCTTGTACAAATCTTTGGCATCTCTATGACATTTTGTGTTGAAAAAACAATAGAACAGTGGCTCTTTGAACTCTGAACCCAAGTTGTTGGCAATGTAAAATTAAGGCTAACAAACCCCGGTAGCCAAAATGGAGGAAGGACCAGTGTGATTAAGTTGTGATTGATGAAGAAGACAGAATGGAGCGGCCAATGAGGTTAACCATTGTGATTCTAAGGACCTAGCTCTTTTGAAGGTATTGAAAACTTCTAGATTAAAATAGACAAAAAAAAAAAGAGAAAAAGATCCAGGGTATAGAAGTGTAAACTAACCAATGATTTAACAGAGAACTATATATCACGATGAAAATTAAAAAGAGGCGTATAGCAGTGTGTACTGTTCGAGACAGATTACGCAATTAAAGAGGAAAAATAATCCAATAACATAATTTGAAATATGTTCTTTAATATGTATCAATGCTTTGAAATTGCATAAGATATTAATTGCATATTCAGCTAGAAGTTGTCTACATTGATCACGAGCAAGGGACACAACATTTACCAGTACACCAAACACATTACCTCATCAACCCCTGGGCTTCGATCCAGTTTGATCTTTTTATCTGGGCCACCTTGCATCAAAACACTCCCAAGTAAAGATGGCTCCATGGCTATCTTCAGTATTCCTTGGTGAAATCCACTCACCTTAAAAATTGCAGGGGCAACGAATGTCTTAATTTCTGATACTTCATTTCAGATTAGGAGGCAAATAGCCAGAAAAATATGCATAACACATGTAGTCGAATTGAGAGGTTATCTACCATTCCGTTCAAACCACTTGCTTCTGCTCCCTTGAGAACAGAGTCTGAAATCTCAGTTATAGCAGCAAACATAATATTCGACCCTGCAGTCCTCAACTGTAAATCAGTTTTAAACCAATTAGACTTTACAATCACGATGAAATCAACGTGTATGAAAGGACTATCAGACTTACAGTTTTCCCTAAATCTCCAAAATAGCGTTTGGTTCCTGACCCTCTTTTCACATCAATGCATTTCTTGATAAACTTAAAAGTCCCTGCTCTCAATAGTCAATCAACAATTGAACATTAACAAAAACATAGACTTTAAAACAGTTGATGAAATATATTTGATCATGAATGCAACTGACAATTGGAAAGATTAAAAAAGTAGATTCAAGTTGAATTCGGAAATTAATTATTTGCTTTATTCGAGCTCAAAAAATCTCATTGGTAAGAGAACTCCAGGAAAATGACTAGAGAAAAAAATTAACAGGGTACCTGGAAAACCGCCAAACCCACGTGAGGGATCGAAGAAGACATCTAATGAAGATGAAGACAAATCATCAAAGATGGAAATAAAATCTGGAGGGAGCAATGAACTTCCTTTTGCAATATAGATAGCTCTCATGGCATACCTGGATCATTAAAATGTGACTTAAATTTTTACAGCACGGAAAACACCAAATATAACAAATGAACATAAGAACTGCTTACCATGAATAATGTTGAGCACATCTAAGGAATAATTCACGGATTGTGATCAGAGCATGAGTAACTAGAACACCATTGAGTTCAACAACCACATTCTTCATTGGAGGGATCTACAAAGTATAAAGAAGGAAAAAATAAAAGCCATACATGTATGTAACAGTAGAAATGCTACAGATGTTAGAGTGAGCAAAAGAAATCAAGTGCACAAGATTGTTCAAGTCACACACCTTTACTACACTATGTAGTAAGGTCCTCAGAGTCTCCTGTGTTGAACTATAACTTGAATATGATTCATCAGGAAGGAAATTTACATAAATCTATACAAATAAATAAGTCCAATTATAATCAGGCTTCAGTTTAATTTCAAGATTAGGCAAGCTAGAGTGAATATAAAGCCAGACCTTTATCGGGTGAATCTCAAAATGATCAAAATAGTACTGCTGGCTTCCAGTTTTTGAGTCGTTAAGAGATGCTCTCCAAAATAGAGCAATCCTCATTAAGGTCTCCTCATCAAGGTTCAAATCAATTGGCTGCGAACGTAAGAACCAACGGATGTGAGTGTAGTAGTTAAGTAATGTGAAAAAAATTATGAGGCCATGTTAAATAATTAAGTTAATCTTAATACGAATATTAAAAAATTTAAATTAGTGGCAAATGAAACATACATGATATTAGAGTCTATGGTTTTAACTTCAAATACTTGTAATTCTGTGCCCTTCCTTTACTTCAATTCATGTGTTGGACTTCAATTAATAATATTTATGAGACGTGAGGAGTGTATAAAAAATAAATAATCAGAAGTCGCTTAAACCTTTAGGGTTACTAACATTTTCAAATGAACAAGTTTTCTTTTGCTAGGGATCGGACTAACTTTCGGCATGATACTTGGCTGAATGCCTTCCCTTTAAAAGCAACCTTCTCCCGTTTATTCAATATCTCTTGAAATCCATATGGATCGATCTCCTTTTTTTGTGAAATCCATAAGGTCTTTTAAAGATTCAGAAGCTGTTGATTTTCAAAGTATCTGATATGATCCAGGATCTAGATTATATCAAAAGATAAAAGAATAAAGATAAACCAAGTTTTGATAGGAACTTGGAACCTCCCTTCTCAAGAGAATCTCTTGAGCCCTACAATAAATCACTCAATTAATCATTCAATATTTGGATGCCTAAACTCTAACCTAACCCACTCTATTTATAACAAAAATACTAACTTATTCTCCAAGTAATGGCTAAATAGAGCCCTAGGCCCAACCTTATCAATACCTGCCCCTTTAAAGCACCTTGTCCTCAAGGTGGGCATAAACAAAAATAGAATTTTTTTTTTTCCGCGCGGCAGCACAAGGCGTGCGGTGGTGGAGGCAAAGAAGGACAGAGGTGGTGGCGATGATGATGAGCGGCAACACCGGTGGTGGTGGCGGCGGCGATGTCGGAGGTGGTGACGGTGGAGATGGCGCGCGATGTTAGAAGTGGTGGCGGCGATGGTGGTGGCGGTGACGGTGGCGGCGGCGCAGCAGCAGCAGTGGGGTTGGTGATGGTGGCGAGGTAGAGGCAACGGCGGCAGCAACGGCGGTGGCGGAGGCGGAGGCGGCAACGGAGGAGGCGGTGGTGGCGGGGTCAAAACCCTAGCCGTCATTGTTTTTTCCAACCTAATTTCCTCCCTAAAATATCGTTTTAGGTCATTGAAACTCTCCTTTAGGTCTTCTCTGAATTCTTTTCTATGAGAAGAAATCATGGCCCTCAAACTTTGCAACTCTTCTTGAATTAAAAGAAGAAGTTCTCGATCCATCTCTATGACCAAGAATCGAACGGCTGTGATACCAATTGATATGATCCAGGATCTAGATTATATCAAAAGATAAAAGAATAAAGATAAACCAAGTTTTGATAGGAACTTGAAACCTCCCTTCTCAAGAGAATCTCTTGAGCCCTACAATAAATCACTCAATTAATCATTTAATATTTGGATGCCTAAACTCTAACCTAACCCACTCTATTTATAACAAAAATACTAACTTATTCTCCAAGTAATGGCTAAATAGAGCCCTAGGCCCAACCTTATCAGTATCTTATTGCTTCTTTCTCCTATTGCACCGAAAGCATGTGAAGACTTAATAATTTGGTCTTGAAAGCTTCTGAAGCCTTTTCAATTAAATCTTTGACGGGTTTTTTCTGAGTTGTCATTTCCAATGGTCCTAGAAAATCAACATTCTAGCGTGAATTCCTTTGAATGGTAGCTTTAATTCACCCAAGGGCATTCACAGAAGTTTCATGTACAAAATATAATGAGAGGAATATTTTTCTATATTATTCTTTGATAATAGGTGTTTCTTAAATAGAGAAACCCTTACTTTACAAATAAGGAAACAAATAATACATTAGGATAATATCCTCTACAAATCAATAATATTATAAATACAAGATACTAATCCAATAAATATGGAAACATATAATTTGAGAATAATCATCAAATAACCAACACTCCCCTCAAAATTTGGACTAAAAATGTCTTCCATTGCCACTTGTCAATCATCTTATTGAAATGTCGCTTAGGAAGACCTTTCGTAAAGACGTCACCACTTGTTCTCAAGTAGGCATATAGGGGATACATATGGTTCCAAACTTCAATCTTCTCCTTTATAAAATGTTTGTCAACTTCAATATGTTTGGTCCTATCGTGAAGGACTGGATTGTGGGCAATGGAAATGGCTGCCTTGTTATCACAATACACACGTATTGGTGTTGATTGAGTGAACTTTAGCTCCTCCAATAGTCTCTTAATCCATATACCCTCACAAATACCATGAGCTAGTGCCCTAAATTCGCTTCCAAGACTACTTCTTGCCACCACATTTTTTTTTACTACGCCAAGTGACTAAGTTTCCTCCAACAAAGGAGCAATAACTCAAGTTGACCTTCTATCTGTGGTACTACTCCCCGACCAAGATTCTGTGTAGATTTCAACATGAAGATGACCTTGTTTTTTAAATAGTATACATTTTCCTGGAGTGCCTTTCAAGTATCTTAAAATTCTATTTACTGCTTCAAAGTGAGCAGGACCAGGAGCATGCATAAATTGACTAACCATACTAACGGCAAAGGCTATGTCAGGACGTGTGTGAGATAGGTAAATAAGTCTCCCAACAAGTCTCTGATATTTTTCTTTATCCTTTACTTCTTCACATGTTGATGTTTGCAATTTCACATTTTGTTCAATAGGAGTTTCTGCTGGTCTACAACCGAGTAATCCAGTTTCTTCTAGTAGATCTATTACATATTTCCTTTGATTTACTAGAATTCCACTTTCCGATCTTGCAAACTCCATTCCTAAAAAATATTTTAGGACTCCCAGATCTTTGATTTGAAACTCATTAGCTAAATTTTTCTTCAAAATGGTTATTTCCAGATCATGATTGCCAGTTATTATTATGTCATCAACATACACTATCAAAATGACCATATTGCCGTTTTTAGTATGTCTATAAAATATAGTGTGATCCACTTGACTTTGAAGAAATCCATAGCTTGTAACTGCCTTCTCAAACCGTTCAAACCATGCTCTGGGTGACTGTTTGAGGCCATATAATGACTAATGTAACCTGCATACGTTTTTACTTCCATAATTTATTTCAAAGCCAGGTGGTAAGTCCATAAATACCTCTTCTTCGAGATCACCGTTAAGGAATGCATTTTTTACATCAAGTTGATACAAAGGCCATTCTTCATTGACATCAATAGCTAGCAATACCCTAATAGAGTTAATTTTGGCAACTGGGGCAAATGTCTCTTGATAATCGATTCCATAGGTTTGGGTGAATCCCTTAGCAACCAATCTTGCTTTGTACCTTTCAACACTCCCATCTGCATGACATTTTATAGTGAACACCCATTTGCACCCTCTGTCTTCTTGTCTTTTGGCACTCAACTATGTCCCACGTGTGATTCTGTTTGAGAGCATTCATTTCCTCCATGACTGCTAAATTCCAATTCGGATCATCTAGGGCCTCTGTATATTCCTTGGGACAAACAGTTAGTTATCCTAGAGGTAAAAGCCCTATGAGTGTCGATACAGTTTTTGTAGGATAAGTAATTCTCAATGGGATATTTGGTACAATTTCGGGTTCCTTTCCTATAAGCTATGGGAACATCAAGGTCAGAGTCATTGGTTATAATATTTTCAGGAGGAGAAGAAGTGGAAGGAAGAGTTACCGAGATAAAGTACCGGATTATCGAGGATCGGCTTGTCGAGTGTCGATTGATCATGCGTCGGATTAGCCATCTTGCCTATGTTCTTTAGATTAGCTTTCTCCTAGTCTAAACTTGAAGTTCAGGTTGATTATTCTGTAGTGTTTCTCCCCCTGAGGAGGAACCTTCCATATTGGGCATTGTAACAACCTCAGAGTGTATGATATTTGGAAGAGGTGAGGTATCCCAAAAATTTCCTTCAAATGTAGATGTCTCCCCCTGAAAGGAATGAGGTTTAAAAAAGGATTGGTGTTCTACAAATGACACATCCATACTTTCAAAAAATCTCTTTGTTACAGGATCATAACATCTATAGGCCTTTTTATGGGAGGTATAGCCTAAGAATATGCATTTGGTAGCCCGAGGATCTAGTTTGGACTGTGAAGGGTTGGATACATAAACAAAGGCAATACATCCAAAAACCTTGATTGGTAGATCTGAGAAAATTCGAATTGTAGGAAAGGTGGTTCTTAGGTATTCTAGAGGAGTTTGAAAACCTAAAACCTTAGTAGGCATTCGATTTATGAGGTAAGTAGCGGTAAGAATCGCGTCACCCCATAAATAATTTGAGGACATTCATAGAGAACATAATGGCCCTAGAAACCTCCAATAAATGTCTATTCTTTCGTTCTGCAATGCCATTTTGTTGAGGAATATTTCTACAGGTTGATTGGTGATAGACTCCTTTGGTGTGTAAGAAAAGAACTCAGTTAGATAGGTATTGAAATATTCAGTGCCACTGTCGGAATGTAAGATACTGATTTTGGTTTTAAATTGGGTTTCAATCATGTTATAGAAACGGATAAATACCTCCTTAACATCAGACTTGTGAGTTAAAAGATACACCCAAGTTACACGGGTGTGATCATCGATAAAGGTAACGAACCACCGTTTCCCACTTTGAGTTACTACCTTAGATGGACCCCGGACATCGCTATGAATTAAATAAAAGGTGCAGAAGCCTTATAACTTTGAGGTAAATAAGAAGTGCGATGAGTTTTTGCAAAGGCACAATGTTCACAATGAAAGGTAGAACAATCAATTCCTTTAAAGAGTTCTGGAAACAAATACTTTAAATAGAAAAAACTGGGATGTCCTAATCTATAATGCCAAAGCATCAAAGTTTCCCTAACAGACGAAGAACTAACACTACTTAAACCCTGAACCTTTTTATGACTAGTTGAAGCTTCCTCAAAATAGTAAAGGCCATCAAGCATCCTAGCACGCCCAATCGTCTTCCCGACTCTGTTCTGAAAGACACAATGTGAGTCATAGAAAATAACACGACAGTTAGAATCTCTAGAAATCTTGCTAATCGAAAGCAAATTGCAAGCTAATTTGGGAACATGAAGGACGGATTGTAAGGTAAGGTGTGGAGATAACTTAATAGTTCCTTTTCCAGAAATAGAATTGAAACTACCATCTGCTATTCTAATTTGTTCATTACAATATAATGGAGAGTATGACTCGAAGAGTTTTGAGGAACTAGCCATATGGTCAGAAGCTCCGGAATCTATAATCCACGAAAGTGAAGCAAGACAGAGAAGGCATGAGGACAATTACTGTTTGTGCCAAGGAAACACTAGGATTACCATAAGTCGTAGTGGTCTTGAGCAGCTTTAGGATTTGATCAATTTGCTCTTTATTGAATGGAGTTGATTCAGCACTATTGGCACTAGAAGCTGGTGGACGAATACTCTTTTCACCTTGTCTATTACTTTTATGATTGGCAGGTTTTCCATGGATCTTCCAACATGTCTCCCGAGTATGTCTCGGTTTGTTGCAGTGATCACACCACACACGAGGCTTATTTGTCAGATCAGATGCCTTGTTTGCAGTGGCTTCAACAACTAACGCAGAGCTTTCTTCTGTATCAACTGGTTTTTTACCCATCATCACATGTTGCCGACTTTCTTTCCTGCGTACTTCAGAAAACACTTCGTTGATATTAGGAAGATTAGCTTTACCTATTATTCTGCCTCGAACTTCATCAAACTCAACATTAAGTCCAGCCAAGAATTTGTAAATTCGACCATTCTCAACAATTTTCTTATAGTGCTTTTGATCTTCAGTGGACTTCCATTCATATTTATCAAACAAATCAAGGTCCTGCCAAATTTGCTTCAGTAAGTGAAAGTACTGAGTAACGGAATTACTCCCTTGTTTTATGTCACTTAGTTTGAGATTTAGTTCAAACACTTGTGACTGATTTTCTAAGTCGCAATACATCTCTGTGACACTATCCCATAATTCTTTAGCTGTAGAGTAACACATATAGTTGCTACTAATGTCTTCCACCATGGAATTTACTAGCCAGGTCATCACCATGGAGTTTTCGGCATCCCATGTAGCAAAAGATGAATCATCTTTGGAAGGTGCTACCTTGTCTCCAGTAAGGTACCCAATCTTTCCTTGTCCACGAATATACATTCGAACACTTTGTGACCACCGAAGAAAATTGTCACCATTAAGTCGAATGGTTGTGATTTGGATAGTAGTGCTATGGGTTGGAATTCTAGCAACTGATATCTTGTCTTCAGACATTATTCTTCAGCAAAAAACAAGATTTTTAGGCTAGATAACTAAAAAAACAGCAGTTTAAATATAGTACACTGCAGCAGAAAAAAAAAACAGCAGTTGAAAAACCCAATCAGTTGGCCAAAAAACTTGAAAAAATAACCCAAACTTGAGAAACAAGCAGCAGCAAGGTTTCCTGGAGCTGCGACAGGTTGAATGGACAGCAGGAGCGCGAATTCTCCCCTGGAAAAAAACCAGTCACCGATGAACAGAAATCAGACACCGATGGAGAGCAGGCGCGCGAGTTAAAAAAACGCTTAGGAATGGGTTTTTTTTTTCAATGGACAGCAGCGGAAAAAACTGGGTTCTGGCGGCCGGCGAGTTCTGTCACCGGATAAGAGCGGACCGATGTTTGTCGGCGGCAGTGGAGGTAGACAGGTGCGGCGGAGGCTGAATTGACAACAAGCTGTTATAGGGTTTTGAAAAAATATTTTTATTTCTCTTTTTCTTTTGTTTGGCTCTGATACCATGTACAAAATATAATGAGAGGAATATTTTTCTATATTATTCTTTGATAATAGGTGTTTCTTAAATAGAGAAACCCTTACTTTACAAATAAGGAAACAAATAATACATTAGGATAATATCCTCTACAAATCAATAATATTATAAATACAAGATACTAATCTAATAAATATGGAAACAAATAATTTGAGAATAATCATCAAATAACCAACATTTCCAAACCATTGTCTCAATCAAGGACAATCAAAGAAAGTTTCCAAATCCCTAATAATTTGATGTTTATGCTTCCCGATGGAAGAATCTCTTAATCATATTTTTTTTGGTTGCCCTACGTAAGTTTCTGCTGTTTTAAGCTTTTTGACTACTTTAATGTTGGTTGAAATTTTCAAATTGCACCATCAACCAATTTTCAAATTGCACCATGGAAAATGTGCTTCAACTTCTTATGGGCCTTTTCATGAATAAAAAGGCACCTTTGCTTTAGATTAATGTTGTCAAGGCCATTGTTTTCGAGCTTTCAATTCTTTTATAAGAAACAAAAACTATTTTGATCAAATGAAAGAGTTACAAAGGGCGAGAGGGTCATTAAAGTCAATTACAAGGAAGAGGAGAAGAAGGTCAATAGAGAAAGAATAGCAAAATCTATCCACTGTTACATAAAGACTAAGATATTGGGCAGGACTAATGATCGATCCATTGTGAAGATCTGTTTAAGGTCAAGAGTCAATCCAATTCTGTCTGATTGAACCAGTCGATGCTGAAACGTAGGACAAAAGCAATCCACTATAGGGTTTTCCCTCTTCAACTATGTCGAATTGTCATCTTCAACTGGAGTTGTTCATTGGTGGGAGAGAAATCAATGCAGGATATTTTTTATTTCTCTTTGCTTTGTGATTGGGGCCTTCATTTTCCTTCCTAGTCTTATATATTATGTCGTTTCTTTTGTGTACTATTACTATTAGAGCTTTGATTTTCTATTACCATATTGTCTTTTGTTCATGTTTTTTTTTTGTTCACTCCTTTGGGAGTTTGTATCTTTGAGCTCTAGACTATTTTCATCTTCCTAATGAAAAATCTGTTGTTTAAAAAAATATATGAGAGACCAAACATAGGCAGAAGTTCTCTCTCCACCCCTCTACAAATTATATTATTTCTCTCACTCCAAAAACTTCACAGAATAGAAAATTGCATTATGCAAAAAGTTCCATTTATCACTAAAGGACAGAGAAACAAGATACTCCTTGATCTTTGCATTCTTTTGGTCTATCCAACTCATAGACAAACTCCTCGAAAAACTGGTTTCACACCTTTAACGCCATCTCACAATTCCATAACCGATGGTCAATATCCTCTGATGCCCCCCT
Source organism: Sicyos edulis (assembly GCA_036507275.1). Classification (NCBI taxonomy): domain Eukaryota; kingdom Viridiplantae; phylum Streptophyta; class Magnoliopsida; order Cucurbitales; family Cucurbitaceae; genus Sicyos; species Sicyos edulis. The sequence continues at coordinate 2,487,336 of CM071855.1, read as the reverse complement.
ACAAAAGATGAAACAAGTCGGTCCCACTAAGGAGGGAACCTTCCTCACACCTTGTCTAAGGTATTAATCTTGTCATGAAAAGCATATTAGGTAAAAAAAATCACAGAACTTTTTGTTAGGTATCTGTCTCTTCCCTGCACAAGATAGGAACACAAATACCCAAAACGATACCAGAAATAGGAATATGCTGATATTCAAAATATACTAGTTCCAGGAAGTCTAGAGAAAGCAAAATACACCAACGTCTTAGAGATCACAAAATGGAAATAGAAATATAACATAAGCCAAAATGAAAATAACTCCCGGTGAATTCAAGAGCACCGGTGACTCTCCTTTTCTAAGCTGCTGATCCAGCCTCCACTTTTCCTCGCTCCCCTTCTCCTGCATCATCTTTCTATTTAAACCCTTTTCCACGTATACCCTAACCAACTCGTACGGCCCCTTTAACGGTCTGCTCCACTGCCTGATCCTTGTCCCTGTTCAATTCCCTTTTTACCCCTCCTTGTATATGTATGTATAATTGGTGGGGACACATTATCCTTCATATTCTCCTCCCTATTTCTTATAGCGTAAGTGTGACTAAATGAGGGCCTAACATTACCCACCGGGGACGAATACACCTTGTCCTCAAGGTGGAATTCAGGGAATTGCAATTGCATAAACTATACTGTCTCCCAGGACGCTTCATTTTCTGTTTGCCCCTTCCATTTCACTAGCCATTCCTCCATCCCTTGTTCTCTATTCCAACTTAGACCAAGAACTTCTTCGGGTTCTACGATCCACTCAAATTCCTTGGATAGTATGGGGAAATCGTGGTGAATTGAGTTTTTCGGTCCCAAGCACTTCTTTAACTGGGAGGCATGGAACACATCATGGATTGTAGATCCTGCGGGTAACACCAAGCGGTAGGCCATTGGGCCGATGCATTCACTGATTCTGAAAGGACCAAAAAACCTTGGAGCCAGTTTTTCGCATCTCCTTTTTGCCAGGGACCGTTGTCTATAAGGTCGAAGCTTGAGATAGACCATTTCTCCTTCTTCGTACTTCACTTCTCGTCTGTTTTTATCAGCATAACGTTTCATTCGTTCTTGCGCTAGATGCAAGCGGTCTTTGAGAGCTGCCAGAGCAAGGTCCCTCTCAGTTAGTTGTTGTTCTAGAGTGTCGTTAGATGTCTTGTTTTCTCCATACGAAATCAGTGGGGGAGGTGCTCGACCGTAGACCACCTGAAAAGGTGTCGTGTTGATCGAAGCATGGAAGTTGGTATTGTACCAATATTCTGCCCAATCCATCCATTTTTTCCATTTCGTCGGGTGTTCGCTACAGAAACACCTGAGATAAACCTCGAGACAACTGTTAACCCTCTTTGTTTGTCCATCCGTTTGCGGATGGAAGGCTGTGCTGCGTTTGAGGAGCGTTCCCTAACACTTAAACAACTCGGTCCAAAAATGACTGATGAATACCTTGTCTCTATCTGAAACTATAGACTTAGGAAAACCATGGAGTCGTACCACCTCCTTAATGAACAGTGCTGCTACGTCCTTAGTCGTGTAAGGGTGGCTAAGCAGAATGAAATGAGCATACTTGCTAAGTCTATCCACCACGACCAAAATCGAATTTTTTCCCTGGGACTTTGGCAGGCCTTCAATGAAATCCATCGAAATGTCCTCCCATACTCTCTCCGAGATTTCTAGAGGTTGTAAGAGACCCGCTGGTGACCTTGCTTCCGTTTTGTTCTGTTGGCAAACCCCACATTCCGCCACATACTTCTGAACATCCGCCTTCTTCCCCTTCCAGAACAATTCGCCTGTCAGCCTCTTGTAGGTGCAGAGGAATCCCGAGTGACCACCCATCATCGAGTCATGATAAGTATGTAAAATTGTAGGTATGAGTGATGAAGAGTCTGATACCACCATACGACCCTTATACAATAGCTTGCCGTGCGATAATCCATACTTCGGATGGCTGTCCAGGTCTACTTCTAGGTCAGTCACAATCTTCTTCAAGTGTGCATCCTCGTGAACTTCCCTGTGAATTTGATCCACATCTAGTAAGTGGGGGACAGACAAGTTGGAAAGCTCTACCACTTGCAGCATACGAGATAAGGCATCCGCTGCTTTATTTTCTAACCCCGGGCGATATTCAATATCAAAATCATAACCGAGCAATTTGGATACCCACCTTTGGCAGTTAAGTTGAATCTTCGTTTGTTCGGTTAGATAACGTAGTGCTCTCTAGTCCGTCCGTATCAGAAATTTGTTTCCCAACAAATAATGCCTCCACTTCTGAACTGCGAGTACAACTGCCATGAGTTCTCGTTCATAGATGGATTTCCCTCGTGCTACCTGAGTTAATCTTTGACTGAAGAAAGCAATGGGGCGCTTGTTTTGTGATAACACAGCTCCTAATCCTGTGCCCAAAGCATCCGTTTCAACCACAAATGCTAAGGAAAAATCTGGCAGAGCTAAGACTTGCAAGGTTACCATTGCCTTCTTGAGTTCCTTGAAAGCCTGCTTTGTGAACTCATCCCAATGAAAAGCGTCCTTCTTGAGTAAGTCAGTTAGGGGTGCTGCCAACGAGCCATAATTTGCCACAAACCTTCTGTAATAACCCGTCAACCCCAGGAATCCCCTCAAGGCTTTGAGATTTTTTGGCACGGGCCATTGCACCATCGCACTGACCTTACTAGGGTCAGCTTCCACTCCTTTTTCTGAGACCCAGTGGCCCAGGTATTCACATCGAGGTTGGGCAAAAACGCACTTCTTTCGATTGGCAAAGAGGGAGTGCTCCTTCATTGTACTGAATACAGCCCATAGGTGTTGCTCGTGTGTTTCTAAATCCGGACTGTACACAAGAATGTCATCAAAGAATACCAAAACAAATTTACGAAGATAGAAACGGAAAACCTGATTCATCAAGCTCTGGAAGGTAGCGGGGGCATTGGTCAAGCCGAAAGGCATGACTAGGAATTCATACTGGCCTTGGTGAGTGCGGAACACAGTCTTCCCCACATCCTCTTCTCTCATTCTGATCTGATGATAGCCCGACTTCAAATCAAGTTTGGAGAACACTTTTGCTCCGTGCAACTCATCAAGCAGTTCTTCGATTACAGGGATTGGGAATTTACTGGGCACTGTCTCTTTGTTCAATGCTCTATAGTCTACACAAAACCTCCATCCTCCATCTTTCTTTTTCACTAGGAGCACAGGGCTTGAGAAAGGGCTGTGACACGGTCTAATGATGCCAGAAGACAACATGTCATCTATCATCTTTTCGATCTCCGTCTTCTGAGCATGAGCATACTTGTAAGGTCTGACCTGTACTACAACATTTTCATTTCTCAAGAGAATCTGGTGGTCAACCGCACGCTTGGGGTGAGACCCGTGGGTAAATCGAACACCAACATGAAATGTTCTATTACTTCTTGAGTACTAGGTAGAACCTTCAGCACCTTGATTGGCTCTTCCACATCTTGCGATTCTTCACTGGAGTCATCATCGATTTCGTGTATCTCCACTAAATAGCCCTGGTCCTCGCTGGACAATGACTTGGACAACATTTTCAACAACACCTCAGCCTTTGTTAGCGCCGGGTCCCCTTTTAACATGACTCTCCCTTGGTCTGTATCGAATGTCATCAACAAACCTTTCCAGTCGACGTTCATGAACCCCGTTTTCCTCGGCCACTGCATTCCCAAGATTAGGCCAACTCCGCCTAACTCCAAGGGTAGGAAATCTTCACAGATACGCAACTGTTGTAGCTTCATTGGCACGGCCTTACAAATCCCCTACCCCTTTACTGCTACTCTGGTGCCCATTATCACCCCGTAGTTGGAAGTTTTCGAGCAAGTGAGCTTCATTTCATCCACAATCTGCTGAGCTATGAAATTGTGGGTTGCGCCGCAGTCAATCAGGATGATGATCCCTCGACCTTGTATTTCCCCTGTGAGTTTCATTGTTCCCGGCGTCGAGAACCCGATGACTGATCTTATGGCCAACTCTGCATTTTCGACTATCTCTTCCTCCATAGCCTCACTAGTCTCCTCTTCCCACTCTAGTTCTTCTACTCGACTTCTGTACCTTCAATAACTGCTAATACCCTGTTTTCTCTGTTCTTCCATTTATGTCCCACAAAAAACTTCTCATCACATTTAAAACAAAGCCCCTTCTCTCTCTTCAATGGGTACTCAGCGTCTGGTAGTCGCTTCTGAACTGCCTCCCTACGTGCGGTGCCTCCTTTTTTCTGGAATCATGATCGTTTTCATGGGAAATCCCTCCCTCATTTTTGGGCCTAGGCCTCGATGAGGATAACCTGTTGAAGCAGTTCTCTGGTAAGAACTGGATCCCCCTTTTTGGGCCCTGCCATTCGCGCTCCAGGATTCTTTCGCCAAATTTTTATCCTCGATCAATTGGGCTTGTTCCATGATCTCTTCTAGCCCCTTGGGTTTCCGGCTAATAACCTTAGCCCTTAACGAAGCTATTAGCCCATTTAAAAAAGCGCTCTCCATCACCTCCTCCTCCAGATTCGGTAACGGGGCGGACAACACTTCAAACTGGTGTATGTACTCTGCAAGAGTGCCTTCTTGCTTAACTGCCAAAAATCTCGCACACAGGGTCCCTTCCAGGGTGGGGCGGAAACGAACATAGAGCCTTCTCTTTAGCTCACCCCATGTCTTGATCTCATGTCTATTACTAGCCCACCTGAACCAATCGCAAGCATCCTTTTCGAAACTGATAACGGCCACGTTCACGGTCTCCTTTTCTGATAGCTGGTGGAGTTCAAAATAGCGCTCTGCTCTGAAAATCCACGAGTCCAGGTCTTTCCCAGAGAAGACTGGCATCTCCAACTTCTTAAAAGATCTCTTCTCCCCCATACTCTGTTCCTTCTTCTCTCCCGAAACTTCCCCTGCCTCCACTGGTTTGGCCTCTGCCGTGGAACACTCTTCCTTCTGTTTCTGTTTCAAACTGGACCCATCCGAGATTATTGACAACATTTTCGATTTGTCATTCGAAACTTCCACACATAGGCGAGCGATCGCCTTTTGGTTTTCCTCCATGCTCACCGAAATCTTCTCCAGGTTCTTGTTCATAATCCTCAGATTCTCTCGCATTTCCTCCACCGCCTTTTCGTTTCCGTCCATTCTTTCTTCCAACTGTTTTTGCGCCATTCCTCTTGTTTTCCCCAGGATTGCAACGTGCTCTGATACCAATGTGTTAGGTATCTGTCTCTTCCCTGCATAAGATAGGAACACAAATACCCAAAACGATACCAGAAATAGGAATATGCTGATATTCAAAATATACTAGTTCCAGGAAGTCTAGAGAAAGCAAAATACACCAACGTCTTAGAGATCACAAAAATGGAACTAGAAATATAACATAAGCCAAAATGAAGATAACTCCCGGTGAATTCAAGAGCACCGGTGACTCTCCTTTTCTAAGCTGCTGATCCAGCCTCCACTTTTCCTCACTCCCCTTCTCCTCCATCATCTTTCTATTTAAACCCTTTTCCACGTATACCCTAACCAACTCGTACGGCCCCTTTTTAGCGGTCTGCTCCACTGCCTGATCCTTGTCCCTGTTCAATTCCCTTTTTACCCCTCCTTGTATATGTATGTATATTTGGTGGGGACACATTATCCTTCATATTCTCCTCCCTATTTCTTCTAGTGTAAGTGTGACTAAATGAGGGCCTAACAGAAAGGAAGTGGTTCTCATTTGGTTAAGTGGGAGTTGATTGCTTGAGTAGAGAGGATGACAGTTCAAAGATTAGAATGCTATCTTGGAACAATTTTACTTGGAAGAAGCTTACTCTCTTAAACAAGTGGTTGTGAAGTCTATGCTTAGATTCTAATGCTTTATGAAACAAGACTGCTATGAGTTAAATACGAGCATCAAGGCAATTGTTGAGACTCTGATGTGGTTGTAATTTGTAAATAACACTTTCGGGAGTCCCTATAGACACCGTTTCTTCTTTCATTTTTTTTCTCCTTTGTCATTATTGAGAATTCTCAAATCCGTGAAGCAAAGAATAGTTAAGCATATGAGGTCTACAAAAGGCCAATGGGGTATATGTCTAATGTTAGAATGCTTGATATTACCTGCAGAACAACAGACAGTTGTTTCACTTGCTTGACATGAAAGCTGGTTGAGTTCAGGACGCAGACAATTTTGAGAACACGATCATTTGAGTCGCTGTAATCAAGTTGATGCCTACGGAGCATTGCAGCAAAAGTAGCTCCCGTTCTCTTCTCCTCCAGTTTCAACGACTGCACCAATAACAAATGAATTAGCATTTGATTGTTACAAAGTTGTTAGAAATGGCTCGATAGACGTTTATTTGTAATATTCATTCATCAATGAAGGTTACTGTTTCCTATAAAAAAAAAGTTAGAAATGTAAATGGGTGGTTGTCGTTAAGACTTGGTGACTACCAGCAAAACATCAGGTTAACGGAAAGCAGTACCTGAATAGTAATCTGGTTATATTTCTGCTGGTCTGTGAATACAGAGTCCAAATTAATGTCTCCGAGTTTAGCATCCAGAAGTGGCTTATGATCTGATAGCCCAACCCCATATCCATCCTTCAATTATAATAAAGTAAAGTTCAAAGATCGAACACATTAAGCAAATTTGTAGGACGATTAAATAAATCGATGATCACATGGATGATGAATGACTAGGAAAACAAACCAAACCAAATTCTGAAACATGAGTACCCATGGCCATTACTATGATCACATGGATGAATTGTGATATTCAAAATACTTGGTGGTTTAATACCATTAAAGAAATCATTATCATTACCATCCCCAAGAGTAAAGATTTTTTGGGAGCTTAGTTTGGGAGCTATCAACAGAATGGCCATTTACAAAGATGAATGTCATTTATTTTTTGATATGCTGAGCTAAGCTCATGTTTACACAACTCTAAAAAACAATTACAATAAATGAACTCAATTAAAAAAGATGAAAAAATGGGAAGAGAAAAATTCTCTTCCATGGATCCTTTGATAATAAGCAACAAGTTTCGCTTTCCACAAAAATAAAAAAAATAAAAGAAACAAGAGAGAGAATTTTCAAGTTTAAAATCCAGGAAGATTAAAGTTTTAATTAGACAAAAATGCACAAAGTGAAAAATAAGAATGCGTTAGATATTACTCTACAAAATTAAGGCACAATACCACCCACTTAACAAGATTTGAGTTTTAACATATTTGAACTGGGTAAATGAAAACTTGAGAAGGAATGGGTTAGAGAGATAACAAGACTGACCTGCCTCCAACATTCAAGTATGTGAACTGTGATATTGGAAATTCTGAGTCGAATTTTTTCAGATGTCTGAATCACTGAATCTCCTTTGTGACAATTAGATTTCTCACAAATTCGTAAAACCCTGGTTGGACCATCCGCGTATACTTCATAGCCAACCTTCACAATCTCCCATCCTGGTATTGTTTGATGTGCCAAGCTTCCTTGTTGCCTAGACTTATATAAAGGCTTCCATGTGCGCAACTTATCCAAGTTAATTTCACGAAGCCTCTCTATCAATAATTTAAACAGTACAAAGTCAGCTTAAAAAACTTGTATGTGGCAAAACATTCCTTATGAAGAATAGTCTGAATTCTGAAATTGAGATCATGTACCACCCAATGTCAAATATCAAATAAGTTTCAAACAGAGCTACTTTGATAATCTACTCATCAACATCTAACATATTAAAACAGAGTATTGCACTTTCATGGTAAAAGAAGATGTATCTGAATCTTGATGCATCAATAATCACTAGAATTGTTAAAATTATAAAAAGTCACGCTCCACCAAACCTGGAATCATTTTCCAAGGTCGTTACTGGGCAAGTATATTCACTAATTATGTCTAGTTTAGGTTTTTTTTGTGTGTGTGATGTGAGCCTTCTTGAAGTTTTTTTTGTTCCCTTTTCCTTTTTGTAGGTAAATAAAAGTATGTTTTGGATAAATGAAAGACTAAATTTCGGTGGATCATGGTAGCAAGACTACTCTACCACTTCACGTATGTAAGTGGCCCTCAGAAACTTATCAAGACTTTGACTAGTCTAAAATTGCAAAACCTTAACACAATATTTGGATGCATAGCTTTTGTATATGTTTCCAACTATGATACTGATAAACCACAGGGCTCTCAAATTAAATGTTTTAATTCTAAACAATTCTACAAAGTTTAAAAATATAAAAGAAAATAAATAAAGTTTTAAAAGCTTCAAAGTGATTTGTTTAGAAGATGCAAATGTCTAATTTCGTTTCTGTTTCTGATTTGAACCAACTAGCTAGCCATTGGAAATACAAAGAAAGCAGGGAATTTCTTAAAAAAGAAACTCTTATTCTTTCCAACATAGCATTGATGGCAGTCAGAAACCTAGTCAAATATTACCAAGGTAAATATATGAAGCTATAGACCTAGAAAAGATCATTTTCAAGTACCATTAATTTGGATTACTAGCTCACGTGGAAGAGTCAGGTCATCCCAAACATAATCAACGCTACAAAGAGATCCTAGAACCTCTGGCTCCACAAAATCCTGTAAAATCATTGCCCATAATCATTAATAGAAAAGAATACTAACATATATATATAAATATATCGTAATTCACATCCACCCACTAATTTATATGAGAGGAAAATGAAAGAACAGCACAACCTTCTGATAGTAAGTAATAGAATAATCGTGTAAACAGTTCTCGATCCTGTATGGAAGTTTGGTATCTGGTGGTTTATGGAAGTATAAATTTAATGTTGAACCTTCTTCCACCACGTGAACTGCAGCAAATTCAATCATACTTGTGCTCTTCAAAGCCCCTTGGTCTGGCTGCCTTTTGAATTTCAGGTAAAATCTTCCCAATGAAGCAATGCATATTGGGCCAGACCAACTCAAATCAGAGTCTGCAAGGCAGAACTGAATAAAGTTTAATGAATCATCGATAGATTTCAAATGCTTCTTCACAAAACTTTGAATTAGACTGGATTCTCTTCGCTTCTGGACTCCCTCCTGCAGTTTTAGTGTTGCTTTCTGTTCCCTTTTGACTTGGACCTCGCTTCCTTCGTCATTCTTCGCATAGGAGTAAAAAGAGAAACAAAGGAGAAGAAAAGGTTTAAATACATAAAAATTAACAGTAACCAAAGTGCTAAAGAAAAGGTAGCTCAAAATTAGAGAAAGAATTATAAACCTGTAAATAACACTGACGGACAGTAATATTTTCTTTTGATTCATTAATCACAACATATCGTGGGACTACAGTAACTAGTTGGGACGGCAAAATCATATTTCTCAACAGTGATCCCAAAGAAACACCAAGTTTGATACTAAATACTACGCCATCTTCTTGAGTTTGCAGGCTTAGTTCTGTGAAGCCAGATAGAGCATCCAAGTCAAGTAATGAGTCAGATGTATGATTTTCTGACACCTGTACAAACACCTTTTTGGACCTGTACGATATTACGTTGATGACATTAAATGAATTGGAAATTTAGAAGATTAAATGTAGTTGATGTGAGACAAGGAAATTAAAAAACTAAATCGAAATAAACCAGTTTACTTCTGAGCGTTGATTTATCTTACTTAAAGAACCATGAACAGCTCAACTGTGGATGCAAACTTATTCCTAAACTTGGAGGACAGAAACTGCTCCCATCCACATCCCTGCATATATCCATGGCTTCCATTTATTATAGATTATGCCAAAGAAATGCGAAGGCCATAAAACAATGCACGTAAGAACTCACGAGCCATTCTAAGATGCCCTTACCTGTAAAGGGTCGTCTTATTAGAAGCAAGAAAATGCAGCATAAAATTGGTGTCATTCTTCAGTGCATACGGTGTAAATACAGTTGCCTGCAATTCAATATGTATTAGGTTACCTGCCGATCAAAATATTAGGCTTCCTAAAGGGCATAATAGTGTTGTCAGTTTCTTAGTTGGAGCTGTTGCAAAATTTGAGCCTGTAACCAAGATAAATAAATAACTAGTAGGAAACATGTACTTTATTCTTTCAAGACTAATTAAAATATGAATTTACATAACCTCTAATGTGCCTCTATGACCACGAGCCAATCTTAAGCAAGCAAAGTACTTTCCACCACCAAAATCAAGATCAATGTCTACAGATTGGACTTTACTTTTCTGCTTTAGTAACTTCTTGACAAAGTCACCACTACTCACTGATTTGCAAGTCGAATTTAACTTAGTTAATGTAACAGTAAAAAAAATTATGGCTGGGTTCACATAAAAATCAGCTGTCGATTCAGATGGTATAGTTTCCCCTGTTCCACCATGTGAATCCTCATTTATGGTACTAGTACCTGTAATAAAATAATGGCAAGTTAAATCATTTAAACTATCCAAATGGAAAACCAATTTCATCCTTACCTGTCTCACTTAAGAGCACATGTATCTCTGAATACAAGGAATTGAACACTCGTACAGTAGGAAGAAGAAAAATCTGTTTTTGAACTTGTAGAACATCAGATGAATGGCTTCCATCGAACTTACGCCCAGGTTCATCAAGCCACGTGGTATTCACATCCTTACGAATGCACTGAATCAGAAAGTGTAAGTACTTTTCATGTCCACCATCAAATGACAGCTGACAACTTGCTGTGCTAAAGGAGTACTTCTCCGATCCAACCATTAAAGCCTTTCTGACTTTGTGGCTCAGCTTATCAAAAATTCCAGATAAATTTACTGCCTTTTCACCTTTAAAATCATCTGACCACTCAACTGACCTTGAATTCTTAAAATTCATTGTGTCGTCAATCAACATTGGTCTAAAGGAGAGAAGAAAGTTTCCTGAAATGTTTTGAACACATCAATTTCATAACTAGATAACATGAAGGGAAAATCAAAATGTGATGCAATTTAATATTATTAACTATATAACCCATGTAAAATTGGATGGTTTCTAGCAACGAGTACAAGCTTCTGATAGAATCTACCACAATATATTATTAACTACGATAATTCTCTCGAGAGGATCTCTCAAAGAGTCAAGTACAAAAACGACAACTGCATGAATGAATAACATAGTGCCTAACATATCCTATATATAGTAAACCTAGGAGATAACCTAATTTAAGTAATAATCCCTATTAAGGCCCACAAGCCCAATACAACTTAAATAACCAAACATAAATATATTAAAGAATAGTAATAACTAAATCTGTCACTTCTTCCGCCTCGAGTAGACCTTCAACGATCTCGGGATCGTATCAGCTTCACATACATAAGGCTAGACTTCTGGTCCATAAGGGATATTTTTGTCTTCAATTCAAATGGGTGAAACAAGAGAAAAATACTCTTTTATTAATATTTTTTTTTAGTTCAACAACAATTAGGGGTGGGGGATACAAACTCAAGACCTATTAGTCATCAACACACGCTTTATGCTAGTTGGGCTATGCTCTTGTTGGCTCTTTTATTCACATTATTAAGAACTTACAATTAGGAATTAAAAAATATATAGGTACAAATATTAAGGCTAAAAAGAACAGAGTTCATCATCTTTCATGCTTAACTTGATAGGTTGATAAATTTCATTACACCAACCAACGCTCCTCCTCACCCAAAATCTTAAGTTTATAGGTTGGGGTAAATTTAATTATATCAACCAACACCTAGAAAGAATAGCATTGATTGCATGCAACACAGGTGGTTTCTAGTGTTTTTATTCATCCTTATTGGTTAAGTGTACTTGATATACTAAGTTGTGAACCATAGCGGGCTGAACCTAGTAATAATTGGCATGTATCCTCGACCTAAAGGTCATAGGTTCAAGTCCCACATCCCCAGGTATTGTTGTTGTATTAAAAAATACACTAGGTTGTGTGCATTTCAAATACAACAACCATTATTGGCTAACATAATAAATCAAAGAAAGAAAATATTTTCAAATGGTCGATTAGATGAAAGGATTGGGCCCAGCCTTACTTCATATAAACAATCCTTCATATGATGAAGCTTGGGGAAGGGGGCTTAGGAGGAATCAAAATGATTGACCCATGAACCCATTAGATAGTTAGTTAACTCTAGTTAGTAAGTTAGGTGGTTAATCCCTTAAAGGGTTATATATAGATATATCATTTTCCTTATGAATACAATATTGATTGAGGGGACCTTGAAATAGGGTATTAGGGCTCTATCACAAAATTTAGTGGCACTTTATAACAGAGGAAACCATCTTATTTTATCAATTTTTGTAGGAGACAAAAAACATTTTTATTGATTGATGAAAGAGTCACAATACCTATCGAATCAGAAAAAATGAGGGAAGTAGCTAAATACGTTTACCAATCAAGGAGCAAACTCTTAGGGACTAAATCGGTATAAAAACCCAACCAAACCATGGAAACAAAGAGAAAATTCATATAAACAAAACACGGAGATGGGCTTCGGCTGAACTTGTAGGTCGATGTTACCAAAGAAGAAGATAGCCAAGTGAGCCGTGTTTCTTTGCCCTACCAGCTGCAAAAATATGAACTGGTCCCCAAGCTTCCTAGGGAAGTTGACCACTGCAATGCCACTAGAGATCATGGAAATCAAAGAAGAGGAGAGTTATCGGTGAAGAAGAAATCAAACAATAGCATCCCGACAAAGTTGAACGGACGATTTGTGATGTTCGCGTCACCAGTATTTCCCAAAGAAGAAGGTCAACGAGGATGAAAATATGAAGTGTGAGGAAAAGAAAATCTTGCATCGAAGGGTCGAATCTCGATGACGATGAGGAAAGTCGGTGGGTGATAGAGAAGAAGTGTCGGTGGTTCGTGCTTCTTGAATCTGCTCAATTACTGTTTCCCTATCTTATCTAATCTTAGCAAGGTCCAAGAAAAATCAAGATTTTTCTTTGGCAATTATGTTTGTATCGTTTCCATAATCTAAATCACTAAGATCTAGATGTATGTCACTTTTGTGAATGATAGGGTGAAGATAGCCTTCATGTTTCCTAGCATTGTAAGTTTGCAAAAATGAATTTGGTGCATTTCAAATTCCTTCATCTTCTCCGTAAGAATAACATGGGTTTCTTGTTGGATAAGAAACAATTTCATTAAAAAGAAAAGAAAAAAAAAAGAAGAGAATAACATGGGTTTCTTTCAAAAATAGCTTTTCATTTTGTGCACTTGGAATCACCATGAATTAATATTTATAATTCTATTTTCCATAGACAAAGAAGAGATAGGTAATAAATGAGAAATGATGAAAGACTATCTTGTAATACAATGAAAATTAATAAAGGAGCAATCAAAGCTATGTGAACTTGAAGACATTAAAATATTTTGATGTAATTTCCAGCATATAAAATATAACTTCCTCAATTTCACGAAGACAAAACTGGCTACATTTAAATTGGGCTACTACATACCAACACTTAGAGACGTTAAAGCCTTCCTCAATCCACCTGACGAATTTAAAGCATCAAACATTGCCATTGAATCATCAATCACATCTCCAGGTTTTAGCAACACAGAAGCACATTCATCTTCTTTCGGATGGTTTCTTCGAAATCGAAGTTCCATGGTTAATCCACTTTCATTATGTATTCTCGTGACAGGGGAAACCACAATTGACAAACCATCCTGCAAAGATGAAAACAAAGGTTAAACTAGTGCAATTGTCTTCAAGAATTGTAAATTCTATTCAAACAATTTGTTCATGAAGTGATACAAATTACCTCAGGATGCTGAGAAATGTCAACCACAATAAGCGGTCCAGGATAAATTTGGGAATCTACAAACGAAATGAGAAGTAAATGAGAAGTATACGAGAATATCCTTAGTGGCATTCTCAATATCTACAAAATCATATATTTCTTTCATTCTTTTTCATCTGTTTTGTTAAGTAAAATGGTGCCATTTCCAGTTCAGCCTAATATATAGCTTATCAGTTTTAACAAAATAAAAATACAAAAACAAGTTCTTGGAATCCTATGCCGTTTATTATTCTCTTTTCTTTATAGGAAACAAAAAAAAATATTCATTCATAAGTGAAAGTTTTAGCTTATTGAAACAAACAATAAGAAACAAGAAAGGAAAAGATCGGGGAGGGTTGAAGCCGAATGAATACAATGGCTATTTAGGAGCCTATTAGTCAAACAATTTCTACTTTTTTCCTATTTTTATTTTTTTTAATTAAAAACCTGTTTTTAATTTTTTTTAATATTTTTCTTTTCTAAAATACATTTTTTTAATTAGAAAAAAGTTCATTTCCCTCTTCCCCCTCCCAGGGCCACACTCATCACTATCGCCATCGTTGTTTCTGCCTGTCTCTCCTCCAGATCTGGGTAGTGGTCTCAGATCAAATTCATTACGGAGAAAGTTAGAGGAATACCCTTTTCTTTCCATGTCAAAAGGGATTTTATAGAGAATCATGCAGACTGCTTTTCAAACATCTGATGAAGACAAAGTGGATGGTAGGTAGGCAGTGCATTCAGCCCATCACAAACCACATTATCCTTCAGATTGAGTCCCGTCCTATTATCCTTCACTGATGCTTGTTTAAAGATGGATATGATAAAAAATGTGGGGAAAACAACATATCAAAGGCTCATTCAATAACCAGCTATCAACCAAAAAAGATGTGGAGGCAGCATTGCCAGCCTTGCGAACTATATGGTCATGAATAAGGACTTGCTGCTTCAAAATGGATTTCTAAGGCCCACGGACAGTAGAAAAATGAGGCATACCAGGTTTGTTATTATGAGAAGAGAAGTCATACTTGGTATCTGTATCCTTTCTCCATAAAGCATTTTTTCTTCGTAGTTTCGCCAAAACTCATTTGACCAGGAGAGGTTTGTTTTTGTCTTTCATTCCATGCAATCCGAGAGTTGTTAGTTAATATATACCTATATTATCTTTGTTTCTATCTATTATCTTTCTTATTTGTATCGAGCTTTTCTCTCATATAAGAAGATCTAGGTTGTATATTCTTGAAATATATAGTGTATTTTATTTCTCTCGAACAGTATAATAGGAAGATAAGTAAATTACCAGTAATGGAAAATAAGAAAATTGAGGATACCTTTCACAGATTTTATACGAGTTTTCCAAGCAAATGTTTGGGGTTGTAAGTTGCAAATATGGAGAGGAGTTGTGAAGTTTTCAGTTTCACCAAGTTGAAATGAAATAACTGATCCACTCTCGAGAGGTTGGTCTAGTGATCCTGGGTGTCTTACAGACATGAAATATCCCCGAAATAATTAAATCCCAAACAATAATATGAACAAACAAAAGCATATCTATACGAATTATTGCAAGGAAAGCAGATTCCTCAAGAGACTGATAGCTGACAACTTCAACCATATATTAACTGTTATAAGTCAAATGCATACTAGCCCCAATAGCATATGCACATCTATTTATGTACTATAATTATTGTGTTTTTTCTTATTACAACTTCTGAAGGTAGTTTTCAATGTGGTGACTGCAGTCGTTTAATTACACACAAGGAACACTGTTGTTACTATTTGGTTACTGTCATTGCTACCGAAGGAGATTTTAAGAGACTTGGGTTGCTTGTTATTTTGTGAATTGATTAGCAAAATTCTTTTCCAGCATCATTTTCCTTTCCACAGGCATTGAGATTTTGAAATCGCCATTAAATCGGTAATTTGAACTTATAACTTATGATCAATTCAATCTTTCGATATTTTCCAACACCTCCCCATATTTGGACTAAAATATAACACCACTTGACAAGAGAACTATTACCATGAAACAAGAGGAACAACAATTTGAGTCCATGAATTTATGTTCTGATGCCATGTACAATCACCATTTAGATCCAAAATTTTAAATAAATAGCCTATAAAAATAAATTCAAGTGCAAGGATATCAAAGCTAAGAAGTAAATATATACAGATATGTAGTACCTAAGAGAGATGAAAGCAGACTGAAATCTTCCTATCGTCAGACTCTGCTTGTTGTGGAATTGACAGAGAAGGTCGACACCAAACCGGTTCTCCACCTGTCATTTAAATGCAGATATTCATTGGTCAAAGAAGAAAATATAGGCCACTCTATTCTTTGAATAACTTCATTTGCTTCCTAAATCGTGTAAACTTGCACTGAACTTTTGTCTATAAAATATTATATCCATTCTTCCCTCTAATTTGATCTAGTAAATTCCCATTAGACTGAGAATTCATGCAAATTCCATCCCCATCAATCACCTTATTTAATTTCTTCACACTCTTGAATTCTCTTCCCCATTGAGTTCTCCACAGGATAAATAACATTAGACTCTAAACCTAAACTTTAATGAGCAACATAAACCCCCTCAAATAGATGAGAAACTTTAAAAAGCATTAATAAGTTCCAAAACTTATAATATTATATCTAATGGGTCCCTGAAGTTTACCAAAACTTTCTGCCTACTAAGACCCTAATTGAGAGTTGTAGCCAAACACTCGTTTGGATGTGGTTTTTGTTGTAGAGGACATAGAGTCAATATTGTGTTTAGATGTGGATTTAAAATGAATAGTTATTTTGAGTAGTTAAAAAAAGAATGATTATAAATGAGTAGTTAAAATAAGTTATTTCGAAGAATTAGAAATGAGGAGTTATTTTGAGTAGTAAAAATGAGGAGTTATTTTTAGTAGTTACAAAAACTCGTTTGGATATAGGTTTTTTAAGAGTAGTTTATAAATATTTATTTTAAATCCTCCATAAATTTGACAAACAAACACCCCCTAAGCTTGCAATTTTGTGTCTAATATAAAGAAGACGGAAGACTTTGTGTTGGAGGTCAATATAAAAGTAAAAGTAGGATTTTTTTCAGCTGAAGTACATCTTTCATCTCTTCCATCTTCATCCCAAACTCTATTGATAGTTAAAATAGATCATTTCTTTGTTGGGGAATACAACATGGGATATCATGGTAAAATTCCTCAATTAAATTGTTGGTTGATATAATTAAATTTACCCCAATCCATCAACTTAGACTTTTGGATTGATTGGTGGTTTAACATAATTCAGCATGATATCAAAGTAGGAGGTCATGAGTTCGAATCCCTGCCAAGTCGTTTCCTCGCCAATTTAAATTCAATTCCACTTGTAGGGCATTTCTCAAATTTTAAAGTCCACAAGTAAGGGGAAGTGTTGGTTGATATGATTAAATTTACCTCAATCCATCAGCTTAGGCTTTTGGATTGATTGGTCATTTAATATAAGTCAACACAGCCCTACCTTTTTCTAATAGAACGAAAGCCTGATTTTGATCTACCCTATCACCAAATCAGGTAGACCAACACTTTCCCCAATGTGCACCATGTCACATCAATCATCTCCCCCCTAAATTTCCACATCCACCCTTTCCCAAAATGTTGACCTATACCTTTCTCCCTTTCCCCATCAACCGCAACTTTCTATTTTCTGGTCGGATCAGAAGCGCTCTTCCTCTTTCTCCTTGTAGCTTTCCATGTTGACCTATTAGATGAAACTGAATAACAAGGGGCCATGAATCCCTATCCATAGAACCATAGTATTTAGAAATAATAACCTTACACCAAAGGATGTAGGTTCATGAGCAAAGCGCCAAACCCATTTTTCCAATAGAGCTAAATTGCGCTATTGAAAATTTCCAATCCCAATACTCAATTTGGGAAATTTGGGAAGCTGAGTAGTATCCCAACTAACATTATGAACACCTCCATCCCCACGAGATCCTTCCCAAAAAAGAATTCCTAATAATTTGATCTAATCGATTGGAGATTGTTGTTGGCATCTTAAATAAGGAGAAATAGTATATAGGCATGCCGGAAAGAACCAATTGAATAAAAGTAAGCAGTCACCTTTAGAGATAAAAGTATATTTCCAATTGTAAAGCTTTTTCCTAATTTTCTCAATGACTATTGCCATAAAACGATCGATCTAAAGTTTCCTCCCAAAGGCAATCCAAAATAAGTATTAGGTCATGTTCCCCTTTTACAACCAAAGGTGTTAATCATTCATTCTAAAGTAGAGACCTCTAAATTAATACCCAAAATAAGATTTATTTTTAATCTAGATGCTCTCTTAAAAATATGCACTACATCAAAGAGATTCCTCAAAGCAATTCTTTTTTTTTCTTCTTTTCTTTTTTGAGATCGGGAAATCGGAGCTTCGCTTCACTATACACAAGGTAACCACGTACACCCATCCCTAAGTCAAGCACTGGGAGACATCGAAAAAATAGAGACACGGGAGATGTCTACAAATTAATTTCACAGGTGAGTTTCGAACTTATGACCTTGAAAGAGAACACATCTTCAAAACCCAAGCCTACAACCACTCGTGCCACCCCTTGGGGACTCTTCAAAACAATTCTGTCGAAATTGAAAAGAGAAGAGGTCGTTCGCAAATTGCAAGTGAGTTAGATAGAAAGGTGTGAAGTTGATAGGAAACGTGGAAATGGCATTCACTCTATGACTATGATTCATCAACCGACTAAGGCAATCAGAAATCAAAATACAAAGAAGTTTTGAATATGAACCCTATGATTGGACAATTTGCATTGTTCCTGCTAGAGATACTCACCTTGTGCAATTGTCCCACATGGAAAAGATGATGATTCTTCAACACATTTAGAGATATGGATTACACTACTCATTGCCAATTGGTTTTGAGTGGAACCCCATATTATCTAATACTTCCATTCATCAACCGACTATGTTTGGACTGTTAGGATTATATGTATAATATGTATTTTGCAAATTATTCCTGCTTTACTAGTTAGTTTACTGCTTTCTTAGGTTTAGGCCTGGTAGGCCCGTCAGGGTTATCTTGTACTCTAAAAATAGGTATTGCCTCTTCTAATAATATACAATGACTATTCAAGTCTAATCACTCAAATAACATGGTATCAAAGTTGTGTTAGGGTTTTGGGATTTTTTTCAGTTCGGGAAATTTCAGATGAAGCCACTGCCATCGCCGTTGACCGTCACCGCCGGCTGATTCGAGAAGATTTGCCGCCGATCTATGCATTCAACGTGGTTTCAACTCCGTCCAGTCAACGATGGAGCCACATCGCTGCCGCAAGTCACCGTCAGCCGCAAGTCTCCATCGTCGCTATTTTTTTGGGTTTTGTTCGCACCGAGGTATACTTCAGGTCTGTCCAGTTTTTTTCCGCTTCGAGTTTCGTCGGGTTTCGATTTTACCGTTTATAGCTACTGTGGGTTTCGAGTTTTGTATCGCAAGGTACTGTTCTGTTTTCTTTTGCAATATCAAGTTATTTGCTGCCCGATTTGATTTAATCAAGGTAATATGGGCGACAATAAGCACACAAGTGTGATTTCTCATTCAACAGAAATTACGAAGCGAAAGTTGAATGGTTCAAACTTTCTTGATTGGAATAGAACGATTAAAAATCATCTTCTATACAATGGGTTTGAGGCTTATATGGATGGCAAACCACCTACGGATGAGGCCGAAAAAAAGCTTTGGGATCGTGATGATGCGCGTCTCTACAATCAGATTACGAACTCCATGAACGATGAAATTGTGGACCTGATAAGTCATTGTTGGGACATTTATGTGGAAAGACAAGACCTTTGCAGTTTTAAGTAAATGCTGATTCTTCTGTTCTCAATAATCAAATTTTGTTCCAAGCCTTGATTCCCTCTAAGGAATTGTTTCACATCCCCCCAAGACCTTTGGGTGTATATGTTTTGTTCGTGATGTTTGTCCTCAACGGACCAAGTTTAACCCAAAGTCTTTAAAGTGTATCTTCCTTGGCTATTCTCGAGTTCAAAAGGGTTATCATTGTTATTGTCCTAGCACTCAACGTTATGTTGTTTCTTCTGATGTTACTTTTTTTTAGGATACACCGTTTAGTCCTGTGACCAGTCCTCCACCTGAGGAGGATGATATGTTGATTTATGAGGTGGTGTCTTCGTCCGGGACTTCCGACCCTCCTCCGTCACTTCTTGTTCCGTCTCTTCCACCTTTTACTCAAGTGTACACTCGGCGTTCTCGCCCGTCAAAAGCATACCCTATACCTGTGACTTCTTCGTCATCTGAATTGCAACTGAGTGATGATCTTGACTTGCCCATTGCCCTTCGTAAAGGTAAACGTTCTTGTACGTATCCTATTTCCTAATTTGTTTCGTATAATCAATTGTCCTCACCATCTATTTCATTTCTCACTTCACTTGATTCTGTGTCGGTTCCTAAGAATACTAGTGAAAACTTTGTCCCACCCTGGGTGGCACCAAGCAATGGTAGAGGAGGTGGCTGCATTGGATACGAATGGTACTTGGGAACTAGTTGCTTGTCCGGAAGGGAAACAGACGATTGGTTATAAGTGGGTGTTTGCTGTCAAAATTAATTCTGATGGTTCAGTTGCTCAGCTCAAAGCACGCTTGGTTGCTAAGGGGTATTGCTCAGACATATGGGATTGATTATAGTGAGACCTTCTCTCCAGTTGCAAAGATGTCGTCCATTCGACTATTTGTTTCTCTCGCGGCGACAAAAGATTGGTCGTTGTTTCAGCTTGATGTTAAGAATGTTTTTTTGCATGGTGATCCCCTAGAGGAGGTGTATATGGAGCAACCGCCTGGGTTTGTTGCACTAGGGGAGAATGCTAAAGTTTTTCTTCTTTGTAAATCGTTGTATGGGTTAAAACAGAGCCCACAAGCATGGTTTGAAAAATTTAGCCAAGCTCTTGAGAAGTTTGGAATGCAAAAGTGTTCTTCAGATCATTTTGTGTTCTATCGCCGGTCCAATGGCGGGATTGTATTATTGGTGGTGTATGTTGATGATATTGTCATCACTGGTAGTGATGAGTCTGGGATAGCCTCACTAAAGACTTTTCTACATAGCCTGTTTTTTTTTTACTAGTACTAAAGATCTTGGGAACTTGAAATATTTTTTAGGTATTGAAGTCATGAGAAGTAAGAAGGGAATCTTTTGTCTCAGCGGAAGTATGTCCTTGACTTATTGACTGAAACAGGGACGTTGGGTGTGAAATCGTGTAGTACTCCAATGGTACCAAATCAACACCTTGTCAAAGAAGGAGAAGCTTTTGATGATCCTGAAATACATAGGAAGATGGTTGGGAAACTGAATTATTTGACAGTCACAAAACCAAATATATCATATTCTATGAGTATAGTGAGTCAGTTTATGTCATCTCCCACAGTAGAGCATTGGACAGTCGTGGAACAAATTCTGAGTTGCCTGAAATCTGCCCCTAGAAGGGTTGTGTTATACAAGAATCATGGACATTATAATATTGAGTGTTATTCAGATGTTGACTGGGCAGGCTTTAAGGAAGATAGAAGATTGGCCTCAAGATACTGTGTGTTCATGGGAGGAAATCTAGTGTCGTGGAAGAGTAAGAAACAAAATGCGGTGTCCTGTTCAAGTGCTGAAGCGAAATACAGACCTATGTCACAGGTTACGTGTGAACTAGTATGGCTTGTTTAGCTACTGGACGAGATTGGAATGAAAACTACGATAACTGCAAGATTATGGTGTGACAATCAGGCTATTATTCACATTGCATCGAATCCAATGTTTCATGAAAGAACAAAGCACATTGAAGTTGATTGTCATTTCGTTCGAGAAAAGATCCAGCAGGGTTTGATTTCAACAAGTTATGTGAATACTGGGGAACAGTTGGGTGATATACTCATCAAAGCGCTAAACGGAGCTCGCATAAACTACCTATGCAACAAAAAGGGCATGGTAGATAAATTTGCTCCAACTTGAGGGAGAGTGTTAGGATTATATGTATAATATGTATTTTGTAATTATTTCTGCTTTCCTAGTTAGTTTACTACTTTCTTAGGAGGTGTTTGCTTGACGTTTTTAGCTAGGAGTTAGGTTTAGAATTTTGTAACTCCTCGAAAACCTACATCCAAACGAGTTTTACCAACTCCTCCTCAATTTTACTTTTGAAAATAACTCTCATTTCTAACCATTCATTTTTAATCATTCATTTATAACTACTCAATCATTTCTAACTACCCATTTTTAATCATTCATTTCAAATCAATCAAAATAACTTGTTTTTAACCACTCATTTTTAATCATTTCTTTTTTTAACTACTAAAAATAACTACTCATTTTAAATCTACATCCAAACAAGGTTTTAACTATAACTCATCTACACAAAAACTACATCCAAACGAGTTTTTGACATAACTTTCAATTTTTAACTACTCAATATAACTCATCAATATAACTCTGATAGGGTTGGGTCTTAGTAGAAATAGGAATAATATAAGGGTATGTTAGCAATTACTTGGGGAGTAAGTTGCAATTACTTGGAGAGTAAGTTAGGGTATTTTATTATAAATAGAGAGGGTTAGCCTAGGTTTGAGGCATCCAAATATTGAATGATTAATTGAGTGATTTATTGTAGGGCTCAAGAGATTCTCTTGAGAGGGGAGGTTCCAAGTTCCTATCAAAACTTGGCTTATCTTGTAATTTGTTATCTTTTGATATATTCTAGATCCTGGATCATATCAATTGGTATCAGAGTCGTTCGATTCTTGGTTGTAGAGATGGATCGAGAACTTCTTCTTTTAATTCAAGAACAGTTGCAAAGTCTTAGAGAAGACCTAAAAAGATGTTTTAGAGAAATCAAAGAGGAAATTAAATTGGAAAAAACGACGGCTAGGGTTTCGACACCACCGCCGCCACCACCTCCTTCGTTGTTGCTGCCACCACCGCTGATGTCACTATTGCCACCACAACCGTCGCTACCTCTGCCGTTGTTGCCATCATCACCGTCACCTCTGCTGCCATCACCTCCGTCGCCACCACCACCACCATCATCGTTGCCATCGACGCACCACTACCATCGTTGTCGCCGCCATCGCCGCTGCCGCCAGAATTGCCAATTGCCACCATTGTTGCCAAAAAAAAAAAAAAACTCAGAATTGTTTTTGTTCCGTAGTTATTGTTTACCAACACCTTGAGGACAAGGTGTATTTTTTTAGGGGCCGGTAGTGATAGGGTTGGGTCTTAGTAGAAATAGGAATAATATAAGGGTATATTAGCAATTACTTGGGGAGTAAGTTGCAATTACTTGGAGAGTAAGTTAGGGTATTTTATTATAAATAGAGAGGGTTAGCCTAGGTTTGAGGCATCCAAATATTGAATGATCAATTGAGTGATTTATTGTAGGGCTCAAGAGATTCTCTTGAGAGGGGAGGTTCCAAGTTCCTATCAAAACTTGGCTTATCTTGTAATTTGTTATCTTTTGATATATTCTAGATCCTGGATCATATCAAACTCCTTAACCTAAAAACTACCTAAATATGTCCAACAAACACCCCCTTAGGTTTAGGCCCAATTGGCCTGTTAGGGTTACCTTGTACTCTATTAAATAGGCATTGCCTCTTCTAATAATATACAACGACTATTCGAGTCTAACCACTCGAATAGCATGGACAACTTGTATTGTGCCATTGTTTGATCTCCAAAGGGTTTTGAATATGAACTCGTCCGTCCCTCAATGATTTCTATCTATATTCAGCTGCCACCTTCTCTCACCTTCTCTCCTTGGTATCACCGGCCAACGGGGTTTTATGTTTAGTTTTACTTTCCATTGTCTGCCTTCTTAGTTATCTTTTCTTTGTTATTGTTTGGTGTTTTTGATTTGTTCTTCCCTCCTTTCACATTGGAGGCCTCTTATGGAATCGTTTCGATAGGAATCTTTGTAAAAATTCATTCATCAACATTTCTAATAGATACTTAACCTATGTGACATTTTTAAAAATTCATAACGAAAGTTTGTTGTCCTACTAGATACAAAATTTATTTAGGTCTTCAAATATTTGGTGGTCACTTAAATAAGGAAGCACTTCAAGATTGTATTAGGAATACATATAAAAAAACTCAGAGTGGAAACACTAGAGAAAAAAGAATAGATTAATGACTGAGCCAATACAATCAATTCAAATAATGTAAAACTATTGCTTTTTTTTTTTAATAAGGATAATCACGCTCGTCTTTAGGCCAGACACCAAAGACATCGAAGGAGTAATGTCATAGGTCAGTCGTAATTCTCGAACTTAGGACCTTGAGGGGAGCATACTCTCAAAGCCAAAGTCTTCAACCACTGTCCCAAGGTGGACAAAATAAAGTACAAAATTACTATTGTTTGAACACGGCCTGTGCCTAGAATAGTTTGCTTCTAAATTTGAAAAGGTTGGAACTTGGGATTTTATAATAACAACTCCTAAGCGAATGGAATCATGCTGGCATACAATAAATGTTTCATACAGCTGCTAACAAATAATATCTTCAATAGCAAACCTTGCAACAATTCGGACGAACGACAGAGCTTCTCACTGCATACGGACCAGCCAAGTCTAATTTCCCGATGATGAAGAGAACTACATCCATCGAGGTCTCATTTAAGGATATGTCCAACTACCAATATACAACAAAAACATATCAATGAGATGTCTAATGAGAAAACAATGGGATAGCCACAGGGTCAAGAAACTGCTATTTTTTAAAAGAAACTGCTTAAATTAAATGATTTCCTCCGTTTCCTATAAGAAAATAATAATACCTCCTTCATTCTACAATAGATATGCACAGGAACCCCATGCAGAATTCTTTCTGTGTTATTGCTTTTAGCACTGAATCGGTAGTAAAGGCAAAAATCAACTGGGCTGAGAATCCCTTGCCTGCATTACAAATTCAAGAAATTTTTTATAAAAAGGAATCAAAACTAAATTAAGAGGGAGGACCAAAAGATAAATCTTTGAATGAATCGGCATCATAGGTAGCTGCATACTACCATTCAGCACAAATACTAACCATAAGTTTCTTTGAGCGTCAAAATACTGTAATTCAGCCTTAGATGTGCAAAGAACCCTGGTTTTATTTGATGAAATTTGTAAGGTCAGTTTCGTATTACTAAGGAAACAACGAATGAGAGGTGAAATGTCATTCGTATCAGATATTTCATGAACAATGGTGAAAGAAATACAAAATGAAATATCAATGCTTCGTAAAATCCCATCAGTTCCAGATATTCTCTCATTCATGTGTGAATTTTGTTCACCCCTGGTTCCAGTCAGATAATGGTTCTTATTAGCAACACCACGAACTGTAGGAAAGTCATAGATGATTTTAAACTTAAAAAGATTTCCAGGTTTTTTGACAAACTCAGGGACCCCATCAACGAAGGCAATACCACAGTCATTGTTCTTGTTCAGTAGATAAAAAGTTCTTTCAGCAAACTGGTTGTATGGTTCCCAGTCTGCATCACCTTTTTTACCTCCAAGCGTCCAAGAAAATGTTCTCCATAGAGTCGTATCCCTATCATCGATGCCAGATATGTTAACTGTTCCAGATCCTGGACAATAGTTCAATCTCAATTGTTTGCCTGCAGCATTCTTTGCATGCAATGATATCAATGAGAACCACGACACTGAGGACCATTTCCTCTGTTTTTTGTATTTAACCTGCACATCCATAGTCATACGGATCCGCCAAGTCGAGGGAATAAATGTCATTGTAGTTTTTCAAGTAAAGAGTAAAATCATAAAACAAAAATACAAAAATAAATAATAATAAAAAATGAGTCCACAATTAATTTATCATTTACGTCAGAATATTGTACTCTCTTCCCTCGCAGTTTAAGCCTATAAATAACAAAAAAATGATGAGAGAACTCTCAAATGTTATTATATTCACTAAGCCATATATTATTCATGCAAGAAGAGGGGTGGTGGGATATCCCAGTTGGTTTCTGGAACTAAACCATGTTCCATCTTGATGAGATATTCTCACCAAAGCATAACCAAGACAAGCTTAATGAATTCAACTCCTAGCTTGCTTGTCTGCTCTATACAAGCCAACTTAAAAGTGTAGATTTGTATATAGTATGATTGTATTTTAATTAAATATTTGTTCTTTTATCTTTTAATTAATATTTAATATCCTTTCTTTTTATAATTAGTTTCTTTAGTTGACATTATTTTTATTTTTTTGGATAAGAACAATTTTATTGATGATTAAATTACAGGGTGAGATAAACGGTAAACCCTAAAGGGCAAATAACAAAAGGCCTTTTCAGTTAGATAGAGTGAATAAAAAATATTTTTTTGGATAAGAGAGTGAATAAAAAATATAATCATGGAAAAGAGGACGATGTTTAAAACAAGTCAAAGCCATAATGACCAAAGTTTCAAAAAAGTAGAGAAAGCTGCTTCTTTGGCTTGGAAGGTCCTTCAATTGCGTTGAAGCCAAATTCAACCATAAAAAGCAAGAATGAAGTTTTCCCAAATGATCTTTTTCATTCTTTAGTTA
The DNA here is from genome assembly GCA_036507275.1 of Sicyos edulis. NCBI lineage: Eukaryota > Viridiplantae > Streptophyta > Magnoliopsida > Cucurbitales > Cucurbitaceae > Sicyos > Sicyos edulis. The sequence continues at coordinate 2,461,066 of CM071855.1, read as the reverse complement.
ACATTTAATTTGGTATTAAATTTACCTATTATTGGATCCTTTCTTGAATAAGAAAAATAATTTCTCCCAAAACAGCAATATTTGACCTTTATGGTAATTTTACATTATTTTAATTTAGTGCTATGATGTATGGCCACATAAATTTGACTTAGTATACTAAATGCATAGTGTATTCTCTCAATCTTGAGTTACGGGTCTCACGTTAACATTTCTTGTATATTTCATCCACTTCGATGAAACAATTTCTAATAGTTATAACGGTGAAAGAAGGTGAACTATTGAAAGAAATAAAGAGGAAATAAAGTTGGGACTAATGTAAGCAACATAGTATTCACAGGGAAAAAAAGTCTTTCTAAAAATAGTAACTATTTCAAAATTCTCCATCTTAGCTAAAAGCTAGCCATCAAATCCCAAGAGCTCTCATCCCATAAACTAGAATATCTTATCAACATAATATAAATACATGGCTTGACAAAAACTATAAGCAATAACTAGCGTCAAGTCAAAGAGAAGGTTAAGCAAAAGAGATCTAGTTGGAATCTTAATAGCAAAGTAAAAAAAAAATATACATGCCTACGTTTAATGAAGCAAATAGATTCACAGAATTACCCTGAATAAAGCCCGGTCTCCCACAAGAGAATAGTGCATTACACCAACCAAATTGTACCTGCCACCACCTTTTACACTGAAGTACATGTGCTGATGGATGTCTTGAATTGCTACAATCGCTCCTTCATAAGTTCATGGAAATAATTAGCTCAAAATAATTAAAAACAAATTGTGACTTGTTATTGAGAAACCTTCAAATAATAAAATACCATCAGGAACAAGGGTTTCCATATCAGTGGAAAATGTCTCTGTCGTATTAGCATGAACTTCCTGGTTACTGGACCATTGGCCTTTAGCTAATTCATTTTTCTTTTCCTTGTTGTTCAGTCCAGAAACTGATGAAACAGTTAACAAAATCATCTGGGGCAATCAAAAAAATATACAGTTATATAATGAAAGCAAAAGAGAGAAAAAAAGGATCCCAAGTAGATACCTAAAAATAAAAAATTGGTGGGTTTAGCAGTAAAGAGAAAATGAGGTGGCAAAGCTCTTTAAGAAATGTAAGACCCACCCGTATTTCAGAATGAGACAATCTGAGATCAAATCCTTTCATAGAGCCTTGACCAGACCAAGAATGACCTGATAAGCCTATATGATTACTGCAGGTCTTCTCAATTGACAAGGAAGCGTTTAAGTTCTCCAATAAGCAATGCTTGCAGCTAAAACAAAAAGGTGCAGTGACATGATTATTTTTAGAAAAAACTTCAAGAGAACCCTGATGTTTCGAACTACTAGCATTATTATCTGTCTGAACTCCCTTTGTCTGTTGAGAACCAGAAGCAAATTCTCCAACTATATCATGGGATGGTAAATTTGAAGAAAAATGAGGAATTTGAATGTTGTTTTGTAAGGCCTCCTCAATTTGTTGTGAGCTTATTGACAGGTGAGAAAGATTGACTACAAGTTTTTTCCTATTATCAGCCAATTGAAATTTTAAATCCGCATCAAATTCAATCTCAAATTCCCAAAGTACACCTACAAAAAAGGACCAATATGATAAGTAGGGGTACAGTTCTTTTTAAGGAAAAATATATTTTTAGTCCCTAGATGTCGTTTTTATAGGTCCCTATGTTTCAAAATCAAACATTTTTACCATTGTCATTTAAATAATGCTCCACTTTAGTCCTTGGATGCTTTTGAATTCACTTTTGTACTTGTTTTTTTTTTTTAATTTAATGCACATCCAAACAAGAATAATCAATTCTTCCATATAATAAAATTTAAAATTAGTCTAGTTATCATCTTAGACAATATTACGTCATGTAATTGATGTTATTATCATCTCAAGGACTAAAATTGAGTATTATTCAACTGTTAGGAGTAAAAGTGTTTGATTTTAAAACATAGGATGTAGATAGAAACTGCAGCCCAAACCTAAAGACTAAAAATATACTTTTCCTTTTTTTGAATAGAACCAAAGAAAAAATGATTTACCAGATTCATTTTTTACGACAAGAACGAGAGAAATTTCAGAGACATTGAGCATAAAAACTTCCAGAGGTTTCCCTTTGACTCTTAAAAAAGAGTGGGATGTTTCGTCAACAACATTTTCGGTAGCTCTATCCTCCGATCTAGTTTCTTGAGCCTTCTTATCTTGCTGATCAGAAAATTGCAACACTGACAAAAGACTGCCTATGGCATGACAGTATTTATCAAAACAATTGATAAAGGATGCTAAAGCCATTGTTTCGAGGAAAAGGGAACCACCCTGTCAATTAGCACCATGTTTCAATCCACTCAGAAGGAAATTGTATGAATTTAGTCATTTATAAGATACAAATACAACAGCAAAGAAGTACTTATTTGTTGCTGTATTAATAAATTACTTGACATTTTAGAAACCTAGGCTAGCAGTATATCAAAGCATGCTTCCATTTTTGACAATAAATGACATTTTCAGTAAATTAATTGGGGAAAAGGACAAAGATACAACTCCCAGTGGAAGAAAAGGAAAAAGAAAAGACAATCAAATTTGCCGTAGAAACAATACTTTTTGAAGTCTATTAAGGGAAGAGAAATTGGTTGAACTACAATCACTGTGATAAGGTTGGGCCTAGGGCTCGATTGGGCCTAGGGCTCTATTTAGCCATTACTTGGAGAATAAGTTAGTATTTTGTTATAAATAGAGTGGGTTAGGTTAGAGTTTAGGCATCCAATTATTGAATGAGTTATTGAGTGATTTAGTGTAGGGTTCAAGAGATTCTCTTGAGAGGGGAGGTTCCAAGTTCCTATCAAAACTTGGCTTATCTTGTAATTTGTTATCTTTTGATATAATCTAGATCCTGGATCATATCACACTGTTGAGCAGACTTCTCTTAGAATTTGGTATATTGGAGATTCTGAAAATTGGTCTCTTCAATCCCGGATTTTTTTTTTATGAAATATTTATCTCATCATTTGGTCTCCTAAATTCCTTTGGAGAAAGAGCCCTTTACAGCTTTATGGGAGTCCAAAAGCTCCAAAAGAATCAACATTCTTTTTTGTGGATTATGCTAAATGGTAGACTTAGTACCTCAGAAGTTCTGCAATGGAAAATGCCTTCCAAATGCATCATGTCATCGGTTTTCTCTTTATGTTTCTCGGATAACGACTCCCTCAATCATGTGTTCTTTGATTTAATTCCAGATGTTGTTGGAAAAAGCTATTTTTTCGGATTTCAACCATCTATGGATACTTTATTTTACGCTCAAGAACAACCTTTGCAAGTACTCACTGGTATTTCTTTGAATTCCAAGGCTAATATCCTATGGGAAATGTGGTAAAGGCTATTCTTTCCAAGTCATTGATGGAAAGAAATCAAAAAACCTATTTCAAAAGATTTGAAGCAGCCCGTCTAAAGACCTATTTCTTGTTGTTCAGGTTCTCTCTGAAAGTCTTTTGCTGGGTTTTCTCTTCAAGATATTTGTCTCAGCTGAAATGCTTTTTTATACCCTGTATAGTTTCTTTTGTGGTTTTCTGTATTGTACTTTTGTTCTATAGTTTGGTATTTGTTGCATTTATTTTTTTAATTCAACAATATTTGAATTGCACGGATTCAAACCCATGACCTCTTGGTCATAAATCAAACATTATGCCACTTGGACTATATTCTTGTTGGCTGCAATATTTCTTTTTATTACTTCCTTGCACTCCATTTTTGGGGCTTATTTGGAGTTTGTATCTTAAGCATTATCCTCTTTTTATTTCTTCAATAAAAAAGTACTGTCTCAAATAACAAGAAGGGAGGTTTTAAAGCCTTCTTGCAGTTCATATTCATACAAATATCTTGCAAAGAAAAAGCCAGAAAAAAGTTCGGAAAGAGAACACGCTAATGTATTATCTGAATGAAACAGTGTCTTCCTTATTTTACTCCATTCATCAGACAGAGTATCCATCTTTTTTAATCAGAAAGTGTCCATCTCATCATCTAAAAATGTAATTACCATGAGGGTCCACAGAAAAATCACCTGAATATTCCAAGAGATGGTCTGAAAGTCTCCACCAACAGAGAGAGATGACAAAATTTTACTCGGCGGATGGCCTCCAACTAAGATATCATACACTGAGCACCTCGTTATGAGAATCCTACTGATTTCAACATTTACTGTCATGTCACCCGGAGCCTGAACAAAGACAGATTGTCCACCTGGCCCTTTAGAATTAACTGCCATGTCAGTATTCTCCACGTTCAATTCATAATCTCTAGAAATAGAACTGTGGAGAATATTCCTCGACTCTTCTGATAATGAGGCATTACATGGCCTCAAAGATAAGGTAAACATAAAATTAGAAATAGCAATCTGATGATAGAAGTAAAGATAGCGATTAAGTAATTGCGTCCCCAGAGATTTTAATACAGATTCATCAATGTCACTTTTCTGATACCTAAATATAACTGAATTGATATTAGAGATATCAGTGAGAATATCAACTTTATCCTCTTCACAATTTACCTCGACTCTTCCTTGATCAACAGAAATCCAAATTCCACAGTCAGGGGAATTGATCTCTGCCATTTTCTGGCTTTTTGAAAAGATCTTACAACTGTTGAAAGTGTCGCTCATCCGGGAATTATGAAGAATAAAACTCATCTGTTTTATTTTATAGGAGCCGTGAATCATAAAGCTAGTATGAAAACTTATCGAGGTTTCTCTCACATGTACAAACTTTGATGTGGGCTTTGAGAGCATGATATTTTGTTTCATAAATTCCTGGGGACCCCAACTGGCAAAGCCTAGATGCGAAATTGCAGACAACAAATGTCCAATAACCTGGCAGAATCAATAAGTAAGTTAAGAAAACAAAGCTTGAAAGAAACAAATTCCAATTAACATGAATTGCAAGATTCTGCTTCACATAAATTTAAACAATTTGTAGGCAGAATTTTAATCAGCTTGTAGACAGGAAGAAAATAAATTTGACAATCGTTAAACTTTGTACAGTAATTTTTTTCTTTTCGACAATAAAAAAGAAATTCATCAAACAATGGAATGCTCAAAATATAAAATTCAAAAAAAGGAGAAAAGCGGAAAGACAATAATAAAAACAAGACAAAAAATGACACTTCAGCTCCCGAGTAGGTACAAAAGGGTATCATCAGCAATCTAAAGGTGAGATAATGGCAAGTTTCCGCTCTCAACTGAAAAACTTTCAACACCCCTAGAAATTATCCTTCTAAGAACATCCACCATTAAAATGAAAAGAAAAGGACAAAGGATCACCCTGCCGGAGACAACTCAAAGTCGAAATTCGACCTTTGGGTATGCCATTCACCAAAATCGAATATCTAACCGTCCGAACACAACTCCACATCCACCCCCTCCATCTGAAACCAAACCCTTTCTTTGCTAAAACTTTGTCTAAAAAATTTCAATTCACATGATCATAAGCTTTTTCAATGATGGAAGAAAGTCATTCATATAACATTTTATCTTTTTTTTTTTTTTGAAATAAGGTAACCACGCCCGTCCCTAGGCCAAGCACCGGAGACATCGAAGGAGTAATGTCACAAGTGAGTTTCGAACTTGGAACCTTGAGGGGAACATACCCTGAAAGTCCAAGTCTTCAACTACTGCGCCACCTCGTGGGGACACATTTTATCAAACATTAAGGCTCCCTACATTTCCAACGATATGGATCATCTCTTCAAAACGGAGGTGCCAGTTTACATCAACAGATGTATCAGACGAAATTACATATCATGTAACTGGAATTTCATGATACTAGAAACAATCCAAACAAAGAATCTTCAAAACAAACACCTTTTATGGCTTGATCACTTTGTCCAGCTCTTTTGAAGGCTTATTCATAGTGTTCTTTTTCAAAGCCTTTTGATGGATTCCCATTATAGGATATTTTTTTCAATTGGAGTGTCTTTATCTTTCCTTTTTTAGTTCTATTGTTTTTACTGCTTTCATATTACTTTGATTTGTTTGGTTTCACTCCCTGAGTTCTTATATTTTATGATCAATCTCTTTTCATCTCTTCAATTATCTAGTTCACAAAAAAAAAAAAAAAAAACATATTTAGGGTCATTAAGGTTGCAAAGATACAATACAATTACCTGAATGAGAAGATATAAATCCTCCATATATGATAAAGCAGTGAAGCCTGCGGTAGTACAGTCAAAAGCTACGGAAAAAGCATTGACATTCTCACTAAATGAGTGAACATGTTTCCTGCACCAATATTCAATTCACAATAAACTTAAAATAATATTATTAATAAATAGGTTTCAAAAAAAATATATTAATAATAAATAAATAAGAAGGGAAAAAAAGATGCCCTGTTCATATAAAAAAAATTAACAAATATTATAAATGAAACAGGAAAAGAATGCGAGCCTAAAACAGGAACATCTGTTTTGAAATTTTCATATTAAATTTAGTTCTTAACCTTGCATCCCTAACTTCATTGTATTTCAATGTTATATAGTGATGATTGCACCAGCCTTTCTTGCATTCTTTTAAAAGAAAATATGTTAGCATATTGGTACTTAATGGTGCTATCTAAATACATGCCAAGTATTTTTATTAATCTCATATTGAACAGAGTATCCCCAGAAAACCTCAAACTCACCGAAACTCCACAAATCATCTCGCTAACCATGGTGAGAAACTCTTAACACGAAGCAAAGAAATTATCATAATTCCTAAAATGTCAATTTATTGCTTGGTTATGCGAAAACAGTAAATTAATTATCACAATTTCTAAACAAAGAATAGGACTATTATCACAATTTCTAAACAAAGAGAAGGACTTTTGGTTATCTTTTCTAATAGTGTAAAAAGTGCTCATCATTGAATGTATATGTATTATATAACTTTGCTTGGGTGTGTGTCTCTGTGTGAGTTTTAAGTACATAATTCAAGAAAGCAGATAGATTTCTTTTTTTATGAGAAACAGAACACTTCTCATTAAGAAGCCTTTTTAGATATATATTCTTTATTGATGACATTAGTGCCACTATTTAAACAGAGCTCTTAACTTTTGTGAGAGCATCGCACCAATTTTATAGTACAGGATTAAGAAAATAATCATACCTGACAGTTGATGATACGATCAGCATTGGATTAAAAATGAATATTTCCTTCGGTTCTTTCCCATCCAAGTCTACTATATGAGCATTTAACCCATTAACTTGTAGGTAAAACCAGAGTGAAACTAATCCTTGAGATGTATACTTTTCACACCCAATTGCTGAAATGTGAGGTTCTTTCAAACAGAGACATTCCACTTCTTTATCGTCAGCTTCAGAGGACCCCTCCATTAGAAGTACCAGATCAGAACTGGAAGTTGGGCAAACAGCAATTTCAATGTCATGTAGATCAAATGCAATGAGTGGGTTGCCCTTATGATCTATCCCACTTGAGATTACGTAGTCATCTTTTAAGTCCTTTTCAACTACCATTTGAATGTGAGAACCAGCTATGTGCATTGCAACTTGAATGTGCTTTAGTGGTAGCTTCTTAAGCAATGGTGACATCATTTGACCAGCACAGCCCTCATACTTATCATTCAAAAAGACATCACTATCATTTATAGTAACTGTTGGTGCATGCAAAGAAACTTGAGGACTTTGCTCATCCTCAATCCAAGAATAAGCACGACTTTGCATCAATTGAAGTAGCAAAGATGCTGTTAATATTGATGAATATCCCAGATCAAAATTTAGCTTACCTAGAGCCAAATTGCATTTCCATAATGAAATATTTGAGTTCTCGAGCACAGATTTCGACAATGAGCTATTGGCTTCACAAAGAAGCCAAGGATGATCTGAATACTTGATCCCACTTTCTTCAACTTTCATGCATATACATTTCCACCTCAACCACATCTCCTCCAAATATTTAACTAGGAAAGGATTGCAACCAACATTACCAAAGCCAGCAATATCTGCTTCATTGCCATCAGAAGGAAGAAAGCTCCTTGCAGATTCACTCCGAATAATAGGTTTCAGATTGTTTGCTCTTTCCAAGTCATGCTCTCCTGGTAAATCACTGGAACCGACTCTATTAATGGAATCCTCCACAGAGGGTAAGGAAGTAACATTGAATTGATCACAGGATATGAGTAAAGACTGTTCACAAAGGTCTACCATGTACATGACTAAGAGTGCATCAAACGAAAAATAGAATGAAAGAAAAAAGGAAGACGGAATCCCAAACTTTGATTCAAGGTTTTCAATTGTTGGAGGTTGAATTTCATGTGTGGGAGAAACAGACACCAAGATTTTCCCAATATTCAACAAAAAGCAAGACTGTGAGTTGGAATCTTGAGGTACAATTTCCAGACATCCATCAATTTTCTGTGGTTGAGTTAAGGTTTTGACCATGTATCCCTCTACGAACCAAAATATATTGCATATCATTTTCCAAAGGCATAAAAGCATTGAAAAGATTTGATAAAAGAACTTTAAGTGTATGATTCTCAATGCTTCGTTTGTGTCTTCTGAACTTATAACATTCTTGGTGGCTCTATATCGTGCTATTCTTCGTGCCTGTGCGATGGATTCGATAGGTAACTTCTTCTCAATATCCAATACTGTCATCCACTGTTGCTTGAAAAAATTTAAGAGTTTTCTATCCCAAGAAATCTTATTAGTGAATTTCTTCATCAAATTATTGGCAGGATATCCTGATAGTAACAGTAAAAGTTCATAGGCATTGACATACTTTATCCACAGCATGACAATGGTGACAAGCTGATGCAATGACACTCCTGGCAACGAAGTAATGTGACTAATTCTTTGAGCAGCTAGTTTCCATAGATGTCTACCACTTCTAGCAAAAATGTATTCTGTAGATAACATTCCACTTAATACTGAATATATAGAAACCTCAGCTGGAGAAATTGAAAGGCTTAATTCTGGAATTTTAAGATTCACACCAACAACCTGAAGACCATACAATTTGCAGCAACTGAATAAAGCTCTCAAATTCAAGATTCTAGTAATCTGCGCTTCCCTCTTCAACACGATCTCAAGATCATTGCCAGTGATAATAAGGTGGCTATGTGCTAATGGTTTAAATACTGCATTTATGAGCTCATGAAGACATCCATGATTTCGATTTTCTGATTTGGCACTCAGATGTTTTAAGCTCAACGAACATTCAAAGAGTTTGTCAAAGATTGGGAACTCCAATACTAGGTTAATATTATACATATGTAGGCAACCACGTTTGAGTAATAAATCTCTAGAAGCTGTTTTCAAACCGAATCTTGGTGGTGGGTCTAGAAAACTCTTCAAGATATCATGCAAAGTAACACCCTGAAACCCATTCAATAACCTCAGAGCTGGTAGTTAGGATGAGGCACAATGTTCAAGCAGTAAACAGCTTTTTCTGTTCAATAAAAGTAATCAAAGAGAAACATATTTGAAATTTAAGGTAATGGATCGTGATTCAAAAAGTAATAATCGAGAACAAGGGATACAACAAACAACAGGATCATATTCCTTGTATTTCTTTAATTTAAAAATGTGTTTGATAGAAAAATTTGCACGCAGTCTTGAATCGAGAAACTAAGAAAACTTAAATCTGCATGTTTTCATAACAAATATTGAATTTGTAAAAAAGGATGGTTTCAGATATTTCTTACCTAGGTTACTGTTTTTTTTTAAATCATTTTCAGAAACAGGCCAATCAAAAACAAATTCAGAGTATTCATAGCATCCTTTGTTCCCAAAAACATTTTAAAAAATGAAATTCTATTTGATAAAAGACAGCCTAAATATTCAATTTGTTAATATTAGCAACTCAACCAGACACCTCACTGTCTTTGCACCACTATATATTTTAAATCACACAAAAATCAAACTTCTCAAGTTGAATAAAAACTCAAAATAAATAAGCGACCAAGAGAAGAGAAGAGAAGTGAACCACGGCGAAGAATACTCTTCACCAGAATAACCACTAACATGTTTTATGTAAAGTAAAGACTAATATCAATTATGTGAATACTACATAAAAAGAAAACTCCAGCATAACCCAGAGTTTAAATTTGTCCAAAAATCGAAAAAAAGAAAATGAAACCACCTCAGGATCAATAGCAGACAGATTCTTCTTCAGAATTTCAGAAAATTCCATATTAGTTTCCTGTTTTTCTCTCGAAATCGCCTCCATATCAAATTCCCTACAAATTAAATAATACCAATTACCACGTAACCATCCATACTCAACATAAACCATAGAATTCAATTCAGAAAAATCTACAAATTAGAGTCTCCAAGAGATTGGCGTGCTGGTCGTAGGCTTGGGTTTGAAGATATGCTCCTCCCAAGATCTCACGGTCGAGAATCACATGGAACATAAATTTGTAGACACTACCCGTGTCTCCATTCCTTAGATATCTCCCTTGCCTAAGAACAGGTCTGATAACCCTAACCGGAGCAAAGCTCCAATTTCTCAATTTCAAAGAAAAATAATAATAATCTACAAATTAGATGATCACAGACACAACGGTAGCAATAGACTAACCTCATAGACAGCGTTACATGGACGCCATGTACAGTGATCTCAAAGGCCGGGAAAGGCCAGTAAGTGACCACAACGCTCAGCCGATCGACGGTGACCGCTTTAAAGAAGAAGCTGGTGGCGGTCTCGTCGATTAGGTCATTGAGAGCCGAAGCGTTGAAATGGAGTTTGTGAGCAACGAGGGTGGAACGAGTAAACCCCAGACTGAGGCGAAGGTCCGAGTCGTCGGGCAGCCATGGCTGCAGCAGAGAGACCAGCCGCCGCAGAATCAAATCGTAGAAACCCATAGCTCTAATGCTGCTGGAACAACGCGATGATGATGATAATCCGTAATCGCAAATCTTCCATGGAAATGGTAATTTCTTTTTGAAGAAAGAATTGGAATGTTTTTATGAAGAGTGAACTTGGGGAAGAAGGTTGCAGAACGGAGCGGCGGGTAATGTCAAACAGACTCAACAACAGAGTCTCACGTGTCCCATTTTATCCAAATTTCTAATATAATAATAATATATTAATTTTAGGCTCAAATACCACTTTTCATATTTATTTAATTTGAGATTTGCTCAATTTTTATTCATATATAATGTGAACGTATTTTTAATTTACAGAAACAAGTTAATTGAGAATATATATATATATATATATATATATATATATATATAATAGAACATTTTATTTATTTTTACTGGACAAAATTTATTTTTGTGAAAATTATAGGGGTGTATTTGAGCCCCGTTTATATAAACGATTGAGTTGGTTATAATAACCAACCAACGTTTACCTCACCATTTATTATAGATGGTCGTTTATCTAAACCTACGTGCCGTTTATCTAAATCTTACATATATTATTTTTTGTTACATAATCAACCCCTCAAACACCATTTATCATAATTTTTATTATAATAACTTGTCCTTCAAATATCATCTATGATAACTCATCGTTTATCATAATCTTCCGTCTATTATAACCAAACTGATGCTCCAAACACACACCTAAGTGGTTATGGTTAATAAAAAGAATGACTAAGAGTATAAGATGGAATTGATTTGGTATAAGTGGTTTAAAAAAATGTTTGGATATAATTTTTTTTTTCCTTGGGGTTATGGTAGGACTCGATCATTTTAAGGAATTGAGTTTTTTTACCTGTATTGTAGTTGAGTCCGATGATTCTAATGTGATCAAAGCAATTGTTGATAACTCTTTAAACTTTTTTTAATTCAATAATATAATTATCGATATTAAGTTCTTATTGGACTCGCTAGGTATTCTAAGTCTTTCTTATTATAATAAGCTTAACAATAAGGTGAATGACTTGCTAGCTAAGCATAGATCTAGATCCATTGATTATTTTTATTGGAAGGCCATCATTCCCTTTGTTAAGAGGAGGTCATTTTATGGAGGAGAAATCTCCCCTTTGATATTGGAGTCGTTTTGGATCAGGATTGTATTGGTTTTGTTAATGTTTAATGAGTTGTTTGATCCCTTTTTTTAAAAAAACCATTTGGATACTAAATAAAACTACATTCAATTTTAGGGAAGCTCAAAATAATTCAATCCGATGAAGAACATCATTATATATTTTTTAAAAATTACATGAAGTTTTTTTTTTTTTTTTTTGAGAAAATTACATGAAGTTTATCAATAAGATAATTCAATGAAAATAATAAATATGAGTTGGATGGAGAACATACAAGAATAACTGGGTTTTTTTTTTTTTTGCTTTATTAAAAAGCATAAAAGGGGCATCTAATAGTACCATTCATTTATCTAAAATCATATTCACTATATCTTTACAAATAAAAAGAAAGGAATCAAATTTAAAACCACATCTGATAAAGAAAAAGCAATTACTTGGACCAGGCAAAAGTTCACAATTAATCTTTCCTTTTCATTCAATTACTATCTCTTTAATTTACAACCAATATGGTTGACATAAGAATACAAATAACACTTTGTGATTCTAATTTCCTTAAAGGATAAAAAGTCCAAAAGGTCAAATGCCTAATAGCACAGTCTTTGAAAGCCAAGATCAAGAATGGAAGCTCTCCCTAAACACCAAGCACTTTTTTAAGCTAGTATACACACACTTCAAATATTCTCACAAGACATTCTCTACCACATTTAGATATCAAAAGAATTTTTAAGAAATTAATTTCTACACAAATGATCGCCATAAATTAAATTCATAGCTTTTTAGTTTTTTAAAATCTTCTCGACAATTAGGCCAATCCAAAATGGTTACCAAGCACCCCTAAAGGAGCAGAAATGCATGGCATAGCAAGTAATATTTATCTATTAGCTGTAATAATTTATCAAAGACAAGATCCTGTCCCAGAAACAAAAGAAAAACTGCTTGCAACTAAACTCTAAACACCAAAACAATTCTAAGAAGAGCAGAGAACAATTAGAGGTCTTTTAATTGAGATTACTCCCAATAGTCCCTAAGAGGCAAAGACAATAAAGCTCCATTTTTTGTCTTGAGATCAAAAGCACAAACCAAAATAACAACTACCTAAAATGAAAATTCCATATTGAACATTGTAGTATCTAATGATTGAGATTCATTAGATACTACAATGGTAAGTATAGCCAGAGTTGTACCTCAGTAGAACCTGAAGGATTCTTGCCCTGTTTGGAATCCTCATCTAAGCTTCACCAACAATGGCACAGACTCAACAAAGTATATTAATTGACAAAAAACAAATCAGAAATTAAAGAGATCTAAGCAATTCAAGAGACAACAACCCTCCTCTCCAGTTACCCTAAATATAAAACTGTCCGAAATCGCCTCCATTGCTTACTACACTTCTCTTCACTTGTAGGTTTAAAATTTAGAAGAATGTCGAAAAGTGAAAATCAATATTAATTGAGGAAATGAGTTCACTGGAGTTTGAACATAGAATTTCCTACTCTAATACCTTGTTAATTCACCAATTAACCCAAATAAAAAGATTGAATTGGTTGGTGATTTAATGTGTATCAAAGCAAGAAGTTCTGTGTTTAACATTTGTGAAGTCGTTTCCACCTTAATTAATATTGATTTTCACTTGACCTTCTTCAAATCACCAAGCTTACAAGTTACAAGTGAAGGGAGTGTCATAAGGTTGATATAATTAAATTTATCATAATCCATCAGCAACTTAAGTTTTCTTTTGTTTGTAACTTGAGCTTTTGGATTATAGGTGATTTAACCCTAACTAACTGAACCCAAATTCCTAACATTCACCCAAATCCATTGTATGTTAGCTAATCAGTCTTACTGAGGATCTTCTTTCTTGGTTCTTGCATTATTTGGTTCTTGCATAATTCTTGTTGGGAGAAAAAATCCCAAATCCATTTTGGTGTTATTCAAGTAGAAGTAGTTTCCGTGACATATTTTGAAATAACAATACACAATGATTGTTTATGATTCAATCACACCTCGTAGAAAATCATTAAAAGTATACAAAAAAAAGATGGGGAAGATATCATCAAGCTACTGAGATACAGCTTCGTCTTTCTTCTCGGACAAGTACCTGTTAAAATACAATCACAGACCCAGAATTTATATGCACATTACTCATAGAGTTAAGCTGGAATGTAAGAAGTTAATGTACATGGCAATACTTGGTTTTGATTATGTCAAAATAAATGAACTTGGGCATAAAACAATTTCTTTGTTCTTTTTGTGGGATAACATGATTTATTTTTTTTTTGAACAAGGGTGGCGCATGTCCCTAGGCCAGACACCGAGAGACATTGAAAGAGTAATGTCATAGGTGAGTCTCGAACCTGAAAACATACCTTTAAAGCCCAAGTTTTCAACCACTGTACCACCCCTTGGAGACGAGATAACATGATATTGATACAAATACAAACCAAGATATCATTTTGCCTCTTTTTTTTTAAACAAGGATAACCACGTCCGTCCATAGGCCAAGCACCAGGAGATATCGAAGGAGTAATGTAATAGGTAAGTCTCGAACCTGAGACCTTGAAGGGAGCATACTTTCAAAACCCAAGTTTTCAACTATTGTACCACACCTTGGGGGCATCATTTTGCCTCTTTACTACTTCCCTTTGTGCTAACTATAGAACCAGTTTGGCAGGTTCCACAACCAATGCCAGATGATAACTTAAAGGGACAGAGGAGGAAGATCCTAATACACCTCATTTTCAAAAAGTTATTGATTCTCAAGTTATATCTTATTTCATATTTCTTTCCTGCAAAATATAAAAAACTACAAACAAATAGAGGAAACGATAATAAAGTTCAATTGAGTTGCTTAGTTGGTTGCTCTTACCCTTGAGCCTTTGCCCAACGTGAGAATTGATACAACTGCACAGTCTCATTCGAAGCATGACAAGCAAGAAGTAGGTAATTGCGAGGTTGCACCATCCATGCGAATCTCATGAACAGCGCTGAATAGACGCACATTGCTGCAGAGACAAGTGCAGATATTACGACTCGGACCAAACTAACAGAGTAACAGGCATAATACATAGATGAGTTCCAACATAGCTAGGTTCGACCTCCTGTCATGTTGCCGGAAATCATTTCTGGTGGCTTGTTCATGTCTGCTAACCCCTGTTTGAAACCACCAGCAGGATCAAGAAAATAGCAAAAAGAAACTAAGAAAAGCAAAACAAGTGATAGGAAACATAGCAAGCATAGTAGAACAGATACTTAAGTTGAAGTCAAACATACAGCAGCAACAAATCCCCAGTTGGCAATAGGTCCCCAAAAGTGAGTAGTTTTTGGACCAACAGGGCTGTTCAAGAATGCGCGGAAGGAAGCCATTCTCTGATTTCTACAAAAGTAAGACCATAAAATTTAAAACTAGTGGAACATTAGGCAATGATGAGATGAGAATAACGGTAAAAAAAACACTTCTACGAGTTCTAAAATTATATATTTCATGAAAATAATTTACTTCGGGTGAGGGTTAAAAATATAACTAAACGAGTCAAAAAAGGAACCAGCGTCGAGCTTTAAAAATATATGAAATAGAACGCCAGATGCAACTAAGCTAATGAATTCAAGAAATATAAATTTAAAAACAAAAAACAAAAAAAACCATCATGTGGTCTCACAATTTTTTTTTTCTTTTTTTTGGATAAGAAACCATTTTATTGATGGTTGAAATTACAAAGTGGGAGATGCTCTAGTGGGCAACTTACAAAAGGCCTCTTAACTAAAACCAAAAACCCAAATTCCAAATTTAAAGACCCGTTTGATAACCATTTGATTTTTTGTTTTTGGTTTATAAAATTTAATCTTATTTCTACAAAAATTTCTTACGATATGTTCTATCTTTCCAACAATGTATACATTTTTCTATGAGAAAGTATGTGAATGCTAACTAAATTTTAAAAACAAAAACAAACATTTGAAAGCTACTTCTATTTTGTTTCTCAATTTCGGATTGGTTTCTAAAAATATAGGTAAGATATAGATGAAAAAACATATGATAAAAGAGTTATTACAAGTTTAAATTTCAAAAACCAAAAATTAAAAGTAAAATGTTTATTAAAAGGGGCCGAAATTTTCATCCAGTACCACCACTATGTAAAAATGGAAAATTCAACGACACATGCTCCAACATACATTTTCCTTCAAATTTGACGATATGAGAATTAAACCTAAACATCATTCCTCCAGAAGTTCAGAATACGTGTCTGCTTTTGACTTTTTTCGATGGTGACAATTTCGACTAGGCCCCTCTATAGTGAAAATTGAAATGCAGGAGCAGAGAACCAACAGAGCATCTTAGTGGAAGTAGTGATTTACTAAAATCAACTCGGCTAACCAAACAAATTTTATAACGCACACTCGTTTCTTCCCAATTATCAAGCCCGTGCCACATGGCATCAAGAGCAATAAGTCGTGTTCATGACCAAGTAGTCATGTATTTGAATCTCTGTCTTAATTATGGTTGCTCAACTCAAACAGTCCTACTTTAAATTTCAATAATTAAGGTCTCGTTTGATAACCATTTTGTTTTTTGTTTTTTGTTTTTAAAATTTAAGCTTGCAATAACGACTTTATCATATGTTTTTCATCTATATCTTACCTATATTTTAGAAATCAATCTAAAATTTGGAAATGAAAAAGAAGTAGCTTCCAAAAGTTTGTTTTTATTTTTAAAATTTAGTTAGCATTCACCTAGGAAGCACGGACACTTCTATTTTGATAAAGTATCCGTGTCGTACTCGTGTCCGACACCGATACTTCCGGATACTCGTCGGACACGTGTACGACACTCAAAATTTCATGTCCTCTTTTATTATTATTATTTTCAATTTCGGACACTTCATGGACGCATCATGGACACCTCAATTAAGACTTATTTGTTAATGACGAATGACAAGACAACAGGAAGTATTGATGGAGGCCGTTGACGACGATGTCTATCGAATGAGAGAAAATCAAATGGAGGGAAAGAAAATGAGACAAAAACTAAAATATTTAGAGATTGTTATGAGTAGGTTTATAACTAACTAAAATCTTTTGGATTTAATCTTTTAGTGGTATATATTATAAAAAATAATGATAAATCACGTGTCATCGACGTATCCGTATCCTGCATTTTTAAATAATGGCGTATCTACGTATCCGTGTCGTATCGTGTCCGTATTTCGTGTCTATGTCCGTGCTTCTTAGGCATTCACATACTTTCTCAAGGAAAAATGTATACCTCATAAGAAAGATAGAACACATCGTAAGAATTTGTTTGTAAGAATAAGCTTAACTCAAACTGTCCCACTTAAATTTTTTTGTTTTTAATTATGGTTGCTCAACTCAAACCGTCCCACTTAAAATTTCAATAACTAAGGTCTCTTTTATAACCATTTATTTTGTTTTCAATTTTTTGTTTTTGAAATTTAAGCCTACAATAACTATTCTACCATATGTTTTTTTCTACATGGATATCTAGATCTTACCTACATTTGTAAAAACCAAACCAAAATTTAGAAAAAAAAAATAACTTCTAAAAATTTGTTTTTGTTTTCGAAATTTGGTTGGGCATTCACATACTTTTTTAAGCAAAGTTAGACACATGGTAGGAAAGAAAGTAAGCTTAAATTTCAAAAACCAAAAACAAAATAGTTAGCAAACTAGGGCTAAATAAATTTTTTTTAAAATTTATAAATTCATTCATACATATCAACAGAAGACAACCGAGCGTTATGATGTGTGTATTTCAATGAAACTTCCAAAATCATTAAACATCCAAATTGTCGTATACATTTAATTTTTCAACAGACCCCCGTATTATCATTGCAATTCCCCCAATCCAGGCGAAAACCTGGTAGAAAAAATATGTATATTTCCCCAAAAAAAACAAACAATAAGCTCTAGATCTAAGATAATTGAGCTTCCTCAGGTAAGAACTAAAGGAATCTGAAGAAAATGCAGATTTTTACCAGTTAGCAACTCGGTGGAGATCCGGCCAAGAGGAGAATGGAGAACCGCTGACTCTGAATCCACTAATGAGAAGATGAAGAGCGACGCTGTACTGATATTCTTTCTTTTTTCTTTTTTCTTTTTTTTTGGTTTTTTAATTATGGGCCTAGTGAAGGTAATTAACCGTGGGCCTAAAGCCCAGCCCAGTTTAACATGAGAAGATCCTTTGTGTTTTTGTGTTCGTTTGGGTTTTGGGTTGGGATAAATACTTCTCTAAGCACGAATGAGTAGACATACCTTACTTATTTACCATTTAGTGTCACACTTTTTTTTGTTCATTTCTCTTTAAAATGAAAAAATTTTCATGGCAGCATATCTTAGGATATGCTCTTTCTTTTTTCAAAGATTATAATCATGGAAGATGGAGAATTCGAATGTAAGACCTTTTAGTCATTGGTTTACAATGATACCGTCGAGCTTTAATTTTTGTTACATACATCAAAATGTTAATTTTAGGCTTGTTTTGCCTTGAATTTTGTAATTTGGGTTGGAATGAATGAACTTTAGATTAACAATAAATAAATTGCATGTTTTCTTTTTTAATGTTCAATAAGAAAATTTAGGATGGGAGAATTGGAGAGTTAAACTCTTGTTTTATACAAAAATTAGGAGTTTAGAGGAAATTTACCCTCACCAATACATTTTACCTCTTATATTATATTTGCGGCACGATTTATATAATAATTAATGTATAGCCCATAATTTATATAGTGATGGAACTCAACAAACAATAGAATAAGTCTATCATTTATTGAATTATGAGTTATCGAACCTGTGGCGCTGATGTTAAACTAGTTTACAACCAAACAATGAAACTATTGCACCACTGACCCATTCGGTAATATACATATTTTTAGCATGCATTAAACATTTTTAAAATAATTAAAATAGAGATACCTACTATTTAAAAATATATATATTTAAAATAAATAATATAATTCAGAAAAAACAATAATAAGAAGAAAACCCTAAACCCTGCATCTCGTCTTTCCTTCCCCAAGTCACTGCCCATTGTATTTCCTGTGGTTTCTCTTCATATCCCATTTTTTGCAGCAGCCGTAACCTCCAGCTCACTTTCTTCTTCCTCTCCTATATCCGCCGACGCCGCCGCCGCATCTGCTCGTCGGCTCCGCCACTTTCCTCTTCTCTCCGTCGCTGCAGCAACCTCTCGCCACTGCTGCAGCCCCTTCATCTCTTGGTCGCTCGATCTTCAGGTCTGTCCATATACATATATATGTTTTCTTTCCCCTTTTCTTTGGTTTAGCCAACTTTGAATCAGTTAATTTCGATTTAGGTCAATTTTAATTTGAAATCCTGCCAAATCCAACGAAAACACTTTGGATCTTTTTATATGTAATTCAAAGAAGACGGGTTAATAACTGTGAAGTCTGTTACTGTTAAGAACTGAATTGGACTTTATCATCATTGTCTGAGAATCAAGGAATTAGGATGAAGAATCGTGTTTACGTATTTCTAGCTTGTTTTTTTCTGGTGCAGTTTGATTAGGACCTGTTTTTCTTTGACGTTTCGTCATGACTTTACTTGAAGTCATCAAGCAAGCCTCCGCCACGGTCTCGGAACCGCTTGTTTCCCAGTCTGGCTTTCCCATTCTGCTCAATCCAGATGATGTTCTCACCAGTTTGAAATCCAAAGTTGATGAACCAGATCCCTTTTCTCTTGTCAATCCCATCATTGGGTGGAAAATTTCGGAAACGGATTCCATGGTGATTGAGTTGGGCAAGAAGTTCCATGAAAATCTCAAGCAGAAGCTCAAAAACCGAAACTTTTCGAAGTCTGATTTTATGAATGTTTTGAATGTGTTTCTTGAGAAAATGAGGGAAAGGGTTGGAATTACTGTTGGTGTTAGTTCATCCGACAGTTGTTACACTAAGGTTCTGATTGAGAAACTAGGGTTTCTGATGAATAAAGACGCCGGAGACTTGGTTTTGGATACGTGTATTGCTTTCGAGGTCTGGGAATTGGTGGAGACTTTTGTTGCCAATAGGCTTGTTAAACACTCATCTTATTCGAATTTGATTTTGAAGCTCGTGGCATCGAAGAAGTCGGATTTACTTTGTCTTTGTATCAAGCAAGCCTCAGATTTTGGTGTTGCTGATTTACATTGCATTTTGAAGTACTTTCTTTGCCCTTCCAAAGATGCTTATGTAGGTATGTCTAATGTGAGAAAGGAATGGGAGGGCCAAGCATTGCTAGCCATTGAGAAGGCAAGTGATAAAAGTCTCAAAGGCAAAAAGTCCAATCTAGCAAAGGAGGCTGCAATTCTGCTCATGATAGCACATGATGGATTCTTAGCTCAAGAACTGTGTCTGCATTATCTGTTGGCATCACCTAATCTCGATGAAGTAATTCTTTCATCCACTCTGAGTAAGTTGAATCGTGAAGAGATGATTTGTTTAGTTCGGTATCTGGGAAAATGGTTGAAGAAATACGAGAGATTTCCTCAAGCAGTTTCTTGTCCGAAAGCGTCTACTGTGCTCGGTTTGAAGGCGTGTGATTGGGTTCCCAAACTTGATGATGTTGTCAGATACCTTGGACTAGTGCTCGACGAGAACTTTTCTTCATTGGTATTGCATCCAGAATTTCACGAGGAGCTGAAATCCATGGAGGGATTGGTTAGTTCTCTAGCCTTGGAATCCAAACTCTGCTGTCATGTTGCTAATGTAGCAGAAAATTTGAGAACTGAAGTGTAAGGTGCTTCGATATTGATTGTCTTATTACAATATGTTTTTTCATGGTTTATTTGAGCTCAACTATGTACCAACTTTGGAGGCTATTTGAGATTGTTTTTTGTAAACCGATTTTTCTTAGAGAGGAAAAAAAGGATGAAAAGAACTGTGTTAAAGAAAGTTCAATTAACTATTTTTAAGTGCTCAACATCAGCAAAGTTCGAATCCTCATCTGGGTGGTTTCATTTCATTTAAGAATTATCAATTTTTGATTAGTTGTACTTTATTCACATTTCTTGCAAACAAACTGAGAATTGTTCTAACAAATTGTTTTTTTTCCAAGTTATGGAAAGGATTCTTATGTTCTGTATTCTGATTTAGTTGAAGTTGTAGTCCCCAAAGGGTGGCACAGTGGTTGAAGACTTGGACTTTGAGGGTACGCTCCCCTCAAAATCTCAGGTTCGAGACTCAGTTGTGACATTACTCCTTCGATGTCTTCCGGTGCTTGGCCTAGGGACGAGCATGGTTACCCTTGTTTCAAAAAAAAAAAGATTTAGTTGAAGTTGTATTTCGATGAATTGGTCCAGAATAACATTAACGCATAGTATTATTGACCTCCATAATTTTCTATATGTTGATTTTGGAGTTAAATTGTGCTTATTGTTGTTGAATAATTTTTTTTTTAAGTTGCCTCATTCTCCTAGTGCTCTTGGCTGATTGCAATTTTTTTTTTTGTACAAAACTCTTTTTACAGAAGAAATATTTAGAGTGTGTGAATGGTAAATAATGCAGTCGTATGGTATGGGAACCAATTTTATTAAGTCAAATTGCAGCTTAGGGAATGGGATCCTAGCTTCATTTAGGCTCGCCCCTTTTCCAATTTCGGTGGATTTTGATGCTTAAAAAATTATCAATGTTAGAAGAGTTTGGATGTGAAACTCACGGATTATAAACGAAAGATAATTTTAGTGATTAAAAATTTGAGTCGTAGTAATAGCTCATTTGGATGGAGAGATTACTATTAATAACTCGTTTGGATAATGATTTTTGAAGAAGAGTTATTGACAATAGCTCGTTTGAATTTGATTAGAATTGAGTGATTATTTTAAAGGGTTAAAAATTAGTGATTATCAATGAATTATTAGAAATGAATGATAATTTTGAATGGTTAAAAATGAATAATTAAAAATAAGTAATTACAATAGTTCGTATGAATGTAATTATTTAAAAAGGAGTTGTAAAAACTCATTTCTAATAGCTCTTTAATTACTTCAAACAAACATCAACGCTTGTTTCTCCTTTTTTAGTGTTTTTTTTCTTCCATTGTAATAGTTCTAGAAATTGTAACCCTAATATGTAGGGTTAAACTTTGGATTGTAAATGGTTATTTATTGTGGGCTAAGTCGTCTATGCTTGAGGAAGGCCAATCATATTACATCTACAGTTGTGGAGGATTGTAACTGGATCTGTTGGTTCTTAATGAAGTTCTTTGTTTTAAGAAAAAACAAAACTGCACAAATTAATTCAACTAACATCCTCAAACCTTGCAGAGTTGAATTTTGCATTTTTCCCTACAAAAATAGAGATGCCCCCCTTTTTAATAGAGATGACCTAATTCAAAGCATAAACATTTCACAATAAAAAAAAAATGTTCTCAAGAGCAACCTTGTTAATAGAGGTTTGAGGTATCAATGTCAGGTTTAAAATTCACAAATGAGTTACATTGTAAAAAAATTTGTCATCTTTCAAATTCGAGTTTTGTAATCGGCACAAGTGAGTTTTGATTCTCGGTTATAAAAAAATAACAACAAAAATAAAAATAAATTACTCGTGAAAAAAAAAAGTTTACATTAGCAAAATTATTTCCACAACACTCCTCAACAACCTGTGAATATAAAAGTAAAAATGTGTTGCATCGAACCTCAAAAGCCTTCCGTCAGCGCAGAAACTCGACCTGCTAAGGGTGAAGGCAAAGCAGCTATGGCTTGCTGAATTTCCTGATTAACCAAAAAAACAGAAAATGTATAAAGCTTTAATCCTTGAACTTCCCAAATCCAAAAATAACTTATTAAAAAACATGAACTTAAAAAGGTCAACAAATTGGCATCAGAGTATACCTCTGTAGTGTAGCGAGCTGAAAAGTGAATCAGAAGAATAGCTTTGTTCTTAAACTTCTCGGCATGATTTATAATCTAGAGAAGAAGTAACATCAACATAACATAAGAAGCACATAATAATGCAAAAAATTATAAGATGTAAGTTTCTGAATGCATATGGCAATAGCAGGTGTTACAATATTGAGTGAACGAACCTCAAACAGGTGAGTGTGCCCGTATTCTCTTGCATGCTCCACTGTAACTCTGTTTTCAAGAAATGTGCTCTATAAAAGAAGGTATAACCTGGTTATGAAACATATAAGCCTCGAATCATAACAAACATCATTTTTATCTTTTCAATCTCAAATTATGTGCACGTCGATTATTCTTACGAGACAAACCACCTGACCCTACAACATTTCGATGTCAAGAAACGTGTAAAAAATTAATTCCTTAGTAGGTGGTCACCATGAATTGAACCTATAACCTTTTAGATTGCCATAGATTGAGCTTTTATCAATTCATGAACAAGTAAAAGCTCCTTACCCAAAAATGCTAACTTTTTTCAATTGTTAGTATGCATTCATGAACTTTTATCTTTTAATTTTACATTACTATGTGCTTCTTATGAAACATATAAGCCTTAAATCATAACAAACATCATCTTTTATCTTTCCAATCTTAACTTATGTGCACCTTGACTATTCTTACAAGACAAACACCTGACACTACAACATTTGGATGTCAAAGACCATATAGAAAATTAATTCGTTAGTAGGTGCCTAGGTGGTCACCATGAATTGAACCTATAACCTTTTAGATTGCCATAGATTGAACTTATATCAATCCATGAACATGTAAAAGCTCCTTATCCAAAAATGCTAACTTTTTTCAATTGTTAGTATGCATTCATGAGTATATATTATGTTTCTGTCTGCTATGTGTGGTTTCACTGTGCAAAACTTTACTTATACTCAACAGGGTAACCGACACGACAATGGAAGGAATAAAGTAACAATAGTTAAAACAAAAGTTTGAAGGAATTAAGATTGAGATGCAATGCGCAGTCTTCAAGAACAGACCTCCATAACTAGGATCTTTGCCCTCAACACGTCAACATTATTTTCATCAACTATGAAGTCGGAAGTAGTGTCTCCTGTAAAAGCCACTTCAGGTTCAGTAATTGTGTAAGTAACCTGTCACAAAGCAAAATAACCATGATACTTATGTGCTTGAGAAGAATTTTAAAGAACGAGGAAACGCATAAAGGAAAAATATTAATCAAGAGGAAAATGTCAAAACTTGGTTAATTTTAGCCACGACATAAAAAGCTCGAAATTCAAACAGCCCTGAATTCAACCAAGTGATTGTGGGTTCAACTTCAAACTCTTTAGGGTTTTTCTTTGATTTTTGTTCCGATTTCATAACAAAAAGATTACAAAACTACTATTTATTAATAAAATAAAATTGTTTCTCTCCTCTACTTGCGCAAGTAGCTAATACATTATTAATGAATTACGTAAATCATCAAGTTTTGTCTCACATTCTTTACTGTTTTTTTTTTATTTTTGTTCCGATTTCATAACAAAAAGATTACAAAATGAATTGATTCCATGAAATCTAAGAATCTGACAACCAAAAGACAGACCTCTACACCAGATAACCGGAGTTTCTTGATCTCGTTGCCAGATAGTCCAAAGTACTCTTTCTTAAGCTTCTGTTTTACAGAGTAAAGTAGATAACCCTGCCATAAATAGTTACTGCGTAGCAGTTAGATGTCAAATTTTATCATAAAAGAATAACAAAAAGCTGTAGGTTCAATCCATTGTGGATTGTGGTCACCTACTTAAGAATTAATTTGCTATCAATTTTCTTAACAACCAAATATTAAACAGCGTTAGGAGTTAATCTCGTAAGAATAGTCGAGGTGCGCGTAAACTGACCTGAACACTTATATTATAGGTGCAATAAAAAAATTTACCTGGCTGTCGATAACATGATATGTCTTAAAAGCCCTCACTTTGAGGTCTCTTCTCAATGACAACTCTTCTCCTGCAAACAAAATATATGAATGGAAGAAGTATTACACTGTAAGTAACAGAAAAATTGAGTAAAAAAGACCGAATTATTCATTGAACAAAGTAAGAAGATTCAATAAGGGACGGTACCCACTTCCAAGCCAATCAAGTTGCATCTCAGCTCAGATTGATCCAATCTTCTGTGCACTTCTAGTAGATTTTCTACTTCATTCTTTATAGATTTTGGTACAACAACTGTTGGTGGTTCCATTTTGTACAATCCACGCGTAGCAACGTATAGCGGAAGTCCCCCCTATAAAGTACAAAAGTGACTGATAAATAAACTGCAGAAGAACAAAATGCTATGGAGGTGTTTGGAACAAAGAGATCGGAAAGAATGAGAATGAGATATTGTGTTCGGACCCTCGAGAATCATTCTCTCCAGTTTCTATAATCTCGTTTTGAGCATAACTACTATTTGTTAATAACTATTTTTCACTCACGTCGTAATCATAATTATTTTACCCTAAACACAAATAATCATTTTTTTTTAATTCAAACACAAATAATCATTCTTCAGTTTCCTATTCTTCTTTCAATTTTTCGCTCTTCCCATAATCATTTTAATATTTCTTGCCTCAAACACCTCAAAATTGTTACATTCGAACTGCTACCCAAGTTCAATTTGAAATTAATAAGAACTCAATCCCACAAACATGGGAAGGTAAAACTAGATTCAAATCCAAAACAGACACTTGAATTAAACATAGCTTCAGCAAATACAAAAACCACTGGTAATTACTCGAATCCAAGCCCTAAGCCCTAAATCCTAAAGCCATAAGAAATTGCAGAAGCTCAGACGACAAAGAGAAAGTTGAAAAGTAATTGGACTTACAATGTGATCCATATGGCCATGGGAGATGAAGAGGAAGTTCTGAGCGATGGCTTTTTTGGGGCAGCGACCAATATCAAAGGCCAAATTGAGGGTTGGGAAAATGACGCAGGTTTCATGGCCTCCAATGGACAAACCCGTAACTGGGTATCCTTCAATTTCAATTCCTTTCTTCGTCTCCTTCGGGTTTGCGTCGAAGCTTTTGCTGCTTCCGGTTCCGGCGTCCATGGATGAAATTTATGAGCACAGAAAAAGAAATAACAAAGACTGAAAATGCCGCTGGGAAATCTACCTTACATGTGAAAATTCTTTCAATTTAATATAATAGAATTAATTGCACCACTTATTAATTTCTAAGGAAGTGATTATTCAAATTAAAAATTTAGAGAGTTAATTTTTATAATCATCTTACTTTATGGGTGATTTAGTAATTTTTCAAAAAATTCATTTATAAATTATACCCTTTCAAACTCATATAGGTGTTTGGATGAGTAGTTATTCTGAGTAGTTAAAATTTGAGAGTTGTAGCAAAAAATTCATTTTGATTTTTTTTTTTAGAGAAATTAGAGTCAAAATCTTGTTTGGATGTTGATTTAAAATGAGTAGTTATTTTGATTAGTTAAAAACATGATTAGAAATGAAGGGTTAAAAATTAGTTGTTTTTAATGATTAGAAAATAATAATTATCAATGAGTGGCTAGAAATGAGGAGTTATTTTGAGTAGTTATGAATAAATGATTTGAAATTAGTGGTGAGAGATGAGGAGTTATTTTTAATAATAAAAATGATGAGTTATTTTGAGTAGTCACAAAAACTCGTTTAGATGTAATTTTTTTAAAAAATAGTAAATTTTCAATCTAATCCTCTTTAAATATGACAAACAAATACCACCATAAATTCTTATCAAACTTAACTACCATAATTATAAATTCATAACATTTTAGTTATTATATTTTAACATGTCATTGAAGTTTTTTTTTAAGTGACATACATTAGCTTAATCTCATCTCGTTTTCAACTATTTTCATGGAAGTGAGTTTATGAATTAGCTTAATCTAGTCTTTATAACATTTAGATGTAACAAAATTTGTGTGAATATTTTTTAAGTAGGTAACCGCTATTTCTAAATTCGTTAGACCCTTTAATGATTGGTCGATCTATAATAGTTCACTAAAATTATGCTCTTCTCCACAATAATAATTACAAATCTTAAACATTAATCAAGTTGCCCCTTTCATTAAAATTTCATTTTGACACCATTAATAAGTTTGTAGCTTTTATGCTCCTCTTCCTTTTGTTCTTTAAAAATTAAAATGCCACATTATAAGTCGTTGGAAAAAATAATAATTTTATCATTTTCGAGTTTATATATATATAAATATATTTGGGTTGTTTTTATTTATACCCCTCAAAATTTAGAATATAAGTTTTTTTTTGCCCCTTTTTGAATCAGAAGTTGGTTCAAATTAGAGCTCGCGGACATATATTTCCCTCACTCGTTATAGTGTTGTCCCTGTCAGTAACAGGAAAAAGAAAATGAAAATGTGCATAAAATTTAAACTATTATATGAACTTAGAGCATTTTTAAACTCAACTCGCCTAATATATCAACTCCTCTCATGAATTTGAATTTCTTACAAATGTTTTTGAAAGAAAAAAAAGGGAGGAATTATTGCATGCTGCCTAAGGCAGTAGTATGCTACCGCCCATATGGCAAAACCTGGACCATTTACTTCATTTTTTAAAAAAAAATGGTCGAGATTTTACCACATGCACAGTTAACATGCAATAATTTCTCAAAAAAAAGTTCGAGATTGTGATGAATGAGTAGAAGATCAAAATGTCAATTCTTAGTGAATTCTCACCCCAGACATGTCATGAAAACATTGAAGGTACCATAAAGAAACTAGAAAACTACAATATGATAGAACATTGAAAAAGTATACCGTATATGTTGGACTAATTAAAACCATAATTGATAGTGAGAATAAAATCAAAGTATGTAAATCCATTGTATTAAAATGCAGATCATGGAAATATCTTTTTGGATAAGAAACATTTTCATTAACAGATGAAATTAAGTGTTACGAGGATAAGGGAAATATCAAACATCATTAGTTCAGTAAACTTTCCGCAGTTTCCTGTGAAATAATGCCTTTTGATACCAAAATGCCCTGTAATTCTGCAATCTCCTTCAATTTTAAGATCCCTGCTTGCAAATGACTTCCAATCATTAGAACTTAAGCAAGCCACGCATAAACAATCAATTACCTGGTGACCATTCGAACATGTGAAAACTTTTTTTTTAACACTCAAGTGTCTGGATCAACTTATGTGCACCTCGATTATTCTTACGAGATACACCGTTTGACTCTACAACATTTGAATGTCAAGAAAACCCGTAGAAAATTATTTTCAAGATAAGTGATCATCATGAATTGAACTCGTCATCTCTTAATTACTTATGACACTCTTTACCACTAAATCACTCCATGATTGGTTAGTCTTCGTTTTTGCTTTTATTTGGTAACAATATTTGGGGTTGAGGGATTCAAACTTGCGACCTCTAGGTGGAAGATAACTATGTTAAGCCCACTGTGGCTACTCCAAAGAAGGTGAAGAATCAAAGCAGCTGTTCCATTTTTTAACAAAATCAAAACTTAACAAATAAAATCCTACACAAGAGCAGTATGCTAGATGCCGTATTAAATAGAACAGATAATCTATGACACACATAGAACAAGTTGCGAAACATTTCCAACCTATCTTATGGTATATTTAGGCATATGGATTTTGAATTTGACTTACTAATAAATGATACAACAATGCAAGACAAGAACACAAGAACTCTACAAGACAAAATCGTCAGTTGGTAAATGAATGAATCAAATTCAATTCAGAACCTACTGTAACATAAAATTGATCAAATCTCCATGCCAGATATCTCTAAGATAACCTTATAAATATTATAAAAACAAAGGTACAAGGTCAGAAAAGAAATACCCTGCTACGGCTCTTTCTAGAGTTATCTGCCAAACGCTTGATGCATTTTTTATTTTGATAGAACTCCATCAACTCGTCAGCAACATCTTTCGGTTGACTGTTAACAAATACCTTCAAGAACCTTTTCTCTCTCATCCTAAGGGCCCTGAGAATTAAACGGCCTTTGATTTGCGGTTGCAGACCCATTTCCTCCATCTTCCTTGCGAGAAACACCCGCGGCTTCAAGCCGGATTCAAGGTTGAAATATAATAAAAAGGGATGGTTAAGAACATCTTTAGCAGGTAACTTCAAAGAGCTCAAGATGAATGTCATGTTCCTTTGCACTTTATCAACAGATAGAGTCAAGATAAGGGGAGATCGTCCGATAAAAGCGAATACCTCATCTTCTGTGAAACCAAACCTTTCCAAATTGGTTACTTTGAGACGGATCGTTTCAAGCTTTGAGATACCAATGATTGTAACAACATATTTGTACATCGTATCACCCTTTGAAAGCCCTGTCTTTTGTATGCATTCAAGCTTCTCATCACTAAATGAAGTTCTTGTAATCAATGTGGGGTGAGATATCAGCATGGGATTCAAATCCTTTTTAGTAAGACCCATTTCTTCATACAGCGAAATAACAGGTTTAATTTTAGTACGAAAATCATAAGTCAAAAGTGTGGGGTTTCTAATAATGGCTTTGATAAAAACGTCCTTGGATTCAAACACTTCCATGAAAAACTCAATCTTCTCATTGAAGTTGTCGTCGATCGGAAATTTGAGAAACTGGGGGCGAAAATTCATGATCTTCACAAGTTCAGGAGATGTGATGCCTAGGCGTTGTAACAGATGGAGTTTATCTTGTAGTAGGTTTAAGTCACTCCTGCGCAAAGAAGGCCGACAATCAAAAATTTGTGCAATATCATTGTCAGTACAACCCCATCTTCGGAAAACTTCGGTAGAGTCATTGGCATTTGCTAAAGTCCCCTCTCTCACCTCTCCAACTTGGTTACCACTAACTGTTGAACAAGTAGCATTCCTTAATTTTTGACAAGCTTCTAGAGGTTGGTTTCCCAAAATGGAAGCAAATGCTTGCCTAGAAGATAGCAAATAGCGTAGCTTGAAAATCCCCTCAACTTTGGATATCATATCAACTTTACAGTTCTGGAATCACCGGCACTGGATTTAGCAGGCAATACAAACAGAAAAAAAAAGATTAGCCTGAATTAAACCACGATGAGGCATTTGATTTTTCACCATTAAGTAAAATTAAAAAATATAACTAGTAGTTTTCACACACATAAATCTTCACTCATTAATCGCTCCACCCAAAAAGAATATAGAATCAGAGGGGGAGAGAGAGCGAGTGAATAAGTTCATGTGTGTTTATGAGTGAATTTCCTTCTGTGACAGAGTTTGAACACAACTTCCAGGGCTTTAGAAATAAATACCCATTCAATAAAACTTTTAGTAAAATTCCGATATGTCAAAATGTTTCTCAACTTGGTATATCTCTTTCACGCCTACTTTTTTTTAGATTTAACAACAATTGGGGGTGAAGGATTCGAACTCACAACCTCTTAGTTATGAGTATACACTTATACTACTTGAGCTATTGTTTTTGTTGGCCTTTCACACCTAATTATATTATAACTATCTTCTGTTCTCTCTTTTATCCCCAATTTCTACAACTTCAATTTCTATCTCAATCCTAGATTGACTCACGCTAGTCGAGAAAGTTTTAGACTGTTCAGAAAAAAAGTTCCACGGTAATTTTTCTTGGACTCGCCAATAAAGGTTTTCCGCCAAGCAACTTGCAAACTAACTACAACAACAAGCGCAATAACTCAACGGACATAAGTGTGTGTCTATGAAACCAAAATGTCATGAGTTGAAATCCCTACTCCCATTTGTGTTGAACTCAAAAAATAAAAATAATTGCAAACTAATAACTAAAAATGATAACTGCACCTGCAGTTGTCTAGTCTAACCTATTTTCAAATCGTCCAAATACTTGACCCTTCTACTTTATCTAGTTTTTTCTACTTCCTCCAAATGAAAGCGTTGCAAAGAAACCATTACAGACTCATTGGAGGCTTAGGTATCCCTTAGAGCACATCCAATAAAATTGAGAACAATATAAAGAAGATTAGCATTTAGCATTGCCCCATTGATGGTTGCTTCTCTAGATTTTAACATACACACGCAACCAATTAGTGAACCAACAAGAGTATAAGTTTTTTACACAAACAATGGATGAAAATCTAAGGCCCCCTTGTTAATCATTTGACTTTTTGTTTTTTGTTTATGAAATTTAAGCTTATTTCTACTCAAATTTTCTACCATATGTGCTCCATCTTTTCTACAATGTATCCATCTTTCCTTAAGAAAATAGGTGAATACTAACCAAATTTCAAAAACAAAAACAAGCTTTTGGAAGCTACTTTTTCGATTCCAAATTTTGGTTTTGTTTTTTAAAATAGGTAAGATGTAGATATCCAAATAAGAAAAAAGCTATGGTAAAGTAATTGTTGGAGACTTGAATTTCAAAAACAAAAAATAAAAAACAAAATAGTTATCAAACGGGGCCTAAGCTAATACAACTCAGCCTACCCCTTCTAATACTTACCTATAAACGAAAAAAACGTGATAATTTCAAAGCAAACACAACCCAAATCTTTAAAATCATTACAAAAATGCAGAAAACTAATTTAAAAATTCATAGGAAGGAACCAAAAAGGAAGAACAGCTAGAATTCGAAAACCAACTTGAGAAAAAAGCTGACTACGAGTTCATAAATGAAACTTTCAGCATTTGGTTCAAAAATATGAAACGAGAATTAGAGCAGATAATCTCAAGGCCCAAAAATCACAAACCCATTTCTTGACCAATGCAAGCAATGACACAGAGAGAGCAAAAGTAGAAGAAAAACCTTAATCGAGGGAGACAACGAGTGAGGTGAAGCGATGAAGGAAACCCTAATTGGGAAACCAAGTAATTGCGCTGAAACAGAGTTCACGGATTTAAGAAAATGGGGAAAATGAGAATGAAAGAGACGCAATCTACGGTAGAACAACGATGCGGCTTTGGCCAAATTGCCCTAAGCGATTGTAATGGAGTTTTTTTTTTTTTTTTTTTTTTTTTTTTTTTTTTTTTTATAGTTCAAACCAAGATTTTAACTATTTAAAAATGATAATAATAATTTCGTTATTATTATTTTATTTTAGAAGATTTTTTTTTAATTTAATAATAATTAAAATGTGAAATTTATCCAAGATGATCATTTTTATAGTATAAATTGGGAGAGGAGGAACCTATATAGAGAGGATATTACTGTTCTTAAATAAATAATAGTAAAATACCAATTTTTAGATCAAATGTGAGATCGTTAGAGATGTCGGGCGGGGACGACGAAGGCTTTATCGCCCTCATCCTCGCTACTCATTTCAATTCATCGTAAAATTCTGCGCGAAACAAGGTGGGAAAATCAGACGGAGCTATTCTCCATTTAACTCTTGATCCTTTCTTTTTTTTTTCATTCTTAACATTCTCAGTTTTTAACTCAATTGAGTAAATTTTATATAATTTTTTCAATATTAAAATAAATGTTTATTAATTTTTAATTATTTAATTAATTAAGTAAGGAAAATATTAATCTAAATAAGTACTACTTTATATATATAAATGTGTTTAGAATATATATATATATATAATATTAACGGAGAATTTTTCATCCCCACTCATTTCCATTCACCACCTATTCGGGGAGTCACCGCCTATAGACGCGGAGCCCCGTGGAAAAAATGGACATCTCTAGTGATCATGGTGTTTAATTGAACTCTCACCAAACATTAAAATCAACTTGTTACTAACCCTTCGAGTCGTAGATAGCAAATTTTAGCATAACTTGATTGAAGCCTTCTAATTTTATTGTCATAACTTTTTTTAATATAAACACAAAAATTATATGAAATTAATTTATAAACAGGTGATAAAGCTGATCGTTTTTTAGCTATTGATACTTTATTTTACTAGATTAATATATTGTAACTTGAAACATAGATCGTTGTTTTTTTTTTATGTTGAAACATTCATTATTGTTTCAATTGTCGAAATCTTGTACAAGACAATAATTTGTATAGTCTTCATGGAGTAAATTGATGAAATGAATGATTTTATATGGTGTTCTTGTAAAAAAAATTGAAAATAACATGATTTAATCCTGATTTGCTTGATTGTTCGTTTAATATATATACATATATGTTCTCAGACAATCAAACTAGTTGGTGGTGGTGTGTTGTTTTTTGTTGTTGGCAATTAAACTCAAAATTGTCTTTCAAATCAATTATTGAGACATTAAAATGAGTTTATATATGTTGGGATTAGGGATACACAAAATTGTCCCAACACGAACTTAGTTTAACTGCCACGATGATGTCTCAAAAAAAAAAAAAAACTGCCACGTGTAAATAAATTAAATAATTAAGCCAGTTTCATTATCGTTAATTTTTAGTTTTAAGAAAAATCATACTTGTTGTTTTTTGTTTTAAAAACTAAACATCAAACACAAATTTGATCGATGTTTTCTGGTTTATAAAAATCAAAACAATATTTCATTCAATTGGTTATCTTGTGATAATCCACTATTTTAGTTCTGTTCCTATGTAAAGTTTGTTGATCTTTCTTTTTTTATTTTGTACTAAATAAATAATGACAAACACACAACTTACCGTTTTAGTATTTAAATTTTATGTTTTAATTAAAAAAAATTATCATCAACGATACATTCTATATTTTCTATTATATTTGCACATAATTTCTAAAATAATTTATCTATGATATATAAATTTCTATCACTCATAGAAGTCTTCTATCAACTAGTGATAAAACGAGTGTGATAAAACTCAACAAGTGATAGCTTTATCACTGATTTAAATTTATCAGTAATAAAATTCAATTTTGATTTTTTTTCTACGAATGAACTAGTATAAGTTTTGATTTTGTGGTGTACATAAAAATATTTTACCATTTTTTATTATACATACAAAATCTCCTTTAAATAATAGGTTAAAATTCAATTGTCATGATATATAATTTTATAATTAATATATTATGAAATCAAATCGACCACTTCAACACATAGTCAAATTAAAAAGAGAATAATAAAGATTGTCCATCTCAAATATTACCGACTAATCAAACACATTAATAATGAAAATAATCCAATTGAATCATGTTGTAAGCACTCTGTGTCGTTCTAATATAATTCACTTTACTCATGTTGATGTCAATTTGAATAACATTAGGAAAACTATATAATTCAGGTATATAATTTAGTAAAAAGGGCATTGCCAAACATAATCCATAGTCAAACTGAATTATGAAGTTCAAAACATCAAGAAGCTAAGTACAAAAGGGGAAGTCTTAAGCAAAATCTGAAATTCTGTTTTAGAATTTAAATATTTTGTTCTTTTCTTAAGAAACTAGACAGTTTAAACAAAATTGCACACCCTAGTTTGAATATTGGACTATAAAATTGAAATTATATGTTAGAAATTAAAATATCAAAAACTCTATTTTTCATATTATTTTGAAACATGTTTCAGAACCAATGGATCAAAAACTTGTTTTATAGCCAATTTTAATTTTAGTTAACCTTTGAAAACTTGACCATGTAATTGGCAAAACTGATCATCAAAATAGTCATTATAGTGGTCAAGTCGTTAGGGTGGCCACCAAATGATCAGCATCAATTGCTGTCAAATGAAACAGACATTAAAAAAAAAAAAAAAACTAGAATAAAGATAAAACCCTCCTAAATAAAAGATTCAACATTAGCATTTTTTTTTTAAAGCAATACTTACGTGAGTATGCTTATTGCTTATGTGCCACAAGTTTTTACCATATGTTTATTTTGTTTTTCAATGTTTTATTAATTTTATGTTTTAATGTGTGGTAAAAACTTGTTCCAACAAGCATACTCACTCTATACATGTAGGTAAGTATTAATTTTTTTTTATATATATATATATTTGATTGTCCAGATCAACTTATAAATACTTTGACTATTTTACATGACATATTACACGTTCCTGCGGCATTCAAATGTCGAAAAACTAGCAAATAAATAATTGATAAATAAGTGATTATTATGAATTAAATTCATAATCTCTAAATTCTCTAAGATTCTCGTAATCACTAAATCCTTCGATAGTTAACATTTGAAACATTTTTTTTATGTATTTTGATACACAATTCCTACATATAGATATTATTGCTCTCGAATGAATGAGAGTAAAATATCGATTTTGAAGATAAAACATGTAAAATTATAATATTAAATTAAATTATCATAAATAATAAAATCAATACGGCACCATCTTTTTCATCTATTTTTTTTATACCAATAATGTAATGGAGCAGATAAATAGGGAAAATAATAATAAATTGAAAAGAACGTATAATATATTTCCATTTGAAATGCGGGTTTTAAATTTAAAAAGATCACAACAAACCCGTGGAGGGGAATCCAAGCGAGCAAAATAATATATTATTAATTTAAAAAGAAAAAAGAGAAAAAAAAAAAACAGGGACCAAAGAAAAAGGCTCGAAGTGGTCATATTTGATATGAACAACTCAGCGTAAAAAGACAAAAGCAATGTGGGACCAACTGGGCCCCACCACTCTTTATCCCGGCCCTCCTTCGCCTTTCTACCACCAACCCAATGCCCGATACAAACAACTTTTTTTTTCCTTTTCATTTTTACCAAAAACTATATTTAATTTTAGTTGGGTGTCTTTTATTTTCAAATTGAATATTTAAAAAAAAAATTAAATTATTGATATATTCAAATTAAATATTATTTTAACCATGATTTTAATTCATAGGAGCTATTTTTTTGACATATTTAGGTAGGATTTAGTTTTACGATTTATTAACTCCTTATCGAAAATCTACCTTCAAACGAGTTTTTACCAACTCTTCCTCATTATTACTTTTAAAAATAACTCTAATTTATAATCATTCATTTATAACTATTTAATCATTGTACTAAAAAAAACTACTAAATCATTTATAATCACTAATTTTTAATCATTTATTTCAAATCAATCAAAATAACTCATTTTTAATAATTTCTTTTTTTACTATTAAAAATAACTACTAATTTTAAATCTATATCCAAATAAAATATGACTTTAATTTTTCTATATAAAAATTACATTCAAACAAATTTTTTCCTACAACTCTTAATTTTAAACTATTGAACATAACTTTTTAAGTTAAATCTTACTTAAATATATAAAACAAGCAACCCCGTGCTATTTTATGTAACTAATAAGTTTATTGTTTTAAATATTAAAATATAAAAATTAAACTGAAATTAAATCTTAAATCTATAAACTAAAAATATTTTCCTTCTTTATGTTTTTAAGGTTAATTTAACCTTTTCTATTCTATTTAACAGCATTGTCAAATTCAAACGTTTATCTCAAATCTATAAATTAAAAATGTTTTGTTTTCTTTACTTTTTTAATGTAAAATGATCGCAGTTTAGCTCTTTCTATTTTATTTAGCAACATTGTCAAATTCAAACATTTATCTCTAGATATTTATTATTAATTATGCCATTAAAAATTAGGTTTTTGTTAACGTTTAAAATCATATTTTGGTTCACAAATTGTATTTTTTGTGCAGTTCGACTTGGTTAATTTTAAAAGAATTATATAAAAAGTGATAAACGGATATATTAAAACTCAGTTTGATAATTATTTTGTTTTTCTTTTTTTGTTTATGAAATTTAAACCTACAACAACTACTTTACTATACATCTTTTTTATTTGGATAGTTCCATCTTACCTCTATTTCAATAAACAAAACAAAAATTTGTAAAAAAAAAAAAATAGCTTCCAAAAACTTGTTTATGTTTTTGAAATTTGGTTAGTATTCTCCTACTTTCTTAAGAAAAGATGAATACATTGTAGGAAAGATAGAGTACTGGTAGGAAATTTGAATAGAAATAGGTTTAAATTTTATAAACAAAAAATAAAAAACAAAATGATTACCAAACGAGGTCTAAATTTTTTAATTATGATATTTTGATCCAACGACACATACACTTTATAATGCACACCATTTTGTTTGCAACTATTTAGCAATCTTCTTCTAATGTTTGGTTAAAAACTCATCATATATTTGTTGGTAAGATATAAATTTAGTCCCGTAATTGAACTAAAATTTAATTCTCATGATTTTAAAAATTAGAGTTAAATTCTTATGATTTTAATAAATATAAAATGCAGTCTATATGATCTTAAAAACTATAATTTAATCTCTATATTCTGATAAAACTTAAAAAATAATTTTATCATTTTTAATTGTTGACTAATTAGTACTTATAAGGTAGTTATTTATGTTTCGATGATTAAATTACAAGTTAATTGACTAATATAACAAAAAAAGAAATCATATCACTAATTCATGAATAGTGAATTAATACTATATACAATAATGACTATGTTTTAGGTTTTATAAAACCACAAAAACTAAATTAATTTTCTTCAAATCGTGAGGACTAATTTCCAACTCCATTCGAACCATAATAACTAAATTTTAACTTTTAACTTTATTTGAACCATCAAAACTAAACTTTAGATTTTGAAACAAGGAGCAATAAAACTCCAACTTTCTTACAACATAAGCACTAAACTTATATCATACCTTATATTTTTATTTGAAGATTTTGCATGTATAATAATAAAAAAGATAAAGTACTTTCATCTATAGCACAAATTTAAAACTAATTCATTTATAGTCGAAAATTCAAATTGAATTTTATTACTAATGATAAAATTCAATCAATTAAATTGTTTTAATTCAATCAATAGTAGATTAATTGTATCTCTTATTGAGTTCTATCACTGCAAATATAATTTAAAGGTGTGTTTGGTCCCCCGTTTATGTAAACAGTCGGGTTGGTTATAGTAACTCAACCAATGTTTGCCACACCGTTTATTTTAAACGGTGGTTACCTAAACCTATGTGCCCGTTTATCTAAACCTTACCTATATTACTTTTTGTTACATAACCAGCCCCTCAAACACCATTTATCATAATCTCTGTCATAATAACTTGCCCCTCAAACACCATTTATAATAACCCACCGTTTATTATAACCCACATTTATTATAGTCTTTCGTCTATCATAACCAAACCGGTGCTTCAAACGCACTCTAAGAAATAAAATAGGTTGGTTATTATTAATATTATATAAATATTTATTATTAAGAGAAAAAAGAGATTCCGGTTCCAACACCCGGTGCTGGTTATTCTTTCCTGTCACTTTCTCGCTCTCCTTTTTCTCTCTCTAACCTTTTTTCCTCTCAACCAAACAGTGCCGTTTCTCATCCCCACTCAATTTGGATTTTCCAGGTTCATCTTCTCTCTCTCTCTGTCTCATCTCTGATTTCTTTGTTTCTTTAATCTCCCCTTCAATCGCAATTTCTCACTTGTTTTTGTCTTCATACTCATACGCTTCTCAATTTGTTGTTTCCACATCTTCTCTGCGTTTTTTTTCTCCTACTTTATGGTTGCTTGTAGCTCATTTCCCGTTCCTGTTCATCCCTTTTGGTTGATTTCAGATTGCTAAAGATTCTGTTCGGATATACCCGTGATGGGTTTTCAAGGGTTCACAGTTTCCCTTTGAATTTCTTGGCTGTACAGGAATCTGTTGCTTCCTTATTACTTCACCGCTTTATTTGGGTTTCCCAGTTGAAAATCAGGGTTAGGGATTTAGGTTTTGGGAGTTGAAATGCCTCTGGTGGTGGAGGCGGCAATGGTTTCGGATCCTGTGGATGGTATACAGTATTCGTTTGCTAAGGAGTATAAAGGCCCACCCGTGTCCTATGATCTCCCTCAGGCGCTTCCGATTCACGTCGAGCGGATTCCGGTCGCGGCTGTC
Source organism: Sicyos edulis (assembly GCA_036507275.1). Lineage (NCBI taxonomy): Eukaryota > Viridiplantae > Streptophyta > Magnoliopsida > Cucurbitales > Cucurbitaceae > Sicyos > Sicyos edulis. The sequence continues at coordinate 2,422,417 of CM071855.1, read as the reverse complement.
GTAGCCGAGGTTTCGTTTGCTCATAAGATGTCTCTGCCCGTTGTTCAGCCGATTTTGGCGCAGGATGTTTTGAGTATGAAGTTGTCGAAAGAGTTGGAGCCTGCTGGTGGGAATGGGAAGTCTGTGGTTTCGCCGACGTCTGTTATCGCGTTTGATCCGAGTACTGGGGATAGTCGTAGGTGTCTGTCGAAAGAATCCGAATCTGGGTCGGAGAGAACTGTTTCGCCAACTTCTGTTATTGCCTTTGAGGAGAGAGTTGTGAGTAATCATGGATGCCAATTGTCTGGTGATTTGAGTAGTTCAGGTGCTTTGGAGTTTTCGAATGGGCATGTTGTTTCTGGAGAATTGGTGGATGTTGGCAACAGCTCGAGGGTATTTGACTGCTCATCGATTAGTCAGGGGAATTCTTGTGAGTTATTAGGGGATACTGGGAGTTCTTGCGCGATAGAGTTTTCTGGAAGCTTTAATAAATCTCAGCAAAGCTCATGTTCTTTGAGAGCTTCAAATTGTAGGAAGGACAGCCTAGATTTCAATGATATCCATCAAGTCGACTGGGTCTCTACAGACTCAGTTTTGAGTACGGAATATCCATCTTCTCGGGTTTCATCTATGAAAGTTGTAAGCGAGGAAGGTGGTGATTTTGATGATACATATGATGAAGAGTATAGTCAGGATGTTCCAGAAACTTCGAGAGTAAGAAGGGAACCACTACGAAAAGGAAAGAGAGGATCTTGTTATCGATGCGGCAAGGGGAACCGGTTCACTGAAAAGGAGGTCTGCATCGTATGTGATGCCAAGTATTGTAGCAGCTGTGTTCTTAGAGCTATGGGTTCGATGCCTGAAGGTCGCAAATGTGTTACTTGCATTGGTTTTCCTATTGATGAGTCGAAGCGGGGTAATTTGGGAAAATGTTCCAGAATGCTTAAGAGACTGCTGAATGAGTTGGAGATCCGACAGGTTATGAAGGCTGAGAAGTGTTGTGAGGCCAATCAACTACCACCAGAGTACGTTTGTGTGAATGGGAAACCTTTATCTTTCGAGGAGCTTTCAATGCTTCAAACCTGCCCCAACCCACCAAAGAAGCTAAAACCAGGAAATTATTGGTACGATAAAGTTTCTGGTCTATGGGGGAAGGTGAGTTTAGTTGTTACCTTGAGTTATTTTTTCTTTTATTTGCAACTTGAAACGTATTTCTTCATTATGCAATTAACTCTTTAATCTGTTTGACAGGAAGGACAGAAACCTTCAAAGATAATTACTCCTCATCTTAATGTCGGTGACCCGATCAAGGCAGATGCTAGCAATGGAAATACACAGATTTTTATAAATGGCCGAGAAATTACGAAAGTAGAGGTCCGGATGCTTCAGGTAAATTTTGCAAGTGTAATCTTTGTTTCTAGGGTAAACTTCTAAAATTAATAGAGAATATTTGATCACTGTAGTTGGCTGGAGTTCAATGTGCTGGTAATCCACACTTTTGGGTCAATGAAGATGGATCGTACCAAGAGGAGGGACAGAAGAACACCAAAGGGTACATATGGGGGAAGGTACTGTCTTGTGGAAATAGACTGTGCATTCAACTTTTAGGTTACATTTGTGGCTTTAATTGGTCATATACTTTTTTTAACTTCTTCATTACATTTTAGGCTGGAACGAAGCTTGTATGTGCTCTGTTATCTCTACCAGTTCCCTCTAAATCTTCAACTTATTTAGGGGAACCAGAAAGCAGCCTGGTTTACCAATCTTTTCCTGAGTACTTTGCTCTTCAAAAGTTCCTTTTAGTTGGTTACGATGGATCTGGGACAAGCACTATATTCAAGCAGGTAGTTTCTACTTGGTGAATTGAGTTTGTGGTTCATCAAATGTGTTCCTTTTCATATGTGGTTATTATTATTTTTTTAATGAAATGATTCTCTCGTTTCTTTTCTAGATTTTTATTCTTACAAATAATATAATTGGTTAAAGCCTAAAGGAGTTTCTTTTTCTCCCTTAAAAATATTTCTGAAGAAATGTTGGTAAATAAATTTCAATGAGACCATGCCATTATCACTAAATTTTCGTTGCTATGATGCACCAGCTGGTCATATTTTACCTTTGAGATAAGTGTGTGTACTCTGTGGATTTCTTTAGTCATTCTTAGTTTTTTAATCTTCTTTACGCTATTTGGTAGTCAAATTGAGTCAATGCTTTTGCAGGCCAAAATTCTATATAAGGATGAACCTTTCTCTAAAGATGACCGTGAAATTATTAAGTTGAAGATCCAGAGCAACGTGTATGGATACCTTGGTATAATTCTTGAAGGCCGCGAGCGATTTGAGGAGGAAAGTTTGGCTGAAAGAAGGAGAAACCTGTCTGATGAAGTTGATCCTGCTGGTAGGAGTTATTATTGATTTTTGTATCTATTTAAGGTATTAGACACAGTTACTGTTCGGGTGCTTGCTAGTTACCTTGAACAGAAATTTTGGCTAATATGACACGGGCTTTTTAGATTTAGCATTCAAGTATCTATCTAATGCACAATTAGTGTCTTAATTGTTATTAGTTTTTTGGCTAAAAGCAGGAAGCTCGAGTGTTGATTCTGACAAAACTATGTATTCAATCGGGCCAAGATTGAAAGCTTTCTCTGATTGGCTTCTCAAGACTATGGTATCAGGAACTTTGGAGACTATCTTTCCTGCAGCCACTCGAGAATACGCACCGTTGGTTGAAGAGTTGTGGAATGATGCTGCTATTCAGGCTACATACAAACGAGGAAGTGAGTTGGAAATGCTGCCGAACGTTGCTCATTATTTCCTAGAAAGAGTAAGATCTTATAGCCTTTGCCTCGGACTTGTTTAATTATTGTTTAATCTTGAAAATCTTCTATGTTCCATCAATTTTTGTGTATTGGTTTACTTGTTAAAGTCCGCTGTCTTATGAGCTTTGTAGTTTTTCCTTTCCTACTAATAAACTCAAAAGTTGGCAACTCAATATTAATATGAAGGTCTAGTTTCTTGTTCCCATTATGTCCCAATCCTGCTGCCATTGTATTATTTCATTTATTCTCCATGCAAGTTGTTATTTTTTAAATAAAAAGAAGAAGAAACTCCCAATCTAATTTCTTGTATATTGATTGCCGCTATGGACTTAAATATTCTGTGTTTCTACAGGCTGTAAACATATTGACAACCGATTATGAAGCTTCAGATTCAGATATCCTATATGCAGAGGGTCTTATTTCATCCAATGGGCTTGCTTCTGTGGATTTCTCATTTCCACAGTCTGCACCTAATGATGATATCGACACTACTGCCGATCAGCACAACTGTATGCTTAGGTATGTGATAACGCTTAGAGTTTGATCAATTTATTTATCTTCCCCGAGTACGAGTGCCTTATGCGTTGGCATGCTCTATTCCTTCTCTTATTTTTTATTTCTCAATTGGCTTAGTCCCTGAGGGTTGATTGAAAACTTGGGCTTTGAAGCTACGCTCCCTTCAAGGTCCCAGGTTCGCGACTCACCTTGTGACATTATTCCTTCAATGTCTCCCGGTGTCCAGCCTGAGGACGGGCGTGGTTACCCTTGTTTCAAAAAAAAAAATTGCTTAAGTTTTAGGTTTCCCTATTAAGTAGCTCTTTGTATCTATATCAATAATATTTTGTAAACTGATTTTTTAAGTCTCCAAAGAATGGCCTTGTTGGTAGAGGCTTGAGTCTCCAAAATATATTCTTTTGGAGATCTTAGGTTTGAAATTAGCGGGTGAGCTTAATTGTAAAATTTCTTGTTGCCTCTCGGATCGAAGCCTTGTTTAGTGGGGTGAAACTCTGATTCCTAGCTCTAAAAAAAACTGATTCTTCAGTGTGAACCTTTGAAAAAAATATGAAAAATGAGAATTCTTTATATATCTGTACTCATTTTGATTTGTTTATCAGGTATCAACTTATTAGAGCCCATGCTAGAGGAATTGGCGAAAATTGCAAGTGGCTGGAGATGTTTGAGGACATTGGGATTGTTATATTTTGTGTATCTCTGAGCGACTATGATCAGTTTACCATTGATGGAAATGGGGATTCTGTGAATAAGATGTTACTAAGCAAGAAATTCTTTGAAAGCTTGGTTACTCATCCCACCTTCGATCAAATGGACTTCCTTGTATTGCTGAACAAATACGATACATTTGAAGAGAAGATCGAACGGGTACCATTAACTCAATGCGAATGGTTCGACGATTTCCATCCATTGGTCAGTCGCAACCGCTCTTCTAACAGCCAGAACAATATAAACAGCAGCCCCTCGCTAGGGCAACTCGGTTTCCACTACGTTGCTGTAAAATTCAAAAGACTCTTCACCTCATTGACCGGGCGGAAGCTATACGTCTCGCCTGTGAAGGGTTTAGAGCCTTACAGTGTTGATGCAGCTCTTAAATATGCAAGGGAGATAATGAAGTGGGATGAAGAAAGAACGAACTTCAGCTTGAGCGAGCACTCGGTCTACAGCCCAGACGAAAGCTCGTTTTCTCACTAGTGCTCTTTAGATCAGGGGTGTGTAGCGCTCTATACCAATACTAAATTGATGCTATTGTACATATGATAGCTTCGTAAATGAACAAGATAAGCCTGTTCTTTCCACGAGCAATGTAAGTTTGCAAAATACCATTTGGTAGTGGCAAAGGATTAGAGTTCAATTTTCAATATTATATTGAGCCTTTTTGAAGTAGGTTTTCAGAACTTCCTGTGTATTGTAACTTGTCTTATTGGAACATCACTTAGAAATGTTTACATCCAATGTATATCATACAACTTCTGAAATATGTAAACTTCTCTACTTGAGTTTTGTCGTAGCAAGTGCAAACAAGAGTTGAGCTCAATCTGACATAATATATAATAAGATTCGAAACTCTCATCCTAAATATTATTGAATTCAAAAAGTAAATGAGCGTGTTTATAGAATAGATCTCAACCATTTGAACTCTTAAGCATTGAAGCGGCAAGGGTACATAATAATTTTACAGCCAAATTATGCAAACATGAAGAAACCAAGAGGAAGGTTCAGATGCTGAATGCAAAATACAATGCATCATCCCTCTTGCACCAATTTTGCCTTTTATTCATGTTGAGTTATATCTTTGCGGGTGATTTTCACGTGTAATTCACTGCAAATGTTATCCGAATCAAGGATGAACTCAAATGTACATATGTCATCTACTTTCAAACTATTCGCCCGGAAGAAACTAGCCCACCCTGTGGTCAAGGCAAACCGACGACGGCTAGTTGGTCTTGCTATGACTAGCCATGACCTGCCCATTTCGTCTATAACAACCACATTCAGCTTCATCGAGATGTTATATGCAACCACCACTGGTTTAGGAATATGCTGCAATCATAATCCATTTCATTAGAAAGACCAAATTTGTGAAACTTGCAAAGAAGAAAATGGTAGGTTCTAGAATAAGGGTATATTAGTAAGCATTTGAAGAGTTTGTTAGGGTATTTGGTTGATAAATAGATGGTGTGGACAATGAGAAATATGAAAGTTTGTCGCCATTTTGGTATTTAGGATCGAGACTCTCGAGAGGGAGATTCTAGGTACCTTTCATCTTGGTTTATCTTATATTTCGGTTACTTTTATATGGTAATAGAGTTTGGATCATATCAGAAAATACTGGACAAAATTGCAAATTATACCCCCAGTGAGAAAAAAATGATATATTTCCATGGGTGAGGTCATTATAAGATTATAAAAACAAGCACCTTTAAAGATTTTACATGGAAACCTTAATGTGGCAGATATCAATGTTTAAGCTAAATTTTCAACTATTGCCCTTTATTGTTTTCATCAAACTGCCAAAATGCTACAATATTGCTATCAGGATTCAGGTCGATAAACTTACAATGGCATTATGTGACCAATGCTTAACTATGTGCTCGAAGGTCAGCGACTTCGTCGATATGTGATTTGCAGTCTTCGAAGGGCCAAGTTCAACAAGATTTGTTGCTGATCTTCTCCTTGATTTAGGGGCAGTGGCTGTAAAGCACCCAAAAAATTAGGGCATTTAGATACGTCTATACATAAAACAGTGAAGTATGTTAGAAAAGAAGTGTGATGAATGCTTGTCACCGGAACTATCACTGGATCTAACGTCTGGATCATTCCTTTTGCAATGAGTTAATAATGCACTATAATCTTGCTCGGATCGGGGCTCGTATTTTACTTTCGGTTCCAGGATAAGACTACCAGTTCCTGATACCAGCTTCTTACTGCATCCATTCTTGCTAAATATCTTAACATCAAACATATGACTCCCATCAAACTGGAAAACTAAAAAATCTGCTGGTTTTAAGCAGTGTCTGTCAACAAATTCTTGCCAGCCATTCTTGAAAAAGACTTTGTTATTCAGTTCTTCCAAGGTAACATCCCAAAATTTTCCACTTTCATCTCTGAGGACAGCTTCACTTGGTATGATTCCATTTAAGTACTTCACAAAAGCAGATGGTATACTCTATAAAATTCAAGATCATGAACAAAACATAGAGAAATTGGTTACTATTATACCTTATGTACTTTAAAGATGAATATATCCATCCATAACCTGTAATGCAAAACTTTTCCCCGGTAACCATAAGCGCGCTTTCTTTAAGAAAAATGAAAGAACAAAAAAATCGACAGGCCTTTCCTAACAATTTTACTTACAAATCAGAGAGCAAGGTAATAGAGAATGATTAGAGAGCTTCCCACCTCTCCTAATTCTCACTCGAGAATAACCGCAAACAAAACAGCAAAAAGAGAACCTCACCAACACAGGAATTCAGCTATATAGCACAACCTCCATGGCCTTCTTCTAACTAACAAAAATACTTTGGCCCCACGAAACACGAAAACCTTCTTATTACACATCCTCCCCTTTCCCATTTGCTTACATGTATACATTTACGTAATTTGGGGCCTATCTAAACCCCGCCAGATATTCCTAGTGGCCACCTACTTAAGAACTAATTTTCTACAAGCTTTTTTGACATTCAAATGTTATAAGATCATATGGTGTGTCCTGTGAAAATAGTTAACGTATATAAGTTGGCCCGAACACTCATATATAAAAAAAGAGAGCAAAAAAGCGCTATTACTTCGGAGTAAGACATGGGAAGAAAGGAAGGCAAACAGAAATTAATGACTGGCACAATAGAAAGTTGGAGGCAGGCGGGCGATTGGCTTAGATCAGATGCAAGCAAGCTCAGTCTCAATATGTGCATTACGAAAGGAAACAAATAGAAATAAAGGAGTTAGAGACCACTCAATAAAAACACACACACACACATGAAAACATAAGACAACTCAACCTATCGAGTAAGGATGGTTCGAGTACTCATAGGATGTAGCTCCAATGGTCAAGAATAGGAAACAGAAGTATATTGCAAAAGGATTTGAACACAAAAGGCCACTCAGGAGGAGTTGAAATATTCCAAACTCCAAACCTCTTTCCAAGACCCTTCTACACCAGTAACAGTACATACTTATTTCTTCATTTTCAAACAAACAACTCTGTAGAATATGGTTCACATCCTAAGGCAGAAGCTTGTAAAGATTACACTAAAGAGGCCAAAGCAGAAAAAAAAAGGGAATATTTCTAAATAAAGTCCAAGCTGTTATCTCTCTTCACTGCAACACACTAAAGAGAAAAAAATCTTACCCATTTAAGAAAGGAGAAAAACAATCAGTAGTATTGATAAAATAACAAGACTAAAATGAAAAATTAACTCTGGACAAAAAGAGGAGCATTTTAACTGTGACTCCTATCATATTTGATTTTCATGGAAACCTCGAGACAATTAATACGGAGGTGGCTACCATGAATTGAACCACAACCTTTTGATTTTTCAAAACTCTCTCGGCCACTAGGCGAACCCATAATAGGTTGGGCATTTTGACATGATATCCATCAAAGAATCAATGAAATTGTTTCTAATTAAAAAAAAAGAAAAATCCAATAAAGAGGCCCTTCTTACTCCTTTACCAACCTCACTTTTCTCTGGACTTCAAACCTATAACTCAAACACCATATGGGGGAACTCACAGCATAAAAAACCCCATCAATATTGTCAAACTCTAATTGTTTTCTGTTAAAATCTACACAAAAAAAAAAAGGAAAAGGGTACCCTGTTCTACATTCTTCTATTAGATTTTCACACAAAATCAGAGCATCATTTCTTCATATCTCCACAAACAAACAGAGCAGTTAAAGAGATTGAAAGAGTAAAAAGAGAGAAATACCATATGGTGAGAACTGGAATTGGGAAGAAAAACCTTGAAGAACTCAAGGCTAGAAGAAGAGATTTTGCAGCTGGGATCTGTAACTGCCACTAAACTTTTGGCCATGCTCCACCAAAAACCCTTAAACCCAAATTCAAAAATATCAAAAGAAATGAACTTTGCTCTGATGAATCAAACCCCAGATAGGAACTTGCAAGAACTAAGCCTGCAATTGGGTCACTAGCTTTTGTCAAGAGAAGGCAATTGCTGTTTTTTGGCCACATTCTCAGAAAGGTTATCTTGCCTTGTATTGAAAAGAAGACCTATAGGAGAAATTTTTCCTCAAATATTAATATTTTTTTTTCCTAAGTTCTATAGTGGGGTCTTACAAAAATAAATGAAAAGAAGTTGGTGAATCCATAAAAAGGTTTTCCAGCTGGTTTTCATGCATCATTTTTTAAAAATCAAACCACATTCATTAACAATCCAAGTTCTACTATAAGTCTATAATAGAAGAAGTAAATTTCTCCAAGCAAAGGAATCAATCTTATAATTCATGATGTCCGAGATAAAAGAGAACGTTTCAAGTCTTTATTATTATTATTTCTTTCCAGTTTCTCCTTTTTCAAAAAATTTTATATTGGTTATATAAAGTTTATGTTTTTTTTTTTTTTTTTTTTTTTTTTCATTTAAAAAAAAGAACTTTATTTTTTTGAGTACATATGGAAGGAGAGAGGATAAATATCGATTATTGAGATCAAACTTGTAACGCCGGTGTTGAACTAATTTACAACGAAACAATGAAATTATCGCGTCATTAACCTATTTGGTAAGTTTATGAACTATATAATGTTAAACTTTTAATTCTTTGTTTACCGTTTTGAAATAATTAATTAATTTTTTAGCTTTTAATTTGTTTTTCTTTATTAGTTATTGACATTTAAAATATCTTTTATAACTATTTCAATTTTTTATTTGATAGGTTTATGGGGAAGAAACCCATTCAATACAAAATTAAAAATTTAAGAACTTATTAAATATTTTAAAATTGAAGAGTCTAGACCCCGTTTGATAACAATTTCATTTTTTTTAATTTTTTAGAAATAGGCGTGTTTGATAATCAACTTTGATTTTTATTTTTTAAAATTTTTAAAACATTTTTAAAATATTAGAAGAATTCTAAAAAAAAAAAAAAAACTTTTAAAAACATGTTTTGTTCTTTTTCCTGAAAAATGTTAAAAAAAATAAATTTTGATTGTTTTAAAAACAAAAAATAATTATCTAACGTATTTTTAAAAAACAGAAAATAAAAAACAGTTATCAAACATGTATGAATTTTATTTTTTAAAATAAAAAACCAGAGAAACAAAAAATCGAAATGACTATCAAACAGGGCACAGTAAATACAACCATAAAAAATTCAAGGAATAAATTTGTAACTCACCTTAAATTGTTTAGAAACAAATATTTCTCTCCATTGAAAAAACATTACTCTTTTATCTCATAATCATATTTTACTTGCTCCTGCTGACACTTCTAACTCAACATTCTCAGTTTCTATGAGCTAGATAAATGCCATCATTATCAGATTCATACATTTGAGCTAAGAAAATGATTTGATCCTCAAGAGGAATATTATTGACACTTAGATCCACAAACCAAATAAACAAATAACCAGTTAGCTCATTCACCATCAATCAAGGTCAAAATTTAACATAAGTTTTATTAATAAACATCATTCAACTATTTCTTTTGCTTTAGGAGACATTACATTGTCCTTGTTATTTAGGATGGTGGACCATTGAATCAATTGTCAGCTGCTTCATAGCTCCTTTTTTTGCAAATCTTCCATTGTCGTCGTCATCCTTATTGTTAAATCTTTTTATGTAATTTTCAACGATGTGTTACTGTCTTCTTTTTCTTCATGGGAGGATCCGAACTAATAATCTCATGATTACTACGTCATATAAGATGTCACTAAAACTCTACTCATTTAGCTTCTTTATCGTCTTCTTTATCACGGTTCCCTTCATCGTGCTTTTATTTGATTCAAAACTTCATATCACAAGTAACACATGAACATATAAGAAGTACATATAAAAGTATTCTTTGTAGAATAAACAACCTCATTTTTCAGGATCTGCAGCTTTTACATTTTCCCATATTTTGGAAAGAAGATTCTTTATCATATGTATGTCATAAGCAAAATTTGTAAATACTTTTCTCTATGTTGGCCAGACTTGAAACAATGTGGACATCTCCAATTACTGCAAATCCTTGTTGTCATCAGCAGCATCACTGTTCTGTTCTTGAGCCAATGGTGACTTGCTTTTTTCTTTTGATGGCTCAACTCCTCCAAATGGTAACATAAATGGCATACTCAATTCAGTTTTTGTTGCTATCATGGGCTGAACTTCAAACTAACAAAGAACAAAGAAACAAAACAACAGATGGTCACAAATCAAATTGTTAGGATTTTCAATTACCAACTATATGTACACTGAATGCATATGCAACTATACTTACAGAATCAGATTGAAAAACCTTCTCTGAAAGGTCCTTAAACTCTGGATGAACACTAGCTGCCCAATTGTTCATTCTAGGCGTGCCAAACGACATCCTTTTTGCAAAAAAACTTGTATCTACCGAGAGTAAGGGGATCGTCTCGTATGCCCACACAATTAAGGCGAATGGAAATCCCCCGACCCCAATTGCTGACGCATCATGACTTTTTAATATGGATTTTTTTGCATAATCTATTGTAATCTCGTAAGAGATTCTTCCCCATGGATACCTCTCAAACTGCTCCTTGTCATCAATCAATAACATATGTTCATGATTTATTCCTGTTATTTTTTGCTTACTAAGTATAAACATCTCCAGCATGTATAGCTTTGCCATTTTGACAACATCTTTATTTTTCCCTTTATCCATTTCTACAAAGACCTTATGTAGTTTTGTCCTTGTAATAGTTTTCTCACCACCAAAATACTTCCGATTAAACTTAGCTTTCTGAATTTTGGACATATCAATTGCTGGTAACTCTTCACAATTCAGTCCTGTTATTAAGGCGAAATCCTTAATCCCGAATTTGTGAATTCTACCCTCTAGGTTGAACCATAGTTCATTACGTTTCTTCGAGCTACATTGACGTCTAATCAAATGATAAAACAGTTGGGACGAGAACTTGGTGATATTGAAGTCTAAGAAATTTCCAAAACAGCTTCTCTTGAACTTTTGTAGTTGTCTTTCATTCAGCATATTCTTTATAGTTGAGATAACATCCGGCTTACCATGCAAATTTATCCGTTGAGTAGTCGACCATTTACTTTTCGGTAATAATAACGGATACTCCTGTCATCACCACATAAACAAAAGCAAACATTAAAAGCTATAAAACATTTTATGAAATAAAAAAGAATGTAAATACATGCCTTATAAATGTCCAACTCTTTATCATGTTCAGAAAGTGTTAAAAATATTCTTGAGTTTGTTCCCTTCTTTGCTCTTTTTATTCTGTTACCATCTTCATCCTGCTTTTATATTAATAAAAAAAAATATATATAACTAAGAGTATATAGACATTAAAATTATACAAACCAAGTTTTTTTTACCGCAGATTGTTCTGAAATCTTCTTTTGCTTCTTTTCCTTTTTTGCTCTTTTTATGCTATTACAATCTTCATCCTGTTTTTACATTAATGATAAAAGAAGAATCTTATTGTTTAACTAAGCGTAAAGATACATAAAAATTATATACCAACTAACTTCTTTTTACCGTAGATTGTTCTGCAATCTTCTTTTGCTTTGTTCCTCTTTTTATTCCGTTACAATCTTCATCCTATTTTTGCATTAATAAAAAAAAAAAAATCCAATTATTAAAACTAAGAGTAGATAGACATTTAAATTATGCAAACTAAACTGTTTTACCGCAAATTGTTCTGAACTATTCTTTTGTTTCGTTCCCTTTTTTGCTTTTTTTATTCTTTTACAATCTTCATCCTGCTGATACATTAATTAAAAAAAAATCCAATTGTTTAAACTAAAAGTAAATATACATAAAAATTATACAAACTAAATTTTTTACCACATAATGTTCAGAAAACTTCTTGTTTTTCTTTATTCTCACATCTCTCGTAGAATCTTGATCAGTATAAATATATGAAGTCCCATCACTTTGTTCTTCCTATCATATATATGTTTCATCAACATGTCAATAATAAATAATTTGAAAGTTTATACACTTTTGAATTGGAATCTACCCTGTCAAAGTTTGTCGTGCCTCTAAATTTGTTCTTTTTCTTCTTTCTGGTAGCTTTGACGGATTCATGAGATTGTTCTCGTTGTTCAGTATTATTCTTTTCATCAAATGAATTCTCACCAAACTGTTTCATTTTTTTGGAGCAAGTAAGTACATCTGAAATCTATAAACAATGGTAAAATAAAGTCATGCATTTACCACATTAGTATCCACATTAGCTGATTTGGCAGGGGATTGTTCTTGCATTTCAATATTATTCTCTTCCTCAAATGAATTGTCGCCCATCTGTTTCAATTTTTGCACCAATTAAGAATTATATACAAGAGTCATAAGGAATAGTAAAATAAAAGTCATATTTACCTCAATATTATCCATATTAGTAGATTTTTGCTAGAGATTGTTTTCGAGTGAAATTCACCGTTTTTTTTTTGCAAAGATTAGAGTGAAGATTCCCCCTCGAGGGCCGGGTTCCCCGCGAGAAATTTTTTCCCATTTTATTTTTTTCCTTTTTATAAAAAATTGTTTTGATAATATTTTCAAACAATTATTTTTAATGTGAAAATATCTATTAAGTTTCAACTAGATACTTAATTATTACAAAAAAAATACTCATTAAATAAATATCTTTACTAAAAAAAAAAGATCTTATCTAAATATTAAAAGTCTAAAAAAGGGAAGAAAAAAAAATTAAATAAAATAAATAGAAAATATAAACGAAACGAGGATAAAAATAACACGGAAGAAGAATACACAGTCTCGTCTCTGTTTAGCTTGCAGGGAACTCTTTTTACCCCCACTCTCTCTCCCATCCCCCATCCTAATAGGAATGTGCCCCACAAGAAAAATGAGTATCTCTAAGTGATAAGTAAATCTAAAAGTCATAAATAATAGTAGATAAAAGACATATAGATATTTACCTTCATAGTATTCATATCAGCCAATTTTGCATGACAACGTTCTTGTTGTTCAGTATTATTCTTGTCATCAAGTGAATTACCACCAACCTATTTTCAGTTTTTGCATCAAGTAAGAAGTATAACTAAAATTCATCAACAATCATAAAATAAAGTCGTGGATTTACCTCAACCGTATCTATATTAGCTAATTTTGGAGGAATTTGTTCTTGTTCAATATTATCTTCTTCATCAAATGAATTTCCACCAACCTGTTTTCAAATTTAATTTTGCAGCAAAGTAAGAAGTATATTTAAAATTGATAAGGAATAGAAAAACTAAGTTAAACATTTACTTCACTAGTATCCATATTAGCTGATTTTGCAGAAGATTGTACTTGTTGTTCAATATTTTTCTCTTCATCAAGTGAACTCCCATCAAGCTGTTATTTGTTTTTGCCACAAGTGAGAAGTATATATAAAAGTCATAAACAATGGTAAAAGAAAAGTCATATTTACCTCAGTAGTATCCATATTAGCTAATTTTGTAGGGAATCGTTCTTGTTGATTAATATTATTCTCTTTATCAAATGAATTCTCACCAAACTGTTTTTAGTTTTTGCAGCAAGTGAGAAGTATATCAAAAAGTCATAAACAATGATAAAATAAAAGTCATATATTTACCTCATTTGTATCCACATTAGCTGATTTTGCAATATTATTTTCTTCATCAAATGAATTCCCATCAAGCTATTTTTTCAATTTTTGCACCAAGTAAGAAAATATATCTAAAAGTCTTAAAGAATGGTAAAAGAAGTCATGTATCTACCCCAGTAGTATCCACACTAGCTGATTTGGTACGAGATTGTTCTTGTTGTTCAATATTGTTCACTTCATCAAATGAATTCTCATCAAACTGTTTTTCAATTTTTGCATCAAGTTAGAAGTATGTCAAAGATTCAACAATGATGGTAAAAGAGAACTAATATAATTACCTCAGTAGTATCCATAATAGCAGATTTTGTTGGCCATTGTTCTTGTTGTTCCATATTAGTCTTTACATCAAATGAATTTCCACAAAGCTGTTCGATTTTGCATCAAGTGAGAAATATATCTAGGAGCCATAACCAATGGTAAGAGAAAATTCATATAATTACCTCAGAACAACCCATATTAGCTACTTTGATTGGGGATTGTTCTTGTTGTTCAACATTAGTCTCATCATCAATTGAATTCCCACTAAGCTGATTTTAATTTTTGCATAAAGGTGAGAAGTATATCTTAAAATCATAAAGATGATAAAGTAAAAGGCATATACTTACCTCAGTAGTATCTCTATTCACTAATTTTGTTGGGAATTGTTCTTGTTGTTCAATATCCATCTCTTCATCAATTGAGTTCTCACAAAACTGCTTCAATTTTTGCATTAAGTGAGAAGTATATCAAGGAGTTGTAAACAATGGTAAAAGAAAATTCATATATTACAATTACCTTAGTACTATCTATATTATCTGATTTCGTTGAGGATTGTTCTTGTTGTTCAATATTAGTCTCTTCATCAAATGAATTCCCACCAAGCTATTTCAATTTTTGCATAAAGTGAGAGATAATATGGTAAAAGAAAATTCATATAGTTTTAGCTGATTTTATTGGGGATTGTATTTATTTAATAGTAGTCTCTTCGTCAAATGAATTTCCACCATGCTATTTCAATTTTTGCAGCAATTAAGAAGTATATCTTACATTCATAAAAACGATAAAGTAAAAGTCATATACTTACCTGAGGAGTATCTATATTAACTAGTTTGGTTGGGAATTGTTCTTGTTGTTCAGTATTAATCTCTTCATCAATTGAATTCTCACAAAACTGTTCAATTTTTTTCATCAAGAGAGAAGTATATCTAGGAGTCATAAACAATGGTAAAAGAAAATTCATATACTTACCTCAGTACTAACCATACTAGCTGATTTCGTTGAGGATTGTTCTTGTTGTTCAATATTAGTCTCTTCATCAAATGAATTCCCACCAAGCTGTTTCAATTTTTGCATAAAGTGAGAAGTATATCTAATTGTCATAGATAACGGTAAAAGAAAATTCATACAGTTTTAGCTGATTTTATTGGGGATTGTACTTGTTTAATAGTAGTCTCTTCGTCAAATGAATTTCCACCAAGCTATTTCAATTTTTGCAGCAATTAAGAAGTATACCTTACATTCATAAAAATGATAAAGTAAAAGTCATATACTTACCTGAGGAGTATCTATATTGACTGATTTGATTGGGAATTGTTCTAGTTGTTCAGTGTTAATCTCTTCATCAATTGAATTCTCACAAAACTGTTCAGTTTTTTTCATCAAGAGAGAAGTATATCTAGGAGTCATAAACAATGGTAAAAGAAAATTCATATACTTACCTTAGTACTATCCATATTAGCTGATTTCGTTGGGGATTGTTCTTGTTTTTCAATATTATTCTCTTCATCAATTGAATTCCCAGCAAGCTGTTCAATTTTTGCATCTAAGTGAGAAGTATATCCATGAGTCACAAACAATGGAAGAAGAAAATTCATATATGTACCTCAGTACTATCCATATTAGCTATTTTCGTTGGGGATTGTTCTTGTTGTTCAATATTAGTCTCTTCATCAAATGAATTCCCACCAAGCTGTTTCAATTTTTGCATAAAGTGAGAAGTATATCTAAGTGACATAGATAATGGTAAAAGAAAATTCATATAGTTTTAGTTGATTTTATTGGGGATTGTACTTGTTTAATAGTAGTCTCTTAGTCAAATGAATTTCCACCAAGCTATTTCAATTTTTGTAGCAATTAAGAAGTATATCTTACATTCATAAAAATGATAAAGTAAAAGTCATATACTTACTTGAGGAGTATCTATATTGACTGGTTTGGTTGGGAATTGTTCTTGTTGTTCAGTATTAATCTCTTCATCAATTGAATTCTCACAAAACTGTTCAATTTTTTTCATCAAGAGAGAAGTATATCTAGGAGTCATAAACAATGGTAAAAAAAAAAATTCATATACTTACCTCAGTACTATCCATATTAGCTGATTTCGTTGGGGATTGTTCTTGTTGTTCAATATTATTCTCTTCATCAATTGAATTCTCACCAAGCTGTTTCAATTTTTGCATCTAAGTGAGAAGTATATCCAGGAGTCACAAACAATGGTAGAAGAAAATTCATATATGTACCTCAGTACTATCCATATTAGCTATTTTCGTTGGGGATTGTTCTTGTTGTTCAATATTAGTCTCTTCATCAAATAAATTCCCATCAATCTGTTTCAATTTTTGCATCAAGTGAGAAGTATATTTAAGTGTCATAAAAAATGGTCAAAGAAAATTCATATATATACCTCAACATTAGCCATATTAGCTAATTTTATTGGGGATTGTACTTGTTGTTGAATAGTAGTCCCTTCTTCAAATGAATTTCCACCAATCTGTTTCAATTTTTACAACAATTAAGCGGTATATCTTAAATTCATACAAAACTGTTTCTATTTTTGCATCTAGTGAGAAGTATATCTAGGAGTCATAAAAAATGGTAAAAAAAAACTCATATATTAACCTCAGTACTATCGATATTAGTTGATTTTGTTGGAGATTCTTCTTGTTCAATACTAGTCTCTTTATCAAATGAATTTCCACCAAACTGTTTCAATTTTTGCATCAAATGAGAAGTATATCTTTAAGTGTCATAAACAACGGTGTTCCCAAAAAAAATGTCATAAACAATAGTAAAAGAAAATTCATATATTACCCCAGTAGCATCCATATTAGCTGATTTTGTTGGAGACTGTACTTGTTCAATATTAGTCTCTTCATCAAATGAATTCGCATGAAGCTGTTTCAGTTTTTGTGTCAATTAAAAAATATATCCAAAAGTCACAAAAATGATAAAGTAAAAGTCATATACTTGCCTCAGTAGTATCTATATTAGCTGATTTCATATTGTCTTCTTTATGTGTTAGAAGTGGTTGATACCCTAAATATATTATTTCTTGTGATTGACTAGGAGGTATTTCAATTTCCTGTTGCATTTAAATCATTAAAGAATAGTTATAAATCTTATTTATTCATAAATCGTAAATGCTAATGTACTTGTTACCATGTCCATATCAGCTCCTACACTTTGATTATTCTCTTGAAGGACATCTTCTTGAAAATATTGATCATTTTGTTGACCAACAACTTCCTATGAATAATATAAAGTTTAAAGATCATCCAAAAAAATATATCTTAATAAAATTCCAAGAAATTCAAAAGTATATAAAAAAGTCATAAAGAATGATAATGTAAAAGTCATATACTTACCTGACTAATATTCATATTAGCCGATTTCATATTGTCTTCCTTATTTATTTGAAGTGGTTGATACCCTAAATATATTATTTCTTGTGATTGAATACTTGGCATTTCATTTGTCTGTTGCATTTAAATCATCAAAGAATAGTTATAAATCTTATGTATTCATAAATTGCAAATGTTTTACTTGTTACCATGTCCATATCAGGTCTTTCGCTTTGGTTACTCTCCTGAAGAACATCTTCTTGGAAATATTGATCATTTTTTTGATTAGCAGCTTCCTATGAATAACGTAAATGTTAATGATCATCCACGAAAATATATTTGAATAAAATTCCAAGAAATAATTCAAAAGTAGATTTAAAAGTCGTAAAGAATAATAAAATAAAAGTCATACTTACATCAATAGTACTCATATTAGCTGATTTCATATTGTCTTCTTTAACTGTTTGAAGTGGTTGATACCCTAAATATATTATTTCTTGTGATTGACTAGGAGGTATTTCATTTGTCTGTTGCATTTAAATAATTAAATAATAGTTATAAATCTTATTTATTCAATCGTAAATGCTAATGTACTTGTTACCATGTCCATATCAGCTCCTTCAATTTGATCTTTCTCCTGGATAACATCTTCTTCGAGATCATTTTGTTGATTAGCAAATTCCTATGAATAACACACAGGTTAAAAGATCCTCCACAAAAATATTTTTTAATAAGATCCCAAGAAAAAATTCAAAAATAATATGCTCTAACTCTAACTCCAGATGATGATTGAAATTTGCTACAAAACATCTCTCTGCTATGTTCTCGATAAAGGTATTCGTATCTTCCCACTTCTTGATTGATTAGTACCATATAAATAACTAAAATTGTCAAAAAAGTTGTTAGTTTTTCGCTGGTTTATGAAATTTTAGAGTAAAATTAGTATACCAAAGAAAAACATGGAATAAACCAAAGTTTATTTTAATCAAATTGCATGCCAATTTACCACTAGCTATGCTCAATATGCTTCGTATCTTCCCATTCTAAGAAAATTAGTATTTTCCATCTTATGCAATTTCGAAACTCTTGCTTGTTATGATATTGAATTTGAACATGTCATTTAAAGACAAAAATATCAGCATGAAATATTCAAGATTTTGGCACCGAAAATAGGAAACTTGATTTTGGGCTGTAAAAGAATGCTACACTTGATTTTAAACATAAGTTTCCTATATTTCTTTGTAAACACTCTAAAATCATAATGCAAAATCGATATAGTTGCTTCTTTTTCTTTTTTTAGTTGGGAGATTGAACATCAACATTTGAATTGATAAGACTAACAATTTTATCAACATTTTCGTTGGGAGATTGAACGTTGGCATCTGAAATAATAATGACTAGCCATTTTGTAATTCTATAATTTAATTCATGACGCACATAACATGCGAAATATTAGCTCGAAATGAAGATGAAAACGACATGATGGCAAGGATTTAAACTCAGGATCTTTCTTTTCATATATACTGAATCACCTTTAAAATTCACAATGTTTAGATACAAAATATATTTTTCACAAAAGAGAGAGAGGGACTTATCTAATCTTCCCTTTTTTTAAAAAAGAAACCACTGTACAATGAAATTTTGGTTATGTTGTATGTATTCTTCAGCGCAGAGCGAGACAACAGCGTGTAACTTTGACATTCAATTGACTGCAAATGTTTCCCCTTTCAAGAACAAACTCAAACTCACATGTGTCATTTATTCTCAAACTATGACCCTCGTAAAATTTCGACCACCCAGTCGTAACCGAAAAACGGTTCTGGCTGGTCGAACATACTGCTACTGGCCACAACTTCCCTTCTTCATCTCTAAGAACTATGTTTGTCTTCACTGTGATGTTATGATCCCTCACCATGCGTCCAGAAATATACTGCAATTTAATTCAAAGCCAACGTCATCACTTCAACATCACTGAAACTTCCAGACAAGCTAGCCAGCTTGTGCGCATCTCAACTATTGTCATGAGATATACTGTCTGATCCTAAAACATTTGGATGTCAAGGAAACAAGTAGGAAATTAATTCCTAAGTAGGTGACCACTATGAATTGAACTTATCACCTCTTAGTTACTTAAACTCCTTCAGGACCACTAGGCCATGATGGTTTCTATAATCTCAATAGTAGCTCAAATGGATATGCAGACCCTTTCTATAGACATTTGTAGAGTATATGTTTTGAAACTTGTAACTTTTGAGTTAAATAGTGATTTGTCGTTGAAATATTCAAAGTTTGGAGACCTGAGTTAAATCCTTGCCGTGCCATTTTCTCATCATTTCTTACTCATAATACATGTTTAGGCTTCATGAATAAAATGGTATCATAATCAAAGTCAATTTTACCTATTGACAGAGATATATAGTTAGCCTCTGCTTACTATAATTAGTTCATATGATTCTCAGCTATCACAGTATTATTGTAATCAATACTTCTTAACAAGGAAAGAAGTTTGGAGAGTAATACTCACAATTGTCTTGTTTGACCAACGTTTCATTGTTCGCTCAAAGACAGGCCCTTTTGGGTCAACATTTTCTACCGCTTTTGAGACATTACGAGGCCTTCCACGTTTTGATCTTCTTGGTTTTTGAGCTGTCGCTACAAGCACAGTTGAGAGGATTCATATTTGGATTCATGAGGAACAAAACTTGTTTGAGACCATATCACATTTCTTGTATCTTTGAGCTTGAGAAAAAGAATAAAAACAACAGTTTCGATGTTCAAAAGATAAAGAGAATCCTTTTGTTTTTTTGCATTGAACATGAAATTTATAAGCTGAAAACAACGGATATAACAAAAGTTTTGGAAATTCAGAAACAACACAAAAAACAAGAAACCGTTTTTTGGTCTTTTGTAAATTTTGGATACAATTTTGTTACATATTTCAAAAACTGAGAAACAGAAACGTGACAAACAAAACACGACCAAAAGCACTTATTTTCACAAAACATTATAAGATAGAATAGACATCCATATCAAAACCAATTGATAATGAGTGAAGTAGACCACCTATCATATAAATGTTAAGACCTCTCTCCATCTTTCCAATGTGAGAACCTCAACATGTCCTTTCAAGATGGTATATTTTTTTAGTTCATCAATCTTAAATCGGAAACCAATTTCATTTCTATAGGACTGAATATTCGTTTCAGTTTAATGGACTTTGATACCATATTAGATAGTATGAACATTATTTATCTTAAAACCAATTGGTGATGAGCAAAGTGACCCACCTATCTTATAAATACTAGGAGCTTTCTCCACATTTGCAATGTGGGACCCTCAAGTAACAAAAATACATAAATAAGAAGAAACCAAAGCACTATAAACTAGACCCCAAGTTGAGATAGGGAAAAAAGAGAAGTACTCACTTGAACTAACTTGTGATCGCTTCCTTTTGCTGGGAATTGAGGGCTTGGGGTCTTCTTTCTCAATCTCATCTTCATATTCTTCTTTGACCTTCAAAATTGGATGAACATTACCAGAAACTCCAACCACAGTATCCAAAGTTGGAACAGAATTATCCTCCACAATTGGAACAGAATGAGCAGATTCTGCTACCACTGCCTTCTTGCATCCATTTTTACCAAATATCTTCACATCAAATGTGCAATTCCCATCATATTGGAAAACTAAAAAGTATCCATATTTTAAAAAATGGTAATCCACAAAAGCCTGCCAGCCATTCTTGAAATACACAAGTCCATCCTCTTTTTCCAATGTAACGCACCATGATTTTCCTGTATGATCTTTGATGGTAGCTTTTTGTGGAAATGTTCCATTTAAATGCTTCAAAAAAGCTGGTGGTATGCTCTGGAAATAAGAGATAGGGAGTGAAATTTTTGTAACTTGTAAGCAGTAAGCATATAATAAAACAAAACAACTTTACACAAAAAACATATCATACATGTCAATTTAGGATAATCAATGATTTATATGAGAATAAGATTTTTTTTCCTTCTGGTCCACAAACATCAAAACCCTCCCCACAAAAATATATTATCAATGAGTTACAACGATTAAAACAAATATTGGTAACATTAGTCGACTGACATTATTGATGGATTAATAACATGAGATCTATGGTTCCAGTTCTTCAATCTCTTATTATACTTAAAAAAAAAAGAATATTTCAAGAAAAATAGGGGACAAGAATTAAATGTTTGACTTGACTCAAGCATGACAGAACTGAAAGATCACAAATAATTAAATAAACAAAAAAAAAATCCCTTAGACTATATGCATGTTCATGCAAAATCCAAAAATGATCAATGACTCACAATAAAGCAGTCCCAAGTGTTCTTTCCCCCAATTTAGATCAAGAAACAGAGCCATCTGTCCAAATCAATCAAATAGGGAAAATAAAAAGCACCCAACTCTCCCTTGCACTCTAGTCCCTAAAAGGCAGCTCGGTTGGTTGAGGTTATGGACTTCAAAATATGCTACGTCACTAATTTGAGACTACTAAAAAAGCTTAAACTAGAAAACTCTTTACGTATCTTGGGTCGAGGTGTTTTCCCCCTTTTATAAATGCTAGGAAGTCCAATCCTCGACATGCTACTAAAGATTGTTTCTTTTGAGTTCACCAATCCCAGAGATCAAATTCCAATTTCTTTTTATTAGACTTAATACCCATTTGAATTTAACGAGTCGAATAACATATTATAGAGCACGAAGTATAATCGAAAAAAGGGGAGCCCACTAAATTCAAAAGCCAGGGCCCAATGCGGATGATTAAACAGAGAAAGATAAGGGGAGAAATCCCAATTACCAAATGCTGAGAGCCGGAATTGGGAAGAAACACCTTGAAGAACTCAAATGTGATTTGATTCATACTTCCATGCGAAGAACAGAGGGTCAATTATGGCACCCAATAATTTGCAGAAAAAATGAAGAACATAGAAAAAAAGGAATTTAAAGAAGATTGGGGCTTCCAAAATTCTGGAACGAAGAACAATGGATAAGTGACGACACCACATGTGCATGCAAGTTTCCGGCTACCACTCAGGTGGGGGCAAATCTTTCTAGGGTTTCGCGAAATTTTCTATTTTCCTCCTTTTATATACTTCTATTTTTACTTTTTTTTTTAAGTACCCGAAAGCGAACGAATACTGATTCGTAATATCGAACGGAAGTGTGACGTTGGTATCGAACTGGTTTACGAGGATATTTGTAATACTCCTTTTAACCGTACTATTATTATTGTAGATGTTTTTTTAATTGCTTTGGGAAAATTGAAATGAATATGGTTCTAAATGGTACATTAACTCTTGTGTGGTATCCTCTACGATCTATTAAAGAGAATGATTTTTTTTTTAATCAAGAGGCTATGAGTTTAAATACGGCCTCTAAATACTATTATAAAATAATTCTTTTATAAATTTATTTAAAAATAAAGTTAGAATTTAATCTCTCTAATTTTAAAAACTAAAATTAATATTTATAAATCAGGGAAAATTAGAATATATATTTTTTAGATCCAATAATTTAGGGTGGAATCTTGAACTTGTAACTTTTTATTTACTAGGTTGAAGCTCCTAGCTAGGCACAATCCCCATGCTCAAACACAAACTCATACAATGCTTCCATCATCGTCTCGTTTGATTGGAATGTTAAGATCAGAGGACTACACTCACTTTTTTTTATTACTTACTTCTTATGCTCGTATTTTTTTTTCATATTAAGTAAGTTTTGTCTATATACAATTAGTAATTAGAATAAAGAAGATCTTAAAGATTTAAGAGGTGATGAGTTCGATTTATGATGATTATTTAAAAATTTATTTTCAACAAATTTTATTAACATCCAAATATTATAGAACAAAAAATTATGTTACGTAAAAATAGTCGAAATATGCATTAAATTAATGTACACGATATAAAAAGTAGTAAATAACTATAACAATGATTGTGTGATTGTATGTATGACATGTAGTGGGCAAAGTATTTCCCTATAGTTGTTGTCATTGTGCTATTGACTTTGGCTGATCAATATCCAAAAAGAATAAAATGCCAAATGAGCTTTTGGTGAATGCATTTCAACAAACCTTTAATTTGGTTTATGTCCCTTTCTATGTTGGGATCATACTTTTCTTATCTTTACATGTATCAATCTCATTAATGCCCTCTATCATATGAATTCTAATTTTATTTCAAACCTTTCCAAATCATCTCTTCCCCATAAATATTACTTATTATTTCAAATCATACAACCCTACCTCAAAAGGAGCATTAAATTGTTTTTTCTTAATGGGAAGTTTCTTTTTTCTTGACTCCATCTCAATTTTGATCTTCAAGTCTTTACCAAATTTTGTTCTATATTAATTTATGAGAATGTTTATCATTTATTATCTTATCTGAAAGCTGTTTTCATTATTTTTAGGCTAGAAAATATGCATTCATTAAAGAAATAATTCAACAAGCGTGCAACTTGCAAGTAGCTATTATAATTTTTAATAGAGGAAGATATTCGGTCAAAGTCAACATCTTGACATGTCCAACATAGATATAAACCAACCAAAAATGACATATTAATCTGGGAGTTGCTAAACAATACAAAAAGTAAACTAAAAGCCAAACCAACTTATTAAATTACAAATTTGGTCATGGTAGAAAGTTGGTTTTAAAAAGAGTTAAAAAACATTGATACCATCTCATAAAAAGTTTCTATCTTTAAAAGTGTTAAATTTAGGACATGATATTTAGTTATCATTAGTTATATTATATTCAATTGGTTTTTTTAAATTATAGGGAACAAACAGATAATTTTATTTTACTATAAAAGACTAAATTTATCTGTATTGGACAAGTTTTGTCATTTAACCTAACAAACAAACCAAACTAGTCTCCTATTCATCTTTCTTTTCTTTTTTTGCAATAAAAAGGGTTCATTATTTATTTTTATTTTTTTTTGAAGTTGTGTAATGAACTCTTCTATGCCATGAAAGTTTTTTTATCATTGTTTCCATGGCCCACAAGCCTCAATGAATGAGGCCCATTGACCAATAATCATCCAAAAGGCAGAAGTGCACTTTCTTTCCACCTTCAAGTTTTTTTAGGTATTGATTGGGATGTTATGGCATCACCTTAACAGAAAGTCTAAAAGTATAATAATGTATCACTACTTTGTTTTGTATATTATTCTAACAACTAATCAAAGTTTACTTTTTTTCAAAAGACTAACATCATCAACAAAAGTGAAAATATCACTAAGATTGCATTTATGCCACCATTTAAGAACAATTTAGGTTGAGTCCGTATTTGAATCACCAATTATAGTAAACGATGGATTAACTCAACCCATGTTTGAATCACCAATTATATTAATCAATGGATTAATGTATAACATCTCGTCCTAACAATAATAACCTTCAAATTGGTTAAAGAAAAACTCTTGTTAAAATAGCCATAATGGATAGGACCGATCAAAAGAGTTTTAAGTAAGAAGTAATAAGTTCAATCAATGATAGTCACCTACCTATAAATTAATTTCCAACAAAATTTCTTGACATTCAAATGTCGTAGGGTCAAACAATATGTTTCGTATTGAAATGTGCATCACATATATTTAAAAAATAAATAATTCTACCTCTCAAATGCATCCTAAGATTTTCCATATAGTTATTTTCAACCTTGAATAGGTACCCTAATAGAAAGAAAAGGTAGAACAGGTAGAAAGGAACCACTCTTTAAAGGAAATGTTCAAAGTCAAACAAGTCTTTGCCCTACTCTCAGATTACCATTGACTGTGGAAAAATACCAGCAAACTCAAAGAGAAAAACACAGAATTGAAAATGAGAAATGTTGCTGAGCATCAGCTAAATACAGCAGGCATAATGATTCTAAACTAAACTTCTTTTACACAGGTTCAAGAATTTGACCTTCTCTCGAGCTATTGTACCAGCAAAATCGCAGTGCAGTGGCTGCTCGAGATAAAACGATTTCTCCAGAGCCCAACCTAGCAATAAACTCAAAAAGAGAACAATCCAAGTAAATATAAGTATGAATCAACAAATTCATATGCCTGTGCTGGGGAGCTGTAAGTGTCGATCGAAGCATCCGAGAAGCGTGGGAAGATAATAGATAATGCACTATCCATCGTTTCGTGACACCCTTAAGTTTATTTCTTTGAGTAATCTCCCTTGTTTTATGACATAATCTTGAAGCTGAACTTAAGACTGATTTGGATATTATACTTCTGATTCTTCTTGAACAGTAGGAAGAGCCCCCTCTTTGATAAAGGTTGGATTAAGAAATTTTGCTACAAAAGCCCATAATCTGTAGACATCTTCGAAATTGGTCAAAAATCCCAGAGAAGCTGTCACGACTTGGACACGCATGAACCCGCTCTTTCCACCAAGCTTGCCATTTTCCATTGGTCTGCAAAGGGTAGTCTCTTCTATGCTCCACCCGCTTTTCTGATGCCTTGAATTGTCGCCCATGCGTATGTGACTTAGGAAACCGATGCCTAGAGATATACCTTCTCTTTCTGCCAGCTTCTGTACAATTTCTGGGTTGATTAGCCCCACAACTTTGCCCCTCACATTGAATGCTAAGGCAGCACCCCTTTCGTATTTTATTTTGGGACCATAAATTTGTACAAGATTTGATTTGCTACTTTCATCCGAATCAGGTAATCGAAGTTGTAGTAGTGATGTGACAAGCCAATTGATCAGAAATCTTAGTCTGAGAGTAGTCTTATTGAGGCCCAATAAGTCAATATGATCAATATGGCGGCATATTATCTCAGGTTCTCTCCTGTCCCAATCTTGCCCATCACCATGATCACCGTCGCTGGTACCGTCATCGTCATCAAAGCTAGTCACAGATGTTTCACCTGGGTCCAAATTACAACTCTGGTGCTCTTTGCCATTATCTTCAATTCCAAAAGATACTCTTCTTCCCTTGTTCTGCAGTTCAGATTCATCTACTCCGAAAAACCTACCACCGGAAAATCTATTCCCCCGGCATCCCAACAACCTAAATTCTCCTTCAGTTTCCCGTCTTATTGCACTCTCCTTAATCCCCGGGCAGATCTCCGAGCTCAGACCATTCTCTAGGGTAAGGGGCTGGGAGCTAGAAGTTGAATTGCCAAGATGAGATCTCTTGGCATCACAATCTGACATACCATTTGAGTGCGATTTGCAAGTTTCGCCTACCTTCAACACGCCCGCATGCTCCAAACTCTTTTTACCGCTCTGTGAAGCATGGCTCATTACTGAATCATTACTTCCACCAACTTCTTTGTAACGACCGAGCTCTTGAGAAACTGACATGACAGCAGCATCAAATGACAACACATTTCTTTCATCAGCTGGCCTTGAATTTACTTCTTTGTCATCATAAAGTGGGCTACTGTATATTTTCGAAGTCGGTTTGGGTGACTTTCGCCCAGTATTTCGATATGTAAACCAATATGGGGGCAATGGGGAGGCAATTTCATGTTTGTTAAAGCATTTATCAGACCCAAGTGGACTGTGGCCTAAATCGATCCACAATGAGTTATCAGATGATTCATCTTCACTAAACACTGGGCTCTTCATCACCTCTCCTACAGATATACTCTCTGATTCCTCAAATATAGTGCTTGTAACATCTCTCTCGGAACTTTCGTGATCCATCTCAGTTTCAAATACATCTCTAACCTGAGCCGATGTGAACGCACCCGAGAAAGCAGGCAACTGAGATTTTTGGCGTGTTTCAGAGGCTTTATCAACATTCTCAGAGACTCCCTCATCTTCAATCCCAGCAAATCCATCAATACCATCAATCGAATCACTCAAGTACAAAGGATATTCAGGAGCTATCTTCACCATTCCTGACCCAATACTCCCAGAATTATTCTGCAAACTCGCCATTACTGATTTCTTTATTAGTAGACATCCAAAACCAGTTGGATCAAACCCGAAAACTCTATAGAAAGATGTAACAATAAAATCTGGCCGGAAAAGAGACAGTCCAAGAGAATCCATGTCTTTAGGACCCAAAGATCCAGCATCAAGCAGCACATGCCAGTTGTTCTGTTGCGCTAGAGCCATCCATTGATACGAATACTTCGCCCCCGTCACTCTCGATTGAACCGGAAACACAAAAAGACCAGTAGCCGAGTCCTTCTTTCTCCTCTTATTTGAAATTTGTTTTCTCAAATCAGTAGAGCAGAGTTTCAGGGATGGCCATTTGAACCAGGCGCTATACACCTTAGCACCTTTCTCTCTAGCAGATTGAGCCATCCAATTCACAGACTGACTCTCATAATCAAACATGGTCAACAATTTCTTGTTGGTATGAAAAGGATATGAATCAGCAAGCAATTTAAAGGCTGACCCTCTACTTACAGTAAACACAAGCCCATATTCATGCTCAGGAATGTTCAAATAGTCCATGATCTTAACCTTTATATCATGTTCAATAGTCCCCTTTTCAGCACCCCCATAAAGAGCATGGTTACTCAAATTTGCAGTAATCTCAGACAAGCTAAATGTGGAAGACTCCCAATAATGAAGTGTTTGAACGTAAGAAAATAGGCCAAAGCCACAGTAATCGAGGCATACCTTTGAAGATAGATGCGAGTACTCATTAGACCTCAGCTGATCAATCATCTCCGAGGACTGGAAATTCGGGTACATTGTGAGGAACTTGGAGAAAGAATCATGAAGGTCAGGAATGTCGTCTTCGGACTCGAAAGCACGCTCGGCGGCGAGTGCGGTGGCACGGAGAAATTCCCGCTGCGCGTGGAGTCGCGCAAGCGAACGCGATCGACCCAAGCCACTCCCATCGTCGTTTTGGTCGCCGATCGAGTCGGATTCGTCAATGTCTTTCGATTTGAAGAGAGACCCATTTTCAGATGCTTCTTCAAGAGCTTCCCTGAGCTTGTTCTCTTGCAATTTTCGAAGAATTGTTGAGTTTTTCTCAGACCCATCTCTTCTTTTGCTCTTCTTGTCCATTAATAGAGCAGCAGCACAATGAGACAGGTTTTTCCATAGTGAAAGATGCATATAAGCTCGTTTTCAAAAGGCAACCCAGATAGATTAAGAAGCAAAAAATGGGGTTCTAATCCATCAAACTCGAAAAACAATTGGAAAAAGGAATCATTCAATTTCAAACCCTAGACCCCAAAAATACAATCAGAAACGGTCTTCAAACAGATCAGAGAAACCCCACTTCAAAAATTCCAGAAATGGAAGCAATTGAATAAGAATTCGACAAGAAATGCAAAACCCCAGATCTTCCCAATTCAACTAAAGCCATTAAATATTAGGAAATGAACTCGAAATTGACATTCTCCACAGAATAGTCAAGGCAAGACCCACAAAGGAAAAATCAAAAGGGTCAAAACCCAGAACTCAGATCCTCAAATTTATACACAAAAATAGCATTTAATAGAACGAAACTCACACAAGATAGCCGCCAAAAGAAACCTATTGAAGAACTCAGCAGTCAGCAAGTTCTTGGGCAAATCTTCGATTTGTGTTGCAGATTAAAACAGAAAAAGACGAGCGATTCTTCACCAGCGAAAACAAACAATCTACAGAGCAAAAGCAGCAAAATGAAGCTAAAATAATACAAATCTGTATAATTTTTTACTCTCTCTGACCTTATTCTTAAATCTTCTACGCTAACTCAGGACAATTTGACTTAAATACAAATGGGTTTCATGATTTTTTTTTTTTTTTTTTTTTGAAACAAATGGGTTTCATAATCTGTATAATTTTAAAACAAATGGGTTTCCTTCTATAATGGGTTTTATAGAAGGAAATACAATGTACTTCCATACTCATATTTTCTTAGTTTCAGGCATTTTTTTAGTTTACTTTAATATTTTATTTAAAAAAAATTAAATTAAATTCACGTACAATTTTAATTTATTAAAATTTAATATTCATTTTATCCCCATCTCATTAAATTTTGTTATTTTAAAGAACTAAAAATTAGTATTATTGAAATATAATAAATAGAAGCGTTTTTGAAATATTAAAATGAAATTGATAAAAAAAAAAATTTTTAAACCATTTTTCTCAATTATATATTATGCAAATTTGTAATATTTTTATGGGGTGGGTGGCAAAGATAATTGCTTGGTTTTATCTTAGTTTTTATTAGGACTTTTGTTATTTTATACAATTATTCTTTTGGCTGTGTTGTGGTAGAGACCCACAAGCACAAAGCCCTTCTTGAATCTCTGGCTTTGAGCAAAAAAAAAAAAGTCAAGATTTTTAACAAAGTCCAACCAGGCAGCCACTAACTTTTAGGTTAGATATCTCCATTTTTAACTTCTTCTATTATTATTATTTTTTTTTTATATTTTGTGTTTTTAAAAATACTTATGATTTTAATTATTAAGTAGATGTTCACCATAAATTAAATTCATCATCTTAATATATATATATATATATTTTTTTTTTCTTGTTGTATGTACAATTTATTCATTTTATATTTGAATTCATATTGTTCAATAATTGAGATTTTTAGGCTTCATGGGTGAAATTTAATAATAAGTTTAATGAAAAAAACAACAATATAAAAACAATATTTTAGGTATTTAATATAGAGCTCTAGCAGAAAAGTGGGAAAATTCAACTTATCAAAATAGAGATATACTAAATAAACTATCAAGTTTCAAATGGTTATTTGAGAGAGTAGTACCACACACATAACTAGAGACCTCAAAAGAAAAGCTAGTTCTCTAACACAAATAATCTTTTTTAAGTTAACAATTGAGGTGGGAGATTTCATTTATGATGTCTTGACTGTGAACGTGTACTTAAATTATGGAGCTATTGCTTTTCTTGGCGAGACAAGTATCCTTAAACATTGTTGGAGGATGCCTCTTAACTTGTTTAAAAGTGTTTCAACTTGAAGTGAACCGGTAGAATTAAGCTTGCATTTTATTCGTGATAAGATTTTGGACCAAAACTATAATGTTTGATATGTTCTCTTTGCAGATGGCTTAGCAAAATGAAGCTCCTTGCTAGGCACAATCTCCATGCTCAAACACGAACTCATACGATGCTTCCATCATCGTCTCGTTTGATTAAACGTTAAGAACAGAGCTATGTACCTGCCTTTTTTTATTACTTACTTCTTATGCTCATATTTCTTCATATTAAGTAATTTTTTTTCCATATACCGTAAGTAATTAGAATAAAGAGAGTTAAGACCTTTTTTTTATTACTTCTTAATGTTGAAATATTGTGGGATAAAAAAAAATGTTTTGTGAAAATAATCGAAATAGAGATAAACTAACGTGCACGATATAAAAAATAGTAAATAATTATAACAATAAACATGTGATTTTATGACATGTAGTGGGCAAAAAATAGTTGTAAAAAAACAAAAATAGTTGTTGTCATTGTCATTATAGAACATTGGTATTGACTTTGGCTGATTACCCAAAAGGAAAAAAAAAAAGTCAAACTCGAAAGATTGAACTTATGACTGTGAATTAAAAATGAGTTAATATCAAATTAAATAATCTATCGTGTTATTGATTCATTCGATAAGGTGAATGCATTTCAACCTCAACAAACCTTTAATTTTGTTTGTCCCTTTCTATGTTGGGATCACATTCTTCTTATCTTTACATGATCAATCTCATTAATGCCCTGTGTCATATGACTTATAATTTTATCTCAAACCTTTCCAAATCATCTCTTCCCCATAAATATTACCATATTTATTATTCCAAATCATACAGCCCTACCTCAAATGGAGCATTAAATTGTTTTTTTTTATGGGAAGTTTCTTTTTTCTTGGCTCCATCTCAATTTTGATCTTCAAGTCTTTACCAAATTTTGTTCTATATTAATTTATGAGAATGTTTATCATTTATTACCTTATCTGAAAGCTGTTTTTATTATTTTTAGGCTAGAAAATATGCATCCATTAAAGAAATAATTCAACAAGCGTGCAACTTGCAAGTAGCTATTGTAATTTTTAATAGAGTAAGATATTAGGTCAAAGTCAACATCTTGACATGTCCAACATAGATATAAACCAACCAAAAAAATTAAATCTACATAAAACCAAAAATGGCAGATTAATCTGGGAGTTGCTAAACTATACAAAAAGTCAACTAAAACTGAACGGTCATAACTAACATATCTATACATGTTTTAATTCTAAAATAGCTAAAACCCAAACAAACTTATACTTATTAAATTACAAATTTGGTCATGGTAGAAAGTTAGTTTTAAAGAAAACATTGATAAGATGATAAGATCTCATCAATAGTTTATATCTTTAAAAGCCGTTGACAAATTTAGGACATGATACTTAGTTATCATTAGTTATATTATATTCAATCGGTTAGTGACTTTTAGTTTTATCGAGTTTTTTAAAATCATAGGGAGAAACCGATTTTTTGTTTTTTTTATAACTATAAAAGACTAAAATTTATCTATAGGAGACACATTTTTGTCATTTAACCTAACAAACAAACCAAACTAGTCCATTCCATCTTTCTTTTCTTTTTTGCAATAAAAAGGGTTCATTATTATTATTTTTTTTTTTGAAGTTGTGTAATGAACTCTTATATGTCAACCATCATGGGGTGGCTCAAGTGGTCGAAGAGGATTTTAGGGTGTATAAGGTGATGAGTTCAATCTCCATAATGACCACCTACCTAAGAATTAATTTTCTACAAATTTCCTTGGGGTCAAGTAGTATGCCCCGTAACATTAGTCAAGGTGCGCGCAACTAATCCAGACAATTTGCATGCAAGCTTTTTACCATTGTTTCCATGGCCAACAAGCCTCAATGAATGTGGCTTATTGACCAATAATTATCCAAAAGGCAGAAGTGCACTATCTTTTCACCTTCAAACCTTTTTAGGTATTGATTGGCATGCACATTTTAACAGAAAGTCTAAAAGTAAAATAATGTAACACTACTTTGTTTTGTATATTATACTAACAACTAAGCAAAGTTTACTGCTTTTTTCAAAAAACTAACCTCATCAACCAAAAGGAAAATATCACTAAAGTTACATTTAAGCCACCATTTAAGAATGAATTAGGTTGAGCCTGCATTTGAACGATCAATTATAATAAACGATGGATTATAATAACTTAACCTTTGAACTCCCAATTACAATAACTTATGGGTTAATATATAACCTCTCATCCTAACTATAAATAACCCTTCAGATTGGTTAAAAAAACTCTTGTTATAATAACCATCAAGGAAAGACATAATGATTGAGAGAGTTTTAAGTAACTAAAAAGTAATGAGTTCAATTCATAATACTCATCTACTTATAAATTAATGTTCTACGAATTTTCTTAACATTCAAATGTTATGGAGTCCGGACAATTTGTTCCATGACAATAGTCAAAGTGTACGTAACCTATCTCGAACAATCACATATATTAAAGAAATTAATAATTCTATCTCTCATAGTATAATGACACATCATTTATAATAAACTAATCGTCGCCCAAATGCATTCTAAGATTTTCCCTATAGTTATTTTCAACCTTGAATATTAGGTACCCTGATAGAAAGAAAAGGTAGAAGTAGAACAGGTGGAAAGGAACCACTCTGTAAAGGGATTGTTCAAAGACAAACATGTCACTATTGACTGTGGAAAAAGACCAGCAAACTCAAGGAGAAAAACAAAGAATTGAAAATGAGAAATGTTGTTGAGCATCAGCTAAATACAACAGGCATAATAATTCTAGAATTTGACCTTCTCTCGAACTATTGTACCAGCAAAATCGCGGTGCAGTGGCTGCTCGAGATAAAACGATTTCTCCAGAGCCCAACCTGGCAATAAACTCAAAAGGAGAACAATCCAAGTAAATTTAAGTATGAATCAACAAATTCATATGCCTGTGCTGGAGACCTGTAAGTGAAGATCGAAGCAACCAAGAAGCGTGGGAAGATAATGCACCATCCATCGTTTCGTGACGCCCTTAAGTTTATTTCTTTGAGTAATCTCCCTTGTCTAAATGACATAATCTTGAAGCTGAACTTAAGACTGATTTGGTTATTATACTTCTGATTCTTCTTGAACAGTAGGAAGAGTCCCCTCTTTGATAAAGGCTGGATTAAGAAATTTTGCTACAAAAGCCCATAATCTGTAGACATCTTCGAAATTGGTCAGAAATCCCAGAGAAGCTGTCACGACTTCGACCCGCATAAATCCGCTCTTTCCACCAAGCTTGCCATTTTCCATTGGTCTGCAAAGGGTAGTGTCTTCTAAGTGCCACCCGCTTTTTTGATGCCTTGGATTGTCGACAATGCGTATATGACTTAGGAAGCCAATGCCTAGAGATATACCTTCTCTTTCAGCCAGCTTCTGTACAATTTCTGGGTTGATTAGCCCCCTGACTTTGCTTCTCCTCACATTGAATGCTAAGGCAGCACCCCTTTCGTATTTTATTTTGGGACCATAAATTTGTACAAGATTTGATCTGCTACTTTCATCTGAATCAGGTAACCGAAGTTGTAGTAGTGACGTGACAAGCCAATTGATCAGAAATCTGAGTCTGAATGTAGTCTTATTGAGGCCCAATAAATCGATATGATCGATGTGGCGGCATATTATCTCAGGTTCTCTCCTGTCCCAATCTTGCCCATCACCATGTTCACCATCGCTGGTACCGTCATCATCATCAAAGCTAGTCACAGACGTTTCACCTGGCTCCAAATTACAACTCTGGTGCTCTTTACCATTGTCTTCAACGCCAAAAGATACTCTTCTTCCCTTGTTCAGCAGATCAAATTCATCTACTGCGAAAAACCTACCACCAGAAAATCTATTCCCTCGGCATCCCAACAACCTAAATTCACCTTCAGTTTCCCGTCTAATTGCACTCTCCTTAACCTCGGGGCAGATCTCCGAGCTCAGACCATTCTCTAGGTTAAGGGGCTGGGAGCTAGAAATTGAATTGCCAAGATGAGATCTCTGGGCATCACAACTTGACATACCATTTGAATGCGATTTGCTAGTTTCACCTACCTTCAACACGCCTGCCGCATGCTCCATACTCTTTTTACCGCTTTGTGAAGCATGGCTTATTACTGAATCGTTACTTCCACCAACTTCTTTATAACGATCGAGTTCTTGAGAAACTGACATGACAGCAGCATCAAATGAGAGCATATTTCTTTCATCATCTGGCCTTGAATTTACTTCTTTGTCATCATAAAGTGGGCTACTGTATATTTTCGAAGTCGGTTTGGGTGACTTTCGCCCATTATTTCGATATGTAAACCAATATGGAGGCAACGGGGAGGCAATTTCATGTTTGTTGAACCCAGCATTATCAGACCCAAGTGGACTGTGGCCTAAATCAATCCACAATGAGTTATCAGATGATTCATCTTCACTGAATACTGGGCTCTTCATCACCTCTCCTACAGATATACTCTCTGATTCCTCGAATATAGTGCTCGTACCATCTCTCTCGGAACTTTCATGATCCATCTCAGTTTCAAATACATCTCTAACCTGAGCCGATGTGAATGCACCAGAGAAAGCAGGCAACTGAGATTTTTGGCGTGTTTCAGAGGCTTTATCAACATTCTCAGAGACTCCCTCATCTTCAATCCCAGCAAATTCATCAATACCATCAATCGAATCACTCAAGTACAAAGGATATTCAGGAGCTATCTTCACCATTCCTGACCCAGTACTCCCAGAATTATTCTGTAAGCTCGCCATCACTGATTTCTTGATTAGTAGACATCCAAAACCAGTTGGATCAAACCCGAAAACTCTATAGAAAGATGTAACAATAAAATCTGGCCGGAAAAGAGACAGTCCAAGAGAATCCATGTCTTTAGGACCCAAAGATCCAGCATCAAGCAGCACATGCCAGTTGTTCTGTTGCGCTAGAGCCATCCATTGATAAGAATACTTCGCCCCCGTCACTCTCGATTGAACCGGAAACACAAAAAGACCAGTAGCAGAGTCCTTCTTTCTCCTCTTATTTGAAATCTGTTTTCTTAAATCAGTAGAGCAGAGTTTCAGGGATGGCCATTTGAACCAGGCGCTATACACCTTCGCACCTTTCTCTCTAGCACATTGAGCCATCCAATTCACAGACTGACTCTCATAATCAAACATGGTCAACAATTTCTTGTTGGTATGAAAAGGATATGAATCAGCAAGCAATTTAAAGGCTGACCCTCTACTTACAGTAAACACAAGCCCATATTCATGCTCAGGAATGTTCAAATAGTCCATGATCTTAACCTTTATATCATGTTCAATAGTCCCCTTTTCAGCACCCCCATAAAGAGCATGGTTACTCAAATTTGCAGTAATCTCAGACAAGCTAAATGTGGAAGACTCCCAATAATGAAGTGTTTGAACGTAAGAAAATAGGCCAAAGCCACAGTAATCAAGGCATACCTTTGAAGATAGATGCGAGTACTCGTTAGACCTCAGCTGATCAATCATCTCCGAGGACTGGAAATTCGGGTACATTGTGAGGAACTTGGAGAAAGATTCATTAAAGGCAGGAATATCGTCTTCGGACTGGAAAACACGCTCGGCGGCGAGTGCGGTGGCAAGGAGAAATTCCCTCTGCGCTTGGAGTCGGGCAAGCGAACGCGATCGACCCAAGCCGCCGCCATCGTCTTTCTGGTCGCCGATGGAATCGGATTCGTCAATGTCTTTCGATATGAAGAGAGACCCATTTTCAGATGCTTCTTCAAGAGCTTCCCTAAGTTTGTTCTCTTGCAATTTTCGAAGAATTGTTGAGTTCTTCTCAGACCCATCTCTCCTTTTGCTCTTCTTGTCCATTAATAGAGCAGCCGCACAATGGGACAGGTTTTTCCATAGTGAAAAATGCATATAAGCTCGTTTTCAAAAGGCAACCCAGATAGATTAAGAAGCAAAAAATGGGGTTCTAATCCATCAAACTTAAAATACAATTGGGGAAAAAAAAAAATCACTCAATTTCGAACCCTAGACCCCCAAAATACAATCAGAAACGATCTTGAAACAGATCAGAGAAACCCCACTTCAAAAATCCCAGAAATGGAAGGAATTACATAAAAATTCAACAAGAAATGCAAAACCCCAAATTTTACCAATTCAACTAAAGCCATTGAATGTTAGAAAATGAACTCGAAATTGACATTTTCTACAGAAAAGTCAAGACAAGACCCACAAAGGAAAAATCAAAAGGGTCAAAACCTCAAAACCCAGAACTCAGATCCTCAAATTTATACACACAAAAAAAGCATTTAATAGAACGAAACGCACAAGATAGTCGCCAAAAAAAAACCTATTGAAGAACTCAGCAGTCAGCAAGTTCTTGGGCAAATCTTCGATTGGTGTTGCAGATTAATACAGAAAAAAACGAGCGATTCTTCACCAGAAAAAATTAAAAAAAAAAACACTCTACAGAGCAAAAGCTGCAAAATGAAGCTAAATAATACAAATCTGTATAATTTTTTACTCTCTCTGACCTTATTCTTAAATCTTCTACGCTCCCTCAGGACAATTTGACTTTAATAAACCAAATGGGTTTCATGATTTTTTTTTTCAAATAAACAAATGGGATTCATAATTTTCTTTTCTTTCTTTTTTTTTTTTGAAACAAATGGGTTTCGTAATATTATTATAGAAGGAAAATTTTTTTGGGACGTAGTTTCAATTTACTTTCATACGCATATTTTCTTATTTCTTGTATTTTTTAGTTTACTTTAATATTTATTTTTAAAATTTTCAAAATATTTATTAAATAAAAAATTAAAGGGAATTTTTCCTCTATAGTATATTTTTTTGCTCTTCATTACAATTATAACATATTTTTTAAAATAATTTTATTCATAGCAAATTTTGCTCATAATTCTTATTATAACATTATTAGACTTCTATCAATTGGATTGATAAATTTTAGACTTCTATTAGTTGAAAGTTATGGACTTTAAACTTCTATCAAGTTCAACTAATAGACTTCTATTAGTTCAACTGATAGACTTCAATCGATTTTGAGTGATTGAACAATGCAAATTGATAGACTTCAACCATTTTGCGCCACAAATGAATAAATTTGGAAATTGTACTATACATTAAATTTTTTTACTTTTTTTAATATACATACCAAATTCCCAAATTTAAATTTATTTAAAATTAATATTAATTTAATCATCATCAACTAATTTTACTATTTTAATGAACTAAAAATTAATATTATTAAAATGTAAATCGGTTTTAAAATATTAAGAATAAATTGAATTCGATTTTAAATTTAGAAACTAAAAAAAAAAGTATTTTTTCCAATTATATATTATGCAAATTTGTAGAATTTTATGGGGTGGGAGAGATAATGATATTGCATGTAAAATTAAAAAAAAAAAGTTAAATTATTTTTATCGCACAAAATCAAAATTAATCCATTTGTAACATAAAATTCAAGTTGAGTTCAATCAATCATAAACTCATTTTATTACTAGTTGAGTATTCTATCAATGATAAAAATGTAAATTAAATTTTATCACTAATTAGTAATAAAATTGAATGTGTTATAAATGAATTATTTTAAAAATTCTTCTCTAAATAAATCGAAAGTTTTTTTTTTTTTTTTTTATCATAAATTTTGTGAGATAATTGGTTGGGTTTATCTTAGTTTTATTTATAGGAAGTTTTGTTATTTTATACAATTATTATTTTGGCTGTGTTCAAAAAAAAAAAAAAAAAAAAAAATTGGCTGTGTTGTGGAAGAGACCCACAAGCACAGAGCCCTCCTTGAATCTCTGGCTTTGAGCAGAAAAAAGAAAAAGAAAAGTCAAAATTTTTAACAAGTCCAACCAGGCAGCCACTGATTTATTGATTAGATATCTCCATTTTAACTTCTTCCATTCTTTTTTTATAATATTTGAACTTTTAAAGATGCTTATGATTTCATTTTATTGTTTTTTTTTTTTTTTTGCCCTTTTTAAGTGGAGGAGAAGATTCCGATTTCGATAAATTGATTAATGATGATTAGAGCACAATGATTTTGGTTTATTGTTATTTTTATTTTCTTTATGGTGGTAATGAAAGTTTTTTGGATTTTTTTTTTAATTTGTTCATTTGGGTGGAGTTTGAGTTTAATTTGTGTATTTTAAAATTGAACATTTTTTTCATGGCATTTCAACCATGCTATTTTTAGTCTATGAGATAATAAAATTATTAATTACATAATTTAATGTTGATTAAAATGATTATTAGATTAATTTTAAATTTTAATATATTGATGAAGGAATTATTTTAGAATTGTAAATTTTATTTTTTTAAAAAAAATAAGGACAAGAGTAAACTAAAAAACACACAAAAATTAAAATTGATATTATTAAAATGTCATAGATAAAAAATTTCAATTTTAAAATATAGAGATTAAATTAAATTTTAATCTTAAACTTAAAAGGCTAAAATGGTAATTTTTCCCAATTTTGTTTTATAAAAATGAGTGAGATAACTTAGATTGCATCATGTTTTACCTGTTTTTTACATGTTGTTTCCAACTTGAATGCTGTAGTTTCAAACTAAGTATTATTTTTAAATGAAGTTCAAATAAGTGGCATTTTTAGTTCAATAAATGTGGGCTGATACCAAATAGTTGAAATGTTTGAATTGAAAGTTCAAAGTTTCAATACTAATTTTACTGGGGTTTAGGATTTAGGTTCCTCTCTCTCTATATATATATATTGGTTAGCAAACTTATTAATCGGTCTAACTAAACTTAATTATCTAGGCTTGAATTAAACTTATTAATTTGTAACCTAAATGTAGTTGATGTGATTTGTATTTGATTGAACAAATTAAAAAAGTAATTAAAAAGAACAATACAGCCCGATGGAAATATATGGTTCTAATTAATCATTTCTTGATTTTTTTTAATGATAGAGGTTTTGAGCTAGAGTCGTCTCTCGTTGAATAAGGAGTCGTGAGAGATTGTTTGGAGACCCATGCATGTGTTTATCATGCTCTATTAAAACATTTTTTTTCGAAAAGAGATACTTAGATTTACGTATGTTAGGAGCATACAAAATGACACAAAAGAGTTACAATAACGCCTTCCAGTTTAAAGCAATTGCAAAGTCATGATCATGATACAAATTAGATTTAATGCATCAATAAGCAAATAAAATAATGGTATCTTCCCATACTGAGGTCGGGCTTATGACACTATAATTATTTTCAAAAGTTCTAGAGTTAAGCTATTTCCAAAGACTCCAAAAGATAGCTTCATTAATGTTTATCTTCGTAATTTGAGATTGTGAAGTGGATGCCATATTTATAAAATAATTTAGGAGCTCTACCATGCTGCTATATCTCCATGTAGAAAAGAAACTCCATCATGACACATTGAATGCGTTTGTAGTCTCTGTCGATAGGAGTGCTCGAGTTTTAGGCTTTGAAGGCATCTTCGAGGTCTTTTTGTGTGGACTTGTTCAAGAAGTTAATAAAGTTGGTTCATGGAGGGCTTGAAAGTCAATCGCGACTCTTAAGTTGGTGGGTTGAAGAGTCCTTCAGGAAGAGATATTTTGTCGGTTATAATATTTTTCTTCGATGAGTTGGATTGTCTATAGAGTTGACCGATTTTTCGTTCATTCAATCGAACACTATTCAGCTCGAACTAAGAAAAAATAATGATTCTCGATATCGAACTCGTGTCCACGATGTTGAATTCGATTACCACCAAACAATAAAACCATCAACCAATTACCCTTTTAAGTATTAATAAAAATAGGTGTTTAACCTATTGGTAAGAAATATACGATAATAAAATAGACAATTTAAGTTGAAGTGTAATTTATCTACATAGGCTTGAGTATAGTTTTTTTTTTGAGAAACAGGTTAAAGTACAGTTTATCTAAACTAAATGATTCAAATATAATATCACTTTTTTGTTACATATTTACATATTATGATAAGTTGAGTTTTAGAGATGAAATAAAAGATTAATACAACTCAAAAACTTAACTAGATCCAATTATTAGGTTGGATTGCTTTAATATATAGTTGGACTAGTTAATAAAGTTAATCAAAAAATTCAGATAAAAAAAAAAAAACAAAACCTCCAACCTCCACCATGCACACTTGGAGGTGTTAGTTTTCCAGGAGATTTTAGATTGAATATTTACTAACTTCTCATTAAAAAAACTACGTCAAAACAATTTTTTTTTGTACTTAATCAAAATAACCCATCATTTATAATTATTTATTTTTTTAATTGTTCATCGATAACTCATCATATCTATTCATCCATTTTAATAATTTAAAATAACTTATTTTTAATAATCATTTTTAATTATTAATTTTTTAACTACTCAATAACTACTAATTTTAAATCTACTAAAGAAACAAATACTCTATTTATTGTTAAAAAGAAAATCTAAAAACTTAAAAAATAAAAATTCTAAAAATTATTTTCGGCATTTTACATAGCAAAAAATGACAAAATATTTGCACTCATACTACAAAAGAGCTTGTTAGCACAAATTCCCAACTATTTTCCTTCTTCCCCATCTCGACTACAACCCACACCAGCACGCCCTATCCGCCGCAGTCGTTTCCATCGGCGTAGCTCTTGTCTTTCTTCTCCGCTGAACGGCGCCGGAACCGACACCGGCACCGGCACCGGCACGGCGCTCCCTATTCGGTTGCATAGTAGATTCCAGCTCTTTCTTTACTTCCTCAAAGAAATTGATTCTGTACAGAGGCTGCTGTGATTTGATAGCTCATTCAACTCGTGGCGGCACTAGGGTTTCTGAGTTGCCATGGCCGATTTCCAGACCTCGACTCAACGAGCCAAATGGATCCTGACTCCTCACGAGCTGGTACTTTTCTATTTCTTTCTTTTTTCCTTGCGGATTGGGGAAAGATCGTCATTAGTACTGCTGATTCTGTATTCTTGATTGCTTCCGATCGAAAGAAGTTCTAGAAATCGTATAATTGATTCCTTGAGACTCGTGTTAGGCTGGTAGTCCTTAATTTCACTTTCGCCCTTTCAATTAACACTATATTAATTGTCCCCAAGGGGTGGTGCAATGGTTGAAGACTTGGGCTTTGAGGGTATGCTCCCGGGTTCGAGACTCACCTGTGATATTACTCTTTCGATGTCTTCGGTGCCTGACCTAGGTACGGGCGTGGTTAACCTTGTTTCAAATAAAAAAAATGTTCTATGGCATAAGGAAGAGGTCACTAATTAGAAATGTGGAACGTAGAATTATTATTATCATTCTTCCAAATGACAACTATCAATCGAACTTTTATTTGATAAATTATCTGGACGATTGCTTTCTCTCGGGAGCTTTACCGGTGTTTAGGGTTCAATGCAGAGTCGATGGCGTTTATAAACTATCAACTTATGGTTATGATAGAAAGTATGACCATTTTGTTTCACATGTTGTACAGGTTAGCAGGTACAAAGCTGCTAATCAGAGAGCAATCGAAGCTCTGGGGAAGGTACGAATAATATGATGAAGGATACTTCGATCAGCTTTATCATGCTTCATTTCTGTCCTAAACTTCAAATTTTTGACGGCGTCTCCCTTCTTTACTTCATGTGTTTGCCAATATAAGCACTCGGTGTCTGCTTTTATGAGTCTTAACGGTATTTTCTCTGCCAACTAACTTTTCTATTGGTGTAGTTTGGAGCAACACTAATGGAAGTAGATGCTGACGGATCATTGTCCTATCCAAACCCCCTGATAAATTCAAAAGATAAATGTATCTTCTCTTCTGCTTCTCGTTTGCAAGAACTTAAAGCTTTTTACTTTAGTATTAAATCTTTTTCTAAATACCAACTCTTGGTATGATAGTTTCTTTTAATGTCAGCTGACAAACATTCTCGCCCCAAAGCTTTGAGTATCGAAGAAGAGCAATTTATGCGAGTATTCTACGAAAACAAACTTCAAGAAGTATGCAACAATTTTCATTTTCCTCATAAAATCCAGGTATTCAAATAAGATTAGCTGATTGAAAGATCCTTGTTTTTTCCCATAAAAGATTTTGTCTTTCAGATGTTTTATTTTATTTTTATATAGGTGAGTTTCCTAGCTAGCTTATGTATTTCAATTCTTTCGTCATATGTCCCCAAGAGGTGGGCTCCCCTCAACGTCCCAAATTCGAGACTCACCTATGACATTAATTTGTAGCCACCTCCTTTGTCTCCATTCCTTCGATGTCTTTCGGTGCCTGGCCATGGACGGACATGGTTACCCTTGTTTAAAAAAAAAACGTCATATGAATCCTTCTTTTATGTTCTTCCTGAGTTTTGTTTACTCTTTGCAGGCAACAGCTCTTATATATTTTAAAAGATTCTACCTACAATGGTCTGTGATGCAACATAATCCCAAAAATGTGATGTAAGAGTTTAGATGCTCATCTGCACTATATGTTCTAAGTTTCCTATTATTATTGTGCTACTTCTCGGATAAGTATCAATCTATTGCCACTTTTACAGAATCAGCTGCCTATCTTTCTTTATTTTGGAGACATGTCTTTCTTTTTTGTGATTATAGTTTCACTACTCTAGTGTCAGTGTGTGACAGTGGTAATGCTGTCTTTATGTGATTAGTCTTGCTAAGATCTTTTGTAACTATTTCATACATTAATGGAAAGTTATTTTTTGCTATAAAAATATACTGTGTTAAAATAATTTGATTTTTTTTAAAAAAAGAAGAAAATTTTAGAAGCATAAATGTAGTTAAAATTCTTAGCACTAAAGAAAATTTTACATTTGGTATCACACCATCTTAGAAAGTGTTACTCCCTGCAAATTGTTTCCTTCTCATTGTCACTTATTTTATCATACAAGCCGTAGAGTAGTTTCTGGATGCAGCTAACAGTCTCCTGCACAGGTTAACCTGCATTTATGCAGCTTGTAAGATAGAAGAAAATCACGTCTCAGCTGAGGAGCTTGGTAAGGGGATTTCACAGGATCATCAAATTATTCTCAACTATGAGATGATAGTTTATCAGGCATGGATATGCCACATATATTTTCCCCTTAATTTTCCCCAGTATCTATATATTCTCTCTTCTCTTATTTCTTTTTTTCATTTTTCTAGAGTCTGGAATTTGATCTTATTGTTTATGCACCTTACCGATCAGTTGAAGGCTATGTACATGATATGGAGGTAAATATGGTCAATTTTTTTTTTATTTGGATTCTCTAAGCAATGCTTAAATAAGATACCATCTATTTTTTCATGGGCATTCTTTACTCCTTATAATGTTGGCTCAACATTTTCCTTCTCTTTCATTGTGGTTGCACTTGCTGATAACTTATAAATGGTGCATATTTTCAGGAACTCTTCCACGAGAATGCTGAAATGCTTCAAATGCTGAAGGTAATTGCTTTATTGTTCAATAT
Organism: Sicyos edulis; assembly: GCA_036507275.1. Taxonomy (NCBI): domain Eukaryota; kingdom Viridiplantae; phylum Streptophyta; class Magnoliopsida; order Cucurbitales; family Cucurbitaceae; genus Sicyos; species Sicyos edulis. The sequence goes on along the minus strand of CM071855.1, from coordinate 2,378,351 downwards.
AATTTATATACTGTAGTATGATTATGCCTGCTCTTATACTTTTATAGTCAACCCGTTTAGAAATTTACTGATTTTAATTTGTGAAATTTCTTTCCATGAAGACACAGATGACCTTTTGTCTATTTGCTGCTAATTTCAATGTTTTGTCAAAGTTATTTGGTAACACTTTTTTTTCCTCATCGTTGTCAATCAGTCGATGTGATTAATTTTTTTTTTTTTTTTGCTTGTGTTAATAAAATGCATTGACCAGACGAATAAAAAAAGGGGTCAGCATAGAGTTGTGCCTACTATTGAAATTACCTCTCTTAATCATAAACTCATACTTTATGCAAGCTGCCCCGAACAGTCATATATCAGGAAAAAAAAGCTATGCTCACTCTAGTTGACATACTTGTAGCATGGTTACACAAGGAAAATTCGGTGTTTTTCTTCTGATTCTTTTATTTTGTAAGAGTTATTTGATCTTTTTTATTATTTACCTCATGCATTTTCAACAGAATTGTCTAAATTGTAATTTACATAAAATTTTGCTCTTTATTTAGAAATTTAATACATACTATTTTTGTGTGTGGGTGGGTTCTGCAGGAAACAGCTTCGTTAGAGGTTGATAAAATTATGTTAACAGATGCCCCACTTCTCTTCCCTCCCGGGCAGGTGCTTATTTTCTTATACTTCTTGTGCGAAATTTTCTACTTTAGGACTTGAAACTTTCTACGTTGATTCTGTAAATGTTATGCTGCTGTAATTGAATTTTACAGGATTTAGCTTAAACTTTTGAATTACCCTAGGCCAGTCCTTTCTTTAGTTCATTCGATACATGGCTAGATGACATTCCGTTTCTTAGTTAAATAAAGTTCAGTTTTTATAGACTTATAGTTGACGGTCTGGATTTTATCAATGTTTTTTTTTTTATAGAAAACAAAATAATTTCATTGATAAATGAAAGAGTTAACAAAGAACCTAACGGAACTGTTGGTTGATACTTGATATAATTAAATTTACCCCAACCTATCAGCTTAATCTTTTGGGTTGATTGGTGGTTTAACATAATTCAACATGGTATCAGAGTAGGAGGCCAAGTCGTTTCCTCCCTAGTTAAATTTGAATTCCTCTTGTAAGACATTTCTCAAATTTCTAAGCCAAGATAGGAGGAGAATGGAGAGAGAAGAGGTTGAGGGAGATGAATCCAATAATATTGGCCAAATTTCCGAGGGCATATCCAAAAGAAAAATGATATTTACAAGTCTAACACCAAAGAGGCAGAGAAATACCAATAGATAGGTAGATACTCGGTGGAGGCTTGCATACTGATGTCGCATCGCAAGACAAGAACTGCCAGTAGATTGCTGGTGAAATTCATATGGACTATGCATAGAAAAGAAAACAAAAAATAATATTTGTTGGAATGATATTTTTATATTTTGTCACTTTTCACAGTTTTTGTTCTCATATCATTCCAAATAAAACTGTGCAAAGTGGCAAAATATGAAAATATCAGGCTATTTTAGTAGTGTCCATTTTGCAATGGATACACACATTTGGAGATAATCTCATATGGACAGCTTTCTTTGGAGATTATCAACAAGGGTTTTCTTGCAATTCCTTCTCTGGCTTATGCATAAACCAGTATGATGGTATTTACTGAACAGCATATAGCAATATAGGAATAAGTTCATGCTGCCAATTCATTTTAGCAAACTAGAGGATGGGCGGGAGGAATGGCTGGGTTATACTATTACTTGTACATAAACTAGCTTGATGATAAACCATACGGAAGTGTAGGAATTAGGTTCATCTCAGGAAAGTGGGATGGAAGGCTACTCTGTGTTGCGGCGGGTGGTGGTGGGGGTTATCACTATTAACATGACCTTCCAGAGAGGTAGAATTTTGTTAGAGGTTGTATTCCTCTTAAGTTCTATTCATCAATTAGAATTTAGATAACGTTATTACGTGCTGTTGAATTATATTAAACCACAAATCAACCCAAAAATTAATTTTTGGGTTGATTTGTGGTTTAATATAATTCAACATGGTATCGGAGCATGAAGACATGAATTCAAGCTTTTACCAAATCATTTCATCCCCAATTAAAATTAAATTCCACTTGTAAGGCATTTCTCAAATTTCAAAGCCCACAATATGGGGGAGTGTTGGTTAATATAATTAAATGTACCCCAACCTATCAGCTTAAACTCTTGGGTTGATTGGTGGTATAACATTAATTCAACACATACTACCTAATCCAATCTTATTGATCACATGCAGTTAGCATTGGCTGCATTGCGCAGATCAAATGAAGTTCACGGAGTTATTGATTTTGAAAGGTGAAAAGTTTACTAATCTAGATTCGTTGAGTTATAAATTACAATGGTGGACTTGTTATTGCATACTTTTTACAAAATTCGTTAGCGATTGTGTTTGTGTTTAAGTTCTTGTATTGCTTAGGTTGGTCTTTTAATGCTCTTTCATAGTTACTGAACACTGGTTTATTTATTGGTGTCTGTTTATATTTAACAATGGAGCCCTTGCTATAAGTTTGTCTCCTCTTTTGGGCATGTCATTTTGTATGGAAGCGAAACTATGATTTTGAATTTAGGCTTTCATTTGTTGAAAATTGATTGTCTAATAAAAAAAAAAAAAAATTCCATCTCTACCAACATTCTCTTGTTTCCATCCCTTATGCAATGGTTCACTTATTCTTCTCAGTTTATGTGCAGATACCTGAATAGTATTCTCTCTCGCCAGAATTCTGCGCATACAATTTCGGAGCTCTATGAGCGTTTAAATTCAGTTGACTCGTGGGTATGAAATTGTCCTTTCTTTTAACTGATTGAATCAGTAGTCTAAAACTTCACTGTTGTATTAATAGTAGGACTATGTACATTTTGCTTATTTTTCGAATTCTTACATCAGTATCTCCTACGAACTTAATGGTTTTTGGCTACATATCTAGTGTGCTATTGTTTGTGCTTTGTGTACAGGTCAATAGATATGCATTCCCTTCAGAAAAGGATTTAAAGCACATCAACAGAAAATTAAAATCTTGCTGGGGACTGGGCTCCAATGACGAGTATTTTATACAATCTTGTTATGCTTTAAATGGAATTAGTCTACCTCTTGCTTAGTCCAGTATCATTTATACTTTGTTTCCCAACTGCTAATTACAAATTCCATTCAAATTTGGCAGGAGTAAAAAAAGGGATAAGAAATCAAAGCACAAATCAAAGAAGAGTTCGAATGAAATGCAAAATATGCCGTTGCACAATTAGCTGTATGTCTGTCTTCCCCCCAGTTATATTTCGTTGGGCTGATGCAATTATATCATCCTTGTATACTTTGTTGTCAATTGTGTTTTTAATATCCTACTACTTTTTTGTTTAAAAAAAAATTCTATTATTTCAGAAGAAATTAAAAAATAAATAAATAATAATAACCATTTGAATAGTACTACCCATTTATCTCCTTTTAAGATGTGCTTTGAAATTATCACCTTTTATCAAATATCAAGAAATTATTCATGTTTCAACTTTCATCTATACCTCCCTCCCCACGGAAAGTTATTCAATCTGGCAGGCACTTTCTTACTCGTTGAATGTTTAGTAAAATCATTAATTTTAATCTCTCTCGTACATCCAACGCTATAGAACGCCAGCCACATTGTATCAGGCTCTTTAAACAATTTATCTTCCCCACCCCAACTTCTCTAACTCACTCCACATCTAAAAAAAACCAGAAAAAATAATATATTTTTTTGAAATAAGGGTAACCATGCCCGACTCTAGGCCAGGCACTGGGTGACATCGAGGAGTAATGTCATAGGTGAGTTTCGAACTTGGGACGTTGAAGGAAGCATACATTCAAAGCTCAAATCTTCAACCACTGTGTCACTTCTTGAGGACAACCAGAAAAAATAATATGCCATTAACATATTTCTAAACGAAAGATTCCTAGATCTTGAAGTAATCTAACAACTACAAGGTCTTTTGTTCTAGTCCCCAACTCTCTATTGTTCTAAAAAAAAAATTCTCGAAGTAAATCTAAGTTTGTCTCTTTTCTTAGGTACACAAATCACAGCAGGGGACAGACAAAAAAGAAGAGCCAGGTGAGTGGAAGAGGGTTAATTTTTATATATTACCAAAAGGGAGAAAAAAAAGGAAAAAGTAATGAGATTTTGAAAGAGTGGGTGCGCTGTAGTATTCTTATGGTCAAAAGAAGTTCTGTTATACGAATTAGAACTATGCTATTAAACGCACATTTCCTGTAAAACCTAAAGAATATGAAAACAGCTGTGGAAGTTCAGAAATGGGCTTGGCAAATTGTTTCGAAGAACAATAGCTCAATCGGCATAAATGTGTGCTCGTAGCCTCATGACCGAATCCCCTCACCCCATTATCGTTGAATTAAAACAAAATGTTTACAGGGTATGCTCCCCTCAAGGTCCCAGGTTCGAGACTCAGCTGTGTCATTAATCCTTCGATGTCTTCAATGCTTGGCTTAGGGACGGGCGTGGTTACTTTATTTCATAAAAAAAATGTTTATTTTTCTTTGCCACATGCTGTCTTTTCACAAATGAAGTTTAGATCGTGTGTGTAAAATCAAGAACATTATAGGCTGCTGGATGTCTGCTGACTGTACTTTGTTTGATTCAGGTAACTCAAGCTTGGTGGTTTTTCTTAAGCGGAGAGTTCATTCAATACGAAAATATGGAAAAGGAAACATCATATGTCAAGCACTGAGAAAATTTGCCCCCACTTTGGTACTCATTCTCTGACTTTCCTCTTTTCTTCAGTCCGCAATATTTATGGTCAGTAACCAAGTAATTTCTGCCCTGTAATGATACCATTGCTACGAAAATTTGAATTTCAGGCTTTTCTAATTTCTCTCATTCCAAAAGAAAGAAAGAGGGGGAGAAAATGACTTATAACTATCATTATTTATAAAATGATTGCCCTTTTGTGTTCTCTTTTTGTATTTTATTAGCAAAATTCTTTTGTTTTCTTGTATTATTTGTGATTTAGAGGTTAAAGGGGTGTTCGTTTATTGAATTTACGGAAGATTTAGAAATGAGTATTTACTAATTAGTTTTGAGAAAAATCATAACCAAACGTGCTATTTTAACTACTCAAAACAACTCTTCATTTATAACTATTCAAAATAATTCTTTATTTTTAATTACTCAAAATAATTCATTTTTAACTGCGTGTTTTGATCATTCAATTTTAACTATATAAAATAATTCCTCATTTCAAATTGATATCCAAACAAGTTATTGTTTCTAACTCGCATGTAACTCTTCGATTTCTAACTATTTAAAATAACTCTTCGTCAAAAACCTCATCCAAACAACACCTCGGGAGAAGGTTAAAAAGAAAAAGGATGTAAAAGGGAAACAAAAAGCAAAACAAAATAAAAAACCCAAAACCTTGTCATGAAAACTTGTAGCACATCTATTGGGTTTGATCATGGGAGAAATTGCATCTATATATACATATAGTTAAGAGCCAAGAAATTTATTTCGGTGGTGTCTGGTCCTTTTTTTCTGACTGAGATGGCAATGAGAAGTCTACTTTTCTAATTATTATTATAATAGTCTATTATTATTATTTTCTGGAAGTTGCGATGGCGATCTTGTTTCTTGGTTTTTTTTTTGTTTTTTTTATTTTTTTCAGTTTGGATTTGTTAAACTTGGAGTTGAACCTGATCGTTTAGTTAGTTTTGTTAGTTTGTTTAAGTTCCAGGGTTGTCAACCTGATCGTGTGAAGTTTTGTTAGATTCAATTTATGGTAACTATACAAATTTCATTAACAACTTAAATGTCGTAGGATTAAGACTTCAAAAGAAAAAAAAAGTAGCCTAACAAAGTTTGTCCTTTAAGAATTGTCCAAGGACTATAAGTTGTCAACGAGGACACTCATAGATATATTTAGAAAAAAAGGGAAACGAAATTATTTTATTTATTTATTTTTTGAGTGGGGAAATGAAATCTAGTTGCACAAACTAGAGTTTTTCTAATTTTTATTTTGGGTACAAATTAAGCCTAAATTACAACCCAAAAAAAAAGGAAAATTACATTGAGTAGTCTAATTTCACAAAATATTTGTAGATCTAGATAAGTTTTGAAAATATTTTTATCCATAGTTGGATATACGGTATTATTAATATTCATTATATCATATTATTTTATTATTAATATAGTATTTTGTATTATTAATATATTATTATGTTATTAATACAATATTATGTGCTATTAGTATAATATTGTGTATTATTATAGCATTATTATTAATAATACCATATAATAAAACTATATAATTATTAATAATGTCATATATTCTATAAGTATATGATTACTATTTTTTTTGTCTATATTTTCTCAATTTGGCTAATTCCTAAAATAACAAATTCGCAAAAAAAAAAATAAAAAAAAATCATGTGATAATCATTTGAATTTGAGTTTTTGTTCTTATAAGTCTACAAATCTTACGTCCACTCATAATCGTACTATCTATTTTTTGTCTATGTTTTTAAAAACCTAGTTATATTTTGAAAACTAAAAAAAAAAAAAGTAGTTTTAAAAAACTTGCTTTTGTTTGTTTTTAGAAATTGATTAGAAATTCAAATGATTCCTCAGAAGAGATGGTGTTCGTACTTACCTACATTTGTACCTACATTTTGATCACATCTTTATCCACAATTTTCTAAACTCAAAAAGAAAAAGAAAAATATGTGGTCATAAATATGGGTAAGTATGACTTGGGTCCTTATCGGTAAGAATCCAAGTGTTACTCAAATTTAAATAGTTATTAAGTGGGACTTCAACTTGAATCAAATAGGAGGTGAGCTAAAAGAAGTTAGTTTTTCTTGAATTAATTTGCGTGGAAGGATCGACATCATTATATAAAAAAATAGTCCTCAAGGGATGACATAGTGGTTGAAGACTTGAGTTTTGAAACGTGTTCTTCCTAAGATCTTAGGTTAGAGATTTACTTGTTATATTAATTTGTAGACACTTCTCGTGTCTCTATTCTTTCGATGTCTTCCCGTGTCTGGCCTAAGGACGAGTGTGATTGCCCTGACTATAGTGGAGCGAAACTCCGATTTTCCAGTTTCAAAAAGAAGAAAATTATAAGACAAACATAATTTTTATATTTTGTAATACATTTAAGGGTATTTGTTCCCAAGGGGTGGCATATTGGTTGAAGATTTGAGTTTTAAAGTTATATTCTCTCAAGGTCCTAGGTTCGAGACTTACCTGTTACGTTACTCCTTCGATGTCTCCTGATGCCTGCCTAGAGGCATTTAAGGGTATTTACACTAAAACTAGATAAATAAATTTGTGTTCATGTGCAGATGAGAAAAAACTGCAAAGCTGCCATTTGGCCTCTCATTTTTCCTGATTCTATGCTGAAATTTCTTGTAATTCATTTGCTTTATTTAGATAAAGGAACAACTACAAAAAGAACCTATAACATGATGATATTATTATTGAGAAAAGTGTAGTAGGGAAAGTATTTATAGGAATTTTAGATCCCTTGGATTCAAATACTAATCACTTGGAAGAAATTAATTTATTGTAAAAACGTAATGAAAAAGAAATAAGGTAATTTATAGGCCATATTAGTTAGGATAGCAAGAAATGGTAGGTGGAGTTTGGGAGATCCCCAAAAGAGAGAGATAAAAATACAAATAGCAATTTGTATATTTGATGAGAGAAAGACAAAATCCAAATAAGGAATAATGTTTGAACAGAAAATGCCAAAAACAAAAACGATGATAAAGTGAAAGTGAAAGAGAAAAATAGAAGAAATGTCAGTGAGAGCAAAACCCTAAAATCCTAAACACCAAACACCAAACACCAAACACCAAACAAACAAACAAACATCAAATCCTTTTGCCTTTGGATTCTTCCCTTTCTTTTTTGCATTTTGTGAAAGCGACATTTGATTGGTTTGTTTCGACAATCCCTTTGTTTTCTTTCCGTTGGCTTTTTTCCCAAATGTCCCAAAAACTAATATTCAAAACCAAAAGCCCATAATTCATAACCCTATTTGATTCCTCACAACTTTTTCCATTCCACTTTTCTTCTTGTTTAGTTTCTTACACTTTTTGTAGTAAGCTAGTGATAATGGTCATGCTTGTGGGACTAGAAATCTATTCAAACGAGTTCTTACAATATGATTTTCTCGTAGGCTCAAAACCGAAATTAGAGATAGTCTGAAAAATTAATCTCTGCAACTATCTTGAACCTAAGGGGTTGTTTTTTTGTCATACTTAAAGAGGATTTATTAACTCCTCCTAAAAAACTTACATCAACACAAATTTTTATTAATTCCTCCTCATTTTTACTTTTAAAAATAACTTTAATTTTTAACTACTCATTTTTAGTGATTCATTTCAAATAAATCAAAATAACTTATTTTGAATAATTACTTTTTTAACCACTCATTTTAAATCTACATCCAAAACAAGGTTTTGACTCTAACTCATCTACACAAAAGCCACATCCAAACGAGTTTTTTTACTACATCTCTCAATTTTTAACTACTCAAAATAATTCCTCAATACAACGTCTAAAGCTAAATACTCACTAAATATGGAAACAAATACCTTCTAGGACCTTAAAGCTCAAATGCTCAACCATTGCACCTTGTTAAGAGGAAATCAATTGAGTTATAATCTTAGTTGTGAATAATTATATTCTAATTTGAATAAACATCTTGATGTATAAATAGCATGAGCCCTTGTGAATCAAATTTTGTGTGGTACCAAAAAAACCAATTATATTGTAAAGTTGAAATTATAAGTCACAAAAATATTAAATAAATTAGAAGAGAAGTGTAGTAGTAAAGGGTGAGAATCTGATGTGGACATGACCCAGCCGAAATCAGAGGGGAAACATCCAATTATTGTTCCCCACGCTGTCCAACATTATATGATTCTGTCTCTCTTTTCAGTCTTTCTTTCATTTTCATTTCTTTTTTTTTTTTTTTTTTTTTTTTTTCAATTTAGTTGAATGAAATATAATCCTAAAAAAACTATATATTAGGTTATTGTTGAATTATATCACGTGGAATTATTGCGGGACTCACTTGCTTGCTTGTTTTTGTGTATTCATTGGTTGCATTGCATGTATCAGAAGATTTGTAGTTATATTTTAAGGGGGTGTTTGTTTAACATATTTAGGTAGGAGTTAGCATTAGGAGTTATCAACTCTTCCACGAAAACCTACATCCAAACGAGTTTTTATTAACTTTTTCTCATTTTTATTTTTAAAAATAACTCTCATTTCTAACCATTCATTTTTAATTATTCATTTATAACTACTCAATCATTTCTAACCACTTATTTTTAATCATTCATTTCAAATCAATCAAAATAACTCATTTTTAACCATTCATTTTTAATCATTTCTTTTTTAACTACTAAAAATAACTACTCATTTTTAACTCTACATCCAAACAAGGTTTTGACTCTAACTCCTCTACACAAAAACTACATCCAAACGAGTTTTTGATACAATTCTCAATTTTTAACTACTCAATATAACTTATCAATATAACTCTTTAACCCAAAAACTACCAAAATATGTCAAACAAACAGCCCCTAAAAGTGTTAAATTAGATTTTGTACCGTTAGGTTTAAGACTTTTTATGTGTGTTTATGTTCCCTTTTAACAATAATATATATATATATATATATATATATATAAACAAACATTAACACATGAAAGTACTAAAAGAGTTGATAGTATGTTGGTTTTATTATGGGGATTTTGCATGTATAACAAAAAAGAGCTTAATATTTTCATGTATAGCACAAAATAAAAAATAATTCATTTGTATCAGAAAATTTAAATTAAGTTTTATCACTAGTTGAATTCTATCAGTGATAGAATTCAATCAATGATAAACTTATTCTATCACAGTTTGAGTTTTCTACCAGTGATAAAAATCCAAATTGAAATCTATCACTAGTGAGTGATAGAAATCAATATGCTATAGATGAATTGTTTTAAAATTATGCTGCAAATATAATACAAAAGGTAAAATGTGTTACTGATGGTAAATTTTCTCATTATTTGGTAGTAATCTAGTTTAATACCACGAATTATATCCTAAAAATTGGTATTTGATTCACACTTTGTTGAGAGTAGTCCTATCATTTATATAAGGTTTGTGATCCCCATCTCTTAATTTGTCGTAAGAAAATAAAAACACGTGAAAGTTAAAATGACTCTAGCCTCTAAACGGTGGATCATTAAAATGCATGCTATTTTAATTTGTAAATGTAAAAATCACTATTATTTGTAAATGGTTTGAATTATCTTAACAAAAAAAAAGTTTGAATTTTTTACCATTGCAGTGTCAATTATCATAAACAACCTCAACTTAAAAAGGAATAAAAAAATAAACTAATTTTTTTATTTTTTGAATACATATATCAAAGAGAGGGGACCAACAAACTCTGCTATTACTAATAATAAGAGTCAAATATTGATTTTTGAATTTGAATATGTAACCGAGGAATTAAAATGTATTAACACAAAAAAAGATAACCAACTACACTACCGACCGGTAATAAATAAACTAAATGAATGCATCATAACTGAACAAATTATTTCTTATTAGTTTCATTTAATAAAAGATACTTTAATGCCATTTTCTATTATTACTTTTTATTTCAATGTCGAATGGGATAAAGTGGAACAAGAAGTAAAATAAAATTCAATAATTTATGGAAGGAATTAATTTGGTAGTGTACCCATGAATAAGAATTCTATCTTAAATGGTTCGATAAAAAAGAATTCTTTCTTAAATCCGAATATAGCTTATTTCAATTCGATTAAAAATAAGTTAAATTCTGTTCATTATTTACTACAACTTAATAGACTAATAAAAAATAAAATATTATTCTCAACTGAATATGGTAATGAAATGGTGAAGTATTATATTACAAAAAATGCGAATATAAACATAATTCATACACTAATATATCTATTAAAGTTGAAAATTTTAATCACTACTCTATATATAGTATTAAAATTTTTATATCAAAATGGTTAATGGTCTAATAGTTTCATTATTGAGGTATAATTGAGGTCAATTCTCATATTATTTGACAACAGTTGTACTTTTCTCCGTCCCCATCCCCCAATTTATTTTAAAAAAGTATTAAAATTCTATTATTACTCAGTAATTTTAGAATTTGATAAATACAAGGCAATTGCAACAATTCTTTATTCTTACTCTTACCATTACGGTTTTTCTTCTTTTTTTTTTTTGGAGAAAACCTATACAGTTATTTAATAGGCTAACTTTTTTTAATTGAAAAAAGAACAACAATTATAAGAAAAAGTAAATAAAATTAAATCGTTTTTTAAACAAAAAAATTATTAAGAAATGCTGCGTACAATTATTGATGAAAGTCGGTCAAGCGGTTCAAATATTATTTAACAACGATCGTTACAAAAATAACAAAAATAAGAAGAAAAAAAAATCACAGGGATCATAATTACGAGGGTTAGCACATATTAAATTCAACATGTTTTTTTTTTTCTTTTTTGGTAAATATTTATGACCTTTTGTTTTGCTAAATTATAATATTATCAAAATTAGACATCTATTTTAAAACTACTTATCTTTCTCAAAATTGCAAACGGTAACAGTTTCATAATATTTTAAAATTTTAAGTATACATATATATATATTTTAAATTGTTCTTCGTGACATAGAAAACAAGATAATGAAGATTTAGACGTGTTGATGTTTTGTTTAATATTCTAATAGTTGTAGTTTAAGATAGTAGTGTTTTGTCTAATATTCTAATAATGGTAGATTTTTTTAGACATCCAATAATTGTAGTTTAAGTTGATAAGGTTAAGAGTATTTTTATAATGTAGCCTTTTGTTGCATGTTCTCTAGGGCAATCTTCAGCAGTTTAAACAGATAAATGGTGTTCTCCTTCGAGTTGTTCGTGGAAGCTTAATGTTGATGGATCGTAGTTTACAGTTAGGGAAGAAGGTTGTACAATGCGGCTGGTTCGAGACCGTGGGAGATGTCCTTTAATGTGGGGGGTTTTCTAGTGGCATTAAAGAGCACAATTAACATCGATTATGGAAGCGACGACTATTCAGGATAGGTTAAGGCACATTCTAGACAATGTTTTTGGAGAAAAACTTACCTACTTGTCCATGTGTAGGGTGTTCCTACATTTTACTAATGTGGCACCATTTTTTGCCACAATTTTTTCTTTCTTTTTTTATAAACTTATTTTATTTATAATAAAAAAAATTTAGTGTGGTATTCAATAATGTCACATAGATGAAATGTAGGAACATCCTACACATGGACAAGTAGACAAGTTTTTCTCATTTTTTTAGAGGTATTTCCTAAGATGTTACAAAACTCAACAATTTTATCATTGCAACAGAGTTGTTGAATCTTGATTTGCATACAGGCTCAAACTCGTGACTTTAAAATTTAAATAGATTAACAAAAAAAAGATAACGAAATGGACCGCAGACCCATTCAGTCTTTATGAGTAGTTAATTGAATCAAGCTAGTGTGTATATGAAATAATTGAATAGTTAGGAGAGAGAATAAATGTAGGTTGCATGACTACTTTTCACCAATATTTTAGACTTATAAAATTAAGCTTTATAAACTTTGTTTTATACATTTATATTAATTTAGTTAAACTATGATACTCAAAATTTTTTTTGCTAGAAGATAAAGCAATATAGCTCAATTGGCATACTAATCGCGTTAATAAACACGAAAACTTTAGTTAAAAACTTCTAACTCTTAGTACTAAAAAAAAATTGGTATGATTGCTTCCTCACACCCTCTTCGGTGAAAATCTGTAATAAGCCATGAATAATTCCGATGTCTATCGAACTAGCTCAAATTAATGCTATCTATATTTATATTCAGACTTTTGAAACCCAATCGATAAATACAATTAAAATCATTTATCTGGTTTAATGTTAATCTATTTTCACGGTCACGCGTTCGATCCTTGAAATCACTATTCGTAATCTCCCTTCCCGTAACTTATACTAAAAAAAAAAAACAATTGAAAGCATTCATAAATTTATTGGAAATAAAATTGAAATGTTAAAAATTTATCACACTCCGTTTATTTTTGTATCAAATAAATTTGTAAGTCTTAAAAATGTAAAATATATATAATAGGCTAGAAGCTTATTTGACACTTTTAAAGTTTGGTAACACCCAATTCTATCATCACTATAAAAACATTTTGCCCCTAATAATTATAATGTAAATGTGCACTTATTTCAATCCATAAAATCCAAAGTTTTCATTATAAGCACCGAAAGAGAAATATTTAAGTTATGTCCATGCATGATCTATGGAATACTGGCCACTTATATAGTCCGATATAACTATATTTTATTTGATTTTAAATTCAAAAGATAAAAGTATAAAATAAAGAAAAATAGAATGTATTCTATATTAGACCACATAAATGAACATTATTTCATAAATCATATCCAGACATGACCTAAATATTTCTCAGTATTAAAATGTTATTTGAACCCATATAAAATATTAGATGTAGAGTACATTATTGTAAAGTGAAATAATAATAATAATAAGAAAGAAGAGGGAGCATAAACAGTGTGAAAAAAGCTGCGGCTGCAATTTTCAGAGGCTACACACTCTAACACACAACATAGGTTTAAAGCTACGTAGCCGACCCGCAACCACGACCCGTCTGAACTTTGTCGTCCTTAACCCAACACCCAAACAATCCCCTTTTCATTTCTCTCTCTCTCTCTCTCTCTTTTTTCTTTATATTAATAATAATCCCCAATTTCCACTCTGCAAATCTAATTCCCCCAATTTCCTCTGTTTTTTTCCCATTCCAATATACTCTGTTTTCAAATGCCTTCCGACGCCGGCGACCACCGCAAGTCCGCCGTCAAGCCCCTCGCCTCCGGCGGCGTCTGCCCTCCTCCTCCGCCGCCGCCGCCGGAGCAAGAGCACCTCCCCTGTCCGCGCTGCGATTCAACCAACACCAAGTTCTGTTACTACAACAACTATAACTTCTCTCAGCCGAGGCATTTTTGCAAGTCCTGTCGCCGTTATTGGACCCACGGCGGGACCCTCCGGGATATCCCCGTCGGCGGTGGCAGCCGGAAGAACGCCAAGCGCTCTCGCACTTGCATTCCGGCGGCAATTTTGGGTTCTAATTCGTCAGGGTCTGTCTCTCGGTTGGATCATCTGCCGGCGGCTCCTGTGCTGGTGCCGTTCGTCGGCGGTGGCGGGGGAGGACTGCATTCGGGTGGCGGCGGCGGCGGAAATATGTGTGGGAGTTTTACGTCGTTGTTGAACACTCACGGGCCTGGGTTTTGGAGTCTGGGCGGGTTCGGGCTCGGACTCGGGTCGGGGTTCGAGGATGTGGGTTATGGGTCGGCGGGTAGTTCTAGGGTGGCTTGGCCGTTTCTTGGGCTGGGAGACGGCGGCGCTGGAGTCGGCGGTCATGGCGGAGCGGCGAACACGTGGCAGTATGAGAGTGGCGATGCCGCCGCCGCCGCCTTTGTTGGGGCTGCTGATTGTTTGTCTTGGCCGGAATTGGCAATTTCTACACCGGGGAATGGGCTCAAATGATCCTTTTTTTTATAAATATTATTAATTTTAATATTTAGTTTTTCTTTTTTCTTTTTTCTTTTTTTTAGGAGTAGTGAAAATGTGGGGTTAAAGAAGTTTAATTTCTGTGTTATGAGGGTAAGTAAAATTAGAAACTTGAATTAGGAAGAGAACTACATTTTTTTTTTACTTTGGTGCTCGAAACTTTGTGCTGTGTGAAACTTTCTTCATCTTTTCTTTGTTATAAATATGTTCTCTAATTTTATTTAGTTGTCATTGTTCAATCCTTCGATCTAAGTTACCTTTGTTGGGTAAATGAAGTTGTCGAAGTTAAGAAAAATATCTTTAGTATATAAGGAGTTAATAATACATTTATTGATAATGAGATCTTTTAAATCGCAACGAAAAAGAAAGTCATGAGTGACAATATCATAAATGTGAAGTTTTCGTAAGCTTTATTAAAATTCTTACACAGATTTCTTCTTCCTCTCTAAGAAAAAAATGTGAGTTCTAATCAAATTTTATAAACTAAAGTATTATTTGAAAATTATTTTGTTTAGTTTTGTATTTTTCATTTTCAAATTTTGAGTTAGTTTTAAAAAACATGAGTAGAAAGGTAAACATCAAAATGATGAAAATTATTACATATTACGGTAGTAATTAAAGAATTCAAATTATTTCTTTTTTGAAATTTAAACCTGCAACAATTATTCTACCAAATATTCGTTGGGAAATTGCAATGAATAGTCACTTCTAACAAAATATTTACAAATCTATTCAAAATTTAAAAGAACTGTGCCTATATTTATTTGTTTTTTATCAATCAATTAATACTTTCATTAAATACCATTTTACCCTCAACTTCGCCGCCGTTCAATTTGCCGAAAATTACCTTCTTTTATGCCCCATTTTTTTTCTTGTCAAGGCGGTGGGCAAAAATCCACCCCGACCCATTATCCCATAAGAAATTTAGAAAAATAGAATTTCTTATTGGAATTATTATGTTGATAAATTAATGTTTAGGTTGGTTAAGATTTAAATATTTATTAAAATATGTTATTGGAATCATGATCATTTAATATGATATTCACTTAATTATTATTAAATAATATAAATAAATATAAATTTAATTGAGTTAATCTTTATAGGTCATATAAATATATATAAATACAAAAAGATATTTTAGTTGTGAATACAGTATTAATTCAGTATTTATACAAAGTAAAATAATAAATTTTTTTATAAGACTAGTCAAATCTATAAATCAATTAATCACTTAAAAAAATAATTAAAAATGTATTTATTAGTATTAATAGATATGGTCATACTTTCTTGTTTTATCGGTATTAATGAGTATTTACGATACCATATTAAAACGTATTAATTAAAATCATTTAAAAAAAACAATATAGTATTAATTATTAAAGCATATTAATTAAAATCCTTTTTTTAAAAAACCAGTATTAAAACGTATTAATTATTAATGAATATTTATAATACAGTATTAAAAGTATTAATTACTAATGAGTCTTTATAATATAATATTAAAGTGTATTAATTATTATATATTCAAATACTTTAGAATTTGCCAATATATTATTTTCTGAGAAAAGTTTACCAATACAATTTTTCTAAAAAAAATTATATTACTTATAAATAACATGATTCATACTATAAAAACAAAAATAATCCATTATTTTATTTATTTGAAACCTATATTTATTTATAATACAAAATTAATATTTTTTGAATACATAATTAATAATTAATACTAGTATTAATGAATATTTATAATACAGTATTAATAATTAATACTAATATTAATGAATATTTATAATACAATATTAATGATTAATGCTAGTATTATTAAGTATTTATAATTAATACCAGTATTAATAAATATCTATAATATAATATTAATAATTAATACTAGTATAAATAAATATTTCTAATACATGTTAATAATTAATACTAATATTAATGAGTATATAAAATACAATATTAATAATTAATACTGGTATTATTGAGTATTTATAATACAATATTAAAATTGATTCAAATAATAATAATAATAATACAAGATTAAAATGTATTAATAATTATAGATAATTTTAAATTTTACTTACATTTATAATTAAACTTCACATAAATTTTCTTTTTTTCTTTAAAGAAAAACCCTCCAAAAATAAAATAAAATGATTTTAGGGAGGAAAGCTGAAGTGAAATCTTCAAAAAAAAAAGGAAAGAAAGCGGAAGTAAAAATCGCAGATTGAAATTGAAAAGGCGTAATTTTAGAGATTTGAGATTTTTTTTAATTTTTTTTATTAAAAGTAGAAACTGCCGCTAAAATAAAGGATATTTTTGTCCTTTTACCGTTAAACGAATTTCCTTACTTTTATTAACAGACTATTTTTGCTAAATTTTTAAAATCGGAATGTTTTTATAAATATTTTTCTCATTTAGCCTAACCACGTAAGAAGCCCATATTTATTTTATTTAAGTATCTATTAAATGAAAATTTGGAAGAAAAAAAAAAACAACTACCAAAAGTTTATTTTTATTTTAAAATTTTAGTTGACATTCTCATACTTTTTAAAAAAAGTTTAACACATTATATGAAAAATGAATAACATTATAGCAAATATGAGTAAAAATAAGTTTAGATCTCAAAAATAAAAAATCAAATAGTTATCGATTTGTTATTTACGCCTGGTTATTATTTCACACATTTTGGGAGGGACGTTCTACTGGTTTTATTTCCAATTTTATGCTAAATTAAGATTTCCTAAAATTATGTTATGAAATTGAACCAGAAGTAAACAACTAGCATACAATAAAGGACTATTGAAATAAAGAAGATAAATATAAGTTGAAGTCGGTTTCTTAATTAGTTAATTTGTTGAAAATGGAATCAATGCATTTTGGGATTTTAAATAAAATCCAATATTATGCTAAAAAATTGAACAAAACCATAAAATTTAGTTTGTTTTCCATTATTACTATAAATATGACACCTACTTTTTGTCATATGAAAATCAGACTGTTTTTTGTAGTTCAAATATGGATTTTTCTATGTAAAAAAAAAAAAGATTTTTCTCCTAAATTTAATGTAGTTTTAATTTTGAACATTGGGCTGTCCGATGTTCACAACTATTTTGGAATTTCTTACATTGATTATTCAGAAATTATTCATCGAGATATAGTAAATGCATTCAATAAATGAACATCCAATAAATGTAACGTGTTGATTCAAACTTTTGCATGGCTTTCTTTGTCAAAAAAATGATAACCATTCCTCAAATCATTTTTATAATATTATGAATGTGCCCATAATAATAATAAAAAAAAGTACAAAATTTTAAAAATATTTCATGCGTGATAAAATATAAAATATTTAGTTTAATTAAAACTTATAAATTTCAAGTTCAAATCTAACCATTTTATTTTACTATATATTTTTCTCAAAGTTAACATCTACCGCTCATAAAAATTTCAAAAGGACAACCCAATAGTTGAGGCTAAGGACTTCAAAACATCTTTCTTTGAGAGATTTCTGGTTTGAGATCAATGGAAAGTGCTTGCGGGTTCGAGGTCGGTGGAAAGCGCTTAAACTAGAATACTCTTCAAAGTATCCCGATACCAAAAGTACTTCCTGTTCGAGGCTAGTGGAAATTCTTAAACTAGAATACCTTTCGAAATATTCTGGTGCCATAGTTTAGGGACGGACCAATCGTGCTTCAGGTATAGGAGAATGAAGCTCCAATTTCTAGATTAAAAAAAAAATTAATGAACCATATAAATATTAAAAGAAAAAGACATTTCGATAACTTTAAGGTTTTAGCACAATCTCTTAAAAACTCATCTTCTGCATTTTCTTAAGAAAGCAAAGTTAGAGACCTATCATTTTAATCTTAAAATTTAAATAAAGTTCATATATGGTTTTTATGGAAAACTATAATTAAAAAGTGTAAGAACATTTGATTTTAAAATATAATGAATAAATATAAGCTTTACTAAAATTCTTTTTTTTTTTAATAGAAAAGATATTGCAAAAGTGTATTTATAATTTTTATTAAAAAAAATTATATCCATATGAATTATTGTAAGCATACAAAATAACTTTTCATTTTTAATGATTCAAAATAACTTCTCAGTTTCAATTTACTCATTTATAATTATTATATAAAAATTCACATAATAATTAACTATGCATTCTTCTACAAAAATTCACTTTTTAATAATTTTTTATCTGCAATTCTTTTACAAAAATTCACATTCAAACTAATTAACCCAAATTTCTAATCTCTTGCTCTTTATTCTAATCACTTTAACGTAACTTTTATTGCCATTAAAAAAAAATATACATATTTCAAATCTTGAAATTAAAAAGAGGCTAAAAATACTTTTTTTTTTTTACATATTTCAAATCTTGAAATTAAAAAGAAACTAAAAATACTTCTTTTTTTTCAAAAAGTTATATTCTCTCCTTTTATTTATTTATTAAACACGTAAATCTCAAAAAAAAAAAAAAAATATTAAACACGTACCCTTTGAAGGGGTTGGCAATCTATCACATTCTTCAAATAGTCGAAAAGGAAATAATGATGCTCTCCGTGTCTAATTGATATATTTTTTTACTTGAGAAAGTATTTAATTATCCTATAAAAGCACTCATTTAAATAACATAAATATTTATGTCATATGTGGGTATGACTTATAATTTAAGAGATTTCCAACGGCCTTGAATCAGAGATCTTTCAAGAAAACGTGCTTTGAAATCCTTAGCTTCAACTGCTGGGTTATCCCTTGGAGACTAATCCATATTGATTGACGTATATGGATATTAATATTTAAATCATGTTCGGACATAACCTAAATATTTCTCGTTAAATAAAAAGTTACCTATGATTGTGATTAACTTTCATTCACTCCATCGTTATAACAAAAAATGTCACATTCATATTGTGTTTAGAGAGTTTAAGAAAATTTATGACTGTCTTATAATAATTTTTTAAATTGTTCCATTTAAATTTGAGATTGGATCAATTCTTGAATAAATACCCTATCCAAAAAAAAAAAAAAAGTTTTACCTTTTTTTTATTCTCGGTAATTATCGTTAGATATTAATTAACAATTGAGTCACTCCAAGTCTTGAATTTTTTTTCCTATTATAATCATTTTATTTGGAGTATTTGTAGAACTTAGTTTTATTGGTCTCTTTGTTGCATAATTTTGTTTGTAGTATATATATTTTTTAATCAATAATAATTAGGGTGAATTTTTAAATTAATAACTTTTTTTAATGGATTAACACCAACCCAAATAACTAAGATAACCAATCTCTTGATCTATTTGATCGTGATATTTAGGTATGTAAAGTGCACCACTAATGTGTTTTTAATTGCAACAATTTAAAAAGTAAAATAAAATAATAACAAAAGTAGAGCTCTATAGACATATTTGGATAATATAGTAATCATGATTTGATTTTCACCTTCTAAAGGATAATATTTGTTAAATAAAACATTGTTCAAGGATTATATCTTTTTTGTCATTGTTATTATTAGCTGGTATAACAATTATGGAAAGATTTGAACATGCTCCCTTGCAGTTCACAATAATGCTATGTACAGTAAATCTACTTTATTTTATTTTGGTTTGTTTAAATATCATTAGTCCACTTAAATTCGAATATTAAACTTTAAATAAGATATTATATATTTGAGTTTTTCTTTTTCTTCTTTTATTTATTTTTAATGATATGTTTAAGTTATTTTCGGTTTGGTCAGTTCTTTTTTAGTATATATTAGAAAAGAAGGTAAATATCGATTCTTGGGATCCAACTTATAAAATTAATGTTGAACTGATTTACAACCAAACAATGAAATTATTGCGCTATTGGTTTCTTCGATCTTTGGCCAGGTCTAATATTTTTAAGATTGAAACATACAAAATGAAAATAAACTGAATTATTTAGCCGCTAAATTAGTTTCACGTATTTGAACTAAGAAAAAAATAATAATAATAACACACTCTATAGTTGTTTCCTTAGTACGATGCTACGAAATAAACGAAGCCAAGACTGACAAATTTAATGTGGAAAATAATCGAGAAGAATTATTATAATTAGGCAGAAAAAGTTAAAAAAGGACATCTTAAATTAATTCCAAAATGGGGGCTCATAATTTATTAATTATATACTTTTTGAAAAATTCTTCACGACAGTTGACAACTAGTCGACAATCGACCACAAGAATGATCAACTTGTCGACCTTGTATTGATCTTTATGGACCAATATTTAAATACTCTTTTAATTCCATAAGGTTTATTATATGTTTCATTATTACTTCCAATAGAATTTAAATTTGTCATATTTTCATTTCCTATTTAAACTTTTAATTCATCAATCAATTTGTAATGTCAACCATCCAATTATTTGCATGCCGTCAAATAATTATACAATTATATATGGTTGGGATTAATATCATTTGGACGATTGGATTATGAATACACGATGAATTAGGTAATTCAAGTGGGCGAAGGATTGACGTGTATTATTCAATCTCTTGATGGAAAGTTCTTAAAGAGAAAACACATAAATTTTCGTTTCTACCCTTTACAACATGTTTTTTTTAATAGTAAAAAAAAAACCTATAAATATGATATATTAACATTATTTTATCGATTAGTTGAGAATGAGAATCAGTTGTAATTTACATTATAAATAATTTTCCAAATTTACCACCTTAAAAGAAAAAACCAACATTAAGGATTGAGATACAAATAAAGTTGTCTTACATTGGTTAGATGAGAGGAAGATCATGACTATATAGGTGATGATAACTATCTCTATTGGTATCTGTCATTTTGAATGAAACAAAAAACAAAGTCATGAGGGTGTAGTCCAAAATTGACTTTATCGTACTAATGTGGAGATCAAGGTAAAACTGTTATTCTTATCAATTGGTATCAGAGCTATGCTCCAAAAATAATCATGTTCGTAATGCCTCAGTGTAGGGTAAATATATTTGGAATCTCGAGACAAAAATTTGTGATAGTTTTACTAGACTAGTGGTATACTCTCACGAGAAAAAGAGCTTGTTGGTTTGGATATACAATAGAAAAATTGACTAGTGGTATATTCTCAAGAGAAGAAGAATTAATTAGATATAATAATCATTGTAAAAATCCATTATATTAAACCAATAGTGCATTCTCAGAAGAAGACGAATTGATCTAAAATCTTGTAGACAGATTGACTATTGAGGAAATGCTCGTTCTTTGTTGGACAAGAGGATTGAATCCTCAAATACCAAATACAAAAGGCAAGGCTATAGAGAAACTCAATGAAACTTTAATTGATGGGAGGATGTTGTGATACAAAACAAAGTTGTCCCACATTGATTAGATTGAGAGGAGAATCGGACGTGTATATATAAATATATGTGATGATAACCATCTTTCTATCAATCAATATTAGATAACTTTATTTATATACCAAACACTAACGTGTAGCTTGATTGTCATTTTTTTTACTACGCTTGATTATCATTCTCATTCAGGTAATTAATGACTTTTTCAAAGTAATGCTTGAATTTTATTTTGGGAACGAGCTTGGGTTATCACATCAACCACATTTTTTGAGGTTTATACTTTCAATTAAACTTTGATAAGGGTTGAATTTACAATCTTGTACATTTGATGATTTTACTAATCGTCGGAATCAATCACTTTTATTTTTTATTCAATAATATTTGAAGTGAAAGAGTCAAAACTTAATCTCTTGATTCGTAGGTTAGATAATATGTCATTTGAGCTATAAATATTGTTGATACTAAAAGTGTACAATGATCCTAGTTGGATTTGGTTAAAAGAGTTTTTTGAACTAATCCAAAATTTCGAGTTAAGAATTTATGTAACTGAGCAATCTAATTTAACTCAACCCTATATATTTCTAAGTTGAGTTGGGTTATCGACCTACATTTTATCTCTTTCTTTCATATTTAAAAACCATCAAAATTCATAAATACATATTAAAAAGTTGCATGATATCAAAATCAAACCTCAAATGCCCTTTTCTTTTTGTTAGTGTATAATTTCTACTGATATACATTAAAGGACATATTTTATTCTTTATTCTTATAGTTTGGGTTGAGTAGTTCTGAGTTGCCAATTTTTTTGTCCACCCTTAATTAATACGATTTGTATTTTGTTATTATTCCAATCAACCTCTTCTAACAATTGTCGTTAAAGTTTAATTGAGATTTATCAAAAAAAGCAAAGCTTCTATGACACATAGTATGTTAGAGTAACCACAAAGTTACAATTTCAACTCCCCCACCACAATTATTATGTTGAATTAAAAAAAAAAAGAGAGATTTAAGAGTGAAATTGCAATACTCAACCAGTTATAATAGCTGATTGATATATTAAAAAAAGAAAAAAAGAAAAGCTAATCGATCAATTCAAGGTAATATTCCCCAATTATCTCTACCAAAAAAAAAAAAAAAATCGTTCCTAAAAGTTGAAGCTTATTAATAGTAATGGGCCGAGTCAGAGTAAGGGCTGACATGTGGGCTGGGCCCAATGAAGGTTGGATCCAGGTCCAATTATTTTCGACAATCAGAAAATTTGAAACGAAATCGAGCTCTCAGATATCCCTCTCTAGGGTTTTAGGAAGAGACCTGGTTCACCATCTTCAACCCCCAAATCGAAGCAAATCTGAACTGAACCAGTTTCGACGAAGCAATTTCAGAATCGCAATGTCGTTTTCTTTGTTCTCAACTCCGCAACCACAGCAGCAACAGCAGCCATTGTTTCAATCGCAGCCGCAGCTGTTTCAGCAGAGCAGCCCATTGTTCTCTCAGCAGCCGCAACAATTTCAGCTGCAACAACAACAACAACAACAGCAGCAGCAACAACAACAGTTGATGCAGCAACAACAGTTAATGCAACAGCAACAGCAACAGCAACAGCAAATGTTTATTTTTACGAATGATAAAGCTCCTGCAAGTTACGGTACTAAATGGGCCGATCTTCATCCTGATTCGCAGAAAATTCTCCTTCAGATCGAGTATGTGCTTTGTAGTTTCTTTGAATTTTGCTGCGTAGTCTTGTTTTTAGCGTAATTGTACGGGTAGAAGTTTTGAAGATCTTGGTAAATGTTAAAGAATAATGTTTCGAGTATTTGATCGTTTTCTACCAATAAATGTTTCTTTGTGCTCAATAAATGTTCTTGGATACTTTAGTTATTATGAAGCGTTTATCTTTTATGTGTCCTCATCTTCTTGTTTACAATTAGGGTTTGAATTGGCTATTTGGATACTCTATGGCTACAGGGAACGAATCTTGGAGTATCGCGATGAAAGTCAGAGGCTGGATCAGTGTAGTCGTCTCTACGATTCTTCAGTTTCGAATGATGGATTTGAGCTTGATGCCAGTCGAATCGTTCAGGTTAATTTTTTTTCTTTCGACTTTATATCGAATCAATTTGGAAAGTTGAGCATAGTCGTTCTATATTGTGGGTACTGAGAAATACATTCTAATAGGCTTTCAGCTTCGTCTATCTTGCACATTTATGCCGCTCAATGCTGTATGCATAATTGATAGTTTTTATGGCTTGTTTGGCGTATTGGGTTCAGATATCACATTCAACAGTATACCCAAAGCTTGCTTCTTATATTTTCTTTAACATTTAGGATGACTCGGTTAATCTCTTTTTACTACTTCCTTTTATCTCATGATTTTTCGATATTTGCGAGTGTCCAGTTCGACTTACGTGCACCTCGACTATTCTTAAGAACATTGCTTGGTAGGTGGTCACATGGATTGAATCCAGGCTGTCAACATAAATTCACAATGGCCACATATCTAAAAATTAAGTTTCTCTTGACATGTAAATGTTGTAGGGTTAGTCAGTATGTCGCGTGAGAATAGTTGAGGTAAGGTGCGTGTACGCTGGCCCTGACACTCACGGATATTAAAAAAAAAAATCTTAGTGTTCAACTTGTAAAGCATCTCAGATAAATGATTTGTTCTTAAGCACTGTAATATTGAATCGCATATCCATCAACCACTTGAATGCTATTTCACCATTTGCATTGTCTCAAGTTTGATACATATTTGTTGATTTTTATATTGTAATATCATGTGGTTTGTAAAACTACGTATTTCTTATCAGGAACTTGGGGGAATTAGTACGTCTACCGAACATCAAAAGGTCCTGCTTCATGAGCTGATGATTACCGCAAAGGAGATGCTTTGGAATACAGAAGTTGCTATTCGCTCTTTCATGATGATACGCCCACGGTTCCTTCATTCGAGTGCTGGAGGGGCGTCAAATCCCACTGCACTGTCACAGGTTCCTGGAGCAACATCACCATTAGATTCCAGTAGTCAACCAACATCTACCTCAGTTGTGCCAATTTTTGACTTCTACAGTGGGTTCCCAAGAAAACCATCTCCTTTTTTGCAGCAAACTGTCTCAAGATTTGAAAAGTATCTTGCTGAATGCCGCCAGTGGATTGAAGAGTTAGAGCAACTGCTTGTCCAAGAGTCTAATCGAAGTGCTTCCAACTCTGCCTCATTGATACATTCGCTTCCTAAAATCATGTCAAATGTGCACGAATTCTTTGTTCACGTGGCTGCTAAGGTAATATTGTCCTCAATGGGCATTTTGAAATAATGTAGTGGGCCACTTTGTAATGTTGGTCTATAGATTGAGATTTATGCTTAGATAGGTGAAATCTTGTCCTCAACGAGTTGAGTTCTTCCTTCACGTGGCTTCTATTTGGCTGTCTGATACATGTCACTGGTTCTCAAAATCCTTGGTTCTTTTTTTGAAACAAGGGTAATCACGTCCGTCCCTAGGCGGCCAGGCCAAGCACCGGGAGACATCGAAGGAGTAATGTCTCAGTTGAGTCTTGAACTTGGGACTTTGAGGAGAGCATACCCTCAAAGTCCAAGTCTTCAAGCACTGTGCCATCCCTTCGGGACGTCAAAATCCTTGGTTCTTACTATTTAAGGAATGCTATTTCTTTTGTAAAAAAAAAAGATGAATGTTATTTCTGATAGGGGTTGGAACACAAAGTCTAGAATTGTTTAAAGGGGCTGGTTTTCGAAATTGGAAAATTTATCCCTCATATTCCTCCAGAGTGAAAATCCTTCGACTTATAAACATGCACATGATCTCACTGGAGACAGTATTATGCTACATATGTACATTCTTATAACTAACGGCCTGCTAAAAATTATTCCTCAGGCTGAGAATATTCATCAGTACATTGAATCAATGAAGGCAGCTTATCTTGTTGATCAACGTCGAAGAGGGGATGGAAATGATCCATTTCTTGAGGCTGACCGAAGGGAAACTGCCCGCCAAGAAGCAGCAACTAAGAGAGTACATCCAACTTTACATTTGCCTGCAAATTCACAACCATCAACACAAGCTGCTGGATTACCTACCAGCTCAGCTAGCCATGGTGCATCAACAGCACAGCAATCGTCTACAGTAGCCACACCAGCTTCTTCCACGGGTGGATTGTCTCTTTTTAATACACCCTCTGGTCCCACTACTACACCATCTTCGTTGTTCATGACGCCAACAGCATCTGTTCAAACATCCTCTCTGTTTAGTTCGTCTGGTGCAGCAGCACCCTCATCACTTTTTGGCTCGTCATCTGCACCATTGTTTAGTTCTGCTAATACTCTATTTGGCAATACTGCTCAATCTTTTGGGCAATCTGCTTCTACAGGAGGTTCATTATTTTCGACACCCTTTGCATCTGGTAATTTGTTGACATTTTTTGGTTTGTGATTTATTTCTCATGCGTAGTACTGAACTAATTTCTTATTAGTAATAGTTAGTCACTTGTTATCTATCTCTTTCTCATAATGTTATTAAACCTGTACATGAGATGTTTTTGAAAACTTGCAACAACAAAAAAAAAAGAAACGAATATTATTAGTATTATGTCTCTCTTTGTTAGTGACCGACTAATTCTGCATATTATGATGGCATTTTATCTCATGGTTTTTTTATTGAATTTTCAATCCCAGTAGCCATAAAAAAAACAAAATAAAAATTTTGCAACTTGTCAATTTGTTCAAAGGTTAATGGCAAATTAGGGCATTAACTAGTTTTGCCGCTCTTTTTCAAACATTTATTTTCTATTCTTTTTCAAATATTAGAATTTTGGTTATGTAATGATTAACCTAACCTCATGGAAATGAACTTAAACTCGTGGTTGTTGGGAAACAGATTAAATCATTTGACATGGTTTTCTTATCTGAAGAGCAGGCGTTATTATTACTTCCACAAGATCGTGTCTGATTTGAGATTTTGATCAACCTATATCTGTTATTTACTAAGCAGTTGCTCGATGTCGATTGGATCGGTTTGTAATGATGATTTGTACTGTTTTCGTAGGTGCTGCAACAGGATCTGGGGCTAGCTTTGGGGCAACTTCGGTGAGTAGAAAATTGATCATATCGGGTTTTTCTCGGCTAATTACATCCATGGTGTCTCTTAAGATCTTCTCCTTATGTCTGAAGGAAGATCTATCTATATATGGGGTTGTTTCTATGCGTAGACAATATAAAATCTCATGCTTATACTATTTACTTCGTACATACAAAGTTACAAACTATATAACCCATCACATCTTATTGCAGAAATCCTCGAAGCCAAAGTCTCGAACAGCACGACGCTACTAGTCACAAATGAGCATGCAAGATTATTACCAGCATCAAGTAACAACTGAAGAAAAAAACAGCCCAGGATTACGAGAAGCATCGACGAAAACCAAATTTCTCAGATTATTCTACAGGCAGATGCAGTGAAGAGCCTTAAGCTATATGAACATTTCTTGCGAAGTCGAAGGAAATTGAAACGTTTTCTCAAAACATCCTGCTAATGGCTCCATTGTTTTGGAAAAGACGAACATCCCGATACGATACATCGCTTTCGGAGAATTGAGGTGTCAGTGAGAATTCTGTAACTTTGTAGAATACAACATCATAGGTACGATGTCTTATGAAACATCAAGGAATAGATCTTGTTTTTCTTGTGATGCCTTGCCCAGGGGAATTGTGACATGATTTTATCTCCCCAATCATACATTAATCTTGTGAGTTTTGGTATCTTGCTGTACAATAAAATTGACTTAGCAGTTTCAGGAAACAAACATAAGCTTGATTATTATTTAGGCTATGTGATTTTTTGACAACCGCACACTAAAAATTAGTTTGATTATTATTTAGGCTATGTGATTTTTTATTTTTGGTTTTTGAAATTGAAATTTATTTTTACTCAAATTTCTATGTGTTGCATTTTTTCTCAAAAAAGTATGTAAATATCAACCAAATTTCACAAACAAAAATAAGCTTTTGGAATCATTTTTTTTTTGTTTCTAAATTTTATTTTGGTTTCTTAAAATGTATGTAAGGTGTAGATGTCCAATTAAAATTTCAAAAATAAAAAACAAAATAATTATCAAACAAGCTCTTTAACTTTTGAAAAAAATTAAATAAATAATTTGTTTTCTCATTTTCATTTTCTTGTGAGCTAACATTTGAATCGTTCACTAAATTTAAAATTAAAATAAAAGTTTGAAAACAATTTGTTTTTTTTTTAAGTTTTCAAAAGTTGACTTTGTTTTTAAAATTAGAAAACAAATGTGCTAAATTATATATTACTATAAAAAACAGCTTTCCATCACCAATACTGAGCATAATACCCTTAAACAACATAAGCCTCATTGCACAACTCACAATGAGTGGCAGCAAGCAAAGAAAGTGATAGAGCAAGGCGCTCAAGTTGACACAATCATCTTGTGGATTTCATGCCATTCAACTGAAAAAGACCCAAGAACCCATGTCAACACCTATTTGGTTGACTTGAAGGAGCCTTTGGGGATAAACCATTGACCATGTCGACGACTGACGTGCACGATCCCATTAAAGAAAACAGGGAAAGAACAGTCTTCCGAGCAGAAATATCCCTTGTCCTAGACCAACTTAGACATGATATGTAGTTTCTAAGGGGTGACGCAATGATTGAAAACTTGGGCTTTAAGGTTATATATGCTCTCCTCAAGATATCAGTTTGAGATTCATTTGTGACATTATTTTTTCAATATCTACGATACCTGGCCTTAAGAACGGGCATGGTTTACGAATATAAAGGTTAACAAACAGATAAAATATGAAACTGAGATCAGTGAGGAGGGGAGAATTCATCACTAAAAGTGGAGGCCATGTCATGTGGGAAGAAGACTTCCCACCATCACAAATAATCATTCTAATTAATAGAATCTACAAAATAAATAAATCTCATAAAGAGAAATAATTTCCTCCTGAATGAATGAAGAGGGCTCCCTCTTTAAGAGTATATGTGGCACCATTTGATGCCACAATTTATTTTTTAATCAATTTTAAGATAAAAGTAAACATTTTGTGGCACCAAATGATGCCACATATGCCCTTAAGGAGGGAAATATTTCTCATAAATAAATAGTGTCCCTCACATTACTATAACCCTATTACAATGTCTACAATCATCGATTAGACAATCCAACAATATTGGATCATTATATCACCTGTTTTGGTAAAATATTAGAACTCATTTAGATATATCGTATGATCTTACAACATTTAAATATAAAAAAAACTCGTAGAAAATGAATTTTTATACTAAATAATCATCATAAATTGAATTTATCACCTCTTAATTTTTTGAAACTAATTTGATCACTAAATCACTACATAATGGTTAAAGTATTAAAGACAAAATTAATGATATCTAAATGAGTGGACTCGACCAAGACAAAAGGGCACATCGCCATTCGTCCAATAAAGAGCCCGAAAAAACATTATGTTTTTAAAAGCTTACTTTGTTGACTAGTCATCAACTTTTGGATTAGTCATAAGTGTCATATTAATTTCATTTTGCAATGCTTTGATTGATCTAAATATCTTAACTATTAAATGGTGTTCCTATTATTAACTATTTGGTGACAACTAGTTAAATTAAAATGAGGCCACTAGTACTAAAAAAAAAAAAAAAAAATGAGGCCACTAATTTTAACTAATATTTTTGTTTCTTGCTTTTTAATGTTAAATTATCCATTTTCCTGAAAGTAAGCCCCATATCAATGAAATCAAGTTTTTTTCTTTATGATTATGAGTTGTCCTCAACTTTCAAGATATTAAAAAATATAAGTGTGTACACTAAAAAATTATTAAATAAACAAATGGTTCATTTTTTTTTTATAAAAAAAATGAATCCTTTGTTTATTTAATAATTTTTTAGTTAAAAATGAATTCTTTCAAGTATAATAATATGATGGAATTGGAAGTAGATCCATAAAACATAGTTTTCATATGAATTACTAAAATTACATGTTTGAAAATACATGAAATTAAAATACAACAAATTGCTGCATTTAAGCATATGTTTTGGCTATGTGGAGGAGGCATTGGGAAAGTTGTTGTGGCTTAGAGAACATGGCCATATGATCAGCTCCTTCAATTTGCATCACATTTTGGATCCCACTATTTTCAATAATCCATTCTTGATATTCCTTTCTAATCACATTGTCTTCATTGCAAATCACATACACTTTGGCCACTTTTCCAAACTTGTCTTTCGAAAATTTCTTCGCTTTCGACAAATTCTGCTTAAACGTCGCACAAGTTGGTCGAACCAAAGTCTTTGCTAGCTCCAAATCCTTCATTTTCGAGTGCAAATTAAGCCACCCTTTTAATTAAACACAATTATATGAAGGTTTATAGAAAGTAATTAAAGGAAAAAAAAACCTCAATTGGGGATAGTTGATAGAGATGGGAGGATAGGAATTTGGGGCCGAATTTCATTGAAGTGAACGGCTCGTTGGTGCTTTCACTTGAACAAAACTGTATGTCTAGCAGATCTTCTATGTGGTTTTTCTCCGAGTGCTGATTAAATTTCAAAAATCAAACCGTTTTACAGGCCAATTAATTTTTGGGAAACTTATAAGATTAATAGAAAATAATTATAAATATAGTTACTTTTTAAAAAATTTACAATTATAATCATTGGTGTTAATAATACTTTCTTACAAGACTGTATTAATAATACATAATAATGAGTGAGTATTTGTAATACATTACAAATGATTAGATGTGCATATATTTTAAAATTTGCGTACATTAATAATTATTTTGTGAGAAGATCGTATTTAATACAATTTTTCTTAATTTTTACAAAAGTAAGAGTATTAAGACTAGTTAACTATTACAAATGAATATTTTTGGACCAATTGATTGCTACTCCTATGGGAAGATCCATTTTTCATATGCCAATAAATTCATAGCTCAAAATTAATGACCAAATGTTCAAATGTTCTAATTTTTCACTACCATTTTTTTTTATTGAACTTAAAAAAAAACATTATTTTGTTAATATGTATACATATAATTTTTTTAGATTTAATAAAGTTTTAAAAAATAAGTCTTTGTCGTCGTAATTGATGATAAGTTAAAAAATTAGTTATTTATATATTGATAATGGCAATTGATTAAATAAACAAATCACAACATTTAGCTACAAACTCCTATACCAAAATAAAATTTAAAATTCTAACTTTTAAAATAATAGTAACTGAATTCTAAATTTCATCGAATCGATAGGAACTAAATTTTCTAACTTTGTTTTCTCAAAACATTTAGCATAAAATAAAGTATATGAAAAAAAAAAACAGAAATAAAGAATTAGCTATGAAAATGAAGGGTTATAAAGAAAGGAAAAAAAAAAAGATTTGACCAAATCTATCAATGGTGCAATAGTTTCATTGTTTGGTTGTATAGTAGTTCAACACAAGCGACATTCACGGGTTCGAGTCCGAAAATCGGTATTTGTTCTCCTTCCTCCAATATATACTAAAAAAAAAATAATTGAATTTTGATGGTTGACTTGGAATTAATGTGCGAAGAAATTAAAAAATGGTACCATTTCTAAAACATAGGACGGTGGGTGGTCGGTGTCGGGGACATAAGCAGCCAAGAACACGGCGGCGGCCACCTTTTCCGGCTGAGCCTCCATGGCCACGGCCAGGCTCAGGCCGCCCAGGCTGTGACCAACCAATATCACCTTTTCATCGCCACAAATGCTGTCCATAATCTCCAACAACGGTCTCGAGTACTCCTCAAGCGTCCGAACCTCCTCGAGAGGCGTCCGGTCGATGCCCGAGGCAGCCATGTCGAGCACCGTCACGCGGTGGCCCGAGCTCTCGAGGAGGGGCTTGAGCTTGTACCAGCACCATGCTCCGTGACAAGCCCCATGAACCAATATGAAATGTTGTTGCACCTTCTTTTTGTTTTTCTCCTCCATGGCTTGATGTGTATTTTTTGTGTGTGTGTGTGTTTTTATAAATGTGTTTGTGGTGGGGAATGGAGCCATTTTCCCTGTCCCTATAGCTTTGTTTATTCATTTTAATTTATTTAATCTTACATGTTACTATACTAAAAAATTAGTACATATAATTCAAAATAAATGAAAATATTATCACGCAGAAGAAGTTAAATACTTAAATCATTTTAAACACAAATATCAAAAAGTTAAAAAAAAACTATTAATATAAATTATCAAAGAATAGTCAAATACTTAAATCATTTTAAACACAAATTCTCAAACGAATAGTTAAGGTTCCGTTTGATAACTATTTCGTTTTTTTTTATTATTATTTTTATTTTTAAAAAAATAGGTTTGTTTGATAACCAATTTTGATTTTTGTTTTTAAAATTTTTAAAATATTTTTAAAATATTAAAGAAATTCTAAAAACAAAAAAGTAGCTTTTAAAAACAAATTTTTATTTAAAAAAAAAGTATAGAAAGAACAAGAATAAATAGTAAAAAACTAAAAAAATCCAAATAGAATGTGGTAATTGAAAATAAAAAAACATTATCAAACATGTTTTCTGGTCTTTCATTTTTAAAAACATAAAATTAAAATGAGTTATCAAACGTACACGATTTTTATTTTTTAAAATAAAAAACTATAAAAAAAAAAAGGTTATCAATGGACCTAACTAATCTAATTATTTGTTGACTCAATTATTCAAACGAGTAGTTAATTACTTCCACGTTTTAACTTTTATGCTTCATTTCTTACAAATCCACCATAGAAGCTAAGCCATTAGGTTGCTTTCAAAGTGTTAAAGGCAAAGAATGTCTATCTCTGTGAATATATATAAGATTGATATTATTTACTTTTGAGTATAAACTCGTGACATTAATTTTAGAATGTTAAAAGGTTTTCACGATTGAAAATGTTACCCGAATATATATTCAAATTTATCTTCACGACTTTATTGCATTACGAAGATAAAGAATCAGACTTTAAAAAAAAAGAAAAAAGAAAAAGGGAAATCGGAGTTTTGCTCCCTTATACCTGGGGCACCATTGACCCGTCCTTAGACTGTGACACCGGGATACTTCGAAGAGTATTCTAATTTAAGCGTTTTCCAGCAGTCTCGAATTAGTGATCTCTCAAGCAAGCACGTCTTAAAGTCTTTAACCTCAATCGTTAGAAGAAATCAACTAATTATGTGGACCGAGGAGTTGACAATCTCTTTAGACTTTGACCGAAGAATGCATAAAGTAAATTAATTAGAGATTGCCAATTAAGCTCATTTAGACATAGCATCCATGTGAAGTTGTAACGAATATATTCATCGTTTATCACATCAATCAAATAAGTTTAGAGAATCTATTCATTTTTCAAATGTTACTAACGTGATAAATAATGGCCTAATTAAACTATGTAGGTATAAATTAATACCCTTAACTTGGTGTTGGTGTTGAATTTTAGTCCTTTAATTTATTTCTATATCTTTATCGGGAACGTAGTGCCTGCAAAACCGAGAAAGTTTGAACACCGTGTAATGTGAGCTATGTGGCCTTCGATGCTTAAGACAAGTTCTGATAGAGAATGGGTTTAAGAGACTATCGTAATTCGGAAATTAAAATATAGCTTACTTGTCTCCTTCTTCGTCTAACCTTTTTATCAGTGGCTACACATAACCGTTTCTCATATTTCCTCCCCACATTCTGGTGAATTGCGGGTAAAACGTGTTCAGAAAATGTGGGGAAACTGACCACATAGGAGGAGCGTGTAGATTGTTGGTTTACATAATTGACAACTTTGAAGGGCTCGAAATCGGGCACTACCCACCTTGCATGGGTTCGGGTTCAGGCTTGTCCCAAAACAATTATAAATATTTACTGTATTAATAATATATAATATTGTATCAATGGATATTTATGATATAATTTTAATAATTATATATACAAATATTTTATAATTCATCTTCATTTATAATTATTTTGTGAGAATAATTATGATCTTACTTAATTTTAAAACCTAATAATACTATCTAATAAATCACTATCACGTAGTTTCAAGTTATTGCACATTGATTTTCCATCTACCATTATATTCTAATAAATTTATACTCTAAAGATAATTTTGAAATATTTATGGAAGTTCAAACGTAATATTACAACTTTTAGAAAAAAAAAAAAAAATTTAAAAATAAAAGTAATAGCTAACTAACCCAAAATTGGCCGACTACCACTAAAACCACTATATATTTGTTGTCTTTGTAATGTTTTTTGTTGTCTTCATATGAAATTTGAGCCAACAAACTAAATCTTTTGTTGATATATATACATTTTTCTGGCCACTATATATTCGAGTCAGTATAGTATGTCCTGGATTTGATGGGTAAGGTGCAACTTTCTCGTTTCTTTTCTTTATAACGTTACAGTAATTATTATTTTATCTAAAGTATTTGTGGTACTTTTTAAAAATATTATATCTCAATTTTGTAGTCCTTAGAAATCTCTCCAACAATTACCTTTTTTTTTTCTCCAACAATTACTTTCTCATATGTCTATTTATATTAAAGAGACAGTGACGTTGGCATAATCATTATTGTTATGATTATTAATTCGATGGATCAAATAAAAAGGCGTAAAAATTATTCTTTGATGTTCAATCTAACTTTATTCGTTAAATGAAGAAAATAAGGAAAGATCATTAGTGGTGTCACATTATTATTATTATTGTTTTTTTTTTAATTATAACAATTGGAGGTGAGAGGATTCAAACCTAAAATTTATCAATCATTGGATATACAAGTTATGAACAATAGTTATCTACTTTGCCATTCAGACATCGCCTAGTTACAACATACATTTTAGCTTTTAGCTTTTTTTTCTTCATACGATGACATTTTAGAAAGAAGATTCGAACTTATAACCTCATGGTTACTAGATTATATAACGCGTCACTAAAATTATACTCTTATCCATCAATATAAAATTAAGTTAGACAGGAATAAAACCTCAATCTGAAGTCGCAATGCCCACAACTAATCTGGTTGATAATAAAGTATTATCACTTGATTCTCCCTAAACTGATGGAGATTCAGACGCAATATGGACCCTTAACTTGCTCCATAATCTTATGGCAAGTAACCATATGAATATCAAATAGGTATTATATACATTGATTAGAGTAGATATTCACAAGGGAATTTGCGCTGTATAGCAATTTTTTTACCACAGTTTACAATTATAACACATTTTTAAAAATAATTCTTTTATAGCAAATTCTGCCATTTAAAAAAAAAAAATTATTTACCTTTTTTATAGAAGACTTTGATAGAATCTATCATTCTCTAGTGATGGAAGTCTATCAATTTTATCAATGATTGATTCTATCTGTTCTTATTGATAAACTCTTGATAGAATCTGATGGAAGTTTATCAATTTACTTTATTTATTAGTAATTGATTCTATCACCCTTTATCGATAGAATCTATCAATATGAAGTCTATCAATTTACAATTTTTATTATATGTGCAAATATTTTCATTATTGTGCTATTCATGTAATATTTTATCTATATTGTAATATACATGCAAAAGCCCCTATTCACAATGTGATTAAAATTAAAACAATGAAAGAAAAAAGGAAGAAACAGAGTACTAACGTGGATAGGGAGGGGATGTACATCCCTTATGTTAGGAAATTAGATATTTTCTGTTAATAAGTTTTTTTTTTTATGAATATGAATAATCCATAGAGAGCATAGAAAGGGAACCTTCTATGGTGATATAGACAAGATGTGGTAGATTCTTGGTGTAGATCTTGAGCTCTGATTATCAGCTCAGCATAGTTGGGTGTCCAGTCTGCAACATCCTCTTGATCATGTCCATTCCAAATGCTGAATCTGATGAACTGAGCATTGGCAACATACCATTAATTATGAACACTAAAACCCATGAGCTTTAGAGCGTCTTAATCAAATAAAAATGATAGTGAATTGAAATTTAAAGTCAGAAAATGTGGCATGAAGGTTAGTCAACCACTATTTAGCACTTTCTTTATATCTCTAGGCGTCCTGCCAGCTTACACGTACCTTAATTATTCCCAAGAAACATCTAACCCTATAACATTTAAATATTAAGGAAATTCGTAGAAAATTAATTTCTACGTAGGAAGCCACCATAAGTTAAACCATCACCTCTTAGTTTTCGAAGGATGATGGTTTATTTAGCAACTATTTAGAAAAAACTCGATGAACAAGCAAGCAAAATGTCTTTTACTCAAGCAAATACATCACAATCAGAGCATGCTAATTCTTTTCCAATTAATCTCATAACTGTAAAATGTAAATGCAAAAGTAAACGTGGAAAGCACTCAATGTGATCCAAGATCAAGTAACGATCTTTCGCCAAACTCAAGCAATAAAATAGAGAACACTTGAAGAGTGAAGAACAAAGAAAAACATATGATATAGATTACAGAAGCTGAGGGCAAATCATGAAAAAAAAAGCCATGTCATTGATTTCATTAGTTAAACTCACCTAGGAATTGTAATTTCATAGGAGAATGTAACAAAACATTCGATATTTGGTATAGCAGGAACATGATCCTTCTTTTCATTCACAAATTTTATAACTTGAAATAACACCTCGCTAAGAGAAGCTTCCAGAGTTGTCCTACGAATGCTTCGCTCCTCCAATGCGCTCTCTGCACGGAGAGGGCAATCTCAGTAGAAACAACTGACCCCCGAAAAAACTGGTACTACTAAAAATAATAATAATCAAAGAAAAGAAAAGGTTCATAGTACCTCCTGGGTCAAATAGAATTTTCTTTTGATGAGTCTTGCCAGAAGGTATTTTTGTGTGCTGAGCCACATGTATATTGATATACCACTGTTCCCAATATAGGCGTTCGATTTTGTTAGTGAACCAAGAGGCCTGTTTATTTTTCTCCTGATAAAAGGATAGACATATCTGCAACAAAAATAGGGAGCTAATTATTCATACTAATAAGGAAAAGCAAAAAATAACCAACATGATGTTCAAAAACTTTATAGTAAAATTACAGCAGTCAAAATTTAACAGCAATTCAAAACCTGGCTTTTCTTGTTTGGGTGTTTCTCTACCCAATTAATGAACTGATCAATCTTTTCATCTATCTTTTTCTCAACTTCAACGTCGCCACATTGCACCTATACAGCAGTAAAAAGAATTGTAAAAGCCCCAAAAACTAAAAATTAACAGGTGACACTGCAGATCCAGTAGAAAACCGAGGGTTGTATGCGAGTACATATAAGACACGATTTGAACACAATTTTCATATCTTACTACCCACCAGAAACTGAAAATAAAAACAGAAGTATTGAAAATACTTCCAAACAGAAGAACTTGTCAATTGATGGGTTGAAACTTACATAAGTAATATCAAAAAGCTCCAAGTGAATGTCTTTGGGCCGAACGAGACCTAAAGCCCGATGAAATACAATTGTGTGTAGTATGCCTGAAATAGCGTTGAACTAGCATTATCAATTATAAACAAACATAATTGCAGTTTTTCACATAAAATTAAATAGCTAAAAGACTTCTCGAGCTCAACAGTAAATATAGACAGATGCGAACAACAAAGTTATGCTAGTATGAGGCAATATAATCATGTAACACAAAAACATAGGCGCACCACACATCCAAAGAGTATTATCAGAGACATAATAATCTGCAAACCCTGAAAACGAAAAACCAATATGATAGATTCCCAAATGTATTGATATGAAAATATAAAGAAACTAATATATATAGAAGTAGTTTGAGGTCCTTGGACCTTCCCTAATCTTGAGATCACTCAAGCCCTAGAATACCCACTAAGTAGAAATACAAGCATACCCTCTCCCTTCCCTTCTTATTTATAACCAATTCTCCAAACAAACTACCCACTATTTACTAATATACCCTTAATATAAATCCTATCATACATGTTCTCCCCTCTTTAATTACTATAGCTACAAACTATATTTCTCTCATGTCCAATTGAAAAGGGTTTAATGTAATCCTTCGGATTGGGGCTCTAGACCCAGACTGAACCAGAATACAAAAATCAGTTGGAACCCAACTCTTAAAACAACGCAAGACCCGACAAAATTGCTGTTATTGCCCTTTCCTTTACCTCACAGTTTCCATTTTGTGGCAACGGTATTCTTTCCCCCAAACTAGAATAATTGAATAAGGAAACCAAGTCCCCCATCCAAACTAAAGGTCTCTTTCACAGCCCTTCCTCTTGAAATTATCATCATACTAAAGCTCACCTCAGAGCTATCTGAAAGGCCAAAGAAGATGTCATCATCCCCCATTGTCCTTCTTGCAGATGTAGATTTGATTTCCCCTCTTACAACTTGGTTGAGGGCATTGATAATGGAAGAATTCGGAAACCTTGCACCTTTTTTTATTTCTTTTCCTTTCAACTTAACAATTTTCGGGTAACAAAAAACTCTTCCAAACCATTTTATCAAACTGTAACAATCACCTCCAACCCCACATACAAACTTAACCCTATCAGCAACCTTTGTCTAGCCTCAAGATGGTAGCTTTTATGATGCGGTGCGCCACTGCCCTGAAGTTACGACTTTTTGCCAATTGAATTTATATGTTCTTGAGTTCTTAGTTGATTTATTAGGTTTTTGTACTCTCAGCGGAAACAGGATCAACTACAGCCTAAACATTTTCTCCCCAAATCTCATCTGAGCATATTCTAACTTTTCTTCAGTGAACAAAGAAATTGAACCACATTAACTCAAGGGGATTTAGGGCAAAATATTTCCATGTATAGCACAAAACCAAAATTAATTCATTTGTAGTAAATTGAGTTCTATCACTGTTTGAGTTCTATTAGTGATAGAAATCCAAATTGAATTCTATCACCAGTTGGGTGATAGAAATTAATGTGTTATAGATGAATTATTTTAAAAATTCTGTTGCAAATATAATATAAGAGGTAGGATGTGCTACTCATGGTAAATTCTCTTAACCTCAAATCACAGGAAACAAAATAAATGGAAATTGAGTAGAACTTTCGGGATCTAAGATGATGGAGTATAAACACCTCATTTTTCTATGTGACTCATTTGGATAGTCCAAACTCAATCAGATCAGGACGATGAATCTCAGCTAGAACTAGTTCCAAAGTATAAATCACAAAGATGTTCCAATTACGCGGTTTACAAAATTAAGAATTAGTTGAGACAGCGATCGGAAAGGGTAAGAACCGTAACTTACAGCGCAGAACTTCGCGTATCTGGAACTGCTCGACTTCCTACATGGAACAAACCAGAATTAAAATGATCGAAATGATAGAGTTTGAATTGAATTGATATAAGAGAAACGAAGAGAATACCAATTCTCGGAGTTGGCAGACTTCGCAATTCATTACGCTTGGACGCGGAAGTAGAACCCTAGGTTTTCGAATTGCAGACTCAAAGTTTCTGGGAAGAATTCCGGGCGATGCATTTATTCTCTAATCTCTCTCTTTTATAAATATATATTATATGTTCTTGCGTTCTACTTCATTGATTAGGTTTTCTAACATACTCCTCTAGGTGTACAACACAACCGCCAACCCTAGCTACTCAGATTATCCAATCCAAAATATAAGGGTTGAGTTGAGTTGGTTTTTCTCCCGATTTGGGTTGGATTGGGTTGAAGTATAGTGGAACCGGATAATCCGGGTCGGGTTGCGGATTGACAAAATTTTGGCTCGGGTCAACCGAAACCGGATTCTTTTTTCTTTTTTCTTTTTTTTTTTCAAATGAAATGCTTCTATGTATTTGGTTTGGTGGATTTAAGTGGTTTTTTTTTCTTTTCTTTCTTTTTAGTGTGTAATATATTGTTTTCTTTTTTAATTTTTCTAATGCATTTTATTAAGTCCATTATATTTTGTGTAATTTAAATAGGTAAATTAATACATAAAAATATAGATTTTATTAAAAAACATAATTTGGTGAATTCAACCCAACCCAATCCAAAATATAAGGATCGGGTTGAGTTAGTCTAATATAAAGGGTTGGACGGGTCGAACGCCGGTGTTGCCAAACAATGAAACCATTGTGCCACTGATTTATCAGTAAATTTCCTAAGAAGATACAAATAACCTCCCTTCCACCTTAAATTAAGGTTTAGAGAAAAAAAAAACTTTATAATCGGAGATTTTTTTTTAACTTCGGGTTAGTTGCTTCCTAAAAAAGCTACTCAAATTGTTGTTTTTTTCCTCTTCTTTTCGGTTGTTTTGATTTTGTCAAAAAAACTTAAAAACTTTAATCCTATATTAATAAATAAGCACAAGTTTCAAATAAGTTTAAAATAAATGAGGAATTATGTACTCATATTTGTTTTTAATCTAATTATGTATTCGAGGTTCTGTTTTTGCTTGGTTCGGTTTTAGCTCAAGCCCACTGGACCCTTGCATTGTAATTCAAGCCCAATGGACCCTTGGATGATTATCAGAAGATTCTTAAAATAATAATTGCAAATGTGATTTTCACTTGAAATAATTAAATATATTTGATCACTGTCCCCAAAAAAAAAAAAAAAAAAAAAAAAAAAAAAAAAAAAAATATATATATATATATATATATATATATATATATTTGAAAATATTATTTTATCTCTTATACTCCCATGAAATTAGAAGCTTATGTTGAACCATTACAGTGGAGACCGCAGTTAGTATTGGTGAATTGATATTGAAGAAAGAGAAAATGAAAATAAAGAGATTTGTGGAGGAAAACTTGGATTTTTCTTAAGAGTCAAAGCCTGAAAATAAAAAAAAATAAAAAAAATAAAAAAAAATAAAAAAATCAAAGTTAGATGAAGATTACTTATTAATTGAAGCTGAATGTGTTTCGTGCTCATGTTTGGCATACCCTGAGTCTAAGGGTGTGTTTGGGTCATCAAGAATAAGAGAAAGTATGAGAATTGAGATAATTTTCTGTGTTTGGGCCACTGAAAATCATTCCCTCCATAATCATGTTTTTTAGATCGTTTTTTTTCATTCTCCTCCTAACTATTTTTATTCTTTCTCTAAAAACTTTTTATATACTGCATTACTATTTTTCACTCTATCATACTCATTATTTTATTTTTTCTATAATAATTTTCTTCACCCCAAACACAACTAATCATTCACAATATAATCATTCCATTCACCCAAACACAAACAATTATTTCCCCATAACAATTCATTTTTTTGTTCTCTCCCTCATTCTCATTCCCTCGTAATTATTATCATTCCTCTTTCTCCAAACACACTCTTAGGGATGTCATTCATCATAAAAATATTAACTTTGTATGTCTTAGGGTGTGTTTGGTGCAGGGATTAGAATTAAGTTAGTCGGTATTAAGTTAAGCTGAGTATTAAGTTAATCTGTGTTTGGTGGACATGTTATGTTAAACTGGATTAAGTTAAGCAGACTGTTGTTTGGTGCAGAGATTAAGTTAAATTGAGTTTTTATTTAACATTTTTTATACATTTTTTTTAAATGTCTACTCTTTAATTTGTTTTCTCTTGACAATAGATACATGACAAAATGACATTCATTTGAAAAAGTAGCAATAATATTAATTTAAATAAAGTATGCTTGATGAATATATATTTTATTATTTATTTCAATTTAAACTTAATATCTATATTTAATTAAAAAAATATAAAAAAAACTTTATATTCATTCAAAAAATTTAGAAAGGAAATTATATAAAAAAATTATTTTAATTACTTAATTACAAGGTTGATATAAATTTAAAATTAAAAAAATCACCTAACCTACTTGTGTGAATGACAGTTATGTTTGAAATTCAATTTTACTCATATTTTAAAGTAGTTCAAATATGTTGGACTATACTATCTTGATGAAAGTTATAATGAAAGTATAAACCTAATTTTCATATATTTTTTAATCATTCTACCTATTTTATTGGTTAATACTCATTTGAATTAAAATTATAATCAATATAGCAATAACAAAAGTATATTCACATATGGGTGTATATAACAACCAATTTAGATGCTTAGAAAACAAGTAATAAAATAACACAAGTAAAAATTTGAATTTATATAATAATAAAACTAATTATATTCTAAGTAAAAAAATGAGTTTTATAATTTAGTAATTTCTTTTGTTCCATTAAAATAATTGCCTATTGAAATAAACAAAATTTTGTTCCATTCAAATAATTATCTCTTGAAATTGAAATATATTTCTTTTATTCTCTTGAATTAACATTAAATTTAAAAATATTAAATGAACTATAAAACATAAAATAATAATAATAATTTGAATAAACTTTTAAATCTAAATTTTAAAGTTGAATAAATAATTTGAAAAATACAATTAAAGATGATTTCGGAAAACGAAACAGAGAGAGAAAATATGAGGATTATTGTTAGAGTTTGTGAAGGATTAACTTAATCTGAGAGATTAAGTTAATCTATCTACCAAACACAAATTAGAAGGATTAAATTAATCCGGATTAACTTAATACCTCCACCAAACACCCCCTTAGGGATAAATAAACCTTAGAACTTCCATAATCATAAAGAAGTGGTTACACTTTCTTGGTATAATTTTATTTTTAATTTCATTTTTAATTTCATTTTTATTAATAAAAGCATGTGAGGTAGTAGTCGTTTGTTAACGCTAGAACAGTTATAAACAACGTTTTTTTGGGAGAAGAGTAGATAAAGAAAGTTTTTATCAGAGTGTTTGCCATGTGTTATCTTCGAAGGTATCTTTATTCTTCTTTGGTCTTGGAATTCTCTCTTCTCTCTAAAGGTGTGTTTGGACCTCCGTTTATGTAAACGGCCGAGTTGGTTATAATAACCCAACTGACGTTTGCCCCACCATTTATTATAAACGGTGATTACCTAAACCTGCGTGCCAGTTTATCTAAACCTACGTGCCTGTTTATCTACACCTTACATATATTACTTTTTGTTACATAACCAGCCCTTCAAACGCCGTTTATCATAATCCATGTTATAATAACTTGCTCCTCAAACACCATTTATAATAACCTACCGTTTATCATAACCTTCCGTCTATAATAACCAAACCGGTGCTCCAAACG
Organism: Sicyos edulis; assembly: GCA_036507275.1. NCBI lineage: Eukaryota > Viridiplantae > Streptophyta > Magnoliopsida > Cucurbitales > Cucurbitaceae > Sicyos > Sicyos edulis. The sequence goes on along the minus strand of CM071855.1, from coordinate 2,335,259 downwards.
CACCCTAAGGGCTTCACATACGTCCATAAGTATTATGTTACTAAAGTTAGCCTCCAAAATTTATTAAAATCCAAACTTTATAGTATTGAAATTTATTAGTTGTTTTTATTCTATTGGGCTCTTTCATTCCAATTTCTAAAAAGGTCGGTTTATATGGTGTTGTTGATCCTTTCAGAACTTTCTTGGTCTATATAACTCTATTAGTTTTGGTCGGTCTCCATTAGACTTGTGGATTGAGACCCGTATTCGTCGAATGATTTCCTTTTATATTTAATGAATGACTATTATTTAAAAAAAAAACAGCTGATCACATGAAACATTAGAATTTCAAAAACGGAAAAAAGATAAAGATCACATGAAACGTTAGTATGACAAACATGTGGAGACCGAGAGTCACTATCGATCGATCAAAGCCGTTGGATGCAATCGATCCGATCAATTTTTCGACAAAGTTGCCTGTAGCTGCCATATTGTGAGAGTGGGTTCTGATGTTGGTTTTAGGGTTCTGTGGAGGTGATGAAGTTTGAAGGGTGTTGGTTATGAGGGGCCTGTGCCTTGTACGATTGTTTATTTTTATTTTTATTTTTATTTTTAGGCCATGGACCCGTCAATCTAATCGTGGAAAATTATTAACAATAATAGAGGCCTAAATTATTGCAAATTAAGCACTCTTTTCTATACCAATTGTAAGTAAATTACATAAATTTCCTACTCAAAATCAATTGGTATCTATTTTATGAATTTCTCAACATTCCCTTTTTAAATTGTACCTCCTAAATTTGGATGGAATTTCAATTTTATTAATCTAAACATCTTTGAGACGTTAGAAATGTCATTATCCAAAAATATCATAGAAGGAAATGTGAGGCATTTAGCTTGAATGTGAAACAATAATGTTATTGAAAATGTATTAAATTATGTTGTATTACGATTATTGAGGAGGTTTTCTTATTGCTCGATTAACAAACAGTGATTTTGCCAGTAGAGTAATAGCTCAAGCTGCATCAATGTACATTTTCACGATTTCTTAAATGGAACAATTTTGCTTCCATGCCCATAGGCATAGAGTTAACACATTTGTTGTTTACATTTTTCATAACCACTTGAAAATATTTTAGGCATGTGAAAATTTTGAAATTACAAAAAGGAATACAATATGTACATGTATATACATATATTTTAAAAAATAGTGGTAATAGAGGAATGTGTGTGTGTGTTTTTTTTGTACAGTCAGTTTCAATAAGACAGTGAAAGTGGGGACTGAGATTGGATTCCTTTTGTTGGTTGCTGATATGATTGGTTGCCTGCCTCAATGTCCTATTTATTATTATTTTTTAAAACTAAATTATTGATTTTTCTTTACGTTTTGAATATTTGACTCCTCATCTTGGAATAATGTTTTTTTTCTTCTCATTATTATGTCATCATATTGTATTTTAGTATATACCGAATGAGTTAATGACGTAATTAATTATCTGGTTTGGTGATAATCTATTTCCACTCTACGATTTTCAATCCTTAAAATAGATATTTGTAATTCTCCATCTCCCCTTTATAATAAAAAAAGAAGAAGAAATAATATATATAGAATAAAAGAAGAGAGATTAGTAAAGAGGGAAAGGAATTAGATTATTTGATGAATGGTAAGGCAGCTAAGGTTGTCAGTAAGAATTCTCTGTGTCAGAGAAAAACTCAGTTTTATATTTATATACAATAAATAGTTGAATATTATATAAAAAAAAAGTATTACAAAATTAAAAAAGAAAAAAAAGAAAAGAAGCAAGGCACATGCAAAAAGGTTTTATGTGGAGAGGCAAGAACTGATAGATCTATGGGTCGTCCTGCAAGGACGATTCTGTCTAACCTTCCAGCTTTTGTCACCTTTGGATATATCCTCTAATTTTGTATATTGCATTTTGATTTATATATATATATATATATGAGTATTTGTAACAAAAACATGTATGTAAGAAGATACAACAAAACTACTCTGAGTTGCTCTAATTTAAAGCGAGGTAAAGATTTGAATTAATATACAAATTATTGGCATTGTTAACGAGAGCAATAGTTCAGCAATATAAGTATATTTTTATTGTTACAAAGGTTATGAATTTGAATCTCTACCTGAAGAATTAAATAGAAAAAATTTAAAGTTTAAGAATCAAAATGATATTTTAAACCACTTTTATAGTTGGTAAAAGAACCATATGCATACATTAGATCAGTGTTATTTTTTTAAAAATAATGTATACGTAAGTGTTTAGATTTATAGTGGTATGGACTGTGGATTTTGACATTTAATTAGGAACAATTTATTTACACATTGGAGAAGACAGCAACAAAGACAGTGAAATTGGTCTGTTTTTTTGAATGAAAACCTAGTAAGATTCATGTGTAAGAGAGAGAGAGAAAAAATAAAATTGGAAAAATTAGAAAAATAGAAAATTTAGAAATAAAGGAAAAAAAAGATGAGGATTTGGGGATTGGGTTGTGTTTGTGTTGTCGACATATAAGGACAAAGGAGCAAATTGAGAGATGAAGGGAATGTTGGAAAATAAATACACCAAGAAAATTATAATAGTAATAATTAAATAAGGGTTTTGTTTTGTTTTGTATTTTGTCAAAGTAAGAAAATGCCATGGATTATTATTATTATTATTTGAAACTATGCCATGGATTATTATTGTATAATTGAAATGGGAAGAAGAGAAGAGAAAAGAAAAGAAAAGAAAAGAAAAGAAGAAGAAAAAAGGTCAAATCAAAGTGGATTGGAAAAGACACATGAGAATCCCAAGAGATAGAATGGTTACAAAACCCAAAAGACTAAGGAGATGTTTGTTTTAAGAGAAGGTGAGGTGAGCTAAGGTGTTGGAAGTCTGACACCTGTTTGGTTCAAAGTGTTTTTCACCTCATCTTATCTTCTTTCTCTTCTTTTTTTTTAAATTTAAATTTTTTTCATCTTTTTATTTATATATATATATTTACTTATTTACTTATTTTATGTTTGATATATTTTTTTATAATAATATTATTATTTTAATATATCAATATTTTATAATAATTATAGTATTATTATATCAAATGTTTATTTAAATATATTTGAATTTTAAAAATTAAAATAAATAGTTATATATTATCTCTTAATATATGACGTTAAATTTTCATATTTTTATTCATTTTTTAATCGTCTTTAATAACAAAAAAAAGTTATAGAATTTCAATTGTTTAGAGATAGACTATAAATATCATATTTAAAAATTAATAATTAAAAGTTATGTATTTATTTTTAATATTAACAATAAATATATCAATTTATTACTAAAATAAAAATAAAAATTAAATAATTTATATACATTGAATTTTTATTCGTAGTTTACAATAGATTTAAAAGTATGAACTTATTTTCAATAAACTTAAAAATATTAAACTTATTTTGTTTGTTAAAAAAATGAGATTCAAATTTTATACTGTTGTATTCAGTGTTGCACTTTGAAATAATAGTAAGAGTGAATTTTTTTTAAAGGATAAATTAATTTAAATAATTTTGAGAGTCTTGATTGTATATACAAAAAACAATTATAAATTTCAAGACTTGTATGAGTCATAGGGATTGAGATCTATTCTACCTAATAAAAAATAATAATAAATTCCAAAATTTGAGGGATATTTTATTACTTCATGTAATAATTATTATCAAAATATGTGACCAAGTTCTCTTTTAACTACAAAAAAACAATAAATAAATTTTTTTAGGGGTTTCTATGATTCCCTAGAAGTATCAATGACTAATAAGATAAATATATTTAATTTATTATTACCTATTAATTAGTGTATTTTATTAACAATTCTTTGACATTCCGTAACTATGAATATGAATATGAATGTATAAAAGCATAAGAAAATAATTTTTTTTAAATAAAATAAAAATTGCTATCAAGATTTTATAATGATTAGTTTAACCAAATAGTTTTATTTTTATTTTTTAATAAATAGAATTTTGGTTTTTTTTTTATTATTTAAGTATAACAAATCCTTTTAAAAAAAATTATTAACGATATACAAATATTTTAGATTAGTCAAACTTTATTTTGGTGGTGTGAAAATTTTTTTTTCTCATAATTTTTTTTAATTAAACAATATTTAAGTATGAAAGATTAGAAACTTTTAACCTCATGATTATTATGTCATACATAATATCATTGAAACTATGTTCTTTTTAATAAAAACATTAATATGATTAAGGGTGCTTAATATTAAATTTATATTACTTACATTTTATTTATGATAGTAGTTATATTTACATACTTATTATATTAATAGTTAAATATTTGAGAATAATTATTTTTAAAAAAAAGAAAAAGAACAATTTTATTGTTAAAAAAAATATAAGAACAAATTTTTTTAAAAAACATATCTTAACATCTCATCTCCTCTTCCTCCACCCCAAACAAGGTTTTTCTGTCATCTCATCTCATCTCATCTCACCCCAAACAAAGTTTTTCTGTCATCTCATTTCACCTCAAACAAGGTTTTCTACCATCAACATCTCATCTCATCTCACTCGCTAACACCCCCTAAAAAAACTTTCATACCATTCCGAATATTTGTTGTAGTTTTTGAAAGACTGATTTCGACCATCTTTGGGGTCTCTCCCTTCCCCACACAAACTTGAAAAGAATCTACAATTTTAACAATTAATTGCAGCTTATTTGCTCTCTTTTCCTTTTTTTTAATTGAGGAAATTGAAGTTTCGCTATCCTATATTTAGGGCACTTGTCCTACGATTGTGACTTCAGATACTTTGCACGATATTTTAGTTTAAACGTTCTCCAATTACTTTAAACTAAAAATCTCTCAAGAAAGTATATCTTGGAACAAATAACTAGTCTCAATCATTCGATTGTCCTCTAAAACTTTTATTTAGTTTTGTACAATTAACAAGAGCATTTACCAAAAAGAAGAAAAATTCCAACATTATATTGTACAATTTAATAATTATGACGATATAAGTTTAAATCTTCCTATTTTGTTAATAGAGCAATAGTTCAAGTGACATCAATGTATACCTAATGACCTAAGGTCTTAGGTTCGAGTTTCCCCTGCTCCCCAATTATTGTAATCTCAAAAAAAAAACTTGGTATTTTTAAATCTTGAATTAAGAAAAAGAAAGAAAGAAAGAAAAGAGTATAACTCAATTATTTCTCCTCAATTAATATAATTTATTACTTATGACTATTAAACCCTTTATTGTAATGAAAAGCGTGCATATTCGAGATATATTTGAATTTTCTCTCACTTTATTTGTAGTGTAACATAAATAGTTAACAAAAGTACGTTTTTTAGCATTAAAATAAACTAACTTTGCTGTTGTAGTGTACATATTGATTCAACTAGTTAAAGTATTATACATTAGTTAATAAAAGATTCGAGATTTTCATCATCATCATTACTAAAAAAAAAAATTGTTTGTGAGTTTGAAAATTGAAAATAGAAAATAGAAATAGATATGCTAAACATGATGGTGAACATATTCGAACATATTCTAAAACAGTGAGAAATGGAAAACATGGAATATATATACTCGAAAAAAGAGCTTTATTTTTTAAAATAGATGAAAATAAGAAATCCAAATTGTTAAATAAATAATATAATAATATAATAATATAATAATAATAATAATAAATGCCTTGAGTCTCTTTTTTTTTTTTTTTTTTTTTTAATGAAACAAAATGCCTCGAGTTCTTAACATGTCTTTACTCGGTGTCTTTGACAAACCTTCAAATAAATGTTTAGAAATATCATGGCGCACATCTTTATTTGTTTTTATTATATTATTATATATCATTAAATCTTGACATAATGATCACATAGAACAAAGAAAAGTTGTATAGATATCTCGAAGAAACAATGCTGAATATATTTTTTCTAAAAGCTATTTTTCTAGGGATTCAAACTTTAGATGAAACTTTCAAATCAAATGGACTATACACCAATCTGAATTATGACGTAATGAATTCTTTGTAAAGTGCACAATGAAATTCAAAAAGGAATCCAACATTTCCACTTTCAATATAAAACAAAAATTATACAGTTTATCAACATGAATTTGTAACCTAAAACATAATTATATACATCATTCACTTAAGAGTTAGAAATTTGATTCTCAGTACATATATAGTTGACCCACCAAATTAGGGTTTAGAAACAAAAATATGGAAATCACACACAGTAAGATTTACAAGAATACCAATAGATAGGGTGTACACATTTGAAGCATACTTATCTTTAATTGAGTTCAATAATTGAGATTAGTTGGAGATGAAAATATTTATCATATCTACTAAGTTTATGTTTGTATTTTTAGGAGACCTTGTTGGTAGAAATTTTTGGTTTTAGAATAGGTTATTTTGAACGTCTCAAATTCAAAATTTGTGAATGTGCTTAATAGTAAATTTTGTTTTTTTTAACTCTCAAATTCGAGTCTTGGAAATGGGCCACACGAGGTACTTCTAAATATGTAGTGAAACTGCCAAAATGAGCAGTTGCTCAACGGCGTTAGTGTATGTCTAATGAACAGAGATCTTGAGTTTGAGTTTCCCACCCACAAATAGTTGTAATCTAAAAAGAAAATATTATCTACACATAGACGATTTCTAAATTTTTAATCTGTTTTTGTAGTACAACAAAGGACTCCTAAATTTGAATCTTCTGAATCTCAACATCATATCTTTACTCAATGTTCCTCCTGATCTTTTATTTTTGTGGAATAAGATTCAAATAACCCAAAATTCATCCTTCTAAGCAACATGTTTGAAGCTATTTTTTGGAGTGAAAGCGAAATGCACATCTTTTCAATAATTGACATGGATCAGGAGACTCTTTTTTAATGTTACTATTATGAAAACGACAATCAACAACCAATCAAAGATAAAGAAAACGTGAGAGAAGAAAGAAATAATACAAAATTTTATATGGTTCATTAACGTTGTGTTAACTAGTCCACGGGCTGAGAGAGAGAGAACAATTATATTAAGGAGAGGCGAATTACAAAGTACATAATGAACATCATCACATGACTAGGGTTTATTTCGAGTTTATATATGCCCTCTCATTAAACTCTATTACAGAATGCATAATCGTAAAATAAATTGCGCAATAAAATGTGGATGCATAAACACATGCGGAAACGCATTGCTGCAACACGGGATGTGTTGTTGCAATGCAGAAAGTGTTTACGAAAGACAAATGCATCAAGATCGGGCAGCGAGACCCCCCACTACTAATCATACGACATTAATGCGTTCAAGGCATATCTCATCTCAACAATTACTTTTTGGTACAATAAGTCTTTTTTTTTTTGTTCAAAGCTTATACAAATTTTTCTATTACTTTGAATTTGGAGAAGTTTCCTCACTTTCCTTCATTTGTAATCTTAGTATATATTTTTACACACCCCATCAATATAGTATTCTTTAGAAAAACCGAAGGATGCGAACTTACAACCTCATAGTTAAAGATACATTTCAACTATAGTGTTGTTAGGTTTATTGGAATTATTGATCATTTGGAGTAAAGCTTACTAGTAAAGAAATTCAAAATGAGCATGGGACCTAAGAGAGAGAAAATGATTGAGGGTATTGATTGAGGTATAGAACATGAAATGGGCAAATGGGTGGAGTAGTGACAAAAAAAAAAGTTATAAAAATAAAAAGCTGAGGTTGTTGTATGAGTGGGAGGCAGAAGAAAGGGTCCATTTAGAATGTGGGATTCTATCACCATCCCATGCATTTTTGTCATGTCATTTCATGTACCACCACCATACCCACCTTAATCATCAAAATTTCAATTTAATATCTAAAAGGTTTCTTAATCTAAAAAATATGTTATAAGTCTTATTTTTTAAAATATAAATGGAAGAGGAAACGAAAAACCTATATTGATTTTCAAGATCAAAACTCATATGCAAATTTAAATTGAATTACGATTCATCAACCAAGCTAAACGAAAAATCGATCCTATCTGCCTATGTAATAAAAAAACTAGTTGATCTATTAAGTTTTAAATTAAATTTTATGTGTGATAAAACTCTATGATTTCAATTTTGTTTCTATATTTTTATATCATTATGAAGATGAGTTTTTATTCTATAAAAGGAAATTTTATAAGGAAAAAATGTATATGATTGAATAATAAATTTATTATATTAAAATAAGTTATTAATGATCCCATTAAATGATATTTTAATGAATATGAGAGTGGAGGAATTTTCTTAAAATTTTAACCAATAATTTTATTTTAAAAACATTTTACGAATAGTACTTTTAAAAAATCAGATTTTTTTTAAAAAAAACGCCTAAAGTAGCTTAAAAAAAGCTATCTTTTGTTTTGAAAATTCAACTACGATATCAAAAGTATTTTTCAAAAAATAAAAAAGGTAGATACTAAATAAATATATAATTTTAAAGAAAGCAAAAACTTCAAAAAATTAGAGTCTCGAGTCTCAATGAAATGTGCAGTACAAATTTTAACTAAGCACCAACCAAACAATTCCTCTCGAGAATCTTTCTTCTCTTCTTATCTTTTTGTGAAAAAAGAATTTTCTATAAATTTCCACTATTATAATAATAATAATAATAAGGTATCATTCCCGTTTGGGAGAGCGAATTTAATAAGGTAAAATGAGCATAGTTCATAATGTATTAATAATCACTCAAGATCGATTTAAAAAATAATAATAATAATCACTCAAGATCCATTCGAATCCTCCAATATTTTATTTTATTTTTTTTGAAACAAGGGTAATCACGCCCATTCTTAGGTCAGGCATCGGGAGACATCAAAGGAGTAATGTCACAGCTGAGTCTCGAACTTGTGACCTTGAGAGGAGCATACTCTCAAATCACGAGTCTTTTTTTGTTTTTATTAAAAACAAAGAAAAAGAAAACCAAATTTAATAATTTTAATGGAAAATCTTGGTTTTTCTTGCTATTTTCAACAACTGCCTCAACAAAATATTTTCCCCAAAACGTAATATTTTAAGTGGCAAGTAGCCATAACTAGACAGACCAAGTCAATTCCAAATGTTTTTAAAAAAAAGATAATTTCGATTTTTTTTTTTTTTTTTAATATCTCGAATTTAATGAGGGTTCGTTTACTCTCGTACTATTTTTTTTCCTATCTTTACTGCATAAATATTCTGTTAACTTTCAAATTCGTTTTTAAATTTATTTTGAGAGCTTTTTTTAGTATAAGTTGGGAGAAGAGAATTATAAATACAGATTTCAGGATAATTTTGTGACTGTAGGGTGAAAATGGACTCGAACTCAAGATCTCTTGTCATTAGACATACACTAGTGCCACTAAGTAATTACTCATGTTGACATGAGTTGTTTTACTGTCAAGGTCAATCAATTAACCTCGACAGAAAAAATTTGTCAACGTTTTTTTTACATAACCTATTGATGATTGCATTATTGTTATAGGTGTTTTTTTTTTTACCAAAAATGATAATTTGATGGTTTCATTCTTTAGTAAAAATGTTTCATTTATTTGAAAGAAGTAATATTTTTTTTATATATTTCATAATTCACCTCTCCAACTTGTAATAAAAAGAAATGTTTTTTTTATCATTATCATGATATGGTCGATGTCGATCTAAAGAATGACTTTGATGCGATCAAGAACTAATTCATATTTTAGAGGTCAGTAATATAATTGATGAAAAACAGTAATTTAATTGCCAAAGAGATTAAAATTAATTTGAATCCTCCTACCAAAATATCACACTTCTACAATGGTTAAACTAATAAAGTAAAATAAAGTCGCGTTTGGGTGCCATATTATTTTTGTGTGTATTACATATAACTTTACTTGTTGTTAGGACTTCTGGACCATCAATTTAATTGTTTTTTTATAATGAAAAAAAATTAATTGTTAAAATTTAATGAAATTTAGGCCAATAACTTCAATGGAAATCAAGAAATTTCTATTATTTCAAAAGAAAATAATCACTTATGCACAATCAAAAAGTTTAAATTGATTTACCAACTGAGTCTCGATTGGTTATCTGGTTTGCTGTTAACCCATTTCCATTCCACGGTCATAAATTCGATTTCTAGAATCGGTATTTGTAATTCTGCTATCTCCAACTTGCACTAAAAAAAAAAGTTTAATTAAATTGATTTCCAATAAAATTATTGTGAATGCATCTTAAAATTTTTTACTTTTTTTGTTCAATTGATAGATTCTATGCCTATAAGGAAGTCATCATAAATATAATTCTACATTTAAGGTGTAGATTCTTTCTCAAATCACTACTCTCATTAAATAATAATAATAATAATAAATTATTTAAAAAAAAACATTTTAGAAGAGATTTCTTTTGAAAGTAATGACTTTGTTTATCAAGATTTTTCTATGTCTGATCTCCATATTTTCATACATGTAAAAAGTTCTTTCTAGTTTCAAAAGTTTCCATTTTGGTACTTTTATTATTATAACTTATCATGTCAAACGATCCACATGGCTAAAAGATGTAAAAACAAATTTGGCAAAGGATTAGTTGGTGACATGTTTGTTGGTTGAGTGATTGTAATTTAATTTAATTTTAATATTTAAAATTTAGAATTCATTCAGGATTAAAGTACTTTAAAGTAAATTATTCATGCTTGTTCAATTAGTCATTTAACTTATACTAAAAATGATAAGTACTCTTTTTTAATGGTTTCGAACCATAAAAATTAAATTTCACGTTTTTTTTATAAATTATATCAACATATTAAAATTATAAAAATCAAAATTAACTTCCTTGCTACAAAATAAGTAAATTCTAATTTTTGAAATTATAAAAATTAAGAAAATTATAGTAGATAAATTCTTATCATAAAATAATTTCAAAGGCTTAAAATATCTCAATTCTGTGCTGATTAATAACACTATTATAAAATAAAAAAAGGCTTGACAATACTATTGACTACATTTTATAAATTTTTAAAAAAGGAATTATATTTATAATTATTTTTTTGATTCCATTATTCATGCAAGTTTCCTTAAAAATTAAACTTTTGGGGTTGTTTGTTTGGAATATTTAGGTAAGAGTTAGTTTTAGAATTTATTAATTTGTTTTCTAAAATCTACACCCAAACGATTTTTTATTAACTCCTCATCATTTTTACTTTTTAAAATAATTCTCATTTCTAACCATTCATTTATAACGATTCAATCATTTCTAACTACTTATTTTTAGTTTTTCCTTTTTTCCTTTCAAATCAATCAAAATAACTCATTTGTAAATTTTTTTTTTAACTATTAAAAATAACTACTCATTTTTAAATTTACATCCAAACAAATTTTTTACTTTAATTCATCTATACAAAAACTACATCCAAACGAATTTTTAACACAACTCTCAATTTTTAACTACTCAATATAACTACTCAATACAACTCATTAACCCAAATGTTGTCTACTTTGTTCGAATTATATTTATAATTTATCAAAAAACAAAAAAGACTGGGATGGGAGTGGGCAACACAGACTGAGGATGGAAAGCTGGGGTGGTTTTGGGCTGCCCGGAAAGGGAAAAGACGGGCAGGGGGTCTGATTTAAAGTCTCCCGCGGCACGCGCGGTCAGGTTTTCCCTCTCTTACTATTTACTGCCCCATTTTTACACTCAATTCCTTCACTTTTTCCTTTTTCAAAAACATCCCCCCAAATAAATGCCCAAATTTCCACATATATGAAATTCATTTTTTTAACTTTTCATCAATCAATTCATTTAAATTTTTATTTGATACTAATATATACGAATGGTTAGTGCCGTGATTAATTATCTAGTTAACTATTATAAGTTTGTACTTGCACAAAATTATTGTTATTATTTTTTTTTAAATAGAGTCTAATGAATTTACTCATAAAGTTGGATTTAATTTATTTTTTTGAATTAATAACAATTTAGAAGTGCTGGCAAAAATAAAAGGTAACAATTTAGAAATATAAAATTCGAACTTATGACATTTTTTTATATTAGTTGTATATGATATTACTATAGATTATGTTCTTATTGATAGGTTTTAAACTGAAATTATAATAAGCTATTTTTTCTTTATTATTATTATTAATTTAGGGATACAACTTCAATGTATAAATTAATTTTCCCCTTAAAGATTGTTTAAATTAATTTTTCCCATAAATTTAACACCAATTTGATAGTGATTTTCGAACATAAAGTCTCTTTATATAAGACTTTTCTGAAAATTTTGTACCATTTTAATTTTAAAAACATTTCTTAAAATCTAAAGTTTTAAAGAACAAATAAGATATAGGAGATTTTTCCTCCGTAGTAAAATAAAGATATATAGATGTTAAAATTTTAGGATTTTTTTTTTATTGTAAAAACTAATTTTAATTACTCGTAAAATGATAAAATATTTCATATTTTAATATGTATCAAGTAGTTTAAAAAAAATTTATAATTAAAATAAAAGATTAGAATTTACTATTTATAATAAATTTTTCCAAATTATATGACTATAAATTTTGGATTTGTGAATAGTTAAGAAAATATACCAATAAACTTATGACAACTTTTTTTTTTTTTTTTTTTTTTTTTCTTTTTTACAACAGTATGGGAAAAAATAACAATCAATTAATGATATCTTTCATTATTGTTAAGTATTGAATCTCAAAAAAAAAAAAAAAAGGGGGTTTGAAAGTCAATATGGATGAAGGCCAATAACTTTATAAGTAAAAAATTAGATAAAGGTCAAGAAAGACAATAATTAAGAAATATTAATAAAAATGTCGTGTAACTGAAGCGATAAGATTTGAACTTTGTTATCATTTTCATTATCAATCAAATCAACAATATGGAACCAAAAAAATTGACCATTACACCCACAAATCTCAGACAAATGTAGGCCCCTTCATGTTTTTTAATTCTTATAATTTTTAATTCCAAATTTACCCTTCATGGAAAAGTTCCTTGTTTACTTAAGCCACGATTAAATTAATGAGAAACAAAGTTTTTCCTGAATTAAAAAAGGGTGATTAAGATAAGATTAAAACACTGATTATTTGACGGTCAAAAAAACACTGATTATTTGACCAAAATGGTAATAAAATTTTTAATAGATTTTTTTTTTGAAAAGAATTGTAATAGATATTTAAAGTTTAGACTAATACCAATAAATATTCATATAATACAACCGCACAATATTTATTTTTTAATTAACTATATTTATAATTATTTTTTAGATTTAACAGATCTTTTAACTTTTCCAAAGGTCATTAGCTTCCAAACAAACATGAAACTATTCATTCTATTACAATTATGTCTTTAACATTTTTTTTTGTAATATTTGTAATTGTGTGATCCAACTTACATATATCTCAACTATTGTGATGATACATATCATCGGACCATACAATATTTTGACGTTGATAAAATTTATAAAAAATCAATTTATATGTAACTATTATGAGTTGAACTCATTATTGTTTAAATACTTCCGACCTTCGACCAATATAACACTGATTATGGTGATTAATTATCCCTTTGACATTGATTCTAAGATTTCTTTTATATTTTCTGTTCATTACAGATATAGGAAAAATTATATGAAGAATGACTACATGGATTATTTGGGAAATTTGTTCTAAAATTTGTCTTATATTCAAAATCATTAGGTAAAACAGTATCTGGGAAAAAACAAAGTTAGTCATCAATCAATGCTTCTCATGTGTCAATGTCCTAGAGTCTTGTGTTTGAATAGTTGTTTTTAAGTAATGTTATGAATTATAGGAAGAGTAATTTCCCCAATATTATTTCTACAGACATTGATTGTTTCTCAAGTATTGTGAACTATAATCAGCCAATTAAAACAGTAGTCAACTTTGTTCCATGAGATCAACCTTCAATCTTTTTACATATGTGTATTTGCATTTTTTTGAAAAAGATATTTGATTCTCATTTAATCGAAAACACGTGTTGTATTATTTGTGATCTCTATCCCTTTCCCTAATTTATAATTAAAAAATATATATTAAAGGATTAAGAGTAAACTTGGAATAACATTAAAAATTTATAATTTAGGCCCCGTTTGTTAACATTTGGTTTTTTATTTTTGGTTTATGAAATTTAAGCTTATTTCTATCTAAATTTCCTATCATATGCTCCATATTTCTTACAATGTATCCATATTTCCTTAAGAAAGTAGGTGAATACTAACCAAATCTTAAAAAAAAAAACAAGTTTTTGGAATCTACATTTTTTTGTTTTTAAATTTTTGTTTTGTTTATTAAAATATAGGTAAGATGTAGATATCCAAATAAAATATATATATATATATATATATATATAGTAAAACACAGTTGTTGTAGACTTAAATTTCATAAAGAAAAAATAAAAATTATCAAACGAGACCTTAATGTCAAGATGACCTTACACGCTTAGAATCAATTAATAATCTTCTTTATTGAATAATGTTTCAATCCCTCATGTCTATTCTAATTTTTATAATCTAAAAAAAATTAATTTGAACTTTTAAAATTATAAGATTAAATTTTAACTTTGGAACTAAATCTACCCTTCATCATTTTTTTAATTTGTTAATATCTCAACTATTTTGCACAGTTTTCAACTATTTTTAATAGATGACATAAACAAAAATTATTTCTAGATAACTACTTTATTCACTGGCCGCCTCTTACTTTTTAAAAAAATTAACCAATAAATAAATTTAGGATAGTTAATGATTATATAAAACCTTACCAACCTACTGCAGCAAAATCAACACCTTGAAAGATAGTTTGATCCCACTACAACTACCTAATAATTTAGATTCTTTAAAGAAAAAAAAAACCCAACTAACAAAAACAATGATGAGTGAAATAAGTGTGTTTTTTTTAAAAAAAAATAATAAAGAGATAAAAATGAGAGTGAAAATTGCAAAGATTCATTGATTTGCTGAACACAGAAGTGTAAGTGAAATTGATAATTAGGATTATTATTAAAAAGTGATTTAATGTGCAGGCTCTGCTGAAGTCCCCCCGGAGGGGATACCTTTAATTTGTGGGGTCATAGCTACGGACACTAAAACCCTTTACCCATCTTTCCAATATCTCTCACTTTGGTCACTTTTAATATTATTACTTTCACAATTGTATTGGTAGATGGTGGCTTTTTTTTATTTTTTATATATTTATATATGCCTGTTATAATTTATGTACTTTTGACAAATAATATTATACATTTAAATAATATTTGATTGTCAAGAAAAATTATAAAAACAAAATTTTAAAAATAATAATAATCTTAGATTAAACTTATAACATTTTTTATTCGTTAGGAACTCTATTGTAATTGAGTATCTTTTTTTTCCTTTGATATCTATTTGAGAATCCTTAGGTTGATACTCACTCAATTGTGCTTTGTGAAAACATTTTGGTTCTTATGGCGAAAAGGTGATTCAAATCTATTTTTTATAGTTACGATATGGCTAATATTTTTCTAAATTAAAGAGCTTTTTTTTTGTAATCTGGGACATTTAAGCTTTGCTCCTTATTGATTGAAATCGTATCCTTGATTCAAAAATAAATAAATAAATAAAATCACATGCATCTCGATAATTTGCATGGAATAAATTGCCTAACTTTATAATATTTAGTTGAAAAAGAAATCTTAATCCATAATAATTTGTATATGGTGGGTTTTAAAGTCACTCAATGATTTCGAATAGTAAATGGTAAAAAGTGTGAAAATATTGGTAAGACATTTATGTACTAGGATCCTCTCTACTTATTATTTTGTGTCAATGCCTAGTTGAGTTGTTGCCATATTCCCTTCATGAAGTATACATATCTTTATTAGGTGAAGTGTTATCTGGATAAGGATAAAATTATAAGTAGTTTGAGGAAAAGTTTTCAGATTGACTTGTAAGGATAGAATCCTTGAATGGATAATGGTTTTTTTTTTTTTTGAAAATCGAGAAATGGGAACTTCGTTCCCCTATACCCGAGGCACCACTGACCCTTCCTTAGACTGTGGTACCAGGATACTCCGAAAGGTATTCTAGTTTAAGTCATTTCCAACAACCTAGAAACAGTAATTTTTCAATAAAACATGTCTTGAAGTCCTTAGCCACAATCGTTGGACTGTCCCTTAGGAAAGAATAGATAATGATTTTCATTTATTATTATTCTTTTTTTCGAAGATTCTTGAGTATTAAGCAAGTCCTACTCGATTAGAGTCAAATAAGCTAGTTGGTAATTACAAGGTTAATCAAATGTGTTGTCTCTATTTGAAAAAATTAATGATAGTTTGGGGCACTATCTTTAATTTGTTTAACAAATGTGGGTTTTGGAGGCCTTAAATGATTATTTTAGTAAGGTCAATAAACAAATTGTGGAGTTCATATTTTGTACTTTTAAAGTGGTGATCTCTATTGCTAAAATAGTCAATGTCCGAGCAAATGATTGTTGAAACACAGAGCATATTAATACAACGAAATTGACTTACTACTGACTTTAAGAACAATCAGTGGTAATAAATATATACTCTTTAATAATGTAGCCAACAATTTTATAGCTCCATAATATCTATATCATACTCCTTCGAATAGATTGCCTTAAAATTTCTAATATTCTCAATTATTTTGACTATATACAAATTATGTTAAATTTAAACCATGTCATAATAAATAAATAAATAAAAACCACCAACTGACAGGCAACAATAAGAATCAAAATCAATTACAGGAAAAAAAACCAGTGAACAAAAAGAGAGAAGTGAAAAAAAGAAAAATGAAAAGGAGATGTTTTTTCTTCCAAGAGTCAGTTGGTACCAAATTACAAAACCTTGTATACTTGCTAATAAAAGGAAACTTAAATAGTTGCTTTCTATCTCTTCTTAGAGCTTGACCTACTATAACTAATGAATAGGCTAAAAAAAATGAAGAAAAATGATATGATACTAGATTCAAACTCAAGATACACATAATTTTAAGTAAATATTCCCTATCAATATGTTATAAGTATATTTTATTAATTAATCTTACACACATTTAATATTATTCTTAGTTTTAGTTGGGCAGATCCAAGTAAGGTTAATTGAGGGCCAAAATTGTGTGTGAGACTTGAAAAATGGGGAGGTGGATCCGTGACCCTCGTTCTCATGATTATCGACCTATGAACCAAATTCAACTAGAAAAAAAATATAAATCGACTCAACTATTAACTCATGAACACCTTTAGTGCCACACACATCTTATCTTATTTTTTTCTTTACTTAATTTATATTTATTATAAAAAAATTAAAAGAAAAAAAATGAAGATATGTGACTTCACATGAGTGATATTATAGTAGATGTGCAGCTCGGGCTACATCCAAATTCTTCTCACTATATATATAATACCATGCATTTTACGAATGGAAGCAAAATTAGAAATCACTTGATAAATTAATTTTCAAGTCGCTTCAAATCTATGATTTTAAAGGGAGCACACTCCCAAAGCCCGTCTTGCTCAAGTCACTTTTTTTACACTCCTAGTAAAATGTATCCTTTATATATTAAGCCCCCTTCTCTTCTTTCTACTCCCAAAAAGCTCCCCTTCTACATAAAAACCCCTCATTTCTTCTTCTCTCTCATATCACCAAATCAAAAACATTGATCCAACATAACCCTACTTTCTTTATCTCCTTTCCACTAAACTGAAAAAAGACTCTCACACTTCCATCCAATTTGCTTTTCCTTTTCTTCCATTTTTAGATTGTTGTTATCAAATCCAACCAAAAAATAAAAATGATCCAAGAATTATTTGGAGTTTCGGGCCTTTTAGCTGATCAAAACCCCAAAATCATCCCCACCATTAATAATAATGGTAACTCAATTCTAGATTCTAATTCCCCAGCTGCCGCCGCCACCACCACCACCGCCACCACTTCCATCACCGCCGCTGCGACGTCAAATTCCGAAGCTCAAAACTTGCGGTGCCCAAGATGCGATTCATCCAACACCAAATTCTGTTACTACAACAACTACAACCTCACTCAACCTCGTCACTTCTGCAAAACATGTCGCCGTTATTGGACCAAAGGTGGGGCCCTCCGTAACGTTCCCATCGGCGGCGGCTGTCGGAAGAACAAGACCTCGGCGGCGGGTGGGAAGATGAAAACGGTGTCGTCGGCCGCCGCCGAGATATTGGGTCGGGTCGGGTTTGGATTGAACGGGTCGGGTTTGGACCACGAAATTAAAAACTCCCCCACGCAAATCCTGTGGGGATCGCCGCAGAATTCTCATCTTTTGGCGATTCTGAGATCCTCCGCCCGAAACCAAAACCCTAACAATAAAAACATCCTGGATGGATGCCACGTCATCAACGACTCACCGGCGACGGGTTTTGATCCGGCGAACCATATTTCTTCTTTTGGGCTCTGCGGCTCTTACTGGAGGAACAACCAGAGCCAGCCAAATGGGTATGTCCACGGCGGCGCCGATCAGGTGGCTGGCGGCGGAGGCGGTGGTGTGGTTCAGGAGCTGTATCAGAAGCTTAAGTCGCCGTCGTCGGGGAATTATTTGACCAACGGTCACCAGGGATCTATGGGTACGGCGGCGGCGATTATGGAACCGGCGGCGGCGGGAGGCGGCGAAACGACGGGGTATTGGAACCCATCTTTTTTCTTGTCTGATATTCATGCAAGTGCTGCTAATGGAGCATATCCTTGAAAAAAAATGACTCTTTTAATTTCTCTTAATTTGGGGCATTTCTCATTTCCATATTTAGGATTTGTTTTTGTCTGTTTTTTTTTTTTTTTTTTTGCTTGGGTTTGTGGATTATGAAATTAATGGCTTATTTAGCATCATTGTTTTTTCTTTCTTTATTTGGAATGAATTACAGTTCGTGTTTAAATTAAATTAACCTAATGAAGATGTATATGAGAGATGTTTCTTGTCATGGAATTAGGGTCTCAGTTTTTTTTTTTTTTTTGGAAACAAGATTAGGGTCTCTTTATACCATCTTTTTATGCATATGATATACATTAAAGTTTTTTTTTTATGACTCTACCCTAATTTCTCTACAAGTATTTAGTTTTTTTTTTTCAAATAAGAAGCATAATTTGACTTAGTAATTATGAAGTTAGAAGTTCGAGTCCATATTTTGAAATGTTGTTATGCTGAATAGAGGTTTTTATGAAAATTAATTTCAAACGCATAAAGTTTTTTTCCATTAAAACATTCAAATTTCTTCAATCTTTTTACTTTGTACTTTTAGCAGGAAAAAAAAAAAAAAATCTTACTCATCTCCCCATCAACATGAAACAAGACCTAAATGTGTGGGCCTCTAATTCAAAATAATAAAAGTACATTAAATTTCCTTTGGTCTATGAGTATGTTACTTCTTTGAGGTGATACTTTCTTTTTCAAATTTCTATGTAATAAAGTAAGTCTAAGTTTTACTTCAAGCCTAAACATTATTAGACATTGATTTCTGTTTTGGTCTCAAACTTCCATCCTTTGCAAGTTTTTCTTTAAGGATAGAAGATATGTTTACTTCTTTTTTTCACTCTCATTCATTAGATCAAAACAGAGAGAAATCATAAACCATTAATCAAACTCAAAGATGTAGACCATTGTTTCATATATATGCAGTATTTAGTTAACCAAGATTGCAAAATGAATATTATGTGTTTAGAATAGAAGAGAATGGTTATGGAATTTTTTTTCTTTGGTGTGTTCAAGAAATGATTACATATGAAACCGCTATACTTGTTTAAAGTGTCATAAATGATTATGAGGAACAAAATATTGTTTATGAATGTAATATCAAATATTTTCTTTTATAATCGAGATTCAAAACTTTGCACACTATATATTTAGGCTCATTGGCACCCGTTCAAAGGCATGGATCCAAGAAAGAACAAACGATTTTTCAATTAACCTTGTAGAACATTTCAAATCTAAGACCTCAGAGTAAACTTTGGAGACCCCAAGCTTCTACCAATGAGGTTGTCCTTGAGGTCTATGAGAAGAAATGAAATATTAGTTATGGAGCGTGAAAAGTGGTTATGAAGGGAATGAGATTATGAGAATAAATAATGATTAGGGGAGAGATGAATAGTGATTATGGAAAATAAATAATAACTATGAGGGGAATGATTGTCGGTGGTCCAAACGTGGGTAGCTGAAATTATTTTTCATTCTCGATTTGATCCTCTTGTCTCAAACACCCTCTTTGAATTCAATAAAGGGGGCAGTGGAGAAGCTTGTAAAATGGAAATTAAAAAGGGAGAGAAATGCAGTGAAACACATGGTAATAGAAGGAAGTGAATAAGAGTGAAAGAAAAGAGAAAGAATGCAGCTTTTTGGGAAATAAAGAAAGTGTTGGCTGTGTGTGTTTCTTTCAACAACATCTTCTCTGATTTGCTTTATTATATGTCTCACTCTCATTGCCTTTCAAATCTACTTTCTACTTTAAATATAATGCCCCCATGCTGTTCTATATATCTAGGCTCTATTACCTATATTATGCATGACTTTATTATTATTATTAATCCTAATTGTTTTTAGTACGTGTTGGGGTAAGGGAAATTACAAATATCAACTCCAGAGATCAAATCCGCGACGACGGTGGAGTAGAAATAAATTAACACTAAACCAGATAATCAATCGCGTGATTGACCCATTTGGTATATTTAATCCTAATTGACACTACCAGCCTTTCCCTTTGGTTTCTTTTCTTTTACTTTTATAACCATATTCAAATCCTTGTGTTATATATATTACGTTTAAATAACTTTTTTTTTTTTGTATTCTTAAACATTGCATATTTTATTTTGTTGATCTTCAATTTTACTATTGAAATAATCCATTTAATTTATCTTATGTGTGGTTTTTTTTTTTTTTGAAAAAAACTTGTATATTAACAACCACGGAGCAAAATACATTCTTCAATCACCATAGAGACCATATGCTAACTTCATAGTTTTGTATGCCTTTTTTCAAGTAAATAATATTGCATATGCCAATAGAGTAGTAGCTTAAGTGGCATCAATGTACACCTAATGATCTAAAGGTCTTAAGTTCGAATCTCCCCCACTCCTAATTGTTGTAATCTCAAAAAAGAAAAAGCTCCTAAAAAACCTATATTCAAACGAGTTTTTATTAATTCCTCCTCATTTTTACTTTTAAAAATAACTCTCATTTCTAACCATTCATTTTTAATCATTCATTTATAACTACTCAATCATTTTTAACCATTCATTTTTAATCATTTCTTTTTTAAATCCCTTGTTGTATACATTTATTTTGAAGATTATAATGATAAAGCTGTCCAACTGCTTTATTTTAACAGCATCACTCTAAATCTTCCATACATGTGGATCTCAACAAAACTATGTAGTGCATATACTATATTGTAAAAAAGAAAAACGTATATAACAATGTACGCTCTTAAGTATATCAACTATCATGCCTAAATATTATTGATTATCTGATTAAGTATTAATCCATTTTTACACACGGTTAAGAATTTGATTCCTATAATCGGTATTTATAATCCTCTCCTTCCAATTTGTACTTAAATTCAAAATAAAAAAAATAAAAAATAAAAAACTGCCATATCTAAAAGTGCATTCAAATGATTATATTTTTATTAAATTCATTTTAATTATGCTTATATAACAATATACACTTATTCCGAAAGTCATTCATTAGTTGTCCTTTTTTATTCTTTATATTCTCGAGTGTTTGGGATTAATTTTCGCATATTCTAATTCTACTATATTTGAATGTTAAGAAAATCGTTTAAATTAATTTTTTAAGTAGTCTTTTTATAAAAATAAAAATGTAACAAAATTTGAGATTTAAACTTGTAACTAACTATACCGAATGAGTCAATCACACAATGATTTTATTTCTTGGTTGTGAACAAGTTCCCCAATATGTATAGTTACTTCTACTTCTATTTGATACATGCTATTATTAAAATATTAATCTTTTTCGTATATTTGATGGTCATCATAGCTGTGTCACAACTGGTTAAAATCATACTATAGACAGAAAATGTTCAATTTGGTCTTAAATAGGCTTTATAAATCGTAAAAAAAGTGTGGATAAAGCAACTTGTTAGACAGAAAATTCATTAATGTTAGTTTTCAGAAACCAGTTGAATAGAAAAGGTTTGGCTGGAAAAAGAAATTTTTGGTTACAAAATACAACTTGGGCACATACAAATATGAGGGTCGTGGTTAATTCAAAGAATTGATGACCGGTTAATTTGATTGATTGTAAGTCAACTCAATTCTACGATTACAATTTTTATATTATTTGAAAGCAACATTACTATCTAAAGAAAAGTTTGTGGTCTCAAAAAAAAAGAAAAGTTTGTGGTCTCAAAAAAGTACTAGGAGTTGGCTCCAACACATTACACATCACTTGAAAATTGAACCTTTTTTTTTTGGAAATTGAACCAAAGATCACAGAAGAAGGGATATAAATATCAATACATAACTTTCTACTTCCAAACAATATACCATTTTTAGCAAAGAGAGAGAGATCAAATAGTAACTAAGGTTTGCCCCCAATTGTTGTTATTTTTATTATTATTTTTTAAAATGTGACTTAAAATTTTTCTTGATAAGTTGAGGTATATGATGATTATTATATATTATTATTACTACTTTGCCAATCCATATATATATGAATGAATAGTGAAATGAACATAGAAGCATGACTTGATTGTGCCCACATCAAAGAACACTACATGTCAAATTTTCTAAGCCATTGAAAGAACAAGTGATTCTAAATTTCTGCATTGCTTGGTTCACTTTATATCCCCTATCTTTATATTTTCTCCATGTTTTGTAGTCAAACTATCATGATTAAGATGAAGATCATCGACACACGATTCATCGATGTCGTCCCACAGCCTTACCGCATAACAACGCATTGGAGGATGTTGTATTCATTGGCAAGACTCTGAGTTTGAGTCCAAACTCTAAGATAAAACTGTTGGCCAAGACACTGTCTTTCCCATATTGCTGATCTCAAGTTCCACATCCCTTGATTGTCTAATGACACCAATATGGTTGTCCACGAATTTGGATATACCTGCAAAGCCAACAAAGGCCACACAAGATTCTAAGGATATTTATCGAAGTGAACGACAGAGCTCGAAATGTCAAAGAAGATGTAAATTGAAGTCATAGAATGAGTCCTTTTTCTTAGAAATTTTTTCATTGCATAAAGATATATTGACATTGACACTTGATATCGAGTGGCTCGGACAAAAACGTCAACGGTAGAGTTAGTTTACCTGTGCAGTGTGTCTGGTAAGAGCATCTACTAAATTGTAGGAGTTTCTGCTGGCTTGACTCCATTGTCCATAGCCATATCTATCATATTGCAAAAAAGGGAAAAATGTCAAGATTTGCAAATGAAACATTGTAGAAGTTAAAAACAGCACATTTGACTTACCCAACCACCCAGAAATCATAACCATCAAGCTGGAAGGATTGCACGGTATTCTCGTTGTTCTGGAAAACAATTTCGACGAAATTATTAGAGAATATGGGGTTACACCTCGAAATCAATTGGCTATGAGGGAGTAACTCATATCCCTTATAAATGTGTTGAAGAATCCTCACCTTATCAATGTGGGATAATTGCACCACAAGTGAGTATCTCCAACATGCTCCCTCAAGATGGCGGCCATATATTGGAAAATGCCATGTTGAATTGGATCCGAATTTGTGGCCGAAATACCCGCTTTGGCTTACTCTTTGCCCGCTTGGGTGGGATCCACACCCGCTTTTTTGAATTCAAAGCATTTTTGGGTCAGATCGGAATTTGGGGACTAATACCCACATTAAGCTCTGATACCATATTAGAGAATATGAGGTTCCACCTCGAAACCAATTGGCTATGAGAGGTGTAACTCATATCCCTTATAAATGTGTTGAAAAATTTTCACCTTATCAATGTGGGATAATTGCACCACAAGTGAGTATCTCCAACAGAAATCGTGGAGAGATGTTGGCAATACAAAAGTAGCAATGAAGGCAGGGTCATCAGAGGGGAGGCTCTGTAGGGAATTTACAGAGAAAACACCAAGGATGTTGAAGTGATCAGCAAGCTTTAGAGGGGTATCAGAATGAACATAAGAGACCCGATTGATGGTGTAACGTTGTTTTCCGTTGATCAAAGCAGCGGATGTCGCCAAAACGATCGTCTTCGTTGGGATAATCTTCCCATAATGGAATGAGCCCTGAGGATTAGACCTTGCTGCATTTGCTGTCAAATTCCACCTTCAATAGATCAATGGAAAAAGATCAGTCTCATTGTCGAATGTTGATATCAATAAAAAGACATCGTATTTCGTTGCATCTTTTCGTCCAACCTGAAAGTTCTGGCTTGCTTCATAGACCAATCTACTTGAATGGTTGGACCAGCAGGCACAGGTCCAGAAAAAAGGTAAGTGGGAATTTGCATAGTGCAATAATCCAGTTGCTGTGTGTACAATTTTAGTGAAGCGTGTCGATGCGACAATATAATAGTCCTTTGGAACCTTATCTAAGGTGACTAAAACGGATAACGATTGACCGACATGTACATCAAGAGAGTCGTATAAGTTCTGGAGAGTATGAGATCCTTCAAGCTCTACTAACTTCATTTTATGACCCTGAATCCTAAAGTTAAGAGATGTTGACAACCCCACATTTGAGATTCTAAACATGTAAGCTTTACCTTGAAATATTTGCATGAGAATCAATGTTAGGTTGCTTGGAAAACTTCAATGAAAAAGGGAAAGCCTAAAATTTCGCAAAACAAAATAGATACGTTTCGGAAAAGACCTCGATCACTGGTGAAAGTTCTACGAGTTCGGCCATTTATAAGAACACCATCTGGTAAGGGAAGAGATGTTCCTGCATCTAGAGAATCTTGCAGGGACTGAAAAGTAAAGAAACCGACATCAAACATCGCCAAATACGCGAATTGACAAAACATAGACCTCTGTCATTAAGACTAGACCATGCTTAGATTTTGTATCCTAGAATGTATAGAGAATCAATCTTAAACTACCATGTTTGAACTATCAAAATTACACAAGCACACAGATAAAGGCCAGTTCTATAAACAAACAATACATCAATAATATGATATATTTCTCAATGGTTTCATAAACATGAACTTGCAGAGAATGGAAGAATTTAAGTTACCTTGTGACTGGTTTTGTACCAATCACCAACAAGTAGAGTAAAATCTCCATCTTGAATCGGATAAGGAATTGGAATTCGCGGTCTCTGGTAGACATTCAGGGCTCCAAAGCCACCAGCAGCTTTGTGAAATTAAGTTGAAGGAAAGTATATAAAGGATCCAATCTGATCTTTGGTTTGGAAGACATAAGTATAGTTGGAGTTTGGAGGAATGGCACAGTTTGTTCCAAGAACTCCATCTTGCCATGAATTCTTCCTTTGCTTAATCCCATTCCTTGAAATAGAACAAACAGAACAGAACATAAGGCTGAATATGAAACAACTGCCAAACACTCACAAGTTCACTAGGAAAAACTAAACCCCAAAGCAAGCATTTTTCTCAAGAAATGGTGACATTATTTGATAGTCATTTTGTTTTTAATTTTTGAAAATTAAGCCTTCCGTTTCATCCTATGTTTTTTCTTACTTTGACATATGTACATCTTACATGTATTTTTAAAAGAGAAAAACTTGCCTCCTTAGTTAAGGAGGCAAGTTTTTCTCTTTTTACAAACCAGACCAAAAATTGAAAACGAAAAACAAGTTGCTTCAAATAACTTGTTTTTATTTTGAAATTTAGTTAAGATTCACATTAAGGAAGATGAAAGCTCGTAGAGAATTTAAGTGAAAATAAATTCAAGTTTAAAAAATAAATAAACAAATGGTTATCAAATGGGCTTAAACCATTTGAAAAGATAACAAATGGGTTGGCAACTACGAACTCTAATTACAAAAATGAACATAGTTCAACCGTTATCTTGTAGAAACGAACTCGAAGTTAGAGGTTCGATTCTACTCCCTCACATAATTTTAAAAAAAGAAAAAAATGAAGTCAAATTACAATGGGAGAACAGGAATGATATGAAGGAAGGGAACTCACCATGTAAGCAAAAAAGGCTCATCCAGCTTCTTGATTAGATTGAGGATGATATTGTCATTTGTCACAACTTCCAATTTGGGGCCAGGAAACTGGCCATTTATAAGGATAACCTTAAAAAAAACAAACACACAAAACCACCATTAACAATCTGCAAAAACTAGATCCAAAACAAGAACAGCAGTAAATTAAACCAAACCTGTTGAGGAACACCCAGAGGAGAAATAGTCCCATATGTAACAGTCCAAGTGTAGAACCTATATGGGTTTTCAGCATTCACCAATGAAATGCTCAGCAAAGCCAAAGCTCCACAAGTCAGTAAGAGCAAGCCATGTTTCTTCAGTGAATCTGCAAAATGGCACTAAATCAAACAAAATGTGGTTAAAATTGAAAATAGAGTTCAAATAAAAGATACCTCAGAATCAGAGGAGTTTTGAGCTGGAAAAAAAAGGCTTATTTGTTGCTAATTTCAAAACCCTTTCTATTGAGGTTTTAAGAATACATTAAAATGTTGAATTTTGAACTTTACAGTAGGGCAGTGTTATATATATATATATGGTAAAGGTTGCAGCTTTATGGAATATCCAGTGCTGTTGACGCGTTTTCTCATGATTTAAGCAAGTTCAGTACCTTAGTGTCAAAAGTTACATTAATTATTTCTCTGTTTCTTTTTGGACTTAAAACTTCCCCTCGTTACGCTGTTAATTAATATTAAGCTTGGGGTTGCCATGGAAGTGAAAATCGTAACCTTTTGGTTCATACATTGAGATTTACTATCTGCTTTTCAAAATACTACATCTAATCGAAGTATTTTAACTTCTCAAAACAGCCGTTCATTTCTAATTAGTCAACATAATTTCTTATTTTTGACAACCCATTTTTAATTATTCATTTTTAACTACTCAGAAAAAATCATTTTTAACTACTTAAAATAGTTCTTAATTTTAAATTCATATCTAAACAAGTTATTATCTAAAAAAAAGATCCAAACGAGTTTTTTATTACAACTTTTCAATTTCTAACTACTTTTTTATGAAAATGGCAATCAACAACCAATCGAAGAATAAAGAAACATGAGAGAAGAAGAACAAACACACAAAAATTTACGCAGTTCACTAACGTAGTGTTAGCTAATCCACGGGCAGAGAGAAAAAAACAATTTTATTAAGGAGAGGCGATGAAAGATACAAATTACAGAATGAACGTCATGTTACGGCTAGAGTTTAATTTGAGTTTATATATGAACTCTCATAAAACCCTATTACAGTGGGCGTAAACATAAAGTAGAATGTGGATGCATAGATGCGCTGCGGAAACAGAATGTTATGCAGAGTGTGGTTAGCGGATGCGGGATGGGGATTGCAACGCATAAAGACGGAATGCGTTAGTGTATAAGACCCCCCGACTATTAATCGTAGGGCATCAATGCATTCAAGGCATATCTTAACGTACTCAAAATAATTCTCCATCCAAATACTTTCTAATTAAATCTTCTTTTTCGTTTACTTTCTTTTTTCATTGCGGATTTTGATTAAATTTTCGTGAGAACGGATAACAAATGTACAGTGAAGCAAGATGTCTGGAAAAATGAGTTTGGTTTCCAACTTTTTCAATGAAAATGAGTTATGTAACATTGTAATTAAATATTCTTTTGTTGAAGAGGGTGTATTTAACGTTGTGATATACAATGAGAGACAGTCAAAGGAATGGTTTAAGAAAACTACAACTGTGTGTTTTGTACTTAAAAAAAAAAAAAGACTAAAAGTGTGTTTTAAACAAGAAATTAGCATTCACTCTTTTCCTCAATTATTTAATGTGGCTTGATAGTTTTAAATTTTGAATATGGAGAGAAATACTTGAATTTATATGTCCAATTAATATTTGTTGTATTACCAAAAACATTTGTGTTTGGGCCCGTTTATGATAACTGTCGGCTTGATTATAATAACCAAACCGATGTTTATTCCACAATTTATTATAAACGGTGGTTATTAAGTCTGCGTGTCTATTTATCTAAACCTACATGCTCGTTTAACTAATCCTTACATTTTATTCTGGTGCATGGGGGCTGCGACAGACCTTAGTGTTGGTCCTAACTCAAACAACTCCTCTAGGCATCGACATGGTTGCAGCCGACATCGATCGTAAGTCACTGGACAATGTTCGGACGTTTAATGTGTAACTAGAACACCATTTTAGTCAAATTTCGTTCGACAATTTTGTTGTCTTAAGAATCAAAATTATCATTCAAATATAAAAAAAATAAAAGTATTTAATTTTGAAACATAAAAACGAAATAGAAGCTAAATTCTAAAAAGTATTTATTTTCCTTTATATTTATCTAACTATCAAGTTGGTCTTTTTTATATAGAAAAACTTGGTCAAACTATTTTTTTTAAGTACAACTAACATTTTCTTTACATGAACATTTTTGTACTCTGAAAAAAAACACTTTTTTAGTTGAAGTTATACGTGTTGCAATTATTTTCTACAAATTGAAACGGCCTCAGCTTACAAGTTGTTTTTTTTTTTTTGAAATCCCTCTTACAAGTTGTTGAATTCAACAGAAAAAGTAACATTTATAATATTAATTGGGACATATATAAAAGAATCCTTAATTTAAAATAAAATTGTTGTGGCTTAATCATTATAACAAACGTAAATGTATTATTTTAATTACTTGTATGTTTTTTTTTTACTTACAGTAAAATATAATATAATAAGGTTAGTTGACTGTTTTATAAGAATAGTCTAAGTTTTTATATTTTTAAAAAGCTTTTTTCTTTTATAAAAAAAACCCAACAATATATACGGTAAAGATTCAACCTCATCCATTTAATTATCAAGTCATATATCATGTTATTTGAATTTAGTTTTTGTTTTGAATTTAAAATCAAATAGAATTAGAGTACATTATCTTACCTCATCCATTTAATTATCAAGTCATATATCATGTTATTTGAATTTAGTTTTTGTTTTGGATTTAAAATCAAATAGAATTAGAGTTCATTATCTTGATCCATGTCTTGTTACAACTTTCTTAAAAATATATTTTTTTTCTTCCATTATACTCTTTTTTTTTTAGATTACAACAATTTGGGGGTGCGAGAGACTCGAATCTAAGATTTCAAAGAGGTTAGGTGGACATCAATGTCGCTTGAGCTACTGCTCTATTGGCTTCCATTATACTCTTTAATTTTTAGATAAAAAAATATTTGTAGCTGAAATTATTTTTTTAAATGAATATTTTTTTTCTTAATAATTAAGGATATAGGTGAAAATTGATAGATATTTTTAAAGAAAATTTAATTATTTCAGATTATTATTTAAAAAAGAAAAAAAATTACATCTGAAAATATTCCAACTCAATCTGCACCAATTCGCTGGGTAGAATCTCGGCTTTGATCCCTTCGAAAAAAAATGATAAATTTCGCAGGAACGGAGATAGATTTTGGTGGTGGGGACGAGAATGGAGAAGCCATTCTTTAGCTCCGCCCTACCTCATGAACATCTCTAAATAAAATGTGGTTCATATTAAGCGATGTGAATATTATTTTTTAGGTCATACTCGGCAGATATTAATATTCCACTTAAAGTACCAGTGGAATAAAAATGTGTTAAAGGCCAGGTCAATAGAAGTCTGACTTTGAGAGAAACTATTTTTTAAAATCAACCAGACACATGAACCAAAGCGCGTGTTGAAGGAATTGAATCTAGACACTATAAAGCTTCTCCCATTTTTCATTGAAAATACACACAAAAAAGAAGAAGAAAAAAAGAAAAGAAAAAAAAGGGAGATTTTTGTAAGATTAATTTTGGTGGGTTTTCTATGGCAGAGGAGTTGCTAATTGGTGGTGCTATAGGCGCTTTAATAGGGGAGCTGCTAAAAGTGGTGAAAGAATTAAGCTCAAGAACCCTTCATTTCAAATCAGTTCTGCTCAAAATCACATCCCATTTAGAGTTCTTAAGCAATGTGATGAAGCAGCTTGATGAGCTTAGTGATTTCCTCAATTTCCCACAAAACACATACAATTTGAGGGAACTTATAAAGACAGGGAATGAATTGATAGCCAAATGTGAGGCTTTGAAGCAGAGCATATTGAAGTATCCAAAGGCACCATTTTACACCAAAAAGCTTCAAAATTTGGATGCTGAACTTGATAGGGCTTCTCATCATTTGTTTTTGCAGTTGATTGTTGAACAGATTAAGAAACAAGCTTTGGGGAGTAATTGTGATTGTGGGATTTTTCATAAGATTGTTGACATCATCAACCAAAAAGTTTGGAGGAAACTTGTGGGGATTGGTACCAATCGTTGTGATAGAGACCGCGGTTTTGTTAGTGATGTCTGTGCTGATCCTAGCCTGCCCTTAAAGTTCTACGAACTCGAGCAACTTAAAGGTATGTTGTTTTTTAGTTTCGATTACTAACCTCTTGATTACTAAGTCGTACGTTATATGAATGGAACTCTATTCCTTTTGACAACTTAAAAGTATGTCGTGAGTTTTGCTCATATTTCTAACTATGTGAGATCTTCAATATCTCTTAAAATATATCACTCATTTAGCTTTGTCAATCTTGAATTAGATCAATATCCATTTAGATTGTATAAATTTTTATATATATATATATATATATATATATATATATATATATATATATATATATATATATATATAAAATTGTGATTGTTTTAATAGCTCAATTACTATCACATGTATGGGGAGGGTTAGAAAATTTTGAAATTGGTCAAATATTATTTATTACATATAAATAAGATATTGACCTTTACCAAAATTTAAAATTTTTTGTCACTCATATATATTGACTTCTCAAAATCTTTAAATTTGTCACAATAGATACCTATTGACTTTATAGAATTTGAATGTCAAAAAAATGGAAGAAAATTAATTTTAAAAGTAGGTGATTATCACGGAATTAAATTCACCCATCTTATTTAAGGTTCTTGTGAATTTTATGCTTTTTTTAGTACATATATTGGAGGAGAGAGAACCAACAAATTCCATATAAAAGACACTACTACATTCAAATAATATGAAAAAAGTCAAATACCAATCTTTGGACTCGAACTTCTGATTGTGAATTTTATGGATTTTGATCTTAGTATATTAGATAAATATGGATTCCAACATCTCAAAATTAATTATCAATAAAAAGAGTATGCATTTAATATTTTGGAGTATCTTCAACACTATATATTTATGGAGATTTGCATGTATAACAAAACAAAGGTAAAATATTTTCATTCAATTGTAGCAGAAAATTTAAATTAAGTT
The DNA here is from genome assembly GCA_036507275.1 of Sicyos edulis. NCBI lineage: Eukaryota > Viridiplantae > Streptophyta > Magnoliopsida > Cucurbitales > Cucurbitaceae > Sicyos > Sicyos edulis. The sequence goes on along the minus strand of CM071855.1, from coordinate 2,303,837 downwards.
CTGTCACTAGTTAAGTATTAATGACTCATTTTATCACTGTTTGAGTTTTCTATCAATCATAAAAATTCAAATGAAGTTTTATCACTAGTTGAGTGATAGAAATTAATGTGTTATAAATAAAATATTTTAAAAATTTTGTTACAAATATAATACAAGAGGTAAAATGTATGGTCGATCCTAAATTCTCTATATTTAAGTTGTATGATATCGTTGAAATTTAATTATTTAGATGGCTTACTTCGAAAGCAGGTCCAAATTTTGCGGATCGCCTTTTGGGAGTAGCCGTAGAATACTTGAATGAGGACTCCAAGGAAGGTAAATTTTAGAGCAAAAAATTCCTACTTTCACTCATAAGAAAAATGAGATTTTGTATTTATAACAAAAAAGAACAAAATATTTTCATCTATAATAGAAAATCCAAATTGAGTTCTATCACTAATTGCGTTCTATTAATAATAGAATTCAATTAATGATATACGCATTTTATCACTGCTTGAATTTTCTATCAGTGATAGAAATTAAAATTGATTTTTATTACTAGTTGAGTGATAGAAATCAATGTGTTATAGATTAATTATTTTAAAAATTCTGCTGCAAATATAATAGAAGAGGTAGAATGTGCCGTTGATGGTAAATTTTCTAAGAAAAACTATATTAATCAATTAATTTTTTTAAAATTAAGCTACATTTTATTACCATAAAAACTAAATAGGTGGTGGGAAAAGATTTGAAGAAAAAGTAAAGGAATTTGGGGAAGATCGGTATGAGAAAATATTTCATGGGTCTTTCGAAACCGTTGCTGAGGAAAAACTTCAAAATTGGTTCCGTTGTGATTTCATCGACACCGTCCATCCTGATCTCAATGGTCCTATCAAAGGCATTTTATATGCATCTACAACAAAACTTGCATTTTGCAGTATGAAGCGTATTCGACATGCCAAAATCGAAGAGCTTACTTATCTTAAGGTAATATAAGTTAGATTATGCGCATCTCAATTATTCTTGATCCAAATATGTTAATGTTAATGTTAATTGAATTAATATGTATTATTGTTTGTTGTTACATTAGGTAATCATACCATTTCAGTTAATAAAGGGCGTTGGGATTGCTGAAGAATGCATAAAGTTCATTTCTGTTGATAACCAAGAATTGAAATTCATCAACTTCCGGAACTATAATTACGCCAAAAAATGCCTGCAAGAAGTTCGTATTGCAACACTTGATTAATTTGTAATATTTTGATTATTCGACACAAAAGATTGTGATCAGTTTTTTTTTCCTTTTTTTTTTTTGAGGTTACAACAATAGAAAAAATGATTCGAACTTATAACCTCTTGGTCATTGGATATACAATAATATCGAAAGTTCTTGTTGGCAACATTGTGATCAATTAATTGAATGTTTTTTATCAGTTGCTACAAGATTGTGTTTTTTTTTTCTTCCTAATATTCGAGACACCACTGACCTGTCCCCTGGACACAACCTTGGGATACATCGAAGGAGTAGAAACGTCATTGCCTCAAAGAGGCGTACCTCAAACCCCAAACTTTCGAACAATTGTGCCACTCCTCGGATATAAATAAGTATAGTTGATTTTCAAACCAATAAAGTAGAGATATTCAGTTTTTCCATAAAAAAATCTCGATTTAGATAGAAAGGATATGAATGGGCAAGGGAGAAGATGGGGAAGGAGCATGGGGTAAAATATAGTCCATGTTTGTTAAGGGTGAAAAATTTTCTCCCAACTTCACATTATTTCAACCCCTCACTTCAACCCTTTCTTAAAAAAAAAAAAAAAAAAAAAAAAACTTATCCAAACAAAGTTTTTCTCCAATCTCCATCAAAATAATCTTTTTTTTTCCTACAACTTCATCTAACATGATTTTCCTGCAAGCTCTTCGATAAACAATCTTATTTAAATAACGTTTTCCTAGATGTTCTCCCTATAAAGAATTATATTCAAATAAGTTTTTATTATAACCATTCATTCAAACATCAATTTCTCAAAAACCAAACATGCCCTAAATAAGGAAGTGAGTGGAAATGCCAATAAAAGCAGTTGAACAACACATTAGTGTACACCGACTGACCAATAATAATAATAATAGAATTTGTTCGGATCTCACAATTATCCTCCATTAAAAAAGTGGAGAGACCAATAAACATTTATAAGATAGGTGGACTACTTCTCCTATTTATATGTTGAAACAAAAAATAAACCAATGCGCCTTTTAAATAACCATTTGGTTCTCATTACTTTTGATATCTACCTTTTAGTTTATTTTTAAAACCAAACTAAAATTTGAAAGGTAAAAAAATAGTTTTTGAATATCATTTTGGTTTATGGAATTTGGTTATGATTCACATATACTTGCTTTATGAAAGGGAAGATGAAAGCATATGTAGAGAATTTGAGTAAATACAATTAAATTTCAAAACTCAAAAATCAAATGATTATCAAACATGACCTAAATGTTTGTTAAACGAGGTTTAAACAGTTTGAAGAGATAACAAATGGCTTGTCAACATGTTCTAAATGAAACTATGAAGTACTCAAAATTACAATGGGAGAAAAGGAATGATATGAAGGAACTCACCATGTAAGCAAAAAAGGCTCATCCACCTTGTTGACAAGATTGAGGATGATATTGGGATTTGTCACAACATCCAATTTGGGGCCAGGAAACTGAGGATTACCTTCAAAATAAAACACACAAAACCACCATTAACAATCTGCAAAAACTAGATCTGAAACCTGTTGAGGAGCACCCAGAAGAGAAATAATCACAAAAGAAATGCTAAGCAAAGCCAAAGCTCCACAAATCAGTAAAAGCAAGCCATGTTTCTTCATTGAATCTGCAAAATGGAACTAATTTAAAAACCACCCATAAACAAAATGTGGGCAAAATTGAAAGCAGAGTTCTAGGTATCCATGGATATTTTTTTTTAAATGTAATTGTAACCTAAAGCATCTCTTACTATAGCTTTCTAATTTGGCATGTTGATAGATATGTTCCCGGGGAAGATCTTAACCAGTGATAGAACTCTATCACTGATTAAATTCTATCGATGATAAAATTTAATTTGAATTTCTTGCTGCAAATGAATTAGTTTTGATTTTGTGTTATAGATAGAAATATTTTGCCAGTTTTTATTATAGACGCAAAATCTCCTATCTGTTATGTAATATTTGTATCATGTTAGATGTTTATGCTTGTGTCTTTGAAACAACTGAGTTTGAAGTTGTTTTTTTTTTTTTTTTTTTTTGAAATTGAATTGATCCAGATAATTGGGAGATACAATGGTATTGAAGCAAAATCACCTGCTGATAAAAATCTGTAAGAAGCATATATTAACATTAGAAATAAACAGACTCAGTAATTGTAAAACAGGAAAAGAAGCTGTAATGAATAGAGATCTTTTTGTTGCGACGTATGTTTTATTAGGATTTTGTCAAGGTAAATTCTATAAACTCTCTTAAAACTTTAGTTTCATTTGAGCAAGCATTTTATAAACTCTCTTGAAACTTTAGTTTCAGTTGACCTAAACATTCTATAAACTCTCTTAAAACTTGCTCGAATTCATCAAGAGAATGAAGTAATTAAAAGCAATTTTGGAACTTTTCTGAGGTGACAAGTGAAGATAATCAACCATTCAACTGTTGACCGAAGTCTCGAAAGGGTGCATGGATAAAGGAGAAGTCGGAGGATGGAAAAAGCAGATAAACTCTAGACTAATAGGAAAATGTTTTCGTGCAACCACGGATTCAAACACCACATTCAAACCACTCCATTCTTCCGTATCCAAACACCACATTCAAACCACTCCATTCTTCTGTATCCAAACATTTCTCAACGAATAAGATTTGAACGAATTTCAGTCAACGAAACCCAAAACACTGATAAATCTGCAGAAAATAATCCTTTGTTATGTGCAAAATTTGTGCAATTTTCATAAATTTAACAACACAAAGCTCGAATTTGCCGCAAAACTTAGCTGGAGAATTCCAGACTTCTGCAAGGATTTGAGTGCAATCCCCAATGGGCTATGTGGCATTGTTAACTAGCATAAGCTAAGCATTACAATTTGCCATGGAGTATTAACTTATTTGCCAGAGGATCTTGGATAAAGCTGATTAATTTTTGTAAAAAAAAAAACTGAGGCTTAGTGTTGAGAATTTGTCAAAATATTAACAAAGTTTGTCCCACATAAAAAGTTTTGGCAAAATAATGAGAAAATTGACCCACATTGAAAAGATGCAAGAATGTGGTGTAGTCCACTCTCTATAAAAGGAGTAAATGGACTTAGATTCAAGGCATCCCAATTAGAATCAAGCATGTGTACTAACTCTTTTGTATACGAAAGTTGAACAAAAGTTGTGATTAGTGTAAGTTTTGAAGAGTGTTTATGTAATTGGAGTCGGGGAGAGAATTGTGTGTGATTGTAACAATTTTTGATATAGTGGAAGTTCTTTTTGTCCATAGTTTTTTCTGCAGTTTGGAAGTTTTTCTACGCAAATTCTTGTGTTGTTCTTTTTGTTGTTTCTTTAATTTTTCGAAGGTTTTTTCCCAACACTTAGATCTTGCATGGTGTCAAAAAGAGTGGCAGAAGCGATGTTGAAGCTTCATATATCTCAAGTCCTGAACCATTTACCAAAATATATTACGTATCTTCTTCACTCACCTACCCTCTATTTATAACCGAAATCTCTAACGAACTCACTAATTAGCTACTATTATGTTCCTATTACGGATCACATCAGAGACACTGGTCGAGTTTGGACAAGCTGCCATTCATGGATCAGAAATGTGAAAAAGTTGGTAGCTTTTATGTGATGGAGAAATTGCAAATTGGTTGAAAAAGGTTCATGAACCATTCTTTGATTTAACATATTGTTTATTTTGATTGATAATGTGACCAAAGTCATTCATTTTTTTATTTTTGAAATGAAAAAAAATTATAATTATTGTTAATGTGGGACATTTTTTTACAATAGGCTGTAGAAAGAACTCAACCGCCAAATTTTCTGTTTTCCTTTTATGTTACATCACAAAATCTTGGATATTCAAATGATGAATCATTAAGAGAGGTACAACCGGTTGAAGACTTGAGTTTTGAGGATATGCTCCTCATTTGAAACTTAACTGTGACATTACTTCCTCAATGGCTTCTTGTGTCTAACTTAATGACGGACGTTGTTACCCTTATTTCCAAAAAAAAAAACAATCACGCTATACATGCTTAAGTTAGCAATCAAGAACTAGTTTTTCAAATATTTTTAATATAATTAAAAATGAATCAAGCTTGAAATTTATGATAAAAAATTTGTGAAATTAAATGAAAGATTTTTTTTTTAATCCAACAATATTGGGAGGTGTGAGTATTCCAATTTGTAATCTCTTATTTATTAAGTCATAAATGATGCCAATTGAATTCGGGTTATTTTGGCATATGAAAGGTTATCCTAATAGTTTTTTTTTATATAAAAAAAAGGAATTCCATTGTATAGTAACTTTTTTACCGCAGTTTATAATTATAACAACTTTTTAAAAATAATTAAATTCTGTCTATTTTTAAAATATCACTTTGATAGAATCTATCATTCTCTAGTGATGGAAGTCTATTAATTTTATCATTCTAAAAAAAATCTATTAATTTTATCAGTAATTGATTCTATGAACCCTTATTGATAGAATCTAATGGAAATCTATCAATTTACTTTATTTATTTGTAATTTATTCTATCACCTCTATTGATAGAATCTATCAATATGGAAGTCAATTAATTTACATTTTTTTCTATATGTGCAAATATTTTCATTATTGCGCTATTCATGGAATATTTTAGCTATTTTGTAATATACATGCAAAAGTCCCAATAAAAAAATCTATTTTTCTCAAGTATACTTAAAGTTAAATATTATTTTAATCTCTATATTTAATGTGTTTGTTTCATTTTGATTTTTGAATTTCAAATGTTCAATTATAATATTTAAACTTTCAATAAAACTTAAAATTAGTCCTAATAATAAGTTTTAAGGTAAGTTTATACAAAATTGATTTGATCATGATAATAAAATTAATACAAAAAAATGAAAATATGTGAACATATTTCTAACTTTGCATTTCAAATGTCCAATTTTAATATTCGTAATTTAAATAAAAACTTAAAAATGCTAGAAATAGCAATCACATCATTCACTACAATAATTTCCTAAAAGTTGTCTAAGTATTGACATTTTCCCAATGTAAATTAATCTTTTCCCAATTGAGCATCATTTTAAAGGTACTTTTTTTTTTTGAGTATAACATTTTAAAGGTACTTTTCTTACCCTTTCAAGTTTACCTTTTTCAACAACGATTAAAAAAAAATCATTTAAAATCGTTCATTGAGTGTTGTCGTTCATTGAGTGTTGTGGGGTTGAAATCAGGAGAGACAAGAATATAATAAAAAATAAAAAGGGGAATTTATCTTTCATAGCATATTTTTTACTTTTTATTATAATTATAACACATTTTTCAAAATAATTTCATCCATAGCACATTTTGCCAAAATTATTATTCTAACATCATCAGACTTCTATCAGTTCAACTGACTTTAGACTTCTATCAGTTCAATTGATAGACTTCTATCGCTTCAACTAATAGACTTCGATCAGTTCAACCGATAGACTTTAGACTTCTATCAGTTCAACCGATAGACTTTAGACTTCTATCAGTTCAATTTATAGACGTCTATCGCTTCAACTAATAGACTTCTATCAGTTCAACTGATAGACTTTAAACTTCTATCAGTTTAAATTTCCCTTAAACTTTAAACTTCTATCAGTTCAATTGTGCTATACATGGAATTATTTTATTTTTTTTTAATATACATACAAATTTCCCTTATAATAATATTTTGGGAATTTATCCCCCATAGCATATTTTTTGCTCTTAATTACAATTGTAGCCCATTTTTAAAGCAATTTCATTCATAGTACATTTCGCTCAAAATTTCTATTTAGACTTCTATCAATTATCAACTGATGGATTTTAGATTTCTATCAGTTGAACGGATAGACTTTAGACTTCTATCAGTTTAATTGATAGACTTCTATCAGTCAACTAATAGGCTTCTATCAGTTCAACTAATAGATTTTAGATTTCTATCAATTCAACTGATAGACTTCAATTGGCAAATTAATAGACTTCAATCACTTTTATGCCACAAATGAATAAATTTGAAAATTGTATTCTACAATGAATTATTTGATTTTTTTTAATATACATACAAAAACTCCAGATAAAAATGGCTATAAAATTAATTTAGTTAAATGAACTTAGTGAACAAAACATACGTGGTTGCGAGAAAAAGAAGAGGAGAAAAAAACAAAAATGAATAAAAAAGATCCCTTTTATTTCTTTGCCGTAGAAATCCAGTGGGAAACACGTAGATTTGTCACGAAAGAAAAGGAGAGAGAATAAAATGGCTGTATTTTATTATTAAATGAAAAATAATGGATTTTTATTTTGTTCTAAAAGGAAAAAAGAAAATAAGTGAAAGCACTAAAAAAATATATATATGTAAGAGATATAGAAGTGATTGAAGCACATGGGAATGAGTTTTTTTTTTTTTTTTTTTTTTTTTTTTTTTTTTTTTTTTTGTGGCGATACGTTCATGTCTTCTATATTATTTATTGCCCACTTACATTTCCTTTTATCCATTTCCCTTTTTCAATTTTAATCTCATGTTTTCTCCCTAATTCTCTTTAATTGCACATCTTCAATTCTTAAATATCACATTTTTAATAATAATGAAATGAAATTTCTTAATATAGTTTATAATCTTAAACAAATATTCAATAATGAAAAGTAGCTCTAATAGTTTTCTAGATTGCCATCAATTCATTTTTATAGGAAAATTCAATTTTTATCATTACTAAGACCCGTTTGATAATCATTTGGTTTTTTTTTTTTTTATGAAATTTAAGTCTATTTCTACTCAAATTTCCTATTATGTGCTCATATATTCATCTTTCCTTAAGAAATTAGTTGAATACTAACCAAATTTAAAAAAATAAAAGCAAGCTTTTGGAAACTACTTTTTTTTGTTTCCAAATTTTGGTTTTGTTTATTAAAATATAGATAAAATGCATATATCCAAATAAGAAAAAATGTATGATAAGGTAGTTGTTGTAGACTTAGATTTCAAAAACAAAAAACGACAAAATAGTTATCAAAACGGGGTCTAAAATGTCTCATGATTTGATTAAAGAACGTTGAATTCTATTTTGTCATATTTTTATATATGCGAGTGTTCGTACTAATTTACAATATACTTTGCTTGTTATCATGGGTATACTATCTGACTCACAACATTTAAACGTATAATTTCTTAGATTTTTCAAGATCTAAATCCATAACTCCTTTTTTTAAGGTAAATTCCGTAATGGTTAAGAATCATGAATTGATGTTTGAGTCTTATGTGATTTTTTTTTTTTTTTATCAACTTCAAATTGTATTAATTAATATATTCTTTTGATGAAACGAAAAGACTGTCCAAATCGAAACCAAAATCTAGAGAAAGGCATTAAAACTTCAATTACAAAAATACCACAACTAGAACAAATCAATTATGGCCGCAAAACGAAACAATAAAAAGATTGTCCAATTTAACACTATAATGCCCAAATTTAAGAAAAACAAATATCCAACACAAGTACTGAAATGTGTTTTCAAAAAAAAAGGTACTAAAATATCTACTCACAAAAGTTTTGTTAAAGCATTATTGATGTGGCATCTCTATCTCTTTCAAGAAAATAAAAGGTTGTTGGTTTAAATTTTCATTTTTGTATTTGTGATGCAATATTGTCCAAATTTATTGTTATTATCGTATGATTGTAAGTGAAAATTAAGAAGTTACGCGTTTGAATTTTCTAAGGTTACTACTCGATTCTTCTATTTCAATTATGTTAAATTCAAAATCAAGTATCTATTTTTTAGTTTTGTTATATTGAAAAAAAAAACTTTCCAGATAATATGACTATAGTAGAATAAGTAATACATGCATTCATTCTTACCACATTACCATTTTTAAGAAAATTTGGCTCTAAACATTTGGAGATTTGCTCCTTTAAACCAGCTATTATAAGATATAATTATATATATATAAAAAATACATTGTGTAGAAGAAAAATATGACCAAAGTACCATAAATATTATGAAACATTATGAAAATTTTGAAAAATTAAATTTAATGGGCTAAAAACACATTTAACTATTTTAGTTAGAGAGAGCAGTGTGCCATTAGGTAGGGTTTGTGTTCCCTATCTCCTAATTTATATTAAAAAAAATTATTAAAAAAACGTTTCAAAATAAAGTGTCAAGCTTGGCCTAATCTTAAGACTAAACAATAAGTTTTTCTCCATCCTTTAATAAGTAAAAAATTAACTTCACAAATTTGAAGGTTAAAATTTATTCATCTTAATTTTTTAAAGCAGAATTGAAATGCACATACTTATCCCATCTCACTTCAATCGCCCTTTTAAAATCCCATTATTTTTCCATTCATGAACCTTTCTCAAACCATCACTCCTTTATTTTTTGTACTAAAAAAATCTCCTTTATTTTATTTTATTTTACGTGTTTCTGTAAAAAAAAATTATATATTTGTTTTGTAAGATGATAATTTTAAATGATTAATTTTGCAAACATGTGTGAAATTTTGTAAGAAGCTACCAAAGTTATAAACCTAATATTTAACAAAAGGGGAGATTGTTTTTAATTATTTTTTTTCTATTTTTAGAAATTGAAAGTTGGTTCTTTCAACTTTTAAGATGAATAATCTATAAAGGTCATAAATTTGTGCATTTCCATTTTGAAAGAAAAGGTTAGTTTTATGATAGGTAGGATCCATAAACCCTACTTGAAGAATACTATTTCTTTCAAATAAGATGGGAGTTAAATACTTATTCTTCAAACTTGTGATGTTAACATTGACTAACTTAGATCAAACAAATTTTATTCTTTATTTGTCTAACATTATTCTCAAGAGAAAAAAAAAACATGCTTTTTTTAATTGAAAATTTAATATAAATTATAAGATACGATACTTTTACTTATAAATGAATTCATACAACTCCAAAATCAAGGAGAGGAAAAAAAATCCATTTAATCTAATAATCTATCACTCCATTTTATATCTAAAATCAAGATTCCTCATCCTATTTCAAGATCAATCTTCATCAAGAAAGATTGGTCCTTTCTACTCCTTTAGCACCAAAGCATCAAAAAGAAAAGAAAAGGGAAAGTACACACATGATCATGAAAGTGTGTTAATCAAAACCTACTTGCATGAGGAAAATGGAAATTGACAGAAAAAAAAAAAGAAAAAAAAAAGAGAAGGTACCCCACATTAGATTCTAGGGCTTGTTCTTTCATTAAGCTTTTCTCATTAAAAATAAAAATAAATAAAAATTGAAAGATTTGAAGTGCATCAAAATCCAAATGAAATAGAGCATGGGGTCCACAATTGGAGCAGTAAGAGCCACTGATTTTGGGGGAAAAAGAAAAGAAAAATAAAAGAAAAATAAAAGGCAAATGTAATAAGAAACCCAAAATTGGGGCAAACAAAGCATAATGGCCTTAAAAAATATACTTTAATGGTAATAGGAGAGCCATTGATTTAGAACCATTTTCTGTTCATAATAAACTGTTCATTCTCACGCCTCATTTAGATAACAAGCATGTTTTTAGATTATATGCTCCATTAACCCTATCATTCTATATTCCACGTCCAAAATCAATGATTCACAAATGCCTTGTATTAAATATGTTCAAATTCGAATCATCTATGACGTGGGAATTAGCAGCTTTGCTCATCTAAACTTATTACATCGCACTGTTCCGTCCTTAAACTGTGGTACTAGAATTGATTATAGGATGAAAAGTAAAATTGAAGGTCGCTTGAGAAATTACTCTTCTAAGTTGCCTCAAACTTATGACTTTGAGAGCACACTCCTTAAAATTCATACGCTTTATCATTATGCCACTCCTAAGAAACAATTCTTCGAATGACATAGCATGAGATCTTATTGGGGATCGACTTCATATTCTCTTTTATCTTAATATTTAGTGTTCTTCTTATTCTCTTTTAGAAAAATGGTCTGTAATAACTAACGCAATGAGAGTGAACCACATAAATATGTCTATCTTTTATTCATTACATTTTTATATTCTTTGTTTGTTGATATAAAGTTTTGTCACAAGATACCCTGTAACAATAGACCGTAGAATTAATTATCCATGGATGAATGCATATTTTAAGTATCAGTACTAATTTCCAAGAATTAGGAGTAATTAAAATAAAAACTAAATACAAAATTCCATTATGTATTTTACCCTAAAAAACTATTCATATTATTCCTTTCTTTCTTTCTTTTTCTGTTCGGTTGCTCTATACATCAGAAAAGAATGAAAATCTTTTGTCATCAATAGTATTTCAAAAAGGATGAAAAGAATCCAAATTAAATTTGAGTATTATTAAGAAATGTTTTTTAAAAATGTATATATATTTTTATAAGAGAATTTACCATCAGCAGCACATTCTACTCTTGCATTATATTTGCAGTATAATTTTTAAAATAATTCATCTATAGCATATTTATTTCTATCACTCACCTAGTGATAGAACTCAATTTAGATTTCTATCACTGATAGAAAATTTAAGCAGTGATAGAATGAGTCTATCATTGATTGAATTCTATCACTAATAGAACTCTCAACAAGTGATAGAGTTAATTTGGATTTTCTGCTACAAATGAAATTATTTTAGATTTTGTGCTATAGATGGAAATATTTTGTCATTTGTTGTTATACATGCAAAATTCCTTTTTTATAAAGTAATTGATTAATATTTAAAATATAATTTAGGGGTTTAGTTGAAAAATAAAATACTGAAAGCGGAAGGAACGGTGGAAAAACACTAGACTCAGACAGCTACGGATCATGGGGCTTTCTGTAATATTCCCAAGCTCTCCAATTTCCTTTTTTTTAGAGAAATATTTGCATGGCGCTTTGGTAGTATTGGTAGTATGTATCCACTTATGCAATAAAATTTGAATTACTAATTTTATTTTTAATTTTCAAAAATAATTTCTTTAAAAAAATAGTAAAAATCAATAGTTCTAAATTTTGTTATATAGGTGGATGATAAGAGCAAATATTTCTCTTTTTTCAATATCCATTAAATTATGTTCTTTCATTTGTTCTTTTTTCGGTTGCTATCCAACATAATAAAAACTGTGGAATCTCTATTTTATTATAATTTAGGTTTTAATCATTGTGTGGTCAAAGAACTTGTGAATTTCTTTTGTCCCTTAATTCTGCATTTGCACATACATTATAGTTGAGGAAAAAGAATATCCACAACATTAACTTAATCTAAATGGTTGATAATTTATTTTTAAAAAATAGTTATATACATAATTTTATGGTTCAGAAAAATGCACATATACAAATTCAATTCAAACAAAATTCGTAGTGTATTTTAACTCCTCTCTTAACACATTAGTAACCACCAGATATGTAATATGAATTTTTCAATTCTTGTTTTATTAAAAAAGTTTATAAACTAAGGTGTATATCTTTCATTTGTTTGTTCAAAATATATATATATATCTTTCATTTGTTATTTACTTGTTAAAAATGTTTTCAAAATAAAATTATGAAAACTAAAATACTACTTAAATTTTTTATTTTTTATATGTGATTAAGAGTTCACATGTTTCTTTTAAAAAAAGTAAATATCACAGTAAACCAATTATGAGAAAACAACCGTAAATTTAAAACTAAAAGTGTAATTGTTATCTCGTTTGGTTTTTGTCTGTAAATTTTATTTTCCTCGATTCTTTTTAGTTCTACAGCAATTAGGGTTGAGAAATTGAAGCATGTGATATCTTTTTTATTGAATATATACTGATGTTGTTGAATTATTGAGTTTATCATCTTGTACTCAAACTTTCATAAGCTTGTAAACTCAATTTTAGTTTTTTTTTTTAAATTCAACACTCAAATTTAGTGCTCAAGCTTGATTAAATTTCATATGTATTTTTAAAAAACTAAATTCCATATATAATAGTATATAAATTTTAAAAAAAAATTATATTCAATCCTTAATTTTCCAACAAATTGTGCATCCATCATAAAGAAATTATATGAATTTCAAACATTCACCTTCAATTATTATTAAACTAAAAATAAAATATGACAACTACGTACCCACCTGCCTCTAATATATGAAATGTAAACAAAATCTATGAGATTTAAAAAGGAAAGAATTTGAAAACGAATATAGATTTGAAGAATCAATTTGTTTTGGCTAAGAATTTGAGAATCAAAATTAAAGTTTTATGAAACAAAATGAAAAAAAAATAATATATTGGTGGAATAAGAAATGAATGGCTATGATTATTTAGGATAAAAGAAAAGGAAAAAAGAAAAGCATCTTTTACCATCTGGATCTGATGTGCGGCAGGAACCACAACCAATCAATACACAAGATACCTCATCTTCAATTATTTTCATTAATTCTAAAAAAAAAAAAAAAAAAAAAAAATCAGATTTAATTATATCTGATAAAACGTGTCAAGATCAGAGAGAAGGAATCTTATACGAATGAAAAGCAGATCGTACTGGATCCTTACAACTGCATAGGTTTTGATCTGACGGTTTAAAAATACCGTTGTCCACGTGCCCAAATCTTAACCGATGTGACCATGCAACAAAATGTTGAGCCATGCTTTTTTCAACTCAGTGGAATCAACAATATCATTTTTCCACCATTCATTTTCAGGCTATTACAACTTTTTTTTAATGTTGCAGAATCTTAGTTTTATCCTTTTCAAATTATCTATTCATAAAATTATTGCTTTTTTTCCTTCTTCTTCTTCTTCCATATGCCTTTATTTGTGTTATTCCTTAGCTTATGCTTCCATTTTATTTCTATTTGACTGACATATTTTTTAATCTAATATTAATTTTATATTTGAGTTTTGATATCAACTTTACTATCGACTTGATGGGAGTGGGGTTCGTGTTTGTTGGATAATGTTGATATGAGTTTGCTTTTCAAAAGGTGAAAATTGAAAATTGATTTATATGGTAAATTTTGAATGGGTACTCACGGTTGGTGGAAGCTATGAACTTCGAGATATATTCCCTCGTTTGAGAGGGTTGAAAATCACTTCAACAAGAAAACCTTTTGATTTATCATGAGTCAAGTCTTAGGATAGATTAGTGGTGCCCTGAGTATAATAGTCTGCTCTGAGTTAGTGGAGTGAAGCTCAGACTCTCAGAGCTCGTTTGATAACGTTCTCGTTTCCTGTTTCTTGTTCATGTTTCTTATTTATTGAGAAACAGTCTTGTTTGATAACTGTTCCCGTTTCTTGTTCCCAAAAATACAAGAAACGTTTCTCAAATTATGTGAAAAAATGAGAAACTCTCAAAACTTGTTTCTCTTGTTCCGTTCTTTTTTTTTTCTTCTAAACCCAGTATTGGTTTTGTTTTATATTCTGCGTTCCAAAAAATCAACAATATTTACCTTTGGTGTGATGGTTGTGATGTCAACCCTTTTTTCCATAATTTGACCAAGTCCATGGTTCAAATCCCAACTTTGTAATTTTTTTTTTCAAATCATTTTTGCAATATTTATATTTTGCAATTTTTAATTCTTTTAATTTTGTATGGTTTTTTACCATTTTATTTTTTAGTTTTAAATTTTGTAATCTTTTATTGTTTATATTTTTAATGGAATTATGTATTTTTAATTTATGGGTTGATTTGAAAATTTTGTATATGTGTATTTATTTATTATTTAAGTTAATAATACACTCGAAATCGGTAAAAACTTTGGTATTATGAAAAATTTGTTAATTAAAATATACAATTGACACTACCTTAATATTTTACACTCACAACATTTTTTAAACACGTCATTTGTGACAAATAATTTATGTGAGAGATAGCATATTAAATTTATAGTTAGTTTTATATTAAGATTTTTTTTTAATTATAAAATATTTAATTATACTAGAAAATGTAAACTTTCAATGATCATATTTTAATGCATGTTATATTTTGTTAGAAGCCTAAATATATATATATATATATATATATATATATATATATATATGTATGTATGTATGTATGTATGTATGTATTTAGAAGCCTAAATATATATATATATATATATATATATATATATATATATATATATATATATATATATATATATATATATGTATATGTATGTATGTATGTATATAAACAAAAGCAAAAAATGAGAAACAAGAAACAAGAAATAGTTATCAAACAAGTTTGTTTCTGTTTTTTATATTTTTTAAGAAACAAGAATCAGAAACGGTTATCAAACATATTATTGTTTCTTATTCTCAAAAAATAAGAAACAAGAAACTAGAAACAAGAACTAAGAAACAAGAAACAAGAAACAGAAAAGTTATCAAACGAGCCCTCAATTACTAAAAAAATGATAAGTTTTGAAATTATAAGAACCTGTCATTTATAAAAAGAGAAAAGTTTAAGCCATGTTTCGATATCTATCTTTTCATACTCACATATGTGATTCAATTTGGGTGGATACTAGTAGAATTTAATTGGGGGAAGGAATATCAATAAATCCTATGTAGATGGTACAACTGCTCTGAAATAATATGAGAGTCAAATACAGATTTCCGGGCTCAAAATCGTGACCGTAGAATTGAAACGGATCAATACCAAATAAAATTGTCAACTGCGTCAATGACCCTCGGTATACAATCAAGTATAAGAGGGATAAAATAAACTGATAATGAATTTTTGGTGTAATGATTTGTGCAAAACAAAAATATGAAGTCTGGCCGAATTTCCAATCCACATTCATGAAATTTGGCCAAGTTCCAACCAGATTCTTTCAATTTAAAGCATGAATTTGGGTCAATGTTTTCTAAAAGGCATTAAAAAAATTCTTACTCTTTAAAATTTTAAACTTTGATTTTTTTTTTTTTAAAGCAAGAAATGTTAACAATATGATTGAGAACCAATCACAATGTGCACATTTAGCATCCAAAACTCCAATAGTGTAATATGACAAAAGAGAAGAATAGAAAGTTTGAATTTTGGACATGCCATCAACCTTAAATTACAAAGGGTAAAAATGTAATTTTATAACTTTTCATGATTAGAATCTAAATTTCGCACTCTGACAATTACATTACAATATATGCAATTTAAATATGACACATACTTATCTCACGCTGCTTTGAAGAGTGAATACTATTTTAAGGGACCAATACAAATATTTTCAAAATGTTTTGTCTATATTTACTTTTTATAAATGAACAATAAAAAAAATGTACTACAAATTAATATAGATAATGAATATCAATATTTTTCAACTTTTTAAACCATAAAATTACATATTTATTAAAATATTCTTATTTGAAGATCATGATCACATTTCATTCATGTATCGATTTTATTGTCGAACATTATAAAGTCATGGTCAAAAAGTTTTAAAAAAAAAACTTTGTTTTTAAGCAAGAGTTTCTTTTCCAAAAATAAAAACTTTCTTAGGGCTAATTTTGGAATTACATTTCAATACAATTTGACAATCAATTACTTTGGTTGGTAAAATTAGGGGTGCAACAAAAAACCGGAAAACCGAAAAACCGAACCGAACCAATGGATCGGTTCGGTTTTTTATCACAAAAATGGACATATTGGTTCGAAATTTGAAAAACCGAAAAAATATTGGTTCGGTTCGGTTTTCAAGTTAAAAAACCAATGAAAACCGAACCGAACCAAAAAATATATTTAAATCATAAAAAAACATTTTGTACTAAAACATTATTGAAGCAAAATATTCGCATATCATGTCAGTGGTGTGCTAGTGAAGTTTTGAACAAGTTTTTACTTGATCTTGTGTTCGAACAAGAATTTTTTGTCTTAAAACTCTTCCAATAATAAGTGGTCACACATCCCATTCCTTCCCTCTCCTTTAATTGTGCAGATTTTGCATGTCTAATTTTTCCCTTTAGTTTTTTCATTTTAATTGCTTCATTTTTTTTTTAAATTCTGTTAATTTTGGAATTAATTTTTTTTTATAGAAAATCTACATTTTTAAAAAAAGGAAGAGTCTAACTATATGTAATTTAATAGTCAAATTTTTTTTTGATTTATTAATATATTGGACATCGGTTCGGATCGGATCCAACTATTAAAAAACCGAACCAAATAAAAACCGATCCAATGGTTTTATGCTATATTGGACATCGGTTCGGATTCACTTATTCAAAAACCGAGGATATCGGTTCGGTTGTCGGTTTGACACAAAACCGACAAAAACCGAACCGAAATCACCCCTAGGTAAAATAAAAATGTAATGAGAAAGGGAAATTGCAAAGCTGCGAAATGTCCAAAGTACCCTCAACTGATGGATAAAATTACGTGTAGGTCAAAGACACCGTTGCTTTCGGCCCACGATTCCAGCCCTGCCGCACCCACCTACCGAAGAATCCAGTAGATTTTTTTTTGAAATCTTAAAAAGAGACATATTATTTTATTAATTAAAAAAATATTTTAAATTAATTTAATATTTTTTTTAAAAAAATTTATAATAAATTAAAAAAACACACAAGAATTAAAAATAAAAGATTATTTAATTTATAAAAAAAGAACATTATTAAAATGTCACAAATAAAAATGTTCAAATTGAAGTTTTACTACCCAATGTATTGATGGTCTGTCTGTATTTCATTATTAGATAGTAATCCAATTCAATATACGATTCAAGTGATAATTTTGAAATTTTATATATTGCTCTCATTTGTCTATGAGCATATTTTACATGTTGTATTATATTCGAAGCAGAATTTTTAAAATAATTCATCTATAGAATTTTTATTTTTATGAAATTTCTATAACTGATAGAAAATTCTAGGGATAGAATAAACTTATTATTAATTGAATTTTAATATTAATAGAATTGAAAGTTATAAAACTGAATTTGAATTATCTACTAAAAATTAATTTTGATTTTTCCTATAAATAAAAATATTTTATCTTTTATTTATTATACGTGCAAAATTTCCTAAAAATAAATAAAATATAAAACTTGAAAGGTAATTTTCACAAAAGAAAAAACAGTAAACAATTAGAACTACGATTTTATGGAATCCAAAGATTCCAAACACCACCATACTCGGCATCTCGACGAGCCCGATTCGATTAAAATTCCCCGAGTCGCCGATTAATTGCTCTAGACGCGACGACTCGATTTCGTCTAAAAAAAAAAAGAAAACGAATCTTAGCCTCTGAATCTGCTCTGTTTATAAATACACACTCCCTTCTCTGTTTCTGTGTCCATTCTCCGTTTCTTCTCTTTAGCAAATGATAGAGATAAACACACACAAAATTCAACAAAGCAGCAACTAGTTATGGAACTCAGCTTAGATCTATCCTTAGACTTTGTTCCCAAATCCATACCCGAAATCCTCCTCGAACTTTCGTCCATCTCCGATTCCTTTACCAAACAGTCCAAGCTCGATGATTATGTCAAAAGATTGGAGGATGAAATCAGAAAAATCGATGCCTTCAAACGGGAACTTCCCCTCTGTTTTCTTCTCTTGCAAGATGGTGGGTCTCTTTGGATTCTCTGTTTTCTTTCTGTTTTTGGGATTTTAGAATTTGGGTTTCGGTTTTTTTGACGTTTTGATTTCCGGGTTTGCAGCGATTTTGAGATTGAAAGAGGAGGTGCCGCAGTTTCAGCCTGTGATTGAAGAGTTTATTCCATTGAAGGGAAGTTCCGATGAAGCCGATGGCGAAAGCGAGGAGAGGATGATGAAGAAGAAGAAGAAGTGGTTAGATTTCAATTTTGATGATGAAATTTCGAATCCGAAATTGAATATGAACTTGGTAATTGACTGATTTATTGATTTGTTAGTTTTTGAGATGTGGGGTTTTTTATGGGGGATTTGATTTAAATTTGTTTGATTGCAGAATGGGGAGGAAGATGATCGGATCGAAAATTGGGACTGTGCTGAAACACGAAGAGCATTTGAATTGTTCAAAGATCGAAACAATTTCGTGAAAAGAACAACAATAGAAGTCCCTAAACTTACTCTAATGACCCCAATCTCCGATCCCTTTCCTTTAAATTTCACCGTCGAGAACGGCGGTGGCGGTGGCCGGAGCGTCAGAGCTACGGCGGTGGAGAAAACGACGGGTTCCCAACAGCAACAGACCTTGAGAAAACAGAGACGATGCTGGTCGCCGGAGCTTCACCGGCGATTCATCGACGCACTGCATCGACTCGGCGGATCTCAAGGTTCGAAACATTAACAAATCTTATCCATCCAATTTTTCAAAATCCAAAAATCAATTATTGATTTCAATTTCAATTTCGATTTCGATTTCGCAGTGGCAACGCCAAAACAGATAAGGGAATTGATGCAAGTGGACGGGCTAACAAACGACGAAGTGAAAAGCCATTTACAAGTAAGATTAAAACCCCAAACAAAATTCTGGGTTCTTTTCAAAACCCTCAAAATATCTAAACCCAGAAATGGTTTCGACAGAAATACAGGCTTCACGTCAGAAAATTGGCTCCGGCGGAAGGTTCCGGCGGCGACCACCACTCAAAGACAAGTTTAGCACTCGCCGGATCACCGGACGGGCCGCTCCACGGCGGCGGGTCGGGAAAAGCTCTGTCCATTACAGAAGGGGAGAGTATGGAAGGGGAAGATCAAGATGCTAAATCGGACGGCCATAGTTGGAAGGGAAGGATTCATAAACATGGAGATTTGTAAGATTTTCAGACAAGTTTTGCAGAGAAATGGATACAAAATGGGGAATCTGAAATTTCTGATTTTGTAAACACAAAAGAATAAGGTATAATTGTAACTTACAAAGTTCTTTGTTTTCTTTTCTTTTCTTTGTTTTTGTGTAGAAGAAGAGTATCTTGCCGACAAGAGTAAAACTCTACTGATATCTTTGTAATCATGAGGTTATAGGTTTGAATTTTCTTTCACGAAGTTTTTGTAACTTCTAAATGTTGGTGTGGAGATAGGCGTAATTGACCTCTGATCAATTGCAATTGTAGTGTAGGAAATAACAGGACATCACAATCTTGATCTGTCCCAATTCGGCAATTTTCCATACTCAATTCTCTAAGGTTTATCCATATTCAATTTGATTTCATATCCTCAATAAGTTCTTAATTCACATGAACTAAACTGAATTCAAGTTAATGACTTAGGAATTCAATCACTTTAATTTCCATAGACTGATAAAAAGATGAGTCAATGACTGTCACTAGTTACAAATTTGATCAACTTTCTCAATTCTCTGTTGGATCATTTCTCTATTACTTCAAATATGAAACTCAATTATTACTAAACTGAGGTGAACTAATGAAGTTTTTGCTTCTTAGCTTGTTGACTATGGATTTTGATGGTATAAAGCTTACAAGGTAGAAGTATTAATGACTAATGAGTGTTTTTGTTCTTATTTTTAAATGGATTGCTAGATAAGTTTATATGATGTATTTTGTTTCATCACAAATACAATTAGGATGAGGATTCAAAACAAGTCAAGGGAAGCCTCATGTTCATATATTTTATCAAAAGGTACTATCTACTTAAAGTACTTATTCCTTTCCACACTAAAATATTTACCTACATTTGTTTATGAAATGGTGTCCTTTTAATCTAAACAACTAGTGTGTGTTTGAAATGAAGGTTTTGAAAATGAGTAGGGGTTATAAGGGGATAAAACCTTGTTTAAATAGGGGGTCTATGAGTTATTGTAGCAAAAACCTTCCTTTGGATAACTGAGTTATGAGTGATTATGACAGAAAACTCTCATTTAGATAGAGAGATCATGAATAGTTATAGTAGAAAATAATATTGTATCTGGGGGTTGTATGAAGAGTTAAGGTCTTTTTTAGAGGTTTTTCAAGGCTATTTAGAGTTACTCCATTTAAACGTGGACCTGTGAACAAACTCTCACAAACTTTCTATTCAAACATATCTAAACACGGTTCTTCCTCCAAAAAGAACCTTTCGGAAAAAAAAAAGAAAAAAAAAAGAGAGGGATTGATTTCAACTTTAGTGAGTATCTTGTACCATTTTACTCTGCATGTGATTTTACACATTTGAGCACATTTGTGAACTAAGATGATAAAACCAGAGAAAAATGGGAGTGGGAATGACAAAGGCTGCAATATCTGAAGTTTGAAGGTGTGAGCTCCACATGATGAACTGATAAGAGAAGCTGCTTCTCACTGTGGATTATTCTTCACCATGTCATCCATTTGTTAATGGAATATAGCATCATCCCATAAATATAAAGCAATGGAGAAACAAAGAAATAATTTTGATTTCTTTTTTTTTTATTTCTTCTTTAGCATCAAAAGAAAGTTTGGAGTAAATGTGTTTTTTTCATATTAATGTTTTGAAGATTGGTTCCATTTATTTCCATGGCTAATGAATTTGAAACTGCAATGCTAACACTATATATATATTAGGAACTCTAACACTATATATTCTCTAATGCTTATGGTTATTATTGTTCTGGCCAATAAGTAAACTATTTATAAATGTATACAAAAAAATTACTATTCACGAAGTTTTTTGTTAAGCGATTTTAGCCAAGATATTGTCTCCTTTGGCCCACTGACTTCATGGATTTATTTCTCCCCCATAGAAAGGTAACCACATCCTTTATAAGGAGTGTTTTGTTCCCATTCCTAACCGATGTGAGATTCTCGGTTTCCACCCCCTTAGAGGTCCAACTTCCCGATGGACCCAAAACACTGGCCCAATGCCTAATTCTGATACCATCTGTAACAGCCCGACCTATTACTAGCCAAGATATTGTCCGTTTTGGCCCACCGGCCTCACAGATTTGTTTCTCCCCCTGAGATCAATAGGGCGGACAATATCTTGGCTAACAATGGGTTGAGCCATTACATTAACACTTTGGTGCTAGACACTTCTCTCCCTATCGAAAGTCACATGCTCACACTAATACTTAATTGAAATTCACAAATAACTTTAATTATAAATTTTTTGTTGTTGTTTTCATGGGTACCCTTGAGTATGTAGTGGGATGAAGATTCGATTATCGATTATCTAAAAAAAAAAAAGTAATTACTATTGGGCTTGTTTATTGTTAATTAGCTAATATATTCTCTCAACTAATCACTAATCTTACTCAAGCATCAGTTAACTAACACGATGATGGTTAGTAAAGTTTTTATTAGATAAATGGAAAGGAACAAACTTTCTATTTACCAGTCATCAAATCTTATTTTAGATATTGGAACAAGATGCTCAATATTTGAAAAGTAGGTGCTAAAAGATGTCATAAAAATCTTGAAACTTTGAACTTATTTCAAGCTGTTCAATCGTAGTTTAACATATCTATTTCTTCGAGTATAATGTACTTCATTAATTCAATTAACCAGTTAAGCAAGTTTGGACATTAAAAGTCAACAAGAATAATAACTTATCCGGTACCTCATATACATGTGCATCACCTCACACGACCAAAATATCATGAGTTTGAATTTTTGGAAATAGATTCGACAAGCCAGAGAATGAAACCTCACCCAATCTAATGTTCTTGTCAATTTTTTTTAGTACATATCAAGGGAAGAGCACAAATACCAATACTCAGGATCAAATATGTGATACTAATGTTGAATTAGTTTACAATCAAATAATGAAACTATTGTGCTACTGACCGATTCGATATGTTCTTGTCAATTTGAATCTATTTACTTTTTATATTTCTATTGATCACTATAATGCATTAGCTCGCCGCTCTTTAACATGGAACAAGTTAAATGCTTTCACTCTTAAATTTATGAACGTGTGGAGTGTCTACTTTTAGGTTCGTGTTTTTTTTAATCAAATTTGCTCCCCTTATAATCAATAATCTTTATTTTGAAATTAATAGATGCAAATTAATTTTGTTAATTTTTTATTTATAAATATTTTCTAGATTTAGAATATTCCTTTAAAAAAAGCCCAATAAAATAAAGTGAACCTTCAAATCTAAAAATAGTTGCAAGTATAGTCGTACTAAAAAATATTAACAATATTGGTATTATAATGAATATCTTGGTACATAGTGTCACTGGCCCAATTTGTTTGGCAGATTTAGGTATGATTTAGTAATTTAATAACTCTTCTTAAAAAACTTATATTCAAACGAGTTTTTATTGATTCTTCTTCATTTTTACTTTTAAAAATAACTGTCCTTTATAATCATTTATTCATAACTCTTCAATCATTTTTAACCACTGATTTTTTATCATTTCTTTCAAATCAATTAAAATAATTCATTTTTAATCATTTCTTTTTTAACTACTTATTTTAAATCTATATCTAAGCAAAATTTTGTTTCTAACTCCTCCACAAAAAAATTAAGTCTAAACGAATTTTTTACTATAATTTTCAATTTTTAACTACTCAACTGAACTTCTTAAGCTAAATTCTACCAACAACCCCCTTATAATACCAGTCTTAATAAATTAATGATTATAAATATAAATGTTTTAATAATTGACCTAAAATAATAGTTAAATTTCCCGAAAATAAAATCGAAGGCAAAATGAGAAAATCCCTAAACGCCAATTCTTCTTCTTCGCGCCGTCCACCGTCGTAACAGCTCGGTGACGCCGCCGTCCACCGTCGTAGCAGGTCAGTGACGCCGCCGTCCGCCGTCTTTCTTCTGTTGGTGGTGATGCAGCCTTCTTCCTACTGATTTTCTACTCCTTATTACTATCGGTATCTCCTAATCTCCATCTATGTTTTTCTTCGCACATTATAAAAACACTAATTCGAACTTGTCTGATGAAACAACCAAACAGTTTTTTTGTGTTGGGAGTGGAGATTTGGGTAAGCCCCAGAAATTGAAGAATCGCTGTTGAGAAAAAGCCCCAACTCAAAAAAATCATAACTTTGACTCATTAAATACTCCGTTTAAAAAAAAATAAAAACCCTCAAAATTTGGGGGTTTCTTTTTCCACCCAATTCTCTACCTGTTTGATAATCATTTTGTTCTTAATTTTTTATTTATGAAATTTAAGCCTACAACAATCTATTTTTTCTTACTTGTATATCTACCTCTTATATATACTTATAGAAATCAATCAAAAATTTGGAAACAAAAAAAGAAGAAGTAAGTTTTCAATAATTTGTATTTGTTTTTGGAATTTGGCTAGCATTCGCATACTTTTTTAGGAAAAGTTTGATATATCATAGGAAAGATGGAGAATATTTGTAAAAAATTTGAGTAAAAATAAGTTTAAATTTTAAAAACCAAAAACAAAAAATGAAATGGTTATCAAACGAGCTTTAATTTATGGGATTTGTGACAGGAGCTATGAGGGAACTCGTGACTGTTCAAGTGGGAGAATTTGCAAATTTCGTGGGTTCTCATTTTTGGAACTTTCAGGTACTACCCTTATTCTCTTCTTCCACCATGTGTATTGGTGGAATTGAAGCTGTTCATTTCAATTTGTAAGTGCTTAGCAAAGCTTCTTCTTCAAGTTGTATGACTTGAATGGATTCCCAACCGTTGGGATTTTAAATTGTGTATTTATATTCTTTCTCGACTTTTTAATCATACCCAAGCTAAAACTTATGTTAATCTTTGATTGGAAGGATGAGCTCATTGGCTTGGCTGCAGACCCTCTTGGAGATGCTATTTTTAAGAATCAACATCTTAATATGGACGTGCTCTACCGTTCTGGTGAGACACAACAGGTCGAATATTTTACATTATGTTCTAAATACACAAGATTAGAGAATCTATAGACTATATGTAACCCTCTTCTTTTTAGTTAATGTAACTAAATATTATCTTGAGACAAACTACATCCAGGTCTAAGTATAATTTTTCTATAATCTTAGCTTAACAACAAAATTCAAATTCATGACGTGTCGTCATGGGCGCATGCTACAAAGTTATGGTGGTTGAACTATTGCCCTTGTTGGCCTTTACATTGTCTATAATCATTCACACTCACTTCTTAATTCTTATTAATGTATAGTATTTTCTTTACCAACCATATGCCTCAAAGTTGTGCTTATACTAGGCTTTTTTCTACCTAAATTAACTTTCTTCACTTATGGAGCTTACATGTGGTGTATTTTGTTCATCTGTTTCATCTTTTTTTTTTCCTGAATAATTTGCAGGGTGCACTTACGTATACTCCTCGTCTAGTTTCAGTGGACTTTAAAGGTATCTTTTTGTAATTAATACTTGGGAGTATCTTTATGCAATTTGATTTCTTCTAGAGTATTAGACAAGTTTAATGATGCTAATACATGGGCTAGTGGTGCCTCGGATTTAGAGGAGCAAAGCTTAAGTACACGAGTTATTAAAAAAACACATTTTTTGAGTTGCTACTATACCATCCCCTTGGTTTCCTTTTATGTTAATTATTATCGTTATACATTCTTCTTCAGGATTGGAATGATTGGTGAATTTTCATTTTTGGCTGTAAACTTCTCTAGGAACCAAATTATTCTCATCTTAATCTGTACTTCATTGGTAGTTTTTTTCTTTATTTTTGTCCTTGAAAATATCTTTTATTACAATTATATTATCAGTATTAGACTATTAGTATGCTTCCTTTTTGACCTTGAAAATATCCTTTATAAGTCTTGCTGTCTTTAGACACTGAAAATGGACTCTCTTCTTTGCATAAAAACTGATTTTAGTTATAATATGCAGGAGGCTTAGGGTCTGTGAGTGCACGTGGCACTCTATATAATGACAATGGAACTACATCATCTGGCACTGCCACGTGGTGAGATTTTCGTTATTGAAAATTTTTTCTCTCACACTTAAGGCTTTGTTCTTTATAACTTCTAGCATAATGATCCAGGTCAAATTTTATCTCTTAGATCAGGGAATCCACTACCTGGTCTGTAAACATAGTGTATTTTTTTTTATATTTGTGTGTTCTGATCAACTTATGCGTAGCTCGACTTATCTCATGGGACAACTGCTAAGCCTATCCTACTACATTTGGTTGTCAACAAAACTCGTAGGGAATTAATTTTTAGGCAGGAAGCTATCATGAAATCAATTTCTTACCACTTAGTTCTCAAGACCAAAGACCACTAGGGTCAAATCCACGATCATTGTGTATTTTATGTTTTATTATCATTATCTAATTTTGGATTTTAATCTTGAAATTAATTTGTGCTGCTTGAGGAAATTGAAAGTGTATTTTCTATTTTGCAGGCGTGGTAATGTTTCCACTCATCATGCTGAACCACATAAGAAAAACTTGTTCTTGCAAAGTTTATCCGAAGAAGAGCAGGAGAACCTGATGAATACCAAAAGTAGTGGTCGAAGAGAAATTGAGGACAAAGACATAGTTGAATGTCTAGAAAAAGATGTCACCTTTTGGACAGACTTCTCTAAGGTTCACTACCATCCTCAAAGTTTGTATCAATTAAATGGCTTATGGGTGGATGTTCAGGATTTCAACAATTATGGAATTGGAAAAGAATCCTTCTCTTGGAGTTCGCAAGGTGAAGATATTGATGAGAGGCTTCGTTTTTTTGTGGAGGAATGTGACCATATCCAAGTATGTGTTTTTAGACATTATTTTAATTGAAATGTACTGAATGATCATTTATTTTTCTTCTTCAAATTCCCAAGAACCACAAACAGTCCTTCTCCCCACACTTTCAACTGCTCTCATGTTGTCATGCATATACACACCATCTCTTTGTTTTGTTAAAAACTTTTAAAAAAATTATCAAATCAAGTGAATCTGATCCTTTTTTTTTCTTTCTGTGTGACTGTAATGTATGTAAATCATACACCCAGTTGATTGTTATATCAAAGGTGTGGACTCTCTTAGAACATTGATAATTTCTGAATTTTTTGGGCACCATTTTGAATGAATTTGAATGTATGATATTGCTTTTAGCTACCTTTTCCTTGTGATAATAGTTCTTTGTACTGAAATGGATCATTCTTGTAGGAAAAGGAAAAAAATGGACTTATAGTTGAGGGAGCCATTGCCATCAGCTAAATCATCAATTTTTTTTTAATCTTCAACTTCATCATTAATTTTTTCTTCTTTTTACATGGTGGCAGACTTTGTTCAAGGATGGAATTCTAATCCTACAATTACTCTTTATATGACCTAGAATTGAACTTAAGACTATTACAAAATCACTACTGTATCATATTTGTTAGTTTTACTTCTTTTTAATCATAAACTGCAAACTCCCTATTGCTACTTGGGGTCCTTTATTGTAGTCGTTCCTTTACACCCAATATGATGGAACGTTTGATATTAAATTTGAGCTGGGATGGTTTTAGTTTTCTTCCTTGTTTAGTAATGATCTTTTCTTGATCCTTGTAGGGTTTTCAGTTCATAGTTGATGATTCGGGGGGGTTTTCGCCAATAGCTGGGGACTTTCTTGAGAGTGTTGCAGATGAATATTCTAATACTCCAGTCATACTTTATAGCGTTCGAAATCCTACGTCTAACATGCTTCGTGAAAATAAGAGGCAGATAGTTTCTAGAAATCTCCATGATGCAGTTTCATTTGCAAGACTATCCTCTCTCTGCCAACTCTTTGTACCAATTGGCTTACCAAATTTGAGTAGAAGTATGTGCCACTGTGGCTGGAAAATTCTTGATTATCATTCTTTTGTCTCTATTTTTCATATACGACATTTCTTAGCTGCTTAAGCGTTTCACGATCGCCTTGGGAAACAATTCCTTAATCACAAACATTGTTTTGAAGTAAATACATGCTAAGATTTTGGTCATGAGTAGTAGCTCTTTCCTTTGGATAATATGTTCTATTTTGCAATTTGTTTTGGCGGAGTTCTCTCCCCTTGGTATCTTCATTGTTTTTCTACTTTTTTTTATAAGACATATATTTGTGTTCTCTGCACCCGAGCGGTCGAGTAGTTTTTTCTTCTTCTCGTGGTTCTCTGATATAATATTGACAATAATTCTTACGCTTGTCAAGGCCGAGCTACCACACATTTGTGCATTGATGATCAGAAGCTTTACCACTGTAGTGCTGTATATGCTGCTGCTTTACACTCCATTGGTCTTCCCTTTCGGATGGAAGCCTATGGACCAACCACAGATTCATGTTATGGTTCGGGCGCGGTTCATATCAATGACATGGTACAGATGTTAGCTGGACAAGGTAGGAATAATATGGTGGCCATTTTGGATGTTGCAATGCCAGCGCCATCTCTCTCAGGTATAGACTCTTCCTTTTCTTTTTACTTGCAGAAGAATTTCTTATCATTGCTCACAGGCTTTTGCAATCTGTAATATAGGGGAACATTTGGATCAAGCGTTATTGGGAAGTTTGCAGTCGTTAACACCGGAAGTAACCGAGGATACAGAAGATATGTTGGCATTGGAATTCATGACCGCGCTCGGAGTGTTTGGAGCAGGTATTACATTAAATAATAAATTATCACCAGGTATTCGCATAATGCTTAGTTGATGTCTCCAAACTATCTTGTTTGGAAGGAAAATGTGGAAACTATGGAAAATATATCACTCTTATTTGTTTGTCCTCGCACATCATCTCAATCTATTGGTTAACTAAAATGTCGATATGTTCTCGTTCTAATTCTATTTTACTTCTTTAGGAGGCGACCGGGCTTCAGTCTCCGAGATAAAGGATCAAATTTGTGCGTTTTATGAAGGTCCAATAGTAAGGCCAAAGCTGTGCCATCTATCTGCAGCTCAATGCCCTCTGCCCGTTCCATTGCCTTTTCCTTCAATCTTTGGGAACGTGGTTGGCCAACGTGGTGAATTGCTGGCCACTCCTATCCCTGGTGCTCCGTTGAGGGGATCTCTTGACGTGCATTCCATCCCCATGGCTGCTCGGCTACGTTCCAGCAGTGCCGTACTGCCATTTTTAGAGAGAAGATTGGCAAATCTTCGTACACATGGATCAGACCCTTTGCTTAGGAGTTGGGGGTTTGGAAAAGAGGAGCTAGAAGACATGGGAGAATCACTTTCGAAAATGGTTTTGGCGCTAAAGCCACATTCGGAATCTTCGTCTGGTTCGGATTGAGGTATGAATAGCAGTTATATTATTGAAGTATACTAACTTGTGAAATTGAGATTGTAAAAAGATTCATAGTTAAGATGATGTAATGTAATGCACATGAGAAAATGGTTTTTTGTG
This sequence comes from Sicyos edulis, assembly GCA_036507275.1. Classification (NCBI taxonomy): domain Eukaryota; kingdom Viridiplantae; phylum Streptophyta; class Magnoliopsida; order Cucurbitales; family Cucurbitaceae; genus Sicyos; species Sicyos edulis. Next base: position 2,274,591 of record CM071855.1, on the reverse strand, counting down.
TGATTCTTCTCATTAGGGAATTATGAAGAGGACAGCAAGAAAGGTCAACTTTGAAGCTGTCTGCTGTTTTGACTTGAGTTCAGGTTGTTGTATTTGGGTATTTCATGTAGCTGTCTTTTAAATTTAAAATAGTAGATTTAATTTAGAAAAGCTGCTTTATTAGGTTAGATGTTTTAAGAATAAATTGTAAGTTGATTTTAGTCTGGCAATGTTTTAAGGCGTGTGTACTGGAACATGTGTTTTCTTGTTTGCTGACACATGCTGGGTTGTTTTCCCTGTCTTTGTTTTTTGGATTTTGGAGTTGGAGAGAAGCTTGGATTTAGAGGAAATTGAGTGATTTAGAGATATAAAATAATTGTTTGATGATTGATGTTTTTGAAAGTAGATGTTGTAAAAAATATTTATTATATATATATATATATATATATATATTTTTTATTGTAATCATTGTATATTTATATTAATTAATAAGTTTAATATATTTTATTTTATATTATATTTGAAAATTAGAGAAAATTTAATATGTTATTTGATAAGATTAGATAAAAGATATATTATATTATATTATAGTATTGAAAATTAGAAAAAAGTTTGATGTGACATTTAAAATATTAAATAAAAAATTTAATGTGATGTTGGAGGAGAGGTTGATGAGGAATTGGGGAGAGACTGATGTCCTAAAAACAAACTTGGAGTGGAAATCTAAACTCCTTTCCCTTCTCTTCTTCTCCCCTCAACACCAAATCCCAAACACATCCTTGTTCGGTCGTTAACAACTTGATTATTTTTATCAAATAGTATTTCGAAACAATGCAAGGGGCCTTATAGAAATCACGAAACATAGGTCTTGACTTTTAATATATTTAGAATGTCAGTTGAGTTACGTTGATGTGGATGTTCTTATTTATATATGTTAATTAAAAGCGTTGAAAATAAAACAAAATTTCTAAACACAAGGAAGAAAACTTCATCCGTCTTTGTAATTGCTTTTTTTTTCTTTTTGGGTTTTGAATTTTGAACTTTTGAACATTAGTTGATGTATTAGTAAACCAATCAGGTTGACTATTATAATTGAAGTATAATGTAAATCTTTTTAATGAAGTCTTTATAGACCATAAGACTAGACTTGTTCAAACAAAAAAAGATTTGGATGACATAAAATCTAAATCTTTAGATTGTGATATCCCCATTAACATTACAACTATGCCAAATTTTGTAATGACTATCAATCATATTTGATTTCTTTTTAATAATACTTCTATTAGCTTATTAATGTTTTTTTCTTTTTTTTCTTTTTTGAAAAAATTAGCTTATTAATGTCGAGTTTTGGAATATGGGGATTGTCAATGTGAGTGGACGAATATGGAATTGACTTTTCAAGCTTCCTTTTGATTGGTTTGACCCATTCCTAATATTAATTGGGAAATAATAAAAATTCTAGTTACCACATTGTTTAAGACTAATTTTTAAATTTGAATTCAATGCTATTTTAAATTGATTCAATAATGTTAATTCTGGAAGTAAAATTCAAAACTTACCATAAATTTTATTTTTAGTTTTCTTACGAAAATGTAATCATAAACTAAAAAATCTTAACTAATATTTAAAAAAAAAAATTGTTGTAGATAGTAAATTTTAGTATTTTTATTTTAATTATAAAATTTTTTAAAAATATTTCATTCGTAACAAAATGTTTCAATTTTCATTCCATTTAAACTTTATCAGTTACATAACTATCAATTTTGACATTTGTTAATTTTTTTTAGTTTTCTACTCATAAAAATTCTCTATTTTTAATATATATTTTTAATTTTAAGTTATTGATATAGAAACCCATGAATGAAGTGAGTTGGTAGCCACGTGGACAATGGCCCACGTTTCTCCCCAATTATCCAATAATGTCTGTTTTATTTGAACTTTGAAGTTGACCGTTTGACTCTACTCCTTCATTCCCATCTCTTCGGGTATATTTGTTTTTCGGATATGAGAAGTGGTTAATAATCGGTCTTCAAAAACACTTTCTTTATTTTTATGCAATAAACAACCACTCTTAATTATTTTTAACCACTCTTTATTTTTGAAAACCGAGAAATCGGAGCTTTGCTCCCCTATACTCGTGGCACCACTGGCCCGTCCCTAGACTATGCCACCGGTATAATTCGAAGAGTATTCTAGTTTAAGCGCTTTCCAACAACCTCGAACCAGTGATTTTTCAAGGAAGCATGCCTTGAAGTCCTTAGCCTTGGTCGCTCGGCTGCCCCTCGTGGACTACTTTTAACCACTCTTCAATCCCACTACCAAATCTTAAATTAAATTTTATTAAATTTCCTATAAAATTTATCATTCAATCACTATCAACCTCGATCCCTAAACAAGTAGTTGATTACTTCACTATTATTAACTCAGTTAACTACTTCAAACTACTATTAACCATTTTATTTTTTTCCACTCCGCTCTTTTCTACCAAAAACAAACACACCAGTCATTTTTTAGGTTCTCGAGAAAATTTAACAATCGAGCGGGGAAATATACAAATTTTTCAATCTTATGTTATTGATTAAATTACTAATTTGGTGGCCATAAAAAAAAAATTACTAGCTTGGTTTTATCTATACTTTTAAATGTGAATTTTTTTTCACTAAATGCTTAAAATCCAAACATATATTAAGTTTGAAGTTAATTATGATCGAAATTAGTTTAATGATAATAATAATTTTAACACAAAAATTAGGTACAAGGATAGAACAAGCAACATTACAACACGTAGATCTTGAAAGTTATACAACATTTGAAGAAAAAAAGATCATATTTAGTCAATTGAGTTCAAGGTTATGATCCTACGAAGTACCCACACAATGACCATCTGTTCATATAATGATAGTTTAAAGTTATGTTATGAATGTATATTAATCTGCCATAGGAAGTAGGGTTTGTAACATATTATATATGACTGAGTAATCATGAAATTTCATTAATTTAAACTTAACTCAACCCAAAAATATCTTTAACTCAATCCATTTCAGTAGATTGATTTGAGTTAGTTCGAGTTATTTAGGTTATTGGGTTGTTTGAACACCCTTAAAGAATATGGGTGTTCATTGGTCAGTCGGTGTCGATTTTCATACCTGTCAACTTACTTAAAAATGATATCGAAACTGACTTTAAGTTGGTTCAGTTTCGTTAAGTGGGTTAATCTTTTTTTTTTTTTTTTTTTTTTTAATTTAAACATATTTTTCATATATTTTTTAATGAAATTTTAAGAATTAATATTAAAAAACTGAAATAATAATTATTTTGACACACGTTTAAATTTAAGTTAATTTTACCGTTTAATTTTTGGAAAATGTACGAATACTAAAAAAAAATAAAAGCCATTACTTAAATGACATCATGCTTGCGTATATATAGTTTTTTTCTTTGTAAAAAAAAAGTATATAATTTTTATAATACATTATTGAACATACTATTGATTGAGATGATCTTATTAAAATAAATATAAAAGACAAATCCAAAACGATCCGCAACATAGAAAATATAGATATTTTTTATAATTAAAGTATCCGGTTTTCAAAATTCTCTCATATATATAAAGCAAGAATTCTATCGTTTTCTAGAAAAAAAAAAACAAGAATTTTATGGTAAATTGTTTTCAATCTTCTTCCTTAACATATGAAAGATGACATGAATTCAATGTATCTATTTTTTTAAACAAAAAGAAAACTAAATTATTTACAATTTGAATTATAAAAAGGATATGTTGAGTGTGTTTATAAAGTCTCAAATAAGATGAATTGTTTTCTTAAAAAACAAACTATAAGATAAATTGATAAAATTTAGGACATCAAAGCAATCATGTGACTGCAAAGTCAACTATAACTTTTGGGTCAACGAAATTAATAATACTCCATATATTTCTACTGAAATGGTTGTATTGTTATATATATATAACAAAACTAACCTTTTCTAATCGATTGATTTCTGCTATAGAAAAAAAAAAATTTCTTAAAAATTCTTCAAAATGGAATTTTTTTGGAAAAGTAGATACTTTACTAAATGTAAAGTTTTTTTCTTTTTGGAAACAATGTAAATTCTTTTTTTTAAACAATGAAAAGTTTTTTCTTTAATTCTTTTTTCAAGAGAAGAGCTTGAAATATGTAATATTTTCATTCTAAATTATATAAAATATTATTAAAAGTACATTTTCATTACTAAATTAATCTTGTTGACTATTAATATTTAATTAAGAGTTTAGTATAAAAATAAGGGGGTGAAATATCATTTTAATTATTAAAATTTGAGATTGGTTCCTTTTGGTTCAAGAATTTTTAAAAGTCTAATTTTAATTTTTAAACTTTGCGATTTGTTCCGTTTTAATACATAAACTTTTAAAAATTCAATTCTAATTCTTATATTTTAAAAATAACTTAAAAGTAGTCTCTATAGTAAATTTGAAGTTAATATCAATCAAAATTGATTCAATAATTTTAATACGATCAAAACCAAAATGTGAAGACACTTCTAAAATCTATAAAGAAATATGGGTTTTTTTTAAAGAAAAGTAAACATATTCTTTTAAGGATCAGTTCAAATTTTGTCTTTTTTAACCTATGGGATCAAAATTGAACAAATATCTAAGTTTAGAAATTAAAATTGCACTTTTAAAAATTTACAAACTAAAACAGGATTGAAATTGGACTTTTGATAGTTTAGAGATCAAAATGGAATAAAACTCCAAGTTTAAAGACCTGAATAATATTTTATCAAAAAATAGTACCATGATATCAAAATTTCACACCCTTTTTTGCACTAATTGGTAATAGATTTAGTTGATTGGTTGTATTTTAATTCAATTAAAAAAATTGGTTAAAATCCAACCCAATCAAAATGATTGGTGGCATATTCACTTAGTCGATTACCTAATGATCACGAACATGCTAGCTTGTAAGGTTTGTAATCCCCTTATACTAAAAATTAAATAAATAAAAAGCTTTTTTGCACTGAAGTGGTATTTTAAATTTAAAAATAAATTATATAAGCATGTATCTCAAGAAATAAAAGGATTGAAGTTTGATTCAAAGTAGTAATTCATATGTTGAACATTTGAAATACCCTAATTTAACCTCTGTCATGAATATTCATTGCTGTTAAAAAAAAAAAAAAAAAAAAAAAAAAAAAAAAAACTAAAGAAAATCTGTTATAATATGGTTGAAGGTGGTTGCATTACAGCCTACAAAATAAAAACAAAAAAGAAAATAATACAGAGAGATTAAAAATTTAAAATTAGGATATAAATAAAAGGAATTAGGGCAGTGTGAGAAACAGACAAATTTGATAAAAATTAATAATTATTTTGGTTCTTCTTCTCCGAGTCTAAACCTGTTGGGGAGTTTTGACTTTGTTGCAGAAATGGCGAAATCTTGACCTCTCAAATGGCGACAACCTTCCCTTTCAATCTTCTTCTTCGATGATGATGATGATTCAATTACGATGATCCATTGCCCATTATGGGTTGGTTGCGTAACATCTCCTTCACTCCCTCTTCCCTCGTTAGGTTTTCCGGCGCTGGCGGCGGCGGCGGCGATTCTAGCGGCTCCGACGATCACAATGATCGGAGAATCGTTTGGCGATTTGGGGCCTCTAGGGTTTCGCGCCAAAGGAAGCTTCGGAACCTGAGCGGCCGTGAACGCGCCGCTGCTTCTTTGCCCAAATGGTCCGATTCTACGCCCGAGCCGGTTTCCTTCTCGCGATCGCCGAGCTCCGACCGTGCTGTCCCCTTGCCGCTACCGGAGGTTTCGCCGGCGTTTCTTCAGCGCCGTGATGGGAATTTGAATTCTGGAATTGGAGATGGGGATTGCCCTCTTCCGTCCCCCAAGGGCTTGCGGGGCCGGGCCGGGGATGAGCGCGATTTCGATAGAGATAGAGCTGCACCGGCTCTTAAGATTGGTGGCGGGGTTTCTGCGACTGCTCCGATGAAAAGGTACCCGAAATGCCCTGTTTCTTGGTTTTGTATTGATTGGGAATTTTGTAAGGAATTGATGACTCGATGATGTTTTATGAACTTGTTCGTTTGAATCTTAAACCCCGTGTTTATGTTGTTTAGTGCGTTTGTGTTAAAAGAAACTACTGATCAAGAGGGTTTTGAGGAATTAAAATCGGATGGGTTCAATTCGTGGTGATCATCTACGTATGAATTAATTTCCTACAGTTTCATTGATGTTCAAATATTAGAGTCAGGTTGTATGCTTGTGAAAACAATCAAGATGTGTGTAAACGGATTTTGATAGTCAAAGATATAAAAAAAAACATAACTCAATTGGCATAGGTATGGATTTATGATTAAGAGGCCATCGATTTGAATTTTCATTTGAAATGTTGTTGAACTTAAAAAAGAAGTCTCAGAAACTATTGAATTGAGTTTCTTTGAGAGTTACACTTGTCATGTTGATCATATGCTTGTTGTTTCATTCATGTCAATTAGAATATGGGGTAAGTAATTGAGGTCTTATTGTTTGGGAATCGGTTGATATTGAATTGTGTTGTGTGTTTTGGTTATAACTTTGTTTTTGTCATTATGACTGAAACATGCTCTTAAATTTCATAAACCAGCATATTTGATTCCCGGGAGAGGCAGAAGCAAGAAGATCAGGTTGAGACAAAGCTGTCTAGAAGGGTGAGTCAAGAGTCAACAGGTCATCCTGTGAGATATCGGGACAGTTTCTGGATTGATGTTCCGAGTAGGAGTGCTCCTACCAGTCCTCTTGCAAGTCCTACAGTCAGTCCCCAAAGGACTAGTTCCGGTAACCTTTCGAATTTCAATCATGTGGCAAATTTTCATTATGCGGCGGTTCCGGTAGGAAATCATGTCTGGTCTGCACCTGAGCTGCCATCTTCGGGCTTGATGCGGGGGGTTCCTCCTGCATTCTTTGATGGCTCCACTTTTAGCTGTGAGAGTTCTCCCATGCATAGCCCTAGAAGGCAAAGTCCAAGAGGTAGAAGTCCTCGCAGAGATCCGAGAAGTCCAACGGGGGCTGCACGTCGTGAAAATGGTGGTCCTGTGAGTGTCCACCCTTTACCTCTTCCTCCTGGTGTGCCAATGCCTTCACCATCAACGCCAATGCCTTCTCCATCAGCCCCATTGCCTTTACCATCAACCTCAACGGCTTCATCATCCCCATTGCCTTTGTCATCAGCTTCAATTACACGAGCTAACTCTAAAACTGAGGCAATCTCAATGAAAAATCAATGGCAAAAAGGTAAGCTTATCGGCCGGGGCACATTTGGAAGTGTTTATGTTGCAAGCAACAGGTAATATGAGTTCTGTTGGCATCTTCTGTTACTTTCATTGCTTTTGGGACTAACCGTGTTGTTTTTACTCCTTGTAGAGAAAATGGATCTTTATGTGCAATGAAGGAAGTTGAATTATTTCATGATGACCCAAAATCGGCTGAATGTATAAAGCAATTAGAACAGGTAATTTCAAAATTTATTTAAGCTGTGGTCAATTGTAAGTTGCCCACTTTTATAGACCTTTTTTTTCCTTGTCTGGAAGATCTTTCTTATATGATCATGGGATGCCCTTTTCAATTGTTTTTTATATGATCGGCGAAGAATATACCAGTAGTGCCCTTAGAAAATGTCCTTGGAGATTTTACCGCTAATTGCAAACTTTATTGCTTCTCATTAAAAGATAACAAGATAAGAAGTTGTAGGTGTATGTTTTGTTAAAAAAATATTCTTCGTACTTTTTGGTATAAGCTAATCATGAGTCTCTTTGAACAATTGAGGTGCCTATATGACAACCGAATTGTTAAAACCTGTTATGTAAAATAAGTTTTTCTGTGATTTATGCTTTATTCTTTATTGAGGATGGCTTTAAATGGGCTTAATCTTCTGCTATTTTAAAATTCCACAGCTTCAAATTTGTTCTATGATGGCAGGATGAAATTTGATCTTGTTTAGTTTTGCCTCTGTCACAGGAGATCAAACTTCTGAGCCAGCTAAAGCATCCAAATATTGTCCAGTACTACGGCAGTGATATTGTGAGTAACTATCGTGCATGTTACGACTTTTCAAAGTCATTAAATTTTATAATCCTGTAAATATAATTCTTGCTGTGGGTCTATGTAGGTTGAAGATCGATTATATATATACCTGGAGTATGTTCATCCTGGTTCAATTAATAAATACGTCCGTGATCATTGTGGAGCCATGACAGAATCTGTTGTTCGGAATTTTACTCGTCACATCCTCTCCGGGTTGGCCTACTTGCACAGCACAAAGACTATACACCGGTAGGGAACCCTTGTATTCACGTGTTTGATAAAAAGTATTTGGTTGACACGCGTAATCAAGATGACCTTTAATATTCTATCGAAATAAGAAAGAAATACTTGAATATTTTAGATTCTATCTTCAATTATCTTCGTCATTTTTGAAGAAATAATTACTAACAATGGTGTGTAAGCTTATTTTATGTCTGTATGATTATCTATTTGGAGACTTAATTTTTCATTTATACAGGGACATCAAAGGTGCTAATTTGCTTGTAGACTCTTCTGGGGTTGTCAAGCTGGCTGACTTTGGAATGGCTAAACATGTAAGTCTGAGATTGAGTGCCAAATGCCTTCTACTATTTCCTCCCTCTTCTTTCTCTTTCTGTAAGAGTATATCCATTCTTATTTTTAGGATTAGACATGAATGATGCTGACATATATTTCTACAGCTTACAGGACAAGTTGCTGATCTCTCTTTAAAGGGAAGTCCATACTGGATGGCTCCTGAGGTATCCTTCTGTTCCTACATAGGATGTGTTATCGACTTATAGTTTCTCTTAATGGCCGTAATCACTAGAAGCATTAGGTTGCTTATACAACTTCATTTACTTGTGTTGACTATTTATTGATGAGGGAAATGATAGAAATTTGTCTTTTTTCCTGCAGCTCCTTCTGTCTGTGATGCAGAAAGATAACAACTCTGATCTTGCCCTAGCTGTTGATATTTGGAGCCTTGGTTGCACTATTATAGAAATGTTCACCGGCAAGCCACCTTGGAGCGAGTATGAAGGGGTAAGTGTTGGATAACATATGCTTGTAGCTGCAATCTGCATCAACCCAGATAATTTTTCGTTTTTTCGCTCATGCAATTTGGTTAAAGTTGGGTGGTGGAAGAACTTGTATCTGCACTGCAAAGGCTCCAGAGATGTTGATTGCTTGGTTGCAGTGCAGTATGGAAATTAGGACTTTGAATACTGATATACTTATTTGAAACTAATTTATTGCATAATTAAGACATGCATTAGTTTTCGTCCCCAAGGGGTGGTGCAGTGGTCGAAGATTTGGACTTTGAGGGTAGCTCCCCTCACGGTCCCGAGTTCGAGACTCACTTGTGACATTACTCCTTCAATGTCTCCTGTGCCTGTCTAGGGACGGGCGTGGTTGCCCTTGTTTCCAAAAAAGACATGCATTAGTTTTCCCCCTTCCTTTCTCCTGTGTCTTTTCATACTAAGAGCAGATGTATGTGCAACATTATAAGTGCCCAACGATTTTGCAACTTTTATTGGCTTATCATCATTCCATAACGTATAGAAAGGCAGACCATTTTAATTTGCATATTGAGCTGATAACTAGTACTCATTTTTATTGAGCTCGGTAGATTTTACTACTTGGTTGGTGGTTACAAGTTCATTTGTATTAATACAGGCTGCAGCTATGTTTAAGGTCATGAAAGATACCCCATCAATACCTGAATCATTATCATATGAAGCTACAGATTTCTTAAAATGCTGCTTTCGAAGAAATCCTGCAGAGAGGCCGACTGCTGCCATGCTGCTCGAACATCCGTTTATGAAAAACTTGCAGCATCAAGATGCTTCATCTTGCTCTCACGCCGTTTCGGGAGCAAATTTGGTGGTAAACACAACATAGATGCAAAAGCTCCTTCTCTCCCCGCTTAACTTGTCATTTTTGTTTACCGTGTGGTTTAACTTTATGATACCAGGACAAATGCTATAGCCCAAGTGAACAATATTCGAGTAAATTCGATCAATCCATGTTTCCAAGCTCACAAAGTTCCAAGGGAAAGCCCGCTGCTGAAAGGCAAGATTTTCTTTTTCCCATGCTCTCCAGTTCTCTTTTGTAATTGAACCATGAAATGTTAGTTCATTCATTATAATGCTCGGCATCGTGACATGACTCTAGTTTCATACATTGTTGTTTTCTTCTTTCCCAGTGTGATTGGCCCACTATCTCATCATGAAACCTCTGACTTAACAGTAATGTCTCGTCATTCTCCTCGTTCTACCCTTGAGGCTCTTCCAATACTGTCTCCTCGACGCTCGGTTCACAATGTGAATTCCCCTGCAAATGCGCTCGGATTTGTGAATCAAACCAACAAGAAGAACCATATCTAATATCGCCTATGGATGAGAAAGAAAGTATTTATGGCAGGTCTGCCTCTGGCTTTGCTCGTACCTTCAATCGGCGAGCACTTGACAGGGGTGGCTCGATATCGCCAAAAACTCAGCTTCATGACAAGAAAGCCAGATGCAGATTCAGATGGTGCTGCTTCTAGTAGGTGAGTTTCTGGCATAGATTGTTGGTTACACATGTAGGCTTGTTTTCTCATTTTGATATTGAAAAAGCTTGAGTATGGAAGTCTTCTGGGAGTTGAGAAACAATTTTGTATACTGTTTTTTTTTTTTTTTAGAGTTTTGTAATGGCGACATTCACTGATTTTTCCTTGGTGTTGCGGTGGGAAAATCACCACTTCCATGTGCAACTTCAAACTGAATTTGTACATATTAGAAGAGGGATTTGATAATGGAATCAATGATCCAACAACATTTGCTTGTAAATTTCCTTTGTTTGATTCCAATGGACATACAATTCTTTATTCTTTTTCTTGTCTGATCTATAACATGCTTTGTGATTTTCATTTTTTAGTGCAGATTCAAGTGTATGATTATGGTTAGTTATGAAGTTTACCTACCAGGGATAAGAAAATAATTATGTGTAAAGAACCACAATATAAGTATAAAAAGTTTAATGATAAAGTTTTGTTTTTTAAAAATATATAGAATATTATGGCAGGGGTGTGAGGATTCAAACTCACACCCAAGAAAGTAGAAATGGTTTTTTTTTTACTAACAAACATAACTTGAGTCAGTACATCAAGATGAAAAATGTTTGCATGTTGTCCAGGCAGAGCATGCAGCCAACATGTGACAAAATTCTACCATTGATTTTGTTTTTAATTTAGAGAATTTTATTTTTTTAAAAAAAAAGAGAAAAAAATCAATGAATCAAATTATGTCACATGAACGGCTACATGCTATCTAGACTTCAAAATTATAATCATTTTTTACTCCTAACCTATTTTTGCTTAAAAAAAACTACTATAATTCGATTATAAAATAAAAATAAAACAGAAATTGTTGGTGCAAATTAACTTATCATGATCGAGAGAAACTCTCTCTCACTAAATATTTATGAAAATTTTAACAGAAATTCTTGTCGTTAGTTTTTCAAATGATTTCAACTTAACAATTAATGCAGACTAGGAAGAAAAGATGAGTATCAGTATAGAAGGTTTCAGGTATTGCTTGTGTCAATATCTTTTAAAAAATTATGCTGAGGTATCAATATAAAAATATTAAAAATATATAAAAACTAAAAAAGTGTAAATAAGAGTAGTAGTATTTTAAAAAATATCCCACAGCGAAGAACACGAATTCAATTCCTACTCTTTAACTTAACATGGTTTTGGTTTGGTGATATGTAGAGGAATTAAACATTTTGGGCGAGAGAATGAACAATTAGGGGAGAGTGAGAACATGGTGAACGACCCAAGTCTCACATTACTAAGATAAGAGAAAGATTTTGACATATAAATTAAAGGCATCATCTTCATTGATACGAGACTATGAGATGACAAAATACAAAATCATGAGAATCTGTGTTCAAAGTGGACAAAATCATATGAATAAGTGGTATCAAAGCTCATATAGGTCAACCACATTGCTAAGATAAGAAGAGGATCTCAAGTATATAAGCAAAGGACAACATCTTCAATTATGAGACACTTTGTGTGAACCAAAAAATAAAGTTATGAAAACATATGCGTAAAATAAATAATATTATATCAATATAACGGTTTACTCAAAGTTGTTTTTATCAAATGGTATCAGAGTCATGCCCCTAATTTAACTATGCTTTTGAGAACGGTTAGGAGAGAACTTGACACCGATGTGAAATGATTATGTAGAAACAAAATAATGATTATGGAAAAGTAATTGTCAAAAATAGGATTATTTCCCATCCTCATTTGATTCCCTTGCTCCAGAACAGGCAAACACTCCTTTAGTAATCTTGGAAATCGAGCTATGAAATCGGTTAGGCCATTATTATTGTTCCATCATTCACAAGGACTAAAAAGAGTGTCTTTTTGGGCTTTTGCTATATTTTCCATATCATATTTCAACTCAAAGAAAGTGGTTTTTGTATAGCAGAAGCCTTTGAACATTTTGAATTTGCAGATAGAAAGAAGAAACAGAGAAATGAAAGCTCCAACCACACAAGCCATGGAGGATTGTAGCAACAACCTTGGAATGGATGAAGATAAACTAGACAAAGCCAAGAATGAGTGGTGATTTTTCTCTATATTATATATAATATCTTTGTATTTAATTTTTCTGATATGTTGGGGATTAATTATATTATTGATTTTGGTGAAGCAGCTGTTCTTGCTGTTATGACTACTTTGAAACCTGCTTTGGTTTCTTCAGCAGCTTCCAACTCTGTGAAGATGTCTTTTGTGTTAGTGTCTTTTGTTTCTTCGCTTTGCTGCACAAAATTAGATGAAGAATGTCTTTTGTGTTTCCTACTAAGCTCTTTAATATTATACTTTCACTCTTATTTTGCTATGTATCCATCATCTTATATAGCCTAGTAACCATGACACATGCTCGATCCCCCGTTGAATAAAAAAAACAATATTAGATGAAGAATGCTTTTGCGTTTCCTTCTAAGCGCTTTACTATTATACTCTAGCTCTTATTTTGCTCTGTATCTGTCAATAAAAGCATATCTGGTATAACCTAGTAAGACTTGAATCCCCATTTCGTCAAATGTTGTTGAATAAAAAAAACTCGGCTCCATATACTATTTCTCTACCTCTCTTTTTTCAGCTACTTTGTGGAGACATAAGACAGTTTATGGTGTGGTTTGATAAATGGTTAGATTGAGTTTCAGAAATAGTGCTTTCGTTTAAAATATTACAAATTTACGAAGCTTAACAACACAGAGAAATTTAACAAAAGCAGAGTTCAACTGACATGATGTATGACCCTAATTTTTTTTCCTTTCTAGCAAAAAGTACACTTCACAAAGGTGAAACACTAAGCTCATTTATTACATTTGGGATTTGGTTATTCTAATATTTACTTTTAAAAAGAAAAAAAATTGAATGAGCAATTTTCAACTGAGTTGTTTTCAAACAATGCCTAATGCTTCAGTCTAGAAGTAAAAGGCTAGAAAGAAAGAAGCCAATGGAATGGTGAATCTAGAAGAACAAAAGTCTTTGGTTTTTTTTTTACACTTTTAAAACAATAATTCAATTGAAGAAAATGCTATAGTTGGTATAATCAGTACTATATATCGCAAATGCCATTGTTTTCTCTTTTCCAAAAAGTGAAATATAAAATCATTATAATGTAATGAAATTTTCAAAAAGGGGGGTCACAAAAGTCGCTTCCCATTAGCACAAATATGGCTAAGATTTTAATTACAAAATGATTTATTTAGCTTGCAATTAAGGATCTAAGTTGTCCAAAGAAAATGAGCCATATGAATATTCTTGAATCTGAAACAGCATTCTTTAACATCTTAACTCATTCAAACTTGGGGCTTTTCTTTAATTGTAAATTTTAAACTTATCTGCATTAGTATTTAGCTTACAACTTCACATTGTGTGATTAATAATATGCTACAGAGACATTCGTGAATGATATACAAAAAGAAGTTTGGTGTAAGCTTTAACCATATACTTCACTTAAATCAATGAAGATTTTGGGAAAGTTAATATTATTTTCTTCATACCATACATAGTCAGAAAAATGGGCTTAACGGTTTGTGTGGTGTGCATTGTTTGGTAGAATCTGATTCAGCAACAAAGATAGTAGCCAAGTTGGATAAACATAGCTATCTACTCCCACATTGCCAGTTTTTAAATTGCCTTAATGGTTCATAGACCACTATTTCTTTAGTTTTTCTTTGCATGGCATGAACTCCTTTTAGGTTTCTATACACATATTCAATTAAACTATGCATATTCTTTTGCCTCCCCCATTAACTAAAGTCAATATATTAATAGAAAATTCATCTTTTTTAAACATGATTCATGGCAGAACAAGCCTGCCTGCCCTGTTCTCCACTGTTGGGCTGCTAACTGATGGAAAGGCATTTGGTGGCAACCCATTATTGGAAATGAATTAAAAAAAGTGAGCCTTGAGTGGGGAACTAAGTCAAAGTTAGAAGTATTGTGCATGAGTTGTTGTTAGGAATGCAAACAAAGTCCCACATTATAAGGGAAGAACTTGGGTATATAAATAAGAAATAACATTTATATTGATATGAGACTTTTTGGATGATGGAAAAAAATAAAGTCATGAGAGCTTATGTCTGAAGTGGATAATATAATGTAGAGTGTGTGACTTAGCAATATGGGTGAAGTATTCTAGTGTAGAACAAAGAAGATGAGTTTTGTTTGGCTTAGGTGTTAGATTGTTTGAGAGGAGAATTGTTGGTAATTCCAACAAAGTCTCATTTTGCTAAGATAAAAGGAAGATCTTGGTATATAAGTAAGGAACAACATTCCTTTGATATGAGACATTTTGGATGATGACCAAGAACAAAACAAGGGCTTATGTCCAAAGTGTACAATATCATATCAAAGTGGAGATATGTGGATGTTTGTTACTCTCGAACAAAGAGTCATGCTTTTGACTTAGCAACATGGGTGAAGTCTCCTGGTATGGAACAAAGAAGGTGGTGAGTCTTGTATGACTCTGGTGTACTTTGTCTGTGAGGAAAATTGTCGGTATTGCAAACAAAGTCCCACATTGCTAAGATAAAGAGAAGAATTTGATTATATTAGTAAGAGAAAACATCTCCATTGACATGAGGTCTGTTCAGTAATGACAAAAAGCAAAGGCATATGGAGGTCTTATGCCCAAAGTAGACAATATTATATCAATATAAACATTTGTGGTAGTCGTTGTCCCGAACCATTTATATTCTTTTTTTTTTGTTTTTTCTTGATATGGTGTGCCATGAAAGTGTGATATGCATCATCTTACCACTATGGAAATTCCGAATTCAACAAGATGGGGCCTTGCTTAGCTCTAACAAAATGGTGAGTTTGTACCAAACTCAATCCAAAAACAATAATTTGAGTGGCTGAGTCACTAATTCCTAGCTTACATTTTTTTTCTTTGTATATAAATAGCTGCAGCCATTGAACACTGATAGCAATACAAAATTTGTAGTAATCTATAGTATCTAGTGGTTTCTTAGAGCTATTCTGAAAGCATGGAGAATAACTCCTCCAAACTTGTTGTTTTCTTGCTTATAAGCTTCTTTTTCTTGAATCAGCTCCTTGTGTCCTCACAGCTTGATTATAGGTTCTATGATTCTTCTTGTCCCAACCTTTTAAAGATCGTCCGATATGGCGTCCGGATGGCAGTTTCGAATGATACTAGGATGCCTGCTTCTCTATTACGCCTTCATTTTCATGATTGTTTTGTCAACGTAATCTATTATTCCTTACATAATATTTAGCTGCCATGTGAATGATCATGGGGTTGTTTTTCAAATAGTATATAGCATGTGTTTAATGGCTGTTTTTGAGAAGATGTTCTCTTTTCATCTCTTCTTAGGGGTTTTGGGAGCAAGAGGATCAAACTGGGGATGGGGAATAAATCTCTTACTCACGTTTGGGCCGCCATCCATCATTCTTCCATAATAACTATTTTTCTTCTCATAATCACTATTCATCTCCGTCATAATCAGTATTCATTCCCTCCATAATCTCATTCCCGCCATAACCACTTTTCATTCCCCCATAATCAATATTTTGTTCACCATAATCATTCCCTGCAATTCAAACGCAAGCAATGGTTCCCCAATAAAAATTTCCTATACTTCAAATACAGACAATGATTTCTTCCATAATCATTCATGCATCACAAATACAGATAACGGTTCCTCTATAACCATTCTCATTACCTCAAACACAAAGAATCACTTTCTCTGTATTTTTCCTTGTACTCACATTTCTCCTATAATCATTTCATGCCTTTTGCCTAAAACACCTTCTTATGGGGAATTATTTTCAAATAAAGTTTTTCTTTCATCCAGCATTATGGGGGTTCAAATGATGATTACAAGTGAAAAAAAAAAGTTTTGAAAACAACAAAACAATTCATTTTCCAAAATAGCTGCTAAATATCCTTAAAAAAGAAGTAAACTTGTTTGTTTTGTTGTAGGGCTGTGATGGATCATTGTTGCTTGATGACACAAGCACATTTAAGGGGGAGAAAAATGCACTGCCAAATATAAACTCAGTTCGAGGCTATGAGGTCATTGACAATATAAAGGCTGTTTTAGAGAGAGCCTGCCCATCTATTGTCTCATGCACTGATATAGTAACTCTAGCAGCTAGAGAAGCTGTTTATCTTGTAAGTGTTTGGTTGACACAATTCTCTCAAATTTCATGCTTTTGTATCTTTCTGAACCTTCCCTTTTCAGGCTGGAGGACCAACTTGGTCCGTTCCGCTTGGTCGCCGAGATGGCACCACTGCGAACGAGACTGAAGCCAATCGGCTGCCATCACCAGTGGAGCCATTGGAGAATATCATTGCAAAGTTCACTTCAAAGGGTCTTGATGTAAAGGATGTTGTTGCACTCTCAGGTTACCTTTCTCACACCCTGTCTTTGTAAAGGATGAATGTGATTATTGGGAGAATGAGAATACGGGAGAGAATAGTGTAAGGGCAGAACGATTATATGTGTTTAAGGCGAAATGAATGATTAAATAAGAACTATTATCTGTGTTTGGAGTGCAGGAAATGATTATGGGGAAATCAATTGCTATGTTTGGGGTGCAGAGAATGATTATGAAAGAACAAAATAGTAAATATGAGAGAATGAAAAGTGATTAGAAAAAGAATAAAATTTGGTTATGGGGAATGAGATTATAAGGGAATGAACAATGAATACAGGAGGAATGATTGATGATAGTCCAAACGTGGGTAAGAGAATTATTCTCTCATAATCACTCTCGTTCTCCTTGTCTCAAACACCCCTTAACAAGTGTCTGATACCTGTCAACAAGTGTTGGAGTGTCCAAGTGTCTCACACATGGACTCACTAATAAAACTAAAGTGTTCCTGCTTTTCAGCCTTTAGATCTACAAAAACTATTCTAACTGTCTTGCACAATTGATGTTTAGGTGCACATACTTTCGGATTTGCCCGGTGCATGATGTTCAAACATAGGCTCTTCAACTTCAACGGCTCGGGAAATCCCGATCCAGAACTCGACGCAACACTGCGACAGACGTTACAGAGCACCTGTCCGAATCAAGTTGACTCCAACAACAATCTAGCCCCCTTGGACGCCTGCACGATCAACCGATTCGACAATGCGTATTACAGGAACTTGGTGAACAAGTCTGGGCTTCTGGAGTCAGACCAAGCTCTCATGAAAGACAAAACAACTTCTGATTTGGTGGTGAGCTACAGCAGGTACCCATATCTGTTTTATAGGGATTTTGGAGCTTCAATGGTGAAGCTGGCCAATATTGGGATCCTTACAGGCCAAAATGGAGAGATTAGGAAGAATTGCAGGGTGGTGAACTAAAATATAATATGTTTGCCTTTGTAAATTTGACCAACTAAACCCTCTTTTGATAATAAATTGCCTGTTGGAAACTTGATACTTCAAACAATTCTAAACACATCTAGAGATTGATCAAAAGAGAATGTTTTAATTTCCTCATTGATCAAAGCTGCAATGAACTCTGATTTAGATAGTCATTGTGAGTGAAAAAAAAAATAATTAACAAGTAACAATAAGTCTAAGGCAGTTGTTTATGTACAACCTATTAACTGCTCATAAGAGACAAGCCTCTCTGAAGAGAGGACAATGAGCTTGGATGCTAATGGTAGAAACCGAGTTGTCGATAGAGGTGCACTAAACATGTTGAATTATGTTAAATCATCAATCAACATAAAAGTTTAATCTTATTGGGTTGGAGTAAATTTACACTCCTATTACTTGTGAGTTTGAAAATTTGAGAAATGTCCTATAAATAAAATTCAATTTCAAACTCAGAACCACTTGTTGTGATAACATGTTGAATTATGTTAAATCATCAATCAACCCAAAAGTTTAAACTTATGAATTAGAGTAAATTTAATTATATCAACCAACAAAACACATGTTATTTTACCTGATGTGGGGAGGTGTATTATCGATGGTTGTTACTGCAAATATCCTTCACGAAGAATATATCAATTACAACAAGTTTGGTATATACCCAATAATCAAGAAGTTATGAATTCCAACGTTCCACATTTTACTTGAATTTGGGCCTGTGTAAGGCCCAATAAATCAGCTTTTTCTGGGCCTACAGGTGGTTGGCCAGGCTTCTTCTATTTTTGGCTTTTCCCTGCTACCAACCAAACCTTTCAAGAAGTTATGATTAGAGAAAGAATCAAATCAAAATGAGTGTTTCTGAAGTAAGAAATGTGTTAATTAATAATTGGAATTTGGAACAAAAGAAAGGAAATCTCAGCAAGAGATGCTAAGGAATATAGAAAAATGACAATTTTATCCTTGTAGATAAGCCTTCTAGATTTTCGTCAAATTAATTTTTATTTGAATGGTGAGTATTTCAAAACTAGATTTTCTTTCATTTTAAAATAATAAGATGAGTGCATTAAGTAAATATGTTAAGTATTTTTCAAGAATGATCAAATATACCTATGCTATTGATCTATATATATATATGCTAAATCATAACAAAGATTAACCCCAAAAAAAAAGATGTTAATTTTCACAAATTTGTTATTTTCGCGCAAAATCACAGTTCATACTTTTGTTTTTTATTCCAAACATTGATAAAATCAACTCCACTATTACAAAAGATGTTAAATTATGAACTAATTCACAAACTTTTAGATTATATAATATCTAATTAGTTCTTGAAGTTTCAAAATTATGAATCAAACTTTTAGTTCTTTTTGTTGTTGGTATTTTGTAGTGGTATTGTTTTTTTTTTTTTGGCATAATGATTTGTGTTTAAATAAATAATATATAATTTAGGATAGATATATATTTAAATTTAACAATTCAAAATATGAGTGACCATTATTAATTTTAAAATTTGACAATGGGGATGTAAAAAAATGATATGCATTTAGAGCTATTTAAGCATCTAATTGCATGACGTAGACAACTTGGGAAGCAATTGAGATATAATTATCATATTGTGGAAGAGGTAACAAATCAATTTTAATTTGATCAAAGTTATAACGTCATCATGCTTCATTGTCTGGTTCATGCATTTGTAAGAGCTTATGTCATTTTTTTCAAAAAAAAATAAAAAAAAGAAGCTTATGTCATTTTCTTAAAATAACTCCGTCATTAATAAAAATGTCACGAGAAAATGTAGATATTAGTTTTTTTTTTGGAAATAAAAAATGTTGATATTAATATGATATAGGAAAATTAAAAAAATTAATAGAGAGGTCATGCCCTAAATATTAATACCTACGTATGTGACTCAATTTAAATTACAATTTGTTGTTATTTAACTAATATGTATATAGGTCATGGTATGACATGGATTTAAAATTTTCTCTTTTTAATATTAATGTTTTAGTGAAGTTTCTTCCTAGTTCTTGGATTTTAAAATAATTTTTACCTCTAATTCAATAATACATTATTTCAGTCTTCATATTCTTTCAATTTTCTTATTTACTTATTTGTTTAAAAATTAAATTCATGTCAAAATAAAAATAGTTGATCAATTCATTATGATTCAAACAAAAGTTTGAATTCTCTAAAATGTCAAAAGGATCTAAGTCATGAACTTTGCACACCAATTTGATTGTTTCCTACTCTTTTATAAGATAAATTTGGTTTCTTTCTTCATGTTTGAATAGGTAAACACAACACATGCTTGTGTGTTTGTTTTTTTTTTATTATTTTAAAATTTCTCTTGTATTTGTGTAAAAGTCCACTTGCAATGTTTATAATATTCTCTTAGTATTTAAAATTATGGAAATTTTGTGAACTCCTACTAAGTAAGTTATTTAAAAGTCAATCCCTAGACACTTAAAATTAAACTATAAAAAAATTAATTTTAAACTTAGACATAAACCATCCAATTAGGACATGATGATCACTATAAAATACTAACATATACAAACATCCTAACATCCAAACCTAACCATAACAAAAAAAAAAAAGCCAACACAATCATTAAAAAAAACACACACACACAAAATAGTTGTGTTTTATAAGTACCCTTCGTATTTTAATTATTTAGGTGGTAGCAACGACAGGAGAATAACAGTAATTATAATATGTATATTTGAAGACAAATAATAATAACTTTTTAAAATTTCAAGAATTACGAATTAACAAAGAAACAAAATTTGTCTAAAAAAACCAATGAAATAAAATTTGACTACATGTATGCTTATGTTGTAAGACATGTGTTATCATCGCATTTTATTGATTTGACTTCTAATTTCCCAAAGCCTAAAATTACACATGCTTTTAAAGAATCAAAATTGTGTTATATATATATTAAAAACATTGTATTATAATATCAAAATGAGGTACAATAATTTTAATTATTACATTTATTTTTTTAATGGCATTAATCAATCGGCCAGGTCATGGAAATATAAATGCAACGAACCTACAAAGAAAGTGAATAGAAATATAATTGTCATACCAACCCATTTATGTCACATATTTTTTTCAAGAGAAAATTATGTTTCAAGTCCGTAGGTTATCAAAAAAGTGGGTGTCGTGATGGTTGCATAATTTTGTAGTGATTTAATTCAACATCATAAGTACGAGTTTCATTTCGAAAGTCGATATTTGACTCTTATTTATTTGAGAGCAGTAGTAACTTCTTTGTAGGGTTTGTGATCCCACCTCTCTCAATTATGTTATTTCATAGATTAAAAATAAATATTATTGAAGCGTCACACTAAAAATGTTTAAATTTAAAATATAAGAATAAAATTGAAACTAGACTTAAAATTTAAGAACAATTCTTTATTTAATTGAAGAATTTGATTTTATTTATATAAATTGGAGAAGGAGAGACCACAAACTTTACATAGATAACAATATGTTTATTCTTAAATAAATAAAAGTCAAATATCAATCTTAAATTCATCTCATAATTACAATGTTAAGTTAGAGTACCACAAAATAATGAAACTAACCCGTCCTAAGCCATTTTTATTTGATCTCAATTTGATTTGGGGCAACTAACACGAGCAATACACAAAATCAAATGTGTTTATTTATCAAAATGTCGTATTTGAATCTTTCTTTGAGTTTTTTTTAAAATTTATATAAAAAAAAAAAAGAAAAGAAAAGAAAAATTGAGATGAGTGGACGAATTCACCAACCAAAATGAGTATTTTGGCCCTTCCTTTAAAGCATTATAATATTGAAAAGTAAAAATGATTTTAATAAATAAATAAATAAAATTGAAGTTTAAAAAAAGAAAATGAAGCTAGAAGAGGTGTGGTGGGAAAGAATCATGATGGCCCACATGACCTAATTAGATTTGCTCATTGTGACTGAATCAAACCATATAATACAAAAAAAAAATTCGGGTCGGTCGTTGACTAGTATAATTTTCATTTTTCATTATTTTAATTATATATTAAATATGATAATTTAACTCTTCCCCAAAAAAAAAATGATAATTTAACTTTTTTTCCAGAAAAAAGAAAAAGAAAAAAAGAGCCGGACACGACAAGGAAGTGAAACCTGAATCCCAAGTTTTCGTCAAAAGCCGTTACTTGGTCACTCTCAATTAAACCTATTGTAAGTATTTGTTAGGTATTACCGTTTCTTTTCCTGTTTTTTTTTTTATAAAAAAACCTTACTTTCTTTATCTCCATTATCCACTTCATTTTTATTTCTCAATTTATTATTTTTTAATTTAATATAGTTGGAGCTTTAGACATTGACCTTTTGATCATTAAAATAAATTAATGTGGTTGAGTTATTACTCTCAAATCTTGCTTCTACCTCTTAGTTATATCAAACTAAAATCTAAATAGAGTTATATTGTACTCTTAAAACCATAAATATTTCCTTGATAATAATTAGATTTTTTGAAATTTAAGACTACAACTATTAATCTAATGTATGGTTTTCATTAGTTTGATATCTATATTTCACTTATATTTTTATAACCAAACAAAAATGTGAAAGCTAAAAAATGGTTTTTCAAACAGTTGTATTAATGTACAAAATTCAATTAGAATTGACATGCTTTCAATAAGGAGAGATGAAATAATATATAGAAAATTTAATAGATTTTAAAAATAAAAAATAAAAATCAAATAATTAATAAAGGAGGCTTGGTGTTTGAAGTTTGAATATTATTTAAATCAAAGAGACCCTTAAAACTTATTTGCATTAAATTCATGGGCGAAAAATAAATTCACGTTTATGTTATTAATTATTCTAACAAAATAAAATATTTGGTGAATTCAACTTTTGAGGACTAAAGAAATTTAAATGCATAGGCTTTTTTTTATCACCTGTCAAGGTTAAGTTTTTATTGACTAAAAAAAAAAAGAAAAATTGAAACTTAAATAATTTGACCAATAAAAAAAAAACGTATGCTTGTGTAGAAAGCAAACGAATAAAGTGGGCGTCGTTTTAAGAAAAGTAGAGGACCGGCATCCCTTTCTGAAATCTAATTAGTAATAATTAGTAATATTAAATAAATAAAAATAAATATTGGTGTTTTTTTAACAAATATAAGAATAAATTACTCAATTAACGAACCTTCCAAGTTCCAACTCCGTAAATATTGTAATGCATTGTACTTTGCCGAAATTAAACAATTAAATATGTTTAATTAATCCCCAAGAAATAAGGTTTCATAATACAGACACACCCCATCCAGATTTGCGCCACGTGTCCGCCCAATATCGCATTGTTTAACAGAAATATAAGCCGATGGATTGTTTCAGTGTCACGTTATTCAATGTTTCGACTTTAATTCAATTTGGGGAAGGGGAAAAGAAAAAAAAAATCGAAAAAAGTGATTTGGATTTGGATTTTTCTTCATTTCTATGTTTAGGTTTCTGTTTCTTCAAGAACTGAAGATTTTAGTTTCGGAATTTTGTTTTTGAATCTGCATTGGAATTTCAGTTTTTGATTTTCGGAGTTTTAGGGCGTAAATCGATGGGGGTTTGTGTATCCAAACCCTCGTCGCCGTCGACGATAGTCGCTGCTCCGGCGAAGGGGAGTTCAGTTCAAGCGGTTGAAGATCCGCCGCCGTCTTCTCCGTCGTCGCCGTCGCCGGCGGTTGTGAATGGCGAAAATCGTAGCAATGAGGATGGTAAGAAGTCGCCCTACTTTTCGTTTTTCAGTCCGAGTCCGGCTCATTATCTCTTCTCGAAGAAGTCTCCGATGAGATCTCCGGCGAATGTGAGCTCCAATTCGACGCCCAAGCGGTTGTTCAGGAAGCCATTTCCGCCGCCGTCTCCGGCGAAACATATAATGGCGTTACTGGCGAGGCGGCACGGGTCGGTGAAGCCGAATGAGGCTTCGATTCCGGAGGGGAACGAGATCGAAGCGCCGGGTCTCGACAAGAGCTTTGGGTTTTCGAAGCATTTTAGGAATAAGTATGAGGTTGGAGAAGAGGTTGGGAAGGGGCATTTTGGGCATACATGTAGAGCTACTGTCAAGAAAGGGGAACTTAAGGGGCAGCAAGTTGCTGTCAAAGTCATCCCTAAAACGAAGGTGTGGTATCTTCTATGAATTTGTTATGAATTTTGTTTCTACTTTGCATATTTATGTTTCTTTTTTATGAGTTTGTGATTTTTGCTTGAAGGATGAAATTACTGATTGATCTTGATATTCTCAGGCTATGTTGATGAGATCTGGAAAAAAAAAAATTGTGATCTCGTGCTTATCCTGTTCATAGATAAGAGATCTAAATGTTATGGAAAACTTGGGTGTTTTGGAGAGTTGACTTCATAGATCAATTATTTTATTTGTAATCTCATGAGTTTCAATTGGTTGGCAGATCATGGACTTTGAGATGCATTTGAAGTTTCAAAATTTGAAATTTACTTTAGTGTGGATGGTGCTACCTACGGTGGTTGACTCCACCAAACCTATTAGAAATCTAGAACTTGAAATTGCAAAAACTTTTTTGTGCACTTTTTATGTGCACATAGACTATTTTTTGGGACAAATTGTCTGACCTTACAACATCTGATTGTCAAGAAAACTCGCCTAATTTTTAGATAGGTGGCTATCATAGCTTACACCCATAACCTTTTGGTTTCCTAAGATCATGGTTTTACATCAGTAACTTTAATTTTTGTGAAGAAGAGCAATAGCATAGCTGAATCTAAACTATTAACAGTTTTTAATTATGCCGGGAACATAGGTGTTCCACACCAACACTTTTATTTCGATTTTCTTCTTTGACAGGACATAGGTGTCGATCTTGTGTATCCTTGAAAGTTGAAAGTCTGTAGCATCCTTTTGAATTGAATTCTTGTTACTCGTTTTTTATTAACTGGCCCTGTGTCATGAACTGTTGACAGATGACTACTGCCATTGCCATTGAGGATGTAAGAAGGGAAGTGAAGATATTGAAAGCTTTGAGAGGACACAAAAATTTAGTACATTTTCATGATGCATGTGAAGATCATGAAAATGTCTATATAGTAATGGAGTAAGCTCTAAACTCTTAATATAAATCCATGCATTTTTTGGAACTGTTATCATGCTCTGCTTATCACTTTCTCACCTCTTTTAATTCAGACTAACTTTGTCACAAAATTTATTTTGATGTACTGTACTTGTGTTCTATGAAATATTCAGGTTATGTGAAGGAGGAGAGCTCTTGGATAGAATACTTGCCAGGTATCAATTGTACCAGTTATTGTCTGCGTTATCGCCAAGGAGTCATTCTACTTTATAGTGTATTTTATAGGACCTGAAGCTGACTGGCTGGTATTTTTTTCCCATTATTTCAGAGGTGGGAAATATACAGAGGATGATGCAAGATCGGTTTTGATACAAATACTCAATGTAGCTGCATTTTGCCACCTCCAAGGGGTGGTGCACCGGGATCTTAAGCCTGAGGTAAACGTATACCATTTTTGCATTGAATCTCTCTGGAGTTATATTATTTGCAATTTCAAGAAGTTTAGAGTAACCAGAATGCTACTTTCATTATTCATACTCGGTCTATACGTGCTGTGAACAAGTTCTCTTTTTATGGTGGATGGAAACTGTAACATCAATATTTAGTTCTCAGCCTCTCAAGACTAATTAGTTGTACTTCCCTTCCTTTCCCTTCTCCTCTAGCTGTCATGATGTTTATATTCATTATTTTCTTATACAAACTGTTACCTAATATACCTGCTTGCTGTTGCAGAACTTTTTATATACGTCAAAGGGTGAAAGTTCACAATTGAAGGCCATAGATTTTGGCTTATCAGATTTTGTAAAACCAGGTTTGTTTTTTTCTTCTAAATTCGAAAAAACGGATTTTTTATAATGGCTCTAGAATTTATTGTATAATTATGATCTTGTGATTTATCTGCAGATGAGAGGCTCAACGACATTGTTGGCAGTGCTTATTATGTAGCTCCCGAAGTTCTACGTAGATCTTATGGCACAGAGGCTGACATCTGGAGTATAGGTGTGATTGCATATATTCTCCTCTGTGGCAGTCGTCCATTCTGGGCAAGGACTGAGTCTGGCATTTTTAAGGCTGTTTTGAAAGCTGATCCGAATTTTGACGATCCACCTTGGCCATCTTTATCTCCTGAACCGAAAGATCTCGTTAAGCGACTTTTGAATAAAGACCCGGAGAAAAGACTGACGGCTGCTCAAGCCCTAAGTGAGTACTTTTCAAACTTTGAGTTCCTTCTTTGTTTTGATTTCTACTTCTTAACAACTAAGGTGTTTGTGTGCAGGTCATCCTTGGCTTAAAGATTCTAAAGAAGTAAAAATTCCTCTTGATGTACATTTGCTTAAGCTTATGAGAGTTTATATGTGTTCATCGTCTCTCAGAAAAGCTGCGCTAAAGGTGTGTACTGTGCCATTCAATTTATTAACTTTTTTCTTCTTTTTTTTCCCTTCCTCATTTGGCTATTTCTTGAGGTTGAGAACATAATGTTTCTGTGGCTATGATACAAAACTAGATTAAACAGAACTCAACAATCAAATGTTAAAACCTCCATGAAAATTGACTTACAGAAAATTTTATTTGAGCAAAGTCGTATCCGCGTTCCGGACATTTTGAAATTTTATGCGGCAATATTGTCTTAGCATGCAACTCATTTTCCCCCATAAACTTGTACTTGTTTCTTATAGGTCCTTTTGAAATAACAACTCATATCTTATAGGTCCTTTCGTATGGTTTTTTGCAGACGTTGTCAAAGACGTTGTGTGAAAATGAACTGAGATATTTTAAAATTCAGTTCGCACTCCTTGAACCAAACAAAAATGGCACCATAAGCTTGGAAAACATAAAAGGGGTTTGTATCATATCTCCTCTTTCTTTCTTCCTTCTGCCGTTGTTACTATATCTGAGTCCACATTGTTTTACCCTCTCCAGACCTTGATGAAAAATGGAACAGAGACAATGAAAGAATCACGAATTATCGAGTTTTTAGCATCGGTAAGTTACTTGAAGTGTTCATGACGTAATATTATATTTGTATCTTTATAGTTCTCAAGTGACAGCCTCGTTGATAGAGACTTGAGATTTTCAAGATATACTTCTCTCTTGGAAGTCTCAGGTTTGAAATCTACGAGTGACCTTAATTGTAAAATCTCTTATTTTCTCTTCGTCCAGACCCAAGGACAGGCGCGGATCCCCTGAGTATATAGTGGGACTAAGCTCCTATTCTCGTTATAAAAAAAAACATATCTTTGTCACTTTATCAAATCTTAATCATATTACCTCACTTTTCTGGCAACAGCTCAATGCGTTGCAATTCAGAAGGATGGACTTCGAGGAATTTTGCGCAGCTACACTCAGTGTCCGTCAACTGGAGGACCTTAGTCGCTGGGAACAACTTGCTTGCAGTGCCTATGAACTTTTTGAAAAGGAAGGAAACAGGGCAATCATGATCGAGGAACTAGCTTCGGTATGTTCAATAGATCACTTGCTCGTTTTCATGAAATACTTGACTGCAAGAACTTAGAATCCTATCAATAAAAAGATAATCTTTGAACCATCATCAGTGCTGAAACTTGCCTTTTCTGATGTTTGTTCATCCTTCAGGAACTTGGTCTGAGCCCTTCGGTCCCTGTTCATGCTGTTCTTCAAGATTGGATCAGGCACACCGATGGAAAGCTGAGCTTCCTTGGGTTTGTGAAACTTATACATGGGCCGTCAAGCCGGACTGCTAAGCGTCATTGATACGTTGTATTGAAGTAGATACCTCAAAACTACTGATTGCATTCTGCCTTGTTTAAGTGCAGAATGAGAGGTGGCTTAAAGATTTGGTGTCCCCCAATTCCATTATCTTTAAACGGAGCCGCCATTGTCATCGATCGGTGAGATTGCTGATCTTCAAAACCGCAGAGACTGCAAATCTCTCATCTGCCACACGTTCATATATTAACAGAGATTAAGGGGTTTAGCTTAGACGTTTATAGGATTTGTTGTACAGATGTTGCTGTAAAATATGTTCAGTTTGAGGTGATTAGAAATTTTAAAGTACAACCAAGGCTTCCTACTTTGGTTGCAAGAATGAAAAGGATCATTAATCTATTTTTTCATAAAAGTTTTTTTTAGTTCAATTCGAATTACATAATCTCTTCGTCATTAGTCTTTAATTTATGTTAGTTGAGTTAAGCTTTTATAGATCATAATAATTATTTTTAAATGGAGTGGACCAAAATACCTCATTCCTTAAAAGTGCTTATTCAACCAAGTTTGTGAAAGTTTCTAAATCTTCTACTTAAAAAAAAATGTTATACATTTGTAAATTATACAATATTATAGTTTCTTAGTTTTTTTAGTAAATAATCTCTTAATTTAATTAAAAATTACAAATTAATGCTCCAACTAACGTAAATATTTTTATTCTTTTTTCTTTCTAATTATATGAAAATGAAAGGTTATAATTTAAAGTGCAAGATGAGTGTGCTCCAATGATATTGGATATGACCAAGCAAACAACATCAATTAATTGACTTGAACTTTATGTAAATATTTAAAAAAAGGGGGCAGAAACAGTAAACAGCATATGTGTCATCTTCAAGAACCATTAAACCAAAGAAAAAAAGGCAATGAGCTTGGAATTGAAAGAGCAGAGCAATAAATAGAGAACACGAATGGATCCATACAACAACCCCACCCCTGTCCTCTACAGCTACACCTTAAACCCCAATTTCAATCATTCATAACCAATAATCAATCAAATCCAATCCAATCTACAACAGCAACAAACAAACAAATCAAACAGTAACCAATTACTAGAACAATCTGGGGTTTGAAGGTCGCAGATCAATTTCCTGGGTCCAAGCACTCCGGTCCTGAACATGCAAATGCCAATAAGTCTGAGCCAGCGCATCTGGGTCCATTGTCCCATCGCCAATCCCGGTCTGTAAATGCGAACCAACCGATGACGACGACGATGATGACGACGACGACGACGACGAGGGTGATCCTCCTCTGTGGGATGTTGGACTACTCCTGCAAAAACAAAATCAACAGTGTCAATTACAGAGTTGGTGTTTGGATTTGGAGGGTGAGGAAATAAAACAGAGGAATCAACCTTGGTGGGCCTATGACACCATCAATGATGATATGAGCGACGTGTATTCCCAATGGTTGTAGCTCTCTCGCCAAACACTGAGATAATGCTCTTAATGCAAATTTCCCACAGCCTGAACCAAATCCAACAACAAATACAATTTTCATTCCCTTAATTTTGAGACTTAATTTTGTGGAACTATCATGAATGTACAACTACTACTACTAAAAATAACTATTTATTTTTAATAATTCTAAGTAATTAATAGTTTCAAAATTAGTCATTTCTACGACCCGTTTACAAAAATACACATTCAAACAAGTTATTATTGTTGTAACTGCAAAATGTATATTCGAATGAATTTAACTTCTCTATAAAAATTCACATCCAAATACTATTACAACAACTTTAATCTCTAGTCACTTAAAATAACTTCTGATGCAATTACTTATCCTCAATTGCGAGGGATTCTAACACCTTGTTATTGGGTTGGGATTTGTATATCTCAGATAGAAACCAAAAATGGATGTACAGAGTTAGCAACTCACAAAGGTCAGAGAAACCAGCAACGCCATTAAGAGAAGCAGAGCAGCCAGTGAACAAAATAGTTCCCTTTCCCCTCTCAACCATACCAGGAAGAACCTACAGTTGAATTCCCAAATGGGTTTGTTCAATTTCACTTGAAATTATATGAATCAATGGGTTACAGTAATTTATATTACATAGTTACCTGTTGGGAGCAATGAAAAGCCCCAACCGATGAAACAGCGAGAGATTTCTCAAACGAATCAACGGGAACGTCAATGAACCTGATGGGTTGCCTTGAAACTTGTTGGTTCGGATTGTAAATCAAAACCTCCACAAACCCCACAGACAAAACCCCTTCAAACGCCTCTCGAACGCTTCTCGAGTCCGAGCAATCGATTCGAATCGCGAACACTTGGGCTTTCTCTTCTCTCGCGATTTCATCCGCAAATCTTGATAATCTGCCTGTAAAATGGAATACCCATTTGGGAATTGTGCTGAATTTGCTACGACCGTAGAGTTGAAATGGATTGAATAACCAATTGCGACACCGACCCATGATGGAGTGTTTACGTACCTAAGTCTCTGGCGAGAATAGCGACGGTGTAGCCTTCGTGGGCGAACTTGCGGGCGATGGAACGGCCAAGCTTGGGGCCGACGCCGACAATGGCGGCGATTCCTCGGCCGGAGCTTCCCACGTTTCTCATCGTTCCAAACAAACCGAATTCCGTTTTTGCTGCTCGACAAAATTGAACACAATATTTGTTTATATATGTAGTTGTGGTGTGGTGGTTTGAAATGAGGTCTTGTTTTTGTGTAAATATATGATAAAAAATGGAGTTGGAGTGTAATTGGAGATAGGTTTATAGGGATTAAGATAATTAAGTATTTGTGTTTGTGTTAGAGGTTCATGTTAATGATTAGACTAATTAACTACTCGTCTTATTGCTAAGGTTAGTAGTGATTTTTTTTTCAAAAAAAAGATTAGTAGTGATTGAGTGGTAAAATTTGATGGGATTGTTAACCACCAAATATAACCGAGAGGTTTCCAAAAGTAATAGTTGCTTATTATAGACTCATTCTATCACTGTTTGAGTTTTCTATTAGTGATAGAAAATCAAATTGAGTTCTAACAGTATTCAAGTGATAGAAATCAATTTGTTATAGATGAATTATTTTAAAAATTTTGGTGCAAATATAATACAAGAAGTAGAATGTGATGTTAATGAAAAATTCTTATTAATTTATTGTTATATTATATTAACTATTTATTTTGTTTAGTATAATTTTATCTTTATATTTTTTATCCATCTTAATATTAGAACTAAATAGAGACTTGAAATTGATCTTTGATAATTTATTTACAAAATCATTTCATCCATGTATGTTACTCTTACTCTATAATCTTACTCCAATTATGTTCTCTCTTCTTCATGAACTTATACACTGTCTCACAAAAAAATATCGCACGTTCCTTTTGCGTCTCATGCCTAAGTTGCAATGTAAACTCTTTACCTTAAATTTTTATAAAACATTGAATTTAACTACACGTTTTGATGAAATCCTTCAAAAAAAAAAAAAAAGTTTTGACAATAACTTGATTCATAAATAATATGGGTACAATATTATGAGTTTATTGTGGTACAACTAATCGTAATACTTTTTTTTATATATATTTTTTAATTAGGATTTTATTTTGGAAAATTGGCTGGATAGTCCAATTTTACAAAATAATTATAGATCTAAGTAAATTTAATTTTTTTTTTGTATCTATAATCAAATATACAATATAATTAATTTTTAATATATATAATTTTTTTTTTGAAAGCTTAATATATATAATTAATACAATATTGTATGTTATTAATATAGTATTATATATTAATTATACCGTATAATTTATGTATAGTATGACTATAATTACTAAATATATATATATATATATATTTTTACTTAGTATTATAAATATTTTTCAATTTAGCCTACTCCTAAAAGTATTCCTTTTACTTTCTCTCAACCTTTTTAAATCCCAACTCTTTTCAATCATTATTCCTCTTCGTCACATTCTTGAAAGAGAGATACAAACTAATTATCTTATATTGTGAAAGAAAAAACTATGAATATATAAGTGAAAACCATTCATTTTCATGAGAAAACAAAAAACACAATCACGAAGGGTTTTTGTTTTTGGTTTTTTTGGAGAAAATCACAAAGGTTAATTATATTATATGAATTTAAAATTTTGGATAAAATTTTGATATTTATCATTTTCATTTGAAACATATTTTAAAGAAAGATAAGGTAGGGGGCATTAAATGATTTGATTATTGCCTTTTGAATCCTGCGGTGACTGACTTCTTCCACCGCCATCCCCCACCATTCACAGGTTAACATATTCTCTCATGGATGTGTAATTTATATATTTTTTCCCCTTTTTCTTGAGTTTTACCAACAATAGTTTAAATTAACTCCTTATTTTTTATTGTCTATTGTTAATGTATTTTTTTTATTAAAAAATTATTAATTTTTCTCTATAAATTTAAAAACATTCCCATTGTGTTTTTTCAATAAAAAATATCAAATTTATCCTAGATGCTAATTTTAAGTTTATTTTAAAACATAAAAGTATGTTATGTGCAAAAAGTTTTAAATACTCCTTTTCATTGTGTTGGGAGAAGGAAGATTACAAATACCAATTTTAAAATGAAAATGAATTAACGAATCAAACTAGATAACGAATATACTACCAAACCATTCAATAAAAAAAACAAATGATATAATTAAAAATATAATAAAATAAAGGTTAACTCGTAAAAGTATTATCGAACTTTATCCTTTATTTAAAAAACACATATTATCATTCTATCAAAAGTTGTAATATTACATCTATCTTTATTGCTGTGCTTAAAACTATCCCGTGTACACTACAAATAAATCATTTCTTCCGATTAAATCTGAAAAATCAATATATAATGAAAAAGAGATTTTGCACGTATAATAAAAAAATGAAAAATATTTTCAACTATAACACAATATTAATTTATTTATAACGGTAAATCTAAATTGAGTCCAATTAATGATAAGAGTTCTATCACTCGTTGAGTATATAACTGATAAAATTCATTCATTTTATTATTGATTGAGTTCTATCACGGATAGAAATTATGTGTTATAGATGAATTATTTTTAAAATTGTATTTGTATTGTAAATATAATATAGGTGATAAGAATGTGCGGTTGTTCGTAAATTTTCTAATAAAAAACATTAAATTTGAAAGTATAATTTTGTTTTTTTTACTTGAACAGTAATGAAGTGTGAAAGGAAAGATTTGAGCTTTAAAAAAGACAAAGTATGCTAAAATAAGATATGAAATTGAGGTATATAATTTAAGCGTAAATAAAGCAATGATGAGAAATGGAAACAATGGGATACGGATAGAAATTGCGCGGGGACTAAGTCAAATTTCTAAAATTAGAACAAAGAGAATCTAAAATTAAAAAAATAGGAGAAAATATTGTAAAAATAGAAATAATAAAGGAACAAACTTTTGTTGGCATCCACACATTCAAACTTACACTTCTCTGTCTCCTCCCCCACGCTTTCTCTGCTTGTTCCTCCCAATTTCCATCGCTCACCCATTTTAGTTTATGAGTTTATTAAGACTGTGTTTGGGTCACCAATAATAACAATAACGTATAGAATAGAAATGAGGATGTTTTGGATTATCGAGAATCGTTTTTTTATAACTACATTTTTTTCTTTCTCCTCCTAATTTCGTGTCCAAAAACTTTTTATACGTCACATTAGTATTTTTCACTTCTCTTATTATCAATTAGTTTTAAAATGAATACTCATAGTGTTGTCTAAGAATTAGATTTAATCAGGTGACTATTGGAGATTAAATCAATAATTACTTTTAAGAGGATTTTTAAAAAAAATCAATATATATATATATTAATATAAGTTTGGGGAAGAAGATTGCAAATACCAATTTCAAGGATTGAACATGTGACCATGGAAATGGATTAACACCAAACCAAATAATCAATCGGGCCTCCCACCCATTCATATTTTTTTTTCTTTTTTTCTTTTCTCTCTTCAAAGCATTCTTAAGGAGTGTGTTATTAAAACGACAATCAACAATCGATAGGAAGATATAAAAACAGATGATGGTAAACACAAAAGAAGAAAAAATAAGAACACACGCAGATTTAAGTGGTCCACTAAGGTTGTGTTAACTAATCTACGGGTAAAGAGAGAGAACAACTTTATTAAGGAGAGGCGAACAAATACGAAATTTACAAAATGAATGTCATAATACGGCTAGGGTTTAATGGATTAATTCAAATTTATATAGACACTCTCATTAAACTCTAATTACAGGAATGCCTAGGCACTAAAACAGAATGTTGATATGCAACACATTATAGCAACGCGAAATGTGTTTACACGCGGGATGCGCTAAGCGAATACAGATGCATTTACGCATGTGAAATATGTAATGCGTTTTTGCAACGAAGGTGTTGCCCGTACCCCCCCTACTCGTTGACCGGACAACGAGACCTTCAACTACTAATTGAAAAGTATTGGTGCGTTCAAGACATATCTAACACACAACATATTAATTTAAATCGCTATGTTTAGAAAATCTAATTGAGGATGATAAAATACAATATGATACACAATTGATCTCCGTACCATGATATAATGTCTAAGTCTAGAAATTAATAAGGATCGTGGCGGTCATATTCATCATATCATAATCTCTCCCAAGCATTACGAAATTAGTTCTTCGTTTTGAATACAATAATAATGCATTCTTTGAATGGCAAGAACGAAATCAATCAAAAAATACGGAATTCTTGAATGCGATCTTAAATGTAAAGGAAAGGAAAGTCAATTTTTTTTTTTTAATAAAGAAAAAATAAATCAATTAAAATGGGAATTTTTGAATTCAATAGCAATTAATCCTTCAATCTTACTGAATGGGTCGGTGGTTGGTATTAATCCATCTCTACTCTATATCACGTGTTCTATCCTTAAAATCGATATTTATAATTTTCTTTCTCCCAACTTGTATTAAAAAAAAAAAAAAATCCTTCAATCTTAAATTCAATATTTTTAATATATACATAGGGTTAGTTTACATACATTTTAATTATTCACACAAAATATATTAAATTTTGTAATACTTAATGTACAAAAATTGACATATATCAATTATTTAGTAGGTGGCCAATTGTTATAATATTTTATTTTTCTGAAACCATTTTGATCAGAATGGGCCCTTAAATTCAATCACTTTGGCTCATAAAAACAATAACAATAAAACCCTTAATTTACAGTGGAAACAGAAATTCAAACACTAAAACATCAATGGAAAAATTACTTGATCCCAACTTGACTATGATATTACCTTAGATTACATGGTTATACAATAAAACCTTAACTTGTATGATTCAATAAAACCTTCACATATATGACATTGATCTCATTAAAATCTTGGTCTTCTTTTAGAGCCTTATTAAGAGAGAAATCCACTTGATATACATCTTTCATTAGGGTGTGTAATAATTAAGAACATCACCATGATATTAATCACCCAATGATAAACATTAGATGACAACCACATCTAATAGTGTATTCCATACCATATCTTAAAAACCATATAACTTTGCATATGAAAATTGAAAAAGAAAAAGTGGGTAACATTTTGATGTATACGTCATCCATTACGTAGGGAGAAATATAATGTAATAATTCATGGAAAACTACCCTTAAAATGTTTAGAATTCTTCTCTTTGTATTAGACAGTTCAATGATAGAAATGAAAGGTACCAAAAAAGGTACAAAAGAAAGAGGATGCAACATAGCAATCATATTAAATTAAGATGTTTGGAGAATATATATATATATATATATATATATATATATATATATATAAAAAGATTTTGTAATAGAGAGGAGTTGATAAGAACTCCAGCTAGACCTGCTTTGGAATTGAATAAATGAATGATATTTTTAATATTCCAAAGAGAAATAGGGGAAAGGAAAGTTATTGGAAGATGGGATTTGATTTCAATCATGGAAGAAAAAGAAAGAAAGAAAAAGGGACCATATACCCTTGACCCCATCCCAAAAAACCCCACTCTTTTTGTAACCTTCAATTAATTTCCTCAACCATTTTTAATGTTATTTATATAGTTTATTTTTAGTACAAAATTGGAAAAAAAATGGTATTAATATTATATTCTCTAATGTAATGTTGGAGACAAGTCCAGGCTTCAAAATCAAGTTAAAAGAATGAAAAGGAATTGCATTGATTCCAAACCAACCAGTCTCATCATATTCTTTTCATTTATATATATATTCCCATTCTCCATCCATGTTTTTGGTTCTTTGAGTATATTGTGTACAAAATTAAGAAAAATAAAATAAAATAAAGGAAAATGAAAAGAAAAGAAGGGATGTGCATCATATATATGCCCCCCCTGTACGTATGATATATTTCTATGATTGAATTACTAATTTATTTTCCTATTTTAAAGTTTGTTTGAGTTTTTAAATATATATATATATATATATATATATATATAATTTTAATTTTATAATAATTAAGAGTGTATTTGAAGGGTGGGTTTGCTCAGTATTAATTCAACCTCATGTTTATAGGGTGTAATCCCAAAAAAGAAAACTTTGAATTGACCTTAATAAAAACTTTTATAAAATTTATCTATACCATATAATTATATGAGAATTTTCTATTTCGATCCTTTATAAGTCTTCCATTCAAACCAAAATTTCCCACTACAATCAATCCTAACTTAAATATCCCAACAAAGTTCATGCTACTACTCATTCCTTTTTTTTTTTTTTTTTTTTAAAGTATTCTTATAAAATTCTTCATAAATATCCAAAAAATTTCATGATTATTATTTCTCATTTTCCATCAAAATAAGAAGTCACTACTTCGAATTCTATTATTATACAAATGGTCGGAAAAATTGTATAGTAATAGAATTAACATTGGTGTTGAACTGATTTACAATCAAACAATGAAATTATTGCGCTACTGACCCATTTAGTAAGAATATTGAATATTTGTGAGTACATTTGAGTTCAAATTTTGATGAAAATTTAATTTGAAGAACTATTTTTAAATAGTTAAAAATTGAAATTCGCCTTGATGTAGTTTTTCTTTTAAAAAATAGGCTAAAAAATTTGTTTGGATGTAAATTTATAATTATTTTAAGTAGTTAAAGAATGATTAAAAATAATTTATTTTAAAAAAAATAGTTGAGTAGTTATAAATAAATGATTATGAATGAATAGATAAAAATAAAAAGTTGTGAAAATTTAATTTTAAATATAAATTTTCAAGCAAAAATTAGTAAATTTTTAATCTAATCATACTAAATTAGGCAAACAAACACTCACCAATTTTGAAAGTAAATGGAAAGGCTTGTCGGGTAAGTTCCCTATTATTTATTTATTTTTTTTAATATTTTTGTTGGATTAAAAGAAGGAACAAGAGAAATGTGCAGTCATTTTCAACAAATTCTTGGATGAATGGGTGTAATATAATTAAATAGAAAAAGAAAAGAAAAGAAAAGAATAGTATAATCATTACAGAATTGGATGAGGACAAGAGATGCTTTAAAAACTCCTCTCCAAGTTGACAAATAAATCCAATAATAAGAAAATGAATTAAATTAAATTAAATTAAATGAGGTCACATGGTCAGATCTCCACCGCCAGGCCCACCTCTGCCGGAGAGAGGCGGTTCGCGGTGGTCTTTCACGCCGGAGCGCCACCGCCGATGGAAAACCCGACTAACTTAAGCAACTTATACGACTCAATTTAAACTATAATAATTTTGTCGATAATTTTCTTTGAATGAGATTAAATTGTAAGGACTTTTGCATGTATATTACAAAATGGTAAAAATATTCCATGAATAGCACAATAATGAAAATATTTGTATATATAGTAAAAAATGTAAATTGATAAGCTTCCATATTGATAGAGGTTGATAGAACCGATTATTAATAAATAAAATAAATTGATATACTTCCATCAAATTCTATCAATAAGGAATAAAGAGTAAATTATTGATAAAATTGATAGACTTTCCATCACTAGACAATTATAGATTCTATCAAAGTCTTCTATAAAAAAATTAAATAATTTTTTTTTAAATGGCAGAATTTGTTATAAATAAATTATTTTTAAAAATGTGCTATAATTGTAAACTGTGATAAAAAAGTTATTATACAAAGCAAATTTCCTAAATTATAATTATATATATATATATATATATATATTTTCGAGTTCGGCTAATTTTTTTGCTCTTTTGATTCCATTCAACTTAAATTAAAAATAATGTTATGTGTTAGATTAGTTAGTGGAATATATTTTTAACATATTAGCAGAAGTATGTATTAACGAAGGGATTTTTTTATGAATAAAAAAATATATACATAGATATCAAAATATTAGAAAACTATTCAAATGTAGAAAAAACTTATGTAGATAAAGTAAAAATTAAGAACTCTCCAATTTGAGAGCTATCACGAGTTCCATTTCTAAATTGATTTTCAAATTATTTGAGAGTAGTTAGACCTTCTATGAAGGGTTTGTTGACCACTCTCTCCCAATTTGTATTCAAAGAAAAAAATATATCATTCCAACATTTTTTGTGGAAATACTCACTTTATGATGCAATTATCTCATATTAAAAATGCGATGAGTTTTTAACGAAGTTATAAGATATATGAGTTACTTTCTTCATTATTAATTGGTTTTAATGTGAAACTTCATATTCTCTAATAATTTTAACGATGACTTCAATTAAATAAAAATAAGAGTGTTTTAATCCATTTAACAAATTGAAAACTATCAAATTGAAATATTTTAAAAAAATCATCAAAAATAAAAATATTGATATTAAATTGCTACCTGGAATAAATTTTCAATTAACATTATAGATCGCTCAAGTTTAAATATTGTGTTATATAAGTTCTTAGTTTTTCTTTATGAATTATGATTGAGACTTTAACCAGAAAATAAGAAATAAATTCAAACTCCGACAATCCAATTCAATACAATTCAAAGATATATGAATTGAATTATATTCTTATACACAAACATTTGATAAATTGATGCACCTAAAATTTGAATTAACTTAAAAAAATATATTTAAATTCAACTCAATCCAATCCTATAGGTCGATAGATATTATATTGGAAGGGAATATAATAAGGTGGTCACTCAATAAAGTTATAATATTTTTATCTGTTGGGATTAAATAGCTGTACGCTACTTGGATTGGTGCCGAGGTTGAAAAAGTAATTGACTTTTCTTTTATTATTATTATTATTTTTTTCTTTTCTTTTGTTTTGTTTTGTTTGAGGTTGATGTTAATGGATTCCCCGGAACCTAAAGTGCTCGGAAACCATTCAACCGGCGGTCGGATATTCATTTTTGGTCAAAATCCACAGTTTGGGACATTAATATTTATTTCAAAGATTCCATTTTAAAATGGATGATTAGCATTTTTACATTATTAGTAAATTCAAAGAGGCATGACATTTATAAAGTAATGTTGAAATTCTTATGAAATATGATATTATAATCTAGATTTAATTTGACAAGAGTAATAAATATAAAGATAGAACCCATCTTAAAAGATATGTTGAAGATTTTATGATAGTGAATCATTTTATTCATTTATTCTTTTTTTATTAGACAATATTCATTTTAATTCAAATTGATATTGGATTCAATAAAATTAGTAATTTGAGATTTGATCTAAGATTGGTGTTTAAGGGGTATAGAGAGAAACTTCCCCTTGAAAAGGTAGAAAGATGTTGAATTAAGATTATAATTAAGAGGAAGAGATTCAAACTTATAACCTTTGTAAAAAGAAATTATAAATATTGCTGAATTAATATTCTTTTTTATTCGAATTCAAGATCTTACACCCTATATTGGTATTCTAACCAAATAAGCTATAAAAGCTTATTGCTATTTTTGCATTTGTAGCCATTCATTGGGAAGAAAATTAAAGGAAGCAAACCATTTATACTGAACTATGTTCTATTTGATGTACTAGACTAAGAAAAATGAATTGTAATTATAAGAAAGATTATTTTGTATAAAAACTTTGAGTGGAAATCTTCTTGTGAAAAAAAAAACTTTTGAGTGAAATCCATCACATTGAATTAAAAAAAAACCACATCATTCTACCATTGTGATATTCTAGAGAGTTTCTATATGTTATCAAGAAACGTTGAACTTGTGCGCTGATGTTGAACTAATTTACAACTAAACAATGAAACGATTGTGTCATTGACCCATTTGATATAAAGGGAAAAATGAACAAATAAGAAATTTAAGAAATATAGTTTCATTTTGGTCCCTCGACTTTGGAATTTGTTCCATTTTGGTCCCTTGACTTTCAAATGTCCAATTTTAGTCCCTCAACTTTGTTGTTTGTCCAATTTTGGTCCCTCAACTTTCAAATGTCTAATTTTGGTCCCTCAACTTTGCTATTTGTCCAATTTTGGTCCCTCAACTTTCAAATGTTTTCAAATTTGGTCCTTAGACTATAAAAAAAGTTAAAAAATTGTCCTTTGGTCAAATGAATTTTTTATCACTCCTAAATTATTTTCTCTCTCCTTCATCTTTCATAATTTCTCTCTCTATAAATTTTAACTCTCTTCAATCCACCTCTCTTCCCCTCTTTTATTTTCTTTTTTTCTTCTTTATTTTCTTTTTTTTTTATTCCATGGTAGACTATGTATTTTAGAAAACAAAAAGTGACAAATCAAAGTAGGAAAAATATTATTTAGAAAAATTATCTCATGTTAAATAATTTGATGAGATGGATTGAGGAGAGAATAAGAAAAAAAAGAGAAGAGAATAAGATTAAAGATGTGGATTTAAGAGAGATAAAACTTTTAGAAAGAGAAATGATGAAAGATGGAAGAGAGAGAAAATCATTTAGGAGTGAAAAAGAAATTTATTTGACGAAAGGACCATTTTTGAACTTTTTTTATAGCGGACTAAATTTGGACATTTGAAAGTCGAGAGACCAAAATTGCACAAATAGCAAAGTCAAGAGACCAAAATTGAACAAACTACAAAATTAAGAGACTAAAAATGAACATTTGAAAGTCTAGGGACCAAAATGGAACAAACCCCAAAGTTGAGGGACTAAAATGGTATTTTAACCTTTCATTTTTCTTTTAATAAGTATAACTTCTCATGGAATCCCAATGGAGAAATTGGACTAAACTTCTCGCATGAGGAAAAGGTCTCTTCTTGCCGAGTCTGAGAAGGCCCAAATCTTAACAAGGGCCTACGTCAATTCTATTGTCTTAGTCCATGAAATTTTGGTAACCGTATGAATCGGTGACATGTTAGTTATCTTAATTAATAATAATTCATTCAATTTCACAATCACATATTTGATCCTTCAAATCTATTAAGTCACTAACAGTCTTGTTATTCAAACATTAAATTTGAATATTACTGAAATATTAAGGTAATCATTGATTTAAAAATATATAGACTAAATAAAAACTTCACACAAAATCTATCTTTATAAGGGTCATCTCACCATTCATGTTGAGATGCTGTTTTAAATTATGTTGTCCTACAATTATTTAGTTGAAAGTTCCATTATTCGGTCAATAAGTGAAGATCTTTCTCAATTAAATTTACTTTGCAATAAGGTTTTATGAGAACGTATATATAATTTACCGGTATGTTAGCTATATATGCAGCCAAAGGAGATAATTGTTTTATTCTTATCTCTTTAATAAAACAATTCTCTCTTTTGCCCATAGATGTAACTAACATACCGGTAATAAACCAAGTAAATTATCGTGTTTAGTCTCACATTATTTGGTGTTTTTCTTTGATTGTTGTTTTCAATTTCATTACAATTCAAATCTTCTTCTGACAAGTTCCTGGAAGGCTTTGTTGCTAAAATAAACTACAGGTCTAGGAAATTTCTAGTAGCCATTTTCTTATTGTCTAAGATGCTTCAATAGTTATCCTCTCCATTTTATGGACTTCCCTAGAATGGTATGAATTTCAAAACACTATATATATATATATATATATATATATATATATATATATATATATATATATATATATATATATATATATATATATATATCACTCTCATGCACAAATATAATAAGCATATGAATTGTTCAACCAAACCCCTAATCAATACAAAATCATAACTTTAAATTAATAAATATGAGAAAACACTAAAACTGCCCAAAATCTATATTATATAAAGGCCAAAACCACCAAGTTAATTGTTACTTATCTTTATTCTACATTGTAAGTATGTCTTTTATGTTTAGTAGAGATAAACTCAGCAGCAGATTCAACAGTGAAATAGCATTGAGGATTTGAAACACAAACAAAATGAATGAACAAATAAATAAATGAATAAAAGATGAAAAAGTTTGTTTAATCATCTTTGTAAGAGCATTCTAAAGCTGAAATTATATGGCATTACTTGCACTAATTGTGAGAGAGGCTCTGTTCCTTTCCTCTCAAGACATTTAAGTGCTTCAATTCTAAGCTCATTTGGAAGTTGCAAACAAACCCAATCCAAAAGTGACTCCAAATCCTTTGCAAAGTCAAGTAGATACCAATCCAAAACCTTTGGAATCATCAACTTGTTGTTTGTCTTTGAAATCCCAAATGCTGCTTGTAAATATTCCCTCTTCCCTATTTCTAACTCCTCTTCAACTTTACACCCTGTGTACACTCTCACCTTCATTTCACAAAAATTATAGATCAGCAAAACCAACTTCAGAATTTGGATTCAATGTCTTGACTAAATGTGCAAATGTAGCATACTTACGGCGGGGGACGACCAGCTTCCGCAACAAAGTGCAAACGTAATCAAGGGTTCGGAACATTCCAATCCGAACACACTGCGTGCTCTCATCTCGTCGTTCTTTACTGCTTTCGGGCAGGTCTAATGAAAATGCATCCACAACTTTAGCATTGAACTTTTAGAAAATTTGAAGACATGAAAAAAATATTGCCAAAAAGTTCATAAGAATATTTGAAGACTTACAAACTTTAGATGATAAGGAAGTCTCAAGATGAAATGCTCAATTGTTATTGCATTTAGAAGGTGTCCTCCCACAACAATTGTTGCCTGACATGAACAACAAGAAACCGACCGAGCTAAGGCTTACGGTTCAAGCTGAGAATCTTAAACAACTTGGTAAAACTAAATCTGCATTTGATGGTAAAGCAGATAATGAAAACAAGATAGCTTACTGATATTACCTTTTGCATCAATGTTACAACTCTTTCATGAGTCTCAGGTATCCCATGCTCTAAAAATGCCTAAAGTCACACAATGTAGCTTTATGTTAGTTTCTTGATTTAGGAGTACTCTGATTAATAGGTATATGAAGACTTCAAATTGTAACCATTCTGACATGAAATGGATCATAGTAACTCACATTCATCATGCATGAATTGTAGGTGTTGATCCAGAAAGCTAGCTTCTCCTGGTGGCTAAGACCTGCTAAGTTCACCGAGGCGAGTTTCCGAAACAAGTTTCTGTGCAGTACAATACATTAATTCACTAAGATACAAAACCAACAGAAATTTACAGGCTAATTGAGAGCATACTTCAGCCTATGAATCAGAAAAACTGCGTTAGTCGATCGGTTGAGATCCACAATACTAGCTTCGATTGCACATAGATGTCGATAGGGACCAATGTTCCTAAATTGAAAATCTGAACAGACATCATAGGGATCTTGCAACTCTGCTGGTCCGTTCGACGTTTGAGTATCCGATGAGTCCATAGCTTTGTCTTTTAATGAACTCAGTCTTATGAAAATGGAAGACAGACATTTGACAATGTCCTCAGAAATTTTGTTTGGTGAGCTATTAGCCTCTAAATCATCAGATAGACTACATGAATTGTCCTTTGCTCTTTCTTTTTCTAATCTAAACTCCAGCTGCAAAAACAATTAATTGGAAGGAAGTGAGTGAGTAATTTGGAATTTATCTATTTAAGTTGAATACAAATTCAATATGGTAGCAAGCAAGAACCTGTAGCTTCAAAGGACTTGAATTCTTCTCTAGAAATTCTTGATTCAGAGGAGACTTCTTCAATGGACTAATAATAATTTTATCAACTTTCTTTTCGGGAGATGCCTTATTTTTCACAGAATTGGCATATGATTGATTCTCGTATCCCAGCCCGTCTTCTGGAAGAAACAAAAATGAACTCGATTTCCCAGGAATATGTTTCCCATTGGCGAACCTTTTAGAACAGTTCCCATTACGATCGATGAAGTTGTCGTTCGACAATAGCTTTCGGCTCGATGAACTTCTTGCCAGTGAAGGCTGCAGCCTGGCTATTGAGTTTGGAGAACTCAACTCATTAAGGCAATACGATTTCGTTCTCCGATGCTTCGAAATTGATCCGGTGGAGATAGGATCCATTGTGTCTGCAGAATTGTCCGAATTCCTCGTGGAGGATGATACATATGCAGCTTCCTGATAGAGTCCTTGTCTGAAATTTACAACCTGTTCTTCTAGCCTAACAACCTCTTCCTCTAAAACAGCTACTTCAGCAAGAAGTTCTAGTATCTGCAATAAAGGAGGAAAAACAAAGCTTTAGAATTCTAAGCATGCGTGACAACAGTTGAATTATTATAAACGAAAAGTTATTATAACACGGGAGGTTATAAATT
Organism: Sicyos edulis; assembly: GCA_036507275.1. Classification (NCBI taxonomy): domain Eukaryota; kingdom Viridiplantae; phylum Streptophyta; class Magnoliopsida; order Cucurbitales; family Cucurbitaceae; genus Sicyos; species Sicyos edulis. The sequence continues at coordinate 2,230,235 of CM071855.1, read as the reverse complement.
ATAATAACCTACATTTGAAGTGCAGATTGTTATAACATAAGCTACGATAACCTGTGGTTGAGCTTTATTATAAGTTGGGTTATTCAAACGGCGCCACGGTTATTATAATTGGGATGAGGCAATATAGGCTTGGTTATTATAATCGGTGGCCTAAATACAGATGAGTTATTATAAAACTCGACCTAATTAGCCCTTAAACGGAGGCTGAAACGCCTCCTAAGTGCTTCGAGTCCAACCCTTTTTCACTCTTTTAATGAAAAAGTAATGTATGAAGGTAGGAGATTAGACTAACATAAGGAGGGAGATATGGAGGAAGGCGAGGTAGAGCTCCTAAAGGTCTAGTAAAAGCTCTTTCCAATGCCTTGTGAAGATTCTCTTCATGTCTCAGCTTCTTCTTCAGCTTATCAACCTACAAAATTTCAAAATTTCAAAATTTAAAAACCCCATCACAAACAAGTTTCAAAAACACTAAAATGGGGAGTTTAAGGACATAATCATTACATCTTGTAGCAATGCTATTTTTCTTTCTCTGTTCAATTTGCGCCTATTTATGATAGTCCCAGGTTTTGGTTTCTCATTCCCCATTGTCTTGCTCCTTCCAGTCTCCAACTTCTTCACCTTCTATCCAAATTCAGAAAAAAAAAAAAATAAATAAATAAATCAAATCACAGAAGTTTATGAACCAAAATGGGCAGTCATTTCTGGATTGGTAGTTTCTTTTTTTTTTTTTTTTTTTGAAACAAGGGTAACCACGCCCGTCTCTAGGTCAGGCACCGAGAGACATCAAAGAGTAATGTCACAACTGAGTCTCGAATTTGGGATTTTGAGGGGAGCATACCCTCAAAGCCCAAGTCTTCGACCACTGTGTCATCCCTTGGGGACGATTGGGAGTTTCATTCAAGAGCTTCAAATATAATCAAATAAATCTGATGCTGAAATGAAACAATAAGACCACTGAATGAAACTAAATTCACCTTGTCATGATTATGAGTCTTGAGGGTTTGAATGCTGCTGCGGACTCTGGCATTCATCTTTTACTTTTTTTTTTTTTTTTTTTTTTTTCAATATTTCTAAAACCTAAAAGAAAAGGGAAACAGAAACCAAAATGGATCAAACAAACAAAACAGTGAAAACCCACAAGCAGAGGACCCAAAAAATGGAAAATCAGCTGCAAATAAACAATTGGGCAAAACCCAAATCATAAGAAAAGATCATGGAAAAAGAAAAACATGGTAAAATTGGACATGGGTTTCAGAATAAATTAGTGTAGAAGTAAGTAACAAGCAATAAAAAGAGAGAGAAAATAAGAACCTACCAATTTGTTGTTGAGCAGAGCATCTTTTTTTGTGTAGCTGTGTGAATATATACTAAATAAGCTTTTACCAATGAAAGGGAAAGAGATGGGAGTTGTCTGAAGGTGCTTTTGGTGTTTGCCCATTTCAAAATCTCATCTTTTTGCTTTGTTTTAGTTCAAACTTAAACTCAAATTTTGTAATGATTGGTTGTTCTTAACCTTTTTAATCAGTTATCATTCTCTCTCTTAATTGATCAAGCTTCTTTTTGGAGGGTTGCCCTAAGAAATGAGATGGATTTTTGGTTTTGATTTTTAATTATTTGTACTACATTTATGGATCTTTCCATGCTCTTTTGTTCTTCACTTTTTTTAAAGTTAAAATGACTATATTTTTTTAGTTCAATTCACTTTGAATTCTACGGTCATCATTGCCTAAATTTGTAGGACTACTATAAGATTTGAATATATTCAAGTAAAGTTCTGTTTTCTTCTTTTTTCCACATGTTTTATGGTATAAATTAGGGAATTTTTCTTCAATAATAATTATTTTCAAATAGTAATTTTTAGAAGAAATGTGTATAAAATTAAGACGGGCCACTAAAAAGATGCCTTCCTCAATGAGTGTAAAAGATAGTCTTAATAAATAAATAAATATATATATATATATATATATATATATATATATATATATATATATATATAATTTTCAATCAATGTTACGAACCATCAATGTTGCACGAAATCTTTAATTAGTGACACAGATATTCTTCCAGAAGTATCGTTGAAGGACAAAATTGAACTAGGTAAAAAACATCTAAAATTCTACTATAGATGAAATATTTTTTTTAAATGTTATAGCTAAATACAACCAAGCAATTGTCACTCAAAGTAAATTCAATATACTTTATAAGAGTACCTAATATACATTTTTTAATCATCAATTTATTTTGGGAAATTTTCATGTATAATAAAAAAAGTATAATAATTTCATCTATAACACAAAATCAAAATTAACTCATTTATAGTAGAAAATTCAAATTGAGTTTCTATCACTGGTTAAATTTTATTAGTGATAGAATTCAATCGCTACTTGAATTTTCTATCTGTGATAAAAATTCAAATTGAGTTTTATCACTAAGTGATACGAATTAATGTGTTGTAAATGAATTATTTAAAAATATCTGCTATAAATATAATATAAAAATAGAATGTGCTGGTGATGGTAAGTTCTCATTTATTTTTACTCAAAATATATGGTTAAAATCATTAAGGTCCTGTTTAATTTTTTTTTTTTTTGAAATTTAGACCCACAAAAACTATTATACCATATGTTATCTCTACATGAATATCTACATCTTACCTATATTTGTAGAAACCAAACCAAAATTTGTAAACAAAAAAAAGTAGATTCCAAAAGGGTTTTTTTAAAAAAAAAAAAAATTGATTAGGGTAGAGTACATTGTAAGAAATATAAATAAAAATAAATTTTCAAAAAAAAAAAAATAGTTATTAAACTGGTCCATAATAAACAAATTTTCACATATTAATCATTTTACATGGTGATGTTGTAAAAAGAAAATATGTATGCTCTTGAACCCTTACAAATTAGTCATCACATCAATTTTCAAGAAACATATTTAAAACTTAATTACCCCCACATTAAAATACTTTGTATAATGTAATCAAATTTCAATAGGATTAAATGTAAAATTTAAGCTAAAATTTGATACAACTCAACAAAATTTAGGAATAAATTTGTTTTACCAAAAAATATAGTTAAAATAAGAAATAACAACAGACAACCTTTTGCGTACGTAATCAACAAACTGCACGAAATCGTTTTATATTACTTCCAAAAAAGGTTATTAAATTGAACTCAAAATAAACAAACAAGGTTTATTAAAATTGTCAAAATTTATTGCTATAATATAAAAAGTAAAGAAACTAATTAAAATAGAAAGTAAGTCCAGTTAGACCAAACTAATTTCTAGTGAGAGAAAGATTGTTTAGATTCTGTTTTCCTTTTTCATTAAAAATTGTCACTGGTCCCAAATTTATCCATTAAAAAATAATAAATTAAAATTGAAAAGAATTATAAAGGAAAATATCTGGTTGTGAATGCAACAAAAGTGAGAAGTGATGCCAAAAGCTAAAGTAAGAACATTGATCATTTATGTGTTTGCCCTAATGGTAAAAGAGATCAAAAGGCAAACTCACATGCAAAATTATTTTTTTAAAATGGCCCCATTATTTTCTTTCCTTTCATAGGACTCAATAATAGTTGTATCATATTTGACTTCAAAATAAATTGACAAATAAATTGACAATTAAGACAATAACTCATTTCTTATAAATTCATTATCTTTTTAGGATAAATGGCTACCACGTAAATATCTCCAATAAATTAAGAAAAACTGTAAAAAAAATTATTTTTCAATTGTAGTTATTGTGAATTGAATTCATAATCTTTTATATCAACAAAATTTTCTTTGGCTACTAAATCAATGAATGACGATTTCCTCGTAAATATACTTTATTTTTTCCCTTTACTTTATTCTTTCGCTACTAAGTCAATCAATTCCAACATATGCAGCTTAAATAGAATAAGAATCCGTTACTTTTTTCTAATGTTGAAGGCTCTACCTTCCACCCTTGCATTTGTTGAATTAACAAAAAAGTATTTCAAATAATTTCTCATATACATACACATCTTTTCTAGCTCACATTTGCACAACAAACCATTGAGTTTCGTAATTTTTTATACTTTCTTACTAGTGTGTGCACATATTTACAACTTTATCCTCACAAAAAGGATCGGTGGTATATTGTCTTGGTTGATTGCTTGTAATCCAATTCAACTCCACAGTCACAAATTTAATCTTGAAAAATAGTATTTTGTTAGTTGATATAAATTAAATTTACCTCAATCCATTAGCTTAGGTTTTTGGATTGATTGGTAATTTAACATAATTCAACATATTTAACTCTCATTTCTAGATACGATTTGTGGTTGATCCCTTCTCTAATTTAAACTCAAAATTAAATTCATCACATAAAAAGTTAGTATAATCAAGATTTGAGAATTCGAACCACAAACCTTTTAATTATTAATATATTTGATATTTGGGTTGAGCTATACAAGAAATGATTTGGGTTCAATCCCTATGGCTACCTAGAAATTAATTTCCTACGAGTTTCTTTGACATACAAATGTTGTAGGGTCAGACAGTATGTCTCGTGACATTAGTCGAGGTGCGCACAAGCTGATCAAGACAATCACGGATATAAAAAAAAAATGCAAGAAATGATTAGAGAATGGAATAGAAAGAACGGAAATGGATGTATACACAAAATGGAAGCTTGTACGATTGTCATAGAAAATAACCTTTCATTATTTCTACACATCATGGGCCCAGCCCCTGTCTATGGGCTGGCTGTACCTGTGGTCCAATGGGCCACCAACTTCCTCTCAACTGGACCACTTTCTAATGGGTCCACCACTTTATTTATTTTTAATTTTTTATCAAAAATTTGTACATATAATCCCGTAATTACTAATTTATATAAAATATCATTAGATTTATGCTCGTCGGGTATTTGAGTCTAACTAAATTTATAAATGGTCCCTCCACTTTTATCTTCTTTCTTGAACATCCATTTCTGGGCTTTTTATTTATTTAGTTATTTTTTAGGATTTTGGATGTTTAATAAAAATGACAAAATATTTCTATCTATAGCACAAAATCAAAATTAATTCATTTGTAGCAAAAAATTTAAATTATATTTTATCACTTATAGAATTTAATCATTAATAAAATTTTGTCATTGGTTAAGTTCTATCGTATTCATTTTATTATTGATTGGTAATAAAAAAATTATATACTATAAATAAATTATTTTAAAAATTGTGCTACAAATATAATATAAGAACATTAAAATTTTAAAAAAATGCCGTCGGAAAAAGGATGATGAAGGATTTTTTTTTTTTTTTTGAAACCGACGACAAAGGATTAAAAACCTGCAAAATCATATTCACATACATCATGTTCCAAAATAAATGTTTTTTTTAAAAAAAAAGGAAAAAAAAGAGAGAGAACAGACTGATTGACTACTTCTGCCTGATTTCAGCTAGAAAATCCAACAAGTCAAATAATTCGACCAATCAAATTGAATTCAATGGGTTGAACCTGAGTTAAATAAATAAAAATTTAAATATTAAATAAATAAATAAATAAAATTTTCATGAGTATAATTCTGGTCAGGTTGATCTAAAATTAATTTGCATGGACTCAAACACTCTAATTTTCTATTCATTTAAAAAAATATTTTTTTTTATTATAATATAATAATATGTGTATATTTATTTAATTTAATTAATAATTTTTTATACAATAGAATTGGGAGATAAGAGTTTTTTTTTTTTTTGAGAATGGAGAGATAAAAGATTTGAACTTATAACCTTATGATTACTCGATTGTATAAGATGTTGGTACAATTCTGCTATTGTTGGCATTTAATTACTATTTTTAGACATTAAAATATTTGTAAGTCCTTAAAATGTGTACATTACGATATAAATTGAAGTGAATTGTTAATAAAAGTTATTAGGTTCATTTCTATAAAATAAATAACAAATATATATTTGAATTAAAAACAAAAACAACCATTTGATAATTTAACTCAACTCATATTATGTACCTGAGTTGAGTATGTTGAGTTGATATGCTCAAACATATAATGTTGGGCTGGTTGATTGATTTGTTTACCCAAAAAATTTGGTTGGTTCAAAAAACCTACTACTTCAACCCATGCAGTGTTTTGTGCATGATTTTTATTTGATCTATATGCTTAAAAATCAAATATTTATACTTATTTTAATAAATTTCCTTCTTAAATTTTGAGACAAGAAAATTGTTAGTTATACAATGGAATGTTGATTATAACAATTTTGATATATTAGTGAAGTTATTAAAAGAAAATAATTAAAAAATATATTTAAAAGTCATTTGAAGCCTGTTTTAAGAGACAACATGGTTGATTGAAAATTTTGAATTTTAAAAGTATGTTCTTTTCGAAATCTCCCATTCAAAGAATAAAATTGAATGTTAGGGTAAAAGTAGAGTAGAAATATTTATTTTGGCTTTATATGATTAATTATTTTGTTTTTATTTTATTCATGAGTAATATTCCATACGTATATAAGAGCTTTATATTTTTCTTATAACATCATTAGTGCCACAAAATTTATTATATTTTTAAAAATTTTATTTATAAAATAAATTTTTGTAGCACTCATTAGTATAATACATTCATGCAGGTAGTTTTACTCTTTATTCAATTTTTTTTTTATGCATTATTTCGTTTTTATAGATGGGTTATAATTCAATTCCCATAAACATTATTTTTTTCAGCAGTGCAAATGGAGAATGCCTCAACATCAAAAAATCTTCTCTTCCTTTTCTTCATAATTCTCATACTATACATGGTTCCAAACACCAATTCCCAACCAAAATTCACAAGCCACAAATGTCCAAACACAGCCAATTACACCACCAACACCATTTACAATCAAAATCTCCACACCCTACTTTCCTCCCTCTCCTCCAACATCAAAACAAATGAATGGTTTTACAATCTCACAACCGGATACGAACCTGACAAGGTAAACGTCCTCGCCCTTTGCCAGGGCTATCTCTCGGTCGAAAAATGTCGAAGCTGTGTCAACGACGCTTCCCAAAAAATCGTCCAGGATTTGGTTGGAAGCAATCGGATGGTACGACAACTGTATGGTTTGTTACTCGAACGAGTCGATACCGAGCATTGGAGACAGGGACTTGCTTCCGTCGATTATCAACGGCGCCAATGCATCGGACGTGGAGGGGTTCGCTAGCGCATTGAGGACGTTGTTGGAAACGCTTAAGACGGAGGCTGCAACAGGGGACTCTACACTCAAATTTGCAGTTGGAGAAATAGCTGCGCCTAATTTAGACACAATTTATGGGCTCGTCCAATGCATTCCCATTGTTTCATATATGGATTGCTACAATTGCATTGCTCAGGCTGCTTCAGATCTTCATACTCCAAGTGGGAGTGTTGGAGCTAGAGTGTTTGTCACAAGCTGTAATTTGAGATACGAGACCTATCTTTTCTTCGAACCACCCCCAGCTCCTCCTCCTTCTCGGTTGCGGTCGTCGCCACCCCCGACTCAATCCCTGCTTTCTCTGTCTAAGTCACCAGGTATCATCTATTAGATAGTATGAGATTTCATCTTATTATGGAAAACGAATATCAACAAACTTCTATATTTATATATAAGATAGTGCTCACTTTGTGCATAAACTCTCGTGACTCTGTTTTCTTGTCATCATCTAAAAAGATGTTATATCAATGGAAGTGTTATCCATTGCTTCTATATCAAAGATTTTCTCCTTAATTAACTTAACAATGTAAAATTTTTGTTCGCATGCATTAGCAACAGATCTTAAAACCAAAATCAACCGGTGATGAAAGTAGTGTTCATCTATCTTATAAATGTGAGGTATTTTCATATTTCTAATGTGAGATTGACTCTTTTCGATTCACCCGATCGAATCCCTATTCCATTTTTATGAGACTGAATACTCGTTCAGGTTAAATTAACTTTGATTACATATTAGATTATATGAAATTCTATCTCAAAATAAATTGGTGACGAAAGAATAACTCACAAACTTCATACATGTGAGGTATTTTCTTCTTTCCAATGTTGGACCCTTAATATGCTTTCTTAAGATGGTGGCTTTTTTTAGTTCACCAATCTTGAATCAGATTCTAATTCTATTTTTATGAGTTTGAAGAATTCTCATATCATATTAGATATTATAAGATTTTATCTCAAAATTAATTGATGATCGAAATAAATAACTCTTCTATCTTATAATTGTGAGATATCTTAACCTTTTTAATGCGCGACCTCAATGTCCTCCTCTTCATACATGCACAAGTTCAATTTTTCAGTAGTTAATTTCTTGTCAATTATATTCACAATCCATTCATATATTTTTACGCTAGCAAATATACATAAGATCTTGGGAGGGTTATCTTATATATTTTTAAAATATGATACTGTTTGAAACGTTCTAAACTCTCAACCACTTGTTTGTTATTCTTATATAAAACTAAAGAACTTATATGTTCTACAAAGATCATTTTACGTAAATATTAAATTTAATTTATTCAAGTCGAGGAGTTTAAGTTATTAATATTGAGATTGCTGATAAATTTTAGCTAGTGGATCATATATACTTTTTTTAAATCAGTTGGAAATAATTTTGAAATTTTAGCCATCCATAGACCGCGGGCATAGAAAATATTAAATTGCCGGCACTTACAGAAATCAGGCATAATTATAATAGATATTAAAAAATCGTAATTATAAAGAATTAGAACGTGTGTAAATCTATTATTGTAGTTTTTTTTTTTTCAGACAACACATAACTTAATTGGTAGTTATTTAGTTATGCGTTCTCAGAAAAAACTGAGGGAAGGTGACTATACATAAAAGGCACAATTATTCTCAAATAATGGAGTTGAATAAGCTTTTTTTAGTACATATCGGAGGAGCGGGCACAAATACTAATTCTCAAGATCGAACCTGCTGGTATTGAACCGGTTTACAACCAAATAAAGAAATTATTGTGTTATTGACCCATTTGATAGTATTATACTATAAATTAGTTTTAAATTAGATCTAAAAAAAAAAAAACTTGTTTTAAATCAACCAATTGATCATGAGTGAAATAGTTCATATATCTGATAAATATTATGAAATATACTGTTCTTTTCTATGTAAGATCGTCAACATATTTCTTCAAAGTGATGTTTCTTTATATTAAACAATCTTAAATTAGATTCATTTTTTATTTTTATTGCAGTGAATACTCGTTTATGTTTAATGGGTTATGAGACTATACATATAAAATAATACGAGGTTTCAAACCCTTGCACCTTCTTCTTCTTCTTCACGCCTGAACCTTTTCCCTTCCAGCGGTGGAGTGTCGCCGCCGCTTCCGCCGCCGCAATCCCGGTCAGCGCCTCCACTTTCGAAAAAATACGAGGTTTCATTTCAAAATCTATTATAATGAGTGTAGTTGTCCATCTATTTTATAAATGCAATATAAAGATATAATAAGATCCCACATTGAAAAGTGAAAAAACCTTCCAATAATTTATATGATAGGTGGGTTATTCCTCTCATCTTCGATTGGTTTTCGAGATGGATGTGTCTATACTATTTAATAGTCAGAATTGATTTTTTTAAGTAGCTGAAGTTTAATTGTAGTTTTTTTTTTCTTTCAGGAAGTAATGTTAATAGAACTACCATCATCATCATCATTGGATCCGTTATTTGTACCGTAATTCTCGTTGGTGTAATTTATTTTATCTTAAGATTCAGAAAGCAGAAATACAGAATACCATCAGCAGAAGTTGAAAGTAAGTTTCCACTTTATGGTTTTGCTTCTAAATTCTGTGGCAACTTTATTATTATTTTTTATTTAAGTTTATTTAACTCAAAGCAATACTTTCCCATATAATTTTTTTTTTCTTTATCTACTTTCTATTGAATGGGTTAGTGGCGTAATAGATTCATTGTTTGATTATAAATCAGTTTAACACCTTGGTCACGGGTCTATTTAGAGAGTAGTATTGGTTTAAAATGATAGCCATCGATTTTAACTTAATTATCTAATGCTGCTTAAACTACTAAGCTAGCAAATTTAACTAATCCCTTTTTTTGGATAATTAATCACTTAAATTACTCTGTGATTCAAATTTTAATTTTGATGTCTGCAAAAGCTGCTTTCTCTGAAGAATCCCCAAATGAAATTAGTAACATGGAGATGATTGAATTTGATTTTGAAACAATCAAAGAAGCAACAAATGGGTTCTCAATCGAAAATAAGCTTGGACGAGGCGGATTTGGATCTGTCTACAAGGTATAAAAAGAAAAGCTTAATTATTTAAATGGCCTAAGTCATTTTTGAAAAGAAGATACTAAATATATTACAGCAAAGCAAGCAAGAAGCAAGTAAAAGCAGAATTAGAGTTCATGTGTACAAAAAGCTCTCCAATTTAGAGCAAAACTGGCCGAATCATAATTACAAAAAGATGAGTCTTTAGTGCACCAAGATGCCATCTGTATAAGAATGTTCTCCCAAAGAGTTGTGGATGACACATCCAAGTGAGAGCTATCAAAGAGACGCGCATTCCGTTCGCGCCAAATACACCAAAGAATTGAACCCAACATGTTACTTTGATTCCAGATATTGCCGTCTTAATCCAGATATAGTTATTCTATCGGAAATTTGCCTAAGTCATTATACATATTGTTAGGGAAATTTGCCTAAGTCATTATACATATTGTTACCTAATTAAAAATTAATTAAGTTTAAATATATAATGTTAGGGAGAGTTGTTTAATGGACAAAAGATAGCAGTGAAGAGGCTTTCAAGGGATTCAAATCAAGGGGATGTTGAATTAAAAAATGAAGTGCTTGTGGTGGCCAAGCTTCATCATAGGAACTTAGTTAGGCTGCTAGGGTTTTGTTGTGAGGGAAATGAAAGACTTCTCATCTTTGAGTTTCTACCAAATGCCAGCCTTGATCACTTCCTAAATGGTATACTATAATTTGATTTTGATATGCTCCTTTTTTGCATTCATTCTAATTAACACACGTGTGGTCGCCGTCGCAGATCTTTTCAAGCGAACCATTTTGAATTGGGAAAGCCGATTCAAAATTATAAACGGCATTGCTAGAGGATTACTATACCTTCATGAAGATTCTCGTATTCGAATAATTCATCGAGATCTCAAAGCTAGCAATATTTTGTTGGATGAAAAAATGTACCCTAAAATTGCAGATTTCGGCATAGCAAGATCATTTGAATTGGATGAGACTCGAGGTCAAACAAATAGAATTGTAGGAACTTTGTAAGTTTTTATTTTGCTAGCTACTCTTTCTTTATGCCAGGAATATTGAACTTCAATAATTTTTTTCCCTTTTATCTTTTATAGTGGATATATGGCTCCAGAATACACGCATATCATGGACAGTTCTCAATGAAATCAGATGTGTTTAGCTTTGGTGTATTAATTCTTGAGATTATAAGTGGTCAAAGAAACAATGACGTCCGTGGTGACAGAGAGAATACCGAAAATCTTTTAAGCTTTGTAAGTAATGTGTATATATATATACAAAAGAATGAACAACTTTTCATGGGTTCAATAATGGACGTAAGTTTTTGCAGGCATGGAAAAAGTTGAGGGAAGGGACACCTGAAAGTGTTATAGATCCAGTCCTTGATTTAGATTCGAGGGCGGAAATAATAAGGTGTATTCATATTGGATTACTGTGTGTTCAAGAAAGTGCAGCAAATCGACCAACAATGAGTTCGGTAATTTTAATGCTAAACAGCATATCTTTCGTCCTCCCTAAACCGTCTCGACCGGGCTTCTTTCTACAGAGCAACAACGACATGTCGTCGAATGATCAAAATCATTATCGCCCAGCTGCTCCTCTTGAAGCTTCGCAAAATGTAGCTTCAATTTCTGAACTTTATCCTCGCTAGCACTCTAGTTTTAAACTTTTATTTCCTCTTGAAAAATAAATTTCAAAACATCAGCAATTTGAAGGATGATTTATTTTGGTGTAAAATAAAATCACAATGCTTTGATTTATTGTTTTCATCATTGTAGTTCTAGTTTCTTATACTTTAATTTTGTTATTGTATTCAATAAAAAAAAAGGTGTTTGGCTAAAATACAATTTTGGTTCTGGTCGTTTAGGACTTTCCATTTTAGTTTCTGCATTTAATCTTTGGTTCATTTTATAAATCTCATCAGTTTAAAGTTTATGTTTATCTTACTAGACAAAACTATAATAATAATTAACAAGAAAAGAATGTGGGACACTAAAAATGAAACAAGATCAAAAGTACAAACAAAAATATTTCCTTTTTCTTGAAAGAAAAACTTTCATCCTCACTGTGCTTAAGACATATATAGATTACATAATTATTTTTTGGTAAACAAAATGATATAAAATAGAAAAAGAAAAAGAAGTTAGAAAAATACTCGTCTTCTTATAACTAGGAAGGTAAGTCCTCCTTAATGGAGTATGTGACACATTTGATGCCACAATTTTTTTTATTTCTTTTTAAAAATGTTGTTGGCATTGCCTCGTTAGTTATAAAGAGGCAAATATTCCTCAAAAAGTTATTAACCAAAGCCAACTTGCCAAACATATCAATTACCTATATATTGACCAAAGTCAACTATGTATTTGCACTTTATGGAAAAGTTTGTTTGTTAATTTTAAAAATGATTTAGAATGAGTAATAAGTACCTTAAAAAATCACATTCAAACGAGTTAGTGTAATTATTAAAAAAAATTCTTCATTTCTAATAATTCATTTCTTAGTACTTAAAATAACTCATCATTTCAAACTCGAAAAAAAAAAATCCTCATTTCCAACCACTCAAAATAACTCATTTTAATTTTTTTTTTGAAAATTTAAGCCATTCATTTTTAACTACTTAAAATAACCATTCATTTCAAATCCATATCCAAACAACTATTCTCTAACCTTTCAACAAAAAAAAATTTACTACAGCTTCTCCACAAAAATCTACATTCAAATGAATTATTATAAAACCTCTATTTTTTAATTACTCAAAATAACTTCTGAGACCAACATTTCATCAAAAAGCTCATAAAAAACACCATGAATAAAAAAAAAAAAGGATATGTATATTGTATTTATAATTTCAATAGCATGAGCAAGTTAGAGCCCGTTTGCTAACGTTCTTGATTCCTATTTCTTGTTCATGTTTCTTATTTTTTAGAAACAGGTTTGTTTGATAATTGTTCCCGTTTCTTGTTTCTTAAATAAAAGAGAAACGTTTCTCCAAAAAGGTGAAAATGTGAGAAACTACCAAAAGTAGTTTTTTTGGGTCCGTTACTTTTTTTAAGCATGACGTAGTGTTTAATATATATAAAGTAGTGCACCATTGTAACATCAAATGTGTTTTGCCTAGTAGTGATGTAACAAGTTATTTTACTATAGACCAAGGTTCAAATCTCACTTGATGATCTTTTTTTTTTTTTGATAAAATTTCTTTTAATTTTCAATTTCTTACATTTAATCTTATTTTAATTTTAATATATAATAATGACTAAACAATATATAATTGAATTAGTTTTGAGTCAACATTATTTTAGATGAATGTTTTTTTTTTAAAATCTTAGAAGAATGTTTTTAAAAGATAATATTGCATGTTATATATTCCATTAGTTTTGAGTAAAATTTATATATATTAGATCATGTATATTTTTTATAATTAATTATATTTGTTTAATGCATAAGGTACATTATTAGTTAAAAAGTTACTATTTTTTTTTTCTATTACTCTTTTTTTTCTCCATCTATATACATTTAATATTGCTTTCATATTTTAAATTAATAGCACAATTTTCAGAATAATATAATCGTTATATATTTGAGTGAACATCAAACTATATAAATAATTAAGTAAATATAACATATATTTTTTTATACAAAATGTTTATTTATATTAAACCATACACATTTTTTAAAACCATTTTAATGAATTTTTAATTCATATTATATATTTTTATACTACATTATCTTTTTTTAAAAAATTATAATTAAAAAAACTTTTTTAAAAATATAAAAATTTGTAAAATAAAAAAAATAAAAAACGAAAAACAAGAAACGAGAAATTATTATCAAACAAGGTTTGTTCTGTTTCTTATTTTTTATAAGAAACAAGAAACAGAAACAGTTATCAAACACATTCTTGTTTCTTATGCTAAAAAAGTTAGAAACAAGAAACAAGAAACAAAAACTAAGAAACAAGAAACATGAATATTATCAAACGAGCCATTAGTGTCCGGAGTAAATATCTGCATTCCTCTACGTCTTGGGGTTGACTCTTAGGTTTGTTAGTTCATTTTTATAGATTAGGGTTTCAATTGTCTAAACACTCAACAGTTCAAAAATGGGCAATTCCACAGCTTCAAAAAAACTCTCTTTCCTCTGCTTTATTCTCACATTATCATTCTTCTTCGTTTCAGCCACCAATTTCCAACCAGAATTCACAACCCACTTATGCTCCAACACAGCCAACTACACCACCAACTCCAATTACAACAAAAATCTCCACACCCTACTTTCCTCCCTCCCCTCCAACATCAAAACAAATGAATGGTTTTACAATCTCACAGCCAGATACGAACCCGACAAGGTCAACGTCCTCACCCTTTGCCAGGGCGATCTGCCGGTCGAAAGTTGTCGAACCTGCATCGACGATGCCACCCGACAGATCGCACAGGATTGTCCGAACCAGAAAGAGGCGATCGGGTGGTACGACAACTGCATGATTCGTTACTCGAACAAGTCAATACCCGGCGCTGGGACTTGCTTCCGTCGATCATCAACGGCGCATACGCAGCCGACGCGGAGGGATTCTCTAGCGCATTGCGGACGTTGTTGGAGAGGCTTAAGACGGAGGCTGCAAGAGGGGATTCTACACTCAAATTTGCTGTTGGAGAAATTGCTGCGCCTAATTTAGACACCATTTATGGACTTGTCCAATGCATTCCCATTTTGTCGTATGTGGATTGTTACAACTGCATTGCTCAGGCTGCTTCAGATCTTCATACTCCAAGTGGGAATGTTGGAGCTAGAGTGTTTGTCACAAGCTGTAATTTGAGATATGAGACTTATCTTTTCTACGACCCTCCGCCGCCCCCGACTCTATCCTCGCTGTCACCGTCTACGACGCCAGGTACCATCCTTCATACCTCCACGAGTTCAATTTTTCACCAGTTAATTTCTATATCTTTATAATTCAAAGAAGTAATATATATGGAGAGAGAGGAGAGAGGAATAACGTAGTGTTTGAAACGTTCTAAACCCTAACCACTTGTTTGATATTCTTTATATAAACAAACCAACCATGTGTTCTGAAAGATAATCTTCCTTGAATACTAGATTTAATTTATTCAAGTTGAGTTTAAGTTATTAATATATAGACATGTATGATAATATCAACTCAATGGCTCATGTATAGTAAATAAATTTGAATATTAGAAAAGTTTAGGTCATATCTGCCCTAACTTAATTATTGATACCTACTTTGACACACATTTTATTATTATTTTGGTTAAATAATATTTTTTGGATTAAAAATATTCAATTTTAAAATTTAGCACGAATAGATCGCCCTCAGAAGTGTTTGGATGAGATTTTGAATGAAGAATTAGTTTCATAAGTTATTTTGAGTATTCAAAATTGGAAGTTGTAACAAAAAAATTATTTAGATATAGTTTTTTTTTTTTTTTGTAGAAGAATCAAAGTAAAAAATTTGTTGGAATGTAAATTTAAAATAAATAATTAAAAAAAGAATTATTAAAAATGAGTAATTAGTTTAATTTTTTTTCTTTCAGGAATTAGAGGACACGGCACTAGTATTATCATCATTATTGGGTCTGTTATTTCTACCGTTATTTTCGTTGGTGTCATTTACTTCATCTTAAAATTCAGAAACCGGAAATACAGAATACCATCAGGAGTCGAAAGTAAGCCCCACTTTATACATTATACTTGTCATTTCTGTGGCAACTTCAAAATTTCATAAATATTTTGTTTTCAATTTTCTTTTTGGGTATGTTATACATTTATGTTCTTTTGCCTTAGTTCTTATAATTTTAAAATTTTGAATTTAATTTATATGATTTGATAAAAGTAAAAAATAGCCATTGATCTATTGTATTTGTAATTATTAACCAATCAAAGATGTAGAAGTTAGTTATTTCTCTGTCAGTAATAATAGTGTGAGTTAAATAAGTAATTGTACAAAGAAATCACATTCCTTATACATGAATTACCTCTACCTACTTAATTTTTTCAGGGATTATGAATCATATAATCTATTTTTTAGATTTTATCAAATGGTATAAATTAAATTCTAGTATTTGAGATCATATACAATGAATTATAACTTTCTCTCAATCATAAAAATCAAATTCTAACTTTCTTTCTTTCTTAAAAACTAAATTTCAAAGGTACATTATTTTAAGGCTACATTCTTGCACATAAACTTTTGGCTTAACTATCTCTACTTTCTAAAATCTTGTACAAAATTTTAAAAGGTAAGAAAATAGGTAGTTTTTAAAAAATGGTTTTTCTTTTTTGTAAATTAATGTGTTTTAGTTAAGCCCTGTTTAATAACCATTTGATTTTTTATTCTTTGATTTTTGAAATTTAAACATGCAACAACTACCTTATCATATGTCTTTTGTTACTTGGATATCTACATCTTACTTATATTTGTAAGAACAAAACTAAAAATTGAAACACAAAAAAAATAGCTTCCAAAATTTTGTTTTTATTTTTGAAAGTTAGTTAACATCCACATACTTTCTTTAAGAAAAGAGGGATATATTGTTGTAGAGGTGGAACACACTGTGGAAAATTTGAGTAAAAATAGGTTTAAATTTCAAAAAAAAAAAAACAAAAGAGCAAATGGTTATCAAACGAGCTTATCAAATGGCAAGTTTGAATAATCACCTTCATTGGATGATTAATCACTCCAACTACTCTTGATTGAATTTTTTTGAATTTTAATCGACGGCAAAAACAGATTCCTCCCATGAAGCAACAGATGAAATTAGTAACATGGAGATGATTGAATTTGATTTTGAAACAATCAAAGAAGCAACAAATGGTTTCTCAAATGAAAATAAGCTTGGACGAGGTGGATTTGGAGCTGTCTACAAGGTATATATATATAAAAAAAACCTTAATTATTTAAATGGCCAAAGTCATTATACATATTAATTGTTAGCTAATTAAAAACTAATTAAGGTAAATATATAATGTTAGGGAGAGTTTTTAAATGGACAAAAGATAGCAGTGAAGAGGCTTTCAAGGGACTCAAATCAAGGAGATGTTGAATTAAAAAATGAAGTGCTTGTGGTGGCCAAGCTTCATCATAGGAACTTAGTTAGGCTGCTAGGGTTTTGTTGTGAGGGAAATGAAAGACTTCTCATCTTTGAGTTTCTACCAAATGCCAGCCTTGATCACTTCCTAAATGGTATAATATAATTTGATTTTGATTTGCTCCTTTTCTGCATTCATTGTAATTAACACATGTGCGGTCGACATCGCAGATCTTGTCAAGCGAACCATTTTGAATTGGGAAAGCCGATACAAAATTATAAGTGGCATTGCTAAAGGACTATTATACCTCCATGAAGATTCACGTATTCGTATAATTCATCGAGATCTCAAAGCAAGTAATATTTTGCTGGATGAAAAAATGAATCCTAAAATTGCAGATTTCGGCATAGCAAGATCATTTGAATTGGATGAGACTCGTGGTCAAACGAATAGAATTGTGGGAACTTAGTGAGTCCTGGTTTGTTTTCTAATCATACTTTATGTCTATAATATTAAATTTAAGTAACTTTTTCTTCGTTTATATTTATAGTGGATACATGGCTCCAGAGTATGTGTACCATGGACAATTCTCAGTCAAATCAGACGTATTTAGTTTTGGTGTATTAATTCTTGAAATTATAAGCGGCCAAAAAAACAATAATTTCCATGATAGAGAGGATACCGAAGATCTTTTAAGCTTTGTAAGTAGATATAACCTCAAGACAGGTTTTCTTTTTTGGTAGCATTTGGTGAATTATAATGAAAAGAATAATGGAAGTACATGTTTTGCAGGCATGGAAAAAATGGAGGGAAGGAACACCTGAAAATATTATAGATAGGATCCTTAGTTCAGGTTCGAGGCCGGAAATAATAAGATGTATTCATATCGGATTATTGTGTGTTCAAGAAAATGCAGCAGATCGACCAGCGATGGCTTCAGTAGTTGTAATGCTAAATAGCTTATCTCTCACACTTTCCGTGCCATCTCGACCCGGCTTCTTTCTGCAGAGCAACGACATGTCGTTAAACGAAAATCATTATTCCCCAACTGCTCCTCTTCAGCTTCCATTTCTGAATTTTTTCCTCGCTAGCAGCTCTCATTATATTCTCAAGGTTTGAAAGGATATTCTTGTTATGTATAACTTGATCAAATATGGTATAAAAAATATCTGATTTGAATGCTTTAATTTGAAAGCAAAAGCAAGACTTTATTTTTCTGATATGTGTGTTAATATATTGTTGTTTAGATGAATTATTTTCCAAATGCCATGTGGGCTCTAATTTGTTTTTTAATAGTTTGGGCTAGCATATGGTATTTTTTAATCTGATAATCAATATATGGTATAAAAATTTCCTCAGATATACATGTACCTTATGATTTAAAATTATCAACAGCTGGGCCAAAGAAATGGCGTTTCATATGCCTTGAATTGAACTATGATGCCCCGCGATCAAATAATTGATAGTTGGGTTTTTATGTATATGAGTCACCTTTCGTGATAAGGTTGTATAAATTTGCTTAGAATTTTAGTCGACATTTTGTATTTTTTATTTACAAGTTTAATAAAATCTATTTATACTCTATGAGTGGACATAACTAACACATTATTAGTGAACGACATTTTGTTGTAATTTACGGAATGAATGAAAAATAATAAAAAATGGAGATGAGAAGACTGAGAAATAAGGCTGTTTTTGTGGATATTCTAGAATCATACACGTGATCTTAAAAGTTATACTATTTTGTTGGATGCCTAAATGTATCAAAAGATTAAGTGAGCACAAACCCTTTAATTATAAATAATGGACACAAACCTTTTGTCCTTTGATATTCAATTTTTCAAAAAAAAAAAAAAGCACTTTACTTGACTGTCTTAATTTTATTTCATTTAATTATAATATTACATTTAGAAAATTATGAATGGGATTAATTTTAGGGAAAATATATGTTCACCTAAGTACCAAATTTAGGTAAGAAACTTTTATCAATTACAACTTATTATTTTAGGGAAATGAATAAGTTTATGACTAGAATTTCAATATAAAATCTAGAGTCTCACTTATGATAAGAAATTATTTAAATACTAATGAAATGGACATTTAAATAAATGAAAATATAAATATATATATATTTTTAGTACAAAGTGAGGGAGGGGAACAACATCAAATAATTTGAGAGTCAAATACCGATTTCCAGACTCGAACTCGTGATCATAGAATTGAAATGACTTAATACTAAATAAGATAACCAACTGCGCTACTGACTCTCGGTAAATAAAAATAATTTTTTATCAACTAAGAAACCAAGAGTTTATTTGAGTTATATGGTTGGAAATTTCGGAGGCGGCACAATAGACCGTATTAATATTTTATATGGTTAATGGTCAAAAAAGTGAGGCGTCGGAAAGGACTCGGACAAAATTCACCCACGTGATCATGTTGACGCGCCAGAGAATCCATTCAACTTTCTCACACA
Organism: Sicyos edulis; assembly: GCA_036507275.1. Lineage (NCBI taxonomy): Eukaryota > Viridiplantae > Streptophyta > Magnoliopsida > Cucurbitales > Cucurbitaceae > Sicyos > Sicyos edulis. Next base: position 2,210,461 of record CM071855.1, on the reverse strand, counting down.
TTCTATGATTAATTTATTCAACCTCCCTTTTCTTTTCTATATATATATATATTGATATTTATGATTGTGTGTTTTTATACACCTCCACTAATGTCATATTATCAGATTTTATAAAGTTTAGACGTCAAAAAGGTATCTGGTTTTGTGTTAATTAAAAAAAAGGTACAATCTTCAAATTTACTTATAAAAATTAGCATAATCTCCAATCTTCAAAGATGAGATCAAACTTATAATATTAATTTTAACGATCTTTTAGAACAAATGAGATGAGAGGTTGATCAAAACTTAAAAAACTATGTAAAAAAATGCAAAAAAGAATTGTAAATGAATATGAAAATAAAATAACCATAGGTGTCCTCCTTCTATTGAAATGAACAGAGTTGTTGAACACATGGAAGCCACCAAAATAGATTTTTCATGTGTAAAGACACACTTGGAGCATTTAAGAAAAAAGTTTTAAAAAAAAACCCACAGATCCACATAATAACTAAAAAAAGAGAAAAACTTGCCTATACACATGAATATATAGGTAGATCCAACTTATTAATTATGTGTCACCATTGTGAACCACACAAATCATTACTTTTTTAACTTTTAGTTTATATACATAAAAAATGTATGGTTCAAAATGGTGACAGATGATTAATAAGTTGGGTCTACGGATGTGTAGGCAAGTTTTTCTAATAAAAAAATCAACCTGAAGTTCACATTCCCTGTTTATAGCCATCACCGTACTATCAACACAATCACCTCCCTCGAACTTTCCTTCTCAACCTCATCCCACCAAACAATTTCCATTTTTTTTTGTTTGTTTCAAATTCATACAGACTTGGAGTTTTTTTTTTTCTTTCTCAATTCTTTTCATTTTACTTTTGATGAGGTTTTTTTTTTCAAACCTTCGCCTACTCTGTTGTGGAATCTCAAACTTGAAATCATCTCTTGATTTGGAAATCTTCCTCTCCAAGCTGAAACTTGAAGTTTCTTCCATGCCTGACAAGCTTGTCAGATCTACGAATGGTTAGATCTTATAACAAACAAGATTGAAAACAGAGCGAACCCTAAACCTAGGCAATTTGGATGTCAATAAATGTAATTTTTAAAATAGAATTATATTCAGGAAAAAGAAACTTGAGATACGAACTTGAATTGAAAGAGAAATCAAAGAAATGGGTGAAGAAATGAAGCGGAAACCAGAGAGACCGAGGATGAGAGAGAAGTGAGAGAAGCATTAAGAAATCCGAGAGAAAATGCAAAAAGTGAAGTGACGTATACTCATTACTGTTCATACCCGAGTTGCATTTTAACTTAAGACGGATTATGGTAAACCTTCCACCAAACAAGTATTAAGGGATTAAGTACACTTCTCCACCAAACATGCCCTAAATCATATATAGGAGTTGGAATCAAATTATATGTGTTTTTTATGTGTAATAATAATAAATAAAAAAACCAAAACATTTCATGAATAACAATTTAAAAGAAATTTAAAAATTTGGACACAGAGACGAAAAAATCATACATTAGATGAATTTAATAAAAATTCAATTGATATAACATATAGTTTTTTTTTTGAAAAAGAATTGGAATGATGAGTTAGGAGTTGGTGCTACTCAACTTTACTCAGCATTAAACAAAACTCCTCCAAAAGCAGTTTTAAGCCCGCCGTATGGGCAAGTTGACACAAAAGTTGGCGGCCTTGGAAAGTCAAAAGACATCGCTAATGCTTATCCTTTTTCTCAATTGAAAAACCATTCATTTACAATAACACACCAATGTGCCTATTTTGGGTTCATTCTATCAAAATACACATTTCTCTCCAAAAAAATGAAAATGGGAACTTCAAAAAACCTTCTCTTCCTTTCCTTCCTTCTCATATCCACAGTCTCAAGTTCCACCACCTTTTCCGAAATGGCGGTCGAAACGCATTCATGCTCGAACACGGGCGGCAACTACACCAAAACCAGCCTTTACGATCAAAATCTCCAAGCCCTCCTTTCCTCCATCGCGTCCGACACCCGAATCGATTACGGCTTCTACAACTTCTCATCCGGAGGACAACAACCCGACAACGTCAACGCCATCGCCCTTTGCTTGGGCGACCTCACGGTCGAACAATGCAGGTCCTGTGTGGCTAATGCGACGCAGAGGATCGTGGAGGATTGCCCCAATCAAAAGGAGGCAATTGGGTGGTACACTAACTGTATGGTTCGATACTCGAACCGATCGATTTTCAGGGTTCGGAACGACCGAGTGCTCGAGCCGGTGTTTGTCTCGGGCAGGAACGCGTCGGACGTGGAAGGGCACAATCAAGCGCTTGGGACTTTGTTGCAACGGTTAAGAAATGAGGCCGCGGGTGGTGATTGGAGGCGTAAATTTGCGATGGGTGAAATTGGTGGGCCTAATTTGGGTACCATACTTGGGCTGCTTCAGTGTACGCCTGATTTGACGTTGGGGGATTGTAATAACTGTTTATTGAGCGCCGCTTCTCGGGTTCCTAATGGAAGTACTGGAACTAGGATTTTCTTGACTAGCTGTTATTTGAGATATGAGACCAACGATTTCTTTAAGAACCATTTTTCGCCGCCGCCGCCCCCGTCGCCGCCCTCGGCTGGTACTGTCCAAATTCTGTTTTCCCTAATTCTTAAATTTAACATTTAATTCAATTTTAGGCTTTGAATTTTGAATTTTGAGTTTTGTTCCGATTTAATTTCTAAGGTCTGCTTTGATAATCATTTCATTTTTTTTTTAAAAAAATGTTTGATAATTATTTTTTGTTTTCAAACATCACATCACATTTTATTTTAATTTTTTTAGTTTTTACTATTTATTCTTGATTTTTTCATACTTTTTATAAACCAAAATAAAAACATGTTTCTAAAAATTATTTATTTATTTTTGTTTTAGTTTTTAGAATTTCTTTAATATTTAAAAAAAATTAAAATTGATTATCAAACATACTTGTTTTCAAAAAATTAAAAAAAAAAACAAAAAAAAAATGGTTATCAAGTGGAGTCTAAATTTTTCATAGTCTAATTTTAACTTCCAAATTTCATAAAAAAAAAACTTAAAATTGACCCTTGAAATAATTTTAAAATTGATTAACCGAAATTAATACAATTATATTAATAATTTTAAGAGAAATTTTTTTTTTGTCTTTAGTTTACTCTAGTTTTAATTTGGTTTAAGAAATAAGGACTAAAAGTGATATTATTGAAATGTTAGTTAAAAATATTCAATTTTAAAAACATATCGATCAAATTGAAATTGGATTCGAAATTTTAGAACTAAAAATATAATTTTTCCTAATTTTAATAGGATGAAGATAAAATGTTATCATATTTCTAAAATTGATAGAGGAGGATGATACGTTTTTAAAAAAGAAAAATAAGTTTTTTTTTTCCTATGAAATTTTTTTTTTGTTGAAAATTTTAGGGACAAAAGGACATGAACCAAAATGGAAATATCTCTGAGACTAAATAGTATTTTTAAAATCAAGAATCATTTCATTCATCATTCTCCTTAAATTTTGTAGAAGGGTTTGTAGAAACAGGTTAGATAAATGCTAACATAGCCTCTGATCTTTCTTTTTTGTAGACAATTCTAATAGAACTATCATCATCATTGTGGTGTCCATTGTTTCATTCATCATTCTCATTATCATTAGCATTTTCATCATTTTGAGATTGAGGGGGAGAAAGAACAACAAACCAACAGACAAATTTGAAGGTGAGTGGTTTATAATTAATTAGTCTCTGTTTTTTAGATAACAAAGTTTTGCTTTGATTTTGTAACATGAATTGAGGTTTGTGTCCTAATCTATTCTCAGGTGTTGTTATTGGGGACAATTCTGATGAAATTAGCAGTGTGGAGACAATTCAATTTGATTTTGAAACCATTAAAGTTGCAACAAATGACTTCTCAAGTGAAAACAAGCTTGGTCAAGGTGGATTTGGAGCTGTTTATAAGGTACGAAATTAGGCTAACCAATCCTAGATCAGATCTTAAAACTTTATACTCGTTTGGGTATAATGAGATTTAATACTATATCAGCGTACACGATTTCATCTCAAAATCAATTAGGGTGTGTTTGGAGCACCGGTTTGGTTATAATAGACGAAATGTTATGATAAACCGAGGTTATGATAAATGGTGGATTATTATAAATGGTGTTTGAGAGACAAGTTATTATAACAGGGATTATGATAAACGGTGTTTGAGGGGCTGCTTATATAACAAAAAGTAATATATGTAAGGTGTAGATAAACGGGCACGTAAGTTTAGAAAAGTCTCACCTTATACTTTGTCGATGTAATTTTCAACATTCTAACTAAAAATGGATGTTTATAATTACAGGGTAAACTAGCCAATGGACAATGTATAGCTGTTAAGAGGCTTGCAATTAATTCACAACAAGGAGATGGTGAATTTAAAAATGAAGTCCTTTTGGTAGTCAAGCTTCAGCATAGAAACTTGGTGAGACTGTTTGGGTTTTGCTTGCAAAAAAATGAAAGACTTCTCATTTATGAGTTTGTACCAAATGCTAGCCTTGACCAATTCATATTTGGTATATATATACTCATTCTCTGCCTTCTTCTTTTTTTTTCATACTTTCACATTATACATCATACTAGAAAATGTATCCTTTCATGCAATTGACAAAACTCTGATGATCTAGATTCCGAAAAGCGAGCCTTATTAGATTGGGAAAAACGATTCAAGATTATTAATGGGGTTGCACGAGGAATTCTTTATCTTCATGAAGATTCTCGCCTTCGAATTGTACATCGTGATTTAAAAGCTAGTAATATTTTGTTGGACGAGGAAATGAATCCAAAGATTGCTGATTTTGGCATGGCAAGATTGTTTGAAGTAGACGATCAGACTCAAGGGAATACAAGCAGAATCGTGGGAACTTAGTAAGTAGAAGACAAATTATATGTTATTTTTCTTTAATAAATTTAAACAATTTTTTTTATTCTCTTTTCCTTGTTTATGCAGTGGTTATATGGCTCCAGAATATTTAATGCATGGTCAATTTTCAGTAAAATCAGATGTGTTTAGCTTTGGAGTTTTGGTTCTTGAAATCGTGAGTGGCAAGAAAAACAGTTGTTTTCGCAATGGAGAAAAAGTAGAAGATCTCTCAAGTTTTGTAAGTATATAGCTAACTTCTTCAAATGCTCCTACATAGTATCATTAAATTTGTATTATTCTACCTTAACCATATTGAAGCTTTATCAAATTTCTCTTAGATGTTAATTCATATAATCTTACTTTTTCTTTCTAATTTTGATTGTTTTTAGGCTTGGAAAAATTGGAAGGCCGGGAGTACTAAAAATGTCATAGATTCAACACTTGGCATTAGTTCAAATGTGGAAATGTTGAAATGTGTTCATATTGGATTATTGTGTGTTCAAGAAAACACAATTGATCGTCCAACGATGGCTTCGGTGGTTCTAATGCTTAGTAGCTTATCTGTCACTCTTCCTGTACCATCAGAACCAGGATTCTTCATGCATAGTAACATTGAAGATGAGGCTACTCATTCCGAAAGTATACCCCTCAAATCTTTATCCAATGGAACTTCCAATAGTGAGCTTCATCCTCGTTAGATCTTCGGGATCAATCTTACATTGTCATATATTCATATTTATGTCGGTTAAGTTTGTTTTCTTGTTAATTCGACTCGTGAGTTTAATATGTTATTCTCAATTTTGTTGTAAGATTTTTTAGTTTAATAATCATTAGAGTAGAAGATTTGAACTTACATTGTCATATATTCATATTTATGTCGGTTAAGTTTGTTTTCTTGTTAATTCGACTCGTGAGTTTGATATGTTATTCTCAATTTTATTTTTTTTTAGTAGAAACCATATCATCAGCTCTTGATGAGCTCAACTCTATGTATTTATTGTTCTTGGAGCATTCAGAGAATTGTGTTTCTATATATATTGTTTAATTTGGCCAAATTTGAACTTTCATGAAAATAAACGTTTAGAAATTAGTATCTTCTCTATAACAGAATGTATAGAGAATTGCAAAATTTGAATTTTCACGAAAATAACCATTTAATTCTTAAATTTATATGTGATCAGTTATTCTCTTAATGATAATTTAAGGGGTTTTTTTTATAAAGATAATTTAAGGTTTTATAAGAATGAAAGTCTAACATATGAATCTCCATTCCACTTGAGGAAAATTCAGAAGAAAAAAAATATTTGTATAAAGATATTCTGATAATAATTTAATACTAAATAAAATATGATAACAACATATGGTATTTAATATTAAAAAAAAACATATGGTATTCAATAGAAAAATTAGGTTTTTAACAAAAAAATTGGGTTTTTTTTAGTTATACAACAATTAAGGATAAAAAAATCAACTCCATGACATTTTGGTTATATTATTATCTGAAGTTTTAAAAAAACAAAGGTATTATACTAAAAAAAAACAGAGGTATTGAAAAATCGAAAATAGTGTTCATTCTGAGAAAAATTTGTCAATAATATTTTACAATAAATATTCAAATTAATATAAATCGAAAAAGATCAGGTTGTATTATAAATTTAATACTTCACTATTCAACCAGAAATTTAATTTGGTCTAGAAGCTTCAGTTTGGTCCTTTTCATATATTCATAATACTCATAAATTATTTATATTGTTTTTACATTAAAAATGTTTCACTTTTTTCTTCTTTTTTAAAAAATGTTTCACTTTGTTAACATTAAAAATGGAGGATTTTGCATGTATAACAAAAAAGGCAAAATATTTTTATCTATAGCACAAAATTTAAAATAATTTCATTTGTAGTAGAAAATCCAAATTGACTTCTATCACTTGTTGAGTTCTATTAGTGATAGAATTTAATCAATGATAGACTCATTCTATCACTCCTTAAGTTTTCTATCAGTGATAGAAATCTAAATTGAGTTCTATCACTAAGTGAGTGATAGACTATCACTAGGTGAGTGATAGAAATAAATATGCAATAGATGAATTATTTTAAAAATTATGCTACAAATATAATACAAGAGGTAAAATGTACTGCTGATGGTAAATTCTTAAAAATTCTATACGGATAATATTCAAACTAAACCAACTTGCTTTCAAAAAAAAAAAAAAAAAACTAAACCAACTAATTAAAAAATTTATAATTTAAATTGGCACAACTGATTAATATTTATTTCTGTAATGGACAGGTGGTGGATGATTCCGTGTAGTATAACATTTATTAATTTTAATTTTTTTAAAAAAACATATATTTTTCTTCTCCGCAATTTGCGACTTCTGCTAACCAAGTTGACGGGCCCTACTAAAAAAAGTTGACGCAAGCCCTCACACATTATATACAAATTAATATCCTTTCAACTTTATCCTTTTTAATTTTTTAAAAAAAAAACTATTTTCATTCTAATTAATATTTATCTATTTTCATTCTAATTAATATTTATCAAAATACAAAACAATAATTCAAGGAGTTTTTGCAGGTATATTATAAAATGGATATTTTATGAATACCACAATAATGAAAATATTTGCATATATAAAAAAAAATGTAAGCTGATAGATTTTCATATCAATAGAGACCGATAGAATCAATTAGTATGAATAAGAGCTGATAGAATTAATTATTAATAAAATTGATAGACTTCTTTTATTAGAAAACGATTTATTCTATCAAAGTTTCGATGAAAAAGGTAAATATAGATTTTTTAAAAAAAATAAACAAAACTTATTATAAATAAATTATTTTTAAAAGGTTGCTATAATTATAAATTGAAATAAAAAAAACTTAGTTATAAAGTGCAAATTTTCATAATTGAGTAATATTATTCTACGGTGTATAAATAAAAAAAAATTATGAGATAATTTTTTGCATTTAATCCTGCTAGAACAAAAAAGAAAAGTTATCAAAACCTTGTGAGGAGAAAAGTATGCCATTGATATACCAACACATTACCAATAAAAAAAATGCAATTGTAATTAAAGTTTATCTTTTTTTTTACAGTAAAATTTATCAATAAACTATGCACGCTTTAATAATGATCATATTAATATCTATGCACTTCATTTACAATAATAGTCTATTGGCTAGGCTAGGCTTTAATAATGCATCACATTAATATGATTAAACAAGAACCAAATAAATAAAAGGGATAATAATGCAGCCAAAATACAAACAAAGAAAACATAACGTAAATAAACTAAACCAACTAAAAACATCTAACAAAAAAAGTACTGAACCGAGGGTCAGTGGCGCAATTGGTTATCTTGTCTGGTGTTAATCCATTTCAACTCCACGGTCACGAGTTCTAAAAACTTAAAGGGGATTTAAAAGCAAGAGTGAACAAGTTATTATTGTAAATTAATTATAATAACGGATGTTTATGGCGTGTTTTTCTTTTTGAGGAAGTTTGTGGTGGTGTTTACTTTATTATAACATGAATTATTATTATAGGATTGTACGATTATACATATGAAAATAAGAAGTTTTAAATATATTTATTGATTATTATAACTCAAACTTAAATCTACGCTTTTAAACGTAGGTCAAATGTCACTTTTAAATTCTAGAAAATCTATTAATTCTAAACCAGATAATTAATTGTGCCACCGATCCATTCAATATAAATAATTGGTTTTTAATCATTTAATATTTCTTATATATTGACAAATAGTTTTAGCATTTAGTATTTTAATATTTATTTTCGCTCATAGAATTTAGTATTTTTCTTATATGGATCCCATTTGGACACAACTACTTTATTTTTTAAAGTTAAGAATTGGTCTTCTCCACGTGCCAGTGCATTTGCGGACTAAAATGTTCTTTTTAAAAAAAAAAATCTATAATAATAGGTGATTCAAATGAATGAGTTCTTGATCCTGTCAAAAAAAAAAAGTTAATGAGTTCTTGATTATTAAATATAATTTTGTTAATGATTTCAAAAAAATAAGTTATTGTTCTAGTTGACTTAAGTTTTTTTTTATAGATTTAACAGGTGGGAATAATGGCACTGCTATTTAGTTTTATTTTTTTAAAAAAATTAAAATTTGTTTCATTCCATTTGAATCTTAATCAAATTTTAAAAAAGATGGAAGTTATTTTTATAATTTTCATTTCGATTTGATTTTTAAAAATATAGATAAAATGTACGAATAAAAGAACAAAATGATTTCAAATGGAAGTTTTTGTATTTTTTGTTAAAATTTATTTATTCAGTAATGCCAAAACCTGCCTCATTACATAGTTTCTGGAAGAAATAGTCTTTTTTTTTCTTCTTGCTGCTCACCAAATATAAACACACTTTTTTTTTTCAATTTTTCTAGACAAAGAAAAGTAGTTGTTTTACTTTCAAAATTCAAAGCAATTGACTCCACCACACCAAATCATATGATATTATTAGTTTCATATTTTATATCCACATTTATATGAAACTAGAGAAGTTTAACATTTTTACATACACAGAAAATGAAGATGAGCAGTTCTTGTTTGAGAGCCATTTTCTACATCTCCTTCCTCATTGCACAATTGTTGCTCATCACCACAACTTCTCAGCCTGACTTTTTTCTCAATGCATGTTCAGACAAAGGCAACTACACAACCAACAGCCCTTTCAAGAAAAATCTCGACACCGTCCTCCTCGAGCTCACCTCCAGCTCCGACACCGACACCCGGCTCGACTACGGTTTCTACAACGCCACCGCGGGGGAAGATCCCGACCGAGCCAACGCCAAGGCCCTTTGTCGAAAAGGTGTTCCCTTGGAGCAGTGCAAAACCTGCGTCAATAACTCCGTCCGTAGAATTACACAAAACTGTCCAAACCAAAAGGAAGCCGCGGGATGGTATCATGATTGTCAAATCTTGTACTCCAACAACTCTGTTCATGGTGAGATAGATATCATGAACGCGAGGCAAATTGCTTACAACCGCAATCAAGCCCCGGATACGAACCGTTTCAATGAGGAACGGAGAGATTTGTTGGATCGACTACGAGAGGAGGCTGCGTCGGGGACTTCGATACGTAAGTCTGCGGGCGGAGATGTGAAGCTTTCGAGTCCGAATTCGTATACCATATATGGCCTTGTTGATTGTTTTCCTGACATGTCTTATTTTAATTGTGATGTGTGCCTTAGTCGGCTTCAAAGTAGTCTTCCTAATGGCAGCATAGGCGCCAGATTAATTGTGACGAGTTGCCAAATCAACTATGAAATTCACCCTCTCTATGCCTCACTTCTCCCTCCGCCTTCGTCGCCTCCGCCGTCAGCTCCTAATGACCCAATTTCATCTTCGCCATCGTCCCAAGGTAATACGTTTAGGGGTGTTGGGATAAAGAGAATGGAAATGATTCATGCGGAATCATTCTCTTCCCCATCAAAAATTAATCATCTGATGATAACAGACTACCTTTTATTCTTTCTCATCATAACTATTTTGTATTCTTCTCACTTTCACCATATTCACTATTTTATTCTCCTCGTAATTCTTCTCTTCACCTTAAACATAATTAATAGTTCTATCCATAACCGTTCTCTTCATCCCAAATATAGAATTCTCGACCATAATCATCCTATTTCATATTCTTATTCTAATTCTCTTCCTCTCTATAATCATTCTTATTCTTTTTGTCCTAAACACTCCTTGATCGTTGACCAAATGGTCATTGAACTTGAATCAATATCTTCATATTGTTTACAGTTGACCAAAGCATCATTGTTTTGTCCCTTTCTTTTTTGCAGGAAATGATGGCAATATTTCTAGAACTGTTATAATTGTTGTGGTGTCCATCGGTTCAGTCATCATTCTCATCGTTGGCGTTTGCATCATTTTCAGATTAAGGAAGCGGAAGCACAAAAGATCATTACCAAAACTTGAAAGTGAGTGCTTTATGCTTCTTCTGTTTTGTTTTTTATCAATAATTTTTTCAGTTAATTTATAAAAATAAACACAAATCAAAAAGAAAAGAAAGAAGCTTGAAACTACCCATTTAAGAAAAAATACATCAATTTTTTATTTTGTATACCTTCCGACTAGTTTGCCATTGTTATGGAACATATCGACTTACCTTATGACATTTAGATATTAAAGAAATTTATAGGAAATTAATTTTTAATAAGAAAATTTACACTGTATAGCAACGTTTTTACCCCAATTTATAATCACAACACATTTATAAAAATAATTTGTTTATGGCAAATTCTGCTTTTTTTTATCGAAAACTTTGATAGAATCTATCATTCTCTAGTGATGGAAGTCTATTAATTTACTTTATTTATTAATAATTTATTCTATCAACCTCTGTTGATAGAATCTAGTAATATGAAAGTCTATCTATTTACATTTTTTGCTATTCATGGAATATTTTAACCTTTTATAATATACATGCAAAAGTCCATTTTGATAAATGTCCATCATGAATTAAACTCGTTATGTTTGACCCATTAGACTAGATAACTTCAGCCATTTGAAGAAGATTTCAAAAGCCCATCAAATCAGCTTAAGAACCATCCATTTGGTCAAAATGAGAAATGGATAATAGCTAGAAAAACAAAAATTCAAGAACAATACAAGAAAGAGAACACAAACTTTCAAATGATTTTGATGATTTTGATTTTCATGTCCTAATCTACTTTTAGGTGTTGCTATTGGAGATGCCACTGATGAAATTAGCAGTGTAGAGACAAATCAATTTGATTTTGATACCATTAGAGTTGCGACAAGTGACTTCTCAAATGAAAACAAGCTGGGACAGGGTGGATTTGGAGCTGTTTACAAGGTATCAAATGAATTAAATTTGTTATGAAACGGCAATCAACAATCAATAACGAAGATAAAGAAATCGTAAAAGAGGAGAAAAACAGAAATCACACACAAGGATTTACGTGGTTCACTAACGTTGTGTTGGCTAGTCCACGGGCAGAGAGGGAGAACGAGTTTTATTCAGAGAGGCGAATTACAGAGAAATGTCATGAAAACGGCTAGGATTTTAATTCAAGCTTATATGTGCGCTCTAATTAAAACCTAATTACATAATGCTAATTTACGTGGGGCATTAGTGCGTTCTAGGCATAATGCAACAAAGTTAAAGAAAATGAATCAATGGGAGCGTAAAGTTATATTCTTACTAAAAAAATTACATTTATATTTGCAGGGAAAATTACCAAATGGACAACAAATTGCAGTGAAGAGACTTTCTAACAATTCACAACAAGGAGATCTTGAGTTCAAAAATGAAGTCCTTTTAGTAGTCAAGCTTCAACATAGAAACTTAGTTAGATTATTGGGTTTCTGTTTACAAGGAAGTGAAAGACTTCTAATATATGAGTTTGTACCAAATAGCAGCCTTGACCACTTCATATTTGGTATAACCTTTCTTCTTTCTTTGGTCTCCACAAATTTGAAAATGCATTGATGAAATTATTGACATATATGGATTACCATGTAGATTTTGGAAAGCGCACACTATTAGATTGGGAAATTCGATACAAAATCATAAATGGCATTGCACGGGGACTTCTTTACCTCCATGAGGATTCTCGCCTTCGAATCATACATCGTGATCTCAAAGCTAGTAATATTTTGTTAGATGCTGAAATGAATTCAAAGATTGCAGACTTTGGTATGGCAAGATTGTTCGAAGTAGATGAAACACAAGGCAACACGAGTAGAATTGTGGGAACTTAGTAAGTATACATACGTGTGTTTTCCTTCTCAATGTATAGTTTTGAGTAATCTATTGTCATCATTTTTGCATTTGGTATATACTTTTTTTGTATGTTGAATAATATATTGTATTGTTTTTGCAGTGGTTATATGGCTCCCGAGTATTTATTACATGGACAATTTTCGGTGAAATCAGATGTCTTTAGCTTTGGTGTTTTAGTTCTTGAAATTGTGAGTGGCCAAAAAAACAATTGTTTTCGCAATGGAGAAAATGTTGAAGATCTCTCGAGTTTTGTAAGTATATGATTAACTTCCTAAAGTCTTGTTATAGCAATACTTTCCCCCTAATATTAATATCATACTTTTTGTAGGCATGGAAAAATTGGAAGGCGGGAACAACTTCAAATGTCATAGATTCAACACTTAGTACCGGTTCAAGGATTGAAATGATAAGATGCATTAACATTGGACTATTGTGTGTTCAAGAAAATATAGCAAATCGACCCACAATGGCTTCCGTAGTTTTGATGCTAAGTAGCTCTTCTCTCACTCTCCCCATACCTTCTGAACCTGCATTCTTGATGTATACCAGCATCTATGAGTCCAAGCAAAGTTAAAGTCTGATGGACAATTAAAATTGATTCAAGTTGGTTATTCTCAAAGCATATTCATTCAAATCTTTTTAAGTATGGGAAGGTTTAACTACTCAGCTCCACCTTTGTTTGATCATCATCAACATATATATGTGGGTAAAATATAATGTTGTTTTGGAAATTGTATTTTTGATTTAGCACTTAATGCATGATTTATATATGTATTTATTGTTCAAAAGAGCATCAAAACTTCTCTGTTTGGTAAATTATTGTTGTTAATACCATTTAGCTTATCATTTCCATTTCTTGGGTCTCCATAACATGTTTAATGCAATCTCATTTCCATCTTTGTAGATGATAACAACCGTAATTCTGTCCCCAATGGGTGGTACAGTGGTTGAAGACTTGGGCTTTGAGGGTATGCTCTCCTCAAGGTCCCAGGTTCGAGACTCAACTGTGACATTACTCCTTCGATGTCTCCTGGTGCGTAATTCTTAGATGTCTTTCAGAAACCATGATATGCATCAACAATGCTTCTGGCAAATGTACTTGATGCAGCTGCTTCTAAAATATTCTTTGTTTTTCATCTCTAAGTCTGCCATTACTGGTTTATCTAGTTTTAAGGATTCTCTTCAAATCTATATATGTAGTGTCTTCTCTTTCTTTTCCTTTATGGTTGGCTGTTAGTTTTTGTTTAGGTAGTTTATCTTGGTTTTTGGTGCTGTGCTTGTGGGCTTAACTGAATGATAAAAGTGTGGTCTATGCAATGTCTTCTACGTGTTACTTTTTTGAGGTTCTATTCTTCCATCATCGATATCGATTTTAGATATCTCCCTCGAAGTCTATCTCGAAATCCTTGAGATAGGAGACATGATAGTTTATGGGTCTTTTCAAGTGAAGTTTCAATACTCCACATAATTGATGGTTTGGATCCTATGACTTAGCTTTCAATATAGGGTTCATTTTTTTTTTTTTTTTGGTTTTACCTATGAGTGTGGTTAGACTCCAAGATGTAGAGAAGGACGAGTGAATGATCCAAAACTTTAGAATAAAACTCCCCTACACATTTGTAGAGGAGCCATACACTTATGTGGCACTATTGAGTACCACCAAAATTCATCTCATAAATGATAATATTAAAATATAAAGTAATTTTTGCGGCACCATCATCAAATTGTAGGGCTCCCCAACACATCCATGTGTTGGGGAGTTCTACTCCAAATTTTATGTTTTACCAAGGTTTTATGTGTTCAAAAAAAAAGAAAAAAAGAAAACAATCGTCGAATGGGTCAGTACGCAATGATTTCATTGTTTGGTTGTTAACCAGTTCAACACCAGCATCGCAGGTTCCATCCGAGAATCGTTATTTGTCCCCCTCCTCCAATATGTACTCAAAAAAAAAAAAATAATAATAATAAAGTTGTCCCCCTACCCCAATATATACTAAAAAAAAAAAATAATAATAATAATAAAGAAAATAATCTAGAGACAAAAAAGGTAATTTAACCTATAAATTATGTGGACTTCTCCTAATTATTGCATAGCCAAAGAAAAGTAATATGTGTATGAAGTCCATCTCCGGCAACGACCAATAATAATATCCAAGTCGTCCCTGACGGCTTACTTTTTTTGTTTATTTAGCCAAATAAATATTCCATTAGTCATATCCTTTTCTAACATTGTTTATGGAATCACACATTACACAAATTCGAATTTATTATCCAGAATCATTATTTATTTCCTTTGGTTATGATCTGTAGCTTTCTCAAAAAAATCTAAAAAAAAATCACTTTCACTTACTCAATTTGGTAAGAATTAAAAACGATAAACACTAATCGAATGGGTCAGTGGCACAATGATTTCAGTATTTAGTTGTAAATCAGTTCAACACCTCTTCCTCAATATGTACTAAAAAAACAAAAACGATAAACACTATTTTTTAATTTTAATATTTAAAACTATATTTAAAAAAATATAAACTATGTTCTAACTTTCATTGAATCATTAAACCAAATATATGATTTACTATGATGAGGCATGAGAAAAACTGAAGATGGAAACTCTAAAAATCCTTCTCTTCTTCTCCTTCACTCTCATACTCACATTTTCAATCACAAATTCCCAACCAGAATTCGCAACGTTCTCTTGTTCGATCACCGGCGGCAACTACACCAAGAACAGCCCATACAGCAAAAACCTCCAATCCCTACTTTCTTCGATCCCATCCAACACCCAAATCGATTACGGCTTCTACAATTTCTCCGCCGGTCAACACCCCGACCAGGTCAACGCCGTCGCGCTCTGCAGCGCCGTTTTCACCGCCGAACAATGCCGAACCTGTCTGAACAATTCGGCCCTCCGGATCTTACATGTTTGTCCCGACCAGAAAGAGGCGATCGGGTGGTACAACGATTGTATGATCCGTTACTCGAATCGGTCGATCTTTGGCGTCGTGGACTGGCAGCAGCTCCGGCCGATTATCAACGGCGCGAATGTTTCCGACGTTCTAGGGTTTCCTGCGCAGTTGAGGGCATTGATGTACAGATTGAAAGAAGAGGCTGCGACTGGGGATTCTCGGCGCAAATTTGCCGTCGGAGATAATGCTGCCGGCAATTTAGATACTATTTTCGGGCTTGTTCAGTGTACGCCGGATCTGTCGTATTTGGATTGTACGAATTGCCTTCTTGAGGCTTATGCTCGTCTTGGTACTCCGTTGACGAGAAAAGGTGCTAGGGTTTTTTTGGCCAATTGTAATTTGAGATATGAAATTTATCTTTTCTACACATTGCCGCCCCCGCCTCCGTCGTTGCTGCCGCCGCCGCCTCCGGTCCTACTATCTCCGCCACCTCCGGGTACCATAACGATTACACCACTAAACTTTTAATTTGATTAATTGCAGCTCCGTTTTCTAACTATTTGGATTTTCGTTTTTGATTTTTTGAAAATTTAAGCTTACCTTTGCATATATTTACCATTAACTTTCCTTAAAGAAAGTAGATAAAGGCTAACCAAATTTCAATAACAAAAAAAAAAATTTGGAATCTATTTTTCTTTTCTTTTTTTAAATTTTGATTTGGTTTCTAGAGGTAAATATCAACATAGAAAAAACATATGGTATGTCAATTGTTGTACACTTAAATTTCAAAAACGAAAAAAAAAAGGTTATCAAAGAAATACGTCTTTTAAGTTTGATACTATTAATTTTAAATATACTTAATTTAAGCATGATAGGATAAAATTGTCATTTACAAAAAGTTGAACTTTACTTTCTTTATCTTGCATCTAATAGAGACAAAATCTAAAAAAAGGGCGTATTAGATAACTTGGGTCTCATGGATAACATGATGGGAGTAGTCTATATTTCTTATAAAAGTGTTGAATTTGAGATTCTCCCGACTCCAATATACCTCTAAAGATAGTGTCTCTTTGAGTTTTGTACCTGCTTTGGTTGGATCCCAATTTGTGGACCGAATAACCATTTGGGTTGAATTGAATTGAATACTCGCTCAAGTTTAATGAATTTTAATACTATATTAGATAAATTTGAGATTTCAATTCAAAATCAATTGGTTTGAGATGCAACCAAGGTTATCTAATAGGAGATAAATACTAGAACCGAATGGTTAATGACAATTTTCTTATTCATATGAATACAGGAAATAATGGCAATACTCGAACGATTATTATTGTTGTGGTGTCAATCCTTTCAGCCATTATTTTCGTTCTTGGCATTTGGATCATTTTGGGATTGCGGAAGCAAAAGAGAAAAAGGCTATCAGAAGAAATTGAAAGTGAGTGTTTAATGACTCCTCTGTTTTTGTATATGGCAGGTTTGCTTTGTTCATTCAGTTTTAAAGCTTTAATCCTACAAATGAATTTGATGTTCATGTCTTAATCTATTCTTAGGCATTGCTCCGGAAGATTCTACTGATGAAATTAGCAATGTGGATACAATTCAATTTGATTTTGACACTATTAAAGTTGCAACCAATAACTTCTCAAGTGAAAACAAGCTCGGACAGGGTGGATTTGGAGCTGTTTATAGGGTATGACATGAATTAAAGAACTGTAATCAATGAGGTATCAAACATAAGAATTAAAATGATTTTGTAATTTAAATTGACATCTATATTTCAGGGTAATTTATCCAATGGACTGCATATTGCAGTGAAGAGACTTGCAAGTAATTCACAACAAGGAGATATCGAGTTCAAAAATGAAGTCCTTTTGGTGGTCAAGCTTCAACATCGAAACTTGGTTAGCTTGCTGGGATTCTGCTTGAAAGGAAGCGAAAGGCTTCTCATATATGAATTTGTATCAAATGGCAGCCTTGATAACTTCATATTTGGTATAACATTTCTTCTCTCTTTGGTCTGCACAAATTGGAAAATGGCATTCTTTCATATAGTTGACAATTATTAATGTAGATTTTGAAAAGCGGATACTGTTAGATTGGGAAAAACGACACAAAATCATTAACGGCATTGCACGAGGACTTCTATACCTTCATGAGGATTCTCGTCTTCGAATCGTACATCGTGATCTCAAAGCTAGCAATATTTTGCTAGACGAAGAAATGAATTCAAAGATTGCAGATTTTGGTATGGCAAGATTATTCAAGGTAGATGAGACACAAGGCAATACAAATAGAATCGTAGGAACTTAGTAAGTACCTATCTTTATATTTTCTTTTGTAATATAGTTTTGAGTACTTCAATGTCATCGTATACTTTCGAGTAATCTATTGTCATTGTTTTTGCAGTGGCTATATGGCTCCTGAGTATATATTACACGGACAATTTTCACCAAAATCAGACATATATAGCTTTGGTGTTTTAATTCTTGAAATTGTGAGTGGCCAAAAAAACAATTGTTTTCGTAATGGAGAAAAAGTCGAAGATCTCTCCAGCTTTGTAAGTATATGATTGTTTTCTAAGTCTCGTCATACTAGCACTATGATTCTTCTATTATTTTTATTAGAGGACTTTTCTTGTTTAATTTATTCGTGTATTGAATGGGAGTAATATAGGTAATACTTCAATTTCTTTTGTTTAAAACACAAATTTTTATTTCCAATCCATATAGGATCACTAGAACTAGATGCAAACGCATTGTTACCTTTTTTTAACTTTAGTGTAATAGAATATAATTACATTCAACACAACCACTATGTGCTAATATCAGGTCAACAAAAACATAGTTTGAATGACTTAAACTTGTGCTTATAATTAAGAGAGTTATGAGTTCGAAACATTTATCTTAAGCTAAAAAAAGTGCTAATATCCGTAATCTTCGTGGGCTTTTTTGTAGGCATGGAAAAGTTGGAAAGAAGGAACAACTATCAATGTCATAGATTCAACACTTAATGATGGTTCAAAGATTGAAATGATGAGATGCATTCACATTGGACTACTGTGTGTTCAAGCAAATGTTGAAAATCGGCCAACCATGGCTTCAGTAGTTCTAATGCTAAGTAGTTCTTCTTTCACTCTCCCCATACCTTCTGAACCTGCTTTCTTGATGCATACCAGCATCTATGAATCCAAACAATATTAAAGTCAGATGGACAACGAGAAATGATTCGAACCGGTTTTTCTAAAAGCAACTCCATGAGAGAAGGAAGGTTCAATTACTGAGCTCCACCTTCATTAGATCATCATCGACATATGTTGGTAAAATATGTGTTATTTTGGAAGTTGTTTTTTAATGTTGAGAGGCGATAGATTTAGCATTTCATGGATGATTTATATGTATTTATTGTTCAAAAGAGCACCCAAACTTCTGTTTAGTAAATTATTGTTGAATACCATTTAGCTTCATTTTCATTTCTTCGGTCTTCATAAAGATGTTGTTGAGTGAAACTCCATTTCCATCTATGTTCATGAAAACAACTGTAATTCTAACCATTTTTGGTGATCCTAGATGCATCAATAAAGCTTCTCGTACTCCTTAATCTCGAGGTCCATTTGAATAATCCTTGCACAATGCTTACACAGAGTATCAACCAAAAAAAGGCTTTTTTCTGTGCAGTCTCTTCCTTAAACTTATGTCTTACTCTTAAGAATAACTCACCTTTCAAAATTTGGCAAAAGACTGGAGACTTGGTATCATATTCAAGTTCAATAACTTTTTTCCACTCAGTCATCGGTATAGCTGTCAAAGAATTTTTCAATGGAATGAAGTTGTGGTTGTGGTTCATTTCTAAATTCAAAATCTCCTTGTTAATTCCCAACAATCCTCTTAAATTCCTTGTTTATCTATTTATTTCTGTCACGACACTTAGAAAAATTTGCCTCTAAGTGAAAGTCAGTCATTCATTTATCTCCAAACTCAGAATTTTCCAATGGAATGGACCCAACACGTGAGTAGTAAGTTACTGATGATCGAGACCATGGATTAATTTTGGAAGTCAGCGATGAATGATCAGTTCTGAGCTGAATTTTCTCCTTTATCCTACATTATTTTTTCCCCATTTAGTATATAAAAAGCCAAGAGCAGCTGTATATATTCATATACAGATGAAAAATGGAGATGAGCAGTTGTAGTTTGAGAGGGCTTTTCTACCTCTCCTTCATTGCACAATTGTTGTTCACCACAACTTCCCAGCCTGACTTTTTTCTCAATGCATGTTCAGACAAAGGCAACTACACTGCCAACAGCCCTTTCAAGAAAAATCTAGACAGCGTCCTTCTCTCAATCATCTCCAACTCCGGCACCGACACCCGGGTCGACTACGGTTTCTATAATGCCACCGCAGGGGAAGATCCCGACCGAGCCAACGCCAAGGCTCTTTGTCGAAAAGGTGTTCCCTTGGAACTATGCAGAACCTGCGTCAATAACTCAGCCCACAGGATTATACAAAACTGTCCAAATCAGAAGGAAGCCACGGGATGGTACATCGATTGTCAAATCCTTTACTCCAACAACTCTGTACACGGTGAGATAAACATAAAAAATGGGAATCAACTTTCTTTCAACCCTCAAAATGCCTCCGACGCAAATCGTTTCAATGAGGAACGGAGAGATTTGTTGGATCGACTTGGAAAGGAGGCTGCATCAGGGACTTCCATACGCAAGTCTGCAGGTGGAGATGTGAAACTTGCCAGTCCGAATATGTATACCATATTTGGCCTAGTTGATTGTTTTCCCGACATGTCGTACATTGATTGTGATGGTTGCCTCAGTAAGCTTCAAAGTAGTCTTCCTAATGGCAGCTTAGGGGCCAGATTAGTTGTGACAAGTTGCCAAATCAATTATGAAATCCACCCTCTCTATGCCTCACTCCTCTCTCCTCCTTCGCCTCCGCCGTCAGCTCCATCTTTG
Organism: Sicyos edulis; assembly: GCA_036507275.1. Lineage (NCBI taxonomy): Eukaryota > Viridiplantae > Streptophyta > Magnoliopsida > Cucurbitales > Cucurbitaceae > Sicyos > Sicyos edulis. The sequence goes on along the minus strand of CM071855.1, from coordinate 2,189,882 downwards.
TTGTCGACTCAAGGTAATACCATTACAAGTTAGAGCTGTCATATTTGTTCTTTCAACACTCTATTTTATATATATATTGTTAGGGTGAGGATATTGAGGATCATCACCATGTGAGGAGGCTTCACACTCTTTATACTACTATTATTTGACCATTGATTTTGAGACACCATGTCCAACATTAGAAATGTGAAGAGATCTCACAACCTTATCAATTGATTTTGAGATGAAAACTTATGTTATCTAATAGAAAATCCTCAGTTAAAAAAAGTCAATCCTTTTAAGATATATGATTTTGAGATGAAGTTTCATGTCTATCTAATATCTTACACAGTTAGACGATTGTTGGTTATTTCACGTTATTTTGTCATATTTTATATTCCTTAGTTTTAGGGATTCTTATGTTATTTTATCTATTATCTTGTTGGGATTTTTCTCTATAAAAGAAAGCCCAACCCTCAATTGTAAATCAACTGGCAATTCAATGAACATTATTTTTATTCCCTTAAAATCAAATTTTTGGTTGATATAATTAAATTTACCCCAATCCATCAGCTTAGCTTTTGGGTTGATTGTGGTTTAACATAATTCAACAACGATTCATCATTGAACTTTAATTGATTATGCACTTAACCTCATTAGCATAATTCGTTTGTTCTTTTTCTTTTGCAGGAAATAATGGCAATACTACAAGAACTATTATAATTGTTGCAGTGTCCATCCTTTCAGCCATCAATATTCTCACTGTTGCCATTTGCATCATTTTGAGATTGAACAAACGAAAGCACAAAAGACCATCACCAAAATTTGAAAGTGAGTAGTTTAAGCTTCCTCTGGTTTGTTTTGTAGATGCCAAGTTTGGTATTGATCGTGTAGTTTTTCAAAGAAGCTTATAGTTTTAATCCCACAAATGATTTTGATGTTCATGTATTAATCTACTCTTTGCTGCTGCTCTTGGAGATGTTACTGATGAAATTAGCAATGTGGAGGCAATTCAATTCGAGTTTGATGCCATTAAAGTTGCAACAAATGACTTCTCAAATGAAAATAAGCTGGGACAAGGTGGATTTGGAGCTGTTTACAAGGTATCATCAAATGAATTGATTAACGAATAAGAATCAATAGGGTTGTAAACTGCAAAATAAAAAACAAGAGAACTATATTGATAATATATAAAGATAAGATTACATTATCATTCGAGAGGGCTAGATGCTCCCTAAGTCTTTAACACGACACAACACCAAAATATGGATGCCCCACAAAGAACCATAACTACTCTATTTAAACTAAAACACTAATGACTCATTACTATTTATACCCTTACTAATATAATACTAATATCCCAAGTCTTCACATAAACCATAAGGTATAAAGTTATATTCTTACTAAAAATATGGGGTTTATACATATATTCAGGGTGAGCTACCTAACAGGCAACATATTGCAGTGAAGAGGCTTGCTAAGAATTCACAACAAGGAGATTTTGAATTCAGAAATGAAGTCCTTTTAGTAGTTAAGCTTCAACATCGAAACTTGGTGAGACTATTGGGATTTTGCTTGCAAGGAGGTGAAAGACTTCTCATATATGAGTTTGTATCAAATGGCAGCCTTGACCAATTCATATTTGGTATAACCTTTCTTCTTTCTTTGGTCTGTACTAATTGGAAAAGGCATCCTTTCATATAGTTGACAAAAAGAATTCATGTAGATTTTGGGAAGCGAACGCTATTAGATTGGGAAAGACGATACAAAATCATTAATGGCATTGCACGAGGACTTCTTTACCTTCATGAAGATTCTCGTCTTCGTATCATACATCGTGATCTCAAAGCTAGCAATATTTTGTTAGATGAAGAAATGAATCCAAAGATTGCAGATTTTGGCATGGCAAGATTGTTCGAAGTAAATGAGACTCGAGGCTCTACAAGTAGAGTCGTGGGAACTCAGTAAGCACAAACTTGTTAAATTCCTTTACAATACTTTTGGATAATGTGTTGTTATTATTTTTGCAGTGGCTATATGGCTCCAGAGTATGTAAGGCATGGACAATTTTCAGTAAAGTCAGATGTCTTTAGCTTTGGTATATTGGTTCTTGAAATTTTGAGTGGTCAAAAAAATAATTGTTTTCGCAATGGAGAAGATGTCGAAGACCTCTCCAGCTTTGTAAGTATATGATTTACTTTTCTTAAAATTTTCATATATAACAACACATTGCATATTAAAATAATGCTAGAAGATTTTGATAGGAAAAGAACTTTGTTTTTTATTATTTGATTTAATCTTGCATTGTTTTGGTGTAATATATATAAGTAATTACTGTCGATTCTACCTTCTTTTCTTTTAATCACAATCTCATTACTTCTAATCCATTTGATCATATTCAATCCATAGACAACACTTTATCACAAGATCACTTTCATATATTTGGTTGATATTATTCAGTCTCAACTTTAATGCAATAGATTATCACTTATCAAATTACTAAGTGCTAATGTCAAATGTAATTACCATGGTGAACTTTCTTGTAGGCATGGAAAAATTGGAGGTTAGGAACAACTACAGATATCATAGATGCCACACTTAGTATTGGTTCAAGGATTGAAATGATTAGATGCATCCATATTGGGCTATTGTGTGTTCAAGAAAATGTAGCAAATCGACCAACCATGGCTTCAGTAGTTATGATGCTGAGTAGTTCTCTCACTCTCCCTATACCTTGTAAACCTGCATTCTTCATGAATAGTATCACCGATGAATCCAACACAACGTCAAATTCATATGGGTTTAGTCATTCTGAAGTTGCACATCTTCAACCTTCAGACAATGATGTTTCAATTACCGAGCTTCATCCTCGTTAGTTTGTCATCACATATATACTCTCGTAAAGTAATGGTAATTAAGATACTTTGGAAAAGTTTTTATTTTGAAAAACTATATGGTTAAAACATTAGATGAGTATATTTATAGTGTAATTTCATTGATGAATGGACCACCAAAACTTGAGTTTAATATTATCTAGTAAAATTTTGTTTAATATCGTCTAACATTATATCCATAATATTCTTTTGCCCCTTATTTTCTACATCAAAGACAACTCACTTCAAGCAAGTTAACATAAAACTTACAACCCTTACAATATGCCTCATACATTTCCATGATTTATTTTATTTGTCATTTTTGTCCTTTTTTATATTCATAATTTTTTTTAATACAATGGAGAATTAGAAAAGTTAACCGATCTCGTAGTCGATTGATTATAAATCAACATACGAGTTTGAGCGATGCTCATTTTTGTTTTTTATTCATGATTTATGTGAATATGAAGAGTAGTTTACTTTAAACTTGGTTCTTATAAAGTTAGATAGTTTTATTTCCATTTCCAAACTTTGTTCATGGATTAATACTGTTGTGTGAGGGTCAAATATCATCCTTTGACCGAATGGGTCGATGACGCGATTGGTTAGCTGGTTTGGTGTATATTCATTTCCACTCCTCGGTTACGAGTTCGATTCCTAGAATCGATATTTATAATTTAATCTCTCTTTCTCCAACTTGTACTAAAGAAAAAAAAATTAATATCCTTTGTAATTTTAGTTTCTTTGAAATCGGTATTTGTAAATCACTTTCTCCCAAATTGTATTAGAAAAAAAGTTTAAATTTTGAGGTGGTAAGATGTCCCTTAAAAAAGTGTGAATTTTTTTTTATTATGACAATATATTTATTTCTAGATTTAATTTGAACTATTTTGTACGGAAACCTTATCTTTAGACTGCCCCAATCTCCAACCAGAACCAATTAATGAGAATTTATATAGGGGTGGGGTTTGGGAAGAAGCATACTAATATTTAGTATCAATGAAAAATTATTAATTTAGGTCACATTCTTATTAATTTTAAATCCAAATAATAAAAAAGGGAAAACAAGAAAAATAGTGTGTGGCCCACATTTGGCCACATGTGAGCATTAATATTTAGGTCATGCTGGCATGACTTAAATATTTCTCTCTAATTTATCTCTTATCCGATTGTGAAATCTATTGAAAGTCCAACATCTAACCAATAATAAAATACGTGCTTATCATATATATACTAGTAATAATTTAATCATTAGATTTTGAGTTCAATCATTCAATAATGAAAGGGTCACAACTACTACTCTCAAATAAGGTGGGAATCAAATACCGATATACATGATTAAATTCATGATCGCAGAATTCAATTGGATTACATACAACCCCATCAATATAATCAACAATTTACCAACTCATTCTCAAAAATGTTATTTTTTCTAATATTAAAAAAAGATGAGATTCCTCTACAATAATATGGTAGTATCTTTCTCCTACATATATATCTAATAAAATTAGTGCAACAAACACAGTAGTTTAGTAACATTAACAAAAAAATTATGAATCCAATCTCTTACAAGGTGGTAGAACTCAAAAACTCTCCTACACATGTATGTATATGTAAATTTTTTTTATATAGTAATTTTATTTATAAAAATAAATTGTGTGCTATCAAATGTGACTTGTACTTAAACTCTCTCTTCACATTTAGGAAGTGTTTGGATGGTGTTTTATATAATAAATTAGGTTGAGGAGTTAGTTTTGATTAGTTATAAAATTGAGATTTTTTTTTATAATAGCTTGTTTTGATTACAAATTTTATAGAGGAATTGCGTCAAAAATTTGTTAGGATATATTTTTTCGTAGATGAATTAAAGACAATAACTTGTTTTAATGTGGATTTAAAACAAGTAGTTATAAATTGGGCAACCGAATGCGTCGGTGGGGTTCGATCCCTAAAATACAGGATCGAATTCGTGACCGTAGAGTGAAAATTGATAAACACCAAACCAAATAACCAATCGTGTCACCGACTCATTTGGTCCCTGAAATCGGGTGTAATCCACTTCTCCAACACTAAAAAAATAATAATAAATAAAATAAATTGGGCACATGGGTCGTTAAAATTGGCCTCCACCAAGAAGATTTGGCTGATTTTTCCAACAAAAACAGAGCAATAAAAGCAGGGAACCGACGACCAAGAGACTGAGACCGTGGACTTGGGGTTCTAAGCTGGTTTCTACTTCAAACCCAGGTACACTCTATTTCCTCATTTCAACAATCTATACACAATTCATCCAATGCTGTTTTCTCAAATTACCCAAAATGAAGAACAACAACAATTTCAGTTCTACATTGTTTTCTTTCATTGTTTCCCAGTTGTTGTTGTTTATGTCCACCACAATTTGTGAACCACCACCACCATTTTACCATCCCGAATGTTCAAAAGCCCAAGGCAACTACACCACCAACAACCCTTTTAAGAAAAACCTCAACATTGTCCTTGCATCCATCTCCGCCGATGCTCACCTTAACGTCTACGGTTTCAGCAGCGCCACCGCGGGCGACACCGAACCCGACATAGCCTACGCCAAGGCCTATTGCCGTGGGAGCGTTGCCTTGGACGACTGTCGAACTTGTGTGCAATTTGCATCCAAGAACATCTTGCAAGATTGCCCCTTTTACAATGAAGCTGTTGTATGGTATGACGGTTGCCAGATTCTGTTTTCCAACAAATCTGTTTACGGCGTCGGTTACAGCTTTGTGTATAAGTACATCAATGTGCACGATGTTGCCCCGGACCCGGCTCGTTTCAATGAGGCTCGAAAGGGGTTGTTGGATCGATTGCGAAACGAGGCTGCATTTGGGAATTTGAGTACCAGGAAGTCTGCTTGGGGAGAGGTGAAGGTTTTGAGTCCGGGTGATTATACCATTTATGGGCTTCTTGATTGTTCTCCTGATTTGTCATCTTCGGTCTGTGATGCTTGCCTTAGTGAGTTTCAATTTTATCTTTCGATGCGTTGTAGCGGCCGCTTAGGGGTTATCTATCTTTCAACTAGCTGTGTGCTCAGTTACCAGATTCATCCTATCTATAGCTCACTTTCTCCTCCCCTATCAGCTGGTCTTGTCCTCTCTCCATCTTCACCTCCAACACAAGGTATACTCCTACAAATATCACTATATTATATAGATGGACTACTTCTAGCATTGGCAATTGAATTTGAGTTCAAATCTCGTATGGTAATTGAGCCCAAGTGGTATTCAGTCTTCATAAAAATGAAATTTTGATCTTATTTATGATTGGTGATGCTAAAGAGAGTAAATGTTGAGGGATTCACATTAGAAAAGTGAGGTCTGTTGATGATCGCACGTTGCAAAGGTAGAGTGACCTTCTAACATTTATAAGATAGCTGACTCGGTTTTGACTTTTGAGATGGAACTCCAAGCTTAGCCTATTAAACCCAAGTATGTATTCGGTCCAATAAAATCGAAATTGCAATCTGATTCAAGATTGGTGAACCAAAAGAGGCACCATTTTGAGCATGTACACTGGAAAAAGCGTAGAGAGCTCCTTGCATTTATAATATAGATGAACTATTTGTCTGCTCTTCTCATCTTCAATTGGTTTTGCAATGGAACCCGTGTTACTTAGTAAGGTCTAGATGGGCTATTCGTCTCAATACCAATTGGTTTTGAGATGGAAGGGGTTTGAAACTCTCTACTCAAAATTTAATTATTGACAATAATAAGAGAGAAAACACTGGTAGTAAGTAGTAAGAAATGTGGAAAATATTTTCTTTCTTCAAGTTCTCAACAGTTAATAGTATGAAAAGAGCCTATACTAACATCTTATTATTGCAAGTCTTCCCCATCCCTCGACATTTTTTCATCATTTGTTGAAGAAAAATGTTATTGTTTTTATTTATATTTTGCAGGAGCTAGTAATAGTACCATTAGAAGGGTCATTATTGTTGTTGTTTCATCGCTAGTTTCGGCCTCTGTACTCACGATCGTCATACTCATCTTTTTGAGAAAGAGAAAGCCAAGGAAAAATGCTGAAAGGGCATTGGATACAGTCGAAAGTAAGTCTTTTTTTTCTTCAAAAATAATAGTTGATAGCTGAAAGGGATTTGAATGATCTGTGAATTTAAAGTGTATTTATCGATATGTATATATATGCTCAGGTGTTGTTATTGAGGACACCCCTAATGAAATCAGCAGTGTAGAGACAATTCAATTTGGTTTCGAAACCATTAAAGTTGCAACAAATTACTTCTCGAGTGAAAACAAGTTGGGACAGGGTGGATTTGGAGTTGTTTATAAGGTATGAAATGAATTAAGGATCAGCATTGCAACCAATGTTGTAAGCATATGGAATAAGTTTATATTCTAACTAGAAATGGGAGTTTATATTTTCAGGGAAAATTGGCTAATGGACAATGTATAGCAGTGAAGAGGCTTGCAATTAATTCACAACAAGGAGATTTTGATTTTAAAAATGAAGTCCTTTTGATTGTCAAGCTTCAACATCGAAATTTGGTTAGGTTGTTGGGATTTTGCTTGCATAAGAATGAAAGACTACTCATATATGAGTTTGTGCCAAATGCCAGCCTTGACCGATTCATATTTGGTATTATATATATTTCCTTTATTTTCTGCCTTCTCTTTACTGTGTTCTACCTCACATTGGAATCCGTATTAATATATATACTATGATTATGTAGATTTTGAAAAGAAATCACTCTTGGATTGGAAAAGACGATTCAATATCATAAATGGTGTTGCACGGGGACTCCTTTACCTCCATGAAGATTCTCGTCTTCGAATCATACATCGCGATCTTAAAGCTAGTAATATTTTGTTGGATGAGAAAATGAATCCAAAAATTGCTGATTTTGGGATGGCAAGATTGTTGAAGTTAGATGAGACACAAGGTTGTACAAGCAGGATTGTGGGAACTTAGTAAGCACAAATTTATTTAAATTTCTTTTCTTTATATATTTGAATATATTTTTGTAATCTATTATGACTTGTTTTTACAGTGGCTATATGGCTCCAGAGTATGCACTGTATGGTGAATTTTCTGTAAAATCAGATATTTTTAGCTTTGGTATTTTTGTTCTTGAGATTGTGAGTGGCAAGAAGAATAGTGGTTTTTGCAACAGAGAAAAAATGCAAGATCTCTCGAGTTTTGTAAGTATATAGTTAACTTGAATCTTACTTTCATATAATGGTAGTTCTAGGAGTACTGTGTTAGTATTGCTAAAGTGGTAATTGTGATAATTTCATAGGCATGGAAAAATTGGAAGGCTGGAACAACTAAAAATATCATAGATTCAACCCTTAGCCCTGATACAAATGCTGAAATATTAAGATGCATTCACATTGGATTATTGTGTGTTCAAGAGAATCTAATAGATCGCCCAACAATGACTTCGGTGGTTTCAATACTCAGTAGCTCATCTTCCACTTTTCCTATGCCCTCAAAACCAGCATTCTTCATGCATAATCGTAACATTGATGAATCCAATATTCAATCAAAGACAGAGAGATGGTTGGAAATGTGTGAGGCCAGTAATTCTGAAAGCATGCCCATAAAGTCTTTATCAAATGAAGTTTCGAGTAGCGAGTACGACCCTCGTTGACTTGTTGGTAAAGTATGTTATTTCTAAACTTGTTTTTGGATAGAGAAACTACAGATTTAACACTCTTGATGGGTTCAATTTAATGTATTATTGTTCTACGCAGGAATAAAGGTTGTGAACCATAAAATACTGTCAGTATATATTTCTTTATTTTAAAATTTTCTTGTAAGGCTTAAATAAGGAACCTTCTGGACAAAATTGTCTTCATCACGGAATGTTAAGAGAGCCATAAAAACAAATTATTGTCTAAGATATACTCTGTGTCACTTGTAAAATGTTTAGCCTGTAAGATAGCCATATGAAAATAGGGACTTACTTCTCTGTTGTGTAAGATTTGATTTGTGGGTAGAAAATTCATGGTATAGCTTCCAAATTGATAGTTTAAATTGTTGGATTCACTTATAAAGCTCGTAGTTGGAAGGGAATATCACAGCCATCATTGGCCAGATATTTGGTAAAGTAGCATTGATGACATTGTGAGATGCATCTGTCTCCAAGGGGTAGCGTAGTGGTTATAGACTTGGGCTATGAAGGTATGTTCCCCTCAAGGTTTCAGGTTCGAGACTCAACTGTGACATTACTCCTTCGATGTCTCCGGTGACTGGCCAAAAAAAGATATTGTGAGATGCATTCATCTAGGATGACTCTGTCTTCAAGAAGCTGTAGCTAGCAGACCAACCATGTCTTCAGCTGTTCTCATGCTCAATAGCAACTCCTTTGCCCTTCCTGTGCTCTCACGGCCCGGATTTTTGTTGCAGAGCGAACCTGCAAACTTGCCACTGTATCTTGATTACGCAGAAGGAACACAGTCCGAAAACTTTTATATCGAAGAAGAATCAGAAAACCAGTTTTCAACTATTGATCTTCAAGCTTACTAGTGTATTGGGATGGAGTTAACAGCCTCAAACTAACATTTGTGTAAACAGATAGTACTGATTTTATGATCTGCATAAAACATACAGTCCAATATCTGCCTGATTTAACTCCACAGCAATGCTCATGCTTGATTTACATTTTCAAGAAATTACCGAGTCATTGTAGCCTATCTTCTAGGATTTTCACTAGTAGAATGATAGATAAACTATTTTAAAAATTGTGCAGCAAATATAATATAAGAGATATTGAATGGGTTGTTGAAAATAAATTCTCTTAATATTTTTAAATAAATAAATGATGATTTGACCGATCTACATTATCCGCGTGGTATATCATTATTCTCAGCTTACATGGGTAAGTATTGTATATATAAGGTATTTACTTGGAAGTTCATAATTTTTGCTTTTAAAATACACTAATATCTCCCTCCTATATACATGTCAATTCAGTTCAACACTAGCGTCACAAGTTCGAGCTCGAGAATCGATATTTGTGTCCCCCTCCTCCAATATGTACTAAAAAAAATATGTGTATATATATATGCTTGTCAAATATTGACCAACCTTATCCATGAAAATTTCACTGATTTCGAACCCAAATGAACTCATTTAAGTATTTATCCCAATCTAATCCGTCAAATTGGATTGAGTTGCTTCGAATTACTCGGGTTTTTGGATTATTTGAACACTCCGGTGTCAAAAATTAGGCAAATGGCTCTTTAATGCGTAACCAACGACAACGACCTAGACTCTGAGACCGTGGACTTGTGGTGCGAGTGAGCTGGTTTCCTCATTTCAATAATCTATGAACAATGAATCCAATCCAATGCAGTTTTTTTCCCAAATCACCCAAAATGAAGAACAACAACAGTTTCAGTTCAACATTGTTTTTCTTCATGGTTTCACAGTCGTTGTTCATCTTCACCGCAATTTGTTCGCCAACACCACCACCATTTTACCATCACAACTGTTCAAACGCCCAACCCAACAACACCCATTTCCAGAAAAACCTCGAAATCGCACTTGCATCCATCTACGCCGACACCCAGCTCGACGACTACGGTTTCAGCAACGCCACGGTCGGCGACACCGAACCCGACACGGCCAATGCCAAGGCCTATTGCCGCGGCGGCGTGTCCGTGGACGACTGTCGAACATGCGTGCAAGACGCATCCCAAAGGATCTTACTCGATTGCCCTTTTCACAAGGAAGCTGCCGGATGGTACAAAGGCTGCCAGATTCTGTTCTCCAACAAATCCGTCTTCGGCGTGGATTCCGGCTTTGTGGTGCCTAACTACACCACGTACCGCGGAGTTGCCGAAGACCCGATCGGGTTCGACGAGGCTCGGAATGGGCTGTTGGATCGATTGCGAAACGAGGCTGCGTTTGGGAATTTGAGTCACAGGAAATGTGGTTGGGGAGATGTGAAGGTTTTGAGTCCGAATGATTATACCATTTATGGGCTTCTTGATTGTTCCCCTGATTTGTCATCTTTGGTCTGTGATTCTTGCCTTAGTGAGTTTCAACGTTATCTTTCTATGTGCTGTAGTGGCCGCCTTGGGGTTAAGTTTATGTCCACTGGCTGTGTACTCAATTACCAGATTAGCCCTATTTATACCTCACTTTTGTCGCCCATATCTGCTGGTCTTGTTCTCCCTCCATCTCCACCTCCAACAAAAGGTATACTCTTTTCGACATCGACTACTTCTCTCATTGTCATTGTGTATTGATTTTAAGTTCAAACTTTATAGTAGTATGGTAGTAGAGTCTATTAAACTCAGACGGGTATTCAGCCCGAATTTGGATCGGAACTAAGATTGATGAATCTAACGAGGGCACATCTTGATTGAGGGGTATGTTAATGATCCATAAAAATAGGGTGTGTTGATGGTCAAACAATCCCCAACTTTTTTATAATTATATTACCCTTTCTTAATGGTTGGAGATCTCTTTTGTAACTTTATGGGGCCTCCACTTCTAAATTGTTTCTTGTACCAAAAAAACCCAAATGAGTATTCAGTTCTTTAAAAATGAAATTGAGATCCAATTTAAGATTGATGTAACCTAAAAAATGCACCATCTTGTGGGTTTATGTCGAGGATCCCACGTAGTATAGGTGAAGAGACCTTCTAAAATATGTTATCAGTTATTTAATAAGGTCTAGATGGAATACTCTTCTCATTATTGATTAATTTTGAGAGGGAAGGGTAGGAATCTTTCTGTCCACCATTTAATTGTCGATAATAATAACAGAGAAAACACAGCCAGTAGAAAGAAATGAGGAAATATTCTCTTTCTTCAAGTTCTCAACAGTTGAATAGTGTGAAAAGAGAAAAGAGTCTGCATATATTACCATATTATTAGAAGTCTCCCTAACCTATGACATTTTTTCATCATTTGTTGAGGAATAATGTGAATGTTTTTGTATTTATATTTTGCAGGAGCTAGTAATAATAGCATTAGAAGGGTCATACTTATCGTTGTTTCAACACTTATTTCTGCCTTTTTACTCACGATCGCCATACTCATCTTTTTGAGAAAGAGAAGGCCATGGCAAAGCACTAAAAGAGCATTGGATACAGTCGAAAGTAAGTCTTATTTTGCTCTAGAGACTAATGGCTGATAGGTTGGCGATTTCGAAACATACAAAGTACAGACCTATTAGATAGGCTTTGGTGCCTTTAACTATGAGTTGAAAGGAAGTCCTTCTAAGAGAATAATGATGTGTGAATGAAAAGTGTATTAACCCCAATCTATATAACTTCAGGTGTTGTGATTGTGGACACCCCTAATGAAATTAACAATGTGGAGACACTTCAATTTGATTTTGAAACCATTAAAGTTGCAACAAATGACTTCTCGAGTGAAAACAAGCTGGGACAGGGTGGATTTGGAGCTGTTTACAAGGTATGAAATGAATTAAGGATCAGAATTGCAACCAATCATGGTTAGCAAATGGAGTAAATTTATATTCTAACTAGAAACCAAGGTAATTATTTTCAGGGTAAATTGGATAATGGACAATGTATAGCAGTGAAGAGGCTCGCAAATAACTCACAACAAGGAGATGTTGAATTTAAAAATGAAGTCCTTTTGATTATCAAACTTCAACATCGAAATTTGGTTAGGTTGTTGGGATTTTGTCTGCAAAAGACTGAAAGGCTTCTCGTGTATGAGTTTGTACCAAATGCTAGCCTTGACAAATTCATATTTGGTAATATCTATATATATTTCGTTTATTTTCTGCCTTCTTCCCTTCACTTTACCTCACATTGGAATCTATATAAATATATATATATAAACAATTTATGTAGATTTTGAAAAGAAACAACTCTTAGATTGGAAAAGACGATTCAAAATCATAAATGGTATTGCACGGGGACTCCTTTACCTTCATGAAGATTCTCGTCTTCGAATCATACATCGTGATCTCAAAACTAGTAATATTTTGTTGGATGAGGAAATGAATCCAAAGATTGCCGATTTTGGTATGGCAAGATTGTTGAAGTTAGATGAGACTCAAGGTTGTACAAGCAGAGTTGTGGGAACTTAGTAAGCACAAATTTATTTAAATTTCTTTTTTATAATATTTGAATTCTTTTTGTAATTTATTGTCACTTTTGTTTTCTTGCAGTGGCTATATGGCTCCCGAGTATGCACTATATGGCGAATTTTCTATAAAATCAGATATTTTTAGCTTTGGTATTTTGGTTCTTGAGATTGTGAGTGGCAAGAAGAATAGTGGTTTTCGTAATGGAGAAAAAACGCAAGATCTCTCTAGCTTTGTAAGTATATAGTTAACTTGAATCTTACTTGCATATAATGACACTTCTAGGAGTACTATATTAGTATTGCTAAAGTGTTAATTGCGGTTATTTCTTAGGCATGGAAAAATTGGAAGGCTGGAACAACTAAAAATGTCATAGATTCAACCCTTAGCGCTGATTCAAGTGCCGAAATATTAAGATGTATTCACATTGGATTATTGTGTGTTCAAGAGAATCTAATAGATCGTCCAACAATGACTTCGGTGGTTTCAATACTCAGTAGCTCATCTTTCACTCTTCCTGTACCCTCAAAACCAGCATTCTTCATGCTTAATCGTAATATTGATGAATCCAACACTCAATCAAAGACAGAGAGATGGTTGGAAATGAGTGAGACCAGTAATTCTGAAAGCATGGCCATCAAATCTTTATCAAATGAAGTTTCGAGTAGCGAGTACCACCCTCGCTGACTTGTTGGTAAAGTATGTTATTTTGAAACTTGTTTTTGGGTAGAGAAACCTTTAATGTATTTATTGTTCTATGGAGGATTAAGAGTTGTGTCTCGTGAATGGCAAATGAAAAAATTTTGTGTTTCATGAAATATTGTTAGTATGTATTTATTTTTTTCTTAAATGAGGAACATTCTAGAAATATGTATCTTCATCACCTATAAAAATATTAGCTTGTAAGATAGGCATATGAATAGGGACTTACTTCTCTGTTCTGTAAGATCTGATTTGTGGGTAGATATTCATGGTATAGCTTTCAAATTAATAGTTCAAATTAATTTGGAATGTTGGATTTCCATAGAAGAATCCTCTTCTGAGCTGGTGTCATTAATGTTGATTACAAAGAGTTTATATGCATTCTTTGTTGGGTACACTCTGTCTATAGAGTAGCTGGTTGTTAGAAATTGTAAAAAATTTAACTTACTAATTAGTCAGCCATTTGAAATAGAAATCATCATTCTTTCACAAAGCAAACTACAAGGAATTGTATTGACCAGATTAAAATCTATCTACGAAAAGGATAATTTAACTTATGTAGGAGCATCGAAATGAATAAACAAATAATCCCACAAATGTCGATAGAAGAACTGGGGGACGATTGATCTATGGTGTTTAACCCTGTCCTTGTCCCAGTTAATTAAATAACCCATTGTTAAAATACGTATTCTTGATGGAGAGAAGCATTTTGCACTAATCCTATGTTGAAGAGCATAGTCAATGAGAAGAATCATGGCTGCTAGAATACATACAATATTCAGGGAAAGCTGATGGATAGTGATGAAATGGTGAAAAGACTATCAGCCAAATAAAGTCAAGGATATGAAGAATTTAAAAATAAAGCAATATTTGCTTTTAAAAAATTAAGCTAAGGTCATTTGGAACCTTCAACAAATCTGGTTAGACTTTTGTGATGTACTCTCTGTGCTTTAGTATAAACAAATAGATTACCCTGTCATTAATTCTTATATATTATTTAATAACTTCAGATAAGAAGAAACTGATATTCCTACTAAGTTGGTTGGAAATTCAATCTTCAATTTATTAAGTGACGGATATATAACAATGGTTGTTATATTCTATACAGAATTCATTAATAATTAAAGTAGATCATACAATAAAACTTCTATTAAAATAAAGGAAGTCATAACCAAAGACCAGAAGTTAAGGCTTAAATTCGTATCTTATTGGTCAAAAGATAAACCAACGACCTTCAATATGATCATTCAAAGTCCAAATACCAATATTTAGATATTTGATAGATTTAACTTAAAAGGGGAGCTCTTGTCTATCATGGGTTATTGTATTTCTTCTGTTGTTATAGCTAACATTATATTCATATGGCATTCTTTCTTCCTCTTGCTGTGTTTTTCTTTGCCAGAACTTTTGCCAACCAGCCATTCTTAGGCAACCAAATCTGCATGTATGAAACAGGGAACTTCACCAGCAATAATAGCACCTACAAAGCCAATCTGGATCATGTCCTCTCCTCCATTTCCACAGTCAAAGATACTGGCAATGGCTTCTACAACTTTTCCTATGGTCACAGCTCGGAGACGGCCAACGCCATTGGGTTATGTAAAGGAGATATAAAGCTCGACGTTTGTCGAAGCTGCCTAACTGACTCTATAGATTCTCTCACACGGGAATGTCCTAATCAGAAAGAAGCAATTGGGTGGTATGATGACTGTATGCTACGCTATTCGAATCGTCCTATATTCAGTGCAATGGAAGACAAACCGGAATTCTCATTAGGGGTGCTTAACGACACAGTAATGAAGGAAGATCTGTTCTGGCAGAATCTGAAGACATTGCTACATAGCTTGAAAGATAATGCTTCTTCAGGTGGATCTGTACAGAAGTATGCTGCTGGAGATATATTTGAAGTTGGGTTGGGGACGATATATGCACTTGTGCAGTGCACACCTGATTTGTCTCAACTACAATGTGGCGCCTGCTTAGATTCAGCATTTAAATCAATTCCACCATGTTGTAGAGTGCTTTGGAAGTATTTTTCACCAAGCTGCAACTTTAGATATCAGATGTCTCCCTTCTTTGAGCCTTTTATTGATTTTCCGCCACCCCTGCCGCTAATTTTTGTTCCTTCAGCAAACATCACCTCTTCAGATGGTACTGGTTATGTTCCATTTGTTCTTTTTAATACACACTTTGTGTTTCAATACATGTCCTTTGTTTTCAGCAAAGAAGAACACCAGACGAACCACCATTGCAATAGTTCTCCCATCTGTGGCTCTTTTGGCTTTAGCCGTCGGCATCTACGCCTTTTTGAGATCCAGAAAGTTGAGGGAAAGACATAAGAGTAGGATCATAATATTTTTCTTTAAAGCCTAATGCTTGTTTGTTTGTTTGTTTCTGTTTTTTGGTGTAATTGCCTTCTTGAAAGAGTGAATTTCTGCTAATTTGCATATCACCATACTACTGTTGAAGCAAGTGGTGATGACATCATCCCTTTGAATTTCTTGCAATATGACCTCAAGACAATTAGAGATGCAACAGATGACTTTTCTACTTCAAATAAACTTGGACAAGGTGGGTTTGGTATTGTTTATAAGGTAATTGAATAAAAAAAGAACAATCTTAAAATGTCAAAGTCTAGCCTTTTGTTTCAACAGGGTGGAACACTTCTAAGCTTTGCCTGTGTTTATGTATCTTCAGGGTAAGCTTTTCAATGGACAAGAAGTGGCTGTGAAAAGACTATCTCAAGGTTCAGAACAGGGAGACTTGGAATTTAAAAATGAAGTTTTACTGGTTGCTAAGCTGCAACACCGGAATCTGGTTCGGCTTCTTGGCTTTTGCGTCGAGAGAAACGAAAGGATCCTCATCTATGAGCTCTTACTTAATTCAAGTCTAGATCATTTGATATTTGGTACTTGTTTGCACTTTGTTCTATGTTTTCTAGGCGTCATTTCATAAACTCTCTATCTAGTTAACAGCTTGTCCACATCCTCAATTCACTTTAGCTAAGAGCAGCCATGTTCTTTTTAAATGAAAATGTAGATCCAATTCAACGCCAAACTTTGGACTGGTCGAGACGTTACAAAATCATTGTTGGCATCAGTCGTGGTCTCATGTATCTGCATGAAGATTCTCATTTCAAAGTTATCCACCATGATCTTAAATCTAGTAATATTTTGTTGGATGCAAAGCTAAATCCAAAAATTGCTGATTTTGGAATGGCAAGGTTGTGTTCAATCAATCAAACTCAAGGTGATACAAGTCAAATTAAGGGAACATAGTAAGTTCTAAAAAAAGTTCAACTTCTTATCATTTAGTTCTTGTCTTTTATACCAAATTCAAGTTATTTAGGAGATTGGGTTAAATATTGAACTTAAGGTTTCTTGTTTTAGTGGATATATGGCCCCAGAGTACGCACTGTATGGACATTTTTCAGTGAAATCAGATGTGTTCAGTTTTGGTGTGCTTCTCCTAGAGATCGTGAGTGGTCAGAAGAACAGTTGCTTCCAAGATGGGGAAAATACAGAGCACCTTCTAAGCTATGTAAGTATGATTTTTATTTTTTTTGTTATAACCGGGAATAGGAGCTTCACCCCATTATATACTCGAGGGCACCCATGCTTGTCCTGAGACCCGGACTCTAGAGTCAACAAAAAGTTTTACAACTAAGCTCACTTGAAAATTTCGAACGGTTAAGGATCCCTCATGGAAAAGAGTGAAGACATCATAACAATATATAAGAGTTATGAGTTACTCCCTTCTAATTGGTTTTTAGGTGGAACCTCATATTATCTAATAGAAGAATACTTACCTCCTTATTAATAAGGAGGCAAGTCCTCTTTAATGGGTATGTGGCACCACTTGGTGCCACATTTTTTTTTTACTTCTTTAAATAATTATTTAATGGTCTAATCCTAATAATTTTGTGGCACCAAGTGGTGCCACATACCCACTAAGGAGGGTTTGCCTCCATATTCATAAGGAGGCAAGTATTCCTAAAACAATGTGGCACTAAATGGTGCCATATACCCACTAAGGAGGGCTTGTCTCCTTATTCATAAGGAGGGAAGTATTCCTCTTATCTAATATGGTATCAGAGCCCATAAGCTCAAACGGGTATTCAGTCCAATAAAATAGAAAATTGAGATCCGATTCAAGATTGGTGAGCCCAAAAGAGGCACCATTTTGAGGGGGCATGCTAAGGATCCCACATCAGAAAGAGTGGAGACCTCATAACTATATATAAGAGATATAAGTTACTCTCTTCATTGTCCATTGGTTTTGAGGTGGAGTCCTATATTATCTAATTCGAACCTAAAGGCTGAGATCTTCAAGGAAGCATACTTTGGAGACCTCAAGCCTCTACCAACAAAAGGCTGGTAGAGGCTAACCTTTGGAGTTGTAAGTATGAATATTTTTCAACGACATGTTATTTTCTTACAAAGTTTAACACAAACTTGGCAAATCAGACATGGAAAAACTGGATGGAAGGGAATGTCACAGCCATCATAGACCCAATATTGACTAGAACTGGCATTGATGATATTGTGAGATGCATCCATCTAGGATTACTCTGTGTTCAAGAAGATGTAGCTAGCAGGCCAACCATGTCTTCAGCTGTTCTCATGCTCAATAGCAACTCCTTCACTCTTCCTGTACCCTCACAGCCCGGATTTTTGCTGCAGAGCGATCCCGCAAACTTGCCACCGCATCTTGATTACACAGAAGGAACACAGCGTAGCCAGTCTGAAAGCCTTTATATTGAAGAAGAATCAGAAAACCAGTTTTCAACTATTGATCTTCAAGCTTACTAGTGTAATGGGATGGAGTTAACAACCTCAAATTAACATTGGTGTAAACAGATAATACTGGTCTTATGATCTGCATAAAACTTAAAGTGCATGTATTCGTCCTTTTTCTATTTCCAACTTGAATATTCTGACCTTCATAATTGTCTTAATTTTCCCATCATGATCTAGCCTGATGGTTTGCTGTCAAGAATAATGGAACATGGTTTGTGACAATTATGAGTTTCCATTGATTATAATAACACAGTCAAATACAAAACTTAAGATGTGTCTAATATATAAATGGGAAGGAATAAGAAGTTCAAAGCCAAGCAGCCATGGCATTCTACCTTTTATTGGCTCCACTCTTATTGATGGCCAAAGCTAGTGCTCAGCCAAACTTCATCTCTCACTTCTGTATATATAATGCTGGTAACTTCACAGCCAACAATACCTTCAAGAACAACCTTGACCATGTTCTCTCCTCCATTACCACCATTAAAAAACTCAACAATGGCTTTTACAGATTCTCTCATGGAAAAAGCACCGACATAGCCAATGCCGTTGGTGTTTGTAGACCAGACATCAGGCTGGATGATTGTCGAAGCTGCCTCAACGACTCTGTTCATCGTCTCACGAAACTCTGTCCTAACCAGAAAGAAGCAATTGGATGGTACGAAAATTGCTCCTTGCACTACTCAAGTCGATCCGTGTCGAATCAAATGGATATCAGTCCAATGTTCAGGCTTAGATCGACAAAAAACGCAACGAACTCGGATCAGTTCATTCGAAGGCTAAGAATCTTGTTGAATAGTCTGAAAAACAAAGCTTCTTTAGGTGATTCTCTACACAAATATGCAGCTGGAAACATGTCTAGCTCAGAGATGGAAACAATGTACGCCCTTGTCCAATGTCTGCCTGATTTAACTCCACAAAAATGTGATGATTGCTTGTCTTACATTTTCAAGAAATTACCAAGTTGTTGTAGCCTATCTGCTGGGATTTTCACTCCTAGTTGTATGGTGAATTATAAACCAACCCAACTCTTTGACACTGTAATTGACGATACGCCAACGCGGCCACCAACTCCGCCGCTGATGGTGATATCATCTGACTCGTCGTCCGCTGACGAAACTCGGGTTGTAGGTATGCATATTTCCTTTTGTTAATCTTCTCAAAGGAATGTGAATTCTGGATGTAACTTTGGTTTTTGATGTAGGGACAAAGAATGTGAAGACCAAAGTTCATATTGTGATCATAATGGTTCTGTCAGTACTTTCTTGCTGGATTTTGATAATCTGCATCTACATGTTTCTAAGATCCAAGAAGATTGAACAGAGAGTTGAGAATCATTAATCTTATATTGTTTTTCAAGCTGACTTAAATTCCTTCAGGGAAAAAGAAAACAAAAAGGTTGACTTGGAATTCCAATGAATAAAAGCTCTTTCCCTTTTTTATTGGAATTTTGACTCTCTCTCTCTCTTCTTCTTCTTCTTCTTTTTTTTTTTTTTTTTTTTTTTGCTTCTAATAATTGTGGTTAAAGCTACTAATAAACTTCAAATTTTTTTATGAAATTTTTATTATTTTTGCGATACTTTATTCTCGATAAATAAAAATAGTTGTAATATAACCATATACTACCACTTCATTGATGTGCATATAAACTAAAACTGGTTAAATAAAGTACACATATTTCTTAAAAAAAAAAAAAAAAGTAAAGTTAAAGATATTGTTTTGTAGCAAATTCTTTTTTTTTTTTTTTTGAGATTTTAACAATTGGGGGTGGGGGACTCGAATCCAAGACCTTTGGACATTGGATATACTCTAGTACTGTTGAGCAACTGGTCATGTTGGCGTAACAAATTTTTCTTAATTTGATATATAATGTATCTTTGTTCTTAGAACAAATAAAAGTTTAATATTTTTTATTGGTATATAAAAGTAAATTAAACAAAAGCAATAACTGCATCAATCTACACTATTGTATTTTGAAAATTTTAATAATATTTTAGTACGAAAAATGTACAGGTGGGTGATTGAATCAACCCATTAAGAATGGCAATGGATGTATCATCCATGTAATTAGGCTCAAATTCACAATAACAATGAAATTATTATCAGACATTTTCTTCCATAAATTCTTATAGGAATATACGTTATAACACCAAAAAATCAAAGACAATTAATTAACTTGATGAAAGCCAATTAATTTCATTTAATTAAAGTTTTGTGATTATCAATTCAAGTTGAATGATTCAGTTTTTGTTATATTTGAATTTTTTTTTCTAAAATTTTGACACAACTAGAATCTTTTCCTTTTTTTACTCACAGAAAAATCCCCAATTTATTAGGCAAACATATTTTAAAATACGTATGTGAGAGCAATTAGTTTCAATTATTTTTTTAAAGACATACAGTTTCGATTATAAGACATGGACACAAAATTAAGAAGAGTCCATAACATATTTTTTGCTCTTTATTATAATTATAACACATTTTTTAAAATAATTTCATTCATAATACATTTTTTAAAATAATTTCATCTATAGCACATTTTGTTCAAAATTGTTATTCTAACGTCATCATTCTATCAGTTTAATTGATAGACTTATATCTCTTCAACTACTAGACTTGTATCAGTTCAACCGATAGACTTTAGACTTCTATCAGTTCAACTGATAGACTCCAATCGATTTTGAGTGATTGGACAATGCAAATTGATAGACTTCAATCATTTTTGTGCCACAAATGAATAAGTTTGAGAATTGTGTTATGCTTGGATAATTGTTTTGTTTTTTTTAATATACATGTAACATCCCCGTATAATAATACTTTGTGAATTTATCCTCCATAACATATTTTTGGCTTTCATTACAATTGTAGCCCATTTTTTAAAATAATTTCATTTATAATACATTTTGGCCAAAATTTCTATTTAGACTTCTATCAATTCAACTGATAGATTTTAGATTTCTATCAGTTCAATTGATAGATTTTAGATTTCTATCGGTTCAATTGATAGACTTTAGACTTCTTTCTATCAGTTCAATTGATAGACTTCTATCAATTCAACTGATAGACTTTAGACTTCTATCAGTTCAACCAATAAATTTTAATCACTTTTGTACCACAAATGAATAAGTTTGGGAATTGTGCTATACATGAAATTATTATTATTATTATTTAATATACATGCAAAAACCCCAATTAAGAATTTGAAATTATATTAAAACGAATTTTAGGACTAAATTTAATCGATTTATTATTTAAAAAAATTAAATTTAATCGAGCAAAAACTTTAGGGGCTGTTTGTTTGACATATTTAGGTAGTTTTTGGGTTAAGGAGTAATATTGAGAAGTTATGTTGATGAGTTAAAAATTGAGAATTGTGTCAAAAACTCGTTTGGATGTAGTTTTTGTGTAGAGGAGTTATAGTCAAAACCTTGTTTGGACGTAGATTTAAAAATGAGTAGTTATTTTTTTAGTAGTTAAAAAGGAAATTATTAAAAATGAATGGTTGAAAATGAGTTATTTTGATTGATTTGAAAGGAATGATTAAAAATGAGTTGTTAGAAATAATTGAGTAGTTATAAATGAATGATTAAAAATGAATAGTTAGAAATGAGAGTTATTTTCAAAAGTAAAATTAAGGAGAAGTTAGTAAAAACTCGTTTGGATGTAAGTTTTGTGGAGGAGTTAGTAAAACCTAAAACTAACTCCTACCTAAATATGTCAAACAAACACCCCTGGGTCTATAAATTTGAATATTCTCTCTGTAAAAATAAATAAATAAATAAAATGATATTGCCGCTACTGATGAAGATTTCTCTAATCGGACGGTCATAAATTGTCCACCGACTATATCAATTTTCGGGTTTGACTAAAACCACCGAAATTTTGTTTCTTATCAAACCCTAACCAGGCGAAAAACCTCTGATCATCTTCTCCGGTTATGGCTCCCAAACGTTCGTCGCCGTTGGACGAGCCGCCGCCGGTAGCATCTTCCTCTGAAGATGAAGAAGAAACCTCATCGGAAGAGGAAGGCGTGTCTAGGGACGGATCTTCCTCCGATGAAGAAGAGGACGAAGAACAAACCCTAGCTCCGACTCAATCTCTGATTCCGAAGAATTCTTCCGCTTCTGCAGTTACGAAACCTGAACTTGAGTCCTCTTCATCGGACAGCGGTTCCGATTCCGATACGGATGATGAATCTGGCCGGAATGTGAAGCTGATGGATGAGACTCCGATGGTGAAAAAGGCTACATCCAAGCCTTCTACCTCAGCCACGCCTGCGAAATCGTCTTTGAAGAAGGTTGGCGACACGGCGAGAGATGCGAAACGGTTGAAGAAGAGTTCTGAGGCTGATGATGGAGCTGTCCCGGAGAAATCGAAGCTGTTTCAGAGACTGTGGAGCGAGGACGATGAGATTGCGATATTGGAAGGTATGATTGATTATTCTGCCAAGAAAAATATGGACCCTGCTTTGGATATGAACGCGTTTTATGATTTTATTAAGAAATCTCTTCATGTCGATGGAACTAAGGCTCAGTTAATGGATAAGATTCGTCGATTGAAGAAGAAATATAGGAACAATGTTGATAGAGGGAAGAAGGGTGCAGACCCGACGTTCTCAAAACCCCATGAACAGAAAGGTTTCGAATTGTCTAAGAAAATATGGGGCGATGAAGGAATTTGTCGAACTCCGGCTGCGGAGCTGATGAAGTCTAATGCTAATGGCACTCCCAAAAAGAATCAAAGAGGTGGCGCTAGTAAGTCACTGGCTTTACTGAAAGCTGAGTTGCTTTCTTCACCAGATGCCCCTAAGGAGGATGATAAGATGAAAGTTGATGACACCGAGGCTCCTTCGGGCTGTATCGATGGTTTTGTTGCCTTTGAAAGGTCGATGGATGCTGTTGGGTTGCCAGTAAGCTTTTTGAAGCCGGGATTAGAGTTAATGGGGCAATCCAAGAGAACAGAGCTGGAGGAAGAGTGGAAGAAATTGCATGTTGCAGAATTGGAACTTTTTGTGAAGAGGACCGAGTTGATAAGGGACCAGGCAAAGTTGATACTGGAGGCCTATAAGTCATCCGACAAGTAAGGATTTGGATTTTGGACAAAAGGGGATAATTCATTAGCTTTCAGGATTTTCTGAGACTCATTCATATGTTGTTTGTTGTTTTGTCTCGGATTTACTGATTGCTATTTTTGTAGTTTGTCTTGTTTTATGAATATCCTCGAGACCTTAGGGAATTTACTGCGACTATGCTTAAACCTCTACTTAAGTTGGTGAATTTCTTCCATATATATTTGGTGTTGATGTCAGTTTCTTCTTCTTGTGTTGTTGTTTGGATGGTTTTATTTTTTTCTCCTAAAAATATCTGCTTTATATTTTCTTCATCATGGTTAAAAACAGATCTCTTCCTTTCTTACTCTGCTTTGGGTAGTTACAATATCATTCAAGATGTTTATAGGATTTTCTTCCTGCCATTGTTTAGAAATTGAAGATCATGAATATTATGGGATTCTCGACTTTAAATTTAAGGTAAGAAAATGCCATGGAGAAAGGTGTATGCTCAGTTTAGGTGCTGAATGCCTAGAGTATATTTATGTTTATGAGAACTGTTTGATCAATAATTTTTTGTTGCTTGCAGATTATGATCTTACTCACTTTCATAACTTTTGGTTATAAATATGGATATATTCATACAATATTCTTGAGAACATGGTTAAAGGTAAGAATCTGCTCAAATTTGAAGATAACTCAAAGTATTCTGACCCAACAAAAATTTATGTTAAATAAACTATATTTTGTTTGTCTCTCAAGTCTGTTACCCATTTCCAAATTGTATATTTTACTGCATTAGTTCTTCTGTTTTCTTGGGAGTCCTCCCAACCAAGATAGGCGTATTTTTACTCATTCTGAACAAGTGGAATATGATTAGCAAGGAACGTGCTATTTTCAAATTTTGGACTAGTACAACAACGAATTGACAAAACCATACAGATGAGTAACTGGAAGAAAGAAAAAATTGTAAGTTCAAAGAGCTAAACTTGGGCTGTGTCTCCGGCAGGGTGGTTCACCTGTGGTGGTGGCTTTATTTCATCCCTGTGTTCTGCTGTGGCAGTAATATAATAAGCAACTGCAAACAAGCCGTGTACAAAGCAAACAATCCCGCCTATAGACAGAAGATGATTGTGAGCAAGCCCGCACGATGTCCTTGACCTTGTGTTATACATCGCCCCTGCGATAAGCAGCGAGAATCCAACCACAAGTGCAATCCTGAAGCAATCGCCATACGAAAGCATTAGAAAACTTAAAATCAAGAGTCGACAAGGTTTCGATTCCTCCGAATCTTCAGATGACAACCTTGAAAGCTAATGATCTTGAAGAGGGAAGGGAAGGCTGTTACGTACCATGCAAATACGAGTGAACCCACAGCAAGTTGCTTGTTCGAGGTTAACCTTTTGTATTCTTCCGCAGATCGAACCAAAATGCAGCCACCAACCAAGTTGGCAAGGGCATGAGCAAGGCCAAGCAGTATGGCTGCAGCCAAACCTAACTTGAAAGCATTATAGCTTGGATCCTTGCACTCAAATATCCACAGTTTGAAATGGTTCACCTGTCAAAACACAAAATAATATGAAAAACTATATATTATATATTCAAATCCTTGATATTCATTCCAGTCGTTGTAAATATATACCTTGTTTTGTGCTATTTCAGCCTGAATTCCTAGAATTCCGGCTGTAACATCCATAACAATAACCAAAATGCAGACAACAAGACCATAAGTTTGCTGCATTTTTGCAGAAACAAAAAGTTTACGCGAGGAAAGAAATCGAAGAAAAATCACAGGCAAGAAGTGTATGCTTTGTCAAGGAAGCTTTATAAGGAGTCCTAGATCAATAGCAGAGAATAAGAATAAAGGGAAGGCCAGAATTGCTGGCTAATAAACTTATATAAGATGCCTTAGAAGTTAGATTTAGCTGTAATAACATTGTAAAAGCTTCTTTTCTCCACCAAAATTTTTGCTGCTTCTTCCTTTTAATCTTTAGATGCTGATTCTTGTCACAGGGTGCAAGGAAAGTTGGGCATCTCCAGCAGGGCAGGGTGAGTAACCTTCTGCTATTGCCTCACTAATCTTTTCCCAATTCATCAAAAAGTGTTTTGGAATATAACACAGTTAAAAGAACAGGGCTTCTTTTCTTTCTTCTTGTTCTTTAGGAGATGTGACACTGCTTATGATGTGATCATCATCAATAAAGGTTATGAAAATTTGAGCTTAATGTCTCAAGTTGGAGAGTTGTTTGATTTTGTGTCATTATGAAAAAGATACCTTCAATTGTCTTATGATGCCGCTATGACTTGCGATCACTGGCTATGTGTTAAATAGACTGCTAGGACAAGTAGGCAGTGGCACCCCCTCAAATATGGTGGTTATATGTAGTCAGGAAAATATAATTTCATTTGCGTATTGATAAAGTTGTGTGCTTTGTGACTAATGAGCAGACTAAAGTTGAACAATAGCATAAGTGCAAGACCCTGTTTGGTGGAGAATGAAGCCGAGCAAACGAAGCGTTCGTCTGCAGTTGTGTAGCCGTAACTACTGAAAGTGATCTTCCCAGCATTGGTTTTGATTTCCTTGCTCTGTCTTCTCTCTATGGCAAGTGTCGTTTTCGAATTTTCTCTAGACATGTTATAGCCATTGATGATTTTTGCTTGAACTGTCATCTGATCTTCCATGATGGAAAATGTCTCTGCAATTAGTTTTGCCTGTGTTCGGTCGTTTAAGGAAAGATATGGCACTGCATGTAGCTGACTTTGTTGCTCCATTGTTCTTGTTCTGTTTGTGGGAGTTCACTACAGGAAAAGCTTCATTATAATTTCCATATATCAAAGAAAATGACGACTCAAATTAGGAAAATTGAAATGTAGTTTCAAAATAAAGCGAATTACTTTTTGTGGAGATAACGGCTTCCCACCCTATTAATTCCTTTACATAATACGTTTTGTGAGTGTTTCTGAGATAGGAAAGAATTTGCAGAAGATTAGGGAAAAGGGTACCAAAAAAAGAAAGAACTTGATGAGAAAAGATGGTTTTAGTTTCCTTTTTAAGCTGTAATGGGAGTTAAATTCAAGGGATTTTCAGAAGACTGAAGCCATTAGAGACCAAAGGAAGAAAAACATAAGTTGCAGAGGAGAAGCATAATTGTAGAATGCCAGAAGTTTGGTGTACTCTGAAGAAATCATTATCCTGCACCAAATTATTTCAATGCGACGTTCATGAACCAGAAGCCATCGGTGATTCAATTGCTAAGGAAAGAACAGAACGGGACTCGTCTGGATGTTTAAGATCGAAATCTAATCTCAGAGACATCATTTGTGGAAGCAAGCGACATTCGCAGAAGCCATCGCCAAGTTCAAGCTCAAGATCAATGGCGACCAGTGAAGTTCTACACACCATGATTCATGAAATTGAAGCCCAAATCACTACAGATAACTTCTCTGTTCCTCATGAACTCAACAAAAAATCTCTTACAAGAAATAGCCATGCCAGTGCTGCAACTTCAGACAGAATTAACCAATTCAATGGTGGTTATGAATTGATTTGCCAAGAATGTGGTGGTGTTTTTCAGAACTCAGATGCTGTAGAATCCCATCATCTTTCCAAACATGCCGGTAATGTACGATTAAACTGCTTCTTTTGTATCTCAAACTTTTCGAATTCTAGATTATAATGAGGTGTCCATGTTGCAGTCAAGGAACTAGTAAAAGGGGATTCATCCAGAGAAGTGATAGAACTAATCTGCCAAAGAAATTTGCCAATGTCCAAGTCCCATCACATTGAGAAAGTGTTCAAAGTCTGCAGCTCTCCGAAAACGCTCTCTCTGTTCGAAGAACAGAGAGAAATGGCCAAAACCAAATCAAGCAAACTGGAGAAGGAAGACGAAGATCCACGTTGTTTATTCAATGGAAACGAGCTCTTAAGGTTCCATGGCACAGCAATGGCTTGCTCATTAGCAGCCCCCAATGGGTCTCAGATTCTATGCAATTTGGACAATTGTGGAGTTTGTCAAATCTTAAGACATGGATTCAATGGTGTGGCATCTTATGCAACAAGTGGAAGTGCCTTTGATTCTATTGTGATGAATGAAGAAGACGTGGGTCTAACCAGAGCTGTAATGGTGTGCAGAGTGATTGCAGGGAGGATCTATGACAGATGTATGGAGGAAGATGAAGTGAGTTCGAATTCCGGGTTCGATTCAACAACTGGGAAACCGGGTCAGAATTCAAAACTGGAAGAACTTTATGTCTTCAATCCTAGAGGTGTACTTCCTTGCTTTATAGTAACTTATAAACATTTTGATTGAAATTATTCCAAATTCAAAGCACATTTTTTTACCTCTCTCTGATATGCAACAGTTCAAATGAAGACTGAAACAAAAGTTTGGTTAGGTCAAAGTTAGCAATAAACAAGGGAGTAGTACTAGACTAGTTAGTATTCAAGATGCCATTTAAAGCTAGTAGTGAATTCTCCCATAAAGTTATGAGATTGTGTGACATAAGAAATAAAGTGGGTTGAAAAGGAAATTTGGAAAAATACAGTAACAAACAAGCTGGAAAGTGATGGATGAGGAAATAATGGTTGTTTTGAAGGTCCATACTTATGGTCATGGCTGCCATTGGGGAATGCTGAGCCCCCTTTCCAAGCCCATAGCTGAGCTCTGCTATGCTTTGTGCTGCAGTTTGTAATTTCTTTGGTACTGACATGGAAGAAATTGGAGATAATCCAATGATCTTTCAACTTCTTTGTTGGGAGCTCCCATACTTCATGGCTGTATGGGAGGCTAAAGTTTTCTTCCTTTACAAATTTAATTTTGAGGTTCAAAACTTTTTTTTTTAAACTAAACCTCATACATTAAACTAGTAACCATATTGATCTTGTTGCACAGCAGAGGAAATATCAGGGGAGAGATATTCTTTCAAAAATTCGAGTCTACCTCCAAAAAAGCGAGCCTAAGGAGAGACACCGACCAATAAAAATCACTCTAAACAAATGAGGGCTTGACAAAAAGATTCAATTTATAGCGGCTACTTACCTAAGAATCAATGAAAACTGACAAAGAAAATATCATACATTCTTCCAAAAAAAAAAAAAAAAATCAACCAACAGCATGATCAATGTAAAATATCAACTAGAAAGTTGTGTTCACAATCGAAATATATTTCTATACGTTTTGTTTTCTGTATATTACAAATGGGTTTTCCATTAAAGGTTAAATATATTTTAGGATCTCTTTTTCTCATATTTTTTTTATAATTGAATTGAGATATGATTTTTTTTTTTTTTTTTTTGAAAGAGTGATATGCTAAACTATATGAAAGCAAATTGTGTGAAACATTGAAACGCTCTTTCATTTAATTTCCGAACCCGAACGAAACTATTCTTCCATTAACTTATTTTCTCATTACTGAAAATTCAATAGACAAATGGCAATGATCCTCAGACTAAAACACTCCCAATCTCATTCATGTTTCCATAATAAGTTTGTAACATTGCCGCTCAGATTCTCGATGTGGGCGTTGGTTTGAAATTCAGATTCCCCGGAATTTAAATTTTCGAAATTTAAAACTTTAATCACCAAATTTCTTAGAATCTTTCATTACTATGTTTGGGTAGATGAATTCATATTCTGAAATAAAATGCGTAAATTGACGATATAGGTTTTTTTTAAAAAAAATTATTAGCAAAATAAGTCTAATTTGAATACACTCAAGCTTTTTTTAACAGTGATGATCATGAGACTAAAACGCTCCAAATCTCATTCATGTTTCCATAATAAGTTAGCAAATCAAGAAAAAAATACATTCAAATCTCTGTTGAATCAAAGTTCCTAATGATATAAGGAAGAAATCCAAATTTGACCAACAGAACAAAACTGAAACACAAACACAAATAAATAACCTTTCAAGTGCTCGTCTGAGGCAATTCCAATTTGTAATTTAATAGCTTGTACGAATTGCAGAGTTCCACAAGGTCTTTTGCTTCTTCAATCTTGGAAGCTTCAACCAATCCATCAACCACACGCTGCACCAATGCTGCATTGATTCGTACACGATTATCCGTGGCCTGCTTGCACAGTTCAAGTGCCATATCAAAATCACCATGCTCGCAAAGTAAGGGAACAAATGTCGAGTATGTAAATCCATTCGGAGTCAATATTTTGTAATACCAATTCTTGGCCTCCTCCAGATTCCCATCTTCACAAAAACCTTTAATCAAAGCATTCAAACTAGGCAGACTTAGATTCATTTCTTTCTCCTCCATTTCTGCAACAAACCCAACTCCTTCATCCAATCTTTTCTCTTGAATCAGTCCTTGCAATCTCGCATTGTAACTCACCGGATTCGGAGCAATGTTCTTGTCTACCATCATTCTCCAAACACTTTCTCCCTCTAAGAACTGACCCTTTTTATAATAAGCACACAGAAGCGTATTGAATGTAACCAAATTCGGCTCAATCCCCTCTTTCTCCATGTGGGCAAGGAGCAATACGGCTTTATCCAAGGCACCCATTTCACAGTACGCATGGATGACGGTGTTGTACGAGATATCATTAGGTTCAATCGAAAGTCCCGAGGGTACATCTCGAAAAATCGATTCGACTTGATCATATTCCTTGGCTTTAACGCAAGAAGCCAAAAGGGCATTAAAAGACTTGACAGTCCGCTCGCAATTTAGTTCAGGCAATTCGTCGAACAACTTACGTGCATGAGTGAACATACCCGCTTTCCCGTAGAGCAAAATGAGGCGGATCGCGAACCCTTCTTGCGCAATGTCCGGATACTTCTTCTGAGCTTCTATAAGATCCTCAACCATGGAGAATTGTTTATTGGCAACAAGGCGGCGAACTGTGGATTCATAAAGATCGTACTTATTGCGGAAGCGTTCGGATTCGGAGCTCTTTATGAACTTGTTCACGACCTTTCGAAGGCGGACTTCGGCGGTCGGAGGAATTGCGGCGGCGGCGGCGGACTTGGGTATATTGGGTTTGCTGTGAGGGAGGTGGAAGAGCTTTTGGAGGCGACGGTGAAGGGAAGAAGAAGACATTTTTGACCGGAGAAAGGTTTTGAGAGAA
This sequence comes from Sicyos edulis, assembly GCA_036507275.1. Classification (NCBI taxonomy): domain Eukaryota; kingdom Viridiplantae; phylum Streptophyta; class Magnoliopsida; order Cucurbitales; family Cucurbitaceae; genus Sicyos; species Sicyos edulis. The sequence continues at coordinate 2,159,340 of CM071855.1, read as the reverse complement.
ACAAAACCTTTTTTTAGGTTACTAAACGGTGACATTTTGTTTTGATATTGGGCCCATTTTTATGTTGAAGGCCCACTTAGTAAAATATGCATGGGCTCTCATATACTGAAAGCCCACCTTCTTTGGGATGTAAAGTTGTGAGAGTTTATAAGGGTGTGATTGGGCGCACGTTTATGTAAACGGTCGGTGGTTATAATAATCTAACCGATGTTTCCCTAAATCGCGTGCCTGTTTATCTAAATTTTCATGTATATTTATCTAAACTTTATATATATATATATATATATATATATATATATATATATATATATATATATATATATATATATATATATATATATATATATATATATACTTTTTATTACGTCACTCCAATCCTCAAACACCTTTTATCATAATCTCCGATATAATTTTTCCCTCAAACACTATCTATAATAAGGTAATCATAACCCACTTTCTATCATAACCAAATAGGTGCCCCAAACACACCTTAAATAAAAAACAAAAGTTATATTGGATAAGTTCTTTTAATCAAATAATTATAGATAAATTTTAAAATATTTGTCAGATCATTAGTACGTTTTAATACTATATTATAAATGCTCATTAATATCAAACACAGATCTATGTATTTTCAATCATTTTTGTTTTACTTAATCATCATATTAATATTATTTTCTAGTATTTCTCTAGAATTTAGGACAAGTCTATGAATTGGATTATAATTCTATTATGTGTGACTTGAGAACACAACTCAACCTAATCCGAAAATAGAGAATTAAATTAGGTTCAATTGCTCTAATACATAGGATTGAATTGAAGAGAATAAAAAAATTGGTCGACCTCAACTTTGGAATTAATACTAAAAATCCCTCTAATCCATTCTATCCAATTTAGACTCCGTAGGACAAATCTTAAATTACTAGAGATATTATTGTTAGGGTTAGAGACTGGCTAGCTCATTAATTATCGGATATCTCTAAAAAAAAAAAAGGATATAACTCATTTTTTGGTATATGTTCTCACAATTTTACTTTTTGAACGGCTCAAAATGTTTCATAGGAAAATATAATCTATCATTTTTGAGATTACAACAATTGAGGATGGGGGACTCGAACCCAAGACTTCTGGTCATTGGGCCTACTCTAGTGCCGCTGAACAACTGCTCATGTTGGCATATAATCTGTCACTTATTAGCTATGATCTAAGATCTTCTTTTGCATCCTCTTTTTTAAATACAACAATAATATTTGGAGTTTGGAGTTGAAGATTCAAGTTAGTATTCTATATGTCATGCTCTTTCTACAACAAATTACTTGGACTAAACTAACTTCGGCCGATATAAATCTTTCAATGATAGAAAAGCCGGCTTTAAATAAATTCGTTACTGAAATAAGGGTTTATTACCAAAAAAAAAAAAAAAAAAACTGTCTGTAAATTGGTAGCTAACATAAAATTACAGCACAATTATGAAGAGGAAGATGAACTAAAAAAATAGATTTCAATTAAATTTTTATAAAATTCGGCAACCCTTTATCCATCATTATCCATCATCCTTTGAGGCCCAAAGAAAATAAAATATGGGCTTAGTTAGCCCAATTGAGCAATAAAGATTGATTTGACAGAAAGTGAAGAGTGGGCCCACTAGTGGACCGATTCAGATAATTAGGACAAATAAATCAGCAATATTAGAATAATAACTTTTTTTTTTAGGAAAAGCATAATAACTATTGATATAAGTACTTATGCATGTACATATATGAATAATTTTATTTCCTATTTCTATGAAAATCTATACGAATAACATAGGATATGATTGTGACATGGAAAATACCCGTGAACAATTTTCTACAAATGAGGACTAAAAGCTCCTAACGACTCTCATGACATAAGTAACATAGCAAAAATTTGAAAAATAAAGTAAGGAATAATTTCATTACTTTAATCATAATTAAAAAAAGATTTCATAACTCTAATCCTAATTAAATAAATGAATACCTTTGAAATTAAAGAAAAATCACAAAAGCAAGTACTAATTAGAATATCATATTAGTGGTTGAACAAAACCTCAATATTTTAGAGAAATTTGCAGATAAGACGGAATAAGAAAAGCACTACAAAAAGCCAACATGAATAAAACAATGTTTTAGAAGAACCCAAGGATTAATTATTTGAGCATATATATTAAATATATATAGTTAAGTTAAATCTGCAACAAGGATTTCTTTTCATTTTTTTAATAAATTCAATTTTAATTGTTCACGGGAGAATTTTGTTTTACCTAACTAATAGAAAACTCTCACCCTAATCATTAATTTAATGCCTGGTTTTGGAATTTAGTCTTTTTGGGAGAACCAAAGGTTGACTCTTTGCAAGATTAAAAATGTATAATATAAGTTGGAAACTAATTTGACTTGATTAAATTGGTCAATTAAGAGATTGGTAACGTCAGAAAACAAGACTATTTGTATTATAGTCAATAATGATATAATCTAAACTTTGGTCTTACCCATTTAAATTAAATTACAAAGCAAGTAACTTAAACCTTCTAACCTCTACACTATGAAATGAATGATTGAAACCCTAAAGAAAGAGAGAAGCTAGCTAAAATGAATGGAATGGTTACATATTCATTTCTCTCTACTGAATTCTTACCTTACCCTTCATCTAATACTTCTTTTTTTAAAGGTAAAACTTCATAGCCAAGTGATATGATAGAGAGAAATATATAGATGTATTTTATTTCAATTTCTTGGTTCTAATGATGATGATAAGAATAGAGAAAAGGAAGAACCTTTGGAGTAGGTCCAACTCATCTTTCAACTCCATTTATGCCAAGGGGGTATGAAAAAAAAGAAAAAAAAATTAAACCTAAAATGTTTGTTCAACTTAGAATTATTTAGGTACAAGGGGTAGGGTTTACAATTGCAATTATATTTTTATATATTTGACTAGTTCAATTTGCATGCACTTCAATTATTATCACGATAAATATCACGTAATTCTAGAATATTTTGATGTTAAAGAAATACGAAGGAAATTAATTCTTAAATAGACCGCTATTATAAATTGAACCTATAATATTTTATGAATTTGTACTGTATAACAACTTTTTTTTTACCACAATTTACAATTATAGCAACTTTTTAAAAATAATTTGTATATAGCAAATTCTGCCTATTTTATTTTTAAATCTCTATTTATCGTTTTTTATCGAAAACTTTGATAGAATCTATCATTGTCTAGTGATGAAAGTCTATCAATTTTATGAGTAATTGATTCTATCAACCCTTATTGATAAAATCTAATAGAAGTCTATCAATTTATTTTATTTATTAGTAATTGATTCTATCAGCCTCTATTGATAGAATCTATCAATATGGAAGTCAATCAATTTACATTTTTTGCTATATGTGAAAATATTTTTATTATTGTGCTATTCATAGAATATTTTAACTTTTTTATAATATACATGCAAAAGCCCCTGATCTTTTATTTCTTCAAGGCCCTCTTGACTATCACGTCATTATAAAATAATTAGTTATTTTATAATATTTATGAGTGTTTAGACTAACTTACGTGCATTTTATATTATTTTTATTGGTTTACCACTCAACTCTATATTTAGCTGTCAATATAAATCACACTAAATTAATTCTTAAATATATGATTTATTATGGGTTAAATTTAAAGCTTCTAACTTTATATGTGATTTACCAAGTTTTTATTTTAATCTCCTACCCAACTCAAGATAGGAAACGATTTAAATCATTAAAATGTTAAAGCATATGCCAAAGAGCTATGTTTTTGCTGGCTTATCAATGAAATATTATTTTCTACGAAAATTGGGAAGAGAGAAATTCTTTGCTTTGAAGGATACGTTTTCATGGATATGCTTAGAAGAAGAAACTCCATTATTATTATTATTATTATAAGAAGGAGATGAAGTCCATGTATATATAGAATAATATTACATACGTGATATGCTCAATAAGTCAGTGACGCAATGATTTCATTATTTGGTGATAAACTAATTCAATAGTAGTATAATAAGTTTGATCCCGATAATCGTTATTTGTCCCCTCTCTCCCCATATATAGTCAAAAAAAAAATTGCATACGTGATAAAACAAAGGGTTATTTGGAAGGCATTCAGACAAGAATGGCCCATGTTTTCTAATCAATGTCTTAAAAACATCTTTTTTATCGAAAATTAATTATATTGGAATTGGAGCGGGTCCTATAAATTAAGCCGAGTAATTTAATTAGGTACTAAAAAAAAGTCATCCTTAATTAATTTGAATTGTGGGGGTCAATTAATCTTTGTCGAATCCCACCAAGCTTTAAAGAAAAATTGGACTATACAATACTTGGATAAATTTAATTACATCTATATATTTTAATCAAATCAAAATCTCTCGTGGCTCTACAATTTGCAGTATAAAAATGCTTTGCTAATGAGAATTCAATTCTTTCACGGGTGTGGATTAGAAAGTAAGAAGCAATTTCCGACAAGGATTAGATTAACCCATCAAAACTCACAGAATTCCATGTGTAATTATCTCTTAATAAACCTTTATTTGATCGAGCGATTGATGACTAATCGCAATTTAGAATCAATTAGAAAGCACGTTATTTAAAGCATACACGACGCCAAAAATGTTAATTTAACTTAACAATAATTAATATGGATCTTCAAATCAAGAGTTTGAAGGTTTGAATTCCTTGCATCTCATTTTATTATTGTTGCACTAAAATAATTGTGAGACCCATTTTTTTTTTTAACAAATTTGGCACTTAAACTTCTAATTAACTAGCTACTATTTTATATATAATGTCATGGAAATATTACTCATTTTGGGAAAAAGAAAATCCACAAACTTGAATAATATTAAGAATTATTCTCACCACTTTAAAGTGAGAAATTATGTTAGGTAATAGAAGATTTTATCTCAAAACTAAATACAGTCATCGGTGCAATTGTTAAATTTTGTACTTTAAAAATGTGCCCTCTTCAAGATCTCAAATTTGAGGTAGCTCTAAAAATTAATTATCTAAATTGACACTCAATTTCACTTTCAATTTTATGAATTATCTCGGTGCCACAATTTAAACACGAATCGGTGATAACCGAATTTGGAAGAGCAAAATTTTAAAATTTCAAACCATAAATAAAACCAAGTAGAGCAAAATTCTTTCATGAAGACAATAATTTCAAACCATAAGAAGGAAATCTGATAGCAATGATTTTATTTATATATATATATATATATATATATATATATATTGAAATAAAAATGGTTATATAATTGATAGCGATGGTAATATAATTGCAATTTGCAATAAGACTTTTTAAATAAATAAATAAATAAAACATTAAAACTTACGAGTTGTTTAAATTCCGTAGATTTTTTTGTTTGGTTGAGGAAAATTCAGGGAAGAAACTTGCATTTGTCTTATCTTTTAAAGAGAGAATATTTTAATTTGTTTGTCAAAATGAATATTTGTCATTGCCAATTGTTGCATTCTATAAGGGCATCTTGCACAACTTACTCATCAGTAAAAACAACACTGACATACTAAATATCAAACATAAGAAAACAATACTTGTACTTATACCTATATATATAATTAAAACAATATGATGAGCTTGATTGTTTAATTCTTATGATTAAAATTTGGTGTGTGAAATAATAACAATCACTGAGTTCATCTTTTTTTTAGTTCAAATAAATATAAGGGTGAAATAACAAATCTTCTACTTAAAAGTGATTTATCTACCAAGCTATATAATTAAAATTGAATGATTGTTTGATGGCTGTTTTTGCAATTATTTCATAGACTGTTTTTTACTAATCATGAATTATTATTATTATTATTATTATTATTACTATTATTATTATTATTATAAGATTAGATTTAACGTGAACTTGAGTTGAAAGATAATAAAGGAAAGTTAAATATAACGTGTCCTTCTAAACCTTATTAAGTAAAAGTATATAGTATATCAACTTTAAATTTTAACACTTTTTAGACAGTTATTATAGCTTAAGATTTGTTATGATTATGTTCTAAAAAAAATGTTATGATTAGAACGTGTGATATTTTGATTAAAATTTTTGATATAATCTCTTATCTGAGTACATAAATAAATCGACTAAAAATTAAATATATTAAAAATTACATAAGCTAAATATATTTATAGATGAACTCTTTCATTTTAGAGAATTTACCATCAGCAGCACATTCTACCTCTTGTATTATATTTGTAGCATAATTTTTAAAATAATTCATCTATAACATATTTATTTATATACTCACCTACTGATAGAACTCAATTTAGATTTCTATCACTGATAGAAAACTTAAGGAGTGATAGAACGAGTCTATCATTGATTGAATTCTATCACTAATAGAACTCAACAAGTGATAGAAGTCAATTTGGATTTTCTGCTACAAATGAAATTATTTTAGATTTTGTACTATAGATGGAAATATTTTGCCTTTTTTTGTTATACATGCAAAATTCCCATTCATTTTATTAAATTTTGTCACATAAATTGCCATACTAAAACTAAATTATTATTTATAAATAATAGTATTAAAGCAAGCAAGCTATTAATACTTATTCAGTGACATTAATAAATATTTCAATAATTATAAAGTTACGATTTTGAATCCGTAAAATCTAAAAAAAATAATCATAATAAAAACTAGAGCAATTTACATATATTTTTTTCCTATCGTTTTGCATTTGTTGTTGTTGAAATTTAGATTAGTATGTTTAAATATCAATGGGCCAAAAAAATAAATGCTTTTCACCAAAAAAAATATATATTTAAAAAAATGAGGACGGAAAGCTAAATGGATACTTAACAAAAGAAGCGAGACCACAACTTTTTCTTTTTAAACCGAAATGGAATTAAATAAGAAATATGAGGAATGAAAAATAATTAAATATAAAATATAATAATTTTTGTGGGCTTAAGTTGCGCACGTGTCGTTCGGTGGCATAATGACACGTGATCCAGGGCGCTTTTCCACCATTTTTTACGGGCCGACCTTCAGTCACTATTTTGTCGTTTTGTACACCTCGTAGTTACCTCACCTTGACGTCACTCACCTACATCTCGTTTTCTCACTTAAGTTTTTTTTTAATTAATGATAATTATCATCTCCACTCGTGGGCTCTTTCGATGAATAAACAAGATTACGCGTAAAATTAAGAAATAAAACGTAATTATAGATAAAGTAATGATATTTCATAAAAAAATAATAATGTAAAATTATGAAAAAAACGCATATAGATAATGTAATAATATTTCATGAAAATTAATTTAAAATATTTTTTCCCATAGTAGATTTATAAATCTACTTGATCATTTGGACTTGTCATTTTACCATCTGGGAACTCAACAATGCATTTTAATGTACTTTGATCCATTTCAGATATAACTCAGCCTTAAAGATCCTAATTTCATTTGACGATAAATATACAATAAAGAAGATGGTTTATAATTTGTTAGTGAATTCCAAATTTTATCTTCAATCTTAAGATTGATTGATTTTTTTTTTTTTTTTAAATTTAACAACAAAGTGGTAATAGAATTCAAGATTTTTTAGATCATAAGTACACATTAATATTATTGAGATATTGTTTTTATTGATATTTTAAGATTAAGTTAAAAATATACAAATAATAAGTATTAAATAATTCAAGGGATATTTTTAGGAGTAGGTCAAATTGGAAAAATATTTACAATACTAGGCCCAAAAAAAAACAATCATAATCATACCGTACACAAATTATATGGTATAATTAATATATAATAATATATTAATATACAATATTGTACTAATATACCTAACAATAAAAAGTTTAAAAGTATTTCTTCGAAAAAAAGAAGTTTTAAAAGTAAAGACCGATTTTACCAGTTGGTGTATCATTAAACTTGATTGGTAGGTCAATATATAACATTTAGCTATAATGGAAACAAATGTGCATTTAATTATTGTGACGAAGAGTTGTATAATGATTAGTGATATATTAAGGGTTGTAAAAAACAAAATCATAGAATGTGGGAGAGAAACAAGAAGAGTGTTTTTTTTATGAAGGTGAAACATGAAGATATTGGAGCTGAGGTGGATGCTTTAAAGGTAATAAATGACAAATAGAATCTCGTTTCATAACCATTTTGTATTTAGTATTTTATTTTTGAAATTTAAGTCTACAATAACTATATTCTCATTTTTTTTTACTTAGATATCTACATCTTACTTATATTATTAGAAAACAAATAAAAAAAATCATTTTTAAAATCTTGCTTTTGTTATTGAAATTTGGTTAGTATTTGCATACTTTCATTAAGTAAAGATGTATGTACCGTAGAAATGATAGAAACATATTATAGGAAATTTAAGTAAGAAATTATGAATTTGACCTAATTCTTCATTTCTTAATCTAACATTCCTTAATAAAGCTACTCCTGACATTGTTATATACTTATTCTTATTAGTCTTCGTCAATTTGCAATGCGACGGTTTGATAGTAAATCATCAAATATAAATTCAATAATACGTATTTCTTTGAAGATATGTTTGAATAAATAATTTTGAAAATGGAAGAAAGTAGTTCTAAAGAATTTTGAGTAGTTACGTGAAGTTTGATAAACTCTTTTTGAATGGTTGGATTAGGAATAATTGTGAAGAAACTTTCATTTGAACAAAAATGTTGTGAGTAGCTGTAGCAGAAACTATTATTTATATAGAGAAGTTTATGATTTGGTTGTGACAAAAAAAATATCATTTAGTTGAGGAGGTATACATTATTAAAGTAATATGATATTATATTTATAAGGCTTGAGTAAATTTTATGTCAATTTTTTAAAAGACGTTTTCTTGAAAATATTCACCTTATGACTTTTATCTCACATCGAAAAGATAATAAGATCTTAACATCTATAAATGATATATGAGTTAACATTTTATTACTAAATTGATTTTGAAGTAAAATTTTATTTAAAACGATATTTTGTTCAGGTATAGTATTCTTAATATTATATTGAAAACGTGAAGAGTCGATTTAAAAAAATGAAAAATTTTAAACATTAATAAACGATGTATATCTATTCCATCCAACACAATCACAATTGGATACAAATGAGGCAAAAATAAAAATTCAATTTCTCTTTGCCACGTCAAATAATAAAGAAAATAGGAGTGTCCACGTCAGGTTTGGATGGTGGGTTGAAGAAGGTCAACGTAGTATTAATAAAAAAATAAAAAATAGAAGTTTTCTTTTTTTATATATATATATTTTTTAATAGAAGTTAGAATTTGAAAGGGAGAAAATATGGAAAGAGGGGTCAATAGCAGTCGGTTTGTATGTACGTGTAAGCTACGCGAAATGATTTGAAAGGGAACTTATGACTCAGACACTGTTTTGAGTCTTTGGGCCTTTGACTTTTTCTACCAAAGAAAAAACAAAAGGGTGGGCCCTACATGTCTCGCACGCTTCATTACCGTGTGGGTCCCTTTTCACTTTACTCTTACAAATTTTAAACCAAGAACTCATCTCTTACAATCTAAAATCATAATTCTATTCCTTATTTAGTCATTATCTTTGACTTTTCTACCTTTTGTCAATTTCGTCTTCCTTAGTTTTCGCTCATTTTAATTTCATTTACATTTGAATCGACTATATTTTATAATTGGTTGTGATAGAGAAAGAAATAGATCTAAATTACTAAATTAGACATTCATATTTTAATACAAGATAATACATTTGTATCCCCATTCATATTTGAATATTGAAAAATATTAATATTTGGGTTTGATAGAAATAGTTTGTAATTGAGATTTGGAGTTGAATCAAATGGATGGGAGTAAATTAAACATTTGAAATGTTTTTGTCATTGATAAAATTCTTACTTACTTTTTTAGGTATCAATCTTTTTTATTTTATGTCTAGATATTTTTATAATTTTTGTTTTCATATACAAATAGAGATAGAATTCATTGTTATAATTCATCAACCCAATGTTAAACAATTCGATTGAGAAGATGGGTCCTTATTTTAATTTCTCCTTTCTCTACTTGCTTTTAGGTTCTATTCCTTCTCCCTAATTTCTCTCTTAAACGTATAAAAGAAACTAGTCACATCACTCAACTATCATAATATATAATTTATGACAAAAGAGACCTTGAATTTAAATTCTCTTGCTTTAATTATTGTTTTTTTTTAAAAAAAAACCAAAATTACTAGACTTAAACCCTTTTTTTTTAAGTACAAATTGAGAGAAGAGAAATTATAAATACTGATTCTATGGATCAAACCCGTAAACGAAAGGTGGAAATGAATTAACACTAAACTAGATAACCAATCGCGTCATCGACTCATTAAGGACTTAAATCTTTTTTTAGTATAGTGGGTTTGAGAAACTCAAATCATATACTTAGGTCTCGTTTGATAACCATTTTATTTTTCGTTTTTTGTTTATAAAATTTAAGCCTACAACAACTACATTACTATACTTTTTTCCTTATTTGGATATTTACATCTTACCTATATTTTAATAAACAAAACCAAAATTTGTAAACAAAAAAAAAGTAGTTTCCAAAAATTTGTTTATGTTTTTGAAATTTGGTTAGTATTCTCCTACTTTCTTAAGGAAAGATAGATATATTGTAAGAAAGATGGAGCACATGGTAGAAAATTTGAATAGAAATAGACTTAAATTTCATAAACAAAAAACAAAAAACAAAATAGTTATCAAATAGGGTCTTAATAATTACTAATATATCAAGATACCAATTAAATTTCCTTTCAAGAAAAAAGATACCAATTGAATCATGCTGATAATTTTGCTAAATTAAACTTAAACTGTTTAAAGGATCATTGAAATTAAAACACAAAACAATAGGGTCTATTTTTAACAATTTAACGACAAAAGTAATAATTTAACGATATTAATGTATACCTATGAATTAAGAAATCGGTGGCTTAATCTCTATAAAAAAAAAGGGGGCAAAAATGTGCTAGGATTTAGTCAAGATTAGGAGGCAGAGGCAGACAAAATGGTAAGAAAATTAAGGATATTGAATTTGCTATTGGGTAAGTGGAGTGTAATGGAAACGAAATTATATATGTTTGATTCATTTAACCAAAATTCTTACACGTGACTTTCACTATATTAAATGTTTGACCTTTCTTCCAACCCTACTCTTACCCTTTCGATTTGCCTCAATGTTTCAACCCACTTAACTTCCTCGCAACAACATTTTTATTTTCCTTTTACTTCCAAATATTCAAACCACAAAAGTCAACCCCTTCTTCCAATTTTTTGTGAATTATATATTAATGTTTTGGAATCTTAATAAAAAAATTTAAACTTCAAAATAGTTTTTTCCCCTTAATATAACAAAAAAAAGTTCAAGCCAACTAAAGTATTAGTATTTTTCTAGATAAATTTTATAAAAAAAATCTTAGAAGATTAATCAATTTTAAAAAATAATTATAAATATGATCACTTTTAAAAAAATGCAAATATAATCACTAATATTATTAGTACTTTTTAATAGTGTTGTATTAATAATACATAATATTATATCAATGAATATTTATAGTATAATATTAATGTTTATAAAGGTAAATATTTAACATTTACATACATTTATAATTTTGTACAATAGAAGTTTTCGATAAAGTAATAATTCAATGATATAATTAATGTACTGGATTACCAATTTTTCAACTTAAACTAAAAAACTTAAAAAAGAAAAGACAAATCGTTGTTTTGTTTCGTTTTAATTTTTTTTTTGTTTTTTTATTATTAATATTTTTTTTTGACAAGACAAATCGTTGTGAAATGCAACGTAAAACTAGTTTTTATAAAATTCTTTTAAAATATGAAATTGAGATTAAAGTTACTATTTTTTCTTTTAGTGGGATAAGTTCCACCATCGGTTAATATGCCACTTTAACTCAATCACTAGGATACTTTTCCTATACTTTTTAGTTAATCAATATAATCAAATTAATTAAGCATAAATTAACTATTGAAAAGATACTTAAGAGTAGAATAAAATTGTGACGGGCATAAACTAAAATAAAAAGTTGTCTTGCATTAAGTCTCTTTCAGAGATATCTATGATATATGATATTCGATTATTGTATGTTTTATATCGTTTTAAAACGTACTAATTCTATTGAATGGGACAGTGTGGTTTGGTGTTAATCCATTTCTACTCCGCGGTTATGGGTTTAATTTTTGGAATCGATATTTGTAATCCCCCTTCCTCCAATTTGTACTAAAAAAAACGTACTAATTCTCTCTTCATTAATTTAAAATAGTTAAATGTACCACCTCGTCCTTAATCACATATCATTTATCGAATGAGTCAGTGACACAATGGTTTTATTGTTTGGTTCTAAACCAGTTTAACACCAACATCACAGGTTCGATCCTGATAATCGATATTTATCCCCCTCCTTCAATATATACTAAAAAAAAAATCAAATATCATTTCATTGCACATATGGCATATTAATACATCATTTTAATAAAAATTTAGATTGAATGGGTTGAATTAATTTAGTATTTTCAGATAGAATATGAAAGTAGCATGTCCACTATTCATATTCTACTTTCACAAAACATGCTAATTAAAGAAGAATCAAATAATCAATATTCAACTCTCTCTCTCTCTCTCACATTAAACTTTAACAAATATTTACGAATTGATCACCGCATTAAAAAAAGGATAAATTTGAGTTAATACATTTAAAATTTAGTTGAATGCAAAAAAAACATTACAGAGCACACTAAATATTGACAAAAATGATTGTGTAAATCATGTAAGATAATAATATAAATTATAGATCATGTAAGTGTAGGATTATGTCCGCAGCTTTTTTCTTTTTTGTATAAATAGGTAAAAAGAAGGAAAAGAAGAAAAATATAGGCCGTTGGATGGAAAAGAAGGAGAACACATCATTCGTTGTAAAAGCAAAACGTGACCGTCGGATCAAGCACCGTCACCTTTACCATCATTGTCAACCCCACAACCTTTATTCTCAAGTAATGAAAACTAATTTTGTACTGTATTTTATTATTAAATTAAAGAATAAAGTTGGAGAAGAAAAATGGGAAAGTAAGAGAGAGAAATTAAATAGGAAACTCGATTAACAAATAAATAAATAAAATCTCCTTTTTTGTTCCACTCGTCCTGTCCATCAATCTCTCTCGACACGTCAACCCGATTCCGGTTTTAAATTTGTTAACTTCAAGTCGGTTTCTTAATTATTTTGTATTTAGTAATTTAGAGTTCGTTTGTTTTTTCGACATGAGAAGTGGTTAATAACTATTCCTAAAAAATCTTTGTTCATTTTTTATAATAAACAACTATTGTTAATCGCTCTTTAATTCCTTTTCAACTCTTTTATCAAATTTCACATTAAATTTTATTAAATTATACATTAAATTTATCATTCAATCACTATTAACCTCAATCTCCAAACAAGTAGTTCATTACTCCACTATTATTAATCTTAATTTTCAAACGAGTAGTTAACCACTTCTAACTACTATTAACCACTTCATTATCTTTCACTCCATTTTTTTTCTATAAAAAACAAACACACATGGTTTAAACAAGTTACAACAACCATCTCCAATATTACTTTAAAAAAAAAGTAAAAAATAAAAACGACCATCTTCAACATTTTTTAAATTAAAATCTCTTTTGCTAACTAATTGTTTTGTTTTGAATTTTTTAAAAATTAAACATACACTGCAATTTTTAAAAATAAACACTACTTTAACTATTTTTAAAAAAAATAAACACTATTTCAACTTATAATTTTAATCATTTTGATATCTGTATTTTATTTATATCTTCAAAAACTCATTCAACATTTAAAAAAATTGTTTTCATTTTTTGAATTTAATTACCCAAATAATTAAATTTAGATGTCTCAGCTCTTGCAGAATCTTGTGCAACCAAATTACTATAACATTATAGGTTCGAATCTCCCTTTCTCTAACATTTTTGTGTATAAAAAAATAAATTTAGATTTTAAAAATAAAAAATAAAATATCCAAATAATTATTTGAATGGGGCATAAAAAAGTAACTTTCCAAATGTTGATTTTGTTTTTAGCTTTTATTATTATTATTATTATTAAGGTTTAACTATTGTCACAAGGTAGTATAAAACTTTTTATAAACCATTTGTGTGAAAAACAATTAAAATTTTATATATATAAAAAAGAAACTCGTATGATAATTTGTTTTTTAAAAAATTAAGTTTATAACAATTGTTTTATTTATCATTTCTTTTTCACTATAACAACTATTTTTATTATTATTTTTTTTTTACTTTCATATCAACATTTTATCTATCTTTTAAAACTAAACCGAGAACCTTTTTAAGAGAGGAGGAAACTCTTAAGGTAGCATTGGAATAAAAATAAACTTAAAATTTAAAAAAAAATCAAATTATTATCGACCTAGTAAAGTTTAAAAAAATTACTAAATCACATTTTAAAACTAAAAAATAATATAAACTTATTTTCATTTTTAAAAATTGACTTAAAAAATAAAATCCTAATGTCAAATTTGAGAAAAAAAAAAACTAAAATTTCAAAATCTAAAACTATATAATCATCGACCATTATAGAGTGGTAAGTGGAAGAGAAATTTGAAGAGTTAGTGATGTATTGGTAACAACCTACCTACTTAAGAATTATGTTTTATGAATTTTCTTATGATGTCTGTGACATTAGTTAAGATACACATATAAGTTGACCGGTACATTCACGAACATAATAACTCATAGGAGCATCACATTTCTACTTCATTTATCATACTATTTTTTTTAACTGCCCCCTCTCTCTCTCTCTTTAATATTTAAAGGGCGAGATCGTAAGCACAAAGTTAAAGACTTAAGGATATGGCAGAAGAATTTCAAGCTCCTATTTGCAGCGATAATTGGTGGAGCTCTTCAAGAAGCATGTTGGTCGCCGTCGGCGGGCTTTCGCCGTGCTCCGCCGCAATCAACGATCTAGCTTGGCTGCCGGCCGATGAGTTTCCCGACATCAAGCCCAAGTCCACCATTAATTCCGACCACAACACCAACAACTCCATGTTTTTTCAAGACTATTCGACCTTACAAATGATGGGTCTTGCTCTTTCTTCTTCCCCGATCACCAATCATTGGAACCAATCCGATGATTTTCTGTAAGTTCCATAAAGATTAGATTTTTATTAATTACTTGTCATCAAAATTTAATCTTTTTGTTCTTTTTGCGTAGTGGTGGCGGCAGCGGCGGTGGCGGCCGAGTCGAGAGCCACTTCGATTCGAATGGCTTTGAGAGTTGTTGCAATGATCAACAAATTAGAAACCCAACAAATTTCTCTATAAATGGATTATTCAAGCAAGGAGATAATTCTATAAATTGTTCATCCATTAGTAGCACACCCACTTGCCAGGGCTTGTTTCCTCTTGACTCAACTTTATATGGATTCCCTTCCACAAAGTTGGCCCAAAGTTTATACAATGATCCTCATGGGGACTCTATTTTCAATTCAAGCCCTTCAATTAACACTAATTCCACTTTCCCCACAACCCCAAATGACTTATCTTTACCCTCAACTCCTAATTTTGCCTCTAATTACATCAAACCCTCACAACCTCAGCCTGGCTTGCACTTCCCCAATAATACTCCCTTTTGGAATGCTTCCACCATGGCTTCTTCAACTGACATTGCTTCATTGCTTGAAGAGAACAACCCCATATCCCAAATTAGTTCCCTTAATTTGAAGGTAAGTAATTAATTATCATTAGGGTTTTGATTTGGGTTGTTTTGATTATATAATTGTTTAAACTTGGTTTTTTCAGAATATTAATAGTGGTAATTGTGGAGATGTTCAAGAATCAAAGAAAGGTGATAAAAATAGTCCAACAACTGAATCGGTACAAGTTTTCAAAAGGCCTCGAATTGAAACTCCTTCACCATTGCCAACATTTAAGGTGAGATTTTATGCGTATTTTTAAATATGATTCTTGTATATTAAATTTTTTTTTTTAATTCAAAAAATAAAAGAAGAATCTTGAGTTATAAAAAGGACAAAAACTAATGGTTTTGCAATCAGGTGCGGAAAGAGAAGCTAGGCGACCGAGTCACTGCCCTTCAACAACTGGTTTCACCCTTTGGAAAGGTGAATTTTTGGATTTCATTGTTTGATCCTTTTTTGAAAAAAAATAAAAATACACCAACAGGATAACAAGAAAGAAAGAAAAAAAAGAAAAAAAAAAGAAACTTTACTTTTGAAATTAAAGCCCTTTACTTTTCATTAATGTTGATGTTTATTAAATTTCCATATATATTCTTTTGTATTTCACAGACCGATACTGCCTCAGTTCTACATGAAGCAATTGAGTACATCAAATTCCTCCACGATCAAGTCAGTGTATGTTCCATTCACACATAAAAATGCTTAAATTTCACCATAAAATCTTGGGAAATATGCCTTTTTAGTCTATCTTTTTTTAGAAAAAGATACCAATATTAGGTCAAATATGAGAGGAACATATAATTACACAAATGCTAAATTTGAGATCGAGTTTATACTAGTCTCTATGTTCAATTTTTTTTTTTTAATCCTAATGCTCAGTTTTAATCTTTAAAATAACAAAATCACTAGTTAGATAATTGAATGTTGGCAAATGATAAATAGACTCATTTTAATCTATAATACATTGATGAAGAATTTTAAATTTTAATACATCTAATCATGTTATTTTAATTATGAGACGAAGTATAAAAGTAAATTTAAAAGACGGGCAAGAATAAAAATTGAATGCTATTAAAATGGGACGAAATATATAGACCAAATAAAAACGAGCTAAAAATGTAGTTCTCCCAAAAATTTAACTTAATCAATTGATGAAGTATGAAGATACATTTTCACCAACTAATTTGGCTGTAAATTTCAGGTCTTAAGTACTCCATACATGAAGAGCAACAATGGAATAACCCCAATCCAACATCAACAGGTAAAAACTATGACGAAATAAAAATCAAATAGTTATCGAGCGGGATGTAACATAATTCAAAACACCATCTTTATTCAAATGAATAACAAAAATAGAAGAAAGTTTGGTTTACATTTTGGCTGAATTTCAGGTATGTGGAAAGGCAGACCCAGATTGCCCAAAGCAAGAACTGAGAAGCCGAGGGCTTTGTTTGGTGCCGATTTCGAGCACATTCCCGGTGACGAATGCAGCGACAGCGGGGGATTTCTGGACACCAACGTTCGGAGGAACATTCCGGTGAAGAGACTAAAAAAGTATGCATGGAGTAGGAAGAAGAAATCGATTATATATAAGATTGAGATTAATTGTGTAATAATTAAGTAAAAAAATACAGTAGTGTTTTCATTAATGTTTTAGTAGTATTTTGGGAATTAAGGACAGGAACAAGTGCTAAATTCAGGTAAAGTACTCAACAAAACACAGACCAAGGCAGCTTAAGTGGGTAGTTGATGATAGCTAGATTTAGCAGATGGGGTTCAATTCCAATATAAAGTTGGCCCCTTTTGTTCCTGTTCCTTTTTTGAACTTCTAGTGTATCACAAACTTTGCCTCTAGCTTCAAACATATTATCATTTTTTTTTTCTTCCTCAAAGTTCAATTTTTTTGTTGTCTTTAACATTTTGAATTTTGAATCATATAGAAAATAATAATATATAGAAATGTTTTAATCGACTGGCAATCAACTTATGACATTTTAATCATGGATATACACAGATGTTCGAGCTATGGCTCTAGTTTATTCTTTTATTTTAACCAAATATATATCTAGTAAATTTGTATGTTTATTTTTCTCTTTTTTTGTTATTTCTTGTTTCTATAATATAATGAGTATATGTAGGGAAGCGCAAGTAGTGGAAGGAACAAAAAAGAAGTTTTAATAATTTAAGAATTGGAATGTGAAAGGGAATGGTAGTGGAAGGTCAGAGCCAGAGGGGAGGCCCACTTTGGTTTGTGCTTTTAATTAGTTAGGGTTTCTCAAGGCCATGAGTTGAGCACGTGCCATACCTTGGAGTTCATATGATCATTTACTATACATACATTATACATAAACAAAATGGAATAGTAATTGAGTGACATCATTCAATAATCGATTGATAAATTTTATACATAGATATGATATATTTCTAGGGACAATAAATGTTTGTTGAGTTATCTTATGATTGATATTCTACTTCTTATATTATATTTGCAACACAATTTTAAAATAAATCATTTATAGCATACAATTCTCTATCGGTGATAAAACGTAACTTAACTAGTGTGATAGAATGAGTCTACCACTAATTGAATTTTATCACTAATAGAACTCAATCAAAGATAGAATTCAAATTGGATTTTCTCTTGCTAATAAATTAGTTTTGATTTCATGCAAAATCCCGTTAAGTATATGTTTATGTTTAATGGATATACTAAAAGTTTTAGTTGTGTGTTATGGTGGTATACAGAAGAAAGAATTGCCAGTACTGTACTATTGGATGTGTGTTTGAATAGGAATGAAAATGCTAGGTAGGAATTATTATTATTATATTCTAATTATTATTTGAAGAATAAGATAATAAAGAGAATATATTTGTGTTTCACACGAGAAAAAGAAAAGGAGAATATATTTCTTTGTATTGATGTGTTAGGTTTCTTTTGTTTACTTCCATAGATAGATTATAACTTTATCACATCATTTTAGATTTGTGATTGATAGTTTATTGATCATAAAGCTATGAAGTAGGATAACGGATAACAATTTTTCTTAAAAAATATTTATAATAAATTGTTTGTAATGGTCTTCTTCTTTATGTTTTTAAATATAGATAAATAAAATAAGAGATATAATTTTACGTTTTCTAAGAATTTAAATTTATTGGACTATATGTTTTTAGAATTGAACTCTTCAATGTGTTTTTTTTTACGATTTCTAAAAACACATTGAAGAGATTATCCAATCAATAATTAATTCCTTTGGCGGATTCATATTTCACAGTAACCTATATGTTTATAGGATTAATCACTCTCTAAAATCAACAATTGTAGTGTTAATTAAAGTTTGTTGACCTTTAATTTGGGTTGTTTCATCACAGTTGTATGATCTGTTTACAGAGTGCCTTTTTTTTTCTCTTAGAATTTCTTCATCTAATGTTTTTAGAGAATTTGGTTGGTTTCACTTTGAGATGTGGATTAAGACCAAAGTGGTGATTTTAGGTGATTTGTCCCCTCTCTTGGCTCCCTTTTATGGGAGATATATTGTAAGGTTCTGATTTGTGTTTAATGGTTAATTTGATTTCAAAAAAAAAAAAAAAAATCAAGGTTATCTTCTGCCAAAACCTTTTTTTAAAAAAAATTTTGAAAAATCGGAGTTTCATCCCGTTGGGATTTTGGAAAAATATTAGAAGTCAATTTGTCCCACTTCGGAAAGATGCAAGCTAGTGTGTTCTCCAACCACTATAAAAGGAGTATGATGCTTTGGTTTCAAAGCATTCCAGTTAGAAGCACTGTAAGTTTGGTAAACGGACTCTAGTTAAATTCTTTTTATATTCTCTAGTAGAGAGTGAGACAAATGGTGTGAGTAGTATAAGTTTTAAAGGAAGTGCTTTTGTAATTGGGGTCGGGGAGAGAATTCTGTGTGATTGTAGCAATTTTTCTCATAGTGGAAGTTATACTTGAAAGGATATTCTAGTTTAAGTATTCTCCAGCAACCTCGAGTTAGAGATCTCTTAGGAAGCATGTTTTGGAGTTCGTAGCTTCAATCACTAGACTATCTTGATAGCACCCTAGAATCGGTATTTGTAATCTCCTTTTCCCAACTTGTACTCAAAAAAAAAAAAAAAAATCTATCTTGACAGCTTGTTTGTTGGTCTTTAGTTTGTAAATATAAATTTATAATTCATTAATCATTATACATTATATGAGATGAACTATGCTTTTCACATATAATTAATCTTACCTTAACAATTACTCACTCAAGTAAAAGATTCTTGTTAAACGAAACACAAAATTTGATTGTCATTAAAAGGAATCACAGAGTCTTTTTTAAGAGAACGAATCAAAACATATGCAAAAAAGCTGGCTTCTTTTGTAGCCTTTTGTTCATCCAAAGCTAAACTAAAAGCTTAACCTGGAAGAACCATTTTGACAAGTGACCAATCATGTGGGAAACTGCTTTTGTGGTTAAAATATTTGGTATTAATCAAAATTGAACAATCTTTTTTTTTTTTTTTTTTTTTTTCTTATGAATTGGATTTGATGTGTTGATGGGTATTTATATTTTATACCATGCCTTAGAGAATCCGGATCAGTACTTTGCTTTCCTTTGCTTCTCACTTTCTACTTTATGACTAATCGAAATTAAGAATTTTTCTCATTTTCTTTTTGGGTTATGGTATATATGGTTTATTAAAATAAGAACAAAAAAAAAGAATACTCAAAAAGAAAAAGACAACTTTGAGAGAAGAGGCATCTCGTTTTGATGTTATTAAATTCAAAAGGATATATCCATTTTTTGTCATTTGTTTTTAGCGACTCCGTTTGATAATTATTTTGTTTTATTATTTTTTTTATTTGGATATGTATTTTACCTATATTTTTAAAAAGCAAACAAAATTTTGGAAAAAGGGTAATTTCTAAAAAAAATGTTTTTGTTTTAGAAATTCGAATAAAAATAAGTTTAAATTTCAAAAACTAAATAGTTATCGAATTGGATCTACTTTTCCAATTCAAATCTCTCTCTTTTGTCTTGCTTGTTTTGGATGTGCTTTTGTAAATAAACTAACTTTCTCTTTTAAAATTTCTTCAATTTTGTGTTTGAAGATTTGAAATATCTCTTGAATGGGTTGATTTGAAAAAGTGTAACTTCTTTTCAAGACTTTGAATCTGATCTTTGTATGCCATTCAGGAATCAAAAAAACTTACACATACACACACACACTTGGCCCAAATCCCTCTTTTCAAAAAGGCTTTTTTTTATGGCCTCATCCATTCCATCATCAATCTTCTCTCTTCTTTTTCCATTTTCATTTTTATTGACTTTTTGTCTTTTTTTTCATATTATTCTTCTCCCTTTATATATACATTTATTCCCTCATAATATCTTTTCTTTTCCCAAAAATAATTCCAATAAGTACTACGACAGTACCCTCAAATTTCAACAGTTGTTTTTGTTGTGTCTTGGTTTTATGATGATCATTGTTCTTGAACCAACAACCTTAACGGATTTGGCCTTTCATTGAAATTAAAAACCATTTGGATTTTGTATATGTTGGTGGTTAGCTCATGAGTGTTTTCTTCTTGTCTTTTTTTTTTTTTTTTTTTTTTTTTTTTTTTGAATGGGCCAATTTGATGATACATATTGACAGAGAAATTCCAAGGGCAGTTGGTAATAAGCTGTATGGAACAAAAACTTCATAATGAATATAGTGTTGCATGTTGCCTGTTGGCCCATTTTTCTTATCACAGCACACATGATCTATCATTCAAATCTTTGAAACACTCTTGCATGCCTTGGCCCAACTTTGTTGTCTTAATAAGTTGTCTATATTCTATTGATTGTTTTTTCTTCCAGAAAATGCCCTCACTAGGGCTCGAGGGAACAACCCTGAAACCTAGATAAAATATGTAATTGAATTTATGTTTTTGTATTTGGGTTTTTATACATTTAGATCATATTTTGTAAGAGTTTTATGAGAGTACACTGTGTAAACTTTTTTAAAACAATAGCCCTCTTTGATCAAGTATTTTGTATCTCTAAAACCGTTCTCTCCTCTGCCCGTGAATATAACTAATACATCATTAGTCAGCTACGTAAATCTGTGTATCTTCTCTCACATTTTCTTTACTTACGTATTCATAACAAAGGTGAAAAGTTCCCAATACCAATAAAAAGTATTGTTTTTTGTTAATTTTTTCATAATATTTCCTTATTTAGCTAATATGGGACTTCGGTTACACTCTCTACAAAGGAAAGGGTGGGAATGATTGGGAAAGATGAGTCTTAGAGATTAAACTTACCATAATGTAAACATAAATTGCTAAGTAAATACCCAGCAGACAACTTTGATATATAATAATGTTTGGTAGCTGTGTAAACTTCAATATTAGATACACAAATCAAAGACAACATAGGTATTCTATAGCACATAGCAAATTCTTCAACAAAGAACAGCTATATATATATATAATAGCAGAGAAAACAGAGATAATAGTATAGCATGGAGGAAACAATCATATGACAAATATTATGGAAAACAATTAGTTTCCCTTGAGTTTCTTTGCAATGCCAGCAAAGTGCTTTCCCTGGTGAAAAGCTTGCTGCAATTCCAGTTCAGAGGGCTGTCTCGAGCCATCACCGGCTAAAGTTCCAGCACCGTAGGGACTCCCGCCCTTGATGTTTTCCATCTCGAACATTCCAGCTCCGAACGAGTAGCCAATTGGAACAAACAGCATTCCATGATGAACCAGCTGAGTAATAGCTGTTAAGCTGCAATACAAAATTTAAAGATCAACTTTTTAATATTCTTGACTTCAGAATCTAAAAATGTTTGTCAATGTGTTGAAAAGAGGCTCACGGAGTAGTTTCCTGTCCACCTCCTTGAGAAGCAGTGCTATAGAAAATGCCTGCAGGTTTGCCTGAAAGTGATTGTGTTCTCCATAAACCTCCAGTTGCATCCAGGAATGCTTTGAATTGAGCACACATCATTCCGAATCTTGTAGGAAATCCGAAGAGTAAACCGTCTGCATCAGCGAGTTCGTTTGGCGTAATGATGGGTGCTTCGCCCTTGGGTGGTGCTTGCATCTTGTCAAGAACCCCTTGTGGTAATGTTTCAGGCACCTATTTGTTATGAAAATGGCAGTCAATTGTAAAACGAAGATGTAAAAAAAAGATAGAAAACGAAAACGCGAAAGAAGAAGAACGAAGAACACACACGGATTTACGTGGTTCACTAACATTGTGTTAGCTAATCCACGGCAGCGAGACCCCCGACTACTAATGCAGGGCATTGGTGCGTTCAAGGTATATCTCAACAAATTAAGCACACAAAATTTACTCATTGACAGGACTTGGTACCAAAACCAATATCCCAAATCATATTAAGTTTTCAATGTCTCTTCTAACAGGATCTAACTTCACTCTGCACATGCATATACTTGAAGCTCAGAATGCACTTTGAAAATGTATGTAATGTGGTCACTGATCGATACAGGCAAACCGAAGGATCGGCATAAAACACTTTTGCCTAAGATGAGACTTTTTGTTTTGTTGTAAGTTCTTAATTAAGGATATTTTAGGATCTCTTTGGAATGACCTTTCAAATGGTTACAAATATGAATGGATATAATGGTAATAAGAGTTGCACCTGCCATATTTTGGCTTCCACTCCCTCCACAGAAGCGGCTCCTTTCTGAATTTCCTCTGCTAGCTTCAAGACATGTCCATATGTTGAATAGTAACTGTACAACAAACACATCAACTTTAAAACTACTTTTTACAGTCGCTGTATAACAGTCAAAGACCAGCCAAACCACAAACAACAGCTTCTCATAGTTTCTTCTTTTTTGAAATCTGTGAGTTTCTGAGTGAGCTTACGCACACTTCAACTATTCTTATGGGACATATCGCCTGACCCTACAACATTTCTCTGGCCATCATGGATTGGACTCATAATCTTTTTGTTTCTAAAGGCGTCTTTTTACTACTAAGCTACCTATGATGGTATATTGGAGTCAATATGTACATTGTATTTTGGATAAGTAGTGTGTAGAGAGAAAAACAAACTTGCACAAAATAAACGAATTCGCAACAACAACAACAACAAAATACTGTGCAAACGCTCAAAGGAAAATCTCCAGGAAGTTGCACCTTTTTTCTAGAAAAGTAAGGTAGAAACATGACAGCTGAAAACTTGGTTAGGAAAGAGACAAGACAGTTTACCTTAACATTGAGGCAAAACAACAGAACATACATTGACATCACACAAGCTAAGTAATAGAGCTTAGTGGAAGTTTCAATACTGGTGGATCACAAAATATCCAGTAAGAATAAAAAGTGAAAATCCTCCTTAAATATGGCAAACAAATATCCAGTAAGAATAAAAAGTGAAAATCCTAAAGCAAAATTAACCAAAGGTTCTTACATTATTTCAACAGGTTTGGTTGGATTTCTTAATCACTTCAGTTTTCTTTTCATGGTAGTCTAGTTCACACATGACAGCTATATTTCCCCATTATTTTGTCAAATAAAGATCCCACAATCCATCAGTAACCAAAGAATACATAGAGAAAACATAAAACTTGCACATGGTAATTAAGAAACCACTTTGACTATGAACATGTGACAAAATTTTGAGAGTGACCTTAAAAAATCACTGGCATGTTTGGTGGAACAAACATTGAAAAACATATCTATTTACTCTCCTGTTCTTTTAGATGCTTAACAAATTGTAACAGAATCAAATACATAGGCTATAATAGAAGTTCATTACATCCAACAAGAGCAAACAAAATGAAGCAAGCAAATTTAGACAAGTTAAAAGCTAGAAAATGAAATGAAGAGATTGGTTGACTTTTAATCAGAAAAACCAAACCAAACAACAACAAAATCATTGTAGTCCCATACAAAAACAGAGCCTATACAAGTTCAAGTTTCCAGGATGTCTTTTGATCATTAAAAAAAACAGACATTTGTCAAATGGGGTTATTAACTAATCGTTCATAACAACTTTTACCACTTCGATTCGAAGATAGAACATCAAAATTTCAGAAAAATGCTTGAAAAAAACCTGGGTTTTACAATCCACTACCAAAAGAGACGATTATAAGCAAAAGAAAAAATAAAGGGTTTTGTTGTATGTAAAATCCAATTGAATGTGTTGAGAGAAAGATAAGAAATTGAGAGATTTCTTACACAATGTAGACTTTGGTGGCCATAATCGATGGATTCTGCGTGTCAAGATTTGAAATGGGTGAGCAAAATCTTTTACAGAAGAGAGATTGAGATTTGAGGGGACCCCAATTTATAATGCTTTACAAGCTGTGTTCTACAATATAAATATAAATATATAATTAATGGGGTCTAAACCCAATTTTGGTGGGGTTTTGTTAACAATAATTATGAATTATGGGATGGTTGATATCCACTCCTTCCATCATCATTGTTTTCATTGAGTCTTCCTTGATGAGGTGAAATATTCAATCTGAATCACTGTTGAGTAAGAAAATTCATCAAATCTATGAAATCACTTTGTGAAGAGTGAAAAAAGAACCACCTTTGATCATATTCTTTTCCCATGGTCTTAGACATAATAGATTTTGGCACTGACTTCAAATTCAAGGCAGCTTAGGAAAGAAAAAGAAATGAGTAAATTAAGATGGGATTTGGGTTTGGTTATGTTGATTGGCTTTTTTAATAAGGGGGTTAGGTAAGTGATTAAAGGGGTCCCTTTACATCAATTAGTTGATGGGTTTATTTAGTTTATAAAAAATGTTGAAAAGGAAAGGTTGTGGAAGAAATGTATGTATGTATCAAAAAGGAATGAATAAATAGTCTTTGTCTTGTTAATCCACACCCTTCATTTTCATCTCATTTTACACTTTGACAAAAACATCATTTCCAAGTACTAATTGCTAATTATTTTCTTTCCTCTATACACAACAAAGGGGGGGACTTTTTTCCTTTTTGTTCATTTTTTTTTTGGCTTTCTTTCTTGCCTTTGGGATTGGATAACTAGAATTGGAATTTTGCCCTACTGCATATTCTGCATATTCAGTATATTCTGAATATCTGTGTCTGTTTCAAGTTTTGAAATTGAGAGACAACATTAAATTTTATAATTCAATTGCTCTTTAGTATCGATATTGAAACTTTTATCAACAAAGTGCCCTCTAGACAATTTAGGCATCTAATTGCTTCTAAAGAAACTTGTAATTATTCTGCCTAATTTGGCCTGAAATCAGTGTAATTGTTGAGGTCCATTCATTTCTTTTAGTGATTGAGCTTAGGAAGAGTGATAGGGCCTACCAATGTGGAATGGAGCATTGCTTGGCAATAGGGGAAGACCAATACCACTTCTCACAATTTATCTTTCTACTTTTTGCAGAGGGAACAATCGATGAAATGATGAATCATATTTTTTCCTTTATTTCCTCAAAAGGTAAGGCCCAAAATTTACTTGCAAATTTGGAGTAGGTTTTAATTATACCCTTCAAACTTGAGAATGTTTTTTTAAAAAAAAAATTGTAATAAATGACCTATTTTAACAAAATAATTATAAACGTATCAGATTTAATAATATTTACATTTATAATCATAAATAGTATTTATTATAATTATTAATATAGTTTTTTAATTATTAATACGTTATTATGTGTTATTAATACAACATTATATGTTATTAATATAGTATTGTATATTAATATAATATTATATATCAGTATTAATATTAATACCCATGACTAGGATTTCAAAAAAAAAACCATGACTATAAATTTTTTTTAAATGACTATATTTATAATTACTTTTTGAATTTAATTAGTTCGATACATTTCCCTTTTTTAATTTTCAAATTAGTTCTAATAACTTATTTGGAGAACTTTTGCTTAAAATTGATTTAATACTCTAAATATTGGAACCCTTACCTATTTTTACACTAGGTTGTAAAAATTACATTAATATTATGTTTGAGATGAAATACATAGTACCAACCATCATAATCTTTTAATTCTCAAAAAAAAAAAAAGAAACAATCATAATCTTTTAGATAAATGTGAATAAATGAATTGTTAGGAACAACGAACAACCACAAACCTCCACATTGATATGATATTGTCCACTTTGGGAATCACCCCTCATGACTTTATTTTTGGGCATCACCCAAAAAGTTTCATATTAATAGAGGTGTTGTCCTCTCCTTATATACACAAGATCTTTCCCTAATCTTAAGGACGTGGAACAACTTTGTTTGTCCAACATTAATTTGCATTTTCTAAGTTTTCCCTTTCAACTGCCATGCCAATTTTAAAATTGAGATAAAATGTAAACTTCCAAATCCTAGGACATAATTGAAACAAATCTTAAAGTTGAAGGATTATATGTTTTTTTCCATAGTCATAAGCTTCTTTATTCTTTCTTTCTCTCTTTTAGATAGAATTAAAAAAAATTACCATATGGCCAACAAAGATATATTTTAATTAGTATAATCGAAAAGTCAACCATTCAAATTTCACAGCGATACATAACAAAAAAAAACAATTAATAATATGTTTGAGAAAAATATGCATTAAAAAATTAAGTTGCGGATTACATTTCTTTTTTAAAATGTTATTAAAAACGAAAATAAAAGTCATCTTAGAGAGGCTTGTCAAACACAAATACAATGAATGATTCAGCCGAATGCAACCATTGAAGATAAGGATTAAGTCCTCTTCACACAAAATAAATAAATAGATAAAGGAAAAAAGAAGATAAGTATCAAGTATAAGTTCAAATTGCACATGTTTACATAACTTTGATCCATTTTATAATGATTTTGTTTTACAATAATTTCTTTCAAAACATTCTCATCTAGTTTACTAAATTGTAGAAGGAAGTTAGCAACTTTTTAAAAATATCATACCACTTTGAAATAAAACTCGTGACAATAAAATTAAATTATAATATATCAACTTAAGCAAATCAACACATCACCAATTAAAATTGTTCAGTGACACAATGATTTTCGTGTTTGGTTATAAACCAGTTCAACACCAACGTCACAAATTCGAGCTCAAGAATCAATATTTATCTCCCATCCTCCCCTATGTACTAAAAAAAACCAATTAAAATTGTTCGATGTTTTTCTTTATTGTATGGCTTGGAGACTAACAAGAAGAGCCACAATGAGTCGAGTTTTAGTTGTATTAAAAAATATATATTTGATAGCCTAAATTAAAAAATAAACATAAATCCCATGAAGCATTCTAGACCTCTACTTTCAGGGTTATGGATTTATTTATTTGGTCGGTAACTAAATATATATTCATTAAAGTTCTCAAAGGAGAGAATTTCTAAAGATCTTCACTTTTCTAACCTTTTTGACCCATAGACACCGGGTGGAAGAACTCTTCCCTGATATATATCAAATTAGGTTTTTTTTTTACTTCCATCATTAATATTTTTAAGAGTTTCAATTTAATTAAACTTTACCAAACAATTTTTTACTGTTGCCAAAAGTCTAAACTAGTTTACTAGGGTAAAAAACATTTCATTGAATATGTATTTAAATCAGATAAACTATAGCTCTATACATTTTATAAAAAAAAAAATCAAACAAAAACAAAAAACTACTCATTCCAATTGATCTTGTATCATGTATGTAGTAATTTACTCAGCCTAAAATCATTAAATTGACAGAAATTATTTTAAAATCCATACATCATTCACGTTTACCTAACAATAGGAACATAACTAGTAATCTACAAAGCAAAATTGAATACTTCTAAGCAATTAATAATAGTCTAAAAATAAAAAGAAAGATATAAGTTCCTATAAATATTTACACCAAGTCAATCTCACATTAACAAACAAAAATATAAAGAATCAAGAAGTGGTAGATAAAAGAGGTCACAAGTTCGAATTTTTCCATAATTATAATAACTTAGAAAGAGAGTCGAATGAGCCCTTTTTGCAATAACCGAAGGCGAAAATTGGATAAATAATAAAGATGGAAAGACAACAACAAACAAGGAGGGCTCCATTCTCCATTGATGAGCCTCTCAACTCTTATGAAAATGACTAACAACAAATGTTCCTCCTCATTCTACAGTCCTCAGCTCTCCCTTGGCCACGCCAATCGAAACCCATATCGAATTCTAACCACAAACCTTCCTCTTACAACCCTACCACAAATTTACTCAGATCAAAATGTCCACATATTCCACATTTTCAAATCTCACTAATGATTCTAAATCTTAGATTCATTTTTCTAATATCTACTAGGATTCAGACAGCTTATATGCACATATTTTTACCAGATAAATATCTCACTCTACTACATTTGGTTGTCAAAAAAACCGGTAAGAAATCTTTAACTAGTCCCTTAAACCACTTGTTACCATGAACTGAAAACTTAATCCATGAGCTCTTAGTTTTGGAGCCTCTCAGAGCCAGCCAGCCAACTATTCTATTTCTTAGATTCATAGTATGAAAGGGTAAAGAGTCTTGTCTTTATTTCCATAATCTTAATCCTATCCGTACAATTGGTACCCATTTCTAACAGAATCCAGAAACATGTACTATGGGGTTTTAATGCAATTAATTAGAACAACTTGATCCATATTTTAAAAGAGTATTCAGCACATGACACCACCGCCACAAAAATCGCAGGACACCACAAAAATACTCGTGGCTTGTGTTAATAAGCAAGTTTGATGAGTCAAAAGGAGAAACTTTCATAAAACGAGGCAACAATTACACTTCTGATCAACAATATAGAAAATAGAAAACTTCTCCCTAGAAACCAATCTAAATTTACTCAAAAAACTTCCAATACTTGACTCATTCTATCGTTCATTATTTCAATTTACACTATATATATATATATTATATATAAAGAACCATGATCTTATCTTACCAGATTCTAATCCCCTTTTTTGTACAGAAACTATCCAACCAAAAAGAAAGTGAACTCACCTCGGTAACGAGAATGATGCATCCATCCACATTACGCCACAGCAAAATCTCTTCGTTTACACTTCACCAACACACCAACACAATTAGATTAAATCCCTTCTTCAATCTCATGTGTTGTTTCCTCGCAGTATATGAACCAAATTTGCAGCATTTGCTCTAATCTTTTCATTATCATCATCCATCAATGACATGCACATTCCCAAAACGCCCTCTCTTCTAGCTTCCTCGCAAGCTCGTTGGCTATGGCAACAAAGCGAACTCAGCGTTAAGAGAGCATATTGAACCCCTCGTGGAGCTCCATTTCTCAACACACGGCTCAAAATCTCAACACTCCCATTGAATCTTTGCATCTCTTCTCGACCTTCCCTGCACTTTGCCAACAACCCCAGAAGCTCAATTGCTCTATCCAGACCCGAATTCGCAATCTTAAGCAAAATTGGAACAACCCCACATTCCACAGCCCGCACACGGTTGCCCGGAAACGAACACACAGCGTAAAGCGCGGTCGCGGCCTCCTTCTGCTCTCTATTGCTCCCATTACACAATAGACAAACCAGAGACCGGATGGCATTAGGATAAGCCCCAATCGTCGCCTTGTTAACCTCCACAACGGCTAAGCTCGTCAGCATCGTAGCGGCGACGGCTCGACAATCCGGAGACTGGGCTCGAAGAGCCTCCACGGTTAACCCAATAGCCCCTTCCGCAACCAACCCCACTTTGTTATCATCATCCAAACTAAGATTCAGCAACAGAGACAGAGCCTTCTCTTGAAGGCGCACATCGTCGGAGCCAACGCACTTAAGAACCGCCGAAACGGCACCTGACTCGGTCAGTTTTCTCCTCACGGCTGAGTCGCGCTTGGAAACCCTAGCGAGTTGATTGAGGGAATCGAGCTTGGAATTGAGAGAGGAGGAAGGGGAAATCAAAATGGGGATTAGGGTTTGTGGGGGCGGATTTGGGGGAAATGGGTGGGAATTAGAAACAGGGTTGAAATTAGAAATTAAACTCCGAAGGGCGTGGTTAGGGATTAGAGATGGGTTATCCGGTAGGGGCAATTGGGTAATTGGGCAAGTCCGGTGGCCGGCGTCGAGCCAGCGTTGGATGGAGGAGCGATCGAAGGTGTGGCCGGAGGAGAGGATTACAGGGTCCGACATTATCTCCAGAGAAATAGGGCACTTGAAATCGTCGGCCGCCATTATCGCCGGAGAAATTCACAGTGGAATTGAGGGTTTTGTGAGGTTTTGGTTACTGCAAGAAGATGAAGAGCGATTCAGAGTTACAGAGATTATAGCTCTCAGTACAGAGAGAAAGAGAGAAACCAAGTCCTGTCTGTGGCTCTATCTTTTTCTTTTCTTTTCTTTTTTCTGCAGCAAGAAAGTTGAGACACTTGAATTTACCTAAAACCCACTAACTAATTTATATAAAACTAAATTATCAAAAATAACCTTGGACCATATAATTGGTACCATCACCCGCACATTCTACGTTTTAAATTATATTTATAGTAGAATTTTTAAAATAATTCATCTATAAAACATTAATTCTTATCACTCAATTAGTGACAGAACTCAATTTGAATTTCTATCAATTTCTATCACTCATAGAAAATTTAAGTAGAGATAGAATGAGTCTATCATTAGTTGGAATTCTATAACTCAACTAGTGATAGAATTCAATTTGAATTTTTTGCTACAAATGAATTAATTTTGATTTTGTGTTATAGATGAAAATATTTTACCATTTTTTTGTTACTGATGAAAAATCCCTCAAAAATTACTTTTAAAAAAAATTTAAAAATACTTGAATGGTAATAAGAATCAATAGTTCAACGATATTAATG
Organism: Sicyos edulis; assembly: GCA_036507275.1. NCBI lineage: Eukaryota > Viridiplantae > Streptophyta > Magnoliopsida > Cucurbitales > Cucurbitaceae > Sicyos > Sicyos edulis. The sequence continues at coordinate 2,127,755 of CM071855.1, read as the reverse complement.
TAAATGATTGTAATGTGTCTAATTTTAAATTTTTGAAGCTTCTTCCATCAAATTATTACTATATCATTTTAAAATATTAATAATATGTTTATTTTCATTAAATGAGAAAATATACAAAGAATTAAAGAAGAATAATGATTATCAAGCAAAAATGTATTGCATATTTTAAAACGGTGAATGATATATTATTCAACAAAATGTTAATGTTTATCATCCAAAACTTAATGGTGAAGGTTTTTTTTTTCAATAATTTTGAAAGTGAATGATATTTTTAAAATTTAAAAGTATTTATGTAATAAAATTTAACCGTTTCCATATAAATTTAATGATAAGGATATTTTCCAAAACGTTTTTTTTTATTCAATTATTTTTGAAGTTTTTCAAACTTTAATTGTATTTTAGAAAGGTTATTTTTGATAATTTAGTGTTTATAGAACAAAAATCATAATTTCTTGAGGTCATCCATTGATTATGAGTTTTGGGGTCATTACAAAATTATAACTTTAGTTGCTTGAATGGGTGCTGTCACAATGGGAAAAAAGAAAATGAAAAGAATAAAATGGAAAATATATTTGAAGTGGAAAGGATAATTTGGACATTTGGGAGGCAAGTTGGTTTGGTGGTGTTTGGAAAGGAGAAGAGGACTTTCATAAATTCATATCTTTAATCTGTGAGTTGACAATCTAAATGGTTGCGTATGCCTTATACCCTTGCCTTTGAACACCACCTACCACAATTCCATATCTTAAAAAAAAAAAACATCAATTCCATATTATAAAAATAGAAGAAATTAAGCCACATTTTATGTGCATTTTATTTTTTAAGGTAAAATATAAGTTCGATAATGACCTTATAAGTTACAACAATTTAGGGCGAGGAAATCGAACTCATAACTTTCTGATTCATGGATCATACTAATGTTGCTAACCTATTACTTTTTTGGCATAATTTTTATTATTTTTATTCATCGGCGAATTAAGTATTTGAAATTGGTCGTTCATGCATTAATGATGAAATTATGAATTTAGTGACTGATATAACAAAAAATTATATCTTTATATGAATAGTAAACTTTTGTGTATTAATACACCAGCGATTATGTAGATTAAAGACTATGTTTTAGGTTTATAAAAATATAAAGATTAAATTCTAACTTTCTTCTAATTATATGGATTGAATTCAAACTTTTCCTCCAAGGATAGGGATTGAACTCTATTTTTTGAAACTATGAAAACTAAACTCTAACTTTTTTTCAAACCATAAGTATTAAACCTATATTTTTATCCTATTTTTTATACACATTTTAGTTAAAGAAGTGAAAAATGAGACTAAAATATATATGTGGGTATGAAAAGATAGGTTATGTCTTTACTCTCATATTCATAAAAATCATGCATTGGCATGACCTATTTTTTTTATGTCCATATATGATATCTAATTTGTGTTACATTTTATTTTTCTTATCAACTTTATTCTCTTTATGTGGGTCAAAGATGAATGAAATGTGGTTTACATTCTTCTTATGTTGCCTGCTTTTAGTTAATGAATGTAGTGGTTTTCAAAAAAATAAAAAATAAAATCAAAGTATAAGAAATAAAAGGTATTGGAAGTAAGAGTGAGTCAAAAGAAGTGAATGAGACTACTTCAAAATTCCTAGCCTCTTGTTTAATAATAATAATAATTTAATTAGGGTTAGAAGAATTATAAGCCTTTTTTTCTCTTTCTTCTTGTTTGTATGTTTTAAAATTGAAGGAAACATGATAGGATACCATTTACCATGTGGAGACTGTGCTTTAAGCTTTGAACCAATCTTTCCTTTTACCCTTTTTGTTTCTCCACTCATTATTTCCTATAAATAACCACTATCATTTTCCACCTATTACATGTTTTTTTCTTACTTTTCTTCCATTGTTTCTACCTTTTAAGCCCTTCCCTATTTCATCTTTCTTCCTCTATCAATGCTCTTACTAAATTAAAGGAGTAAACAAGAATAATAAAATGATTATGGAAAATGTGAATAGGAATTATTGATTATCTATGGAGTGAAAGAAATAATTATAAGAAAAATTCTACCTTTCGAATGAAGAGACTGATTATATATAGATGAATCATAATGACCTTTGTTTTGGGATACAAAGAATGATTTCGAAAATTGATTATAGAGAGAAGGAAAAATAATCATAAAGGTGGAATGAATATTGATTATAGAAATGATTGTTGATAGTGCAAAAAAAAAAAAGAATTATTCTTCCCATAATTATTTATATTCTATTTGTCCAAACCTTCCTGAATAATTTCTTTTCTTTTTATTATCACACAGTCCAAACTCAAATAATTGGTTTTTTTATTTGAGATAAGTCCAATATTTTATTATTGTCTATTATTATAATCTTTTTCTTCTGTATGTACTATCTATAAAGTGAATATCGACGGTTGGCTATGGATAAGACAAACACTTCTGACTGTTCTTAACTTTTTAAAACCAGTAACTTGAAACTAACACAACCTCAAGATTTCTTTTCTTTCTTTACATAGCTTTTTGTTATGTGCATTCAACAATTCTGCAATTTTCACATATGCTAGAGGCTTATCTAATAGTAAAAGGTAAACACCCTTGTGTTGTGTTTCGAATTGATATCTGTTAGAACCCGGGTCAAGGAGGTCGGACCGCATCAAGGAATGAAGGGTAATTAGGGCAATAGATCAAGTTGGAAGGGGTAGACTTGGAACATTATGTGTATACCGTCCTTTGGTTGTTAATCCTAGTCTACTCTATCAATATATCGTTGAATTATGCTTAACTATCAATCAACCCAAAATTTTATGTTAATGAGTTGGGGTAGATTTAATTATATTAACCAACACCTATCAACTTCATTTCGCACTTAACAAGTACAGCCGGGTTATTCTCTAGTTCTTGTGAGAGAGGATTAGAGTCCTTACAATATCTTGCAACCATAACTAAAAGGCAAGTTTCCATCACAGAAATACTCTTCATATAATTTATAGACTTAATCTATCAATCAACAAACCATTACAATTCTCCACTCATCAGCCGTTTACATATGCTTGAAATGAAATTGTCTATCAGAACAATCGACTAAACTATAATATGAACAGGCTTTGCAAAAATACTATACTCATTTCACAAACTAACTGCACTAGTGCACACATTAAGTGGACAGAACCAAAAATGCTATCTACCATCCAGCATTGTTACCGTTACGTCGTTTGATGATACAATGTTTATGTCGTGGCTGTCTGTAAACAAGTCGGTATCGATTGAGGCTCTTGTGGAAGTGTACGTGGGCTGTCTTGGCTGTGGCAGAGTAGTTGATTCACTCTCCAGCATTATCACTAAGGACTGCAGTGTTGGTCTATAAGCTGGGGAGTCTTGTATACACAACATTGCTACATGTATGCACTTCAATACTTCACTCTCAGAGGATGAATCGCGAATCGACGGGTCGAGAAGTTCGATTGCTCTGTCTTCATTCCAAAGTTTCCAAGCCTGAAAAGAGTTTTCATACTCAGTCTATGAATAAATAACTACACCAAAACTTGCAGATTCAAGTTTCCAATAGATGGTAGAAAAGAGGAACTTACAAAGCTAATAAGGGTTAAGTGTTCGGTTGAGCGAAAGCTAGTGTTCCTCCGACCACAGATTAATTCCAATAGTAACACACCAAAACTATAGACATCTGATTTCACTGAAAATAAACCTTCCATTGCATATTCTGGAGCCATGTAGCCGCTGTATTTATACAATGTTTAGAAGATAAGATTTATTAAGTTACTTAAATTAAGGGTGTTGCATTAGTAACTGATCTATACTCACTATGTGCCAACAACTCGAATTGTATTTGTTGCCTCGTTTTGGTTTCCACCAAATATTCTAGCCATGCCAAAATCTGATATCTTAGGATTCATGTCTTCATCTAGTAAAATGTTGCTAGCTTTCAAATCTCTGTGAATAATAAGAAGTCTCGAGTCTCGATGAAGGTATAACAGTCCTCGTGCAATTCCCTCGATGATTGACAACCGTTTTTTCCAATCCAGTAGCACCTGCCTATTTGGATCTGCATCATTACCACCAAGGATTATACAAAAGAATTGAACCCAAAATCCTAACACAGGTATACAAGTTTCAGTTTCATAATAGAAGAGCCCACGTATATACCAAAAAGAAACCAATCCAAGCTATTGTTTGGCATATATTCATAGAGCAGCATCTTGTCCTCTCCTTGAATGCAGTAGCCCAACAGTCGGACAAGGTTTCGATGCTGCAACTTTCCTATCAGTATAATCTCATTCTTGAACTCTTCTAGACCTTGACCAGACTGGACCGAGAGTCGCTTCACGGCAACTTCTTGTCCACATGGAAGCTTTCCCTGGCAAAAGAAAAGAGAGGAGAATGCCATATTATTAGCACCAACAACCGAGCTCATTTTCTTTGATTTGCAGCTGATATGCTTGGAAAAGTTGCTTACCTTGTATACCGGGCCAAAACCTCCCTGGCCAAGCTTGTTTTCCTCAGAAAAGTTATCGGTCGCCACAACTACACAGTTGAAGTTAAACATAGGCAAATCTGGTCCACTCAGTTGTTCGCCTTCCCTGCCTAAATCGTATGGCCCTGAAAGCTCTGCTGAAAATTCTTTGCTCTTGCTCGGGTCAAACATTGGTTCTTCATTGTTGTTCTGAGGTCTACTCGAAGCAGCATTGGGTGAAGCTGAACATGCAAGAACATAAGATCTTCAAATTTAATGAAGGAATGGTTAAAATTTCGAATCTAAGAGAAAACTAAAATATCATCTAACCATTTATTTTTCCTCTGAATTTGAATATCAGCAATGCTAATACGGCTATGGCGGCTGCTCCTCCTAAACATATCAATACTATTGCAACAGTCGACAATTTGCCCTTGCTCCCCACATCTTTAAGAACTAAGAGTACAAAATGTCAAATGTTAATTACCTCCAAACAACATCATAACAAAAGTAGATGTATTCAGAAGGGTGGGGTCTATCATTCTTTCATTCAACTGTCATATAATTTTAATGTGAATTCACTACTCCTTGCTAATGAATTGAAGGGCATCCTTTCAAAGTATTAATGGTGGAAGGAAAAAACAACAGCATGTAGCACTTAAACCTTCCCAAACCACACCCATCAAATTCTGATATTACAAAAACTGGAAAAAAGAGGGGATGAATTGAAAAGTTCAGAAAGCTTACTCAAATCAGAATGAGCTACACGAATGTTCAAAGTACTTCCAACACCATCAAATCTCTGAATATCAATTAAAGGTCCATCCCAAGTAAGGCACCCAATTCCAGGAGCATCCGAATATGCAATACACGAAGAACTGTTGGCACATCTATCTCCACAAGAGTCCACAAATACTGAAGTTATAAAATCGGGCAATTTCACAAAGGGTACATCAAAAAACCCATCTTGTTCACCATCTTCAACAGTGCCATTTGGATTCATGTTCATCCTCTGGTGAAGCAATAGACTCACCCTCTTACACCCATCTGACCAAATCCCTCTCTTCCATCGAACTTCGTTTTTGGGAACAAACCCTCGAGGGCAATCACACTTGGTGTTACCTATTTCAGAACAAATACCAAAGTCCCCACAAAAATTATAGATATCACAATCATTAGAAGGTAGTGAACGAATGGTGTCCCATACTCGATTCGCTTCATTCCATAGTTGCTCTTCTTCTTTACCATCCCATCGTATCTGAAACTTCAGTTCATCAGAATTATTCAATGGATGAAAATTTAAAGTTATTTCGTCTCGACGCTCGGTGTTAACCTTGAAACCATACAATGTCGTTGAGCGCATGGTTGGAATCCCAGAAAAAATCTGCTTATCCCAAAAGCCACTTCTCCATGCTCGATTCTCCCCATTCCAAATGATAATTTGTACAGCTCCTCGAGGATCCACGCCCAAACTGTAATTTCCGACAGCCGGATCTGTATCTGATTTCCACGACGTAAAAATCCGTTTCTCGCCCAAATTTGGGTTCACTTTCACCTCCATGTTTGGAAGAAATGTATCTGTAGGGTGTTCGAAACTGCGCCAATGGACTTTCAACCCGTTCTCTCTGCTCGAGAGAACCAATTCTCCATTGTCATGTAGAGTTAAGTTTCTGGGATCAGACAGATTCCCGGTGATATTGCTCGTCCAAATAGAGACATTGTTGCCGTCCAGAACGACCAAGTTCCCGTCATCTCTGATTTTCAGAACTCCGTCTCTATTAAGAAGTGGCTTATCTCTATTTGCTACCCAAATAACAGACTGTTCCTCAATCTTGTGATACCATACACCAACATATCGTGACAAAGAATTTTTGGGGCTGAAGAAACCCAACTCGTAGGTCTTCTTTTCGGATATGAGGGTTTCATTAGCACTGTCTCTTAAATCTCTGCTGCCCTTGGTGATTGAATTTGCAGAATCACAAAACAGAGGAGAAGAACAAAGGAAGAATGAAATGACTAAACACTGAAGAAACCCAACAACCTTTCTGCAATGACTATCCATATTGAGATTTTTTTTGAACTAAAGTTGATGATGACGATGAAGAAGAACCAAACAAGGTGATTTCTAAACTTCAAATAAGATACTTCAATGGCAGCATAGTGCTAATTGTAACGACCCAACCAAATTGGGGTTCGCTACTACAAATACCATATGCTTAGAACCTTACAACCAAGCAGCGGAATAAACAAAACTTTAATCATAAGAATTAGGAGTCCTAAACCCCATTGACATCAACTCGACAAACTCTCCATAACCATGCCAAGTTGAGCAACTTTGTCACGCGCCTAAATAATCTGTACATCATCTGCAAAAGAAACATAAATAGCACCATGAATATAAACACACTTAGTAACTCACTTAAACATAAACATTCTCATTTCCAAAGCATAACAAAAATAAGCTCTTCTCTTAACTTCATCTCACATTCCTGCCACAACTTACTAAGGGCTTACGCTCTTTTTCTCATGTCATGCTCACACCTTGAGAGACATCACTCACGCCACAATCACACACATGCAAGTCGCCTCATTCTCACAACCCAAACCACACAGCTTGCAGGTCGCCACAACTTGAATGTTGGCATAGACTGTTGAGAATCCCACATTGATAAGGAGAGGATATCTCTAAGTGTTTAAAAGGTAGGTGGACTACTCCTCTTATCACCAATTGGTTTTGAGATGGATGTCCACACTATTTCACATAGGCACATCGCCCAATCCATACAGCACACAACCCACCAAGGTTCACAAGCTGCTAGGCTATGACGGTCGCTACCCTCAAGCAATACTCAAGAGTCAAGACAGACATGAGTCAAGTACAAAACCTAAATAGAAAGATTCTTACACAAAACATAGGTTAGGGTCTAAAAAGCCCAAGGCGGATTAAGGCGCAATGGGCCTCTGGGGCCTGAGGCGCAAGGCGCACCATAAGGCGCGGGCTTTATTACATCAGGCGCACTATATAAAAAATACAAATTGTTTTACATATATGTGTGTATACACATTTCCATAGACATAAATGAAGTTTTAACCAAGAATAATATACAAAACATACATTGTATTTAACTATTAACCTGAAATGAAGTTTAACTAAGAATATATACAAAACATACATAAGATTCAACTATTAACCTTTCATTTAAGCGAATGTTGTCTTTGTGAGTTGAAGAATTAAGTTATTTAAGGTATTGAAATGTCTTGAATTAGTTATCTTGCGCTTTGGATGACCTAGTACGGGGATCTCACAAAGGATAAAGGTGAAAACATGAAAAAATATAAAGAAAATAAAAAAGCCCCCAAGGCGCGCGCCTTTTGGGCGCCCGGGGCTTCACGTAAGGTGCCAAAAGGCGCGCGCCTAACAGGGCTTTTTAAAACACTGCTCGAGGTCACAACGCATTCGCCCATCACAACCCTAACTCAATTCATATACTTACTACACATAAATCCTTCATACTTTAACCACATAACAAACTACCCATCAACATCGGTTTTTTTTTTTGTAACCGAGAAATTGGAGATTCGCTCCACTATACCCGAGGTAACCATGCCCGTTCCAAGACAAACACCCGCAGGCATCAAAGGAACGGAGACATGGGGTGTATACAAATTAATGTCACTCGAATCTGGTAGATTGAGCGGAGCATACCTTCGAAGTTCAAGCCTTCAACCATCAAGCTAAACGCACAATTAAAATAACTACCTACGCAATCTTAATCACCACAAGTTCAAATCTCATCCCAACATACTTACATCACAAAATTTACCACGATTCTTCTTATTATACATATCTATCACAGAATTCCCATGATTTATATCAATCAAAACAGTCCATAAATCAACAATTTAAACTTAACCCAGAATTTTTATTACTTTAAAAAAAAAAAAAGCTTTACCTATGCCAGAAGTGCTGAAAACAACCAAGTGCACGGCTGCCACTACTCGAATCGAACACACTCAGACAGAAAAGAGACCGGAAGGGACTGAAACTCATCGTATTCGTTCGCCGTCGGCTGCCATAACACGCCACCGATCGGAAAAACCAAGGAGAAAAAGAAGATTAAAGCAACAAGAATTTGAAGGGGAAAAAACGGGGGTTTAAACATGGGCAAGAGAGATTATATCTTATTTTCCTTCTTTCTTAGTGGGAGAGGTTGGCAATTTGAGGGGAGTGAAAAAAGATCATTATTTTATGCATTTTTCCAAAATCACAAGGTTTATTCCTCAAATTACCCAAATATCCTTCATTTCTATTCATGCATTCTAAAATATCCTACCTTTTTCTTAATAAAAACCAACCTTGTTTAATCAAATTAAACTTAAATTTAAACTAAACTTTTTTTTTTTGTTTTGTATAAGTTGGACTGCTCTCAAATAAATGACAATCAAATCTTGATTTTTGAGATCAAATTTGTGATCATGATATTGAACTAAATTTCGTAAGCTATTGTCCATTCAAATAATCTTGTTTAATCTATTTAAACTAATCTCATAAGAAACATAAAAATTTCTCAAAATGACAGGTTGTTACACTATTAGTGAGAGAAAATGGATTGATAAGAACAAGAACAGCCAATAGGAAGCTTTTTTGGTGGGGGATTAGGAAAAATATATATATTTGTTTTTTATTTTACAGCACATGTGGACAAGTTAGGGAAATGGTTGGCATGAGCCCACTACAGTTGCAGCCAGATAATGTACACAAGGTGAAATTTTTTTTTTTTCTAATACTTTATTTAAATTCTTTTTACTGATGGAGCAGATTTTTATGTGTTTGTATTTGTAAGATTATTTATTTCATCTTTATTACTACGGTTGTTTGTTTACAGAAAAATATTACTCTCTTTTCAAGGAAATGAAAAGGTCAATTTTCTGATAAAAAAAGAATATATGATATGTGATTGGATAATTATTCGTTTACATTCCAAATGGTTAATTAAAAAAAATGGTTAATGATTCAATTAAAAAAATAATGACCAATTTTTTATAAGAAATTGTAAGTTAAAGAAAATATTCATATCCAAGCCTGAAGCTAAAAATTAAAAAGAAACGAGCCAATTGTCCCTTTTGCAAAGAAATTTGTATGAAAATTATGGGTGTGTTTAGACTCCGTTTATGTAAACGGGCGAGTTGATTATAATAATCAAACCGATGTTTGTCCCACCTTTTATTATAAATGATGGTTACCTGAACTTACGTGTCCGCTTATTTAAACCTACGTGATCATTCATCTAAACCTTACATATATTATTTTTTGTTATATAATCAGTATCTCAAACGCAGTTTATCATAATCACTGTTATAATAACTTGTTCCTCAAACACCATTTATAATAACCCACCGTTTATCACAATCCACCGTTTATTATAACTTCTCGTCTATCATAACTAAATCGATGCTCCAAACATACCTTATAAGATTATGAGTTTAATGATCATAATTATTTGTCCAAAATGATAAGATCGGTATGTTATTAGTCACATCCTTGCATAAATTTTCAAAATGGAAAAATTATAATAAGAAGAAAGTCAAATTATAAAATTTTGCAAATTCTTGTATATGTGATTTGATGTTTGAATTATATGATTTTCTTTGATCAGCCACAAAAAAAAAGGTGTTCCAATGAGATATCAAGATGGAAAGATGAGTGGTAGTCAAAACTTTGTCAACGTTGTTGGTGTACCAATGGATGATTTAATTCAAAAAAATGATCTGTTCGACTCATTGAAAGAAAAAAAACAACTATTCAACTTTTATTCTTTTCTTTTTTTGTCTGGTACATGTTGAAATTAGAAGCAAAGTAATTGTCTTGTATTAGTTAATTAAGAGATAAATAATTGTTACATGAATTAGCATAATTATCTTAGTTAGAGATTTCTTTTATATATATATATACAACAATATTGAGGGAATTGAAGAATTGAACCTCTAACCTCATTGTTATTAGGTTGTACAAGATGGCGATAAGGCTCAACTTTAGTTGATATCTTAGTTAAAAAATTTGCATCGAAAACAAATGATATATTAACATATAGACTTTATTGACAATTTTTGTTTACATTCACAATAAAGTATACAAGTATCGAAAGAGACGATAGCTTAATGTTTATTTGTTTGGTGGAAATCCAGTTCACCACTATAGTTACGGATTCAATCACGAAAATCAATATTTAACTTTTATTTATTTGAGAGTAATAATACCTAGCTGTTTCTTTTCTGGTCCGATGACTAAAATACATAACTTATAATAAATTTCTTTTAGGTATAAACTTTTTTTGTTGTCTATTTTAATTATAGCAATTTTCAAAAAATACTTTATCCTATGACAATTTTAGATCTTTTTTATATTTCAATTTTATCCTTCACTTTTTTCTCATAAAACAATTGATGCACTTGTTAAGCAATTTTTTGTGGTAATCATTTAAGAATATTGATCGTACTAGTTGAAAATTGTTTCTGAGATTTATGGAAAAATAATAGGGCAAATAGATGCTATAAATTTAGAAAAACATCTCTTGATTCATAATTAACTTTTTCACAAATATAAATACATCAAATATCAATTCTAAAAAAATGTCTTAATAAATCATAAATAATATCTAATAAATATCTTCTTTTCAAAATATATATATATATATATAATAAATATCTCAATAAATTTTAGAGAATTTTCAATAATATCAAACATTAAATTTAACAAATCATACAAAATATCCTAATGATATTTATTATTAACATGTGGATCACTTATCCTTTAGTGAAGCTATCAAGCTCCCTTTTTCATCCTTTTATTAAGTCCATCCCCAATTTTTTTTTTTTTTTTTTTTTTTTTTGCAATGCATAAATTTCTTTTTGTTATTCTCAATTTTTTATCATACATAATTTTAAAAAATAAAATAAAATAAAAATAATTAATATTGATAGATAAAAACATCTTCAAAAATAAATACAAATAAACAAACTCCAAAATTGAACGGAAGAAACCTCACGGGTCAGAAGAAAACGGCCACGTGGAAAAATTGGTTGTTAATAACTTTTTTAACAAATAGAAAGAAAAAAATAACAATAAGAAAAAAAAAATTAACTGCGAAGGAGGAGCCAACTTTGACCGTCCTAGCTGGACTTTTACTGTTGTGGATGGCGTAAACTTTTACCTACGTGGGACCCATAAGCACCAGGATCAACAGTCAATATGCCACGTACTTACTTTAGTCAACCATAGCTCGTATTTTACCATTAATTATTCTACCCTTTTTATTTTTTAATTACCATATAATTCTAACTAAACCTTCATACCATATAAACTTCATGTTTTTCTAGTTTAACTCAACTTAACAGTACACCTGTTTCAATTATGTTATAATTAAATCTTCAGAGGTAGAGTTGTGAGATGTTATAATATTCCAACGTAACATTAAAAGAAGATGAAATAAGAACAATTATTCTATATATTATGTTGTTGTCTTTGCATCTATCCGGCTAAAACAACAACAATAATAATAAGGTCAACGACCAACATCTCATACAACTTAATAATCAAGAGTTATAAGTTTGAATTTCCTTTTCTCTAATATTACTGTATATAATAATAAGAAGAAAGAAAAAGGGTTTGATTAAACTCACATGGGATGTTGAATGTTTGGTTTAATTTTTTACATAAAACAATATGGAATTAAGACTAGTTGGCCCCACCTTTCCACACAAATGGTCGAAATTTTATTGTCCAAATTGACAATGGTCTCCTTTAAATAATATTAATTTTAGATATCTTTTTTTAAACAGTAAAGACAAGGCTAGTCAACTTTCACTGGTTTTTATTATTATTATTATTTTTGTCGCCCAATTTCCATGTCTGTCAGCAAATCCATTTTTGCGACCACCAAATGTGACAAAAACCAAAGTTAAAACGAAGAATCCGCCAAACATCGATTTGATGGAACTAACTTTTCCTCGCAATTTTGAAATCTTTTTTTTTTAAAATGAGTTTTCATTAGTAATTGAGGTGAAAGGATGACGAATCAATGTGGGGTTCCATTTTATCATGGGTTCGTTAACATGTTTTACGAGTTTTGAATTTAATCTCAATTTAAATTTAATGAAACTTTGATATCATATTTCATAGTATGTGGTTCTTTTTCAAAATTAAATAATTATGAAAATAGTAGTTTATTTATCTTATAGCTTTTATGAAGTTTCTTCACATTTCTAATATGAGATTCTCGACAATAGGTAGACACTTATGTCATCAAACTATACCCATTAGTAGTTTAAAGGTTTTTTTTCTTAATTCAACAATAATTTGGGGGGTGAAAGATTTGAACTAATCTAACATCTTGATTATTAAGTTATACATAATGTCAATAAAACTCTATTTCTTTTGGCCTCCAGTTAAGAGTCGAATTGCCTCACACCATCAAATAAGAAGAATATAAAGGTAAACATGCACTTAAAATATAAAATAAAATCATCCAAAGAACTATAGAAACTAATTTTTAAGAGATGGCCTATTTATGTTAGCCCAAAACATTTTAGGTGTATTTGACCCCGTTTAAGTAAACGGTCGGGTTGGTTATAATAACCAACCGATGTTTGCTCCACCGTTTATTAGTTACTTAAACCTGCTGTGTCCGTTTATCTAAATTTTGCATATACTGTTTTTTGTTACATAACCAATAATCAACCCCTCAAACAATATTTATCATAATTTCTGTTATAATAACTTGTTCCATAAATACCGTTTATAATAACTCATCGTTTATCATACATCATTGTTTATCATAACCTGCCGTCGATCATAACCTAATCGGTGCTCCAAACACACCATTTGGTTATTTTTAGCAACTATTTAGTTATTATATCTTGTAATAGGGTTCTCATTATTTTTCTACATCCTTTTGACCTGCAAAATCTTCAAATACGAAAATAGGAAAACAATTCATGTCTCGGGAAACACATGAAATAAAAAGGAACATATTTCACATAGATTTGCAAGATTGCTTGAAATCTAAATATGAATTCACAAATGATGACATTGTATTGTTTGCTTTTTTACTTGTTTTTTTTTAATGAAGAAATAAAGTCGTCACATGAAAAACATGGCAATTGCTATATTTATTGCCACGTTTCCCATGGTTTGTACTCAATTTATTTATAATTTGTTTTTTGAGGATAATATATTTATTATTCATAAATATATTTATAATTTATAATTTTATCTGAGCCACACTTTAGCAGCCATTTCACTTTGTCAACACACAAATCGCACCAATTTCTGTTTGAAAATCGCATCTCCTGTATCGATTTGTCCCTCTTTTTTTTTCTCTTCTTCTTCTTTTATTATTATTATTATTATTATTATTATTATTATTATTATATTTTCAAGGTCAATATAAAGAGAGATTTGTTTTTATGTCATGGAAATATTTTTTTGAAATCGATATAAATTGAAAACTCAAAAGAATTTTTCACTAAAATTTTATATAACAATCACGTTTCCTAAACTTTTTTCGTGTAAAAATTATAATTTTTAATTTAAGCTATAAAAATTCTACATAATTAACTTATATAATAATCGTAGGGAATTTAGGGTAGTTAACAAATTCTAGCCTCCATTTGATATAACTTTTATTGATATTTATGTCGTGTTTGACATAAACTAAGTATTTTTCTACATGAAATTGGATTAAACTCTCGTATCATATAATAATGGTAGGGAATTTAGGGTGGTTAAAAAAACTCAATTTATACCCTTAACTTTTTTTTTTATTATTATTCATTAAAAAAATCCACCAACCATTACCAGGGAAAAAAACTCAATTTATACCCTTAAATTTTGAGATAAAACTCCCATCTAGTATTTTTTTATATATATATATAAATCCTCGTCTAGGGTTGACAAGTTATAACATTTAGAAAATATATATGAAGTACTTCATTCCATTATCTATTTCTAAGCAATCTATAAGAAGGGAAAAAGGTTTCTTCATTGACGAAGACTCGAATTTATGTTATTATACATCAACTCAAAAAAGAAAAAAAAAATTATGTCATTATAAACAGATAAATATATAAATCATGTCAACACACATAAATATTGATATACACCTATATAATTTAATATATGTCACATTCTAGTTTATTTTAATGTCAAAAAATAAAATAAATAAAAATAGAATATGATTCAGGTTAGATCCATAAATAGCATTAATATTTATGTCGGTATTTTTCTAATAAATGGGCCAGCTGAATTAGAATTTTAGGATGTGGTGTTGAAATTTGAGAACAAATTAAAGGCGGTACAAAATTGAAAATATATTAAAAGTCTACAAACTTTTGAAATTGTGAGTAAGCCAAATTTGAAAAGTCTACAAACTTTCAAACCCCACTAAAAAGAAAACACAAAATACATTAAAAGGAAATAACCAAGAATTGGAATCATTTGATTGTGGCCACAAATTTTCCCACTTGCCCCAAAAATGATAAAGTGAATGTTGGATTATGAAAATTCCCTCATTTCCACTCTCCTTTTTTTTCACTTTTTTTCCTAGTTTAATTATAGCCCACAAAAATATATGTACTATGAATTCAAATTATAACTTCAAAATGGGCCAAGTCAAATCATCCCCTTATACTCATACCAAAAGTCATATTGTAAATGAAGCAAATTTGTAGGTTACAAAAATGGGCCAAGCTTGACTAGTGGCAGCTCTCTTCCAGGCTCTTTCTTCTCTAAGTTTGTAGGTTTTATATAAACCTGTGGATCAAACACATGGGATCAAAAAAATGAAGAAATTGTGCTCGCTGTGCTCGAGCGTGGCGAGTCTTATTTGCGAATCGGACGAAGCGAGCCTATGTTGGGGCTGCGATTCCAAGGTCCATGCAGCCAATATTATAGTAAACAAGCATGTTAGGGTTTTGGTGTGCCATGTTTGCCAATCTCCCACACCTTGGAATGGGTCTGGACCCAAGCTCGTGCCCACGGTTGCTCTTTGCCATGGATGTGTTCGAAGGCGAGTGAGTGAGGAAGGATGTGCGAGCTCTAATAATGGCGCCCATGAGTTGCAAATTCAAGTGGTTCCATCTTACTCTAATTCTCAAAAGCCAAAGAAATTAAGGAAGCGCTGTTGTGTAGACTATAAACATTGAATACATACATTTCAATTACTTTCTTGACTTTCTTATATGTATGTTTGAATGATTCATGGAAGGTAAAATCTTGAATTTGATTGGGTTGTCTTATATATTTGAGAAACCAATTTGGACTTCTTTACGTGTAAATATAGATATTAATTATTTATTTTTAAATATAAATTGGGTTGAATAGAGCTAATTTCTCTCTAAATGAGTCGAGTTCAGTTCTTCGAATAGTTGGAGTGTGTATAAGACAAGTCACGGAGGCCTTGACCCCTTGCCTAATTTTTGGGCATTTTGCCTTGAATTTTTAAGTAACCAATCAACTTTTTAGCTTGGTGTTCTTTTTTGCTATACTCAATTTTCTTTTCAGGTAAATCTTTCTATAGCAATTTGATTTTTTTAAAAAAATATTTTATATATACATATAGTATAATAAGAGATACTAGAATTCGAACCTTAAATCTCCTACATTGTCTTAGCGTCATTTTTTAAAACAATTTTATCTCTTTGTTAATCTCATAATTGTTATTTACTATATATAAAAAAAATGTAATTTCAATTGTTCCCTTAATTCTTTCGGTAATTTTGCAATGAAAAATAACACTTTTAAAGATCAAAGGTTGTAAAAAAGTTATGTGCCATAAATCATTTAGGAGTAACTAGCGATTAAGAAAAGTCTTTAAAAAATTAAAAGTAATAAGTTAAATAATTTATATTGATCATTTAATTAGGAGACACTCACACGATCACATATTTTTTTGAAAAATAAAGTTTTTCTTTTTTAACCATAACTTGAAAACAACATATATTTTTCTTCATTTTTCTTTTTTCTTTCCAAACTTTATTTATTTATTATTATTAAAATTATATTTTAATGATTCTGTATATTTTTTAATAAATAAAATGGAGTACTTCTAAATCTTTGAAGAAAGCCCAAAATCAAAATGGAGCCCAAATCTATTGAAAACCTATTGCGCGAATGGCCGGAAGCAAAGATATTTTCTGTTGACATCTTGAAAAATACTAAACCTATTTATTGTTCCCAACTCGGCAGCAGCTTTATGGATTTAGGGTTTCAACTCGATGTATTATTTTATCTGAAATATTTCGTCTCATATTACAATATTTTCAAAAAAATTTGTAAAAATTAATTTTTAATTAAATGACCATTATAAATTGAACTTATTATTTTACACTCCAAAGCTGTTTTGAGCTATTCCATGATAATTATTTTATATAAATTGTTAGAACTAGGTACACTTCATACAAAAAAAATAGTAATTATAAAGTAGTAATTAATAAATAATAACTATACTTCATGCATAAAATAGTAATTATTTTTTGATAAATTATTTTATATTAGTTTTTTTAGATTATAATAATTGGGGTGTTTGTTTGTTATATTTATGAAAAATTTAGATTGAGAATTTATTAAATCATTTTGAAAAATTACAACCAAACAATTTTTTTTGTAAATACTCAAGATAATTCATCATTTTTACTATTTAAAATAATTCATCATTTCTAACATTTGAAACTGTATAAAATAGCTCCTAATTTTTTATTATTCAAAATAACTCGTTTTTAATTAGTCATTTTTAATCATTCTTTTGTTAACTAATCAAAATAACTTTTGATGAAAAGGTTATTCAAATATCTACTAAGAGTTTAATTAACATGTTTTGAATTTTTCCAAACAAAATGTAATTGTTTTATTTAGTTCCACTATAATTATATAGAATTCATCATAAAAATATGGAAGTTTAAATTTTGGAAAAGTATTAAAAAAAGTACACCTATTCATTTTTTAAAATTGAAACTAGAAGGATTTAAATAACACTCAAGGCACATTAAATATTAAAAAAAAAATGTATACATTTTGTTTAATCCAACGTTATAGTATATTATGTATTTATACCAGCATAAACATATACATTTAATAACCATTCGTACATTTACTTAATATATATATATATATATATAAAATAATAATAATAATAAGTTTTTTCTGTTATATTTGATTTTTTCCCCAAATTTTAACCTTCATAATATATTTATTATTCATGAAAATCTCTATTTATAGTTATAGTCGAACTATGATAAAACAATTACATTTTGTTTTCCAAAAATTTAAATCAAAACGTTAAATAAATTCTTAAAAAAAATAATATATCGAAAAATGATTTCTAAAATTTTATTTTCTTAAAAGCATAGTTGTTATTTTTTAATTTTGTAAAAAAAAACAAAAATAGTGTTTTTTTTATTTAATATTTTAATTATTATATTTTTTTTAAATAAGGTAACCACGCCCGGAATAGTTATTTAAACGTTTGTTATTTACATTTTTTAAAAAATTAATGAAATCTTTTTTAAATGATTTTCAAGAAATTTAAAAATTAGTATGATTAGAAATAATCACTTAAGGTGATTTTTATAAAAAAAATAGATCTTTTTTTAATTTTGGTTTTTATTTTTAAAGTAAGAAAGAAAATAGATGTATGTGGTGTAAGTCAGGACAAAGCCGAATGTATCAGTGACATAATGGTTTTATTGTTACCAGTTTCAACTCGATTACGAAAATTGGTATTTGTCCCCCTTCCTCAATATGTATTAAAAAAAAGACAGCGAAAATGAACATTTAGAAATGAGTAATTACTTTTAAAAGTAAAAGTGATGAGTTATTTTGAGGAATTACAAAAAACTCGATTGGATGTAAGTTTTCAATGAGCAGTTACTAAATTTTACCGACAAAGTGATAATATGAAGAGTAATCCACTTACGTTTTAAATACTATGAGATATCTCACATAAGAGTCTCCCTAAATGTGTCTACTATCGATCTTGAATCGAATTTCAATTTCATTTTTATTAAATTGAATACCTGTTTGGGCTTAAGAATTTTGATATTATATTAGATAGTGTAGGCATTTATTTCAAACCAATTGAAAACAAGAGAAGTAATCGACATATATTTTAAACATTAGGCGATTTGCGGGTTGGGATCCAGATTAATAAGTATGGTAATCAAATTCTCAAATATCTGTTTGGGCTTAAGAATTTTGATATTCTATTAGATAGTGTATACATTTATTTCAAACCAACTGAAAATAAGAGAAGTAATCAACATATATTTTAATTTCCGGGTTGGGATCCAGATTCCCCGAAATAAGTTTGGTAATCAAATTCTCAAATTCCACGATTTTTATATTTACCGAACAATTGTTTCAAATTCCCCAAATTGCAAATCCGAACTCTCGAACACCAAACACCAAGACCAAACCAGGCCTAATTGATATCCTTCTCAACAATATGATAATTTATAATCAATCCATATAAGATATGAAACTGACATGGATTTGACTATGCACTTTATTTATGAAAATCTCATGGAGTATAATCGTGTGTGAAACTTTAAAGTATTTCAAATTAAATATTAGTTTCCGTTTGTTTGTTTATAAACTCATGGATAATTTATATATATATATATATATAAACTCAACTGTTTTCTAATAAATATAAAATTCGTTACAAAACAAAATAAATTCATTATGAAGCATTTTTTTTCAACCGGGAAGAAAGTGAATATCCCCCAACACTTTATCATTTTTTTCAATTCATTTTTTTTACAACTCTACTGATAACTTAAGAAGGTGTTTTAGATGTTGAATTATATAGTGATTGTTTTAAGTGATTATAAAAGAGAAATTATTTTGAGTGATAAGAAATTTGAACTTTAGTAATAGCTCATTTATATGTGGACTAAAGTTATTTATAGAGAAATTGAGTTAATAGCTAGTTTTGATGATGGTTTTTGTGGAAGGATTGTAGTCAATAATTCGTTTGGATATAATTAAATATAAGTGATTATTTTGAAAGTTTAAAAATAAATTATTAAACATGAATGATTATAAATGAATAATTATTTTGAAAAGTTAAAAATTGATGATTATTTTAAATAATTATAATAACTCATTTGAATGTGATTATTTGGAGTGAGTTGTAAAAGTTAATTTATAATTATTCGATCCTTTAATAAATTAACAGTTATGAGATCCGTGATTCTCTAATCTTTAAATTCTCTAATCTTTACATACTAATTATCACAAGTAGACACCAATTTTTGCACCATTGGGTCCCACATTTGTCCAAATTTAAAAAAAAACAGCTGTCTTTAACACTTTTCTAGTCAGCCATTCATTCCCGTTGGTCGGCCTCTGACGGCGCCCCTCCCTAATCCCCTCACACTCCATTTCTTTTTCTTTTTTTCCTTCTTATTATAAAAAAAAAAAAAAAAAAAAAAAACTATCAACTTCTTTTAATAAATAAATAGAGCTGTTTTCAAAAAAGGAAAAAACAAAAACCCTCTAGAGCTACTATATGTAGAAAATTTTCAATCATACTCCCATTTACTACTTACCATATCTATGGAGACTCTTTTAATAGCCAATGTCAATTATTAAAAATTGTGTTAGATTATTTGGTTCAACAACCTTTAATGGGTTTATCGAGAGTCAGTGACGTAGTTGGTTATCTTGTCTGCTGTTAATTCATTTAAATTCCACGGTCACGAATTCTCCTTTATGTAGGGTTTGTTGGTCCCCCTCCCCCCACTATGTACTAAAAAGAAATAACCCATAATGGGTTTGATTTTTTTTTTAAAGAAAAAAATAATTTGTATTGGGTTCAAATGATTTAGCTTAAATGTTAATTTATATGTTTTTTAGTATATATCGTAGAAGAGAGACAAATATCGATTCTTAAGATCATATCTGTGATGTTGGTGTTGAATTGGTTTATAACCAAATAATGAAACCATCAAATAACCTCTCTTGATTAGTGAGTTATAGAAAATGACTATTTTTTGCTAATTATATATGTTATTCAATTATCTTATATTAATATTGCTGTTTTACTAAATTAAAACAAACTAACTTTAATTTTCAAAAAAAACAAAAACTAGCTAATTTTATGTAAAATTAGAGTTATATTCTTTGTCATAAAATATGTGAGATTTTTATATAAAAAAATTATTTTTAAATAGAACTAAATATTTTTTATGAATCACAATAGAATAGCTTCTTTTTCTTTTTTTTAAACCAATAAATTTTTAATTAACTACTTTTTTTTACAAATGAATTATCCATTCTTAGTGTCTTTCCCTTTAATCAAAATCTAAGCAATAGTTCAATCCATAATATCCACAACCATTTGAATCTCCCACTTTCCATTAATGTTAAACTAAAAAAACGGTTCTAAAAAAAAAACTAAAAAAAACGATATTTAGATATTTTTGTTCAATTTTGGCTCCATATCTGCTTACGTGGCTCCACTCAATACCGTTCGTAAAGATAAATACCGAATAAAAAAAAAGTAACCTAACATGGGCCCCACCATAATTGCCCGCCAATTTAGACCCCAATTTAAAGACGGATATTATCATCATCATCATTATTATTCCAACAACACATTGAAACCAATTTTGCAATTAATAGGAAAAAAAAAAAAACTTACCCGCTCTAAAATTATATAAATTTTTATTTTTGTCTTTCCCTACCAAACAGCAGCCAAAAAAATATAAACCCTAAACTTTGGTGCTCTCAATTCTGCGTTTTCATGGCGGATTTGGAGAATCGGGTGGTTGGAGAAGAAGAGGAAGAAGAGGAGGAGAAGTTTACATTATTGGATTTCGACTTGTTGTGTTCGACGGTGGCTATGCAGACGCAGGGCAAATGGGCGAAGTTGGAGACTGTTGAAGATGACGAAACCGGACCCGAATTCGGTGGGGTTTTCCGGCTGTGGGAAGGTGAACTTCTCGATTGCTTCGAGGATCGTCGCATCGCTATCGAATCCGCATGGTTTGTCTCCTCAATCCACCTTTTCCTTCTCTCCATTCAGCTTATTTAGGTTTTTTTTAGGGTTTACCGGAAGTTTAGGGAAGCTATAGAAAGAATTTCATCTATGTTTGTGGTTCTTTGAGAAATTTGTTGTATAAAGTTGGTGGTATGTTGGTTTCATTGTTTGTCGGTAATCCAATTCAATACTAGAGCCAAGGGTTCTTCCCCCTTTTTGTTTTTCCTTATTAGGGAAGGCAGGGGATTCGATTTCTTCTTATTAGGTTAAGTTTTCTCTGCAAATTATGTTTTGACCATGATGCTTTCTTGTTTAGTTGGAATTTGTCTTTGAGCTTTAGCTTGTTTGTCTATAAAGTTAATCAAAAGTGCAATTTGAGTATCTGTATTTGTTTGTGGTTATCTTTCAGGGGATGTATGTTTTGCCCTGCATATTTTTAAAGTTGTAGCTGAGATATTGTTTTTTTATCCAAAAAAAAATATTGTAGCTATGATTGATACTTTTCTGTGAACCCCATATCTGTTATATGTACGGATTCTTCTTAATCACTGTCATTATATTCCTCCTTTTGAAGTATTTTTGTGCCTCGAGTAGTGACATAGCTTGTATTAATGATGCAGCTGTCCATGTCATAGATTTGGGAAGAATATGGGAAGGGCTGGTTTTGGAAACTGTTTTCTTCAGGTAAGCTCTTTCCTATTTTCTTGAACCTAAAGGGAGAGGGGGGAAGAAGCTAGATTAAAGTTTTCTTTGATCTTCAAGTTTTCTTAATGTAGTCTAGCCTGCGGTTCTTTACTATTGATATTCTATTTGCCATAATTCTTGATAACCATTTTGCAGGGAACCGTTTATTTTGTTCTTGCTCTTGGTGCCCTTTGCAACTTCATTGCCTTTCTGGTCACAAAACACCATTACTTTTTATATTCAGCAATTGCTTTCACCTTTTCAACAGTAACCTATTTGGGATTCTTCCGCACCCAGATGAAGAGGAAATTCAATATAAGAGTGAGTTTCTTTTTATATAATTAAGGAATTGTAACACATTCTATTTCTTGAATGTTGAAGTTGTGATCGAAATTTTTCTCT
Organism: Sicyos edulis; assembly: GCA_036507275.1. Classification (NCBI taxonomy): domain Eukaryota; kingdom Viridiplantae; phylum Streptophyta; class Magnoliopsida; order Cucurbitales; family Cucurbitaceae; genus Sicyos; species Sicyos edulis. The sequence continues at coordinate 2,105,143 of CM071855.1, read as the reverse complement.
TGCCTTTCCTGATCACTTTGTTTGTTTCCTCCTTTTTCTATATCTAAGTTACACTCGGTTCTCTTGAGGTCCCTTTGATATCTTCCATAGATGTCTGAATTCTCAAGTTTTCAACTTATGATTTTTATGGTTGCTGCTGGAAAAACTTAGTTGAGACCTTTATTAGCTAAATATTTGCTAGCTATGCAATCGAACTATAGACCCTTAGGATGGTAATAGGTGTCCTATTGACTAAGCTATGCTTGGACTGACAAAAAAACTTAATGTAAGACTCGAAGTCAAACTCATGCCATTGTCTACTCTTTTGGTTATGAGGTTGTGTAATTAAGGAGTTTATACTTGATAATCATAAGTAGCGTGTTGAAATTGGGTAGAGAGAGACTAGTATGAGGAATTTTATGAGAGACTAGTAATAGAAAGTGTGAGTGAAAAAAAGAGGCTAATGAGAGAGTATATATGGTATGTACAATATGAGCATATCTCGACGGCTAAGATGTCCTCTTGACATCGGAGGTTCAAATCCCTACCCCAAATTTGTTAATACCACAAAAAAGAGAAAATACTGTGAGTATACTAGTGGAGGATATATTTGGAATGGTAGTTGGATATTAGTAAGGACATAGTGGTAATTAACTAGGGGTGCCTTGGTTTAGTAAGGACATGATGGTAATTAACTGAGGGTACCTTGAGGGTACCTTGGTTATAAATAGAGGGAGTTAAGGATCTTAGTTGAGGGGTGATTTTGGATGTTGTCTAGTGTGAGAACAGAGGGACATTTCCCTCTTGAATTGCTGATGATATTTTAAGTGCTTTGTTATTGAAGTATAGTTCTTTTCTTCGTGTTTAGTTGTTAGGAGAATCCTAACAAATACATATATGTGGAGAAACTATTGATAGAAGCTAGATAGATAGATATATATATATATATATATATATATATATATATATATAGAGAGAGAGAGAGAGAGAGAGAGAGTGTGTATAGGAAGCTAGTTAGATCTTCATTTCTTCAATGTCTGTTGGTGCCTGGCATAGGGACGGGCGTGGTTACCCTTGTTTCCAAAAAAAGAAGATAGCAAGAGAAAATGTGTACAAATAGGAGTTATTGAGAGCAAGTAGAGAGAAATCAATGAAAGAGCAAAGCTCTTGATGCCCTTAATTTAGCCTTTAGGAATTGATTCTTTAAGAAGCACCTATTATTTGTTGTTTTTTGGTGGTAACTACTTTTAAATGAAGCCAAACACAAAAATAATGAGTTTCTAAGCATTTTAACCATTTAAAAGTACATTTACCTTGGAGACCCTCCCAAATATTTTTGGGGTGATAATTCTTGTAAAATGGATGGAAATCATGTTATCTGGTTTAAAATTTGGCTATTTGCACCATCATATCTGAGGTGCCCATCTTTTGATTCAATGTGCACCATTCATATCCGTATTAAAATTACCTATTTTTGTCAGATTTCTCATTAATATTGGTAAATGGAAATCTTTCGGTGTTTTCTTAGTGGCTAATGTGTAGATTAATTTTAATTATGTTTTAGGGAGGAGATAGTTCCTTGGATGACTGCATCTACCACTTAATCTGCCCCTGCTGCGCCTTATCTCAGGTTGGTCCTTCAACATTTCCATATTTAACTTCTTAATTCTGTGATCTTGTGTAAGCAACCTAATGTAACATATTCAATCGTCACTTACATACTTGCAAATGTGGAGCAGGAATCACGAACGCTGGAAATGAATAACGTACAAGATGGCACATGGCACGGTCGGGGTGACACAATATGTATAGGTAGTTACAGTGATGCCAGCCGATTTGTTGAGCTAAATCCACCCGTTCCTGTCTCAACTAAATCTCCTGAAACCTGCGATCACTCTTGAACTTCAACCTGACCTATGCACACACAAGCAGCAAGACACCGGTAGCTCTGTTTGCAACAAACAACCGACATGCTTTCGAGATTCTCCATCTGATTACTTACCGAAGATACACGACACACTGCCATATTTCATCATCAACTAAAAACTTTGCTTTCAAGTGATATGGGGGTTCGGAAATTAGAGGTAATGTTGCTGCCTTTGGAAACTGGTTAGCTGCACATGGTGCCATGGAGATGTGGTTTATGTACCTTGTGATATAGAAGAGGTGGGAGTTGAAAAGGACTAATCCTTTCGTGATGAAGATTTTTTTTTCTTTTCTCTTTTGTCTCATTTCTTTTATCATATGTTATTTTACCATTGTAAAAATACCCATGGTAAATGTTCTGGTCCTTAAAGGAAAGAATTCTTTTGAACTTGTATATACTATACTAAAGTTTTATGTATCAACTAAATGGATGCGGCTCCTCAATCCGTTTTCAATCTCGATGTTTATCCTTGTAAAACCAGTTTTTTTTTATATCCTTGACTGTCTGGCCAGCTTGCGCGCATCTCGACTAATGTACGGAGTATAGTGCCTGACCCTATAACATTTGGATGCTAAGGAAATCTATGGGAAATTAATTCCTAAGGAAAACCAGTTTAAAATAGTGATTCTCTAACGAAAATAATGTCAAAAATCAAACTGATTCCATGTTTGAAATTTAAACATTTTAATGTCTTGAATTGCACTATTTAGGAACGTTAAGTTGAACCATTGACTTGAACATTAGTCAACACGAGTATTTGGTAGTTAGGTTCTTTTTTAGTAATATAAGACTTTCTTTAAAGTCGTTCAAATCTTCAACTAAAAAGAAAATTCAAAGACAATTTTTTTTTAGAACAAACAAGAAATACAATTCAATTAATATCAAATCTTCAGTACATTTTTTCTTATAACAGGTGGTTCACTTGAAATCTTCACTCAGGTACAAAAACTAACTCAAACACCAGATCAATCTATGGTTATTAGTCCATTCATAGGCTTGGAGCTCCAAACTCCAATAATAATCATTAGATAATGAAAGATAACAGCTTAAATACATCTCAATCTTCTTTTTAAAATCGTACAGACTCAATAATTATTATTGAGCGATCTAACTACCATCAATTATTGTAATACTCATTAATCTATTATCACCTTAACCTTTTTCACTAACAATCATCACAACAGTAAAACCTATATAATCATTATGTGTGCTCAAAACACAGATAATGATAATTTATATTATATTACATTTACTCTAACTCATAGACAATAATAATCCACCATTAACAATTAGCAATTTGTCGTCTCAAATAACTTCAATACGTTTTTATTTATTCTATAGAAATATATCTTCTAGTATGTTCTCTCACAATATTCTACAAAACAAATTCCAATCTAAATACAACTTAAATGAAGTAATTACAAACTTTAAAATAATTAAATGGATTATACTTATTTATTTGTTTTGAGGTCGATATTTTTAAAAGGAAAAAAAGAGAAAGATATTATGCTTATTAGTTTCTTAATGCTGAAGGTTCATTCTCCATTCACATATGTCAACTAAAAACAAAACTTTTAATGAGATAATTCAAAATCAAAGCATACTACAATCCTTATCATCTTTTTATTTCCTCAAAGTAGCAGTAAAAATATTGTTTATGAAGGTTTAAAAAACCCAATTTTATAATTTGGTGACGTCACCAACAAAAAAACAAAATCAACCACTAATTACAATCCAATTACGCAACCAAAATGATATTTAATTGTAAAAATTACTAAACATTTTACTAATCCCTTTCATAAACTGTGCTTTGCTCTTGCTATGGCGAAACTCGGCTACCAGCCCTAGTTTCCGATCCACTTCCCCAAGCCTCATCACCCACCGGAGGACCCATCATACCCGCCGCCGTATACGACGGCGCTCTAGCCGTATTTTGGAGTCCATAGAACATCTGCTGACTAACGCCGCCGCCGGCAGCCATCCTCGCCGCCTCCGCCTGTGGATCGTAACCGCTCGCCGGACCCATTCCGCCGCCGTACACTTGACCGGCCATCGCTACTGGGTGGTGATACGCCAACGGCACCTGACCGCCGCTCACCGGAGGAAACTGTTGAACGTACGGCGGCGGATTCTGAATCGGGATATGCTGAACCGGGGCATTTCCGGGCGGGATCTGACCCGGAAGAAGGTAAACGACAGGTTGATGACCCGGGTAATTATGACCCGGGAAATACTGCATCATCGGCGGCGGTTGAGAAAACGGCATCGGCGGCGGCGTATTATCCACCGGCTCCGCCCTGGGTGACGGCGTATCGGGTCGGGTTTTAACCGGAGGAAGATTCGGCATGGAAGTAACACAAGTCGCCGACGGCAAAACAGGGGCCGGCGATCCAGGATCGGAAACGGAAACATTTTCAGATGGGTTGAAATTAAATCGAGATTTGGATTTGGGTTCTCGCGTTTGAATCGAACCATCGTCTTGATTGTCGAGACCGAACAAATAATCCGGCACTTCGGAGACGATGGATGAAACCTCCGATCGGCCACGCTCGAGCTCCGGTGCGCCGCCGTTGAGGGCGTCGAGGAACCAGTGATCCCGATTCGCCGAGCCGCCGAGAAGGGAATTAATACTACTGGCTCTTGAATCTTCACCTCTCGTAAACAAAAACAATCGGAGCCTCGCCGATTTGGGATTATGATTCTGAACAAGCCGATCATATTCATCCATCATGTTTTCAACATCTTCGTCAGTAGACACTGAAATCAACGCGTCTAGATCTTCATTGGGAAGCTGATACTTTATTGTCATGTTAATTGTACCTAAAACAGAGATATTCAATTCCCAATTTCAAATTAGAAGTTGGTAATTTGAAACCCCCAAAATTGAATGAAAACAGAGGATTTAGATTAACTTGCCGGTGATCTTGGCGAGCTTGGCTAGGAAGTGGGAGAAAGTAGTGGAGCGTTGGACCGCGACAATGCGAGTCTCGCCGCCGACGTATCGGAGTTGATTGTCGTGCGGTCGGGGTAAGATCTTGCCGCCGAAACTGCACATGAATCGGATTCGAGCCTGTGGATCGCTTGATAAATTGAAGTGGTGGTCGGATCTCGGCGACGATGCCACGGAGTCGGTGGCGTTCGAGTCGAGCTCCGACGGATGAATGGACGCCATTTTTATGCTTCAAGAAAGGAAAACACTCCTGCAATATCAAGTAGAAGATAAAAGAATTGACAATGAAGGAAATTCTCAAACTTGTATTGTTGGATTTACAGAGCTGAAATTGTGATATTGAAATTACTGAGTTCAAGCAATATGTTCAACCCACAATTCAAATTCATTAAACTCTCAAAAACAAAAGACTTTTCTTTTCTTTGCTTTTATGTTGTTTTGTTTTTTTCACTGCTGCATCTTTGCATCCTTGGATCATCTTTATTCATTTTAATTCTTTTTGAGGATCTTTTATTTTACCAACAAAAAAAAGGAATTTAATTCCGGAAAAGAAAGATTGACTTAAGGTTCCATCTTATCGCAAACATACTTTCAAACATGTAACAATCAACATAACTACAACCCTAGAAACAATTGTATCTCTTGATGGCCCTAAAACCAATAAAAAAAACCAATGAATGAAATTAAAATCTTTCATCCCAACAATTTTCACTACCCAGAAACAAGAACACCCAAAATCTAAAACTAAATAACAAAAATTGAAAAAGATTGAATCTTTGATCATCAGAGCAAATTAAAAGCAAAGTTGAGAAATGCAAATACTTAATGCATGCAGAGATGACTCAAGCTGGAAATAGAAAAGATTCAAAATTGATAAATGGATAGAAAAAAAAAAGAAAAGTAAATAATTAGAGAGTTTAATTACCCAAATTTAGGAGTTGGTTGAATAGAGAAATGAAGGATAGTTGAGCTCTGTATTATTTTTCCATATAGCGTACATTTCAGGCTTTTAAATTTTGTTTTGTTTTTTTGTTTTTTGGTTGGAGCTCACTGGGGCCCACGTCCGACGTGGATGCCTATCCGCCACCGGCTGTGCTATCGTGCGCCGTTGATATTGCCGCCCCACCAATCATCGAGTTAGAAAATCAAGGGACATCCTTCTGTCACTGTGATCTGGAAGTGGGGCCCACCGTCCACGTGCTTCTCACTCTTTGGTTAGATTAGGCTTGCGTAAGCTGATGATCCCGTGTGAGTGCCCGCACCTGAACTCTTTCGGTTGTAAATTATAAAACGTGTAATTTAATCCATTAATTATTGAGTGCTGAGCGGACGCGTGTCGCTGTTTTATTATTGTCTTTTTCTTTTTTATTTAATTTTGAGAAAGTAAAGTCGTTGGGTATTGATTAATTTGGTTAAAAACATTAGGAGGTGTTTCAAAAAAAAAAAAAAAAAAAAAAGTGAAATAATACTTATTTAAGTTTTGAATCTAGTTTTAATTTGATTTATTGGCTCAAAATTAAACACTCTTATATTTTGAATAGTATTCATTTTTTTCTTTTTTTGAGTATATATTGGGGGAGGAGGATAAATACCGATTCTCGGACGGGTTTACAACCAAACATTGAAACCATTGCGCCACTAACCCATTCGGTCTTTTTTTTAAACATATGTGTTTTTTTAGTTTATTTTTATAATTATTTTTTAAAATTTAAATTTGCATAAAACTAAAATAATTATTTCATCAATATATTAATTTATAAAATTAATTTAATTATCATTTTAGTTAACATTAATTTATATAACCAATGATTTTGTTATCTTATAAGTTAAAAGTGAGAATTATTTAAATATAAGGGATAAAAAGATTTACTTTAGGAAGATAGAGATCAAATTAAAATTAAAGTCAAAATCTAAAGACTAAAAATGTATTTTTTCATCGACTAGAGCAATTACTCAGTTGCATTAGTGTACACTCAATGATTAGAAGGAGTGTACAAAAAAACGGTAACCCGAGTAACCCGAACTACCCAACCCAAATCGTAAGGGTTGGGTTGGGTTAAAAGTTTTTTGGGTTGATTCTAAAAAAAAAAGTTGAGTTGGATTATGAATTTATAATTTTTGTTGGGTTGGTTCTTGGGTTGACCAACTTTTTGCTCGTTCAACCCAACCCAACCTAAACAAATGTGCATTTAAGATAAATTAATAAAATAACTTTTTATAACACTTGTAAGCCTTCTAAAAATAAAGAATATGCTCTAATAAGATAAGTAATAGGTTAAAATATAGTATCAAACATTTTTTAACTTATTTATGAGCCTATGGATTCTTTGAGAAAAAAAGTAACATAATTCGAGAATCCAACCCAACCCAACCCGTAAATCTAGAGTTTGGTTGCGCTTATGCATAGAGTTGGACGGGTTGACAAATTGTCAATTGAGTTGGTCCAAAAATATCATTCTTCTATCCAACTCAGAATATGTACACCCATAATGACTAGAAAGTTACAGGTTCGAATCTCCTATCCCAATTATTATTATCTAAAAAAATGTATTTTTTCAAAAAAAAAGTTTGAAGTTTTTTATCTTCACATTTAATTTGTTTTAAGAAAATTAATTAAAAAGTAATGACTGCTTTTGAATTTGTTTTAAGAAAATTAATAAAAAAAAGTACTGACTCCATTAAAATATTTTAAAAGTATGTAAATTAAAATTAGTCATTTATAATATTAAACATTAAAATGAAAGAATAAAACGATGAAAATGGTATTTTAACCCAATATTAAGTCTAAAAGTCAAATATACCCGCATAATTAATTTTTCTTTCTTTTCTTTTTCTTTATCTATTTTTCTTAATAATTCACTCTGTTCCTTTATATCAAGTGGGAAAATGACGCATCAATTATAATGATTAACGAAAGCTTTTACATTTTTATATCAAAAAACGAAAGCTTTTACTTTTGGTCGGTGGCCAATCAGCACAAATCATTCACCATCTTATACGTACTTTGTTTTTACTAAATTTCATTAATTAGATCAAAGTTTATTTCCCACTAACCTAACCTAACACCTCCACCATCTTAACATTAATCATCTTTATTGAATGAAAGATTTTAATCATCTTCCTGATATGGTTTTAGAAAGAAATGTTAGGACTCTAATTATAGAAAGAAAGGTTTAATAATGTTTGATGGTGAACTTACAAATAGGAAAACATTAATGATTTGTTTTCAATTTAAATCATCTTCCTGATTTTAGAAAATGATACAATGTTAGTTTCAGTTTTTTAAAATTTATATATATGTGTGTTGTTAGAGTTTGGGAGTGAGTTGAGAAAACCAAAAGAATTTGTTGCATAATTAATTGGTTGTAATCTAATTCAATTCTACATTAAAAGTTTGATTATAAAATTTGGCATTTGATTCTATCTTATTTAAGATCTTCTCAAAACAATTTTCGAGATACTTTAAATGAGTAATTTTAAACCCGAGATCTTGAAGGGAATCTACCTTTAAAGCTCAAGTCTTCATCTACTATCCCACTCTTTAGGGGGTGTGTAATTTGTTTGACATATTTAGGTAGGAGTTGGTTTTAAGATTTACTAACTTCTCCTCAAAACCTACATCCAAACGAGTTTTTACCAACTCCTCCTCAATTTTACTTTTGAAAATAACTCTCATTTTTAATCATTAATTTATAACTGCTCAATTATTTATAACCACTCACTTTTAATCATTCCTTTCAAATCAATCAAAATAACTTATTTTTAACCACTCATTTTTAATTATTTCTTTTTTAACTACTAAAAATAACTACTCATTTTAAATCTACATCCAAACTATCTAAATATGTCAAACAAACACCCTTTAAGGACTAATCTATTTTTATTTAATCAATAGATTTGAAATCTCTTAATTTCATTGTTAAAAAAATGAATTCAGTCTAAAATAAGATCAAGTAGAAATTTAATAGAGTTAGAGAAATAATATTATACGTTTCAATTATATATATATAAAAGTACAAATGGGGGAGGAGGACCAACAAACCTTACATAAAAAATACTACTCTCAAATAATGAGAATCAAATACCGATTTAAGATTGAATATGTAACCGTGTGTTAAACTCCATTACCACCAAATAATAAAATCAATATGCCACTAATTATTTCGTTGTCTTTTTCATATTATTAAATATATATCTGTATTATCATCTCATGAATCAAGACTAATATATATATATATATATATATGCATCCTCACATAGTTAGAGAAAAAAAAAAAAAAGATAACTCAAGTGATGATAACCACAAGTTTATTTCCAAAAAAGAAACCACAACTTTGTTAAAGGCAAGCGATAAATTGTCAAGATCTTTTAAGTATTGATGATTGTGTATCCATAACTCTCCTATATACTTAAAAGGTTCAATTATGTTCACATATACAATAACCACATATACTTTTCATTCCATAGATAAAAAAAAAAAAAAAAAAACATATATACATATATATATATCAACAACTTGATAGAGTACTCATAAGATGATTAATAAAGTTTGGTATTGCCATATTGGACAAATCATAAGTATAGGGATGGAATATGATTGTGGCATTTTTTTAATACGACGAAGCAATTACTATGTTCTGGCCGATTTATTTATTGGAAATACGAATTAGAAAAAGGACGTTCTGTAAGTTAGTATTTGAACCGTTCCGTAGCTTCAGAGAATCTTCAATATTTGACAATATATGCTCAGTTTTTGCTTCACAAACTTCCATTTGAGTCCAGCCAAAAGTGGGGCCCCCACATTTGCCCTAACTTTTTCCAAAAAAACGGATCCTAAAACGACACCGTTGAAAGAAATGTACGTGCTGGTGGCGGGCGTATAACGCTGGCCCAATCAAAGCCCATATTAAGTCTGACCCATTCAAATTGTATTCGATAGTCTTTTTTCACAAAATAATTATAACTTTAAGTAAATTATAAATTTTTACATAATTTTTATCATGTATTATTGATACAATATTACTATTATTACCTATGCCTTTGATTACTGTTTTTTTAAAACTGAATATATTTGTAATTAATTTTTTAAATTTGATTAATCTCGTATCTTTCTCTTGTCTATATTGTGGTTTTATTTTAATGTATGAATAGTAGAGAATTTTCCATCAACAACACATTTTACTATTATATTAAACTTGAAGCATGATTTTTTAAATAAATTCATTTATAATACATGAGTTCTATCAATAGTAAAACTCAACTAGTGATAGATTGAGTATATTTTTTTATTGAATTTTAATTATTAGTGGTCGGTTGGATTTCCTAACATAAATGAATTGGTTTTGATTTTGTAATCACATGAAAATACTTTGCCTTTTTTTTTTAATTTTAGGGATCGAACCCGTAACCATGATTTTGAACTGAATATCCACCAAATAATGAAATCCGATAACTTTCAAAGGTTTCATATTTATAGAAAAATTAGTGCAAACATATTTAAAGACATGTGGAAAGAAAATCAAAACATATGCAAACACATCATTTTTTCGTTCATAATTAAATTTAACTAAATCTCTTAGATTGTTTTGAAACAAATTTGTAAAGTTCAAGGTTTATAATGGTCAACCAGAACATAATTTAAGTGATGATCCTAATAACTCAAAAAATTAAAAATTCAAATTTTCAACCCAAATATTTGAAATAAAAAGGGTTATTATGAAAATTTTCAAGGAAACGCTGCTGAAATCAAAACCCTACCATCAGAGATATTTTCTCTTATAACTGAATAAAACAAATTAATATATAAAATGAATTGATGTATAAGTAACTACAAGATCTCGGTAATTTGAAAATGGTTCCTTAGACTAATTGTAAAGTTCGAACCAATTTTGTATTACAAGTATTAACGTCCTCAATTTAGAAAAATTGGTTTGAATTTTTCATGTCTTATTTCATAATTATTTCTTCTTTTTTTTCCTTTTTACTTTTTTGAAAATAAATTTGTTTGATAACTAATTTTTTCCTATCTAATTCTTTATATTAGAGCAATTCAACCAAACTCAATCTTATATTTTCGGGTTGGTTGAATTCTCGGATTGTGTTTTATTTTTTTATAAAAAAATTCAATTTGTACTTCATAAATATGTAAGCAAATAAAAAAAGATGCATCATATTATATATATTTGAACCTATAAATATTATTTATATTTTATTAATACATGTTTAAAAAGTCTAATTGAATAACTAAGTTGTATAAAAGTTTAAAATGCATTATTGTAAACGGTAAAAAAAGATTAACAATTTAGAGAAACAAGAAATAAAAACTCAACTCAAACCTAAGAAATTAAGATTATTAGGTATACATCGATACCGCTTGAGCCATTGCTCTATTGGCATTTACTTTAGTTATTTAAATAATTATAAATTATTTTCTTAGCCCAAAAGCTTGTTTTAAAAAAAGAAAGAAATAATTTTTGTTGTACATATTAATTTTATTGTAAGAAGTTTTTTTACACAATTAACTTATGTGTTTGAATTTTTTTTAAAAAACTGTGGGTTAGTATTTGGTAGATTAGTCGAATTCTTGTATCTATTTTTACTTATTTTTTTAGGCTAAAGTATCAAAAATGCCCCTAAACTATCACATTTTTGTCAAACTTACTCTTGAACTTTCAAAAGTTTCAAAAGTACTCCTAAACTTTACAAAACGTTTCAAAAATACCCTTACCTTGTCGCATTTTCAAAAGTTTCATAAGAGTATGTATCTTCTGTTTTCACATTTTCTTGTTGTTTTTAATCTAGCGCGTTATCAGTTTTATTTATTTTCCAGTACACCATTGTTGAAGTCATTAGTATCTATCCTGCGACAGTACGCTAGTTGGTCTATTAGAGTCGTTAGCATTCTTGTCGCATTCTATTGTCAATTAACATTGTGTTTAGCACGAATCTAGTTACCAACAAGTCCCTTTACTTTCCTGCCTTGACTTTGTGAATAACACTTAATTAGAGTTAACGCAGTCCCTGTGGAGATAACCTGTAGATTTATCACTTGCTAATGATGACTGCGTATGCTTGCGTGTAAACTGTTGCAAGCTGCTGCATTGGGTGCACATCGTATAGTAATTAACTTTTAGGCAGTTTCAAGAAGTTATCAGTATGCATTGAGTTTTTTTTTAGATAGGAAATATGAGATTAATGCAACTCGAGAACCCAACCCAACCTAAAACTAGGGTTGAGCTTGTTAAGGATCTCCTATCGGAAAGAGTGAAAAATTCATAACAATATAAAATAAATATGAGTTACTCTACTCATGACCAATTGATTTTAAGGTGGAGCCTTATATAATCTAATATGGTATCGGTGCTCATTAAATTCAAATGGATATTCTGTGGGCATGGATGAAACCCCATATAACCTACAATCTCAATTGGTCAAAGTTTGACATATTAAAATTCAAATATTTGGAAAGCTAAATTATTTAAAATTTATGTTTTTTAAAGACCAAGGGTATTTTTGAAACGTTCTGTAAAGTTCAGAGGTACTTTTGAAAGTTCAGGGGTAAGTTTGAAAAAAATGTGATAGTTTAGGAGTATGTTTGATACTTTAGCCTATTTTTTTTTTTATACATACATATATATGGCATACATACATACATATACATACATACATGCATACATATACATGCATACACATATAATTTATACATATATATACATACGTACATACAAATATATACTAGAACTTTAGAACGTGTTTTGCACGAAAGATTTTTTCTGGCATGTGAGATTATATTTTTATTTATTAAAATATTTATAAATAATATATATATATATATATATATATATATAAATTTTAAATGAGTAAGTAAAATATTTATTATCTACTTTATTTAAAAATCTCATACAACCTAATTCATGATAAAAGTGAAATAAAAAAAAATATACATACCATAATTTTTAAAGAAAATTATGAAATAAATTAAACTTCTTAAAGAAATAAGTTTTCGTCATGCTAAAATCTTACTTTGTACACGATATTTTTTTTCATTCATTTATTATTTAAGTTTAATCTACGAACATGGAAGCCATCTTTTCAAAAAAAAAAAAAAAAAACCTCGAAACCATCACCTCTCTAAAATCTTAAAAAGCATATTTGTGCTTTCTTAGTCCATCTTATATTTTATAAATAATAAAAAAATAAAGAAAATATTGAAAAAAAATTTAAAAAAACTCATAAAATCTATTATCTTCTACGAATTTTGATGCAACATAAGTTTTTTAAATATTAATTTAAAACATAATATTATATTAAATCTATTGTTCTCTACAATAATAATAATGATGTATAGATTTATATTTTTTTTAAGTAGCTTCGTATGTCAAAATATGAGTAATACTTCAATGAGTATCATAGAATAAGCAACAAATTACATGTTAAGTCATATTTATTATAATAACAAATAATAATAATATGAAAAAATAATAATTATAAAAAATTACCTTTCATTGATGGAAGAATGTGATAAACACTTATTCAAAATTTTAAATACTCCATAAATTTAAAAGAAAATTATAAATTAAAGTTGAAGCATAAAATAAATAGAATTACACAAAGAAAACATAATAAAAATAAAAATAAATGAAGAAGAAGAAAATGTTTTGTACAACGAATTAAATACAGATTGAAAAAATTGTTCTTTACCTTCGACGACAACCGCTCTCACGAACACAACTCAGTGCACCAATGCTAAGACTCCCAACCCGAACAAAATCTGTTCATCTGTGCAACATCAAAAGAATTATTTGTAATTTGAATTTTGAAGAACAATAAATTTGAGGTATTTATAGAAAAAGTTGGAACCCAAGATCTTTAAATTTGAAAAAAAAAATCAATATCCTCATTTGATTTTATACTTATTTAGTTTGAAGTTACTAAATTTTAATAATTAATAATAATAATAATAAGTCACATTTTAAGTAGTAAAGATAAATATAAAGAATATTACGCAAATTCTCTTATCTTCTAACTTAATTTATGAGATTTACTAAAAATATATTATCTAAATATCTAAATAATATTATAAATATATTTGCATTTTTTTTATTATTTGAATAGAAGATTATGACATGTTTGTAATTTAGGGTGTGACTTAAGGGTAAAATCGTCCAAAAATGATTTTTCTCCTAAGCCACACTAAGGTAGTATGATATGAATATATATATATATATATATATGAATATATATATATATATATATATGAAATATATATATATATATATATATATATATATATATATATATAAAATTTTAAATTCGTGTTAGGTTAGACGAGCCAAAAATAGATCATCCTAGAATCGATCCAACCCAACGAAAAATATAAAACCATAATCTAACTCAACTTATATAAAATTTATAAACCAATTGATACCCTTAGATAATTAGAGCTTTGTTGGGTTTTTTTTGTACACTCTTAATTTAAACTCTTGCTAATATTAACATTTATTTTTTTTGCTTAATGGCAAAAGGTTCCAGATAACTTTATCATACAAAATAAGTGAGTTATGATCAATTCATCTTATTTCCTCCATCGTTTCTGCCACATTATGTCTGTCTATTTCTGACAAACTATCCCAAGTCAATTCCCAAACTATCCCAAATCAATTTTTCTCCGAAATGGATTTCTACACAAATAAAAGCTTTCTATTTGCCAAAATCTATTTATGTTATTCTATTTCAAATCGGTTTTTGCCCAAATTCTATCCAATTTCTGCCTAAAATTTCTTTCTGCCGAAATTGATTTGCTGAAATCTATTTCTGGGTTTCGAAGTTGAGTAATTTTCGAATATACTGATGAAGAATTGACCGATGTTGCTTTATTAAAAAATAATTTTTTGAAATAATTTATTATAATAACATGCATCTAATTATTATTTATTGTTATTACAAACATATGTAAATGTGTTAATAGCAACTATGAAACTTTAAATAAGATAATTAATTGAATTAAAATTTCACGGGATTAACTATTATAAATTTATGTTCGTGTATTTTTTAAAAAATATTTTTATACCCATTGGGCATGTTTGGGTAGGGTGAGTTGAGAAGGGATTAGTTGGGAAGGGGAGTAAGAGTAAATTTATGTTTGGTGGGAAGGGATAAAAAGATAAGGGATAATAAATGAGTGTTTGGTGGGATGAAATGGGAAGTGAAGAGATATAATTTTTTTATTTAATTTATTTATAAAAGTAGATATTTAATAGTTTTTTAATATAATAATAATTAAATATATAATTTATATTTATTATTAAATATATTTTAAAATTTATTCATTTAATTTACTATTTAAAATTTAGTAGATCATAAAAACTATCAAATAAATAATTTAAATAATTAGACTTCATATTTAAAAAAATAATAATCAAAATAATTTGATGTAAATAAAAATAAAAATTATTAAATATAAAAACAATGTTAAATATTTTTTTATGAAAGTATAAATACAAAAATAATTAAAAAATATTGTATTAATGATAAATAATGTATATTAAAGAAAATAGAAACAGATAAATAGTATTTTAAAAAAAGAAAGAAACAGATAAATAATATCTAATATCTAATTGTAATCAATTAAATTAAATGGATCAGTTGGTCAAACACATTACTTTTATATCATAATTCAAGAAAGAGTTTAAATTCGAATCTTAATTTTAACAAACTTATAACTTTAAATAATAGTTTAAGAAAAATGAATTAAAAAAGTAATATTTATTTCATATATATATAATATAGTATGTTTAAAATATGAAAAATAGAAATTAAATTATTCTAGAAACTAAATAAACAGATATGAAAATATTTCTAAAAAAAAATGAAATTAAATGAAAAAAGAGAGTAAAAAACGTGAAATTAAAAAAAAAAAAAAACATGTGGGCCACGCACCAGGGTTATCCGGGCGCGCGGATTACACGCGCCAACTTTGGCTGGGTTAAACTAACCCAGTGGGCCAAATAGTGGAAAGGATATAACATTTCCCTTCCCAACTCAATTTGGCTCACCAAACTTACCTTATTTGTAATTGAGTATTTTTAATGTAACCCAAATTGTAGTACGACAATTATATATACCTTTCAAGTAATTGTTGTTGTTACCATTCGTAGCTTAGATTAATATATTTTGATTAAATTACAGAATTAATTAAAAATATTTGGAAAAAACTCATATTTTCTTAACTTGCTCCATTGGAATAAATTCATGTAGGCTTGTTCTTTTGACCTGAGGAGTGGAAACATTCCTTAACAATCCCTAATTTGTATTTTGTACTAAACAACCACTTTTCAACCACTTTTTAACCATTCTTCAACCCCTTTTAACCACTCTTCAACCCTCTATCAAATCTCTATTTTTAATTTTTATTATTATTAAATCTCACTTTAAATTTCGTCAATTTTATCTTTTAATCTCGACTAATATCAATATTTAAATATTTCTTTCTAAAAATAATTTTAACTCTATCGAAAAAGTCAATAGCGTATTTGGTTAATAGATTGATTGTAATCTAATTTAATTTTACTTTCGAAAATTCGATCTTAAAATAAATAATAAAACATTTGATGTAACCATATTTCTAAAATTTTGAAAAAATAATATAAAAAAATTTACAAATGAAATATAGTAATAAATTAACAACAAATATTAAATTTTAGTTTTATTATCGTTATAATGATTAAAATTTGACATTTAAAAATAAAAGAATCAAAATAAAATTAGAAGTACGTAGACTAAAGGAAAATTGTGCTGCATACTCCAATTTCATAAAATATCTAAGCAAATTTGAAAATATTTACATCCATAATAAAAAATGCGGTATGGTTAATATTCATTGTACAATATAATTTGAGATATTATAATAATACAATATTATATGTTATTAGTACAATATTGTGTATTTATATAGTATTATGTATAAACAATACCGTATAATGAGTATTAATTATACCGTAAGTTTGACCATGATTGCTATATTTTTTTTTAAACAAGAAGACCATAATATCCTATTACTTTCTATTTCTTTATTTTCTAGAAAAATGTATTTTTACAAGTTTCACGTAAATATATTTTTATTATTTCTGTAATAATTCACATTTTAATAGTCTATTCGATTGTAAATTTAGCCTAAATTTTTAAAATTTATTATTGTTTGCTTCATTTATGTTGTTCATATGTTTAGTAACAAAATTTAAAATTTGATTTTTTTTAAAATAAATATGATCAACTATAAAAATGTCTTTTAAGTTCAGTTAACAACCGTTGAGGTGGTACTAAAAAACAACAACATATTTGTTAAAACCCCTCCAGCTGGTGTTGAATTGGTTTACAATCGAACACTGAAACCATTACGCTACTGACCTATTCAGTAGCAAAGTAACTATTAAAAAAACTAGAGAGATCAAATGGGTGAGTGACACAATAATTTCATTGTTTGGTTGTGACCTTTGAAATGCATGTAATTTATCATTATATTATAGTTATAATTTTTTTTACATACCTAATTAGAATTATAATAAATTAAGAATGTATTTTAATTTATTATCATGTTATAATTATAATGTAATTTGTGTTGTAAAGATTATAATAAACGACTATAGTTATTAGGGTATAAAAATATATATTGAAGGTATCTCTATACTTTTAAATAATATTTTTTATTTGTTTTAAAAAATAAAATGACTCAAATAATATTTTTTAAAACTTATGGCCAAAGTATAGATGAATATCTCTTTATTATCTATGTTTATAATTGTTTCTCTCGCAACTTCAAATCTTTGATGTGCTACATAGCCAACCAAGTTTCTCTGCAAGAATAAACGACAAGCGCAATTAGATGATATTTAAATTTGAGACGAAGAGAATAAGATTCAAAGACGAGTTCCTATAAATAGAATTTATATAAAATGAAAGATAAATAATTAAATAAGAAAAATTATTTAAGTGTATTAAAAAAGTAAAGTTTCATAGTTAAAAAAATATTCAAGCAAATTTATTTTTCAAATTAGTACATTCTAAATTTAGAAAACAATCATTATTTAAAAGTTATATAAATATGTTTTCGTTGTATATTTTTTAACTCTAACAACTACTAATGAGTTAACATAAATTAGATTATGATAGTAAATAATATATGCATTTTTAATTTATTATAACCCTTATTGAATATGCAAAAAAAATATTTTTTATAACTCTAACCTAATGATACATTACATACATTTAAATAAGCATTCATAGACGTGCATGTAGTTCACAAAAAAATGTTAACAAATTTGATGTACATTAACAAAATGTTATAAAGGTGAAAGAAGAAAATAAAGAAATATAAAAAACAAAGTATACCAAAAAAAAAGAAGAAGAAAGAAATCAAGTAAATATCGGGAAAAGAGGAAAGATGGAAAAAAGTAAAATAAAAAAGATCGTATATAAAAGAAGGAAAAACAAGTCAAAACTTAGTTAAAATCAATTTTGCCACGTGACATATTTTCTTAAAATTAAAGTTTGTTGCGTCTCTTCTAAAGATATGAAGACCCATTTTTAAAAAAATATTACAAATTAAACCCAATTTACCAATAAGTTCGAAAAAAAACCCTCTTAGACAATTTACCCATTATTTAACTATTACATGCAATAATGATATGATCTTCATCTAAAAAAAATTATTATTATTACTTCTCAAAAAAAAAAATTATTATTATTATCTGAACTTGATTAGTTTAAGGAAACTCAACAATACTAAATGGGTGTCTCAAAAAAAAAAAAAACAATACAAAATGAGTTGATGGCACAATTGATTATCTAAGTTGGTGTAAATCTATTTTTACTGTATAATCACGAATTTGATTTTTAAAATCGACATTTATAATCTCCTTTTTCCAACTTGTACTATTAAAAAAAACTCAACTTGGCTCCCATTTAAAAGATCGAACCGAGATTTCAAAAAAAAAAAAAAAAAGAAAGAAAAAGATCGAACCGCTTTCCACTTCGACTCAATTACGTACTTTTTTAGTTCTCATCTTATTTTCGCCAAAAAAACATTTTCTCAAATATTTTTGCGAGTTTTCATATTCTGCGTCAAACCCATAATTAAAGTTTTTTTTTTTTTTTTTGGCTTCTTTTAAAATCCTATTATTGAGTTTGTTCGTCGTCGAATTCAGATTTTGAAATTTGGATTCTTTGGCTAAGCAACCTGAATGGCGACTGTCATAGAGGTTTCTCACTCTGTTTACAAAATTCCTATTTATTTCTACGTTTATTTATATTTAATTTCCCTTTCATCGTATTTTATCCTCATCTCCCAATGGTTCATTGTGTTTTAATTTGATTAGTTTTCGACATTGTGAAATCTCTATGCTCTGTTCACTTTCTTTTTCTGCATCATTAACAATGAAATTGGAATACCCACATACTAATTGATTTATTTAGGTTATACATGTTTTTTTTTAATTGTTTCTAAAAATCAAACAAAAATTGGATGATAATCATTTGATTTTTGTAATTTAACCTTATTTTTACTTGTATTGATTACAATGTGGTGTATCTGAATATGAATCAAATTTCAAAAATCAAAACAAGCTCCTGGAAGCTGCATTTTTTGTGTTTCAAAATTTTGGTTTGATTTTTAAAAATATAAGTAAGAAAAAGCAAAAGGGTGATCAAACAAATCTAAAAAACTTGTTTCGGTTTATAGAATTGGACTATAATTCATATACTTCTAGCATTTATATACTTTATTAAGGGCAGATGTCCTTTGTAAAAAAGTTCGAGCGAAAATAAAATGACAAAAAAACAAATGATTATCAAATGGAGTCGTAGCAATTTTGTCTTGTGGGGGATCTCGAACCTCTAACAGCAATTTTGTCTACTTAGGATCATGTTGTAAAGTGCTATTGGTTTAATTTATCTTAATGGGTTTGTTCTCAATTTTGAGAAAAGTGTTTACATGTATAGAAATCATAAATCCCATTTGTTTTTCTTTTGTAATTCTCTCATTGTGTTTTATTGTTTTGGATTAGGAATCTATCATGACTGGTGCTAATGATGAAGCTGGTCCTCCACCAAAGACTGAGGTTTTATGCTAATCCCTTTTTGCATCACATTTATGTTTAATTAAGTGAATTAGACTCAGTTTATTGGATGGTAATTTGCTTGATGATTTTAATTCTATTTTTATAAACAGGGGAAGAACTTGGCTCTGGCAATTTGTTGGGTTCTTGGTTTGGGTTCCCTCATTTGTTGGAACAGTATGCTAACCGTAGCAGATTACTATTATGAAGTGTTTCCGGTAAGATTAATAAAATCAGCCTTTTGATTCTGAGTATGATTTCTCTATTTTATGAACACTGATTATTCCTTATATTGTGTTGGTAATTTTAGCCAATCAATTAGTTTATTAGTGTAGAATGATTCCAAATTAGTGGGAAGATCTGAGACTTATGATACCCGCCGATTACTTAGTCGAGAGTCTCACTGCCTGATCAGCAAGCAGTGGTCTATGTAATTGAGTTTATGTTTTCGTATATGAGCTTTTATGTATTTGTGCCATATTTTGTAATAGAATTTATGTGAGTCAACAATATGAATTCTCTTAAAATCTTCGCCGCTCTTGATCCACATTATGTATTTTTGTATCTTCTTAATGAAATTGTTGTCTCTTCTGCCCGCAGACGCAACTAACAAATCGTTAATGAACCATGTAAATCTGTGTTATCTCTCACATTCTCTTTTTTGTTTTCTTTGGTCATAATTTTTACTGATTAATTCATACAGCCTATTTCTATGAGTTGTGTTATTTACAGTTTAGTTCAATTGAAAAATTGTAACTTTTTTTTTTTGTAACTTTGAAGCATTATCATCCTTCAAGAGTCCTCACCCTTGTGTATCAACCATTCGCATTTGGATCGATTGTAATCCTCGCATATAATGAAGCTAAAATCAATACTCGAAGGAGGAACATTTATGGATATGTTCTCTACTTCACAAGTAGTTTGTTGCTTATAGTTGTAAGTATATATTTCTAAATTGAGATGCTCAGATTAGTGCATATAAGTTCAAATTCTCTCTTTTTTATTTAGTTTGAATGACCATGAATGTCGTTTTCTTCTTACCATAGTTGGATTTGGCCACATCTGGAAAAGGAGGGATCGGACCGTATATTGTGTTGTGCGCAATTGTCGGTTCGTTCGGACTTGCTGATGCCTTAGTGCAAGGTGGGATGGTTGGAGATCTTGCTTTGATGTGTCCTCAATTCATCCAGGTTTGCTTTGTTGTACTTAGTTTTGATTTTGTACCTATTATATGGTATGCAATTCCTTTACAAGTTCTTTTTGTCACACTGTAGTCTTTTATGGCTGGTTTGGCTGCCTCGGGAGCCTTAACATCTGGGTTGAGGCTAATCACACGAGCCGTGTTTCAGGATTTTCATAACGGCCTTCGTAAAGGCACTAGTATGTCGATTCTATTCAACAACTCAACATTATGTTTATGTTGTAGCCTGTCCTTGGCAATTGGTTCCTTTATACTTTATTCAGTTCAACTTCTTTACTTGTTTATGCAGTACTATTCTTAGCGATATCTGCCGCGTTCGAGTTCATTTGCGTTATGCTCTATGCTCTAGTCTTCCCTAAAATTCCACTAGTGAAGTTCTATCGTAAAAAGGCAGCCTCGGAAGGATCGAAAACCGTGTCGGCTGACCTTGCTGCTGCTGGCATTCAGATACAATCAAACCAAGAAGTATGGCAATCCTCTCTGTTTTTTCAATTATAGTAGCAAATAGAGTGATTCTTATTGATAAAGTTGCTTTTAATTTTCACAGGGAGACATACCAATGAGCAAAAGGCAACTATTTGTCATGAACATGGATTATTTTGTTGGTGTGTTTCTGATATACGTTCTAACGTTGTCAATCTTTCCCGGATTCTTGTACGAAAATACTGGACAACACCAATTGGGTTCGTGGTAGGTGTTCTTGACACAATTAGATATACAAACCATGAATTTTCTGATAGGCGAGATTCTTAATAACATCATTTGCTGCTGATATTTCAGGTATCCACTCGTTTTAATAGCAATGTACAATGTCTTGGATCTAATAGGTCGATATATTCCGCTCATCGAATGGACAAAGTTGGAGTCGAGGAAGGGTCTGTTTATCGTGATTCTGTGTCGATTTCTACTGGTCCCAGCGTTTTACTTCACAGCAAAGTATGGTGACCAAGGGTGGATGATCTTGCTCACATCCTTTTTGGGATTATCTAATGGATATCTTACAGTTTGTGTTTTTACTGCTGTACCTAAGGGCTACAAGGTAAATTTCAACAAATAAACTAACACATTAAAAGTATTATTGTTCAGTTTTGGGTGAATCTGATATTGAATTTTGTGTTTTGTTTTTTTGAAGGCACCTGAGCAAAATGCATTGGGGAACATGCTTGTATTGTTCCTATTAGGGGGCATTTTTGCTGGAGTTGCCTTAGATTGGTTGTGGATCATAGGAAATGGAAGCTTTTGAAGAGCCACTTAATTTCATCTGATCAACAAAGTGTGGATATCAGCTCATGAATATACATTGCATTGCATTTATTTATGGGGATTTTGTTAGCTTAGCTTAAAACAGCCCATCTATATTCTTCTTTACTTTTTAAGAATTGATTAGATTTGTTTCCTTCTGGTATTTGTGATTATTTAGTTGATATAACATGGATTCAATTGCAATTCTTGTTTTTTTTTCAGTGAAATAATTTCAAGGGTGTGTGATATTTAACTGTTGCTTTAACATGTAAATATTTTAGTTCCAAAAATTCCCTTCAGAAGTTTAAACCTTCAAAAAGTCAAATTACATGTCATCACATACTTCCAAATTGTCATTTGATGATACAAAAAAACAAATGACATGTCATTCAAAATAATAAAAGCAAAAAAAAATCGAAATGAAACATGTGACAAAACAAAGACAAATGGATATTTTTTTTCTCTGATGATTTGTGTATTGAATATAAAATATGTTTGTAACAATTATATGTCACAATAACACCTTGCTAAATTTGAGTAATATAACAAAGACAAAACTGTCATTTCAGAAAAAGTCTATTCCTTTTTCTTCTTCAACCTCATTTCTTCTCTAAAATTAAAATAGAAAATTAAATTTACAAAGAAATAACAAAATACCATAACAACAAAGCTACAAAAAATTATTTTAATGTTGAAGTTGAAGCCAATAGAGAAAAAAGAAAAAGAAAAAGAAAGAGAGTTGTAAATTTTGGTTATATTTATTTTGATGGACAGTCACTGATAGAGATCACTGGTTTTTAGCTGTGCATTAGTCCAAGTTTATGAGAAGATAACCATCAATCTAAATTACAAATCGTAATTAGTTTCAGTAATTTAATCCTAATCTGTTACCAATCAGGATTTCAGGTTTCCTCATTATTACGAATGTACCACCTTCCCTCTGTTTCATTTCCCCCAATAAATGTTCATTATATTTAACCCCTTCTCTCCATTTTCCACTACATTTTCCAGCAGATTTTGGGTGTTCAAATTTCTGGGTTTTGTTCATTTGATCATTATCTGTAAAGGGTTTTTTATTTCTTTGCAAATGAAAGAAGAAGAAGCTGTTCCGGACAATTTACGGTGCAATAGAACCGATGGGAAGCAATGGCGTTGTAAACGGAGAGTAATGGACGATCTCAAGCTCTGTGAAATTCACTATCTCCAAGGCCGCCATCGCCAGTGCAAGGAGAAAGTTCCCGAATCTCTCAAGCTTCAACGGACGAACAAGAAATCGATCGAAAGGGATTCGAATGTCGAAAACGGCGTAATTAGGGCAAAGATAACGAAGAGGAAGAAATTGGCGGGAACTTCAGCGGAATTGAATGAAATGCTGGATAGAATAAAGATGAAGGAAGGGAGTATGCAAGTGGAGTTGATAAGAATGGTGCTGAGGAAGGAGCTGGAGAACAGTGATGATGAAATCATGAAGGTTCAATCTGGCAATGAAGGTTCTTCTTCTGGAATTACGATTGGGGACGAACCAATGCCGGTTCGACAACGGCTGTTTCGGTCCAAGAATGTCAATGTTCTTTCAGTTGGTGAGTTGCAGGTAAAGATATTTGTGTTTATTTCTACTGATATGGTTTGATTGAGGATTCAATTGTTTTGATTTCAATGGTTCTTTTTTTTTGTTCTTTAGGTTCTACCATATGGGCGTGATGTGGGGAAATTGAGTAAATGTAGGAGGAAGAAGTGCCATTGGTGCCAGAAAAGTAGTTCTTGGAGTTTAACTCAGTGTTCGAGTTGTCGAAAATCATTCTTCTGCATAGACTGCATTAGAGAGCGGTAAGCGTTAGCTATTTTTTTATTTTCCATTGACGATCATCAACTTGTAATCACTAGTTGATTGGTTTAGTTCATAATGTCAGGGCCTTAATGTGGAGTAGGCATTATTAAAGTATTAGGATTTATCAAGATTTGTTGAGGGTAGTTAACTAACTAACGGATGAACCTATTTACTTTTCGACCCGATTACTTCTTTAAGAAAGTGATGCTTTTGAAGCGGGAAGATCATACTTTTCTGTTAATTTTCTCTTCCACTCCTTCAAGCAAGTAGCTTGTACATGACATAGTTATAATTTATGGAACTTGTCAACTAGTGCGAAGCAACTTTATATGGAGAACTTTCACTAATTTCAGATTATATAGCATTGCACTTGCACTATAAGAGTGAAACACTCTTAGACATCATCACCATACCTGCAAACTTCCAAGCTGAAGACAACGAACATCCACAAATCTCCACAGTGATATAATATTGTTCAGTTTAGACATAAGCCCTTATGAGTTTGTTTTTTATCACCACTCAAAAGGTCTCATATCAATGAGGGTGTGCCCCCTTCTTACATATTTAAGATCTTTCCTTTAACTTTAGCAATGTGAGATTTTGTTCGCATGCATTAGCATCAACACTTTCACCAGAAGTTCTTTCAATACTTTGAATAGTATTAATGGAATGAAAAACATCTTTATGTTTCATATTATGATCTGAAATTTCTTCTTTTGTCATTTTTTAAGGTAAGATGATCCTTTAACTTAAGTTTATGATAATGCAGATACTTCGATACACAAGAAGAAGTTAAAAAGGCATGCCCTGTTTGCCGTGGGATTTGTAACTGTGAGAACTGCTCGATGCATCAATCTTTGCACACAGAATGTAAGGTCTGATACGAATTGCTTATTTGTGTGTGGACCATGGTTCTTTCATAGTTGTATATTGATGCTCATCAGACAAATCAATTTCAGGATATTTTGAGAGACGGCATTGGTAAAATTTTACGTTTTCATTATTTGATTTGTGTGCTTCTCCCTATACTCAAACAAATAAACATAGAGAAGCACGATGAGCTAGAAACAGAGGCCATGGTAAAAGGTAGTTTTGAGATTCATCAACTTTTGGTATTACACACTGTTATTTGTCTGCAGTTTCACTTATATGTCTTCTATGCAACAGGAATAGAACTTTCCGAAGTTGATATCAAGCAGGATGAATTTGGCAGTCTTGAACATTGTTGGTATGCTCCCTCATTGGAATTTTTTTCTGAAAGATATGTTGAAACAGTTAGTTCTTGACATACTTCTTTTTACTATTTAACTCTTCCTCATGATTGGTTTGCAATTGATGTTACAGCAGTAACTGCAAAACTGTTATTGTGGATCTCTACAGAAGCTGCCCAAGTTGTTCATATAATCTCTGCCTGAATTGCTGCCGTAATATTGTTCTTGAGGATTCATGTGGAAGTTGTGACATGCCTATTTCGAAGAATCTTAATGGAAAGAAACTTTTGAAAAACAAGAAGTTAAATCATAGTATATGTCTGTCTTCTTCCAAATCATTGCTTAAAGGAAGTGTTCATAATAGTGTTAGACATTTTTCTTGTCCATCAAAAGAATGCGGCAGTTCCAATGACAGCCTTCTTGAATTGAGATGTATTTTTCCATTAAGTTGGACCAAGGAACTTGAAGTGAGTGCAGAAGAAATTGCATGCAGCTATGAAATACCAGAGTCTGTTGATTCGTCGTCGCACTGTACTTTGTGTTTTGGTGAGGATCGCAAGGTTGATGAAATTCAAGAGTTCCATAGAGTAACAGAGGATTCAAATGATAACTATTTGTATTCTCCCAGCCTTTTTGACATCCAACATGATGACCTCGAGCACTTCCAGAGGCACTGGGTTAAAGGTCATCCAGTAATCGTACGGAATGTGCTAACGACTTCGGATTTGACTTGGGATCCAGTAGCAATGTTTTGCACTTACCTTGAAACAAACATTTCAAGATATGAAAATAGTGCAAGTCTCCCAGAAGCTTCCAATAACTTGGATTGGTGTGAGGTCAGCATTTGCTCTAGCAAAATTTGTAAATGCAATATAATACCCATTTGCCTCTTTGTATTTTGTTGGTTTGTGATGATTCTATCTTTTGTGACCTTTGAATTCTTCATGTAGGTAGAAGTTGGCATTAGGCAGTATTTTATGGGTTGTCTTAAGGGACAAACACACACAAACAAATGTAACAACATGTTGAAATTAAAAGGTTGGCTTTCTTCCCATTTGTTTCAAGAGCAGTTTCCAGCTCATTATGCTGAAATAATCCGAATTCTACCACTTCAAGAATACATGAATCCAATGTCTGGTCTTCTGAATCTTGCTACAAAGTTGCCACAGGAAATTGGGGAGCCTGACATGGGTCCATGTGTCTATATTGCTTATGGATGTTCTGAAGACCATGTTTTGACTGACTCTGTCTCCCGATTATGTTACGACTCGTATGATGCGGTATGCTTGTTCTTCATTGATCACTCATTTGAGTGATAATTTTCATTAAAATATTAGATGGGCTGTTAATTTCACTATTTGTATGGCAGATTAACATTTTGGCCCACAGTACAGACGTTCCTGTTTCAACAGAACAACTTACAAAAGTTGTAGACTTGCTTCAGAGGCAAAGGTCTCTAAGTGGGTCCTCCAATACCTCTACTAATCAGTCAAGTGTGGAGGAAATAGAATCTTGTAAGGTTGGAGAAGAAACACCCATCAGTAAGAGGTTTGCAAAAGTACCCTGTTTCTCTGCATCCGCTGATCAAGTGTTTGCTCGGGATATTAAACGCCCTAGTTGTGTGACCTCTAATGGTGCATGTGACTTTGATCCCGAACCATTAATGCTTCAGTGTTCCCGAACTAATCAGGCTACTGAAGGTCAAAAGAAGTTTAGGGGACCATTTGATGCAAACAACTCTTCAAATTCTTGTGGTGCCCAATGGGATGTCTTTCGGAGGCAAGATGTTCCAATGCTATCCGAGTACTTACAAAGGCATTCGGATGAGTTCATTCATGAGCATGTAAGCCCCGAAAGTCTAGTGTCGCGTATTAGCATGTACTGATTGACTAATCGCTAATTGCACCTCTACAGCAGGTTGTGCATCCAATTCTAGACCATAGTTTTTTTCTGGATGCAACACACAAGTTGAGGCTGAAGGAGGAGTTTGGTATGTAGAGTTTTGATCTTCTTTTCCAGCTATCTTTCTGTTAAATACTAATGGAGTAATTAATTTTCTATGCCATAGAAATTGAACCATGGACTTTTGAGCAAAATGTTGGAGAAGCTGTCATCATTCCTGCTGGATGTCCATACCAGATACGAAATCGAAAGGTCGAAAAAAAAATGCAACTTTGCAAATTTATTTTACATGATTGCGTTTTGAGTTTTCTTTAGTACTATGGAAAGCCTTGGATTTGTTTTAAAAAAGAAAAAGAAAAAGAAAGCCTTGGATTTCTGTGAAAAAGTATAACCTTTTAGTTTATTTCAATTGCCCCCTGCAAGCTATAACCTTTCTGGTATGGTTTTTTATTTTTATTTTACATTTATCCCTTATACAAATGTAAATGTAGAATGCTTTCTTAGAATGAGGGGCTCAACTTTTCTAATTATAATGGAGAAGCAAATATAGGAATATGCAACATTTTAACCCTGCTTTTTTAGAGTAAGGTGCAGAGAAATTGAAATGCATCAGTATTTGAATTACATTCTCATTGTTTTGTTCTGATACTTTTTGATAATCTTATATTTGAACTGCAGTCTTGCGTTCACGTGGTATTAGATTTTATCTCACCAGAAAGTGTTGGCCAAAGTATCCAGTTGATCGATGAGATTCGACTGCTTCCCAAAAACCACATACGAAAAGAGAAGACATTAGAGGTTAAAATCTGAACCATTTTAATTAGAAATACACACATCATTCTGTAGATAAAAGCATTGGTAAAAAAAAGCTATCTTTGTTCTCCAAGCAGGTTAAAAAGAGGGCCCTTGTTACCATAGATGAGGCAATAAAAAAAGTTCTGGAGCTTACAAATGCACTGCAAGAAGTACCCCATTGATTGTAAGGTTTTTTTTTTTTTTTTTTTAATCTTTTCCCGTTATTTTTCTGGTTCAGTAATCTTTTTCCACCATGTAACCATTATGATACTTAATTTGACTCTCACTAGATAAAATATCTCTGCCATTTTTCTGTTCAAATCTCTGGTGGAGCCTGTTGTAGTTATGGAGTTCTTTTTTACTAGAAATACATGATATACCATCTATCTAAAAGGTTAACTATGCTTTCGTTAATCCTTGATTGGAAACTAAACGTGGATTTTGAAAAGAAAAAAAAAATTGAAGTTGATTGGTATTTCATTAAAGCCGATGAACTCGAGAATTTTTATTTTAATTAACAAATAATATGCTTATACAAGTTCGTTTTTGGTATAAATGTGCTTACTATCAGTTCTTTTTTGGAATAAATGTGCTTACTATAAGTTCTACATCATTGTGTTAATATTTGTATTTGTATATACAACATTTAAAAAAGATTCGATTAGTGGCATGTTTCATTATTGGTTGGCAATTCAGTTTAATACCATGATCTCAGGTTTGATTTCGAAAATCAATATTTAATTCTCATTTATTTGAGAGTAATAGTATCATCTTTGCAGGGTTTATAGTCTCCTCCCTCTCTCAACTTGTACAAAAAAAAAATGAAGTTATCAATTTATGCTCATGTGTAGCTTTAGTTCAATATTCATTTTATTTATAGCAAAATTTTAATCTATCGGGGAGAGAAAATCAATGGTTCTCACCTCCACATGGTTGAACAAAAAATGAGTTGGAAATACTCTTCGTCCATCTTTTCACATCGCAAAATTTCCTCGTTGATTATGAATTTAAAAATAACTAAAATACAAAATCGAAATCCTTTCGCAATTTCTTGCTCTGTCATCCCATAGTGCATCTACATCATGACAACCTCTTTTAATTAATTTCTCTAATCAAAATCAATTGTATTTATTTTTCCGACACACCAGAAAATTTTAAAACGTTCAACGAATTGTCTAAAATAATTTCAAACCCTTACAAATTCTCAATCTTGTATCAATTATTTTTTTTTCCAATACAAAATTCAATTATAATTAATATTAAAAAAATGTTGAACCTGTGAATTACATAAGGAATGAATTCTATATTTTTATATCCAAAAACCTATTAAACATAAAACAAAAGTTTAGCAACCTAATAAATAATTTTTAAAGATAAATATGTTTTGCACATTTACAAGTTAACAAAAAAAAATCATGAATTAAAATTTAACGAAGCTAAATATTTAACTTACACGACCAAGACACTGGAAAAGGCCACACGCTGGGAAATCAAATACAACCGAAGCATAGTTATGAAATAATACTTTCATTGTTGCTTATGTTCACAAGATCAGAAATATAAGATAACTTCACATTGAGAAATGCATTAGTCTCAAGAGAATTGGACTTTTACCGCTTTTAACCTAAGTTTTGAACTTGAACAAATCAAAACAAAAGCTTAGCGAAAAACTCTTTTTTGAAACAAGGGTAACCATGTCCGTCCCTAGGCCAGACATCGAAGGAGTAATGTCACAGCTGAATCTCGAACCTGGGACCTTAAGGAGAGCATACCCTCAAAGCTCAAGTCTTCAACCACTGTCTCATCCCTTAGGGATGGCTTAGTAAAAAAATCATGGGAATTATACAATACAAACTACTCAAAAACCCTAATCCCAAACCAGTGGAACCATTTCACAAATGCTATATCTTAAACTGCCTTCCTCCACAAGATACAACACCGAGATTCCTAACTACATCAAACTTATCACTCAACCATTACTACCAACAACACCAATACTCAAACGAGTAGTTAATTATCCTAACTACATCTAACACCAATCCCCAAACGAATCATTAAGTACTCCAACTACTACTCCACTCCTCCACTCTTTTCACTCCTCGCTACTCCACTATTTTCTACCAAATCCGAACACATCTGACTGCCTCTAATAATTATAGAAACAATGCCCTAGGGCCAATCCATAGAGTTGTGAAAGAACCATCCGCCATGACCAAGTAGGTTTGGAGAAAAAAAAAGATCCTCTGTTGGGAAGGAATAAACTAGATCTAAATACCGAACCGACTACTTCTCGACAAGACACCTGGAAAACTAGGCAAGGAAATCCAGGTACCAATCACCTAAACGACTCATTCAAAGAGGACCTTCCGTTTCTTTCAATCCCTAGGGTTCAAAAAAGGCCCCTAGGAGCATTAGACCATAGGATTTCATATTACTAAAAGCATAAACGGGTTCCAGGAAATGTCTAGGAGAAACCACCTAGGACAAAATTGTCAAAAAGAAGCTGCCAGCACTGAAGCGTAAATCCCACACGCTTCCTATACACCAAACAAAGTTTCGGAGGTGAACTCGGTCTTTTAATAAAAAAGATATAGTATACTTACATCAGTACATGCACATCAAGGCAAAAGCCTTAGGCCTTGACGAGGATACTCTTTTCAATGCATATTCATAATTCAAAAGCGCAATTGTGAGCAAAGGCCGAAGGCCCGTTTGTCAGAAAAGGAAAGGAAACATATCTTGTTCCGCCACTTCTACTAACAGTGTTGGATTCCAAATCTAGCAATTGTTTTTCTTTATTATACAACTAAAATCAGATGGTAGTGCATGAAAATATTCAACATTCAACTACAGAAATTATGGCCAATCATCGTCATCCCTTTCAAACCCAGCATTTATCCTTCCCCCATTTTAGAAAAACTGAAACTCACTCCAGGAATTATATTGAAAACTGGAAATACAATCTTGTGAATATGGGAAAAGTGGACAGACTGTACCTCAAGAACCAACGTCGTCACCATCACAGTGCAGACATTTCCATCAATGTTGACTTTATAACGCCTCACTTTCTCCAGTAATTGCTGCATGGCTTCGGCAGGATGAACTAGATCAGCTTCTGGAGTAGACCAGAAGGCAAACGCCTCAGTCACTTCCTGTAAGCAGGAGGTCAGAATTCAGAAAAACTCTCACAAAAAATATGGGTTAGCTTTAATTAAAAAAAAAGCTATGCTCAATAAATCTGTACAAGCCACATGTTAATTCACTTGTTCGCTACAAGGGACAGACACAAACCATAAAAGTTATCTCTACATTTCAGGAACTAACTACAGTCAATCCATTGAGATGAATATCGTATTACCTAAACGAATGCCTTTGGATCAGGGCAATTTTGTTGTTTTGATAATCTCAGGGTACACTCTGCAACAGAGCGGCCATCCCTTTGGGCAACAGCCTTAAAAAATTCTAGTAAATTTACTCGATCATTTCCAGAAAGTTCAGCAGTCATGCCTACATCAAGGAAAACCACATGAGGCTTTGATTTGAAGAGTCGTCTCCTAGGGGATTTTCCATGAGGCACCCTAACAAGGATATTTCCAGGATGCATGTCTGCATGTATGAAGTTGTCCACCTGAAAAGTGGACATTAGAAGAATGTTAGATGGAATCCATAAAAGTGCAATGCCAAGTAATGAGGCTATGACAAAGTTGGGAAAAAAAATTAAGAATGCAAGTGAACAAAATGCCTTTAGGAGGTGTTTGGATGAGGAGTTATTTTATTATTATTTTTTTAAAACAAGTGTAACCACGCTCATCCCTAGGCCAGACACTAGAGACATCGAAGGAGTAATGTCATAAGCCAGTCTCGAACCCGGGACCTCGAGAGGAACATATCCTCAAAGCCCAAGTCTTCAACCACTGCGCCATACCTTGGGGACGGATGAGGAGTTATTTTGATAGTTAGAAATTGAGAGTTGCAGCCAAAAACTCGTTTGAATGTGGTTTTTTTGTGGAGAAGTTAGAGACAATACCTTATTTGGACATGGTTTAAAATGAATAGCTATTTTGAGTAGTTAAATAAAGAATGATTAGAAATGAGTGGTTAAAAATGAATTATTTTAAGGAGTTAGAAATAAATGATTAAACATGAATGATTAGAAATGAGGAGTTATATTTTGAGTAGTTATAAATAAAGGATTAGAATGAGTGATTAGAAATGAGAAGTTATTTTTAGTAATAAAAATGAGTTATTTTGAGTAGCTACAAAAACTCGGTTGGACGTAGTTTTTTTAGGAGTAGTTGATAAATACTAATTTTAAATCCTCTATAAATTCAACAAACAAGCACCCCCTTAAGAACTTAAAATGAGGAATAAGAATAACAAACAACAACGCAGCAGAAATACACAACTTACATTACCAGACGCATTTTAAGAAGTGCATGAGTCCCAATGTGCGCCAATGCAGACTTGAGCCTCTCATTTCCTTCAAGCTCATCAACGTAGTGTGAAACACTTTCCCCATGTTCATAAGTCTCCACTAAAACAGCTGGATGTACGAGGGGATACACGGGTTTTGGAAAGGAAACATCCTTCCACTGTCTGAAATTATAAATACAGCGGCTCAAGTGAGCAGCTTCCCTTGCAAGGTCAACTTGAGACATCATAAAAACCGCAAATTGTTGGACACTTTCATCCAATCTCAACCACTTGAGAGTAGGAATAAAATTTGAGATTTTTGCTACCAAGTCAATTATAATAAAATCTCTCCTAATCGATTCACCAACACCAGGATGCCTAACTTTAACAGCAACTAACATTGGCTTCATTTGTTGACCAGGGTAACGAAATTTCAAATAAGCTCGATGCACTTGAGCAATACTTCCAGATGCTACAGGTTTTTCTTCAAAATTTTCAAATATGTCAGAAAGCCTTCTACCGAAGGCTCGCTCAACAGTTTTTTTCGTATATGCGAAGCTATGCTCAGGAGCCTTAGTGTGAAGCTCTGATAACTTAATGCATAAGTCCCTAGGGAAGAGATCTGGCCTTGTTGCTGCCCACTGACCCCATTTAATGAATGCCGGACCACCTCTTTCCAGTGAACGGTGAACAACCCGAAGCCAGAGTCTCCTAAAGCTATGTCCGAAGGCATCCACAAATGGAGCCATCAATATGCTAGGTGAAAACAAAATTGCTAGATAAAGAGCTCTAAGTAATAATATCATAACTTCTAATGTAGAATGTAGTTGTGAAATCATGTAGGCCTGTCCATCTTGTGCACGGACATAGAAATAATCATGAGATGGATAATGGCCTGCGTTTGAGATTGTTCGTAGCGCACATGCTAGCTCACCACATGTGAAAGCAAATATACCTGGAACTATCATGTAAGAACGAGAAATGGCCAAGATAAAAGCTTGAGCAGCTTTGTTTATGGGGGGAAAAGAACGGCTATCACAAGAAAAATTGTAGGAAAACCTTTTCCTAACAAACTGTGCATGATGTTTAACAACATTACTGGCTGTGAAGACCCCGAAACTTCTGGAGTTACAAGTTCAGCAAAAACTTCTCCTAGTGTAGTAGGATGGGAGGGAAGAACGTTTTTGGGATAAAAAACTATAATGTGCGAAGAACAAATTATTACGAAAGAGAGACCCTGCTGAAACAATTGTCCCGCTCTTCCTTGCTTCTATATGGCTCAGTTTTTCGCTTGTAATAAGCGAACGTGCTGTCTTCTTTATATTCCCCAGCATCAAAAATCTGCTAGCATTATATTAAATTAGCAGCAGCAAGCTATAGTACATACTTGGACAGCAGGAATGTTGGGTTAATTTAATTGTGCTAATACATTTTATCGATATATATAAAAAAAAAAAAAAAAATCATTGATGTCTGAAAAATTACATAAAGATGGTAATTCATGGCTTCCAGTTCCACAACATTGGTTGCATCAATATCAACAAAATTATCAACAGTTAAAACAGTTAAGTAAATCATGCGTTCCAAAACAGAATAAATTATAATAAATAACAAAGCAACATGCATTTTGAGTGCCTTCTATCTCTCGTGGTATCATTTACGACTTAGTAATCAAAAGGTTACAAGTTCGAGCTCATAATCCCCAAAAGTGTAAAACAAAAAATTCCCATTTCTGAATAAAAGGATCGAAACGGAGGGTAATCTAGATACATGCAAATCATTACAAGTTCATAAGCTCGCACCCAAATTTATGTTTCGTATACAGAATAATCGGAAGCTTTAACAATACAAAAGACCCGAAACGAATCAACCCAAAAATGTCATACACAACATGATTCAGTGGAGAAAACAGCATATATATAAATCAAAATACGAAGAAAATTTTAGTGTAAGATCAAAAGGCTCATAACCTCGACATGGTGATCGAAAACTTGATGAGGAACGGATCCGAGAATCATGCGCAGATGATGAAAGATTCCGACGAGCATTTTTTATGAAGAATTCAAGCTTTTGCAATCTCCTTGAGCTTTGGGCATCACCGAGCTGGAAGGATTCAACCCTAGGGTTATTCAGAAAGCTGATTTACCCAAAACGATGAAAGCGGTAGTGGAAGAAAGCGTAATGGGCTCTCGAATTGGGCCTGTTGAAAGGCCCAGCTAACCTTTATTCTTATGGGCTTTACGCGGCCCATTTAAAGCATGGAAAGAAAAGAGAGAGAAAAGTGAAATTTATGAGGAAGAGAAGTTGGAAAGAGTTAAAGCTCTAGGTGACAACTCTTTAATGTCTATTTTAATTACATCATTTCTTTTTACTAAATATTTTATCTTTAGGAGAATTTTAAAGTTTATTTGCATTTCTTTTATCGTCTCTTGATTGAATGCAATGATTGAAGTTTGTATGTGGTACTCATTGAAAATTATATATGATATTGATTCGATTGTTTGTGTCATTAATTGAAAACTATTTATTATATTGATTGCAGTCATCAAATGTATGAGTTTTTCCGTCTTGTTATCTAGTTTGCCCCAACTTTATGTGGAAATTTCTTTTAAAAAATGGTTAGTCATATATATATATTATATATATATATATATATATATATATATTACATGAAAAATCCTCTTAAAAAGTGAGGAAGATCAAAACAATAAGATAAATAAGAAAGAAAATGAAAATTAAAAGTGTGCTTTTTACAATAGAATTCATTTGACTTTTGTAATTTTCTCCATGTAAATGTAATGGTAAACGTCTGTTTAATTGAGCTAAAAGAAACAAAGTTCGAGTGGTATTATGTAGCATCTTGTAATTACGAGATTCGTTGAACTAAAAGTGATATATATGATTAATTGATAATTGATGCATTTAAACTTTAAAATAGCACTGCTCGAAGACTTAGAAACAAAAAAACAACAAATTGAAGATTAGATTGTGATGGCCATAAGATGACAAATGCAATTGTCAAAGAAAAAAGCTTTTGACGTTTGCACCATTTCACTGATCAATTTCGAGTTCACACACAAATAAAACAAATTATACTGTAAAAATTTTGACCCGAATTGGGGGTCACTGTTTTGAGCAATAAACTCTGGGGCTATTTGTTTGACTTATTTAGGTAGTTTTTAGGGTAAGGAGTTTTATTGAGAAGTTGTATTAAGTAGTTAAAAATTAAGAGTTGTGTCAAAAATTTGTTTGAATATAGTTTTTATGTAGAGGAGTTAGAGTCAAAATCTTGTTTGGACGTAGATTTAAAAATGAGTAGTTATGTTTAGTAATTAAAAAGGAAATGATTAAAAATGAGTTATTTTGATAGATTTGATAGGAATGATTAAAAATAAGTGGTTAAAAATGATTGAATAATTATAAATGAATGATTAAAAATGAGTGGTCAGAAATGAGAGTTATTTTTAAAAGTATAAATGAGGAGGAATTAATAAAAACTCGTTTGGGTATAGATTTTGAGGAGGAGTTGATAATTCCTAATACCAACTCCTACCTAAATATGTCAAATAAACTGCCCGCCTCAGCTTATAAAAACCCTTTTCAAATTTCTTCTTTTTTTACACGTCAAATTTCTATCTCCAAGTTGAAGATTTACGTCTAAAACAGCTTGCCCGCCTCAGCTGATAAAAACCCTTTTAAAATTTCTTCTTTTTTTACGGGTCAAATTTCTATCTCCAAGTTGAAGATTTACGTCTAAAACAGCTTTATATATATATATATATATATATTGGAAATTAGAACAGTTAAATTATATGGTTAAAATTGATTAAATTGCCATCAGTTTAACGGTGAAGCTTTACAAAAAAAAAAAGTTAGTGGCCTAATATTGTTTTATGGTAATTCAATTCAACAGATTACACGTTTGATTTTGAAAATCGGTATTTGACTTTCATATTATATGACTTTTATATAAGATTTTATTAGTCCCCTCCTTCCAATCTGTACTAAAAATAACAGTGAAGGTTTAAATTAATATTAACATCTCCAAAATTCGTGAGGACAAAAAAGTCTACATAACTTGAGAAAATCTTAAAAAGAAGAGAGCTTCTAGATGACTTTAACCAAATGAAAAAGACACAATTTCTTAATTAACGATAGTCAAAGCAAGTGAAATAGAAACCCACAAAGCCGACACTAATCTTATTGCCTACTTTTAGGCCACAGTCTCCGAATTAAAAGCATAATATATAATTGCAATTAAAAATCTTCTAACTTTATGCTTATTTCAAAACTGAGACGACAAGAGCAAAAATCGAATCCCGCAAAAACGACGACGCTCAAGTCATCGGTATGTGTTTGTGAACGCAAAAACTTAGCATTGTGAACTCAATTATTGATGAGCAATTTTCCAAACCCCTTTTTTGAAATCATTTTCCAACAATTTCATTTCTTTTATTTTGGCACAATTTCTTTTTTTTTTCTTTTTTCTTTTTGAGGGTCAATGGTCGGCTGTTGGTCAAAGATAATTGAGCTCGTGTACATATAAAGATTTGTGCACGAGAGAGTTGTCAACATTGCTTAATTGGACAAATTGCTCTAAAAATGAAAATCCTAAACTTATCTCTTCATTATATTATATTGTTGTACCTTAAACACATTAATACCCTTCGATTAGCATTTGCACGTTTAACATTCTGTTGTGCGAATGCATCTATGTGCAAGCGCATTCCGCATTCCGCACCCACTAACTATATTCTGCAGAGCATTTTACATTCTGTAATAGGGTTTCATTATATTATGCAGTGCGTCCACGCATTCACATTCTGTAATAGGATTTAATGAGAGTGTATATATAAACTCGAATTAAACTCTAACCGTATAATAACATTCATTTTGTATACTCTGTAATTTGTTCTCCTTAATAAAAACTCTGCTCCTTATCTGCCCGTGGACTAGCTAACACAACATTGATGAACCACGTAAATTTTGTGTGTTATTTCTTCTTCATCTTTCACATTTATCGTTATCTATTTTTATATCCTCGTTTATCGATTGTTGATTGCTGTTTTCATAACAATAATTTTGCAAATTGAGTTCTTTCTAATTGTTGGCGACCTCAAAATATTCGACGTTTTCTAGTTTTGACCAATATTGTTCGTGTATGTATATATACAAATATGCCATTTCCAATCTTTTTATTCTATTTTGAAAAACTATCGGGATAAATAGTCTCCTTATACTCTTGGATCGTTTCTATACTCTAAATTTTCCTTTTCCAGAAAAAAAAAACATATTAAAAAATTTATATATTTTATTTTAAATATTATACGAATACTTCAAATTTCATATTTAATAGTCGTTGAGATATCCATTGAATGCACTAATGCCCTACAATTAATAGTTGGAGGTCTCGCATTCTACATTCCACATCTCGCATGCGTTTACGCATCTGCTTTTACTCACATTCCGCTGCGCGCTCCGCAAGCGCAAACGCATATTGCATTGCTACAATGTGTTCCTTATGCATATGTGCATCAATATTATGTTTAATGTTTATGCATTTTGTAATAGAATTTAATGAAAATGCATATATAAACTCGAATTAAACCCTATCTGTAATATGACTCTATCTGTAATATGACGTTTATTCTGTAACTCTGTAATTTGTCTCTCTTTAATAAAATTGTTCTCCCTCTCTACTCGTGGACTAGCTAATACAACGTTAATGAACCATGTAAATTTTTGTGTGTTCGTTCTTCTTCTCTCGTGTTTCTTTATTTTTCGATCGGTTGTTGATTGTTATTTTCATAACAATAATGTTTTTTGTGGGTATTTATGATTTAGTATTTTGGGTAAATGTTGAAAGTTTAGAGGGATACAATTAAAGAAGTTGAGTTTCTTTTTTATATTTAATCATAAATTGAAGTAAATTCTTCATTTTTTTTAAATATTGAACACAGATGCAAAATTTAGAAGATCTTGATACATTACTAAATAATTAATTTAAAGGAGTTTTTTTTTTTTGACAAATTAATTTAAAAGAGTATGTAAAAAGCTTTGTTATTTCCACAGAAAAATATTCTTTAAAAAAATCCACAGAAAAATGCAACCGCTTAAACACTGCCACGTGCTTCGACAAGTCCAGCTGGACCTGACAGCTGTTCCAACCAGACCCTCCGGCTGCCTCCGCCAGTCCCCTCGCCGGAATACCGCTGTCGGGGAGCAACAGAACACTGGAATCCTCTAACTAATTCTATCCTTATTAATCCCGCGATTAATTAATTGTCCATATTTATGGGGTGTTTGAGCCACCAAGAATAAATGAGAGAATGAGAATGTGGATGATTCCTCGTATTTGGATCACCGGGAATCATTACCCCATAATCACGTTTTCTAAAAATCATTTTTTTTCACTCCACTTAACTATTTTTTATTTTCTCTCCAACAATTTTTCATACATCACATCACTATTTTTTACTCACATAATATTCATTATTTTATTTTTCTTATAATCATTACTTTTATATTAAACACAAATAATCATTCTCCCCATAATCATTATTTTTACCTCGAATACAAATAATCATTCCTCCCATAATAATTCTCCTCCATATTCTCCTTCTCATTACCATTCCCTCCTTAACCATTACTATTACCCTTGCCCCAAACACACCCTTAATCATTTTTATTACCAATTCGTTTTTATTTTTTAATTTATCGATCTAGTTGTAGTTTTCATTTGGCTCCTATATTTTAAAATCAAATATTTTATTTTTTAATATTTTTATTTTAAGGTTTATTTTTAAAATTTTATTTTATGTAAATATCAATCTATATATTAAATTTTAAAATTGATATAATCATTATTATAATCAATATTACATCATATATCTAACCATTTTTTTCATTACGATGATTGAAATGAGTATATATATATATATATATATATATATATATATATATATATTATTGCAATAAGTAAAATGAATATTATTGAAATGTTAGAGAATAATAGTAAACTTTTTTAAATGTCTCTATTTGAAAGGTTGTTTTTTAAGGTGGTGTTTGTTTTAAGATGAGGTGAAATGTTGGAAGCCCAACACTTTGTTTGACCCAAGGTATTCTTCACCTCAACTCATCTTATCTCTCCTCTTTTTTTTTTTATTAAATTTAAATTTTTTTCATCTTTTTATTTATATATATATTTACTTATTTATTCTTTTATGTTTGATATATATTTTTTATAATAATATTATTATTTTAATATATCAATATATAATTATACTATTGTTATATCAAATGTTTATTTAAATATATTTGAATTTTAAAAATTAAAATAAATAGATATATATTATCTCTTAATATATGACGTTAAATTTTCATATTTTTATTCATTTTTTAATCGTATTTAATAACAAAAAAAGTTATAGAATTTCAATTGTTTAGAGATAGACTATAAATATCATATTTAAAAATTAATAATTAAAAGTTATGTGTTTATTTTTAATATTAACAATAAATATATCAATTTATAATTAAAATAAAAATTAAATTTAAATAATTTATACACATTGAATTTTTATTCGTAGTTTACAAGTATGAACTTATTTTCAATAAACTTAAAAATATTAAACTTATTTTGTTTGTTAAAAAAATGAGATTCAAATTTTATACTGTTGTATTTAGCGTTGCACTACTTTGAAATAATAGTAAGAGTGGATATATATTTTTTTTAAAGGATAAATTAATTTAAATAATTTTGAGAGTCTTGATTGTATATACAAAAATCAACTATAAATTTCAAGATTTGTATGAGTCATAGGGATTGAGATCTATTCTACATAATAAAAAAAATAATAAATTCCAAAATTTAAGGGATAATTTATTACTTCCTTGTAATAATTATTATCAAAATGTGATCGAGTTCTCTTTTCACTACAAAAAAAACAATAAATAAAAAATTTTAGGAGTGTCTATGGTTCCATAGAAGTATCAATGACTAATAAGATAAATATATTTAATTTATTATTGCCTATTAATTAGTGTATTTTATTAACAATTTTTTGACCTTCGATAACTATGAATATGAATGTATAAAAGGTATAAGAAAATAATTTTTTTTACATAAAATAAAAATTGCTATCAAGATTTTATAATGACTGGTTTAACCAAATAGTTTTATATTTATTTTTTAATAAATAGAATCTTGGTATTTTTTTTAATTTTTTTTATTATTTAAGTCTAACAAATCTTTAGAAAAAAAAGTTATTAACGATGTACAAATATTTTAGATTATGCAAACTTTATTTTGGTGGTGTGAAATTTTTTTTTCTCATAATTTTTTTTAATTAAACAATATTTAAGTATGAAAGATTAGAAACTTTTAACCTCATGATTATTATGTCGTACATAATATCATTGAAACTATATTTTTTTTAATAAAAACATTAATATGATCAAGGGTGCTTCATATTAAATTTATATTACTTACATTTTATTTATGATAGTAGTTATATTTACATACTTATTATATTAATAGCTAAATATTTGAGAATAATTATTTTTTTTTAAAGAAAAAGAATAATTTTATTGTTAAAAAAAATATAATAACAGATTTTTTTAAAAAAATATATCTTAATATCTCATCTCCTCTTCTTCCATCCCAAACAAGGTTTTTATGTCATGTCATCTCATCTCAAACAAGGTTTTCTGCTATCAACATCTAATCTCATCTCACCTGCCGCCAAACACCCCCTAAATGTTAAAGGTGAGAGAATGTAATTTTGAAACTTAGAAACTGAATAAAAACTAAATCATAAATCTAGAAACTAAATATATATTTTTCTATAAATAAAGTATATTTAGAAAGGAAATCCATTTATTAGTTTACTAACACCGTTTTGGCATGCATGTCAATGGCTCCAAATGATATGACGCAAATACAATCTATTAAAAAGATTCGTTTGGATTTTTTTTTTTATAAAAAAATTCGTTCTGATTTATTTAATGATAAACAAACCAAATAAAGTAAGTGAGACTTTTTTTTTTAGGAAAAAGTAAGTGAGACCTTAATTCATTATTAATCGTGTAATTTGTTTAATGATAGTTCATAAAGAATGATAAAACTAGAGATGTCCACGGGCGGGCCGGGGCCGCCCAGGGAATGGCTTCCCCGTCCCCTTCCCCACCATAAAATTCAATATCCGTCTCCGAAAAAATCTCTGATTTTTTTTTTTGGGATCGCGGTGGGGATTCCTTGCGGGGCACCGGCGGGAATCGGGTTCCCATCAGGAATTTTTTACAATTTATTTTTTTTTTCTTTTTTCATTTTTTTATAATCTTTTTTGGATAAAAAATTCAAAAAATTAGATTTAAAAAATATATATCTATAAGTTTCAACTATAATGTTAATTATCAAATAAAATATTCATATACATAGAAAATATCATCAACAAACATATATTTATTTGAAAATTAAAGGAGTAGAATTAAGAAAAAAATATAAAATAAAAATAAATAAAATAATCGGGGCAGGGATCGGGGAATCGGGGACGGGGAGTACAATCCCTGTTCCCGGCCCCGTTTAGCCAACGAGTATTTTTTCTCCCCCATCCCCGACCCCGTAGGGAAAATGGACATCCCTAGATAAAACCTTTG
Organism: Sicyos edulis; assembly: GCA_036507275.1. NCBI lineage: Eukaryota > Viridiplantae > Streptophyta > Magnoliopsida > Cucurbitales > Cucurbitaceae > Sicyos > Sicyos edulis. The sequence continues at coordinate 2,062,928 of CM071855.1, read as the reverse complement.
CCATTCATAGTTTGACATGCAAGGTGGGGTAAGGGGAAGGTAGGATTTGGTTCTAATTAAGAACATGAATAATCATAAGCTGAATATATAAACTTAATCTATAATATTTTTTAAAAAATGAAACAAACCAAATAATAATAATAACCAAAAAAAAAGGAAAGACAGAATATTTAGACTAATTAACATTAGCCTTATAATACAATTAAATTATTTGAAAATTTTACAAAGGGTATCTTCTAAAAACCTCTGCAATTTATCACATGAAGGGATCAGTCCCATTGGAATTCAACGGCGTCGGAATCAAATGCAAAGTGGAAGTTTCCGGCGAAGGGTCCATAATTTGTTGATGGGGTTCTTCATACGAACCATAAAAATCGAAACTTGGAAATTGAACATAATCCAAACACGAATAATTTAAACCGTTCACATCATTATTTGAGGAAATTTCATTTGGGTGTGGGCAATTTTTGGAGTAGAAGTCAAAGAAATTCGAAGGTGATAATAATTGGTGGCCGGAGGAATAATAATTGAGGACCGAAAATTGGGCTTCGCCGCCGCAAGAGGTGGCGGTGGAAGGACTTCCGGCGGCCGAGACATCATGCAGCGGCGGAAGAGCTTCATGGGACTGGTCAATTTTGTGGGGTTGTTGGGGAAGTAACTGTAAGTGAGAGACCATATCAATATGGGGTTGTTGTTCTTCAATGTTTTGTAGCAGAAAATTTTGACTTTGACTTTGAGAAATATTGTTATTATTGGATGACATGAAAGAGTTTGCCAATCTAAGAAGTTCGGGATCAATTTGGTTGTAAATTCCAATCAAACTTGAGAAACTATTGATTTGAGAATTGGGATAGTAAAAAGAAGTGCTGAAAATTGAAGACAGATCGAGTAGATCGAGCCTATAATTATGGGTTACTGGATCGATTCCCATTCTAAGGAGTCTTTTTCGAATGTAAGTGTTCCAGTAGTTTTTTATTTCATTGTCTGTTCTTCCTGGTAATTGAGCAGCAATGGCAGACCATCTATAAAAAATAAAAAAATAAAACCAAAGTTAAGAAATAAAAACTTAAGTATAGAAAAAAATGAAGAAATGTTGAGAAATAGTAATTTTGTGGAACTTACTTGTTGCCCAAAATGCTATGCAGCTGAATAATGGTCTCTTCTTCCTCAAATGAAAATCTTCCTCTCTTGATATCTGGCCTTAGATAATTTGTCCATCGAAGACGACAACTCTTTCCGCATCGTTGTAGATCTAAACAACAACCAAACCGTTAAAAATATGAATAAAAGATTAAATTTTTACTAAAACCCCTTTTTCGAGTTTAACAGTTATTTTAAGCTTTTGAATTGAGTGATAATTTACGGGAAACAAAGTCGAGAAAAACCGAGATTTTGAAAGGAGGTACCTGCATTTTTGGGGAGGGTTCTCCAATTTGCATGGCCATGTTTCTGAATATAATGAATGAGTTTCTGATCTTCTTCAGGAGTCCATGGGCCTTTCTTGAGACCATCTTTTTGACAGCATGGAGTTTTTCCCATTGGAGTTGGATTTTGAAGTGGAGATTAGTGAAATGGATGAAATAAATGCAAGGACTGTAATTGGGAGAATTAGTTTATAAATAGAGTGAAGAAAAGAAGAAGAGAAAATTAGAATTACAAGGGGAGAAAGTCAAATGTATTATTGGGTGCAGTTTATTGTTTATTACTTTGGCTTAAAATATTGTTGACGTGTCCTCTTTGTCTAAAGGAAATTACTTAAATAGACCACGAAAGTATCCATAAATTAGGCCCCAATAATCCTTTCTTTTTTTTAAAAAAAAATAGGTTTGTTTGATAACCAATTTTGAGTTTTGTTTTTAAAATTTTAAAAATATTAAGAAAATTCTAAAAACTAAAAAAAAATAGCTTTTAAAAAAGTATGAAAAGAACCAGAATAAATAGTAAAAAACTAAAAAAATTCAAACAAAATATGATAATTGAAAACAAAAAACAGTTATCGAACATGTTTTTTGGTTTGTAATTTTTAAAAACATAAAATTAAAATGAGTTATCAAATATATACGGTTTTTATTTTTTAAAACAAATAATGGTAAACAAAAAATTATAAATTATAAATAAAAAACAAAATGGTTATCAAACGGGTCTTAGAAATTGAATTGTATTTTTCTTTTCTAATAGAGTTTAGGGTTCATTTCATTTTATTTTATTATTCGGTTAAAGAATAACAAAAATGTACCGAGTGGGTCGATGACGCAATTGATTATCTGGAGTTTGATCGATGGAATAGGTATTTGTAATCTCCTTCTCCCAACTTGTACTTGAAAAAAGAAAAAAATAATAATAACAAAAATGTGATTTAAATTGATATCTTCTTGTGTATTGTGAGAGCCATCGCTTTCTGGGGTTCACATTATGTAGGCCACGTGGCTCATCTTCTTGTTCACAGTCCTTTTTGCGCCACCCTCCCATGGCTTTTCTTCTCATCTCTCTACATGCATGGCTTTCTCTTATTGGCTGGTCCAACTAGTCAAATATTTCTCTGACTCAAAAAATCTAATTTTGTCAATTGTGATTAAGACATTAATTACCATTTTTAATTTTTAGGATTTAAAAAAAAAACATAATGTTTATGATATTTAATCCTTTTTGGGTTAAATAGCTTAATTGTCAAAAAAAAAAGAAAAAAAGAAAAAAAAGAGAGACTTAAAATTAATTTTTAGATTGGTAAATGGTAACCATTATTATAGATTAAATTTATAAATTTTTAATTTTAAAGATTTTTATTATTATTAGATTAACCCTAATGTTAAAATAAATATATACTATGAGGAGTTGAAATATTGAGGCAAATATAATTTCATATGGCTCGATAAAAAACAACTCATTTTGATGAATTAAACAACATTAAAATGTGAGGAGGTTTTGAACGTGTGTAATAATTTAAAAACAAATAATCTCTTCTAATTATTAATTAAATCATACATAATATCACTAAAACAACCATTTTTATGCAGCCTAATTTGCGGACATATAGATAAAGTACTATTTGACTATGATTAAGTGATTAAGTGATTAATATCATGATTATGATCATTCATTGAATGAATACAACATTCAAGATTTAAGTATAGCCAAGAATATTCAACTTTCCATGTTGAACACTTCAAAGTACTTATCTTATTTTATTTGTGGCTTGAGAATTTATAGAAGTGGCAACTAGTGAAAATAAATAAATATTTTTAATTTAACAATAATTATATACTCTCTTAGTTATTATGTCGATTGAGTTATATTTTTGTTAAGAGAAAACCAATTAATCGAGAGTTTTTTTTTTTTTTTTTGAGAAGCAAAAATATTTCAATTAATCGAGTCGAGAGTAAATAGTATTGGATTGGTCTAACAATATCATGTAAATAACTAATTAATTTAAAAATAGATTAGGATACCAAATATATTTGTAATCTGATTTCTATATTTTTCTTTTATTGATAGTGATAGACGAAGGCGTTGGATTAATCCAACCAATTTGTTACACGATAAGGTTAGCAACCGCCACACGCTTTTTATTGCTCTTTTATTTACAACTTTATCTTCTCCATAACTTCTCTAGCTATTTTGCCCTTTTGGACAGTTTTCCAGTCAACATTACCCCTAAAAACAAGGGGGCAAACATAAATTATAAAACAAAATAAAAGAGTATACTTTGTGAATCATGTGTTCATTAACTTTTTCTCTGTCTTTCAACGTTGTCGGTCTTAATAAGAGTTAGAGTGGCAATTGTATTGCAAATAAGAGTTTTATACGCTATTGTATCTCACCTACCCTACGAACTTGTATCACTGATAAGGATGATAATCTTATCTAGATCTCTACATTGTTATTATATTGTTACTTTAGGTATACATATTTATGACTTTGTTTTTCAATTTATCTAAAAGGTCTCGTATTAATAGAGATGTTCGTCCTCCCTTATAAATTCATGGTCTACCTTTTATTTAACCGTCATGAGATTACACTTTGTTTGTATTCTTAATATATGAAATTCTAAGTATTTTCTATATTTTTTGAAGCTCAGCACTAGAGTAGAAAATTTGAAATTTCAACTCATTGAGATACTTTAAAATAAGTTGTTTGGTGCTATGAATGACCGAGCAATGGGAAATCATTGTTTGATTAGCGAATCAAGGTTTAGGGACGAAGAGTTTTGATGAGGAGCTCAAGGAAAATGACCCCAAACCCTAAATTAAACAGAGATATGTTTTATGTTTTCATTTTCGACTTCATTATTTGGACCTATTGGGTTGTTTAAGGTTTAAGAATATGTACTATATAAACTTTCTTAAAGTCCTAATGTCCATTTATTATATTTTGTTATCTTTTAAATAAAACTACTTAAATCTTTATTCTTTAATCTTTGCTTCATCAATATTCGTTTTGTCATAAAACACCTTGTCAGTTGAATATATATCTTAAATCATTGAACTTATGTTCATATATCGACGTGTTGATCTTTACTAAAGCTATAAATCATGTTGCACATTTCATGGTAAATATATTATATTATTTATTAATCTTTCCCACGTGTATGTGAACAAAGGGAACAGAGATTTTCATGCGACAAGGAATGGAAAGCTAATATGAAAGCAAAGTTCAAAAGACTTTAAAATGTCGATATTTTGGGTATTTGTATGGAAAAAAAAAAGAAAGAAACTATGTCGACAAATTCATTGGGTCGTTAAAATGACTTTTGATATATTTGTTGTTTGTCTTGAATGCCCAATTATTATTATTATTTTATTTTTTTTGAGATAAATGCCCAATTATTACACGGTATACTTCATTAGTTTAATCAATCATTTGATTTTCAAAATCTTCAATCCTGGATCTTGTGCGTGTCTTCATCGAAGCCGTTCAAATTACAGATTGCACAATCTAACTGCAAGCTGCCACGTCAGGAGCTGCTGCTGATTGTCGGTTCATTATCGAAATGAAATCTGCGACTATAATAATAATGTTGTCCTTTTTCCCTTCTTCGTTTGTTTTATTGCGGGAATCTGTGTATTCATACATGAATGAAAATATGTTGTATAAAATAACAAATTAAAAGGCATAAATCCATGCATAAATTGTACAAGGAAGATATATATATATATATATATATATATATATATATATATATGAAAATTCACCCTGTTTATTATAAGTTAGTTTATTTTATTTTTGAAATTTAGTTAAGAGCTCACATGTTTTATTAACAAAGAAAAAAATGTAGAGAAATGATGAGAAAATAAGTATAATTGAAGCCAAATAGTTATATCAAACAAGAATTTAGTTTTTGAAAATTGTGTTAATTTTCTTGCAAATTTTAAATATGATTTTAGTATGTTTCTAAAGAAAGAAAATCATAGTTAAAAGTAGGGCTTAATTTGCAAAAATCAAAATAAAATTCCTACTCAACTTGTAAGCCTATGAAAAGTTAAAACTTATAGCATTACAATTTATGAATCTAGAATATCTTGGTTTTGTGACAATAAAACTAATAACATTTTTTCTAAACGTGAATGAATAGAAATAAAACCATATCAATAAAAAGGAAACACGAAGTCCAAAGTCCGACTAAAAGACTTCCTTAATTATGATAATGCACACACAAATTATCAAGTGAACTCTCATCGCTATTCATCACACCGATCTTCGATTTAGAAGCATAAATGACCTAGTTAACTTAAATCCCTTGAACTCATCTTAAGAATCAACACACATTTGAGAGTTTTAAATATTATTTGAACTTCTTAAAGGTACATTAAAGTAATAAAATTCTAAATAAAGTAAGACAGACTTTTTTTTTAATTATTGAGTTGAGATTAGGTTTGCGAAAATTAAGTCAATCTACTTCATACATAATCAACCAAGCTAGGACACGTTTCAGTTAGATTGGAGCCAACTGCCCACCAATTCTACTTCTAAATTCGATGTATTTTAATAATCCTAATGGCTTAATGGTCACTTCTACCATAGAAAAAGTGAAAAATATGCAAAGACTACATAAAACTTGGAGTTGAAAATCATGTCTATAAGTTTTTCTCACCTACCTTAATCTAAGATCTAACGGTCAAATAATATTTCATCAACTCAGCAACATTTCCTTTTTCAAATTCAAATTCAAAACGATTATTTTAAACTGATTAAGAGGGGTTTAATATACTCCTAAACAAGCCATCAAAAAATAGCAAATGTTCCCATATAAAATTACCATTCCCCTAGCATATATCAAATTAGCTTGTTTGGTTGGATTTCTTGTATCAAATCTTATCTATATTATATTCATCAAAGGCATATGATATAATTTCAAAGATATTGAATGTACACTTTACAGTCAAACTGTAAATAGGCATTTGGAGTTCAATGGTGGAAAGGTCCTGGGGGAAGATAAATCTAGAAGTAGAGTGGAGCCTAAGTTATAGCCAAATTGACATTTTCGATAGAGTTTGCAACTTAGTGTAGAGCGTGCACAATAATGTAATACATGAAATGTGTGTAGTAATAATTGACATGTATTCTTAACTTAAAATGTCACAAATTTGAATTCCCTAACCGTTAAAAATGGTTGGATACTAAAGAAAATCGGAACAAAAATTTAATGAGTTGGTAGCCTGATAATGGAACTAAAGTGATTGAAATTATAAAAGTAGTGGAGTGATTGGTTAACCATTCACATTAATGAACAATTCTGCAGCAAGAAGAGTAAAGGGAAGAAAGGAACTATCAGTTAACCATTACTTTGATCGACATGTTTAATTGTATCTCAGCACAATGAACTTCAAAATCAGTGTCGTGAATAGATGTCAAAATAATTATAAAATGTGCAAACTGATTATTTGTCAAAAAAAAAAAAAAAAAAAAGTAAGAAACAAAGCAACAACTAGCAACACTAGGAAGCACGAATACCTTTTATTTTAACAAAATGCTTCCAAACATATCTTCGGACATGTGTCCGACACTCAAAATTTTGTGTCATATCTTTTATTATTATTTTTAATTTCGGACACTTTACAAAACACACCATAAACACTTCATGGACATCTCATTTAAGACTTCTTTGTTTCAAATGACCAATGACACAACAACATTACAACGAGTAGTATTGGCGGAGGCCGTCAATGACGACGTCCATCGAAGATAGATGGACTAAAATGGAAAAAAGAAAGAAAGAGAGATAATATAACGAAGAGAAAGAAAATGAGTTAAAAACTAAGACCCCGTTTGATAACCATTATGTTTTTTGTTTTTTGTTTACGCAATTTAACCGTACAACAACTATTTTACTATACTTATTTTTCTTTATTTGGATATCTACATCTTACGTATATTTTAATAAAAAAAAAAATCAAAATTTAGAAGAAAAAAAAAAAAAAGAAGCTTCCAAGAGCTTGCTTTTGTTTTTGAAATTTAGTTAGTATTCATCTACTTTCTCAAAGAAAGATGGATACATTATAGGAAAGATGGAGGAGCACATGATAGTAAATTTGGGTAGTAATAAAACAAAAAATCAAATGATTATAAAACGGGAGTGAACACGAAGAGACATTGAATTGGTTGATCCAATGTGAGTTTTAGACTATTCTAGGCAATTCTTCTCTTAAGCTTGAATGGGCGGAAGAAAAGGCCCAAATCGGCCCATTGAGAGTAGTAGGTCCATTACGACCTTAAACGGAGAACGAAATGATGTAAATCATTTGTCTTGAAATCCCAAGAAATGGCGAATGATTTGTCACGTTCTCCATCTCCACCACATAAAAGGCAGAGCCTTAGCAGGAAAAGGGATAAGCCTGGCCCTCTCACAAACTAAACCAAACCAAACACTCCCATTTGATTCATCTCATCAATCAATTACCCACAAATGATTTCACTCAAACCCTACACTTCATTCCACTTCAATTCTTCACATCCTCAACAAGATCTCGGCCCAATTAGGTCCGATCTCGCAATTCCAAACAAAAACTCATTCCACAGCAAAACAAGGTTCAGAATCCGCGCCGAACACTCGGGCGGTCAACCACGAACGTTCTTGACGCTGGAAGAGGCCGGCCTCGTTGAAATGTCCGGCCTCAGCACGCACGAGCGATTTCTCTGCCGCTTAACGGTAACAATTTCTATGTTTCTAACTTCTAGCCTCCATAAATCTTTTTTTTAAAAAAAAATCGAGAAAACGTAGCTTCACTCGTTATTAGATAATATAAAATTTCACCTCAAAACTAATCAGAATAACCCATATCTCTTATAAACATGTTAAAGAATCCTCAACTTTTCAATGTGAGACAATTGCCACAAGGTGAGTATCTCCAACACTCCTCTATATGCGGCACCTAGTTCCCTAAATTGTGGTATGAGATATTTTGAAAAGTATTCTAAAATTGCTTTTCTATTGTTTCGAAATAGAGATCCGTCAAGAAAGCATGTCTCTCTTTAACCTCAACCATTTTGAAAGCAAGTTTATTTTGTTTCCAATTATTTATTTATTTTTTTAAAAAAATAAGTTAAATTTTAAGTTTGGTCCATGTTGTTTGGAGAAAAACTTTAGTTCATGTATCTACGACTAACCTTAGATTCAAAAACTATAATTTAGTTTGATAGCTTGAATAAATTTAGAAATTAGTCCTTATACATTTAAAAACTATAACTTAAGTCATATAATTTGATAAAATTTTAAGATAAAATTTTGAAATTTAGATATATACATAAATGATTTTGAAATTTAGATATATACATAAATGATATTATTATTTTTTTGTCTAATAGGTTACTTAACTAACACTGTCCTCATTGACACATGTCATGGAATCAATTCCCTAATATTAGAAAGAAAAGCACGGACTAAATTTTAGTCTACAAATTTATAAGGATTACTTTCTAATTTTTTTTTCAAAGTATACAGATTAAATTTTAATTTTTGAAACATAAACACTGAAATCTAACTTTTTTTCTAGACCACAAAGACTAAACTTATAATAGAGCTGTTTGTTTGACATATGTAGGTAGTTTTTGAGTTAAAGAATTATATTGACTAGTTAAAAATTGAGAGTTGTATCAAAAACTTGTTGGGATGTAGTTTCTGTGTCGAAGAGTTAGAGTCAAAACTTTGTTTGGATTTAGATTTAAAAATTAATAATTATTTTTAATAGTTAAAAAGAAATGATTAATAATGAATGGTTACAAATGAGAATTATTTTTAAAAGTAAAAATAAAGAGGAGTTAATAAAAACTCGTTTGGATGTAGATTTTCGAGAAGGAGTTGATAAATCATAATACTAACTCCTACCTAAATATGTCAAACAAACAACCCCTTAAAAACATGGGTAAGAATAGAAAAGAAAAAAAAAAAAAAGTTTGTTTTGTGGAAATTTGGATTAAAATTTTTGTGTGTTGTGTAGATATCGTCTTTGAATTTACTGAGAGTGATAGCGGAGGAGGAGAAATGTTCAATGGAGGAGTTAAATGCAGGGAGATTGTGCGATTGGTTTCTAAAGGATAAGCTGAAAAGAGAGCAGAATTTGGAGTCTGCTGTTCTTCAATGGGACGATTCTGACCCTCTTTTCTGAGCTTTTTCTTTTACCAAAATACATTTCTCCTATTTCTTTATCATATTTTCCTCACCTTGCCTTAATATTTGGGAATTTAATTCATCAAATTTATTAATAACAAATAGCTTTTCTACCCTTTTTTTTTCTTTCTTTTTCATATCTGTTTCGAGCCATTTTTAGTTTGTTTAGAAACATTGGATATTGTCAAAAAATAAAAACATGATGGTCATTAACATTCTATGATTAGCCAGTTACCACTCAAACCATTCTAATTTAAAAGAATTTAAGTTTAAGTATTTGCATTTTTCTATTATGTTGACTCATTATGAAAAATAGAATGCACTAGAAGTGGTTGTATTACAATCTAGTAAAGGAAAAACTCCTCTCAAGAATACTTTAATAATCCCTTAAAATTGGTAACCAACTATTAATGAGATTTCTTTCGTTCCTTTTGATAATTATTTGATTTTTTATTTTTTATTTTTAAAATTTAAGTTTATTCTTACTCAAATTTCTTACAATGTGTTCCACCTTTCTTCTTATATATTCATCTTTTCCTTAATAAAGTAGGTGAATGCTAACTAATTTTTAAAAACAAAAATAAACTTTTGAAAGTTATTTAGTTTGGTTTCTACAAATATAAGAGAGAGATAGATATTCAAATAAAAAAAAGTATATGACACGGTAGTTGTTGTACGCTTAAATTTAAAAAAATAATAATAATAATTATCAAACGACGTTTTAATAATCTCTTCCACAAAATATTGAGCTTGGATGTTAGAGGGAGAGACTATCAAAATTGTGTAAGAATATCAGCCATCTAACTTGAAATTGGTAAGTGTTAAATAGACGATGTTGTAATACTTGATTACATATTGAGTAAATATCAATCATAACATGTTTTTTTTTTTTTTACAAGAATGCAACATTAGATTGACACTTAGATGGACATCAATTAAATAATTTGGATGATAACACAACTCCTAAATTCTTAAACTAATACTGGATAAAATTTGTGTAGAAACATGAGTAAAACTTTATACTCACTTCGATATTTGATCGAGATGTTATACTATGTTTCATAACTGTCTATTGAATTAAATTACCTCTAAAGAGAACACACAAAAACCAACTACTAATGAGCTCTATTAATAAGTGCACAAATAATATACTACATTCTTTTACGTATTTTCATTTATAATATTTATATTTTTTATTATTTTAAAAAAAACCTGTTTATAATAAAAAAATCTATTATATTTTGTTCATATTTTTATCTATAATAATTTTATATCTCTTATAATATAATTATTTAAAATGATTGAATTAAATCTTTTATTGAATAACAATTTATTGACAAAATATATATAAATGATTGACGTAGTGTAACGACCCGACCCGAAAGGGTTCTAAAATAGGCCGTTACCTCATTGCATGCATTCAAATCTACAGAAAATTCGCAATAGGGTGTTCGGATTCTAAGTAAAAACTAAAACATAAAACATTCATTTAAAAAGTTAACATAATTTCCTGAAACCTGTCCCTGTTTCCAAGCACCTGTTCCAAGACAAATACATTTACAAAACTTACTCTGATCAGAGAATTATTTAAAACATACAAACTTTACAATAGTTACAACAATGCTAGAATCCGGAAATACATTCAGAAAACACCCTAGGGCTCCGTGCCCAACTACATGCATTCAGAGGACATTTAAATCATAAACATAAAAACTCAGAGTTGAACAACGGGTTTCCATGATCACGGCTCCTCCTCCCGGCCATCCTGTCTCGCACCATGGTTACCCGTGGAAAACCACATAATAAGGGTGAGTAACGAATTACTCGGTAAGAATCCCCCAACCAGGGGTACAATACGATATACATGGTCATCTAGCGAGAAGGTATGCAAGCTATGAATATAAACACAGAATAGAGCACATAGCTTAGCCCACACTTGGGCCTCGGATGCCAACTCGTGGTCTTAGTCGGAAATAACTCACCACACAATACGCCTATACGAGAAACAAGTCCGGCCCACATTTGTCTCATCGTCGGCGAAAGGTGCAATCGCTCAAGATCCCGATGAGCTCTCCGGTCGGCGCTATAATGAGCGTCGCGCGGCGCGCCGCGTGCTCATTGCAGACTATGAAGTGCGGGTCCCATGTCGATCGCGTGAACTATGCCACGCCTAACTAAATCTACGGATCGGTGTCAGCGACATAGGGTGTGAGACACGGACGCGTGAACTATGTCAGCCTGAACCACCGCACCTGAGGCTAAGGCACGGGTCGTGGTAGGCTTACACCAGGAAATCGTCCTTGCCCTATCAGGTGGCAACTCAAGAGCTACCGCCGAAACACGCTGAGGACGTGCCGGCTGTCGGGGACAAGGCAATGTCAAGTCATCATCCCGACCGTTGGGGCATTTAACAGCCTGCCACCCTCACCCAAGATTGCGGGGCCCGCCGTTAGGGTTAGCTAGTCCCTAACGGGATCAGGACGGAGCTCCATCTCGTACGTCCCTGTCGGAGATGCAAGGTTCGTTATGCACCCGGCCCGGATGATGCTATTTACCTGAACTCTAACCTGTCATAGCAATCCGCAAACAATCCAATCAATCCAACACGTGCTCAATAAGAATACAACGAACCTAGCATGATACTACGAAGCAAGAACATATACGAGCATGCCAGAAAGGAACAACCTAGCATGGACTAACATGAGAAACAACATAGGAAATCATGCCAGTCGGGAATTCAGAATAGAGCACCTATCATTAAACATGTCAATAAACACAAACAAGCATACACTCAGCAATCACATAATATATCGCAGGGCCCACACAACTCTGTAAGAAATCACTTACAGTGGAAGGCAACAACACACAACAAACCTAAGCTGCGATCGAACCCGAGCAACCTATAGCGAGCCAAACAAACACATCAATAATCACACAATAGGCCTAAATAATAATAAAATAAAAGAGGCTCGGCTGGGAGCAACTCACGAGGCGCGATCGACACGCTGTAACGCAGCCGGCCGTGACGGCTAGGCGGTGATGGGCGTAGACAGGCGCAGGGATGGGCGTTGGCGCTGGCTCGGGCGGCGCGCTGCGAGGCGCGCAGCGCTGTGGCGCTAGCTCGGTTGGCAACAGCGCGCGCGCGGCGCAAGATGGAGGACAGCGCTTGCGAAGCGCGCGCGAGCGACACGACGTGATGGCTCAGCACTGGGTGACACGACGCGGACGAGACCAGGCGACACTGTGCGGGGCTCGGGCGAGCTAGGCGACGCGAGCAGGGCGACGCGATGCTCGGGATGGGGCGACACTGCACGGGCTGGCTGGCTGGGCGAGGCTCGGGCTGAGGCTGCTTGGGGAGAGAGAGAGAGAGAGAGAGAGAGAGAGAGAGAGAAATGGGAATTTTGAAAAGAAAATAAAAGAAAATGGGAAATAAAATAATAAATGGGATTTTAATCCTATTTCCATCCTTATCCACTTTTTATCGAAATTAAAACCTTAAAATCCCATTTCCCGGCTTCCTCCTTCGAGACCCGACCGAAGCAATCTTTTCCAATAAATAAAACCCACTTAAATCCAACTCCCAAATCAACACTAAGGGCCCGGGCTCGAATCCCAAAGGAAGTACACAACCAACCATCACTTTGCCAAAGCCCAAACCACAACCGAGCATCCAACCGACTAGCCCAAACACCTCGGGCTACCTCGAAGCCCTGAAAAACCACAAATCCTGCCTGGGGAGCCAAAAGACCAAAGTACCCCCAAGGGTCAAAACCGCTCTAAGACCCAACCAAACAACTGAATCTTGACCCGAAGGCACCTCAAAAACTGGAATAGGAAACTGGGCTGTTACACGTAGATATACATATTAGCGTACGAAATAAAATCAAAATTGAGAAATACTTACCTCGTTATGAATAAAGAGGCAGACCCTCCTTAAGGAACATGTGATATTCTTTGGTGCCACAATTTTTTTTTTTCAACAATAAAAAAAAAAAAAAAAAAAAATGTGTGGCACCCAGAGATGCCTGTTTGCTAAATAGTGAACACACAATAATTAAAATAATAAGAAAATGAGAATGATGACGTGGTAGCTTGGATTTCCCTAAAGCGAAACCTCTACTCAGATTAAGCTAAATGTGTGTGATTTCCCAAAGATGTGTAAGTATACACAGTCTTGTTGTAGCAAGTTTTAAAGTAAGTAAAAGTCATCGCCACAGGGATTAGTGATTAACAACATGCTTAAGCGAAAATTAGAGAGTTATGGTAACAAGGGGAATATTGATGCGATGAAACTAAAACTAAGTTGTTGAAATCAGTTGCTAACTCAGTTTGCTAAAGCGAAATAAATGTGAATCTCAACTGGCAAAATACTTAAGATGCAACGAATGATAAACTAACTCTAATCAGATTAAAGACATCGGAAGGAGGTTAAGACTTTTCGGAGAGTTTCGCTAAAGAGAAATGACATTAGGCTAAGAAGCGAACAACCGATGGCTTCTCTTTGGCTCTCTCAAGCTTTCTAAGTTGGCTCTCTCGAGCTCCTAATTTGGTTCTCTCGAACTCAAACAACAAATAAACCAAGTGATTAGCACTAGGCAAACCTCATCTCTAAGTGCTCTTTTCAAATGCAAGTAAACTTAATTAGCAAAACCTAATATTATGACATGCAAGATTGCTCTATTCCTTTTCTCTCGAAAGCGAAATAAAGTTCATACAAATAGTTAGCTAGACAAAATGTATGTCAACACAACATGCATAAATAGTTGACGTCTTGCTACCACTTTGCTTAAGCGAAATACTCATACTTAGCCTATTTCCTTCCGACTAAAAACTTAGCTACACATGATGATAAATAGATTCAATGCAACGTAAAAAGAAAATCTTCAATTAAATAAGGAAATAACAACGTATGCTTACAAAACAAAGCTAAGCGAAAATACTAAAATGAAATTAAAGAGGAACAAAGTTAAGAAGAAGCCTGATTGGAATCACTCAAACAGTGTCTCTGAATCCAGCTTCAGCTATACTCTGCAACGTTGGTTAACTACTCCGCTAGAGCTAACTAGCTAAACAAGTTGGAATGGAAAAAACAACTAAAACAACTAAGCTAACTATAAAAATGTCGATGATTTTGGTCGAAAGAAAGCTTGACGATGATCTCTCCAACAAAATGGATGATGCCCTTCGCAATGACAACAAGTTGCTATTTATATTGCTTCAGACAAAACTCTACTCCACGATCTCATGTGCATGTACTTTGCTCCACGATCCCACGTGCAACGTTTGACATTGAAAGACTTTTCTCTGATTTTTGACACATGTCTTCCACTCTAGCTATTTTTTCGAGAACCCATCCTGCTGGATTCAGTTCGCTTAAGCGAAACTTCTAGCAACTGCACTTAGCTCCGTAAATCTTTTCTCGCTGAATTTGTGTTCGCTTAAGCCAAATGTTTAGCCACTACACTTAGCTCCAAAAAAGCTTTTAGCACTTGTGCATTTCGCTCCTTTGGTATGCTAGAGCAAAAACAAAATTTCAGGTTTATAGAGATGGAACTTAAAGATTTACACATTCATGTACTTTTGCTAAAGCAAACCTCTAAAATGTTATCCTAAACAGAAAACTATAGGATTTTGAAATTCGCTCAAATAATTACGCTAAAGCGAACAGACTTAGCGAATTCTTGCTATGATGTAGCGAAAGTTCCAGCGCACTGCTATTAAACTTAGCCCTTAACTCTCAATTCTTGAGAGTTATCAATGCCACATATGCATTAAGGAGAGTATGCCTCCTTATTTATAAGGAGGCAAGAATTCCTCATATACCATTCAATTGTGCCAAACTTTTTAGGCCGAAAATTAAAAATTATTTTCAACAAAATGTTAATAACTATAATTATTATTCATTTTCAAGTGATAGTTTAGTTGATTAAAATTACATACTTCGAAATGTTCTCTTTCCGAAGTCTCTAGTTCGAAATCTCTAAAAAAAAAATTAAATTAGAATTTTTTTTAATGTATTCTAGTGCCACAACTTAAGAATGTCTCAACAAGAGAAACTTTCGTTTTTTTATTAAAAAAAAGTTCATAGGTTGGTAAGATAGGATAACCAAGAATCTTCTATCCCTTCATTTCAATAAATAAATATACATCCCTTTTAACGGTGAAAAACGCCTTTTTTCTTTTAATTAATAATTATGGTGAGATTAGTGGAGGGCGTGGACTTGCTAAGCCTTATATTTTTTTGGTAATAATATTCTTAAGAATTATTGTTGTCTTGCAATGTTGACTTTGTAACACAAGTCTTCCACACTTAGTATTAAATTAAGCAACTCATCGTTACGCATAAGTGTAAATTTCAGTCGAATTTACCTTTATTTTAACTTAAATAATATTCTTTGTTAAAAAAAAAACTTAAATAATATTCTAATTTAAGAATAAAATGATATTATATAAATAACATCACTATTTCACCTTCATTCAAATAAGTTATACTTTAACAACCCACTTTTTCTCTTTTCAACTATTTCTCAACTACCTCTTAGTAGTATAACAAATTTTTTTTTATTTCTCAAAAAAAAAAAAGTATAACAAATTTAATACGATAGAGACATATATAAAGTAATTTTGGGTTAAATTATTGATTATGAAGTTCTTGATAAACATTTAATACTTATGACTAAATATTGAAATACTTTCTATTAAACATTCTTCAACAAACAACTTAAATACTTTATTCGAATACCACTCGCAGATACATTAACTAAAGTAAAAATTAGTGGATAAAACACTACTACTGTTTTTTTAATGTGCATCCATACCAAACTAAAAAGAAGTGTTAAAATTTCATTTTAAAAAGTGTTAAAATTATTTGTTTGATCTACATGGAAGATTCCATGAATTTGTCTCAATTTTCAAACGACAAAGATTATGTGGTAATGATTTAAAGAAAGTTTGTTTCCATTCATATCCAGTGAAAGAGCACTTAAATAAATAAATAAAATTTTAATTCGTCCATTCAACAAAAACAAGATAATAGCATAATATATTAAAAAGTAACTATAGTGTGATTACTCATTCAAATTTCAAATATTGTTGAATTAAAGTATAATTGTGGATATATATATATATATATACTTTTTTTTTTCAATTCAACTATATAAATACACTATTAAAACAGTGCAATAGTTTTTTTTCTTCTTTAATTTCAAAACTTTGGAAATAAATTCGAGAATATATCCAGGAATGAAATGATAAAGTGAGAATTTGAATGGATCAAAGCTTTAAAGTCAGCATTAACAACTGCCTTAGACGAATGGTTCTTACATTTTTGCTTTAATAAAAAATATTTCAAAATTTGAATTTGGAGTCTGAGACCAATAAGAAATGGTCACGCAGTCATCCACTAATTTTAAAAAGAGTTAAATAGACTTAGATCCAATATTTCAAATTTATTCCTTTTTTAGAAAGAAAAAAAAACCCAAAGATGTCAGCATTTATTTCATTTTTCATCTCATATTTTTAAGAATTCATTCAATGCAAGAAGCTTAAATTTAATGAAACTGGCTTCATTAATAAATTAGAACATTTTTCCAAAAGTAGATAATCCAAAGTCTAATTAGAAAAATATAATAGTAACAAAGGATCTAGAGTCAATTTCTTTCTATATTCAAACTTTAAATGTTGACAAGGATGTTCATAAGACAAGGATGAAGACAATGTCTCATATTAATTAATGTTTCTGTTTCTCTAATAAACACTATATCTGTAATTGTTGAATGATTTTGATAAATTCTTTATGACTTGAATAAAATACGTAATTTGAATGTATCATTTTTGTAGATGACTATAAATAAAATAGTTAGCGAGAAAATACATATAAGTCATTGCTACCTTAATTTACTTTGAACACTACAAATATAAATTAATGAGTAAATATTTGTCTTAGAGAAATCTTAAGTAAAACATTATTTAAAGAATAGTTCCTAATAAATTTTAAATCTAGGTTAAAATGTTATTTATATTTTGGAGTCATTGATCTATAAACCTTTTATTTTCTTTCTCTATAAATTTAGAAATATATTAGCGTGTATTAAATTATTCAACCGATTTTGATTAATTTTAACTTTAAATTTATCCTAAAGATTATTTTTATGCTTTTTAAAAACACATAATTTAGGCTTCGTTTTATAAACATTTAGTTTTTGGTTTTTTGTTTTTACTTTTGTAAAAAAGGTTTGTTTGATAATTAATTTTGATTTTTGTTTTTAAAATTTTAAAAATATTAAAAAAATTCTAAAAAATTTTAAAAATAGCTTTTAAAAACAAGATTTTTTTTTTATTTTTTAAAAAAAGTATGAAAAGAACAAGAATAAACAGTAAAAAAATTTAAAAAATCCAAACAAAATATGATGAGTTATCAAATATATATGATTTTTATTTTTAAAACAAAAGACAAAAAAAAATTAAAAATTAAAAACAAAAAATAAAATGATTATCTGATTTTTTTGGTATATAATTTTCTTTATTAAAAAAAAAACAAATAGGGAGGGAAAATGCCGTATGAGAAACGAATGATATTTGAAATTATTTATTTAATTTTATTGAAAAATGGAATAAAATAAAATAAAATAAAAATGAAAGTGGATATTTGCTCATTGAAGACAACATTTTAGACGCGTAAATCGATCAGTATTCCCCGCCAATCATGTCCACACCAAACACAACATTTATTCATTCATTCATTCAATAAAGCTTAAAACGCCCCTTCCGGACCTCAACTCTTTTTCTTCACTTCAATTCATTTCTCTCTTCAGATCCGACCTTTCTCTCTCATCACCTAAATATTAATTCCTCCGCCTCTCAACGGCCACCTGAAACTGCCGCCTCCGCCGCTACCCCGCCGTGAATTTTCCAAGTCCGCCGTCGAGTACTTTCACTCTCCGATGCTCTGATTTCACCTCTCCAAGGTTCCGATGATGGCTATTGAGGATCAAAAGTCAACGTCCGACGGAAAGGTCTGGGGATTCTTGAAGCAAACGTTTAGGAATTCCGGCAGCGGCTCTACCAATTCGTCTCGTACTTCTCATCAGTCTCATCCGCCGGCGGAGGTGACGAATCCTCACTCCTCCGCCTCGGTTTCCTCCGTTGCTAGGTCGCTGCTCCCCACGCGCCGCCGCCTCAAGCTCGATCCGGCGAATAAGCTTTTCTTTCCTTGTGAGTTCTTTCATTCGTCTTATGATTTTTTTTTTTTTGAATTTTTTCTGCTTATTCTTCTAGGTCTACGGCGTTTGATCTCGATCTGTTGTTGAGTTTTAACTATCCGCTGCATTTTTCTGTTTGAATTCTCTAATTGATTTGATTTTCTGGTTGATCTTAGTTTTAATTGATTCGACTTTGTATAATTTGAAGATGAACCTGGCAAGCAGGTCAGGAGTGCCATTGGAATTAAAAATACTAGCAAATCTTTTGTTGCATTCAAGGTGCGAAATTAACGTTCTATATTTCTATTTGAGGCATATATAATTTTTCATTTTTGCATCATATTTCAAGCATACTGGTTGTGTTGGACTGAGATCGAGACTGTCCGGGTCAGCTTAGGCCTACCTCGGCTAGTGTCACCGGACATACACCTTTACAATTGGATATCAACTAAATACATAGGAAATTAATTTTCAGTTAGTTAGCCATCATGGATTGAAGTATTCACCTTTTAGCTCGCAAGATGTCTTGACCACTAAGTCACTCCGGGATCGTGTGCTAGTAGTTAATGGTTACAATTTCCTAAAATAGCTCTCTTCCTAATATTGTCTGTAAAATATGGCTTAATTGTGATTGTTGAATTGTGTTTCATATAGTTCCAAACGACTGCACCAAAAAGCTGCTTCATGCGTCCTCCTGGTGCTATTCTTGGCCCTGGAGAGAGCATCATAGCCACTGGTAAACTATTTTCCTGGATTTCATATCCTTTTTTTTTCTTTTCTTGGGTTCATATATAACAGCTGTGGTTACTAATTATATTTGGTTCCTTCTTTTATTCTACTTGAAATTGGTGAATTTTCATGTTTCTTATTAATTTCCTTTTTTCTCATTGCTGTCAATGTTGGATGGATCCTGCTAGTTTTCAAATTTGTTGAGGTTCCTGAGAACAATGAGAAACCAGTGGATCAAAAGAACAACCGGGTTAAATTTAAAATTATGAGCTTGAAGGTTAAAGGACGAATGGATTATGTTCCCGAGCTGGTGCGTCTCACCCCCCTTCCCTTTGCTTGGTATTTTCAGTTATTTACGTTTCAATTGATGTTTTGTTGAATACGAATCAGTTGATCAATGTTTTAGTTCTACGAACATACAATCTTTGTGTTGTTTCACTTAAGCTTGTTGATGGTCCCATAAGAGTTGTCGATATCTGAATGGCCATACCGAAACAAGTATTGATTCTGCACATACGTTTTCAAAATTTTAGGCTGAGATTTTGAAGATATGGAGACTTTTTGTTGATGGTCTCCTTAGTGATATATGCATCACATTCCGTGGCATTTTCTATTGCATGCTTTAGTTTTGTTTGTAAAAAGTTCTGACTTTATTTTTCTCTCTTTTTCCTGGTTGGAGCAGGGCATGTAGCAAAAAGTTCATTATCTTTTTCTGTTTGGGAGAATTAGTTTAAAAAATTTGGTCTTCTCTATGTTTTGCCTCCTTTTGGATGGTGTAAAGTTAAACTGTTAGTGCTTCTTCCATACTTTTACAGATTAGTTTAAAATTTAAATGACCTTACAACAATCTTGGGGGCCTTTTTTGTAACCCCAATTTTATTTACCTGGTCTTATCAAAAGAAAAGCTCTCAATTCTTTTAAATGCACAACTTCAAACTTATGAATGGCCCTCTGTACACTCCTTGCTTATTTTAAGATGACCTTTTAACTTGCCAAATATCCAGAATCTAGGCGTTTGCAGGGTTGACTAGCATTAAAGTAGGTAAAATTGGTATTGATCAAAGCTTATTCTTTTTCTCTCTTGATCTAGTTTGATGAGCAGAAGGACCAAGTGTCTATAGAACAGATATTGCGGGTTGTTTTCCTGGATCCAGAACGTTCTAATGCTGTAAGTTGATTTATCAATAATCAGAAATCACTAGTCCTAAATTTTTAATTCTATGTTAAAATATTTAAAATCATTCACAATTGTCTCGTTTAGGATGAGGAAGATTTTGAAAAGAAATCATTATTTTTGTTTGTTTGATAAGGTCAAACAAGTCTAACGCTTAACACATTTCTAATTCTCTGAAGGCCTTGGAAAAATTGAAGCGACAACTAGCTGAGGCCGATGCCGCTCTCGAGGCACGCAAGAAACCACCAGAAGAAGCCGGCCCTAAAATCATCGGTGAAGGGCTCGTGATAGACGAATGGGTTAGTAGTTTAGCCTCTGATTCACTATATAAATCTTCTGAAACTTTGAATCCGCATTCATATACTTCCATTTTGTGTTTGTTCAGAAAGAACGAAGGGAAAGATACTTAGCAAAGCAGCAAGTTGAAGGAGTAGAATCTGTATAGGTTTGGTATCAGTTTTTGAGCAACAGTTCTGTAATTTGAAAGGGATTTACAGATGAACTGTCGAGTTTCAATTCTACCCTTTAAAAAAGGTTGTGTAATCTTTTCACTTGGTATATTGTGGAAAATATTGTTTAGATGAACTTATTTTTATTTCCATTGAAAGAAAACCCCATTAGGTAAAGTCTTGTGTAATTTGAGATCCCTAATGGGGGTATTTCTTTTTTATATGTAGATAAAGATAATATAATTGATTTCTCTTTTGCTAATAAAATGGCCTTAAGAGGAATGTATTGGATTGTTTCAAAGTAATCCATTTCATTTAAATGACATGTTTGGCTCTATGTAGAGAACAGCTTGGTGACAAATTTGCATAGGAACCAACTGTGGCTCCAACATCAAGTGGGGAAAAGGATAAAATATTTGCAACTCTATTTCTATCAAAATGCATATTTATCATAAAAAATTATTCACTATTCTTCCAATAACCATGATCCTATTGTCCAATAATTCATCCTCATTCAAACTTCTTTTTACTAATTATTATTTCTTCTTCAAACCTCTAACCATCATCTAATATCCATGTCTCCACCCCTAACATAGACAATATTTTACCCTCTAAACACCATCAGTATATCTCAAGCACATAATCAAAACTTCTTTCTTTTGCCCTTAAACTGTAATAAACCTTATTATTTATCTTTTTTAATGCACACAAGCAAAAATATTTTTTTCAATCATTTGAAAAAGAATTCTGAATTTGAATGCAAATGTAAATGTAAATGTAAAAATTTGAAATATTCATTTGACTTCTTATGTCAATTGAGTTGAACAATAGCTTTCTTTTAAGTTGTAAAAAAGTTTTAACAATGAAAAAAAGTGAACAGGAAGAAGGTTCGATTCTATTAGCTTGTTGGGATGTTCATGACTCATAACAAACATTTAGACCCTTTCTTTTCTTCATATTCTGTCCTAGTCTACAATCAAGTAACAAAAGGACCTCGTAGAAGGTCGTAGACGTGGCTAATTTCTTCTCTTTTGCAATATGATATCGCACTAACTAACGATCTCAAGATTAGAAGTTCGATTCTCCCTCTATCCAATATATTATAAAACAATATCGCTTATTTAAATGTTGTTTCTATGTTGTGTATGGCATCGACATAAAAGTATATTCTTATCGTGTAATTGGAAAAGAAATATTTATGATACACAGTAAAAATCTGGTAGAAACAGAGCATTGTTTTGCATTTTCTAGTGTCATCCGCCTACTAAATCAATGGCCGGCTTCCACTTGCCTGAAACTTGGATGGCTACGTTTTATTTTGGTGTGTATTTGCAGCCTATAAATTGAAGATTTTACATGAAATCCAATACCCATAAGTAAAGCTTTGTACTTTACCAAAATAGACGAAGCAAAGTGAAGTAAATTATGGCTAAGGCTTTTGGTTCAATTGCCATGAATTTTGCCTTCTTATTGGCTCTGTCCCTTCTCGTCTTTTCAAATCTTGGAGAGAGTCGAGCTCACTCTGGTTTGTTCTTGATTTTAAACACCCTTTCATTTGTTGGATTATAGTATCAACTCAATGATTTAACTATTTTCTTGATTCCATCACCCATAATCTTACAATTTTTGTTATAATTGCTTACTTGATCAACATTTATCAGATATTTCTTCTAACACAAACTTCATAGAGAGAGATATTGTTTATGTAAGGGTCTGTGGGTGTGTTTTGATATCATTTTTAAACGATTTGAATGTCAATTTTTTTTCCTTCTTAAAACATAGAATGTTCGGTAACAAAAATTATATATTTCTTTTAAAATAATCAATTTTGACCACCAAAAAGAGAAATGTTCCAATGACATCAATCATAACCTAATAACGAAGAAGTTACGAGTTCGAATGCCATATTTAAAAAATCTATCTTTGTAATAATCACTTTAAAGTTTTTTTTTTTTATTGCAATTATTGGTGTGAGAGAGTTAAACAAATAATCTTCAATTGAATTAATGTTTATTCTAGCAATAAGTTATATTTTGTGGAAAGTGATTTCAAAGTACTTGAACGACAATAACTCTAGAATCACTATATGATAATTTAGCATCTTTACAATATAGTGAAAATGTAACAAAAAAAAAAGAGTTATTAAAAAAGGAATTTGTAATGAACAACACATCTACCTCTTATATTATATTGACAATACAATTTCTAAATTAATTCATTATAGCATATAACTTTTATTAGTGATAGAATGAGTCTATCACCCATTGAATTCTCTCAACGATAGACTCAACCAGTGATAGACTCTATCACTGATTGAATTTATGTGTGATAGAATTCTATTTGGATTTTATGCTACAAATAAATTAGTTTTGATTTTGTGCTGAAGATAAAACATATTATGAAACGAACATGAAGAGTAACAAAGTAATTAAAATGGAATTAGCGTTTAACCAAGTGGATTACATTGTCCTTCAACTTTAATATTGTAAAATTAAAGCAGGTGGATTTGTTGGGGTTGAATTAAGTTTGGAATGCAGCAAAGTTCATGGAGTGAAGAGTGGAGACACCTGCTTTGATCTTGCAAATGCGTTCAAGTTGACCACTTCACGTTTCAATCTCATAAATCCAAATATCAATTGCTCTGCTCTATTTATTGGTCAATGGGTTTGCATCAATGGCTTTGTCATCTAAATTCAATCAATTTACACTCTTAATTTCTTCTATATTTTACTCTCATAATTGCACTTTATTGTGTGTGTGTGTGTGTTTTAATAGCTTTCTATTGTGATTTTGTTTGTCTTTTTAGTTAATTCCATCGGAATTATGAGTCATGTAAACTCATTTCTATTGCAATAATAATACTCTCTTTTGCGATATGTGTATGATTTCAATAACAAGGAATGTTGTTTCGTCCCGATAACCATTTTGTTTTTCATATTTTCTTTCTAGTTTTTCATTTTAAGCTTTTGCATTTTTGTTTTGAAAAATAAAAATAGTATGCGTACAACTAAATTTAGTTTTATATTTTTAAAAATTAAAAACAAAAAAATATGTTTGATAACTGTTTTTTGTTTTCAAACCTCACATTCTATTTTGATTTTTATAGTTTTATACTATTCATTTTTTATTTTTTCATACTTTTTTAAAAATGAAAACAAAAACCTAGTTTTAAAAGCTACTTTTTTTATTTTTTTTAGAATTTCTTTAATATTTTAAAAAATTTAAAAACAAAAACCAAAATTGACTATCAAACAAATCTGCTTTAAAAAAAGTAAAAACAAAAATGAAATGGTTATCAAACGGTGTCTTAACTTTATTGATTGAGAAAAATTTAGGGCTAAAATACTTGCAATCAATGGTGAGAATCCAATGTTAATTTAGAATCTTTTATCTTTTTACCGAATGGTTGGTGGCGCAGTTGGTTATCTTGATCGGTGTTAATCCATTTCAATTCCATTGGGCTCTCATATTAATGAGAGTAACAGAACCCTCTATCTAAGGTTTGTTGTCTCTCGTCCCCAACTTGTACTAGAAAAAAAAATCTTTATGTTTTTTTTTTTGAGATTATTTGGAATCTTTATCTATTAAAGGGATAGTCAGTAGTCACAACGGTTCACGCCATTTCTTTAATTTCTTTAAAAAAAAAAAGAAGTTCAAACCAATCCCACCTTTCTTCAACCTATTTTTTCAATATCACATATCATATTACATTACTATTTCATCTCAATTGGTAATATAATTAATGTATCTTTAAAATATTGTCAATAGATTTCCTCACCTTCCTATATAGAATCTTCAACTTAATTATTCCGTCAAACTTGAGAAGTTACTAAATCTGTGGAAACTCTCTATTTCAGCTTTCAAATTTGATCTTTTTGTTTATTGATATTTTGACATTGAAAATTATACACAATGCGTTTGTTTATTTATAAATTGAGCTATCCTATTTATAATATCTCAACCTTTGAATAATTCAATTTTATGCTTATTATAAGTTAATTTATTACGTTGACCGCAACAAACCAATAACAATGAATAGAATGGCAAAGAGTAATTGGTCGAGGATTACACGTGGAATTTAGAAAAGTATTATCATTGACTCGTAGGTCTTGGGGCACCTCGAAAGTGACTAATTAGACACACCCTTTTATTAATAATAATATTATTATTTCATTCCCCTTTTTCTCTATTATTTTGTAATTAATTTTTTCTTAATTTTGTTGTTGGGAAGAAAAAAAATGTCTTCTTTTGAAGGAGTAGTTTCCGGTGAGGCCATAAAGGAGTATCCCGGAAAACTTACTCCCTTTGTTACCGTTGCATGTATCGGCGCCGCCACGGGTGGCTTCATTTTCGGTTATGACATTGGGATTTCAGGTACTTTTTATTTATTGGAAAAAAAAAAGTGTAAATTTGTGCATGGATAAGATGGATAAACGGACTACGTTGTCATCAGTTATATATTCTCGTAATTTTTTTCTTATCAAATTAATGTAAGATAACTTTATTTGTATCTCAACGTTGTGTGTATTAGGTGGGGTGACATCGATGGACTCATTTTTTAAGAAGTTTTTTAGGGATGTGTACGTAAGAAAGAGTTCGATGAGGAGTAGCAACCAGTACTGCCAATACAACGACCAGCTTTTGACAATGTTCACGTCGTCGCTCTACTTAGCGGCGCTGGTTGCATCACTGGTGGCATCGACGGTGACGCGTAAGTTCGGCCGGAGACTGTCCATGCTCTTTGGTGGCCTTTTGTTCTTCGGTGGTGCCATCGTTAACGCCTTTGCCATTTCCGTTTGGATGCTCATTCTTGGTCGCCTCTTACTCGGCTTTGGAATTGGATTTGCAAATCAGGTATGATTTAGGATTGGTTACGAAGACATGACTTGTTAATTATAAGTCATTTATGATAAGTTAGAATTATGTTTTTGTTGGCTCAGTTTAGATTTTATTAATTGGTTTGGAGCTTAAATTTTACACTATCCATTATTAACCAAATCGGTATTCAGTTCAATAAAATAAGATTGGTGAACCCAAAAATATGTTCCTAACCTTTACGAGATATGTGGCTACTCCTCTTATATCATAATATCTCATATGTAATCATGCCATTAAATCGAAAGATTATTTAATTGAAATTTTTTATTTTCTTTTACTTACTTATTCTAATTTTTTTAATTTACAAAATGCTTAGAATCAAAGTAAAAAAAACAAAAAAAGATCATAACAGTTTTTTTTGTTGTTATATCATTACACAGTCTGTGCCACTCTACCTCTCTGAAATGGCTCCCTACAAATACAGAGGCGCTTTGAACTTTTTGTTCCAATTGTCAATCACAATAGGAATCCTTATAGCCAATGTGGTTAACTTCTTCTGTGCCAAGATCATTCGCTGGGGATGGCGATTGAGCTTAGGCGGAGCCTTGGTTCCGGCTCTTATTATCACCATCGGCTCACTTCTCCTCCCGGACACCCCGAATTCAATGATCGAAAGAGGGCGATACGAAACCGCCAAAATCGAACTACGAAGACTTCGCGGTGTTGAAAATGTTGATGAAGAATTTCAAGATTTAGTTGCAGCTAGTGAGGCCTCAAAACAAGTGAAACATCCATGGAGAAACTTGCTGCAGAGGAAATACAGACCCCACCTCACCATGGCCATACTCATTCCTTTCTTCCAGCAACTCACTGGCATCAATGTCATCATTTTCTACGCTCCCGTCTTGTTCAACTCGATCGGCTTCAAATCCAATGCTTCTTTGATGTCGGCTGTCATCACTGGCTGCTGGAATGTGCTTGCCACCATCGTTTCGATTTACGGCATCGATAAGTGGGGAAGGCGGTACCTTTTTCTCGAAGGAGGCTTCCAAATGTTGATATGTCAGGTAATGAAGAATTAAAGAAAGCACTAAACAAATACGTGATTCACTAATTTTATGTTAGTTACATCCATAGATAGAAGAAAGAAACTGCTTTATTTAAGAGATAAGAATGGTCCGACTACAATTTGAAGAGATTTAATATAACATATGACCCAAAAATACAAAAGTGTGAATCTAATTGCATATTTCTCGATTAAGTAATCATTAACAACATAGTTCAAGACATTTCAAGACCTATTAGACACGAGATTCGACTAAATGGTTGGTTGGTTGGTTGTATTATATGCCACAGGCTATTGTAGCAGGGGCAATTGGGGCAAAATTTGGAGTGAGTGGAATGGTAGAAAGCTTGCCAAAATGGTATGCAATTGTGGTGGTGCTTTTCATTTGCAATTATGTAGCAGGTTTTGCTTGGTCTTGGGGGCCTCTTGGTTGGCTAGTTCCAAGTGAAATCTTCCCATTGGAAATAAGATCAGCTGCTCAAAGTGTGAATGTCTCTTTCAACATGTTCTTCACATTTGCAGTGGCACATATGTTCTTGACAATGCTTTGCCACATGAAGTTTGGCCTCTTCATTTTCTTTGCCTTTTGGGTGTTTGTGATGACAGTTTTCATCTACTTCTTCTTGCCTGAAACTAAAGGCATCCCAATTGAAGAAATGACCAAACTGTGGAAGAGGCATTGGTACTGGTCAAGATTTGTGACTGATGATGATCATTACCAAATTGGAGGGTTGGTGATGAGGGAAGGAGGGCATGAACTAGTCTCAACTGTCACACCATCCTTGGATGTCATATATGAGATTCGAAGATATTAGTCGGTTTGTAAAAACTTAGAAGCAATGTCCGTGAATTATACGGTAATTTACATGTATCTTTGACGTAGAGGTCGCAGGTTCCAATCTTATAAGTTCTTAGATATTGTTGTTGTACTTAAAAAAAAACTTAGAAGTAGTTACTGCTTGTTTTGTTGTCTCTAATAAAAAGAACAATGTACAATGTATTTATTATATGCATGTGTTGTTGAGGTGAAATATTTGAAAGGAACTATGTTTTTGTAACTTTTATTTTCAATAGATTGATATTGCATTAGTTTAGTGTTTGAACCTTAATAATCTTAGATTCAATATAGGCATTAGAAAAAGTTTTAGATGAATTGTTGAGATTATTAAGGACTCAACCAATATAAGGGAGAAGATGAGAGGATATAATTGTTGGGAATAGATATTATTCTAATAGAACCGATTATTCTCTCTTGTGTTACTAATGAAAAATCAGCAAACATATATATGATAAAAAAAATATCAACCACAACATACAATGATTTTAACTTGGAAAAATCTTTTCAAGACGAGGAGTAAAAAACTACAAACCGAAGTGATAAAAATCTCCTTAGTTAGAACTATAAGTATACAACATCTAATAACTCAAGATAAATTATCTCGACAACAAACAACACAAAACTAAGAGAAACAAATAGAAAGATTTCACAAAATTCGATTTTTGTCAAAATTGAAGATCCTCATGTTGAGAACACAGGGTCCAAATTTCAACTCGATCAGATTGTGGGTTAGTCTTAGAAAACACAAAAAACAAAACCTAGGCGAAACCTTCTGATTCTTTATTCTCTCTCTAAACCGTTGTTTCTCACTATGGCTGATATTTCCCCACACACACACACACACATATATATATATATATATATATATATATATATATATATATATATATATATATATATATATATATATATATATATATAAATAAATGTGAATAAAACCCAACAATAATTAAGTTGGAATTCTCTCGAAACTCCCTCATGCACAAATCTTATCGAGAAATATAAGGCTATCATTTGGGTGAACATAAATGTCGATTATATTTTAATTAATTCTGATTTTAATTTATTATTTTATTAATTTATTTATTTTGTTTTAAATTCAGTATCTTTTATTAATCGTGTCTTCTAGGTCTTCAACCATTAATTAGATGGTGTAATAGTGTGATAGTGCCTCCTACATTTTAGGTAGTGGAATTATGCGATTTATTTTTAGGTTGTATCTTGGCTATAAATTGTTGGAGGAAAAATCAAAAAAATAGAGTGATTTCAGCAAATTCTCCTCTGTTTGATTTTTTCTCTGTTTCAAATACAACTTGGTTAAATTAATTTTCCTACAATAAATAGCTCGAACCAAATAAAAATAATTAATAAAGATGAGACTATTTTAACATATGAAATGATATAAAAGGTAATAATAAAAGGTTTTGGAGAATTTTTTCTTTCTGACCGAACAAAACCATATAATTAACCTGTATTATTGATCGAGAGGTTATAGATTTAAATTTTTGTTCCCTCTAAAAACAATGGTTATAGTAAAAAAAAATGTTCTAAGGGCATTCATTTGCTATTTGCCCGCTTAATTTTTCAGGAACATTTTCTGCTAAAGTGAAGTGGATTTTCTTATGTAAACAAACTTTTGAGATTCTGCATAATTCATCGTTCTTTCCATCAAAGTAAATAATTTTACCAAGAATTTCACATAGGTATTGAAAACCACCATTAAACTTTGTGTATCTAGATAATTTATATTTGAATTATGTTATTTTCCTTCTTAATTTTTTTTTTTTTTTTTTTTTTGAAATCCTTTATTTTGTAGTTAAATAATAAAGCACAACACTCACTTTAATCATGAGGAAAATAATTCTCCTATCTAAGTTTGTGAGTACGAGAATCATCCTTACGATATTTTTTATTTATTCCTATAATCACTGGTACTTCTCTTGTTTTCTAAACTATATTTTTAATTTTTTTTTTTTAATCTTAATTTGAAATTTAAAAAATAAATTTTAATTTACATCGAATAAGATAATTTAGATTAGATTTTCCATATTTTCATCCCATAAAACTCAAAACATTCCATAGAAGCCCAAATAGACAGATATAAATCTAAAATTTGACCTTTTTGCCATCTTCCTATTCATACCTTATTAAATTTAATTTACATTAGATATTATATAAGATGATTTGGATCGTCCCTTTGAAGAAAAAATGATGGTCAAATCATATAATAGTACGATCGTGTTTTCTTACAAAGAGTTTTACAAGTTTTTCTCGTGGAAAAGACTTAGTTTTTTATGGGCTTAATGTTCTTTCCAACTACCTTAGAGGGGTCGTATTCTTCGATGGAAGTCATGTTTATCGGATTATCCCACAAGATCATTCAAAATTCAACCGCGAAAGTGTTAAAAGATGTCTATTAGATCTATTTTCTTGAAGTTGTATTACTTCTTATTTGTTAACATCATTGTATGAGATGCTTTTTTTCTCCAATATCTTAAGTTTTTCAACAATCGAGTCTGAACTGATTTTCAATCAAGAATAAAACCATTGGTTCGATTCAACTTTGATTCAGTTTTCTATTTAAATTTTCAAGGGAATAAGATATGGCAATCATAAATGAGAGTAGTATAAATAGTTGGTACTCAGAATTTTTCACGAGAAGTGAACATGAAAACAACACTTAAACATTAACCATTTTAAGTTTCTGCAATTTAACAATCTACCAAAAGTAACCTTTGGATGTGGTGGGAATGGCATAAAGAAAAAGGCTTCCCTTACTTGAAACTTTTCCCCAATAAAAAAAAGAAGTGAAAAAGGAGAAATTCAATTATTCCAACTCCTAAAACTTCCATGATAAAAATTGTCATTACTTAAAACCAGTTGGGGTTTTGCTTCTTCCATAGGAACATAGCAACCTCCAACATGTTCCTTGCCTTCTCAAAATTCTCCATCAGATTTGCACTGTTTCAATCCATTTCAAACTTTTTCATCCTCCCATTTTCTGATTTCAAACACTCCTTTTGGCTGTGCTGATTCAACTCAACTGCAATATCACCTCACCGCTGTCAGCGCTCGATATCGCTCTTTAAAGTCCCATTTCGAACCCGCGTCGAACCTTTTCTGCTCAAGTGAAGTGACTGTTCTTCTCTAAACAAACTTCTGAGATTCTCCATCTTTATCCTTTCTTCCATCACATGGATTTGGTGTCCCAGTTATCACTACGTTCACCTCTGCAGTAAACAACGTAGCACTTCATATCAGAAAAACACAGTGAATGATCAAATTCAAATACTAAAAGCACATATTTCAATTGCAGAATCCGCATTTGGGATGTCTCGAAAGTCGAACGAATTCCCTTTTTCTGAAGTTGAGTGAATTCAATGGAAAGATTGATACTTGTTAGAGAAGGCATTTGATCCCAAATGTAGTAATCAAGTTGTTATTCTGATCTGGAGTTTGAACTTTTGTTTAGTAAATCCAAATGATCCATAATACTTACATGTACTAGAGGGTGAGAACGAAAGATGGGGCGTCTCTTCTCGGACCTGCAACAGAGCGGTATACGTAAACACTTTCAGCCTCACATTCATCACTCCCACCAGCCTTGATCACCTCAACGTTTAACCTTGGAACATGCTTTGCCAAAACTCGACACCCATTCATTGTCACCTTGCAGGCCGACATCCATAGCGATCTCATGGATTCGTACCTCTCTAATCCAGAAAGCAAAGCTGCATTTCCAAATGGACTGTCTCTGATCTCCAGCTTTCTCAGCTTAGGACAACCACTCATAACACATTGCATTCCCCAGTCACTGGTTCCAGCAAAAGCCACCGAAAGAGTTTCCAGGTTTTTCGCATATTTTCCGATGTATTCAAATGTTAAGTCTGTTAGCAAACCTGAAATGGCAAGTCTACGTAGCTTAGAGCAAGTTTTCACCACTGCACCGAAGGCCTCGTCCATTGATTGCTTTGTTATATAGTCTGGTTGGCAGGGGTTCATAACACAGAGGCGAAAATGGGTGAAATCTGGGCAGTTCTGCACAATGGTAGCTACAGCTGCATTCGTCATCTGGCGACAAAAGTAGAGAACATAGTGCAGTTTAGGGCAGCCATAAGAAACGGCGAGAAACCCAGACTCGGTTACACCATGGCCTAAATGATCAGCATACGGATCTGCTGGAAATACTCGAAGTTCCTCTAGCAAGGGGCAACTTAGTCCAACAGCCTTCAAGCCCTTATCTTCAACTGTGTCTAAAACCTGCACCATTAACATAATATTAGAGGCTAAAGTATAAAAATCATTGTAAAAAGTCATAGAAAGAGATGTCTCATCTCCTAAGGAAGGTGAAAACGAGCCATACCCAAAGGCGACGAAGAACGGGGCAGTGGGAAAGCAGTCCAGCGAGTTCACCGCCGTGAAGAATAGCATAGCTCAAGTTCAAGAAAGTTAAATTCATACAGGCAGGAAAAAGAACTTGGAGATACAACACTGTAGACTCCAATAAACCAGAGAGAGTATGCAGATTCTTGCAGTTTTTAAAAGCATCTTCGAGATCGTAGTACTGCCGAAGAGTGATCTCTTGCGAAAAAGAGCCCGTGCCTAACTCCCTTAACTGAGGAGTGTGAACAAGCAACTTCTGCAACTGTTCCAAGTTTATATTCTTATTAACCTTCAAGACCTTCAATGATTTGCACCTTTTTACCAGCTTCTCCAAAACCTCAAAAGTAACATCACTATTCAAACTTGCAAAATTGAGTACTTCCAAAGATTTCAAGGTATCCGGGAAGCAACTCAGCCAACTTCCACTTTTGTCATAAATATCATTTTCAAGTATGTCAAGCTCTGTCAAGTTCCTGTCACCAAACGAAAAGTCAGAGTTCCGATTTCGAGATCGAAAAACCAAAGACCAACCACCATCCAAGAAAGAGTGTTATACTTAGCTTGGGGATGTCTTTACTAAATACCATTTTAAAGAACACATCTAGGAAAACATATTCAACTGGTTTCTACTTTTGATAATCTGTCCCATTCATTAGCATTTATAAATAGTAGCCTCAATTAAAGCTTCATTAAAGACTAAAGCTGGTAAAATCAGTGGAGCCATGGCAGTTAATTGAAGAATCTTACAAAATTAGAGAAGGCCAGATTTCTCCAATGACTGATATCCCATTTCATCAGAAATTAAATTAATGATATGAAGTTGATAATAATGGAGACAAAGTTGCAAGGATGTGATATGCCAACAACCGTATTGACAGAAAAAAAGAAGGTTAGATGTCGCATCCAAGAAAAAGGAAAAGTTAAGAAAATTTCTCATCAGTGTTCAATCAGAGAAACGAGTGATGCTAATAATAGATACCAATAACAGATTATACGCAGTACAATTGTATTTATTATGAGCTCCATTTTTGTATTAATGAATAAAGTTCACAACTTTTCAATATGATTCCGACATGATACTATTTGGGTGGTGTCCATCAGCAACCCCGTAAAAAGCTTTTTTTTAGAAATCAATAAATTTGAGCTTTTCTTTGCTGGATAACCACGTCCGTTCTTAGGTCAGGCACTCGGAGATATTGAGGAGGCGTTTGGATGAGAGTTTGGTCGAGAAGTTATTTTGAGTACTTAAAATCTGAAAATTGTATTAAAAAACTCAACCATGTCCATTCTTAGATCAGGCACTTAGAGACATTGAAAAGGCATTTGGATGAGGGTTTGGTCGAGAAGTTATTTTGATAAGTTAAAAACTGAAAATTGTATTAAAAAACTCGTTTGTGTGTGGTTTTTATGTAGAGTAGTAAAAGAGAATAACTTTTTTGATTGTGAGTTTAAAATTTGTAGTTAAAAAATGATTAGAAATAAGGGGGTAAAAAATAAATTATTTTGAATAGTTGAAACGAGGAGTTATTCAAAACTGCAGGTTTCAAGAATGAGTTAGTAAATCCTCGAGTTATCAACAAATTAATGTTCCAAATGAATCTCGAACTCGGGACCTTCAAACTCAAGCCAATCAGTGACCAAAACAGACATTGCTTTATAATTTTCATAACCTTTTTTCTACCTAAGATGGCATCTAACACAGAAAGAAATCAATATTGTTACAAACCCAGATCTAATCCCAATAAATCAAACCTTTCAAAACAAAAAAGAAAATAAGAAATGACATACTTGCAGTGAGTGGCAATGGCGGCAAGCCCATCCGTACTAAACCCATCACAGCTCATCATCGAAAGCGCTTTGAAATTAGGGAAAGAACGAGCCAAAAACTCCAAGCTCTCATCCGTTACAGTCATTCTCTTAAGCCTCAATTCCTCAAGAATTGGGTATTTGGAAGCGAAAGCAACGAGCCACGAATGAACATCAGCCCCCCAATTTGGAGGCACCAAATTGAAATCCGAAAATCTGGGTTTCCCCTTTAGGGTCACGCTTCGAATGTTGGGGAACCGCCGGACTACAATTTCCGGCGAAACAGAGTAGCAGTTTCCGATGAACACATGGAGCCTCGACCAGCGCTCGGCGTTGAACCAGTCTTTGCAAACCAGAGAAACAGAACTTCGGTCTTTGTGGGATCTGACCAAACTCAAAACCCGTTCCAACACCTCGTCTGGAAAAACCGAACCGGCCCGATCCGACTCGGCCGAGTCACCCTTCTCTTTCTTCCTCTTCGAACCCATTTCTTTTCTCGCAACAAATCAATTCTCTCAAAACCCCATTAGGAAATTCGA
Source organism: Sicyos edulis (assembly GCA_036507275.1). Classification (NCBI taxonomy): domain Eukaryota; kingdom Viridiplantae; phylum Streptophyta; class Magnoliopsida; order Cucurbitales; family Cucurbitaceae; genus Sicyos; species Sicyos edulis. Next base: position 2,028,325 of record CM071855.1, on the reverse strand, counting down.
GGAAAGAAACCCCTCAAAACTCTTCAAATTGGGAAATGTAATTCTTAAGAAACTATGGGAAAACCCCAATTTGAAGCAAAAGGTTAAAAATGGGTAATTACTCGAAGTGGAAAACACAGAGAACTGGTTTGGAAGAGCTGCAAGAACATGAAAAGCTGAAAGTTTTGGGGGTTTTAAAAAGAGAGAGCTCGAAACAGAGGACCGAGTTGACTCAGTGCTGTTCTTTGAATCATAAAAATGGGATTTTTTTTTTTGTAGCGATTGGGAAGTGGGAAGAGCCAATAAATTGGGTGTTTGTAAAAAAAAAAAAACAAATCCTCTAAACTGCATTTCTTTCTCCGCCTTCGTTTTAAGCTCTCAATCTCACATTGTTTTTTTCAATCGCCACTTGATTTTTGGCGCGTTTAATGCACGTCCATTGGACGGATGACACGTCAGCTATTTCCTTTCCAATTTCTGGGATGACTGTATATCTGGGCAGCGGATTGGTCGGGTAGTGCCGTCGGTTGTTGAGTCTAATTTGGGGTTTTTTTTTTTTTTTTTTTTTTTTTGTAGATTAAGAATATGAACAAAAGTTTATATTGGTTAAGTTTTTTATTTTTAATTCAACAAAATTTATAATCTTTTTATATGTTGGAAAAAATTCGTAATCAATAGAGGGGGTGTTTATTTGACATATTTAAGTAATTTTTATGTTAAAAAGTTATATCGATGAATTATATTGAGTAGTTAAAAATTGAAAGTTGTGTCAAAAACTCGTTTGGAAGTAGTTTTTGTGTAAAAGAGTTATAGTCAAGATCTTGTTTGGATATAGATTTAAAATCAATAGTTATTTTTAGTAGTTAAAAAAGAAATAATTATAAACGAGTGGTTAAAAATAAATTATTTTGATTAATTTGAAAGGAACGATTAAAAATGGGTGGTTAAAAATGATTGAGTAATTATAAATGTGATTAAAAATAAATGGTTAGAAATTATAGTTATTTTCAAAAATAAAATTGAGGAGGAATTGGTAAAAACTCATTTGAATATAGATTTTTGAGAAGAGGAGTTAATAAATCTTAATGCTAATTCCTAACTAAAAATGTCAAACAAACAACCCTTGAATTTATTTGATACAAAATGTTATTGAAGTACTCATTTATTTGACTTTTTTGTTTCAAACAAAAAATTATTTGACATTTATACTGGGTAAATTATGGCTAGACTTAAATTAATTTTATAGAGTAATATAATAGTTAAAATATATTTTTATTCTTCCATTTAAATTTTATTTTATTTTGTTGTGTACTTTAAAATGTCCAAATTTTTAATATATTTTTTCAATAACACATAATATTGCCCTATGCAAATTTTGAGCATTATTAAAATTATTATTTAATTTCTTGTATTAGAATTGTTATTATTTAATTTTATACTAAAATTAACATTGACTTATCTTGAAGACAAATTTTTACAATAAAAATAAAACAAAGTATATCGAAAAAAAAAAGACATTTAAACCAATATAATTTTAGTTATCGCTGTTATTTAAGGGTCGTTCACTTTATGGTAATCCAGGATTTTCATGGAATGAGCATCTGTATTAGCACGTTTATTTAATAGGAATCGTAAATATCTCAGGCATCTTGAGATATCGGGCATCCTAGGATGGCCATTTGAGAAGCATTTGGATGTCCTCCTGTAATATGGGTTTTTAGGATTCTCATGTATAGGACATCCCAAATGACATTTTTATCCTCATTATTTATTAAAATATATTTTATCAATTCATATAAATTTTTTCCCATATTTTATGAGTAATTTGTAGCTTAAAATAAAATAATATGTTCTTTTTTAGTATAGGATTATTATGCATGTATTAACAACTAACCATACATAATTAATTATATTTATATTTTTCAAATATAATTGTCTACTTTTTTATATTTAGCAAATTTTATTGCTTATTCAACTAATGAATTTATTTTAGTTTCTTTATTAAATAAATTTATTTAAAAAATTAATATTTAAATTAATAATAAAAAATATATGTTATATAAATTTTAATTATATAAATTACGTGTAAATTAGGTTAGGAGGACATTTAAGACATTTTCATAACGGTTTCTCCGATATCCATGAAATTATTCCTACAAAACAAACACGGTAATCTAAAAATGTCAGACATCTATTATTCTGGATATCCAAGGATTTCGATTATCCAGATTACCAGAAAGTAAACGACCCCTTAAAGTGATAAAAAAAAAAAAAGCCAAAAAAAAATAATAAAAATAAAATTTTGCTTTTTAGGTCAAAGAAATTATAAACGAACATTATTCACCTAAATTTTTCAATGGGCAATTATATGTGGAAGCGGCTCACTTCACCTCATCATCACATATTTCACTACCTTTTGGCTACGCAACACTATCCTCAATTTTACCTTTATACCCCTCTGCCAAATTCCCCATCCCTCAAAGGTTAAAGGGGTATTTACGGTAAACACAACCATTTTCACTCAGTAGTGATTGTTAGAGGTAATAATTAGTGAGAAATGTTTGAAAGATGATAGACTATTCAACAATACGATCAAGATTATGGCATAGTAATGGTTTTGGATAATACAATAATACTTAAAAGAAAATTAAGACTAATAGTGATTATTGTTCATTAACGAGATGATTGTTGATAACCTAAATAAGATATAGTTGATTATTATCTTTCTCTTCTGCATGATGTTAGAGGTAGGGGTGATTTGAGTTCAGATTTTTACCAAACCAACAACGAAACTAATATGTTAAATTTTTTAAAAATGGATCTGATCCAATGTACAACTTTTTTTAGTATATAAAGAACAATAAGTTTTTTAAGATCTTAGTAAAAATTAGAGAGATGGTATATTTTTACTTCGTCATAATGTGTTGATTACTATCTAAACTATAATTTAATATTGAATTTAGTAATAATCAAAAGCAAAGTTCATCTAGCATGAACCACCATCAAGCACAATAGCACAATGTACTAAAAAGTAATACAAATTTGATAGTATAATTCAAATAATCGCAAACCAAATTGAAACTCAGCTCACAGATCAAAATCAAAACAGTATTTATAATATAACAGCAAAGACATCAAACAATCTACACACAAAAAAGATCATAATACGAACTACGAGCCAGAGTTCAAATCAAATAGAAACTAAAGAAATAAGAAATTGATTTCAAAGACTTTTACAAAATCTTATAAATAATGAAAGGAATATGATTTTATCTAACTTATTAACTATATATATATATCGATTTGATTGTTATTTAAAACGAAAATCAAACCTTATCCAATATTTTTTATTTTTTTAAATTACAAATCAATATATCCAACTTTGATCTAAAAAATTGAATATTTGATTTATTGAATTGAATTGGTTTGGATTCGGTTCGATTCGATTCGATTTTTTGTTGCACCCTTAATTGGAGGCACAACCGACTCTTAAAGATTCATTGTAAACTTCGTTTATACGAAAGAAAATTTTAATTTAATCCATATAATTTTAAAAGTTATAATTTTATTTCTATAACTTCATAAATGTCTCAATATAATTCAAATGGTTAGAAATTACTAACAAATTGAATATATGATGCACGGTTAATTATTCATGTATTAATATATTAATGAATAATTACTTGTGATGCTGGTGTTATTCATGTATTGATATATTAATGAATAATTATATGCGACGCTAATGTGAACTGGTTTACAATCAAACAATAAAATCATTACATTACTGACTCATTCTTCGGTTGATATTTTATGTGTTAGTTTATATGGATTTAAGTAAAATAACTTCAAAAAATGAGTATGTAAATTTTATAGACTACTTTAATGCTATATGAATATATGAGTAACTATGTGTCACTTGCTCAATTTGACTGCCACTTTTAACCATACGGATGGCTAATAAATACTTACCAAATCGTGAGTTTAGTGGACAAATTTTCATTACTATATCAAATAGATCTCTTAAATAGTGTAATGTTTTATAATTTTAACATTTTGTTTCTAATTAAGTATTTTAGTTTTGAAAAAGATTTAACTATGTTTTTAACTTTTAATTTTATGTCATTAAATTTAGATCTATTGTTTTAGTTAAATTTATAATGATTTATTTTTTTTTAGATATTTGTTAAATACAATTAAGAGTTTAGATAGATGATAGTCTATTAAATAATTTAATAAATTTATTAACATATTCGACACAATCATCAAAGTTTAAATTATAGCCTTAGCCAAATTGATTAAATTGTGTTCATTGTCAGCTCTAAATTTCAAGAAACAAAAACATTTTACACATTTCGGCTTTTAATAGTCAAAAGTTCGTACTTCTTTTTTCAACATTTCGGCTGAAACATGCTTGAATTTGGCTGATAACTTTTTTTTTTCTTTAATTCAAACACATTTGAGATTAGTAAATTGCTTACTAGGTTATACATGTTATTATTCTTTTTAGTGCCTAATAAGTTCTTTGGTACATACTATTTTTTTTTTTACACATAAGAAACTATTTTCTTTTTTACCATTTAAACCACATTTGATAGTCATTTAGTTTTTTATTTTTTTGTTTTGTAAAATTTAACTTTAATTTTACTCAAAGTTTTTAGAATGTGTTTCACCTTTTCATTAAAAAAATATCTTAATACTAACAAAATCTTAAAAATCAAAATAAATTTTTAGAAATTATTTTTTTTTTCTTTCAAATTTTATTTAGTTATACAAATAAAAAAATATATATGAAGAAATAGTTGTCATAAACTTAAATTTTAAAAGCTAAAAAGAACGTGGTTATCAAACACGGTCCTATTTTATTGTTTTGAATTTAATTAAAACTAATGCATTGAATTAAGTCTTCATGGTATTTCTGCTTTCAAATAAATGTATCACCAATATGTTAAACTGAATTACCATCAAACAATGAAAACAATACGTTACCAATACTTTCTATCCTTTATTTAAATATCTTCGGTGCCTTATCAGTTAAACACATCTTTTTAGCTCTGTGAGACATGTTTGATAGAATAAGTATATTACTAAATAAAATAAATAAGAAATTTAATATATTTGATTACTAAAATATTAAATATTTAATAATGTAAGAGAAAAATAAATATAAAAAATAAGAAAGTGAGATAATTTAATTGCTACATAAAATGTTATAATTCGGTGATGGATAGAAATATGATACTCTACATTTACGCCGTTAAATGCACATCAGATAGCGACATTTCATTTCACTCTTCAACAATGTCCTTTACATTAATGACATATTTACTTGATTGGTCGCTTTTGCCCCTATTTTCCTTTTTTTCCTTTTTTTTAGGGGTTGAGTTTTCAGGTTTTTATTTATTTATTATACATATATTTTTTTAATTCTAACGATTTATAACTTGTATTTAACCCTTTCTTTTCCAAATTTAATTAAATGAAGTTTTTTATTTTATGCATTTGGCAGCGCCACGTTAATTTTAGAAAATTCCATTTTTAAAATTCATTTTGAATTATTGACATAAATGTGAGGAATACATGCATAATTTTTCATTTTTTTTCATTTATGGTTTAAAAAATTTAACACCAATTAGTTTCATTTCGAGACAACAAAAACAATAATGCATCAATATATACCTATGAAGTAGGAGTTCATGAGTTTGAACATTAAAAGAAGTCTAGTATAATAAAAAATTATCATTAATTTAGATTTTTATAAAATAAGATAATTCAATTGTCATTTTGTACTAAAGAGCTTAAAGTTACATGTTTTATTTGTCAAAAAAAAGGTCAAAATAAACTTCCTCCATTATAAAATAATATTGTTCTCGATTAAAAAAGTTATTATAAAGTCGTTAAATGTAATCTCTCTCAAGTTTTTTTTAATGACTATCTGAGGCAATTTAGATAACTCGTAATAGATTAATTCTTCTGTAGATGATTATCATGGATTGAACTATCATTTTAAATATCTCAAGATCTTCTTTAAACACTCGCGTCACTCTTATAATATTATAAACATATATTTTTAATTATATCATAAAGATTTACTTCAATAAAGTTTAAATTTAGGAAAACTAGTCAAAGCCACATTAACATCCAATCTAAACCTAACCTATTGACAAAAGAGTTTCAGTTTAGTTAGACTAATTTCCCACTTTAGAAAACTTAGAAAGAGTTGATTGACCCAATGTTACATGAATAGAGTTGAAAATATTGTTTAAAAAAATGAAAATATTGGATTTCATTCACATTAATTCAATATTCACTATCTTTACAAGACTAGAAAGTCAATGTTTTGGATAACGAAAAAGGTATATTATTGAATAAAAACGTTATATACACCTTGATATAACAAATAGCTACTTCACTAACTAAATGAAGCATCCAAGTTTGAAATGATTTTGTGGAAGATTTTATCAACATCTTCCGTATGAAATTGTCAATGGTTCTTTTTAATTAAAGGTGTCATCAATTTAATGGTTTTTTTTAGTTAAACTATAATTAAAATGATTATATACACAAAATGATTTTGTATAAGCTTGAATTAAGTGGAGGGCCTTTGTCAAAATTATAATGATAATAAAGGTAGGGTCTTTATTAACCTAAGCCTCCTATTATATTGCTTTTCTTCCTCATCTTTTTTTTTTCTCCCCTCTTTTTTTGAAAAATTAGATTGTTTTCTTGAGATATGACACCAATTGAACCAATTACATTGCATTTATTTAGGATAAGGCAAGTCTCATTTGAATCCCTTTTTCTATATAAATTAATTTTAATATGGTTGCAGTAATATACACCCATATAAAAATGGAAACAGTAAAAGTTTGGTTGATTTTAATGCATGTGAACAAAATTTTAGATTGTTAAGTTAAAAGGAAAGTTTTTGAGTATATAAGAAAGGCACCACAACTTCAATGATATATTTGAATGATAATAAAAAATAAATTTACGAGGGCTTATATTCAAAGTGAACAATATCGGACTCTTAATTTAGCAATGTAGGTAAAGAACTCACAACTTAGAACAAAGTTGATAAAAATTTGAAGGGTTCGAAGTGTACTTTGTTTGAGAGGAGAATTGTTGCAAATGCATGTAAACAAAATCTCATACCCATAAATTAACGAAAAATTTTCAAATATATAATAAAGAACGAACAACACCTTATTTGATATGAGACTTTTTGAATGATGAACAAACTAAGTTGTGAAACTTTATGCTCAAAGTGAACAATATTATATCAATATAAAGCGTATGTGAATGTTCATTGTCCCTGCCAAATTGGTCTAAAAGAATTTTGAAATTTCAATAGCGACTCATATAATGATTGTGAGCCCATCATTCAATATTTGGAGCTATAATAATTAATTGAATAATACATAATGAAAACACAAGTCTATTAATTTCAATCCATTTTTAAAAATTATTTTATGGCCTAATAAAAAAATATTGCAAGTGTTATGAAAATAGCAATTAATAAACAAATCAAAGATAAAGAAAATGTAGAAGAGAAGAAAAATAATGTAAAAATTTATGTGGTTCACTAAAGTTGTATTAGCTGGTTCATGGACAGAGAGAGAGAGAGACAATTTTATTATGAGATTAAATTTCAAAATGAACATCATCATGCGATTAGAGTTTAATTCGAGTTTATATATGTATTCTCATTAAACTAAAAAAATCCAAATATGAAATGCGTAAACAAATGTGGAATGCTTATACAAAATTTAGAATGCATTTATGAATAGGGGGTGTTGCCCTTGCATCCCTACTCATCTAGCAGGCAACAAGATCCAAATTAACTAATCGCCATTCTGTCACTCAAGACATATCTCAACATATAGAAACATTTTTTTACTTATAATTACATGTCCTTCAAATAAAAACAATGATAATTCATATAATTATTATTTACACTAAAAATATAAAATTACCGATCAAAGTAGAAAAATATGAATTACTCGTTTAATTATCAATTAATTTTGAAATAAAATCATATCCTATCTCATAAATAATCATCAATTAGGAATCGTTTTCAACGTAAACTCCAAACACCGCCAAGTTATTGGTAAGATTTATAGAATCATTTCTTCTTTCTTCTATTTTTTTTTTTAGATTTTAAAAACTAAACTTTTTTTTTTTTTTGTGAAACTAAAAATCAAATATAGTAAGTAATGGTAAATTTAGCAAATATTACCCTACATTCTAGATTTTTTTTTTTTTTTCGTTTTTACTATTCTTTTTAGAAATTAAACATGGTTGGGGGTGTGTGTGTATGGCAGTCACGTGCGAGATGATAAATTTTGCAGAGGGAAAGAATCTAAAATATCAAATAAAACATAAGCAACTAATTATAAAATTACAAAAAAAAAGAACCTTATTATGAGTTGATTTAAAATGATAAACGTCACGTGACAGCCTCCTCTTCAATTCCACGAGCTAATCCATATACAGCTAATGCTCCCGAATCTCTATGATTAAAGATAATCATGCACTAATTAAACACATTAATTTATGACTAATCACATACACAGCTCATAAGTATCTGGCTTCAACTCAAAACTACCATTTTCCCATCTTAACTCTTAATTAATCTCTCTCTAATCTATTCTTTTCTTAACCGTCCCTTTGCTTTATTTTTCTCTATTTACTTTTATTTGTTGCTTTAAGCACTCGTTTTCTTTACTTTTTATATGAAAATTGTGATCAATGAGGAAGAACTGTTTTTCTCCACTAATCACAGTTTCATTCTCCAAAAGTATATAGTTAATTTGAAAACTAAAATTTATCTTTAGATCCCAATCTCTTTGCTATCTCCTATTTAATATCTTCACCTATAAGAAGAAAATTACATGACTTATGTGTATCCACCTATTTAATATCACAATCTCATGGAAGAGTGAAGAAGTTAGAAGAAGGAGTAGGTTAATTAAAATTTAGAGAATTTACCTTCAACAACACATTCTACTATTATATTTATATTACAATTTTTAAAATAATTCATCTATAACACATTATTTTCTATCACTTATAGAACTCAATTAGTGATATAACATAATTTTCTATTAGTGATAAAATTTAATAAGTGATAGAATATAATTTTCTATCAGTGATAGAACTTAACTAATTGTAGGATGAGTCTACTAATTCTATCACTAATACAACTCAAGCAGTGATAGAACTCAATTTTACATTTTTTCTGCGACAAAAAAATTAGTTTTGATTTTGTGCTATAGATGAAAATATTTTACCTTTTTTGTTATACATACAAAATTCTCTAAAAATTATTCATTAAAATGATGAACAAAAAAATATCTTGTTTTTACATAGTAAGATAATGGTCATATTGAATGTTGTTATAATCCTAAATTGTCATAATTATCGTACCAAATGGTGGATAGTAGGTTGCTTATCTTGTTTGATGATAATTCATTTTAACTCACAGTCCTGAATTTGATCATACCCTCTGCCTAGGATGTATCCTATGGCAATAGAGAAAGTAATTATGCATGTCATTTAAATAGAGATGACTAAATTATGAATAGTAAGACAATGGATGTGAGATGAATCCTACTAATTCTCACACTTTCGCCATAAGATTATAACAAATTACTTTTATTCATCAATACTATAGCACTCCAAAATATTCTACCTATGTCTATAATATATCTATATTTTTTAACAAAGAGCATAACTTGACCAAAAGCATAGTTTTATTGACATATACATAAGAAATTATGAGTTCGAATATCTTACTTTTAAATATCGGGAATAAATTAAACTAAAAATTATAAGATTATAACTTAGTTCAATTTAAATGTAAAATAAGGATATTATTAATTTCCCAACGATGCAAATTTGATGATTTCACTTTCACTTGGGCATAGCATTTTAAAAAAAGGATGGCATGTAAATTTAATAATGAAGGAGGAGACAAGCAGCCGACTTCATCAAACAAGGGAATTTCAGCTTTACTTATTTGAACAAATTGCAGTCCAAAATTTACAACTTTACCATTTTAAAGCTGAAAATGGTCAAATTAAATAATTATTCTCAGCAATTATTAAATTGCATGTATTGCAGTCATTATACTTGCCATTTAAAAAATAAAAACAGAAACATTGGCGTAATATTCAACTGAAAATGTGGAAAAGTAAAAGACAATTAAAAAAGAAAAGTATCTCAAAAAAAAAAGAAAAAAAAAAAAAAGAAAAGAGATTTAGGAATGATCCATTTCTAAAAGGGTAGCCCACTGTAAAAATGAATAAATATTGGGGGAATTTCATAAAATGTGGAGCCACTTATGATTTATGAAGGGAGGAAGATGGTGGGGCCTGGTGGGTTTAGTTGGGCAGTGTAATGTAATTACTTAACTGATTGGGGGGTTTGAAGAAAAGCACATGCCTCCAACCTTTACAATTGAAAATCCCTTTCCACTCACCACCATTTTTCTTTTCCAAAAATGACCCTCCATTTCTTTTTTACCCAACTTTTTTTTCTTTTTTACCCTTTTTTACTTTCACTTCCTCCTTCCTTCCCACCATCCAAATCTTTTTTCAAGATTTAGTTTTGTTTAATATTGAAATCAAAGTATATGATTAAGATCATATGATATCCATTTCACAAAAGTTTCAAATTTGCAATGTTTGGCTATTTAGAATAGAATATATAGCATTATACATGGGTTGGAAACTCTTTAAAACACATGAAAAAAGATACTAATATTTTAGTTCTTGATTATTGTTCATGTTGGTAATCTTAAATTGATATATTCAAACATAACAACCTATAAAAAAGATATGGTGACTAAGACTATGTGTAAATCTTATATATGTAAGAATATGATTAGCTTGGTTGGCTACATGTTCATTAAACAATTTCTCAATGGCATTGGTTGGCTATATCTTAAAATATGATTAGTTTGGCTGTCAATAAAGACAATAGTTCAACGACATTAGTATCATTCATAAACCATAAAGTTATGAGTTCGATTCTCCAACTCCAATTATCATAACTCAGAAAAAAAAAAAAAAAAAAAAAAAACTAAACTAAACAATTTCATACGAAACTTTCATTGTAGTTGACTATCGAAATACTCACAAGTATTTAAAAGATTAAACATATCCAACAAGAATATATAAAAGAGAGGGTTGTAATTGGTATTAAGTTAATGAAGAAATTAAAGTTGAGGTTGTATAAAAAAGATGGGCATTATAGAAAAGGATTGGTGTGATAAAGAAGTAGAATAACCCATGTGTTGTGTTACATATTTGTACCAATCACTCTCTTCATTGTCCACATCATTATCTAATCCTCTTTACTTTACACACTCAAATTAAATATCTCATGTCCTGATGGGGGCCTGCCACTGGGGCTCTTACACGTGGCACCACATTTTGTATTGCTTGTTACACTCACTCTAGCATTTTAATTTTCCCAATACTTTCTTACTGTTTCTTTTCTTTTCATTTTTTAAATTGAGAATTCTTACTGTTACTGTTAAATGTGTTGTGTTTTCTTCTGTTTATCAACAAAGTGTTCGATGAAAATGTACAAGCACGGTTTTAAAGTACACTAAAGTTATTGCTAATAAATATATATCGTTTGACCTTATAATATTTTAATATAAAAAAAATTTATATGAAATAATCCTTTAATAAGTAGTTACTATATATTGAGATTATTACTTTTTAGGGTGTGTTTGAGTCTTCATTTATGTAAACGGTCGGGTTAGTTATAATAACTCATCCGATATTTGCCCCACTATTTATTATAAAAGGTGGTTATCTAAACCTGTGTGTCCGTTTATCTAAATCTATGTGTCTATTTATCTAAATCTTACATATATTACTTTTTGTTACATAATCAGCCCCTCAAACACCGGTTATCATAATCTCTATTATAATGACTTACCCCTCAAACATCATTTATAATAACCACCGTTTATCATAACCTTTCATCTATCATAATCAAACCAGTGCTTCAAACACACAATTTCTCAAAAAGTTTCTAAACCATTAGGACGAAATTCATTAAACACATTTCGAAACCTGACAATACTCCTCCCCAAAAAGGGAGGCCAAACAGAAAGAAAATAAACTCCAAACCAACATTTTGGATTCCTATTCGTAGCTTTAATCAAAACCAAATAGATCTTTAAAAAAAGTTACCAAACAGAAAACTCTAAACGAATAGAGGTTATCTTGAAAAACAATCCTCTTACAACGAAAGAAAAATGATTTCAAATTTCAACATAATAAATATTGTGTTTAGAAATTCTTCAAAACCACAAAAGTACATGAATCCACCAAATAAAGTTGGAGAAGCTTCGTCTCGAGAACCAAAACTTCCCCGAAAAGATTAAATATCCCCCACAATAAAATTTAAAACAATATTTATAAAAAAATAAAAATAATAAAAAAATAAAAAATAAAAACAAACAAAGCTCATAGATATCCAATAATTTTTTTGTGGAGAATTTGAAAACATAGTTATTGTTATGAGTCACACGTACCCCAAGAACTCTGCTCCTACTTTTATGTTCAAGTGTCTTATTATTATTCATGATTTTCACTTCCCCTATAAAAAGCTCATTCTTTCGATCGCTCCGTACACGAGCCCATGAATAAAAAAAATGTTAAAGCCCATATTGATGGGCCCAATTCATAGCAGCCCAAAACTGTTGTCGTCTGCTTGGTGGTTGGTTACATGGATCCATTTAATTGGATCTCCTCGAAAAAACTACATAAAAATTAATGTTCAATATTTTCTCAAATATATGAAATAATATTTCTGTTTTCTTATAATTAGGAGAGTTTTTCATCTCACGTTTTCTTTTATGCTTCTATTTATGGTTAAATGTCTCTATTATTTTTTACCACTTAATATTCTTTCTTTTTACCTAATGAGTCACTACTCCACTGGTTTAATTGTTTGGTTGTAAACCAGTTCAACATTGACGTCACTATTCGAGCTTGAGAATCGGTATCTGTCCCCCATCCCCTGATATGTACTAAAAAGAATCTTTTTTTTTGAGAAATATAACACTTAATATTCATACTAGTAAGTTTCAATTTTAATGTTTTATGCTAATTAAATAATTTATTTTCTCTTAATAAAAAATACTCATTTATTTTCTCTTATTAATGTGTTGCAAAGGGGTTGGAACTTGACTGTTTGGTAAATAAACATGTAATTTAGGCCCCGTTTGATAATCATTTTATTTTTCGTTTTTTTTATGAAATTTAAGCCTACAACAACTACTTTACTATACTTTTTTCCTTATTTGATAGTTACATCTTACTTATATTTTAATAAACAAAACCAAAATTTGGAAACAAAAAAAAAAAAGCTTCCAAAAGTTTATTTTAGTTTTTGAAATTTGGTTAGTATTCACTTACTTTCTTAAGAAAATATGGATACATTATAGGAAAGATGAAGCACATGATAGAAAATTTGGGTAGAAATAAACTTAAATTTCATAAACCAAAAACAAAAAATCAAATGATTATCAAATAAGGTCTTAATTAATACGTTGCTTATGGAAAAAATAATGTAGAACCCACCACTTATTATTTTGATTTTATCTACTTTTTAATTTTTTATTTTATACAAACAATTTTTTTTAAAATTCAAATCTATAATTTTATGGTTGAAGTTGTACAAAATGTGTTTAAAGCTCAGCTCTTATTTACTTTAGTTTTTTCTTTATTGATATGCATGATAGTCGGGCCACATTTGACTATTGTCACATGATAGATTATCTAAGTTTAAAAATTTTGATTTTTAGATAGGTAATCACCATAATTGTTGTACCTCTTAATTTTTTAAAATTAACTTTATTATTAGACTACTCTAAAACAATTTTTGGTCTAGTATTTAACTAGAAAATTTATCAACTTCCTTGCCCCATCACTAAACGCCCTATCACTAAACCAGGCACGGTAGATATCGAATTTTGAACCTAAGATCTTGAGGGCTACCCAAATTTTCAACCAATGTGTCAGTACATTCTCGGAGAATAATAATGTACACTCTAATATAACATTAGCCAAATAATTGTTTTTACATTTTTTTTATATAACCATGTGACATATTAGTATATATATGTGCAAAATATATAACTTGGTAAGATTTGCTTTATTTAGGTATAAAACTAAAAAAATCTTTTTTAAAAAAATGGTATAAAACTAAAAAAAATTAAAACTATAATGAATTTTGGATATTTTATGTGATGGATGAATATTGAATATAGACGAAATCATGCTTTGAAGTTTGAACAATGACAAGCACTACACTGTTCAAAGTGTCGATTAATTCCAAGATTCGAAGTACAAAAAAGAAGTCCAGATTCTCCACGTTCCACAAAACAAAATTAATTGAATATTATCTCTATATATATTTTCCTTTCTATAAATCCGAATTCCAAACAAATATAATATATATTCGTGCAATTAATCAACAATGAATCCAAACCTAAAACTCACCAGGAATTACACGCCGGAAAACTCACCGGCGTTAAGTCGATCTCAATCAAATTATCCTCCGGCTCGAACTGAAACTCCAACGGCTTCTTGTTGGTCTTCTCCAACGAAATCTCGATCAGTTCATCCCTGTCTTCGTCCTCATCCCACATGAAACACACATTCTCCTCCATCGATTCCGGCCAAGCTCCGTCCGACGAGGTATCGGAATCCGTTTCCGGATAGTACAGCGACAGAGACGGATACCGATCCAACCCGACGCTCACCATTCGGGGCTCCGGATCGCTCTCGTTCGACGTTTCCTTCTCGAGATCTTCGCCTTCGTACAGATCTTCGTAAATTACTTCCAACGGCGCTCTCACGTTCCACTGTACGAACGATTCCTCGAAACAAGCGCTCGATCCTTCGATTACGGCCTCCGATTGTACAGCGGCGTCGCTTTTGGCCGATTCTTTGCTCTCAATTTCAGAGACTGTTTGAGATTGACTCTCTGTTTCGGATTCTTTACAGTCGATTTCAGAGAGTGTTCGAGATCGATTCTCTGTTTTGATATGAACCGATCTCTGAGTTGCACCGAGTCGGAGGAGAGAGAGGAGGAGGATTCCGGCGAGGATGAAGACCGGAGTTAAGAGGATCCGCCGTAGAAGTTGAGGAAAGTAGAGAAGAATAATGGCGGAGAAACTGAAAACAGTACAAAACAGAGGATCGGAGAAAATAGGTTTATGATCACGATCAGACATGGCTGAGAATTTCGATTCAATTAAGCTTCGATTTCGATTAATTGATGAAGAAATTAAGAAATGGAAATGGAGGTTAGAATTGCAGAGACGAAGAAGATGAAGTGTTGATGAAGGATTAAGCACGGAATTGTTGCCATGGCAGAGAATTTGTGAGTAATGGGATTGTGGTCCGCGATTTGTTATAGCCTTTTTACAGTGCGTAATTACGGATTTACCCCTCACGTTCCTTTCATTATTTTTGCATGTCCGGGGTTGATTTTAAGAATACATTGAATTTAAGCTGATTAGATTATGAAGTAATTTCATCAATTGGGGAACCCAAAAGAGAAAAATGAATCTTTTTTGGAGGCTTTTTTTTTTTTTTTTTTATCAAATCTTTTAGGAGGCTTTGAATATTAAAGAAACGAATTTATGTTCTTATTACTTTTATACATAGGTCTTTAGATTTTTTTTTTTTAATTATAGATTTATAGTTTTATTTGAGAGTTGCCAATAAAATATTTAAAAAAAACATAGTTTTAGTGACTAAAGTGTCTAGATTTAGCAATTTTATGAGTTTAAATCTTCAACTTTTAGTTTTAAAAATAATTTTATTTAAGAGTGAGACTACTCCGTATTGGTATTTGAAATTAGATAATAACAAAATTTACAATAAATGATTATATATTATATTTTAATAGCGAAAAAGAGTAATTCAAAAAAAAAAAACCTAACAAGGGCGTAGTAATCTACTATCATCGGTGTATATCAATAATTTATGAGTTTAAATTTCTCCAAATTGTTATAGAATCAAAAAAAAGAAGAAAAAAAGTTATATTTTTAAAAAGGCCATATGTATTAAATCGAAATGATAAGGAGGTTAGTGCAATCTAATTGAAAAGTAATCTAATTAGTTTGCTTGACAATTAAACTCAAAAACCAAAGAAAAGATGTTTGACCAATGAAACATAATTTAATTATATGTTTATCTACTTACCTTCTTCTATTTTATTAATTTTGTTTAGATATGCCTTAAAGGACCGAATACCATATGATGCTCCCATTGCGAAAATACATTCTACTTTTGTTATTAACTTTTTTTTTAAGTATAAAGTGGGGAAGGGGACCAACAAACCTTATATAAATGGTATAATTACTTTCAAATAATATGATTTCCGTGACCATGGAGTTGAAATAGATTAAAACCAGACAAGATAACCAACAACGCGACTAAACCTCTTTAGATATGATATTATTTGTTCATCATACTAATAACGTATATTTCATTAGAAAAAAACATTATGTATGTACACCATGCAGTTACTCCTTTCAATTTGTATCGTTTTTAAATTTTGATCGAAAAAGAGAAATATCACACTAAATTTATTTCAGTCGTTATCTTGTTAAGGAAATTTTCATTCATCATTTAACCAAGTGAGAATGTGATTTAGTTTTCTAATGATAAACTGCGTACAAGTTGGATTTTGATATAACTTAGGGATAAAAATACATACATGGTGATGAGGAATTCAACATGCAATCTTTAAGAAGAAGAAAACATATGTTTTTAATTGAATTAAATAGATATCATTCTTACGTCTTGTTATGATTCATGAACTTTCTAAGTATTTAATATTTTAAAACTAATCGATTCCTATTTAATAAAACGAGGACAAAATGTTAACCAATATCTAAAATTTATTAAGAAATAGAGTACTTTTTAAGAAAAATTCAATAAAAAGTTTGCAAGGACCAATTTAAACTCAAACTTATATATTTCAAGAATCAAGTGAATATATTTAGTATAATTAAGCAATACTAAATCAAGCGCAAGGATAATTTGCATGAATTTTTTATCTAGATATGTCAAATATATTGTTGTGATAGTATAAAAAAGGACATAATTAACTAGTTACAAGCACTTCAACTATTTCTCAAAGATATAAATTATTTCCACTCGTGTAATGACAATAAATGAATCGATTAAAAAACATTACACATGCATTCGATCCAAAAGAAAATATTTCTAATTAGCTCACAAACATTCAATTTCATTGCCCAACTTTCCATGAAAATTAAAAATAGAGTTCAACCACATATTCAATTGGACCATTCCCAATCTCCCATAATTAGACATTAACAAAGCTACAAAAGTCAATAACAAGGCAATTGATGACAATATGAATTCAAAACATGATATAGTTTTGTACTTGAGAAAACTTAAATATCAATAAAAATAGCTTAAATAAAGTGGCAATAATTTAGGTGAAGAATTGACCACAAAATGGACAAAACACATGAGCAAGAAAAGTGCCCTTTATCTTACCTTTTTTTTTCATGAACATTATCAATGTACCATCTTTCACATCAATTATTTCTCCCCTTTATTTTTCTTTATTTCCATCTTTCATGTTTGTTGCAAAAAAGGGCTCTACTTTTCTTTACTTTCATCTACAGCTACCATTTCCCTTTTTCTTTCTGACTTTGAAATTGTCTATGATCTGGTCCTAAACACACTTTTATCCCTATTTTGGATCTTTGTATGTAAAATGGATTTTCAGAGAGGAAAAAAGTTATTTTAAAAGATACTCATGAATAATATTTTCCACCAAAATTCATTAATTTAAGCATATATCTAACCATCGACTTTAGGACGAAGTATTTAATAAAAAGACATAAGCTTTATAGGTTTATGGGCCAAATAAAAAACATATTTAAAAGAAAATTCCATTAAGAAAACAAATAGATCTTTAAAGCTTTCGTTATCCCATGTCCATGTTTGGTGGTAACGAAAACGATGCTTCACAAAAGTACCAAAACTTTACTTTTAAGAAAACGATGGAATAAATGATTATATATGATTGATTATGAGCTTTCAATACCAAGGGGCTATAATTCAATTGGTAATTATGGAGATTTCCTTTTTTAAAAGGCTATAATATGATCAAATAATAATAAGCTCGGATATTTTGACCTTATTTGAGGGAAAAAAAAATTATTATTTGTTTTTGGGTGCATTGAAATTGAAGAAATGCATGGAGAGAAAATGAAGTTGAGTGTTTTTTATGGCAGACAAGAGATATAGCTGAGTTGACGACAGTGAAGGATTAGAAACATAGGCTGCTTTTGTAGGATGTTCTTCACATGGTTTTGGGACCCTTTTTTTTATTTTACTACTTTTCTCTGATTTTCTTTTTGGTAATTTGGTATGATATATGTTTGTACAATTTTGTCAAGTTTATATGGTTTCAATGATTTTTGGTCGGTATTATAATTTGTGTTCTGTTACGTGTTGTCCAACTCGATGAATTATGTAACTTTTTGAGTAATTTGGATATGAATTTGTTTGTGTGACACGAATTTATTTGAAAGATTGAAAGATGAGAAGTACTCAAATTTAAGCTCAAATCTTGTTAATTCAAGAAAAAAAAAACTTTTTAACTTTTAAGACTAATGTCATTCACTTTAAATATTTCAATGTTCTCCTTAATTATTATTAGGTCATTTTACGAAGATAATTAAGACTCTTTATATAGTTATATATACGTTTTTTTTATTAGTGTTTCTTTTGGGCTCATCAATTAAACTATATTGGTTATGAATGGAATAATTCATACATCTTATAAATATGTTGAAGAATTCTCATTTTTTCAACGTCGGACATTGTTACAAGGGTGAGTATCTCCAGCCACGAATGAAAGTCTTATTTTTCCCTAGCTCCAAATTAAAGTAGAATTTTTTTAAAAAGAATCTTGGTTTAGAATTGTAGATTGGATATGATATATTTCACAATTAATTATTCTCTAAAAATGCATCATGTTCGAAAGTTTTATTGAAATTGCTTCCTTCATAAGTTAGAATTTTGTCGGGAATTGCTTCAAAAGAAAGCGGTTTATTCTTGAAACTCTCACTCACCACTGAATTTGCACCATTGACCTATTTTGGCGAAGAATAAAAATAGTATCACAGCTTTTTGTTTGTTTTTTTTTTCTTCTGAAAAATAGTATCGCATTAACATATAAGAGGCAAGAAAAATCATCTATGATAAAAGCAATATGGTACTAGTAACATTTTATACGACCTAATAATCATAAAATTGTAGATTATTCAAATCTCTTGTGTCTAAATTTTTATCAAAATCGAAATTTCTACTCTTTCAAATCCATGTCTACGATAATATACAAATTGAAATGCGATTATTTAAAGGTAAGTTTGTACCCTTTTATCAATGTTACTTATGGCTAAGATTTCATGTGAATTAGAAGCATATAATTATCATTGTGAATATGTAATTAATTTATACAAACCCAAAGCAGATAAGAATGAGGATTTGAGACATTAAAAAAACAGAAAAAAATGGTATCCTAGAAACGAGTGACAACTCCCACTCAAAGTTAATCATTTTAAAATGGAGAATCATTGCAAAGTGGCCGAAGTTTAGCTTTAAAAGTAACTAATCATTTGAGCACTAACCATAGACACTAAAAAAAACAAATGTCCAAATACATTAGCAAAACTTCAAACATAGTATAAAATAATCAAATTCAGACATTAAAAAACAACGCCACCAATAATAGAACATCCAAGGCAATGATCATAATCCTTATCGCATTATTATATCAAGACCTACACCTTGTGCAATGTCTAATACACGAATTATATAAATACTTAGGTAGATTCTTTTAAAGATCTTGAATCTTTTTCTGTTCAACTCTTGTGTTTGTCCATCTTGAAATAAATGATTATACAACTGGAAACCCAACCAATTACAGCATATTATTTGACTTAATGTTCCAACAATTTAATTAGCATTCATACCAATAGAGTTACATGAATTAATGCAAATGAGAAGCGTTGTTCTAAAAGTTAAAACAAGCTTGAGAGTAATTTGAAATATTGTCCTGATAAAAATGGGTACAAGAAAGCTTCCCATTTTCAGTGTGAAATATATAGCATAAAAATGTAGACATTAAATGAATTCACAGCTCATTAATGGCATATCTATGATGAAAATCTGTCATTTTGTATATAGCTAACTAGCTAGATCAAAATTTCGTCCTCATTTTTAGCTTTTCCTTTTTGAAGAAAAAGAAACCGAAAGCTCCAATGATACGAAATTTTAGGATGGCCAGTTCATCAATCCAGATTGTCAAAGTTGGATCATTTCTAAATTCTGTTTCCAAATTCAGCCTTTTCTTTCCTTTCTGCCTAGCTTAATTTCTCATACGTTACAGATCATCAACTATGGAAAAGAAATCAAATTGGAATCTAAAGAAGCATAGCTATTATAGCAAAAAGAGTTATTCGATCCGATCGATCGAGAATACATGCTAATTATCGTTAACAAACAAAGCCTACATGTGGAAGTCATAAAAAACGTAGGCAAAAAGCAGAGCACATTGTAAAATAGTGCACAAAATTGCAAGAAAAACAAAAATGTTTTGTTTTTATAAGACAAAAAAAATGAATGAGAGCCAATTTAGTACAATGTACAGTTGAAATTGATCAGAATTTAGAAGAGACTAAACCTAAATGCTGACCTTATAAACAAATTTCCTAAATCCTTTACCTATCATCAATCTGTCTCTGTAATCTACCTGTACATAAATTGCATTATTTTTCTAATCTACCCATCTTCATCTTCAATCAAAGATTTGAAGAATTGGTCAATTTGCATATTTCTACAGCAATATACAGAGTTCTCAGTGTTATATAATTCATATCTTTGTCTCAATGGATACCTTTTTCTTCTGCAAATAAGGCCACGGAAATGGCTGCGAGCTTCTTCTTGTTTAATGACCTGAATCTTCTAGTGAGAGGAGCATTCGGGGCTTCGACCTCGTCCAGATCGCTGCGATTCTCGACTTCAATGGCGGTGCGAAATGCTCGAACCTTCGAGGGAGTACTGTAAGCGAAATGCCAATTTTTCGCAATCAAAGCCTGTAAATGAAATTGAAGCCCTACATCAATGAGAATGAATCATAGAAGCAAATGAAATCAAAATGATCTTAGTGATAATTACCGCTTCGCTAATTGTCTTAGAAACAAGAATTAGCTGTTTTAGATCATCATGATCTACACCGCAGAGTAAGCTAATCTGATGGAGATGAAAATTAGGGAAAATCAATTCAGAAATGAAATACTCGAAATAGAAATCGAATTTGAAGATTTAATCAGTTCATAGCAATTTCAATCCATGGAAGCTTGTACTAACCAGAATCTCTTGAGGTAGGGTTTCGAGCAGAGACTTACCGCCGCCGTCCGCCGCTGCACCGACGGCGGCGCTAGACGGCGCCTCCGTCCGCCGTCGTATTACAATCCGTTTCCTTCGAGTAAATCTCACGATTCTGAAATCCAATCCTCGATCGGTAGCAGAAACGGCGATTTTCGAATTCAAACGACTGTTCTTCTTTCCCAACGCCATTGTCGAATAAAATCGAGTCTAATCAAACAAACAAACCATGAATCAGCGAGAATTGATAGAATCGTAACGAAATGGAACCGAATCTATGAACTGAGAGATTCAAATTCAAGAACCCTAAAAGAAATCTAATCAAAAGCGAAACGGATTATCGCAAGAACAGATTCCAAAAGCAAAGCACAAATGTCAAATAAGGAAGAAATCTTATAGTAGAATTCGGAGCGAAACGAACCTGAAATCTCTCTCTGTTTCTGTTTCGATTTCGAAGAAAAGCTTTTGCTCTAAAAATGGAAACTGAGCAAACTTAGGAGTTGCTTTAAAATGGTCGATATTTCGTCTTATATACTCTCGTGCAAAAGATGGAGTTTTCTCGCTTTTCAAATTTTTAAAACGGTATATATTAAAAAAAAAAAAAAAAAAAAAAAACAGGGAGAAAATTATTTGAATTTATATTCAATTTAAATACTCTCGTCCTCAAATATCGTTGAATTAAGAAAAAGTGAGGAAGAAAGGTTATGAGATTTCCAAATCTAAACAAAAATGTGCGAAAATTGTTATTTTAAATTCTGATTTTCGTTCTCTTACCGGTGTATTTGGTGTATTGGTAGTGAGATATATTCTTTTTTAAACCAAACAAATTCATTAATTAATATGTTGTTTTTTAAATAAAGTAATATATTGTTAGCTATATTTTTTTTCACTATATATATAAATAAACGTGTACATTAATGTCATGTTTTTTTTTTTTGAAGAAAACATTAATGTCGTGTTACCACTTATCGTAATAGTACAAATTAATGAGATAATTAGCTTAATAACATCCGTATACGATAAATGACTAAGAAATCATGAATTTTAATATATATCAAATGATTAAACGATCGTGAATTCGAATCTCCACTTTATTTATGGTAAAACTATATTAAAAAAAAAAAGTAGAAATTGTTGATATAAATCAAAATAAATTTTTTGATATATTTAATATGAATTACTAAATGTTAGAGTACATTACATAAATTTAACAATAATTAATGGGAAGATTTAATAAATAATCTTATTCTTTATTTTATGTATATCAAATAGTATGCCATATTCTTTTTTCAAAAAAAAAAATAGTATATCTTTTTTTTTAAAATAGTCTATCATATTTTAACATATATCAATAGTATAAAGTTTATCCAAAAAAAAATAAGGGGTTGTTTGTTTGACATATTTAAATATTATTTGGGTTAAGGAGTTTAGTTAAAAATTAAGATTCGTGTCAAAAACTCATATTTATTTTGTTTTTTAGTAGAGGAGTTAGGGGCTGTTTGTTTGACATATTTAGGGAGGAGTTAGTTCTAGTATTTACTAACTTCTCCTTAAAAACTATATCCAAACGAGTTTTTATTAACTCCTCTTCAATTTGACTTTTAAAAATAATTTTCATTTCTAACCATTCATTTTTAATCATTCATTTATAACTACTCAATCATTTCTAACCACTTATTTTTAATCATTCCTTCGAATCAATCAAAATAACTCATTTTCAACCATTCATTTTTAATCATTTTTTTTTAACTACTAAAAATAACTACTCACTTTAAAATCTACATCCAAACAAGGTTTTGACTCTAACTCCTCTGTACAAAAACTACATCCAAACGAGTTTTTGACACAATTCTCAATTTTTAACTCATCAACATAACTTCTCAATATAACTCATTAACTCAAAAACTACCTAAATATGTCAAACAAAAAGTTCCTTAGAGTCAAAATCTTGTTTGGATGTAGATTTAAAAATTAGTAATTATTTTTAATAGTTAAAAAAATAATTAAAAATAAATTATTTTGATTGATTTGAGGAGTTAACAAAATAGTTTAGTATTGATGTACAAAATAATAAGTCAGATTTAATTTAAACTTTTATGTTTGTGCTATTTTAAAATTTTAAAAGTTAATAGTGACACACGCTTACCATTCGGTTTTATTTTTGAATATCTCACACGCTTTATAGAATCCGGTTGAATAGTATTCTCAAAAAAACAAAAAAAACCGGTTGAATTTTCGAAGGGAAGTATGCGTTTTTATCGTTGATATCATTTATCTCCTTTGGCGGTTAAAATATAAGTGGAGGAACGAGGAAACGAAGGATAAAACTAGCCGTTGTCGTTGTGGGACACGTGTCTTCTGATAATTAGTGGAATTAATCTGTATGGTTCATAGTGATGACGTGGTAATATGGTCGGTCCAAGTCGGCGGGTGCCAGTTCCTTATGGAATAATTTTTTGGAAAATTATATAAATAAACTTTTCTGACGAAAGAATTATAAAATAATTTTTTTAGTACATTATAAAATAATAATTCTAAATGTAGATAAATTTTAAAATAATTATATCATAAAAAATAATATATTTCACTAGTGCTATAAATTCTCATTAATACATCGAATGGTTCAATCACATAATGATTTTTTTATTGGTAGTAAATCAGTTCAACACGTGGTTCGATCTCAAAAATCGGTATTTGCCTTCCTCCATTAAAAAAAAATCTCATTAATACAAATACTTTGGTACCTAATTGTTTTTTTAAAAAATGATCTTATTTATAATTATTATTAAAATTGACAAATGTTGTAAGTTCCCCTAAATTTTTTATCCTACAATCATGTCAGTTTTAAATATTTTTAAGAGTAATGTGCATTAAGGTGCACAACAACCAATAACTTGAAATTATCCAATTCTTTCTTCTTCTTTTTTTTAAGGAAAATTATATAATACAGATGGTAAGAATTACTTTATAATGGTGTAATTATCATAGGATTAGGTAGATTTTGGAATAGACTATATATAATGTAAAATTATACTTCGAAGTTTATTTGAATTGATCTGATATTAGAAATCAATAAACTATTTATACATGGAGGAATTGTATTTTTCGAAAGAAACAGAGAAACAGAGATAAATTAAAGATAATTGATCCCTTTTTTCATTTTGTTTTTGAAAATAAACTTATTTAATATATTTTTTTAATCAACTCGTTTAATATAATTTATACCATGTACTTCTTGTATAATTAAATATATAAATGTAAAACTTTATGTTTCTTTTTTATTATTTTTTTATAGAGAATATAGAACTTTATGATGTATGCATTTAACCCAATAAATTGCCATCACCAAATCCATCAAGCAGGCTAGTGGAGTTGGTTGGCTACAATTATTCCATCATTCCAGCTAAATTCCACTCATAGATTGTTAAGAAAACAAATATATATTAATTATGTTCGGTGTTATGATATTGCAACAACTGAAACAAATTGGAGCTGTTAGCACTTTTTAGTTTCGTTTGGTTTGATGAGATTTCGTGAAAAATTAATGAATAAATTTGAAATAATATACAATGGTACTTTTATTTTAGATGTTTATGGAGTAGAAAACTCTTCAGATCAGTTTCCACATAATAAAAAATAAATTATTCTCATTTAGAATTTTAAATAACTTGAAAGAAAAATATATATTTTCTAAAAGATCATATTAATTTCTAGGCATCATTTACTATAATTTTGTCCCGGAGATAAAGCCTAATTTACTGCTAAAAGAGTTTTTAGTACTAAACAGATAATTGACGTCCAAACTTCAATTCATACTCTTTCAATCAAGTTTAAAACAGTTTAGAAGTGTATCAAACACAAAAACAAGCAATTTAGAATTATAAATGAATTAATAAAAAAAATCAATAAAATTTAAAGTTAGTCTTTTTGTTTTATTTTTAAATATCATGATTATCTAGATCAGCCAAACATATTATTATTATCGGACATACCTTATAACCGTATCATATTTGAATATCGATAATACTTATAAAAATTTAATTTTTAACTAGTCCAATAATAAGTTTGAAACTAGTTTGGATCAAAACAGATCAAATAATAATAATTTTAATATAAAAAGGCTAAATATAAATGAATTTCCAAAACATTTCTAAAAAAAAAAAATGCATTTCCAAAAGCTGTAGATAAAAGTGGAAGACTTTTTTTATTATTTTTTTTCAATTAATAAAAATCAACAATAATATAGCAGTACTCTTCAAAAATAAGAGTACAAAACATATATAGTAATAAAATAGTAAGAATACAATAGGCACAGGTCGTTGTAGTATAGTGGTAAGTATTCCCGCCTGTCACGCGGGTGACCCGGGTTCGATCCCCGGCAACGGCGTTAATTGTTTTTCCTTTACCTTTTTTCTCAATTACTAGATTTTTGCCAAGCCCAATGGGCACGGCCCATTATACGGTTTAATTCGTCAATCGCAAGTTGGGCTTCCTCAGTTTAAAAGCTCATCCACACTATATCGACAATTTAATTATTTTTTGTTTTGTTCTTTAAATTTTTGTATTTTTCCAACTGCCAGACACACACACAGATGCTATAATAATAATAAGATGTACGAGCCTTAATATTTCCTCCTGTTCATATGATTGTTGTTCTTAATCGTTTCCTTTTCATCGATTGTTTCTTCTACTTCCCTTATTTATTGTTTGTTATTGCTGAAGATCTTGAAAAAGTTTTTGGTTGTTTGTCTTTCTTCTACGCTGAGATTTGTCTCCTCTTTTTCTAAATCCGATATCTATCACACTGGAAAGAATATCTTAAAGAAGATCGATGACTTATTCCTATTAAATTTTGAAATGAATGACATATCATCTAAAAATTCACAATATTACTTATGGTAATATGACCATCTATTTAATATTTAATTTTTAAGATATATTTGATAACTATTTTATATTGTATACATTTTGTTTTAAAATTTTTAAAAATAGGATTGACTAATAACCAATTTTGTTTTTAAAATTTTGAATATTTTTTTTTCAAATATTAAAAAAAATAAAAGTTCATACTTTCCAATCCTCCTATTGCAAATATTGTAATCTCAAAAAATAAAACCGACAAATTTGAAATTTAATAGATAATAATATTATGAAATATCTTATTTTATTTTACTAAATATTAAAAATAATAGATTTTAGTTTTTTTAAAAATCGAAAACATTTATCAAAAGTATCTTTAGTTTTTTAATTTTTACCCAACATATATTATTTTTTTAAAAAATAAAAAATCAAAGACTCAAAATAAAAGCCAAAAATAAAAAAACAGAAAACAAGAATGGGTATAAGAGGAGGTCATGTATTTCTGCTTAATCTCTGTGTTTTCTTCAGCGAAGAAGAAGAAGAAGAAGAAGGCGTTTCTGTTTGCGCGTGTCCCGTTCTCTTCTCCAATTTCTCTTCACACTTCAACTTCATCGGCTTCAATGGAGGTCAAGCTTTGGAACGCACAAATTTGAGAGAGATATGTACGACATTTTCGCAGACCTTTACGCCATTATCAACGCCGCCGAAAAGCTCGAAAAGGCATACATCCGTGACCTAATCCCTTCCTCCGATTACGAGACCGAATGCTTCGAACTCATCGCCCATTTCAAAACCCTAGCCTCGACGCTCACGGACTCCGTCCCAACCGTCGAGCGATTGGCAGAATCTTACAAAATCGAGTGCCCGGCGGCGATTAACCAGGCCGCCGCCGCTGCCTCCTCCACCGCCTCGGCCGCGATTGTGGCGGAGTGTGTTCAGAACTTCATTACGGCTATGGATTCGGTTAAATTGAATATGGTGGCTGTGGATCAGGTGCATCCGTTGCTATTGGATTTATTGGGTTCTCTGAAGAAATTGAGTATTCTTGGGGCGGATTTTGAAGGGAAGAAGAAGATGAGGGAGTGGCTTGGCCTTTCGAAAACGGGGGCGGGGGAGGAGTTGGCGGAGCAGCAGTCTCGGGAGCTTCACTTTGATCTTGAATCTTCTTATAATTCGTTCATGGCGGCTTTGCCTACTGCTGGTGCTTGAATGTTAATGGTAATCTCTTTCTGTGTGTGTATATATATATATTAGAGCTTGTTGATTTTGTGTACTGATTACTGTGTTAAGGTCACTTAACTTCATGAATTGTGATGCTATTTGCTGTGATATGGATGCCTGTTGAAGTTCATGAACTTTTTTGTTTTCTTTTTTCTCAATATCATATTCAGTTTGAGAGTTCTTTTCAATTCCCATTGCTGGTTTAATTTGTTTGGAAATTGGTGTCTTGAATTGGATATTAATTCTAACATTGGGTTCGGGATTCAAAAGATTATGAGTTCAATCTATCTATTTAGATCACATAATCGGTTTTTCTATGATATCCAAATGTTATATGGAAAGATTGAATGTCTAGTGAAACTAATTGATTTTTGCGTGAGCTTAACACTCACCAAAAAGTTGTGAAAATAATTCTGATAGTTGAAAGATTTCTTTTACTTACGGAAGCAGAGGAAATTGAATAATTACACTGTAATGTTATAGGTCTTGGCTTGTCCTAATGCTTGACCCATGATTTTTTGAACTAGATAGGGTTGCTCTATTACTAATTAGGCTGCCATTCCAAATTCATGGGTTTGTAATGTAATAGTACTTTTTTCAGTAACCTACTACTTTTCATCAAAACATTGTCTGAATTATGCATGTGATTCTGATTCAGATTGTGGTAAGAAAAATCTTACTTTAAAACCAGTAGAAAGTGGAATTTTTTGGGTTACTTTTGGGGTATGGGTTTTCACTTTTCAGTTCCAGAACTGATGGGCTAAAACTTTAATACATTGAAACTGTAATGTGCAGTGAGACACAATTAAGTACAGTTTGAAATAACATTGAATTTCAAACTTAATGTAACCAAACATTCTCAAACACCAATCGTTGAACCCTAAACCTTTATGCCCATTTCTGAATCTCATACTTCCTATCATTCCAAACAAAGACAATATTGTTGTTATTAAGTTTCTGTTCAAACACTCAATTTTTCCTTGAAGGATTAGATTATACTTGAGGATACGAATATTATATCATGAGGTTTGTTATGATTCTACAATATTATAGTTTTCTCGAAATCTTTGAAGCTGTCATATAATATACATAATAAGGATTAGAATATGTGTTCCGAAAAAAAAAATCATTCCTTAAACAGAAAAGGGTGCAGATTCCATTGGAGTGCGCTACACAAGTCCAATAATTGCTATGGAAAAAGTGAAAGGATAATGTCATCTTTCCTGTGTCTAGAAAGAAGATAATTTATAACTTTTTGGTACAAGTTCATTCCAAGCGTGCAACTCGTTTTGCATAGGATACCAATGCTACGAACAGAGACTTATTCTACGAAAATACCTCTAGTGAAAAAGATTTTTTTTTTTTTTTTTTTTTTTTTTTTTTACTTTTAATGCTATCGAGTGGTATCCATTTTTAATCTAGATTATTTTTCCATGTTTATCAAATTGCATCTCTTAGACAAGTGTTGCAATATTGATTTTTAAGTTTAAATGGTCTACCAACTTTTTTCCACTGTTTAAGTTTTTGTTATAAAAAGTTTTTAAACAGTATTCTCATATTTGTTGAATGAATTACTAAAACATCTGCATATATAATATATAATTGATAGATTTGTAAAGAAAGTACTATTTAATAGTAAATTTGTGTGTTGTTAAACTTGGTCTTATTGGAATTAGTCAGTTTACAAAGTTAATTATATTTGTTTGTTACACATTGAGATCTTGAAGTAAGCTTACTTTCGAAGTCCAAATTTTTAATCATTGTATCACCACGGGGGACTACTGCATTCAATGCTACAAGTTACTGCTCTGTTTTATATGCTTATTTAATGTGAAAACCTCAATTCTCTTGAATATTCTAGAAGGGGCAACTGAAAACTTCCTTGGTTGGTAGTTAGCAAGGGGTGGTGAAAGATCCTCTTGTGGTTAAGGGGCACATCCTATTTTGGTTAAGTCGGAGGACTTTAGAGGGAGAGTCTCTAGTACTCTACACTTTAGGGGTGATAATGAAAACCGAAAACCAACAAAACCGATTTATTGGATCGGTTCGAATATTTTATTTAATATTGGACATATTAATTTTTATTTGGAGAAAACTGAAATTTATTAAATTGGATCAGATTCTATTTATAAAAACCAATAAAAATTGAACCGAACAAATATTGATTTATATACTTTCATTTTTCTTTTTATGTGTTATTTAAACTTTTTATTGGTTGATGACTATTTTTTTTTTATTTAATTATAAATTATGATATTTTTTTTTTTAGGAAAACAACATTAAAATATGAATTGGAAGTAAAATAGCAAGTAAGATAGTAAAAAGAAGTAAATCGTAGGGAACCAAATCGAAGAAAATCGAGCCAATAATTTTATCAATTAACGGACATTGGTTTGGTTCCTCTTTTTGTTAAATCAATTAGATCGGATCGGTTATCGGTTTGACCTAAAAATCAAAGAAAACAGGACTAATGGTTTTGTCTTTTGTTGGACATTGGTTCGTTTCCTTTTTTTGTCAATGATTGGATCAATTCGGTTATTGGTTTGACCTAAAACTAAAGAAAACCGAACCAATATTATCCCTACTCTACCTAACCGGTTAGTTATCGTTTATCTTGTTATTTCTATTTTCTGTTGGTTAAGTGTAATCAAGTGCTGAATGTTGAACCTATTATGAAATATATGGATATTACATCCTTGTTTCTATTCTGCTAGTGTTTGATATTTGTTTTTGTGTGAATTTGGGAAGAAGTAAGATATTAGATACCTTATAGTTTACAAATGACATATTGTTGTCTACTATAATGCATATATCTCAGATGGTTTCTTGGACTTGATTTTCATGAGATACTGCCTAAAATTATCCATGCTAACATTGTTGACTGAGTTGCATATGGAAAAGCATGTTAAGTCTCCATTTGTCTCCATGCTAATATCAAGGTTCATATTTCAATTTTATAATGTTGACATTTTCTACATTCTAATAATCATCTCTTGCTTAATGTTTTCCCTTATGACTTTATTCATGTTGCGTTATGCTATTTTTGGTATAGGCTTCTTGATTTTATGGCCGTAGGGGATAGCTAAGGCAGAGGTGAGGGGACTACATATTTAGTTCAAGGATCTTGTTTATATGTTAAAATGATGAAATTTTTGCATAGTTGTGTCATTCATCCTAGAACTTTTTAGGGCAGTTAGCAAGATTAGGCAAAATACCGAAAAATATTACAAGAATAGTTATATTTAGAAAATTTTGCAAAACTAAATCATTCGCATTTAAATAGATTTTTTTATATAGTCAAAAGACATAAATACCCTCCCACCTTAAATTAGCATTTTATAACAAATCTTTCATGAATTTTGTCAACTTTCCTATGAAATATTTCCGCTAAAATGACTTTTTAAAATATCTATGAATTTTTTTTATGTGGTACATGGTTTTTATTTATTTATTTGTAGGTAGTTGTTTTGATTTTGTTTAAATACTTAAAAAATTTAATAATGTATTAATAAATAAATACTAGTTTCTAATTCTAAAAATATAAATAAATAATATGAGTTTCAAATAAATAAGGATTCGTGCATTCTTGTTATTTTTGTTTTGTTTTTTTAAAACCATTCTTGTTATTTTTGTAGTATTAATCCTATTATGCATGAATACTATTTTTTTTTTAAAAAAATAAATATCGAATTAGTATCATATTTCACAATTAAGATGCATTTATCTCGTATTAATTCATCGAACATTATATTTATTTGCATTATTTAATAATAATTTTGTAAATATACAATATTAAACAAATTATAATGATTCTAAAGTTTAATAAATTAATATTTCATAAATAATGCATTGATAAGTTCCAAATAATTATATTTATTGAATCAAAATTTTCTATATTTGGATTAAATATTGTGATGAATTATGAGAATTATGCTTGTTTAATCTATGTGATGAATTTCCAAAATAAGAGTTATATGGTTTTAATTTTAGATTTTTAGTATGAATTTAGAATAAAATAAAATAGGAAAAAAATATATTGATAAAAAATAAAAAAAAAATTTGGAAGTGGCGTTTGCCACTTTAAAATTGAAAAGGAAATTAGATTTCTTCAATTGGGCTTAAGCCCAATACATTAGGAGTATAATTCTAACCTATTTTTATTTCTTATATATGTGTGAACGCAAATTGAAAAAAGAGGGGGGCAACGGTGAAGAACAAAAAAAGAAACTTACAAGAAAAAGAAAGCTGCAAAAGAGGATTTGACATGAGTTTTTAGTTTGGTTAGAATATAGTATCTTATTTTCTAGTTTTTCTTAGTTTTTGTTTCCAATTCAAGGTTAGTTTTATTTCAATTGTAGTTTTGTTAGGCTTGGAACCTATTTGATATTTTCTTTTTATTCAAATATTATTTGTTTATTGTTTTAATTCTTGATTGATTCTTAGTAAATTGAATTGACGACTTAATTTATTATTGATTGATCTATGCTAAACATGATTTTGTGATAAGTAATTATTTTGAATGATTGATAATTGTACCAAGGGGTTGGCTCATATGTATGTGATTGTGGCTTTTCCAAATTACATAGCTTGCATGATAGGCCCTACGGAAACAAATAAACGAAATTAATTAATTTTGTAGTTGTCTCGGTTAGTTAATTTTGGTTTAGTCGTTCTCATAAATTTTAATACTATTATTTAATTGATATGGAATGTTATCGTGCCCAAATGATTAGATAATAAGATTTGGTTCTGATGCTGGGTCGGGTAAATAAAGTAGGAGAACAATTATCTATTGTGGCTTTTTCAAGATAGACTAATTCTTTGAACCTAAGAAAATTAAATATTTTTTTGTAGCCTATGATCAAAATTACAATTGGATTAAACTAAACCCTTGAATTGAAATTTTTCATAAATTGTTTATTTTTTTTTTTTTTTACGGAGAGCTTCATTCAAATACTCATTAATACATAGTTAATACTGAATATATTAATAAAAATAATGAGTATTTATAATACATAATAAATACTGTATTAATAAGTATTTATAATACATAGTTAATACTGAATATATTAATAAAAATATTAATACAGTATTAATTATGTATTATAAATACTCATTAATACAGTATTTTTTTTTATTAATATCCCATAATTATATTTGTCATTTTTATCAATATATTCAGTATTAATTATGTATTATAAATTCTCATTAATACAAAAAGAAAAGAAAACTGAAAAAAAAATTATTAAAAAGAAAATTTCGTCGTTAGAAAGAAACGGAAAGAAATGGTAATAAAAAGGAAAAATAAGTTACAAAATGGAGGAGAGATAATGGATAAGTGGCAGATAATTAACGAGAAGAGAAAAATGATCCCTCTAATTGGAAAAAGGTAAATTGGTACTTAATGAAAATTATTTTTAATTGAAAAAATATATTTGCTAATACTTTGAAAGTTGGACACGCTTACAAATATGTGTTTAAAAATGAACACCAGGTAAAATTTCCCAACTTTTTATTAGTTTTGTTGCTCTAGAAGCATTCATTAATCGTTAAATGGAAGCTTGTTTTATAATTCCTAGTCCTGTCTCTACTGTAAAGTTGTGAAACAGGTCGATGAACCGTTGTAGTTTGGGCATAAGTCCGTAAATTTGTTTTTTGTTTCACCAAAAAATTCCATGCTAATAAAGATGTTGTCCTTCACTATTCATGATTTTTCTCTCATGTAGCCAATAATGCGAAACTTTGTATCCAACAATTGGGAAATAAGTACTACCTCCGGTCACATGCAAATAGTCATCCTTATGACTTATACTTAAGCTTATGGTTGAAGATCACACGTTGAAAAAATGAAAATGACTCAATTTTTAAAAGAGAGGTGGACTACTCTCGTTATCAATTAAATTTGAAATGAAATCAAATACTATAAAATATATATTATCCGTCCCCAAGGGGTGGTGCAGTGGTTGGAGATTTGAGCTTTGAGGGTATACTCCCCTCAAGGTCTCAAATTCAAGACTCGCATATAATATTATTCCGGAGATATGAGAGATGAACGTGGTTACCCTTGTTTCAAAAAAAAAAATCAAATATATATTAACCACTCTTCACTCGAGCACAAAAAATTGAACTCTTACATATTTTTTACTCATTCTTCACCAGAGCATAAAAAGCTTAGGCCCCATTTGATAACCATTTTGTTTTTCATTTTTTGTTTATGAAATTTAAGCCTACAACAACTACCTTACTATACATTTTTCCTTATTTGGATATCTACCTCTTACCTATATTTTAATAAACAAAACCAAGATTTGGAAACAAAAAATAAGTACCTTCCAAAAGCTTGTTTTTGTTTTTGAAATTTAATTAGTATTCACCTACTTTTTGAAGGAAATATGGATACATTGTAGGAAAGATGAAGCACATGTAGGAAATTTGAGTATAGATAAACTTAAATTTCATAAACCAAAAACAAAAAATCAAATGTTTATCAAACGGAGCCTTAACTATTAATATGACATTGTCTACTTTGGCCACTGCAAGCCATACAAATATTTTTCAATTTCTTACGTATGATCTTGCCTTGTGTCTAAGTGAGGTAGAACTTTGTTTATCCTCAACATTTTGAATGAATTATTGCTGTTGTATGGACCTATTTTTGCAGTTTGATCTGCTACCAAGCAAGTACTGTACTGTGAAGTGAATTTAGGCTGGTTTTTTATTGTACCATTCAAGTCAATGAACTTGATAAAAATACTATTTTCAAAAAAAAAAAAATGATAAAAATACTAATTTTGCATACTGTTTTGATGTCCCACTTCCTAGCCCGTTTTGTAATTCTGATTTTGATGCATATGAATTGAAATGGGGCATCCAACTCCAGTACATAATTCATTGTTATCATTAAAGAAAATTATCTTCATACTTTGATTTTAGTTTTAGTTTGCATTTAGTCCTTATATTTTAAAATAAAATATTTTTACCTCAAATATTTCAAATATAAATTTCTTGTTTACTTCTCCAAAATAAATGAAAGGAGCATACTCGTTTTCACTATTTAACCCATCATAATAAAATTACCACCAAACAATAAAACCACCTACAATTTTTCGGTCTCACGTAAATAGTAAAAATGGAAAAAAGAAAACGCTTAGTTTCTTTTGCTTTTAAAAAAATTGATGCCAAAATTGTATATTCCTGTAATAACAAAAGTATGCAATGTATTTTAAACTTTTAAATGTTGTGTTTAGTTTTATGATCAATTTAACACGTAAGTTTATCTCAAAAAATAAAAAAACACTTAAGTTGAAGTCACTTTTGTAGGTAACTTC
This sequence comes from Sicyos edulis, assembly GCA_036507275.1. Classification (NCBI taxonomy): domain Eukaryota; kingdom Viridiplantae; phylum Streptophyta; class Magnoliopsida; order Cucurbitales; family Cucurbitaceae; genus Sicyos; species Sicyos edulis. The sequence goes on along the minus strand of CM071855.1, from coordinate 1,993,464 downwards.
TGCTTGCCCACTATCTAAAGAGATAAATGAGTCAACCATACTATTTTGTTATTGTCCTAACTCACCTACCAAACACAACCTTTTGTATTAATGTGACATACTTTTTCTTAGTTCATTATCATTATGATGTGGCTGTGAGAGATCTAAACTTTTTTATGTTTGGACGTTATACTCAAAATAACTTAATGCAAGTTACATTATATGCAATAAAATTAATTAAAAACGCATAATTCAAACAGTAAGCCCTATTTGATAACCATTTTGTTTTTCGTTTTTTATTTATGAAATTTAAGCTTACAACAACTACCTTACTATACCTTTTTCATTATTTTGATATCTACATCTTATTTATATTTTAATAAACAAAATCAAAATTTGTAAACAAAAAAAGTAGCTTAAAAAAACTTGTTTATGTTTTTAAAATTTAGTTAATATTCTCCTACTTTCTTAAGGAATGATGAATATATTGTAGGAAAGATGAATTACATGGTAGGAAATTAGAATAAAAATAAGTTTAAATTTCATAAACAAAAAACAAAAAACAAAATCGTTATCAAATGGGTCTAAACTATCTATTTAACAATAGCTTAAATAAAAATCTAAATTAACAATACAAATGTGTTAGGTATTAAATTTATACTATATATATATATATTAAAAATATATTAATCATAATTTTTTTTTTGAAAATTAATCATAATTTTTTTTAGTTCAACAACGGGATTTGAATCTGTGACTTCTCCATTAAATTACTATTCTTACTAACGATAATCATAATTTTTAATTCTTATTTTAACAATAAAATGTGACCAAAATTAAATCATATAAATGAACTTCAAAATATAAGTCTTAAAATTGCTTTCTTAAAGGATTATGGAATCTATCATAATATATACACACACCATGGTATTAAATAGAATAGTGTGAATATTAATTTAAAAATAAATCTACATGTTTTATATATTGTGATGAGGTAAAAGAATATAAAAATGTATATAAGACAAGTAGTAAATAAAAAAGAAAAGGAAAAAGGCAGGACGGCCAAATATAATAAGTAAGGACAACCCGACTCGACGTGATTTTGAAGCCTCCTGGATTGATTGTATAATATTGTACTGTCCTAACAAAAATAATAAATAATAAAAAGAAAATAAACAAAAATGATATTCCAATTTTACTTTGGTTGGTTTAAATACATTTCTCTCTTCAAACCCTCTCTCCATTTTGGCTTCTCGTCTCTCATGATTATTGCAGATCAGGTACCAAAGCAAAACCGCCATTTTCAAGCTCTCAAGCACTTTCAAGCTCCCATTTCTAGGGTTTATCTTTTTCCAACTTTCTCCTCCTTTTGCAGGTCTCCCATGGCGTCTTCTGCCGTTGCCACTGCTTCCTCTAAAGCCTGCTTCAATTCCGACTGCAACGAATTGAGACCTGACCGCTTCAGAAACGGATGGCGTCTCCGCACCGGCGACTTCGCCGACCTCTGTGATCGATGCGCGTATGTTCTTCTCTCTACTCCTATTTTTTTTTTTACTCGGTTTGTTCTGTTATGGATTTTTGTAGCTTTATTTCGCCGTGTTTTTGGCGGTCTTGGAGTTTCGTTTGCATGTTTTAATAGTTCTTGCGCCGTTTATTTGCGAGGTTTGTTTTGACATTGGTTGTAGTTTCGTGGTTTTGAGTTCAGTAGTTTTTGAGTTTGCCGTTTTGAGGTTCTGCGGGATTGGCTTATGAAGCTCAGTGATGTATGGATGTTGTTTGAATCCGGTGAAATGTTTCTTCCCGTTTTGGCCTTTTAAGGAGTGTTTGTTTGTCAAATTTAAGGAGGATTTAGATTTGAGCATTTTCTGACAGACGAGCTATTGCAACTCCTCAAAACAACTAATAGTTACTAACTACTCCAAATAAATTCTCATTTCTAATCATTCATTTATAATTACTTAAAATAACTATTCATTTGTAACCACTCATTTCTAATAATTCATTAATGACTATTTAAAATAACTCATTTTTTATCCTTCATTTATATTCATTCATTTTTAACTAGTCAAAATAACTCCTCATTTCAAATCTACATCCAAGCAAGTTATTGTCTCGAACTCCTCTGCAAAAAAAAAAAGAAAAAAAAAATCTAAACTGGGTATTTTGTTGCAACTCCTCCATAAAAATCTATGTTCAAAAGAGTTATTACAAACATCTCAATATTTTAACCACTCAAAAGAACTCTTCAAGCTAACTTCTCATCTAAAATCTCATCCAAACACTTCCTTAGGGAGTTTTCCTATGTGTGGGGTTGAGGAATTACTGCAATTTTTATTTCAAGATTTGGTTTCTAAACCACCTGTGGATGTTAGTGGGTTCCTGTTTTGATTAGAAGTTGGAGTTCTATTGATAGAGCTGAAGGCTGGACTGATACCAGTTATTATTATTATTATTATTATTTTTTTTTATGTTATTGGCAAAGTGACTATCGCCTTTTTTTTTAAAAAAAAAAATATTGATTTGTTCTGAATCTTCTGGTTATTTTTATTATTTTTCTTTGAAATTATTTCCTTTTAGGAAATTGGAGTTGCATTGACGTATTGACATTTGTGACAATCTTTTTCTTTGTGTGCCGCACCCATTTATCTTGCTTAAGATCTTCAATGTGACAGGTTGTTTGGATAACCATACTATATATGATGGAAAAAAAGTGTTGAACAATAGATATAGCACATTGGTTATCCATACTATGTGGTATGATGCATGCATGTTGATGGATTTAGGACATTCTGATCAAGAGTGCTGAAAAATACATGGTTGGTTGTGATGAGATGACTATTTACGTTAACAGATTTTGTTGATTGAGATTTGCCTATATCTATGAGTGGATATGTGTTTTCTGGTAACACTGTATAAATTACTTGAAGGGCTTGGAAATATAAGAACTCTGTTCAAATTCTATTTTGTTTTAGTTCTGCTTATGAGGAAGGAAGATTCTGTGAAAATTTTCACTTAAATGCTTCTGGTTGGAGGTGCTGCGAGTCCTGTGGAAAGGTGAGCTAAAAAGGGTTCATCTGTCGTCTAAGATGTTTCTGTGCATCTTCTAAACTGCACTTATACATTCTTTTGCACATATTAACTAATAGAAATCTCTTTTTCCAGCGGGTTCATTGTGGGTGTATTGTTTCAGCTCATGCATTCACCTTATTGGATCCTGGGGGTATTGAGTGCATGACATGTGCACGGAAGAATGTCATCTTAGTAAGGATGCATCTGGCTATTTGTTCATTCTCCATTGAGAGTTTTAATTGTTCATGCATTTGCTGACATTCTTGTTTCCTCAGCATGGTCACCGTCTTTGCTTTTGGAGTAGGATACGATTCATGCATGTGCAGCTTATGGAATTATAAGTTAACGTAGTTTGGTTGGATTCCAACACATTTCATTTTCTAACTCAATTTTCTCATTTTTGGTTCAGCCGCTAAATCCAGTATGGCCACCGTCTTTTCTTTTGCATTCAGCTTTGCCCGACAGATTAAAAGACCTATCCGTGAAAAATTGGAGTCAGTTAGCTGGAACAGGTCCTGTACCATGGCGCCAAGCTCCCAGTATGTTCAATTCTTCTCTCCCTTCTGGTGAATTGCATCCTAGAGCACCTTATGAAGTTGACATATCAGCTGCCTTTAACAAACTTAGTAGTAGTGAAAGGTGTTCCACATCTTTAAAAAATATAAAAAATGAGGACTTCTCTGAAAGGTTCTTGAATGGGAGCCTGAAGCAATGTGGACAGAATATATGTGAAAATGGGAATGCAGGTGTGGAATTTTTCTTTATTCAATCTTTTATGTTTTGAAGAAGGGAAAATAATAAGTAAAATGCTGATATATAGTCACCATTCATTTTGTCGAGAACCGTGTTTTAGTCGTTACGAATGCCAAGTGTTGGCCGTACCTAACAGTTGATGTCGTGTAGGAGGCATTAAATGTGAGGATAAACCTAGCTCATGTTCTAGTATTCCACAGCCGTCTAGTTTTGTGAAGGAGGATATATCTACTACACAATATGGTTTGAATGTACCTTATGCACCTCCAAATGAACCAAGTGTACGGAGTAGGATTTCTGGAACTCATTTGAGACCAACCCCACCATCTCCTCTGCCAAAGCAGATCCATACCAATTTGCAGAATGGAGCTGACCCATCCAATGAAACGCAGCTGCGCAATGGAAGGCCTAGAGGAGATTCACGAGGAAGGAATTATTTGCTTCCACGATACTGGCCTAGGTTTACTGACCAGGAGCTACAACAAATATCTGTTGAGTATCCTTCCACCGATACAATCTTGGATTATTTAAAATATGAAACAGATTTTTGTTCCTAGTTGTTGAAGGCTTGTAACTGATTACTTGGCTTCTTATTCTTTTGAAAAATTTCAGTTAAATTGTAGCTGAAATATTCAGGGATACTCAAGTTTCTCAACGTAGTTTTGTCAAATTTTATACAAGTTTTTAGCTACTACCCTTGACCATCTTCAAGCTCAAATTGTGTAATTACTCCATTGTTTGAAAAAATGCTGAGTGCTAGTGATGCTGGGCGGATTGGGCGTTTGGTGCTTCCAAAGAAATGTGCAGAGGTGAGTAGTTGTTTCTAGTGTCTATTTATAATTATTATTCTATTTGTGAGTTCAAAACGCACATTACAGTAATTTTGTTTGCAAGTTTAATATGTATACTACAGTACTACAGGCAACTTGTAGAACTAAGAAATTTAGTGCTTCCAATCTTTTATGTACAACAGATTTACTGTCTTATTTTGATACTTGAGATGGGTTCTTAAAGCCAATACTCAAGCTCAGTGAAAATGCTTACTGCTCTTGATTATTATGCATTTTGTTTTTGTTCTTGCTTCATCTATGGACATACTATACGCATTTGTTATGACATCAATGAGCTGGTTATAATATACTTTCAACTTGCAGGCCTATTTTCCATCAATTTCCCAGCCCGAGGGATTACCTCTAAAAGTACAAGATGCAAAAGGAAAGGAATGGATATTTCAGTTTCGATTTTGGCCCAATAACAATAGCAGGATGTATGTTCTTGAGGGGGTTACTCCCTGCATACAGTCCATGCAATTGCAAGCAGGTGACATAGGTATGCATATATTATATAATAATATACGTACTCCTCACCATAGTTTCTTAAAAATTAGGTCTGAGGTTTTTGGGATTCTTTTTTATTGAAAGCGCTTTGCAATCTCTTTGAATACTTGCAATGCCGTTAACTTTCCAAGGACCAAGACCAGTTTGGTAGTAATTATTTAAGTTTTGAATTTATGTTAACTGAACACAAAAAAGCTGTTGTGTAATTCTGATCTTGGTTTGTTTTTTTTTGAGGTGGAGTCCATTTTTGTTGTTTTGGGACGGTCTTTTGTGGGGCTTGTTTTTTATATGCCCGTTGTACTTCCATCTTTCTGAAAGCAGGGTTTCTTATCCAAAAAAAGGCTGGTTTGTCTTGGTAGTTGTGTTTAAAGATCTTTAAAATGGTTTTTTTTTCTGTAATTTAATAATTTTATCATCGAATATGTTCTTTATTCAGAACAATTGAATTTATTTTTCTTTCAGGCTGGTTTGCAATGATTTCAAATGTGCTTTGAGAAGCTTCTCTATCACAATTCTAAAAAATGGTTCTCAAAATGGTATTCTGCAAAATAAATTAAATAACTCCTAAATGTTTATCAAGCATGGTTCATTGCTTATTCTCTTGATTGAGTCATGTTATTGTTTAATTTTGAATTCAAACCATTTTTTTTTATCTATTATGATATATTACATTCGGTCTCACTCATGTTATGGACTGAAACTTCCTTCCATGTTATTAGTTACATTCAGTCGGCTAGAGCCAGAAGGGAAGCTGGTTATGGGTTTCAGAAAGGCCTCAACAGTGGCTGATCAGGTTTTCCATTTTCAAGATAGCTTATGGCTTTTGTGTATGTTGAAAATCTTGAGTGAGATTGGGCGTCTTAACGACTTTAAAATATGGAAATGAAATGCATTATTTTGTATTTTGCACCTGAAACTAAAACCCAAGTATTCTAATTTATATATTTTTAAAGTATTAGATTGTTGAAAACGTAGTGTTTACAGAAAATCATAGTGTTGGCAGTGGTGTCTTCATGGTTAAGGTGATTGCTGATTTGTTGCAGAGTATATTGAACATGATTCACAGAATATTGAAAACCTAAGAGTAGGCTAAATAATATGAATTAATGGTATCAAGGCGATTATCTAGCGAATCTATTCTTCCATGTTCTGTAATGGAATTAATTTTAATTGTAGTTGGTGAGCAGGAGTTGTATGGATTTTGTTAGTAACTTCCATTAATTCAAGGGTTTCTTGTTTCTAACAAATATTCACGACGAGTTTACCAACAATTGAAGGTGGGGGATTTGAACCCATGACCAAGATTCACAGTATTTTGAGACTACATGAACTTAAAAAAAAGAGGAATATCTAATAAAGTCGGTGATTTATTTTTTGGTTTTGTTTTTATATTCACAGTATTCCTTCTCTTATGGAGTTATGGTTAGCAATAAGTAACACTTGCTAGTTCATATCATAATTTGATTTGAGATAATGAAACATATCAAGTGTTTTTAGAAGTGAACTCATTGCAAAATCTAGTTTGAATTGAAAATTAGAGGTAAAATGTCAAGTATTTTAGATGATTGAACGTGCTGCCTAGGTTTTTGTGAATTGTAATCGGCTAAACATGTTTTTTTTTGTGAACGCCTATCTGCAAAATTCACCTGTATCACTTCTTGAATAAGTAAAAGTCATGGCGGTCGTGATAAAATTAAAACTTATTGAACGGTCATATTTTCTAAACCATGGCTTTGTTTCAGCATGAGTTCCCAACTTTTCTTTCCCATTAAAGCAAACTGACTGATTTTATCTAATAGTTGCTTGCGTTTTGATCTGTATTTTCTTTGACAGGAAAATGAAACAAACAAGGTCAAGAGTGGAGCTCCTATACATGGAGATGTCAGTAAATAAAAGTTAAAGTCTGTAAAGTTTCATTTGCTAACTATTATTTTAAACAATAACTATGGGTCACCTTCTTTTTGATGAATCAACCAGGCTGAACTCGCAGATCCTAATTCATGGACAAAAACTGACAAGTCTGGATACATAGCGAAGGAGGTCTTGGGAGTCAAACCTTCAATTTCTAGAAAGAGGAAGAACAGCATCTTAGGTTCAAAGAGTAAGCGCTTTAGAATTGAAAATGAGGACATGATCGAGTTGAAGATTACTTGGGAAGAAGCTCAAGGATTGCTTCGGCCTCCTTCAAACCAAGTTCCTAATATTGTGATCATTGAAGGTTTTGAATTTGAGGAATACGAGGTATAACTTTCCAGAGCAATCTACTTATGATTCCATGTATTTTTTAATTGGTATTTCAATTCCCTTGCAAACTGAAACTTAACTAATTCTTCTCTGACCAAACTTTTGGTGTTCATGGCTGAATGGATTATTTTGGCTATAATGCTATGAATACCGCCAACTGATTGAATAGACTCCAAGAGGAGCAGGAATGATTTGGCTTACGATCCAATGTTTGCTTTAGAGTTGCCATGATATCGGTGCAGCCTTACTTCGGTGGGGCGGTGATTTTTTATAATGACATCCAAGGTGCAACTTGCAAAGTGATGCGCAAGTTAGCTTGCAGATTAGAATAGTGGTCAATAGTGTCTATATGATGTCTAAGCTGCATGTATTTCAGGATGATGGTAACATCAATATTCTGGCTTATGTTATTACAGGATGCGCCTATACTTGGGAAACCAACAATTATTCCTCCTGATAATACAGGGTAAATGACCTCTCTTTTTTGGTGTGTTGATGATTTTCGTGTACCTTTTTTGTGCCACTGTCATGAAGCTCTTTTTTCCTTCGGAACTCTCTTTCCGTGCAACAATGTCCGTGCAAATTGTTACAATTTATAGATGTCTGTTGAATTCGAAGGCCTCTCTCGCCCCTTGTTGTTTCCCTCTCTACACCTCATCTGAGTTGATTAAATCTTCTGTTTGTGTGTGTGTTTTTTTAATAAATATTTCAAGAATGCATGTATGTTACAGCATTGACGAGCCTGTAAGTAAAGTAATTATCCTTGTGCATTCCAAATACTGTTTTTCAGTGAAAAAATTCAATGGACGCAATGTGAGGACTGTTTGAAGTGGCGAAAATTACCAGCCAGTGCCCTATTACCCTCAAAATGGACTTGTTCTGATAACACACGGGACCCTGAAAGGTAGAAATCCTAAATTATTCTCTTTTGATTTCTCAAGTCTTTTATCATTAAGAGGTTTTTGATAGTGAGCACAAAGTATTATTTTTTCTTTTCATCTCACTGCAGACGTGTAGTGTAGATGGTGGAACTTTCTCTAATATGTATATACTTTGTTTAGATTTGTGGTATTATCAATTATCATGGTGCTGGCACTTGAGGTTAAATGTTTCATGTTCTTAGGTAATAAAAAAATGGCTATGACAAGGGTAATGATTTCGACATGTTTAAGTCCCTTCAAAACACTTTCTTTGAGGGAAGGATTAAAAAGTAATTGTGTTAGTTGTTGGGAGGAATTGTCTTTGGACAACGTCTTTTTTGGTTGATCTAATTAAATTTATCCAAATCCATCAACTTAAATTTTTGGGTTGATTGGTGATCGTCATGAGTATGACTTATGTGGAATTTCCTAATATAGTTCTCTCTGCACTAGGTCTTTTTGCTCCGCAGCTCAAGAGTTGTCAACAGAGCAGCTGGAAGAACTATTATCCCCCAGTAATTCAGGTGTGAATTGTTCAAAACAAAACCAATTACATCGTTTGACCATATATCTTCATGCTTAAATGAATCCCAACTGATTTATATAGATGGTTCTCTGATTTTAGTCCATTTCTCATGTTAATATTTTGTTTCATAATCATATCTAATGTTCCTAATCTCTTGGTTGCTACTTATAGCTGCTGCTGCTGCTGTGAAGAAAATAAAGGCTGCTAAACTAGAACCAGATAATGTTGAAGCTCTGGAGGGACTTGACACACTTGCAAATTTAGCCATCTCAGGAGATGGTGAGGCAAGCCAGGCCACTACAAAGCACCCTCGCCATAGACCCGGATGCTCGTGCATAGTATGCATTCAGCCTCCAAGTGGGAAAGGACCAAAACATAAGCAGACATGCACCTGTAATGTGTGTCTCACAGTAAAGCGCCGTTTTCGAACATTAATGCTTCGCCGTGAAAAAAAGCAATCTGAAAAGGAAGCAGAAACTACACGGCAAAGGCATCAATTTCCAGACGAAATGTTCCTGGATAGATCGATGGACGATGAATCTCTTACTTGCAGCAATACAAGTACAAGTAAGCTGATTGAGGAAGCGAAAACGAATGATGGTTCTGATGAGGATCCTAATAAGAACAAGCCATCCACTTCGCCTTTTAAAGGCCAAATCGATTTGAATATGCAGCCTGAGCGAGAGGAAGAGCAGTCACCAGGTTCTGATTGTGGAGGTACGATGAAAATGCTTCAAGATACTGGAGATAGGCTTCTTGAGCCGCAGAAGTCAAACTCCGCTGGTACTGGGAGTTCGAGTGATCCATTGGAACCTGGAGGGGAATGTGGACACGAAGGTGAGAATCGTAGCAATGTCATCGATCTCAGTAGCAGCAATTTAGATGCCGATAACGTCCATCCTGGAACCGGAACGCTGCCCTTCAATGCTTCGGCATCCATGTCAGCGACAGATTGAATTTACATGTACTTACATGCTTTCATATATATTCTTCGCATTGCATTGGTGGGTCAGTTTTTGTTGTACATTCATCGGCGCTGGCTTCATCTATTGGCAAATTTGTACATAAAGAGCTTTAGGAAGTGATAATCAGGATGAAATCACTTACTAAATCAACAATCTGACATTAGGAAGCATAGAATGAATACTTTATGCAGAGTTATTTAACAGCTAATTTAATTTAGTACAGTTTAAAATTGAAATTGAAATGCAGAGTCGGGTTGTGATTGTATTTCATTATAATCCTCCGTGTGTATTTTTAAAGTTACCACATTCCAATAAATTCCGAGATGGGTCACTTTTTCAAGAAATTTGAACAAATTTAATCAACGGAGGATTGTTATCAAAGCTGTACAAAGTACAGGTGTTCTAATAATGTAACATGGATTGCATACTGGGCTAAATTATTGATCGTCTTGAACTTGGATGATGTTTGTCTGTTTGTTGATAGGTTTTTTAACCTCAATTTATTATTTTTTTGAAACAAGGATAACAACGTCCGTCTTTAGGCCAGACATTAGAGACATCGAAAGAGTTAAATATCATAGGTGAGTCTCGAACTCGAGACTTTGGAGGGAGCATACCTTCAAAGCTTAAATTATTTTTAACCATTTATTTTTAGGGGCTTTTGCATGTATATTATAAAATGGATAAAATATTACATGAATAGCACAAAAATGAAAATATTTGTACATATAGCAAAAATTGTAAATTGATAGACTTTATATTGATAGATTCTATCGATAAAGGGTGATAAAATCAATTACTAATAAATAAAGTAAATTGATAGACTTCCATCAAATTCTATCAATAAGAACAGATAGAATTAATCACTGATAAAATTGATAGACTTTCATCACTAGAGAATGATAGATTCTATCAAAGTCTTCTATAAAAAAGGTAAATAATTTTTTTGTAAAAAATGGCAGAATTTGCTATAAAAGAATTATTTTTAAAAATGTGCTATAATTATAAATTGTGGTAAAAAAGTTGCTCTACAACACAAATTTTCTTATTTTTAATCATTTCTTTTAAATCAATCAAAATAATTCATTTTTAACTACTTATTTTAATCATTTATTTTTTATTACTAAAATAACTATTCATTTTAAGGTTTTGACTCTAACTTCTTTAGACAAAAACTACATTTAAATGAGTTTTTGATTACCAACTCGAAATTTTTAACTACTCAATATAACTTCTTAATATAACTCATTAAGTTAAATCCTACTTTTTTTTTTAATACAAATTGACTAGAGAGGGACCACAAATCCTATCTAAAGAATACCACTGCCCTGAAAAAAAGTTGAGATAGTACTAAAAAAAAGTTGAGATAGTATCAAACTTAGGTTAAAATTCCTTAACATATATTTCCTCAAAATAAAAATCCCTTAATACACATACACACACATATATATATCCTAAAGGGAAAAAAAAAATCCTATACAAAAAAAGGATTAGGTGGAATTTGTGTAATTTAAACAGGGCTGGGCCTAATAAATTTCAATTTGATATGAGGTATAAAGCCCACACAAATATGGGCGCCGTCGAGCTTGTAGGGCGTTGCAGAGCGGTGCGATGGCGAAGAAAGAAACCGAGGAAGGGGGCGAGCTCACACAACCTCGCGCTCGACACATCAAGAAAAGAGCTCTCAAGAACAAAGCCCTTTCCGTCTCTTTCAATGAGAAAGATTTGAGGTTTTTCTTCCAACTCAACCGCCAACTTTGTTAATCGCTTAATTGGGAGTATTGTTCAGTTTTGTTTGATATCGATTTGAATCGAATTGGATTTTGGTTAGGGACTATGTAACTGGATTTCACAAGAGGAAGAAGAAAAGGAGAAAGGAAGCCGAGAAGCAACAAGAGGAAGCTCTTCGCCGGAAGCGCATCGAAATACGCAAAAAGGTTTCACTAAACTTTGCTATTTCTTAAATTAACTTTGTTGATGAGAGTTTTGGAATTGAATTTTTTTTGTTAGGAATATGACTGAAGAAATCTTTTCTGGTAGAGTATTGATTTTTGAACAGCACTGTGCAGAATCATTCTAGAATTAGAATCAAACACCATTAGTTTTACGGAAGATTAAAAATTTCCTTTAGACTCTTGAGATGAGCCTGGTTGTGTGCTGAAGATACCGATGTTGTTTTTTCACCTTGGATTTGTCCATGGTTATAAGAATTTATTACAAACTTTGTTTCAAATATCACATTGGGTATTTAGGAGACTTGCATTTTATATCAATTTCAATGAGCTGAAGTTAATGATGTTTGAACTTAGTTGTACATTTATGCAATTAAAAAAAAAAAAAAAAAATCAAGGTTTCATGGAGAAAATGAAAGAATGTATCATGTATAAGAACATATGATCCTACCAAAAAGGATTGCAATCCAAAAAATGAAACATAGCTAATAATTGATAAAAAAAAAGCCCCTTAGCCATGAGGTTCAAAGCAAGGCATTGAACAGCCAACAAGAGCAGTAGCTTAAGCGGCATCAATGTATACCTAATAACCTAGAGGTCTTAGGTTTGAGTCTTCCCCACTCCCCGATTGTTGTGATCTCAAAAGCAAGGCATTGAACCTGTTAAGAATAACTCCCATAAGTCTCCTCCAAATCTCTCATTACATCTCTGAAAGAGTACCATTCCTCTAAAGGCATATCTCTAAAAGAATACTGAAGAAACAAGTCTACCAAAGAATTTTGCTCTCTTCAAGGGGGAAACAACAAAATTTACCACAACAAAGCCCCACAATCCCTGCTTGTTTCTTTTATTCAGTTTGAGAACAAGGATGCATAATTTATCTATCTTAAGAAGTAGAACTATCACATCATTTCCTCTGAGAAGTCTTCACTATAGCATCTGGGATAAATTTTCTGAAAGTCCTAAATTATCTTGCAGAGAAAATTAGAAAAAGATCTGGTGCTACATGGCGGTGTTCTACCCGATGACCGCCCAGTTGATGAGCAGAATGACGATCACGTGGGCGAGGATGAGGATGAGGAGCCATTGGCACCAATTTCTGGTATTCTTCTCACAATTTCAAATTACAATATTAAATGAATGTTACCATTTGTACCAATTTTCTTCGAACACTGGTCTTTTCAATTAACTAAAGTATCCTTAAAAAGCAGGTCAGATATTATTTCTTTTTAAAGGGAAGCTAGTGGTTGAAAACTTGGGCTTTGAGGGGATGCTTGCCTCAAGGTCCTAGGTTCGAGACTCACCTGTGACATTACTAATAATACTTGATAAGTATTTTCAAGAAAAAGGGAAGCTAATTATGATACATGTTTATTTAAAAACACAGTCAACTTGAAATAGTATCCGCTAACTAAACACTCGAACTGTCATCGTTACATGTAGCATAATTTTGATCCAAACTTGCTTTCGGGTTTTGGTTTTCTCTATAGAGACAACAACGTATGACAGTGGAAATATCAAAGTGACTGTGACGACAAGTGAGGTATGTCGTGAAGAAGAAATCGATCCGACTGACAAGCCAGCAACAAACCAACTGTTTGCAAAGGATAAGAAGCACAACCTGCCAGTTACCAAAAAGAAGCTGTTGAAGAAAGTTGCAAGACAGAAGTCAAAGCCAAAGCCCCGAAGTAAAAGAGACAAAAGGAAAGGAGGAAAAAAGAAAAATAGGTAATTATCCCAAGTGTTTTACTCACTCTTTATTAAATGTTTGATGTGATGATTTATATGTTATCTCACAAAGGATATGGTGTGATCTTAAGCATGGGCTGTAGGGAATTTGAGTGTTTTGTATTACTTTGTAAAACTTTGGTCACTTTTTAAACTTGAAGTGCAATCTTTATGAGAAGCTGAAAAACATTAGGTCTCAACTCATTTATTATTTATCTGAAAGTTCTTGTATTACTTCGTTGAAAGTGTGTATATGTCTGATGATATACAATGCCAAATTAGGCCTCAGTTGTTGTGGCAATGGGCAAAGGATTAAAATGGATAGAAATTAGAACCTGCTACATTTGAGGTTAAATAGATCAAACTGAACTTTGAGAGTTAAATCGAATTATGTTCTAAAAAGAAATTACTTTTCCAATATTAATTTAAAATGCTAAATTGAATACTTTTCATTAATTAAAAAAAAAAAAAAAAAAAATCAATTTTCCAATATTATTCTGACTTTTCATTAATAAAGAGGATCAATCGCTTCTAAACAACTATCCCACCTCTAGGGTGTTGATTTTTTCTAAAATTTAAGTGATAGAAACGACCTTTTCAATTTAACTTGTATCTTTGGTGACAGGAAAAAACCAAAGATTAGGCATAAAAGTTTGTTAGTGTAATGAACAGTGTTTTTTTTGTTTTGTTGTTGTTGTTGTTGAAACAAACCAAACCTCATTAATCATCAAAACAATGCACACAACAACCATCCCTAAAAAGGTAAATCAAAACATAACAATGAAATCCAAAAAACATATTCCCTAAAAAGGTAAATCAAAACATAACAGTTGAACTTGAACCACAACTCGGGCAAAGACAAAATAAAAGACGAAAAGTTGAGAATTAAGTAGCTTCTAAAACGATCTAGAATACCTATCAAACCGATTGATTTACATAAAGAAATGGTAAATCCCAACGTAGAAAGTCAGTGTAATGAACAGTGTTAACAAAAAGAAAATATTACAAAAAAAATTATTATAATATAGATTATGATAACCTGCATGAATATTATTATAACAAGACTATGATAGAATTATAACAAGAATATGATAGAGTTAGAAGAGTATTACAGTTAAGGTGAGAGGATATGAATTAATTCAATAATTATTATAACCGTTGACCCGAATACAAATTGAGTTATTCTTTTTGCAACAGTTGTCGAACAAAAAAGACATTCAGGCTACATAAATACACATAAAATATGCAAATAAATATACAATGATAAACACCACTTACAGCTTAAAGGAGGAATATAACAACGTGAGGAATGTTGCAGACCTTTTCATTCTCCATTTGCAACAGAACAACAATAACCCTAGAAGAACATGAGCAAAGAGCACTATAAAAACACGCCGTTGCCGGGGATCGAACCCGGGTCACCCGCGTGACAGGTGGGAATACTCACCACTATACTACAACGACTTGATTGTTATAGACTTAATAAGCGTATATATTTAAAGCAGAGCCATAAAATTATAACCAAACATATGAAACACGAAATAATCTGTCTGCAAGAAAACATTGACCGATGAAAAGAACAAAAATTTCGCCATTGCCAGGGATCAAACCCGGGTCACTTGCGTGACAGACATGAATACTTACCACTATACTACAACAACTCAATTGATAAAATTCAAAAAAATGTGTTTATTTAAAACATAGCCATAAAATTATAACCAAATTTCTGTGTCTAATCAAATTCAAACCATCATTGGAAACAAGACGAGTAATAAAAGCCACATGTAGAAGAGAAATATTAATCCCACTCTGACCAGGACAAAGTAATGGAAAAATAACAACACAGTACATTGTTTTATTACTGTCAAGTTTGTTGAGCATATAAAAAAGCTAGATCCTAACAAGAACAAACTGAACTTCAACCACAACTTAATCAGCTATCATGTTTTCAACTGAATCTTTTGACAATCCATGTTCATCATGGAATAAGCAGTATTTTTCCAATATGTTTGCTACTCTCCATTATTTGGTGAGCTTCTGCTGCATTTGCCAATGGTAGATACTTGAAGATCACAGGCTTCACCTTGCCTGCTGCTATGGCTGGCCAAACTATCTTCTCAACTTCACTAACAATGGCTGCTTTGTTTTCGGGAGCCCGGTTTCGTAAGCCAGCCGCTGCATTACACAATATTTTGTTCTTGGAAGATTAATGTGCCATAAAACTGGAGGAATATGAGAAAAGCCTAATGCTTCCAAAAATGAAAAATTCCTTTCCTTGTACTGAGTGTGTGAATGTGGTACAACATGAACACATTTATAAGCTATTTTACTTGTCTACACATATTTGAAACATTTTAACTGAATTCAACTCCTGAAATTTCAAATCAGTAGACTGAGTTTCTGATTACGGTGTGATTCATTTGAAGCTGTAATTGTTAAGAAAGAATCGTAAACAACAAAATCAAGAATAAGAAAATGCTACACACAAATTAACGTAGTTTACAGTTGCATCCACAAACAGAGAAGATAAATTGTTTTATTTAGGAGATGAAAATACAATGTTAAGTAAAGGGGGCAAAGGTGTTAAGAGAGTGTATATAGTGCAACTCTCATCAAATACTCGTCGAGATACCGTACTGTCTATCCATAGTTTAAGATTTCAACAGTAATATATATCAACAAAGCTCATTTGAAGTTGTCTGACACTGCACAGTGAGGCGCTTCGCAAACAAACTGCGAAAATCTAGCTGTGTTACTTCTCCCCCCAAGCTTCCAATATTAAAAAGCCTTCCATCTAAGTTTAAGATTTCAAGATTGAGCTGAAAGTAAGAAGCTCCAATATTATCAAGAATAACATCCACACCTGTTATGGTACAAAAATATCACAACAATTTTCAGCACTACAATCTTAAAAAGGAACAATCAATCAGGAAATTTAGTCTTGAAACATTGAGTTATATAGAGATGCTAAAAACAAACCTTTTCCATGTGTTTCGTCTTTAACTCGCGCAACAAAATCTTCGGTTTTGTAATTGATGCACACATCTGCTCCAAGGTCTTTGCAGACTGCTAGCTTCTCCTCACTACCTGCAGTAACAAAGACTCTTGCTCCTTGGTGTTTGGCTATCTGAATGGCAAAAGTACCGATTCCACTTGAGCCTCCATGAACCTGAAATTTCAAAATCAGTTTCATTTACAATCATTTTAACTAAAACAAAATGAAGTTTTTGAAAATCGTACCAACAATGTCTCTCCACGGGATAACCGACTTGTCATAAACACAGTCGACCAGACGGTGCATGCGACCTCGGGAAGGCTAGCAGCATCCTTCAAGGAAACACCACTTGGAATTGGAAGTACTTGCCCTGCTGGGACAGCTACTTTCTCAGCATATCCCCCTCCAGTAAGAAGAGCACATACCTGTAATGCAGCAGTATATTTTTCAATTCATTAAAGCATATGAGGAACTGTTCCCTACCAATATAAAGATGGCTAAAGAAAGTTGTGTATCCTCAAACAAGAAGAGAAAAATTATAAGGGATGTGAATCTTTGTATCCTAACCATCATCCCCTCAAACAAAATACTCACTCCGCTAATTAGCTTATAACTTAAGCATGTCCGTAGAGTTCTCCAGTTTGAAACAAATAAATATGGAGGTTGGACACATAATCATGATCAAAATCTGAGATAAACAGCTCTATCGGAGTGGCGCTGTACTCTTAAAAAAAGAGGAGTTGATCAGGATAGAAAGTTGGACGAATAAATGACCATGTGAAGGAAAGACTTGATGATATTGTTCGAGAGAAGGATCGAGTCCTCGAGTGCCAAACATAGAAAGCGAGGAGAGGCTTTGTAATATTCTTCAAGGAGAGTATGGAATCCTCGGGTGCCAAATATAGAAGACAAGCTCAAATAAAAGCTCAGTGGTATTTTGTTCGAGTAGAGGATCGTTGGGAAGATCATGATATACAACTATATTCATTGGTTTGAGGCTTCTAGGTGATAACCTAAAAACAAAGTCATAAACCTTATACCCAAAATGGAGTATAACATACCATTGTGAAGATCTCCTTTCATCCTTATCAATTAAGTCACAAGTCTAAACCCAAAATTAGGTTGGAAAATTGAGACTAGCACATATTTTCTTAATTCATTATTTGAATATGACCTTAACACTACATCATAAAGTGTTCAAAAGAGAAAATTGATAAAAAACAGAACATCTACAATATAACTCAAGAACACAACAAGTAGTAGAGAAATGAATTTCCATTAATTTGATAAAGATCTGATCGCCAATTTTCCAACGTGTAACATTTTTACCAACATCTTGAACAATCCCAGAGCATTCAAGCCCCATGTAGGGACTGGCCCCCATTGGCAGAGGATACAAGCCTTTTCTCTGTAAGGTGTCTGTGAAATTGAGAGCAGTGGCCTCCACTTTAATCAAAACTTCATCTTCTTCCATTATTGGATCATCAACTTCTTGCAACTCAATAACTTCTGCCTTGCTAATCACTATTGCTTTCATTGTTTTTCTGCTCTATGGATTTGCTTACACAGATCACTCATTAAAATTCAAAGAATGTTTTTCTTTTTTAATTACAAGTTTGAGTTTGACTGTCAATTGTGGCTGCCTGATTTGTCCAGAGTCTTTTTTTGATTTAACAACTCTTTTAACTTTTTTTAGCAAGTGTTTAATAATTGAAAGTTCAAAATCACTCTCTAAAACCAATTTCAGTCAATTCAAGTATAGCTACAGTGAGACTGAATAAATATATCTGTTTTTCTTAAACATTTGAGAAAAAATGGATCTTACTAAGTTATAGAACATACCCACTAAAACCTATTTAGATACAAACAAAGTTGTCCTACCACTGAGGGAAATGGACATATTAGGTGAAGCAAAGAACAAACCCATGAAGGTTATGTTCAAAATGGACATTATCATACACATATAGGTCCCGTTTAATAACCATTTTGTTTTTTAAATTTAAGCCTATAACAACTACTTTACCATATATTTTTTCTTTTTAGATTTCTACATCTTAAAATTTGGTTTACATTCACCTACTTTCTCAAGAAAAGATGAATACATTGTAGGAAACTTGGGTAAAAATAAGTCTAAATTTCAGAAATCAAGAACAAAAAATCAAATGGTTATCAAACGAAGATGTAGAGATCCGAGTTGAGTTGTCATTTTCTTATCTGAACTCCGCTCTTATAACCAAGCATCAAAGAATAAATGCTTTCTATAATGTTTCTATCTAAATTTGAACTGTCATTGGAAACAAGACAACAACATAGTGTATCTTTTGATTACAAGAACAAACTAAACTTCAATCACAACTTACTCAGCATTCACCTTCTCAACTTCACTCACAATGACTGCTTTGTTTTTAATTTTATTATGTTCTAATAGATGAATTTAAAACAGTTCTGAAATCGGTTGATCTATTGGTAATGAGATTAGAAATTTATCAAAGTCAAATTTAAAAGTTTAAAATAGATCTTTTCAGTCAAGCTAAATTTAGATCAAGGTAGATGACATGTATCTTTGACTAAAATTTAAAATTAAAAAAAAAGGGTATACCCTTACCCTAAACATGGCTGAACTAAAAGGGAAAAAAACCCAACTTTTATCAAATGGCTAGACAATTGCTATGCTATTTGACAAAGAGACAAAAATAACAACATTCCTTAGACTTTGCTATGAAACTGTAAATAGATCTCTTGTCCATGATGTAGTGAAAGTTGTTGCATGTGTTTGTTGTAATGCCTTGCCATATTGTTGTCCTTTTCTCTCTGTCCTTCAACATAAATAAAATGATGAAATTTTGGAGATTGTTACCAGGTTTTAACCTCATATTTGCATTTTTGTACATTCTAGAAAAGTTTTTTTAAAACCATTTTAGAAATAGTGTTTTTTTTTATTCAACGACTATTAAGGTTAAGGGTAATGAATCCATAACTTTTGGTTGTCAGTGTTTTCATGTATGTAAGTTTAGAAATTTGCATATTGAGAACGTTGTGTTATGCCTTTAACGCATTAATGCCCTGCGACTAGTAGTCAGGGACAACGCCTCCGTTGCGAAAACACATTTGCGCGTTTTGCATTCTGTTGCGCAAACACATCTATGTGCGCAAGAGCATTCCACACCCGCTAACTGCTCTCAGCAGAGCATTCTGTTTCCACAATGTGTTCACGCACAGTTTAATGCTTATGCAAAATTGTAATAGGGTTTAATTAGAGGGCCTATATAAATTCGAATGAAACTTTAGCCATATTATGACATAATCTCTGTATCTGTAAATTTCCGTCTCTCTCAATAATATTGCCCTCCTCCTCTGTCCGTGGACTAGCCAACATAACGTTGGTGAACCACATAAATTCTCTGTATTGTTTTCTCTTTCATCTTTCACGTTTATCATTATCTATTTTCATATCTTCGTTTATCGATTGTTGATTACCATTTTCATAAGAGAGAAATTTATTATATGATATTTGATTTGTCAATGGTTTATATAGTGTCATCAAATAATGTAGGTCAAATTGAGAAAGGGCATGTGCAATATTCAGATGGTTTTTCATCTTTAATGAACTACAGTTATGGAGTTGGACTTATTTTCTTCCTTTGTCCAAGTGCCCGTCCTCCATTATTATCAATTTAATATAATACACTATTTTTTGTAATAACAAAAAATTATATAAATTTTAGAACTTTTTTGGAGTACCAACTATATGAGCAAAACTTATCTAAAAATGAGTAAGTATATTAGAAATACTTACCACATTTTGGACTATATATATATTTTTATTTTTTTAAAAAAATTGACTTTAATTGATGGAGAGAAAAATAAAGTGTAGAATTTTGTGGTCCAAAATAATAGTGAGTATTTCCAAATAATTAAAGTAAGTATTACTCGAACTATATTGTACATTTCGATGATTTTGAAAGATGAATTAACTAACTATACAATAAAATATTTTGTGTACAGCCATCAAACATATTTTTGTTACTAACTTAATCCAATGGTTATTTTTTTTATTTTTTTTCTGCAGTTTGAAATCTACTCTAATATTTATTATGTTAATATTATTTTTGAAAAACATATTTTATTATTATATCTGTTTAAAAACATAAAGAAGTTCCTTCAATTTTAGCCATAATATCAAGACTTATATATATATATATTATTATTTGTTTTGGCTTTGTATGTGCAGTCATTTTCTGCCCATAAAACATTAAAATACAAATTTAAATACATATTAGCTCGTTGAAGTTTTGCCAAAAACATCTCATCTCCAAATAGTATTGAACTAAAATAAAAATTATTAAAACGGTTTCCGTATCTAGATGAAATAATTAAATGTAATCGTTAAATCTTAAGTTAGTATTGGGTAATAACATTTTTTAATTTTACAAAATATTTAGAAGTGGATGGTTCAAACCTATAAATTTTTATATTCTCAAAAAAAAAAAAAAAACCTATAAATTTTTTATATCTAAAAAAAAATCTATAAATATTTAGTTACTATTTGCATATGATATCACTAAAGCTCTAGTATAGTTGGCAATTATAAAAAAACCTAAGAATAGTAAGAGACTCGTGATTAATATTGTGCTTTGGTAACCGAAATTTGAACCTACTCAGTTGTTACTTGATCACCATTTTATTCATCAGATGAGTCAGTAGCACAATAATTTCATTTACTAGTTGTAAACTAGTTCAATACCAGCATCATAGATTCGATCTTGAAAGTATATACTTAAAAAAAAAAAAAATTGTTCACCATCCCATTCAAGTCAACAATTAGCTTTTATGAGCTTTGTTCAATATCTTCTCAACGGTCAATTAAATTGATGGTTGAGAATTTTGCATTCGTCCACTTGAGCACAATTAGTAACTTAGATCATAAAATCAATCCTTTCTCAATTATAATAAATTAGACCGATCACAACCACCTGAGCTTTTGACCTATCCCTACATGGGTCAGTTTCATGGGCCAAGGTTGGCCCATATGTGGGTTGCCCAAATGGGCTCTGGGTTGGCCGAACAAGGCCTTTGACTAGCTACCTCGTACGTGAGTCCGCCACGTATGGTACTAATTAGTGCTTTTTTTTTTTTTTTTGACTTCAATAGGAATTGGAGTGTGAGCTTGGAATTCAGGATCTCTTCATCACATATTTATGTCAATTATATTATTATTTTTGTTGGCTACTTAATATTAGTTAATAATATGTGTTTTAACTACTATACTCGGTTGACGAATCTTCTTCCTCTCCCATACTTCTTTATCAACATGGTTGCACATTCATTTTAGTAAACATAGATCAATAAAAGCACATTGGCATTCATGCCTTGGCTTGAATTTGAAAATGTTCTTCTTATAAGGTTTTCGATAGATGCCTACTCTCTCAACATGCTAAAAACATGCTAAAAAATAGAGAGCCGCTCAAAGATGAACTACATTAAGATGAAGCTTGCCTTTTGAAATAGTAAGTCTTTGTTCAAGCAAGCAAAGTCGAAGCTTTGCCAAAAGCAAGACGTGGGAGTAGAGTTGTTATATAAATTCCCAAGAGAATTGGAAGGAACATTTTCTTTGAGATTGTAGTTTAATCGGCTCTGATCCCTATCAAGGGAGAAGCTATGGTTTCGAAACCTGTTAGTCCCAACGAGTTTTGAAGGGTTGATCTTGTTATGATTGTTTGCATCGAATAGAGCAGAGTCGCAGCTCAATAGATTGAGAATAACAATAATAACGAAGAGGAAGAAGAGAAAGAACGACACAGTGATTTTACGTGGAAAACCCCTAAACAAATTAGGGTAAAAACCACGGGCAATGATAGAAGAATTTCATTATAAAAATAGGAGTTACAAACTTTCTCTCTTACAAAGTAGCAACAAACTCTCTTATAAGGAGAAACTCTCTCTATTTTTATCTCACACCCTCATTCACTTAGATATGGGATGTCATGGGAGATTTTGGGATGGTTTGCCAACAAATGACCTCACCTATTTATACTACTCATAAACTTGGGCTCCAAGTATGATCCAATGGTCCACATTTTTCCTTGGTGATCAAGTAAATCATGTGGCCATGATTTTGCCACAACTTCACTTTGGATAAGAATGAGTAGATATTTCTTGACAACATATCTAGATCTTTCTTCAACATTCTTAGACAAAGAGTATTCTAGAATTCTCTTCACCATTTTTTAGACCATTGGTGTTCTAGAATTCTCTTCACCATTCTTAGTCAAATGGTGTACTAGAATTCTCTCCATAATTCTTAGACAAATGGTATTCTAGAATTCTCTCCACCAATCTAAAACATATATGAATTATCTAGAACCTTCCTTGGCCATCTAAGATAAAGTTGAATGATCTAGCATATTCCAATATTATTCAACATTCTCCCACTTGGAGATTTGATTGAAGATCAATCAATCTCCACACCATTATTTCTTCCTTGCCATTTCCATGTTGCTTATGTTCTTGCTAGGCCGTTCGAGGATCGACACCAATTGGGCTTGTCCTATGACAATAAGTCTGATCCTCCACAACACAATGCAACATATATCGATCCTTTAATGTATCTAAGGATCCTTGCAACAACATTTCAATGCTCTCCACCAACATTCGCCATATACCGACTAACTACTCCCACTGCATGTGCAATGTCTTGTCTGGTACAACTTATGGCAAACATTAAACGTCCCTCATCGATGCATACGGTACTCGAGACATCTCCATCCTCTACTTCACTGCTAGGGCATATCTTAGAGGATAATTGAAATTAATAGAAAGTGGGGTAGAAATTGGCTTATAGTCTTTCATGTTGAAGCGTCGCAATACCTTCTTCAAATGAGACAGCCAAGTCTTTCTATTATTTCTGTCTCGGTGAATTTGCATCCCCGGAATCTTGTTTGCTGGTCCCAAGTTCTTCATTTCAAACACCCTAGCCAACTGAGCCTTCAATTCTTCAAGACAATCTTTGTTGGGGCCTACTACCAACATGTCGTCACCATACAACATCAAGATAATTAAATCTTTCCACCAAACCTCTTGAAATATGCACAAGGGTTTGCACCAAGTCTGTTGTATACAAGGCTCACGATGAAGGAAAATCTCTTGTAACATCTCGGCGCTGTATGAGAGATGCCGCATGCAGATTCGTTCAACCCGCAAACCAAGTTCCTTTTTTTCTTTCCTTCCAGTTGGAGCATACACATTTTTTCAAGAACCTGCTGATGATAACCTTGTGGGTAGTGGGATCCCACATGTGTACCCCTTCACACCATCAAGATACCCTAAGAACACACATCTTTCGGATTTTGTATCCGCTTTGTAGCTTCTTGGGTATTGTACATCGCAGCACTGCTGAACGTCCAAATATATGGAGGTTTGAATAATCAACAGGCTTTCTAGTCCACATCTGCACTGATTTCTTCAACCCAATTGCAGTTGATGGAGCACGATTCACTACACTACAAGCGGTATTTGCTGCTTCTGCCCAGAATGATTTTTCTAAGCTTGCAACTTTCAACATTACTCTTGTTCTCTAACAAGGTTATGTACATCTGCTCTGAAATTCCATTTTGCTAAGGAGTGTAGACAGTAGTTTAATGCCATTTACACCTTGTTGATTCCAAAATTCAGCAAACTCATTGCTTGAATATTTTCCTCCATTATCCATCCGCAAACACTTGACCTTTTTTTTTTTTTTTTTTTTGGTTGAAGCTCAACTAGCGCTTTGATTACTTTGAAGACCAAACACACATCTACCTTCTTCTTATGAGATACACCCAACACCTCTTGGAGTCACCGCTATAAAGGACACAAAGTGTCTTGCTTCTCCTAAGGATGTAACTGGTGCTTTTCATCCATCAGAATGAACCAATTCTAGAATAACTCCATTTCTAGAATATGATGTGTTGAACTTTAATCTGTGTTGCCCCTTTGCCACGCAATTCCCACACAAAGGTAAACATACCTTAATGAGCTTTAAGAGAAGGTTTTGCTCTGCAAGAACTTCAACGTCTTGCTCCGACATGTGAACAAGTTTCTAATGCCACATCTTTTGAAACCTTTCACTTAGACAACTTGAGACAACAAATGCCTCTCCTTTTTGCAAAGTCTCTCCCACCAGCATGTACAAGTTTGTGTCAACTTTTTCTCCCTTCATAAGTATCAGCGCTCCTCTCAACCACAACTTTGCAATCAAGGTCCGCAAGTTGACCTAATGAGAGCAAGTTCGTTAATAGGTCTTCTACGTGCTGCACTTGTTGAATTGTACGAGCAACACTATCATGGAACTTCAACTTGATAGTACCAATACCGACAATCTTCAAGGCAAGATCATAATCATCTTCTAAATCGACGAACCATTCAACACCAAACTTTTTCTGCCTTCGATAGTTGTCGCTGCTTCACAACATAAAACACCACCTTTGTTGGAAATGCTTGGTACATTTCTTTGAGGATTGAAATCTATCTTGTTTAGATTGCAGCAATCCTTCTTCAGATGTCCTTTCTTATGAGAATGATCGTACTTCACGTCCTTCTTACTTCTTGTTTTTTCCTCCCTTGATATTGACTCCCATTGAAGCCCACATTCTGTTGATCCGCCTCTTGTCACCACTAGAGCCTCATTTGTCAGGTTGATGACAAGTTGATCATACGAATTAGGAAAACTTTGAAGTAGAATTTCAGACATCTGGAGAGAATACAACTCCCACTTAAGGAAAAAACTTGTTGTGAAGTGACTTGACCTCGTACAATTTTTGTGAGATGATCCCAAATCTCCCTCGTGGTTTTCTTCTCCTCCATACTTCACAACACTCTATCTGCTAGCGTCAGATGAGATTTGCAATAGCATTCCCGTCCATCTCTTTCCACTTATCATCTGTGATGACCACCATCTTCGAGTGATGATTGCATGACAATAAGCTTTTCTCAAGATAGCCTCCATCTTCATCTTCCACAACGAGAAAGTTGTCCCGTTGAACTTCTCAATCTCGAACCTTGCTGCCATTGCTTCTACCACGAATCGTAAATAATCCACATGCCTTTTAATAACGGTGAAAATATCTAACTTATTTTTTTGATGTGGAGGATCCACTTCTAGTGGCAACCACAGAGCATACGATAAGTAGATATTTACACCAAGAACTAGGCTCTGATACCATTTGTTATGATTGTTTGCATCGAATAGAGCAGAGTCGCAGCTCAATAGATTGAGAATAACAATAATAACGAAGAGGAAGAAGAGAAAGAACGACACAGTGATTTTACGTGGAAAACCCCTAAACAAATTAGGGTAAAAACCACGGGCAATGATAGAAGAATTTCATTATAAAAATAGGAGTTACAAACTTTCTCTCTTACAAAGTAGCAACAAACTCTCTTATAAGGAGAAACTCTCTCTATTTTTATCTCACACCCTCATTCACTTAGATATGGGATGTCATGGGAGATTTTGGGATGGTTTGCCAACAAATGACCTCACCTATTTATACTACTCATAAACTTGGGCTCCAAGTATGATCCAATGGTCCACATTTTTCCTTGGTGATCAAGTAAATCATGTGGCCATGATTTTGCCACAACTTCACTTTGGATAAGAATGAGTAGATATTTCTTGACAACATATCTAGATCTTTCTTCAACATTCTTAGACAAAGAGTATTCTAGAATTCTCTTCACCATTTTTTAGACCATTGGTGTTCTAGAATTCTCTTCACCATTCTTAGTCAAATGGTGTACTAGAATTCTCTCCATAATTCTTAGACAAATGGTATTCTAGAATTCTCTCCACCAATCTAAAACATATATGAATTATCTAGAACCTTCCTTGGCCATCTAAGATAAAGTTGAATGATCTAGCATATTCCAATATTATTCAACAGATCTAACCCCATGTTTGAATGAAACAATTTCAAATAACCCAAAAAGATTGCATAAAAATATACAAATTCGTTAGATAATAATGACTTATAACTGATTGATTCAGATAGAATAGTTTACGTAACAATCATTTATAACTCATCTATTCAAACAAAAAAGAAAAAAGAAATTTATGACACAACTATTTATAACCCTTAAACCTAAATAATATTTTTCTTTCTCCAAATTAATCATAACCACTTAAATCCATCCTAAACATTCTCCTCATTTTCAAATTTTCTATCCATATCACATTATCGAAAACTTTTCTAATGTGAAAAGAAAGAAGAGAAAGAGAAAAACGAAGCCGACCTCGAAAGCCCATTAATGAGGAGCCAACTGCCCCTCCATTACCATCTTTCCATTAATGCATTTCCTGCCCCTCCACTTTCTTCAACACCCACTTTCACTTCTCTTATTTCTACTTTTTCCCCCCCACTTTTCTCTCCTAATTACCCAAAAACGCGTCTAAAATGAATCGCTCAACGCTACTTTCCACTTTCCTCGTCGCCGTTCTCCTCACCCTCGCCGCCGGCGGAGGCCCCGGCTACGACGGCATGTTCGGACCCGGCTCCGGATTCGGCGACATACCCGGCTTCGGAAAGGGCTGGGACAAGGGCATCATCGGCGGCGGATACGGCGGCGGCTACGGCGGCCCCAAAGGCGGCTACGGGAAGGGCGGAATCATAAGAAACACTGTGCTCTGTAAAGAGAAAGGCCCTTGTTACAATAAGAAGGTGACGTGTCCGGCCAAGTGCTTCTCCTCTTACAGCCGATCCGGCAAGGGCTACGGCGGCGGCGGCGGCGGCGGTGGCTGCACCATCGACTGCACTAAGAAATGTATCGGTTATTGTTAGAGAGGGGGCGGCGGCGGCTTCTGAGTGTTTTTGTTTAACACGGCTGCCGGAAAAAAAAAACGTATCTATAATTAATTAGTATGCTTGTTTTAATGGGTTAAAAAAAAGGGGCTATGTACCGCAGTTTTACTAGACTGTTATATATAAATTATTAGAAATATAATTACTATTAAGTGGTGTTGTGTAATGTTGTATCAGTGTTTGAATTATGGTTTTCTTGGACTCTTTTGGAATACAGCTTTTTTAATTATGAATATGTAGTGAGTATTATAATAATTTCCACGTGTTTGATTGGTTTTGAATTATTATGCATCTATCTATAATTTGAGGGTTTTGTTTGAGCTGGTTTCTTCAATCATTACTGTATAATAAAAAGGCAACCATTGATCCACAATTTTTTTAAAGTTTAGAGTATATGTTCTTAGGTTAATATTTTTGTGAAATTTAAGGATTATAATTTTGGTTCAAGAGATCTCACTTGCATTATTGATCTCGACTCTCGAGATTCAAAACTTCTACTTAAAATATAATCAATTGTATATGCAAATTGACTGAGTTATTATTTTTGACATATAAAAATCACTCTAGTTTAAAAGATCAAATTATAGATAAACAAATTCACATTTTTACAGCATGAACATAATTAATCCATGGAAAACCATGTCTTGGCGGTGAAGAAAAAAAGTAATATTCCAATGATATAGGATTCACAATATATCTCGTGAAAATAATTAAAGTGCGTAAATAATCAAAATGTGCATATTCCAATGGTGTAGGGTTCTCAATATATCATGTAAACATAATCAAAGTGTGCATAAATAATCAAAATGTGGGTAAACTTGAAGGGTGTATACCTATGAATATCTTTTATCTGATACTAAAAATAAAAAGGTCAAATCTTTGAGTAAACAACATAAAATTAATTGCGTAAATGTAAGGCTCTAAAGGTGCGTGCGCGAGTGACAGATGGAAGGCTCTAAAGGTAAATTTGGGTAAATTGTCAAATGGGGTTCTTTTTTAAAAGTTTTTATCAAAATGGGTCTGATTTTAAACAAAATTTAAAAAGGGGTTGTGGTCTCTGGGCCACACACCTATCAGTTTGGTCAACATAACACAAATCTCGCTGCAATTTTTTAGATTTTTTTTTCTTTCAACAGTTTTTGTTTACAGATTTATCAATTCTGTTCGTATAATTTTTTTTTATATCTACTCTTTGTCGTTCTATTTTAAAATTTTTCTTTTCTTTAGATTAATATCACATTACTTTCCTGTTTATTTCAATTTTTTTATTTTATATACTCAATAATTTAAGGTAGATAGTTAGGCATATAAAAAAAAGAGTTAAGATTGTTAAGATATTAACCTTTTTTTTTTTTTTACAATAAACGCTAATTAATTTTTTTATAATATTATAATTTAATTAGGATTTTAAGAATGTATATTAATTTATGATCATTGTCCAGGATTGCAAAAAATAATTGATTATGTTAAAAGTAGTTGTTAGGGTTATAATGAATGTTGATAAAATGTATTGCCCATTTTTTATTTATGATTATTCCAAGGGTTGTTAGAGTTTAATATATATGCACGACTTTTTTTAAAAAAACTAACATGCATGATTTAAATGATTATTGTTAGGGTAATTGTTAGAATTTTAATGAATATTGATAAAAGGATTTAATGTATATGTGTTAATAAAAAAAAAGTTAATTATTTTTTATAGTATATATTTTTTCAATATCCTAACAACCTCAACTCTTTTTTTAAATTGTCTAAAAAAACTTATTCTTTTAAATCCTAACAATCTGTAGTTAAATAATTAAAAAACATGCAAACTTATTTGAAGTTTTAAATAAAATAATTAGAAAGAAAAAAATTAGAAAATTTTCATGAATGGTTAAAAAAAATTCTATAAATGTCAAAATTTTATTAAAAAATGAATTCATTTATTAAACTAGTAGATTTCAATAGAAAAAAACTTAAAATTTATAGTTTTTAATGAATTATTTTATTATAAATTATATATTTATAAAATATTGTTATAATTAAATTAGGAAGACAAATTATTTTTTTAATAAATTATGCTTTTCAAAAAAAGTAATGCGATATAAAAACTATAAAGAAAGAAAAAAATAGAAAAAGAAAAATAGAAAACTAAATATAAAAAAGTAATCAAAAAAAGAGAAAAAAATAGACATCCATAAAAATCAATTGATATAAATCTTGTAAATAAAGAAAAAAAAATTGGACAGAACCGCTTGAGATCTTACTAACATTGACGACCCCGGTGCCACGTGTATTCATGGGCCAAAAAAAGTTTGTGTGGCGTCTCTTCCAGAGACGCCAAAACCCCTTTCTACAAATAGTTTAAAATCTGACCCATTTTGATAGTAACTTTAAAAAAAGAACCTCATTTGATAATTTACCCGGTAAATTTTGTATTTGAATGAATAAATTGGGAAAAGAACAAACGCAAGAAACAAGGTTTTTCTTCACAATTATTTGAGGACATGTCCACGTGCCTAACTCTAGTGTGGCCAACTGAGACTATTTCCACAATGAGTGCTCAAAGAAAAAAAAAATTCCTTTGTTGACAAATGTAACAATTTCATGATGAATTCTCAAATGAATGATAAGGAAATTGAATGACAACCAATTTTCCCAACCAACTTGTAAAAATGAACTCAGAATTCATTAACCTCAACATTCTAACAGTAAGGTCAGTAAAAGTGACTATTATAATACCTCTAGCACCATATTACAACAGGGGTAGAAAAAACACACTAAAATTGGGTGGTAAAAAATGGAGTAATATGGCTGAACACCAATCAACCTAAAGCAAACAGTAAACTTATCCACAGCCAGTGGCTAAGTAAGTGCATATACAACCTATAATCTAGGAAGAAGCTCATCGTTGTGGTTCTACACGTCCACGGCATTCATATGGCCGCTCTCACAGCGCCCCTGGCGACCTCACGCTTCATCTCAGCTGCTTTACCGCTGCCTCGAAAGTACATGTATACTTGCTGTATGGCAAAAGAGAGTAAACGTGATGTAAACGAAACGAGTCAGCAAAAGTACATGTGTATACTTGCTCCATGACAAGAGAACGGTCTATGTAAGGAAATGGATGAGCAAATCTGTTGTTTTCTATTTTAAGCGTATGGATAAAAAAGGGGAGAGATAAAATGACCTGAATAACCCAAATGCTGAGAACTGCTTCAAGACAGAATAGTCCAAAGCCAACAAAATAGAATATCTACAACAAACAGGAAAACAATGGATCAAACCTTCAGGCTCCAAGCCAACCAAGAACAATAGTTCAACGGCATCTTAATATATTAGTGGCCACAAGATCTTGGTTCGAATCCCTCAATCTCCTATTATATTCACACACAAAAAGAAAAACCTCCACACTCCAGCACATACGGACTCTCACATGTAAATTTGATGCTAATAAATCCTAGGCAAAGTGAGAATTCATAAGGGAAATTCTAACATGTTTCGATGGGTTATAGGCAACTTTTTCACTTATCAATGAAATAGTTTGGTTTTTCACAACAAAACCTGGTCCACCTGCTTATTTAAAATCATCTTCTTCTTTTTTTTTCAAAAAAGACCCAAATAAACCATAACATGACATATCTCTCCAGTTTTGCGGGTGTGACAAAGTAATCCGAGGTTTAGTAATTTACATAGACAAATATTCTTTTAGTAGATCAAAACAGAATCTCCCAAGTCGTGCTCAAAACTTAAGGAAATATCCTTACCCCGACCAAGACTTGTCGGCCAATAAGATCGATTGCAGGTAAAATGCCACTGTCACAACCCAAAACAAAAACAATTGTTAGTACGAGGAAAAAATTGAACCTTGGATTATAAGACAGTACCATTGAGAAAGTACAGCTGAAATGGAGATAAAAATGAGCCCTGCTTCTTATATGCATTAAGTAAATATAACGGAACATACGTAAGAGATTTTCCCCTGAAGACTACTGGAGGAGCTACAGCAGCAAAGATGCAGAAAGCAATATGAAGCTGTAAGAAGAAATGAAATATTAATCAATCAATTTGTAATGATAAAAAGTCCAATTTTCAAAGAGTACGATTTGAAAAGAATGCTTAAGTTTGCCTGGCCTAAGGACAGACGTGGTTACCCTTGTATCAAAAAAAGAAAAAAAAAGAATGCTTAAGTGACTGAGTAAGATAGCATTACCAAATAAAACATTAGAAACCATCCAAACTTCAAAGCACTTTCCCTCCTGCAACAATAAAAAGAAAAGAATGTTAATTAATATCTTCATGATCATATCAATACTCGTGGTTCCACCTTCAGAATAGTTGGGAGCCTTATCAACTATATGAAAGGAATACAACTATCCTAAAAAATCTTCTACACTGCACACCATTGTTCCTCTAAAGTCTAATAAGTATCCATTTTGTTTCTCTAAGAAAATAATATCAAGTTTTAGTATTTGGTCAAATTAATTCTTATCTCAATCTCTCACTCAAACAACAATATATTTGAACAATGCGACCTGCAAAAATTGAATACAAATAACAAGTTTGAAGATAAAAAAGGTACCTAGATGCATTGTAAAGTGGGCGATACCACAAGAAATAGCCTCCGGGAACCCCAGAAATGAAATAGATGATAGCAAGGAACCAGATTCTTACCTCTACAACCATAAAATGGTAAGATGATAAGCAATATAAATTTTACACATTCAAGAAAACAATTATTTACTACTGATAAGCAATTATGCTAAAATGGAAATCACTTACCTTCTCCCTTAATCCATGCCGTAGTAACAGCTATTATGTTCCAGAAGAGGCAAAGAGTTAGCCCTGTACCACCAGAACATGACAAATGTTCTTTATGTCAATAGCTTGTATAAAAGATTTGTTGTGATAACCTATCTAAGAATAAATTATGGCAACGTTGAGGGGAAAACGGTACTCTTGAACAAACATTGTCTTAAATTTTTCAATCAAATCGTCAAATAGGAATATCGAATAAAAGAGCTCATATAATAGGTTTAAGACAAGGAAAAGTATATGGTCATATCAGTAATAACAGTCTACGGACCAGAACAAATCAAGATAGACCACAAGTTGACATACCCAACAACGTAGTAAACGCAACGTACTGCAATCTTTGCAGGTGAACAGGAATATCATTTGCAATATCATGGTGAATAATTGGGAAAAAAGGTGGCCAATTTTTCTCCTCTAGAACAATTCCAGCTGCAAAACAAGAACAGATCAGGTCATAGGCTGAATTAAAAAAAAAAACGTTTGATTTAGTCATCTAGAATGTGGTTTTATTTTTCAAATAAGTTGAGACATGTCTTTCAAATTCAGCTAAGGTAGTTGTTAAGAATGAGTGTTGCTTTGAAAAATAAGCATCAACAAGGGTGTTTGACATGCAATTTAATTGTGACAGAATAATTAGCAAGGGAACCTATTGATCATCTGAATGTCAATTTTAACACAAAAAACTTCGTAGTTTTTAGAGTGGAAGAAAGAGAAATGCGGCAATGCGCAACTAGGGGAATATGATTGTATTTGTTATGGTGTCAAATCCTCAGATAGCATGAATTTTCCCAAAATTTTAATTACTAGTTTTAAGTATTGTGGGCATCTATATCTATGTTAATACAAATGGTTTTATTTATACTTTACGAAACTGAAGTTATGATCACATTATGACAGATTGCTGCATAATTTACGAGATACATTTTGAGTTATAATGGCAATTTAGCCTTCTGATATGAACACTTCCAACTATCAGAATAAATTACCTCGATTTGCAGCATCTTCCCTCCGTTTTACTTCCTGCATTTAACCAAAAATGCTACTAAAGAATTAATGAAGTCATAAGGATTCCTGAACATTGATCTACTCTAGCATTACCAGTTACCAAAAACATTAAATTTTAACTTTGATGAACAAAAACCAGCATAATGATTTCATTTCAAGGAGTGGAGGAAAAATTAATATAGGGGCATATTCTTGTTATATGACAATTCACCATCACGCTTTTGATTGTTGCTATGATTCATATTATCGTACATAATATGAACAAGCACCAGCGCTTGCTATTCTCATGTGATTCAATTATATAATAAATTCTAAGTATTTGAAAAATTCATTTCTTCTATTATTTTTATAGAAACATCAATAACGATATATTCCACAAAAATAGCAAACAGACTAATCAAACTACTCTCAATTATACAATTATAGTATTATTCAAAACAAGACAAGGTAACTATCCTGGCTGTTTCCTGATGAGCATCAAGTTTGAAACACAAAACTGCAAAACATGTTCAAAGATTTGGCCATTCTTCAAGATGTACCTGTTCCCGCTTCCTCAATTCAGCCTCTTTAGCTTGGAGCTCCTTCTCTTTCGTTTTCAAATCCTAATTATTTTAAACAAGTGCAATTAGGAAATCCAGGAGATCATTTGCAGAAATGAAGAATAAAGTACACACTAAAAATCTGAATAACCTTATATTTTGATCCTTCCGAATTTGAATCGAGTGGTATGTCAACTGTTGCACCACGACCATAATTAAAACCAATGGGTTCTGGAGGAAGAGGTGCAAGCCTGGAATTTGTGGCAGGGGCAACACTTCCAGTCTGGAAAATTACCAATAATACAGTTGGTCAAAAGATTAAATAAGCTTGTAACCAACAAATTTTCGTCACAAGCAATCTTAATGGATTCCACAGATGCAATGCAAGAACCCACTAAAACAAGATTGATTTTACAGACTGTAGGTTAAATGCTTTTCAGATTAGCTTTATGCATCCAAATGGTCAAAGAGGGTCTTGGAGTGCATAAGGTGGTGGGTTCAATCCATGGTGGCCACCTACCTAGAAATTAATTTCTTACGGGTTTCCTTTGCATCCAAATGTTATAGGGTCAGGCAGAATGTTCTGTGACATTAGTCACGGTGCGCAAAAGCAAGGCTGAACAGTCACGGATATGAAAAAAGAATTATCCTTATGCAAGAGAATGTGCAGTTATAGACAAAAATGTAGTATTAAATAGCAGGAATCATATACTAACTAGGAAGATTGGAAAAATAAGTAAAACATATTTTTCCCTACAAAATTAAAATTTTGGAACCGAAAAAAGAACAAAAATCATGAAGGCAAAAACTTATTACCCAGCAGCTTAATAGAAAAATTCCTTTTTTCAAATTAAAAAATATATATATTAACTAAACACCATAATTTGATTTCTCGATGTCTTTACTCAACTTCCGGATACTGGTTTGAAGATGGATCGGCAAATAGGTCTAAAACTTACAAGATGAACACTCAAAGGTGTATGCAAATAAAAGCATAAATTCGAGAGCATAATCCAAAACAGGCTTAAATTTACAAGTAATTTTGATATCTATCAATATGAAATCGAATCTATCAACTATTGCAGCTGATTCGTGCTTCATTTCGTGAGAGTTCAGAGTAGAAAATCCATCCAATCCAATCCAAATCAATCCAGCCATAGAAAGCAAAATAGAAGCAGAAATCAAAATCCACGAAGCTAAACTGAAATCCAAGTCAATCCAATAACAAAGCAATCGAACACAACATAAACTATCGTTTGACCAACACTTCCATCAACCAAAAATTCAAAAACCAACCAAAAGATTAGGTTGGATCAAAGATATAGAAAACTTACTGCAAAGGGGTTGACTTCTTCTTCAGCGAAAGGGTTTCTATCGTAGCGACCAGCCATGGCGGAAGTGGTTGAAATCGCAGAATCTCGGATCTGATTTGAGCAGAGGAAAATGGAGAGAAGGCTTAGGAAGGAAGCAATTCCAAGCCCCAAATCCGAAGAATTTTGAAGGTTCAATCGAAAAAATGGAGTTTGGAAAGAAAAGTAGTTGTCGTTTAGTCAGCTTAATACACCAATTTCATTTGGAGAACAAATCAAAGACGAAGAATACTAAAAATCTTTTTTAATTTTAAGAAACGGTCAATGCAATTTAATTTAAACTATTTATTCCAACTTGGAAAAATATTCATCTAGGTTGGGCAGGCGAGACATGCCACTTTTCTTAATTTAATTCCATTTTTTAATTTGATTTGATTTTAATGGATCCAGGAAATAGTATATAATGAGGAAAAGCATATAAATTATATTAAAAAAACAAAATAAAAGAAATAAAATATTCGTTTTTTTAAAAAAAAAAATAATAATAATCATTTATGTTTTTTTCCGTAAGTTTTTTTCTTTTTTTGTTGGCCGAGGCCTTATAAAACAAAATTCTTCAGAGTTGTTTCAGGAGAATAAGGTTGTGGGTGATAATATGGGTGATGACATTTTTTTTTTTGACAAGGGTAATCATGTTTGTTTTTAAGTTAGGTATTGAAAAACATCGAAAAAGTAATGTCACAGCTAAATCTTGAACCTGAGATTTTAGAGGGAGGATATTTTCAAAACCCAAATCTTCAACCACTATGCCACTCCTTGAAGAACATATGAGTGATGACACTAAGTTAACTAAATTATTACTTCAAACTCAAATATTTATTCAAATAAAATATATTTCCAACAAATTGGATTGGTCGAAGGTATTCAAGTTCAACAAAAGCTCAAAAAATAAGTGTCAACATTAACAAGAGTTTTAATTAGGGGTGTACAAAAAACTCGGCAATCCGACCAACTCGGATTACTAACCTAGACCGGGTTGGGTTATGTAAACTTATGAGTTGGATTATGATTTTATATTTTTCATTAGGTTAAGTCGATTCGAGGATGGATCTATTTTTGACTCGTTCAACCCAAAAGTTAGAATTTCATATATATTACAAGAATGAGATGTTTAGCTAATTAACTAACCTACCAAATACTAACCCAACAATTGCCTAATAAAAAAATACCAACCCAAAAGTTAATTGGGTAAAAAAACTTCTTACAATAAGACTAATATGGACAATAAAAGATTATTTCTTGAGAAATCACAGTATTTATCTATATTTCACAAAGTATTTGAAGAAATGTCTAATTAGGAAAATATTAAAATTGATGTCTACTTTCGAATCTGGGGGAAGAGGAAGAAATTATTGTTACAATTCATGCCCTTCCCACTTGATCTTTATTTTTCTAATTTAAATAAATAATATAATCCACAATTTAGGAATTAGTTACACCCTACATTTTAAGGACCTTCTAAATTGTAAAAACAAATTACCCCACCAATGTAGGATTTGGTTTCGCTGCACACAACTACCATATTTTCTCCACTCTTCCTCTGGATCGTTTTGGGCACCTCCATCATCGAATCTCAAACTAAATTCTCAGGTTCATTGTGATTTGAATTGTCTCATTTTCCACATTTTGCATCCACCAATTCTTAGGTGTGCACCGGATCCTCATATCCCCATATTTTTCTTATTCCCATCATCAATTCCTATTTTATCTTATTCTCTACCAAATTTCAAGGGGGGTAAGAAGCTTGTTGTTTTAATTGCGAATGGATGTTACATCGGTTACGGTCGTCTTTAATGGGAGTTGGAATGAGGAGATATTTACTCGAACTACAATACCAATGTGGTTGATATCACACACAACACCTCTCTATCTCTACTGATATCGTCTATTGAGGAAATTATGGGGCTGGACAAAGATTCCAAAGTCATCAGTATAGCATTGTATAAAGATGGGGCACACAAAGAAAAGGCGAAGATACTGAAGGATGACAGGGATGTTCAGTGGATGTACAATGGGTTCGCTGGTGGCATGTACAACGAGTATTATTACATCCTGGCTGACATCGTCCAAACACGGACTGAGATGTCCAAGCTAGAGTTAGAGTGATGGAGACGTGGAGCGGTGTTCCTTGGTTGGGCGGAAGCTTTTTACCTGCGAATCACGATGAACAGGGAGAATGACAATGGTCTAGGGAATGACGGGAAGCTCGAGCTTTCCTTAGGACTTCGTTTCGTCGGTTTAGCTGCTCAACTTGAATTTGGTGAAAGGAATTAATGATTGCAAAGGTGGCATGTACGTGTTTATTGTTTTGTCATTTTCACAACTTTTTGAAAATACCTAGGGGCATACCGACTGTTATGGATATTGGATGTACCATAATTGTGGAATGGAAAAAAAAAATTCAAAATAAATATGTTTTTTAAAAAAGTTCAACGTAGTTGTTTGTTTTAATTTTAAAAAATTTAAATTAAGATCTTCATTATTTTCAATTGAGTGTTTTGTTTAAAAATTGAAATCAAAATCTTCATATGTCATGTTAGTTAAAACAGAATGCTATTTAAAATAATTATAATTAAAAAATGGTAACAAATTAGGATGGGTTAGTTTGGACTATTACATTTACACATTAATTAATTAGAGAATGCTTCAATCGATTACGAGGGCGACCAATTGTAGCCTTTCTTTTAACTCCACGTGTTAAGCAACTTATCGTCAATCAAACTTGAATCTTCCATATTGGTGGCATTATTATTTTTCACTAAAATATTTTTCTTCATCTTCTCCAAATCTTTGAATAATCGAATAAAAGTTTGTGACGTGTGCTCAAACAACTTTTCATGTTTCGATGCTAGTGAAGAAATTTGGCAAGCATTACGACATAAGTAGGTGTAATGCTTTTCAATGGATTCTTTACCGTGTATACTTTCCTCAAGTATTTCATTCTCAAATACACTTGAAGTTCTAGCCTCTTTTGTCCATTTTTTCAAAATATATGATGTGGGAACTTTATTCACGTTTTTTTTCTCATGCACCTTAAGCGCGTGGGTACATAGAATGCCCATAAAAGTGAATTTCATGCAACTACAAGTAACTTTATGTGATGAAGCCTCATATTTAACCAACCGATAATGAACTCTTCCAGAAAATGTTACTTTATATTCTGATGTATCATCACACTTATCAATCTTATAGATGTTACACATAAGAATATCTAAATACTCTTTTTGAAACAATCTAAACATTTCTAGTGTATCTATTTTAGCTGCATGTTGTAACCTGTCTGTATTCCTTAACAAGACTGACATTGCTTGATTCATTTTGAAGTTTGCAATCAATTCATTGTATCTTCGATCTGTTAAAACTCTTTCATAATGTTCAAGGAAGTGTAACATATCGTAATTTGGCTTCAAATATTTTTTCAATAAACTATTCATACTTTCACTTTGTTGTGTGCTCTTCATATCAACCGTAAAAGTATGTCGCCCATATATCATCATCCATTTATCTCGCAATTCAAACAAATCTATCAACCATTTATTATCTTTAAGATTATACGTGTCCCACATTTGCCGCCATGCTAACAACCAATCATCTTCATAATCATAATCATACACACAACGACTAAATTCATGAACAAAATGATTTGATCTTTGAAAGACATGACTTAAATTTTTAGCTGCATTTTGAAAAATATGTCAAACACAGAGTCGATGTTCTGTCTCCGGAAACACTTTACTTATTGCTTTAGCCATTGCAACAGATTGGTCGATAAGAATTGTCTGAGGTTGTTTGTTTGACATTGCCCCAAGAAATGTTTCAAATAACCATTTAAAGGATTCTATAGTTTCTTCATAAAGTAAAGTTGTACCATCATTGATTGTTTATGATGATTCACTCTAAAAAATGGGTCAAATGGTCGACCAAGCTCATTTGTTCGATAAGTAGTGTCAAAACAAACAACATCTCCAAAGAGCCTATAATCACAAATGGAACGTGCATCTGTCCAAAAAATAATAGTAATCATGTTGTCGTCATCAAGTTGCAAGGCATAAAAAAATGAAGAACTCTCCACTTGTTTATTTTTTTTGAAAATATTGCAATAGAGCTCTAGCTTCTCCTTTGTCAATTCTTGATTTTCGCTCTCTATGTATATAATTTTTGTAATCCTTATCTAAGAATCCTAAATTTTCTCTACCACCAGCTTCCCTACTCATTAGTTCCATGGTTGCTTTAATTGAAATTTCTGATCTGTTTACATCATAGGCTAATGACTTTTGGGCATTAGAAACTTTCCTATTGACTTTTTATATATGCTTCATTGGTGTTTGAACCAAGTCGTGATTATGATTTCCATTAAAAGACACTACTCTATATTTTCCATTTTTTTCCAAGCAAGCAAAATATATCAGCTTTACATCATATCCTTGAAATTGGTCGAGTGTATAAACCGGTTTCTTTTCTCTTGTCTACTTGACGAAACCCTTCTTTTGAGCAACAAAAAATAACTCTTGAAACATCTCCATTCTTGTTCTTTTTTCGATGTTTTTCCTAACGTTAAAACCAATTTGTCCTCCATATTTCACATAGAATTGATATACATCATCAATAGAACTAAATTCCATCCCAACAATTAGTTCACCAATTTCTTTATGAGTATTGATAATAGGTTCTATATCATGAGCTTCAACATCATCAAAATGAGTGCTAATAATAGACTTTGTATTGTCTTCCAAAAGAATTTCATCAAATTGAATACTAATGGTGGTGTGAGGATCATGTTCCAAATTGATAATACTAAGTTTGTATCTCTTATGCTATTGATGGCTTCAAGAAATGATATTTAAATTGCAATAACCACAAAAAAATATATATCAAGGTAAATTAGTCCCTAAACCCACAATATAAATCATGTCACTAGCATAAAGAGAGAGATACATACCAGCAATCGACAACCAATGCAACTAAAAAGTAGAACATGTACTATTAAGATATAGATAACATTTATAGGTTCAAATATATATAATATCATGCATCTTTTTTTATCTGCTTATATATTTATGAAGTATAAATAAATAAAAAAATAAGAAAAAAAAAACACAAAACGAGAATTCAAACCAACCCAAAAATATAGGATTGAGTTAGCTCTGATGCATAGAATTAAATGGGATGGAGGATTGGTTCAAAAAAAAATTTCTAAACCAACCCAACCAAGAATATGTACCCCGCTAGTTTTAATGGTGTATCGATTGCAGTCCCCAAGGACTCGCACAGTAGTTGAAGACTTGGGCTTTGAGGTATGCTCTCCCTTAAGGTCCCTATTGTATAATAATGTCATTTATTTTCGAGGTTGATTTCAAATACAATTTTATTCAAAATGTGGTTTCAAATTCAATTAATGAAATAACAATTATGATCAGATATGGATAATACTATTATGGTCGTTTACTTTGCGGTAATCAGGATAACTGGAATTTTAAATGTCCTGAATCTCAGATGACTAGAATTAGAGATGTCTGGCATCCTTATATGACTATGCTTGTTTTGTAGGAATATTATTCTACGAATAGTTGATAATATTTAGATAACCGTGTTTCTTTAGAAGGAATCGTACTTGAGATGATGTCAATTTAACCGATGTTCCAAAAATACCCTTACAATATTTATATATTTTGCATTAATTTAATATAATTTAAATTTATATAATATATTTGTTTATATTAAATTAAATGTATGTTTTTAAAAAAAATCTTATATCCTACTTCTGTAATGTATAATGTATGAAAAAATAATGACACATGCCTATAATAAAAATTTTATATAATTAATTGTAATTTTTTATAAATTAACTTTGTATTTTTTTTTTAAATTTTTATAAATGTAAACCATTTAAAATAAAAAACACTTCAAATTTAATTAAAAATAATTTAAAATTTACAATAATAATTTTAATAATATATATATATATATATTTATGAATTGATAAATAAAGAAAATGGATGAATGTAAATATTAAAACAAATGAAGGGCAAAATCGTCAAAAGACGATTCCTTCACCATGGGAATGTTGGAAACACATCTATCAAAATGGCATCCAAATGTTTGTGGATCTCCTTCAAATGGGAATCCTAGGATGCTCGAAAATGTTGCGATACCGAGCATTCTAACATTACTACGAAAGAAACAAGGTAATCAAGATTCCCACTCCATGAAAATCTTAGATTACCTCAAAGTGAACGACCCCTTAATGACTTTCAAAAAAATGAAAAAGATGATACTATTAATGCGAATATGCTAAACGTAAGTTAATAAAAGTAAGAATTATTGTATAATATAATATTTGTTTGTTTAGTAAATTTTACTCTCTAGGATATTATTATTATATTATATACCCATGGTGATATTTAAATTTGCTCATAAAATTGGAAAAAGTGTGTAGAATTAGATTTTATCGGGAAAACGAACAGAAAAAACATGTAATTTCAAAAAAGAAGTAAAAAGAGTGCGGTAGAAATGAGTATTATCATAAAGAAGAGTTTTAAAGCTAGTATATTAACTTTCTTAAAAAAAAAACTAGTTTACTAACTAACGAATGGATTTTAGGTGCATTGATTTCCTTCATTTGTAATATAATTTAACTCTGCAATGTGTTCAACCTTAAAATATGGTATTTGATTCTCGTTTTATTTAAGAGTCTTTTGGTCGTTTATTAGTTATATTAACTATAATGATTATTATATCGATGGTGCAATTGATTATTTTATATGATATTAATTCATTTCTACTTCATTCCCACTGTTCGATCTAAAAAATTGACATTTGTAATCTCTTTTTCCCAAATTGTACTAAAAAAGCTATTATAATTATTTAATTAGAACTAAAACGGAAAGAAATTCAGTAACTTTCTTTCCCCATTTTTTGTCTCTCTATTATTCTCTAAATTCGACTTTGAGCCTATGCTGCAGCTCTCTCTTGTCTTTTTCTGCTTAACGTACACTTACTCCCTTTTTCTCATTTTTGGTTTGCAATCTTCAATTATTTTTTTTTTTTATAATTTCTTTTCACTTTGTTACATGTGTCTATTCCAATGGAGCCAGCTAACAAAAGTACATGAAATGAGCTTTTTCCAAATATTTTAAATTTATTATGTAATTTAATCACAATATATTAATCAGAGTGTTGGTATTACAAATTGGAACAACAATTACTTGAAAGGTATACATAATTGCCTTACTAAAATGTTGGGTTACTTCAACGTCTATATAATTCATTAGAGATATTGAATGGGTCGGTGACACGATTGATTATCTGGTTTGATGTTAATCCATGTCCACTCCACGATCATCGGTTCGATCACTTGAATAGGTATTTGTAATTTTCCTCCCCCAATTTATACTAAAAAAAAAAAATCATTAGAGATACTAAATTACAAGTAAATATGGATATAAAATTTTTTAAAAATACACAAACATTATTACAATAATCCCGTGAAATTTTAATTCAATTAATTGTCTTCTCTAAAGTTTGATATGAGTTGCTATTAACACATTTTATATGTGTTTGTAATATCAATAAATAATAATTAAGGTGTATATTATTATAATAAATTATTTCAAAAAATATATTTTTTAATAAAAGTTATTATAAACGTTATTTAAGGTGCTTCTTAGTTCTTATTATACAGAGATTTTAATAAACAATATTTATGGTGTATATTATTATAACAAGAAAAGAAGAAATTATTAATTTCAAATGGCATATAGATTATATAAAACAACGATGAAACAAAGATGATATGAAATGATAACTTAGGTTACATTAAGGTGATATTAACTTACTATATGCTTTTCAAAAAAAAAAAAAAACTTATTATATGGCTAAACATGAATGGCATTATAATAACCCAACCGCCTTAAATAAACACATCTAATATGGTTCTTGTGTTAAATTTGTGAGATTCTCCCGTGTGGGTGAAAGAAGATATAAATTTATCAGATAATTTTATATTATTAATATTATTATTTCTCAAACAATTCTAATTTCACTGAACTGTTTATAAAGACATAGTTTGTAAATCACATAAAATATATTATTTTTTATCTATATAAAAAACATCGAAAGTATATTGCATTGTGAGATTCAAAATTTGATCACTCTATAGTTGGGTTTGCAACTTCCGATTGTTTTTTTTATTTTTTATTTTGTAATCTTTTTTAATCAATCATGCAGACATCTCTGACAAATAGTCTATATTAACCTTTTTATTTATTTATATATTTTGGAAACATGAGAAATTAATATTATTATTTAATTAATTTCCAATAAGTTATATCAAGAGAGTATTTCCATTATTAAATTTGAATGTGTCGAAGAATACTCACTTTGTGTCTTGAATATGGTGGAGTTTGAAGCTTGGCATCAAAGTTGAAATAATTAAAAATTTCAAATGCATCCTTAAAATTGTCTCCAGTCAATCTTGATTCGAAGATAAGGTCACTGTTTAAAACTTTGTTAAATTTGCAAGAACTCTTGAGCTGATTTTAAAGTGAATCAAATTTGTTGCTCGATCTTGATTAAACCTTAGACTTGAATTCACTTGA
The DNA here is from genome assembly GCA_036507275.1 of Sicyos edulis. Taxonomy (NCBI): domain Eukaryota; kingdom Viridiplantae; phylum Streptophyta; class Magnoliopsida; order Cucurbitales; family Cucurbitaceae; genus Sicyos; species Sicyos edulis. Next base: position 1,949,853 of record CM071855.1, on the reverse strand, counting down.
ACTAGACTTTTAGTTTAATTTGAGCTTGTAACGAACAACCTTCGTAGTCTTAATTTTGAAATTGAATCAATTTCTCCGTCCTCGAATTTTGTTACAACTTTGTCATTGCCCGAATTAAAATTTGAAATAAATTTGAATTTACATCAAACTTGAACTTCAGCAAAACCTTGATTCAAATCTTGAATTTAACAATATCAACATATCTCCAAAAAAAAAAAAAAGTTTAAAATTATAGTAACTAAAAATTTCTAAACATCTGTCCTTTCCTGAATTGGATTGCAAAATTGGGAAATTAAAAAAGCAACATAAGCAATATAGGTTGGTGAAGAAAAATGGTGGGTTATTGTTAAGGAACAACCTTCTCCACCCGAGACCCTTCACATTGGTATGATATTGTCCACTTTGGGCATAGCTCTCACGGCTTTGTTTTTGGGTTATCTCCTAAAAGGTCTCGTACCGATGGAGGTTGTGGTACTTATGAACTTTCTCCTCTCTTTTCCACGTGAGACAATTGGTTGCAATACCAACCGTTATCTTATTTTCTTAAACGCGGATTGTCAAAAATGAATTATGTTATATAACATTAGGTAACCCAGCGTTTGGATAAACGGGCTCCAAATAGGCCCTTAAAGGAATTAGTTTTGAAATCGGTTATTTTGTCTGTACACATAATTCTCTATCTGTTTGTGCAGGTCCCTTTTTGTCGTCTCGTGTACACATAACAATGGCTTTTAACTCTAACTTGTAACATTTTATCTATTTATTGAGAGTGGTTAATTTTTAGTTAATGCAAAATCAACTCCACTTACTTATGTATTAATCCCTCTTTTTTTTCTTCTATATTTAATAATAATAATATTTATGAGTGACATGTTTGAAATTTTAAAACAATCAATGGACATAATAGTCAAAAAATGATTCTCCTACTCTAACCACACTTTAAGGTTTTAAGATTTTGTCTTTATTTTTGGTTTTCCTTTTCTTTTTTAGTTCTCAAATACTGTGGCTGGTGGAGCCCTCCTACACTAGTTCAAGCTCAGCAACTTGGAGGTATAATGTTTATTCTTTCATTTTTTGTTTATAGGACAAGATCTATGTATGATATATTTATTTTATATGAAGAATCCTAAAGATTAATAGAATATTAGAATTATATTAGTAAGGGTGTAATGGTAATTAGCACTTAAATGTTTTTAGTATAAATAAGAAGTTTAGTGTCTTTGGAAGGTATGAATATTTTGATAGTCTTGTTATCTTGTTTTATAAGTTGGGAGAGTATAACCCTCTTGATAGGTTATGATATGGTATTGTAACCTATTTCTATCTTTATTATCTTAAAATATTACATTTCATTATTTTTCTTTTTGGGCGTAAATTTTATTGTGCTTGTTAAGGCTATTTGGTGTCTCAACATTTTCATTTTTTTTTTCTCATAGTGCGGAACAGTAATGGTAGAAATGACCGGAATGTTAATAATGGTATGTTAAATATTTATTCATATATACTTTTTGTCTAATTTTCTTTTTTTTTTAGTACATAGTGGGAAGGGGGAATAACCTCAACTAAATTTTATAGAGTTGAGTTGTTTATTTAATTGGGTCGCATTGAATTAGGAAAGTAAGTACTCATCTAAATTTAATAAGATCAAGTTAAAAAAAAATGAAAATTCAAACAGAGATAAAGGCAGCAATCACGATAGTTATTTATGCTTGTAAAATAGGGTGTAGTTCTGCAAGTAAGATTAAAACATAAAGATTGATCACACATTTTTTAAAATCCTCAGATTGCAGTTTATATTAAGGATTTATTCTGGGTATTTGATAAAAAAAAAATATTTTAAAATACAAACCTAACAATTTAAAATTATTAAAAAAATTAAAGGTTTTGTTAAAGATAAGATTGAGAATTCGATGATAATTTTTCATGTTTACAAATGATACAAAAAGGGCTTTATATACAGGCTTAATACAAAAATATAGGAAGATCAAAACTAAATACAAAACTACTTATTGTTCCAGCAAAGTTTGTTAAGGAAATCAAGGAAATAACAACTTTCCTAATAGTTAACACCTTTAATACTCCTCAAATTAAGGTGGAATGATTGACCAAATGTAACAATAATATATATTATAAATAAATGTAAGATAATTTGAGGATGAAAATAATTATGAGAATTTACCATCAGCAGCACATTCTACCTCTTATATTATATTTGTAGCATAATTTTTAAAATAATTCATCTATAGCATATTTATTTCTATCACTCACCTAATGATAGTCTATCACTCACCTAGTGATAGAACTCAATTTAGCTTTCTATCACTGATAGAAAACTTAATGAGTGATAGAATGAGTCTATCATTGATTGAATTCTATCACTAATAGAACTCAACAAGTGATAGAACTCAATTTGAATTTTCTGCTACAAATGAAATTATTTTAGATTTTGTGCTATACATGTAAATATTTTACCTTTTTTTGTTATACATGCAAAATCCCCAAATATTATCTCACTTCCATAAATTTTAATTTAGACAAAATTTTAAATGAAAAATTAATGTGACAAGACCTCAATAAATTTGGCAAATTTAGATATTCAGTAATATTCCCAAAATTTATTCGTAACTTAACCCAATCCATTTACACCTCTAACACAAACGTTGCTTTAATTGAGAGAGCCTACCATGATGTGAGAGTTTATGTATTGGTCCTACATCATTTTGTTAATGAATATATATATATATATATATATATATATATATATATATATATATATATATATATATATAATGTACTGAGTCCCTAACAGCTTTGCAGGTGTTGCAAATTTGGTGATGTAGATGAAGACAAGGAGACATGAAATCTGTGACCTAACATTTTGTTTTATTTTAAGGTTGTTTTTCGAATAAAAGTTTACATGTAGATTAAGAGCTATTTTAAGCTTGTTTTACGTTACTATTTCAGGATAAATAAGTTTGTTCACTTTGTTTATTCATTTTGAAATAAACACACCATGTTATCTACAAAAATTTATTTGCATATGCAAAAACTTGTTTATCTTGTTTGATTTTACTTTGGAATAGAACAAATAGTAAAGGAGGATTCAAACATCTATCGGTTGGGGTGATGTTGAATTTGGAACTTGGGTTTTCTTGAGAAACATTAAAAAAAAATTGTATTTTTTAAGGTAAAACTTACCATATAAGAACGTGGAATTAGTTGAATGAAAAGACAAATGAAAGAAATGCTAAGTTTTTTAAAGAAAAAAAATTAAATATTTTACCATGGGGTGGCTACTTGAATTGGACACCTTATCTTTTAGCATAACCTCTATTCTTTATCACAAAATACTAAAAATTTAAATCTTTGACATTTTAAGTGAAGAATTTTTTTTAATAGTTAATTCTACCTCTTAACTTTTGAAAGAAGGTTTCAGTCGATGATTAGTATTTAGTTTATGATTTTATAAATTGATATTGATAAAGGTATAAAATGTTAGTTGAATAGGATAGTTGCTTGAGCTTGTACAATTCTGTTTTTAAGCAAAAAAAAAAAAATGCTAAACAAAATTACCTTGGTTCAAAGCAAAATGGTATCATTTGTTGATAAAGAATAAACAAATTTGCAACAAAATTTTACTGGATAAGATGATACCAGAAATAAACAAAGTAGATTCTTTAAGCAAAATGGTTTTACATCGAGCTTTCTAAATTATACTTTAGAATATTGAATATGAAGTCATGATTTTGAATATTCTTTCATTGGTATATAGTTTTTTTAGTACATATTGGAGAAAGGAGACAAATAAAGATTTTTGGGATTGAACCCGTGACGTTGATGTTGAATTGGTTTACAACTAAGTAATGAAACTATTGTGTCACTCACTCATTCGGTTCATTTATTTATAATTGACTTCAAAATAATATATATTAACTAATGAATATCCAAAAAAAAAAAAAATCTTTTTCTTTTTGAGAATAATGAATATGCAATTTTAAACAAATATCACTATTTGGATCTCTTCATATTTCATAGTAGTATAACTCTCTTTATTTGGTAGGGTTTGTGGGCTCTGATTTAAACTAAGAACTTATTAGTTTAAATAAATATCGCTAGTTAAATATTATTTTAGTACCTTAACTTTCATTTTGGTCTTTACCTTTCTAAAAAATATATAAGAAATCAAAAAGACATGTGGGATGTTTACAGCTTAATTAAGATTAGTTTTTTTTTCTTCTAATTTTCCTTTAAGTTAAAGTCTTTGGTTTTTGATTGAATGGGTTAGTGGCGCAATGATTTGAGTGTTTGGTTGTAAACCAGTTCAACACCAGGGTCACAAGTTCGAGCCCGAGAATCGGTATTTGTCCCCCTCCCCCAATATGTACTAAAAAAAAACAATTACAAATAGGTTGACTTTCAAAAAATTTAGCAAATTAAAAAAAAGGTTATTAATGATTATGAAGAAAAAAAAGTTATTAATGATTATGAAGACAAATATTAAAATTTATCTACATTTATAATAGACAAAGTGCTTCTCCAACATGGTTCAATTATTTCATTGTTTGGTTATAAATTTTCCAGTGTCACAAGTTCGAGCCTAAAATGGATATTTTTCTCCTCTTCTTAATATGTACTAAAAAAAAGTGCTCCTCCAATATAATTTCCCTCTACTTACTTTAGAGATCAAACCGTAATTATAGAATTAACACCAAACCAAATAATCAATCGTGAGACACCAACCTACTATGTATTATCTTATTCTTTCCAACTTTCACCGATAAAAAAACAACAATAATATTTCAAAAAATAGAGAGTTCAACCACTTTTTTTATGGAATATTTATTACCGTTATCTTCGCCGTTACTAAATGGGAAGGCGGGATGGATCATTGAAAGGAAAAAAAAAAAAGTTTTAACGAAAAAGAAATAGAAGTGCAAGTTTTATTTACTTATTTCACGGCTTTTCAAAGTTAAAATAACAACGAAAAAAAAATAAAATAAAAAAGGAAATTGTAAATGTGGGGAAATATGCCTAAAATTTCGCATGATTTGACAAACCCTATTTAAAATGACGGAATCCCGTACTCTTCACGATTCGATCCGCGACTTTGTCTTCTCTTCTTCTCTCTTTGAACTCCATCCGAAATTGTGGAGAAAAAAAATCTCACAGGAACTTTCTTTTGAATTTCACTATCCTTGTGTTGTAAATGAATCCATATTCATCTGTAGTTCCTGCAGATTTCGGCTAAGTCAATGAAGCGGCTCTCGTGTGAATCGCCGGGGTCGTTTTAGGATCGATTACAAAGCTTTTGGAGGTTTTTATGATCATGTTGATGGCGGACGAGGGTTCTAATTTCCTCCTCCAGTATGCTGCTGATGATTTTGATGAAGATTTGTCTATCGATTACGAAACGTTGATTCGTATGCTGAATGAGGATCTGGATCCTTTGCAGGTAGGTTTATTTATTGCTACTTACTGATTATACAAGGATTAGGGTTTTTCCTTTTTTGAATTGAAATTGGAGGTTTTGGATTTTAGGTTGATTGTGGCAATAGTTGCGATTTTCCCCCTTCTAGGTTGGAATCCCTTTGAATTACTTGTGGGTTTTAGGGTATGATTAGTGCTAACTGCCGATTCGCTAATAAATTCGGAGTAAACGTGTTAAGTTCATATTACAGAGCAGGGTTTATGTTTATGTGTGGTGGAAATTGGAATCAAGGAGAAAACACTAGTTTAAGTTCTCACTCGTTAAGGTTTCTATATTAAGGGCAGAATGATTCGTGTAGGTGATATTGTTAAGTTCAGCTAGTTGGAGTTTTGCGATTTTCTGAAGTCGGTTGGGTGCTATCTTGTCATTTGACATCTCGCATCGAATGAGCGAGATGAAATTTGGACCATTCTTTAACTATTTTTTAATTTGGGCATTGATGCAAGTAGAATTAGGCTTTTGAACTCTAAGCTAAGTGGAGAAATATGGGGTCATAAAGGAGTAAGGACATGGCATCTTGTTAGATTTTATCAATTTGAATGGTCTGTTTTCTCACATATTACCTCCTTAATCTTTACATTATTTCTCACTATGAAATTTCTCTTGGTTACTTTTTATGATTGTCTCACAATCAGCCTGAGGACCTGTCGCCGGATAATGCATCGACTGGCCAACTGCGTTTTGATGCTTCCAACCAAGAAAATTCCCAACTGCAGAACGGTTAGTAAGGATGACAATCACATTAAAGTCATTATTACTTTAATTTCATTTTTACCCACATCCCTGGCTAAATTGGGTTTTAGGTTTTGTAAACTAAAAGTGGCACCTCATGTAGCTAGTAAGGGTTTGGCTTCCCTCCAGTCACGTACCGCTTGGGTAGGACTTCTTATTCTATGGTGGGGGTACAGTTAAAATGTATTTCTAATATTTGTTATTTGACTCAATGTCTTATTTTCGACCAATTTTTTGTTGCAATTTGTTTTTTTTAATAGAAATGCAATGATTAGCCCTTAATTTTAAAGGTGAGAAGTAATAAAGTGATAGAATAACTCCAAAAATTTAGTATAACACACACAACACCCTCAGAATAATGGGATACTTAACCATTACATTTATATATGTAAATTAATCAAATTGTTACCAGGAGATATGTTCAAAATACTACTAGAACCAATGTATAAAAACTAGATTACCTTAATTTTTTCCACTTTCCAGTTTGCAAAAAGTAGAAAGTGTTTGAAGTCTTTTAAAGATTTATCTTTTATGTTCAATTTCCTGTCTAGTGTTAAATTATTTTATTTTAAAGTTCCAAGGGTGACTCCCCATCCTTAGTAGATAGAAAATCTTGTTTAAAGAGACGAGCTTTAGCTGCTTCTGGTGGACTTTTCAAGTTTTAGACTAAGCCTTAGGTCCTTAGCCTGACCTTTACTTTATGAGGGGTAAATTACTAGATTTACCATTTGACATATGTGGTGATTCTTTGTACATAGGTTGGTCTAAGAAGTAAGAACAAGCCTTCTATAGTGAAATTAAGTATTTACTATCAATTATTGCTTTTGTTGTTGGTCTCATTATCAGAAGTTGGCCTTTTCATCGTGATATGTTGTTCTGACAATTGCAGATATATCTCCTGGATTCATTGAAGATATGAATGTAACTTTAAGAAACCATGACAGTTTGGATGAAAAGGGCACAAAAATCTTGAGATCCTCGGAAAATAATTCATGTGCTTCAGTGGAGTTGCCTTTATTTGACGCAGAGCAATCTTCAAAAGAAGTGATTCCTACAGAATCCACTATAAATCACAGTTTTCGTTTTGCTGCTGACATGACTAACCCTTATTTAGACATGCCATACTGGATGAGTACAGTCGAGCAACCTTCTTCATTTTCTTCTCAGTACTTTTTTTCCAACGATTTTGATTCTCAAGTTGGTTTTGGAAAAGGGGACATGATGATCAACATGATGCACGAAGGAGAGTTTCCATCCAATAGCATGTGCTCAAGTAATACAGTTAATTTGTATGAGCAGGGTGCTACTGATCATAATGGCTATTTAAATGTAAAGGGATGGAATCAGAATTGTGGAAACTTTATTTCATCATTTGAGGAAAACTATCAATTACATGCTAATGAGGTTCATATTAATCAGGCATCAATGGGGCTTCCCTTGCCTACTGTGTTGAACTCTTCCTGCAAAGAGCTTGTTAATCAAGTAAAAAATGAAACGACGGACTCACTGGTTGAATCTACTAGCGGCCTATGGCAATCTATCAAGGAGGAAAATGTTTTTTTCCGACCTGAAAGAACTTTCCATTCGGAAGAAATGGTTTGTGGAACATCCAGTAGACAGTCCAGTGATGGCAGGTACCAGAACTTCTATATCACTGACCAGTATTCTCCCAATGATCATTCATCTAATTTAAGCTATCAGCCTTCGATTTTTATCAAGGATGATGGAGATCGTAAATTGACTCTATGCAAGAGTGATATAGATCATCCATATGTCAGCCCTGAATCAACTCAAAGTAATTTGTCAGATAAACATGTGGAGGATGATCCAGATATCTGTATAATTGAAGATATGAGTCATCCGGCACCATCAAACCGATCTCTTGTGGTTAGAAATTCTGTTGTTTCTTCACAAGGTTGTTCTATAGTCAGTGGTTCCTCCACTTATGTGGGATTAGGAAGCATGAAACATAAGGCCAAAGACATGGACATCTTAAAAGTTGCATTACAGGTTAGTTCTTTTTAGTTTTTGTTTCTGCAAATTGTAACATGATTTGAAACAATCCCTTTGAATGTAAATGAAAATCTACTGTTGATTTTATTCATACTTCTTTAATAACTGGTTTTTTTAAGCTGATTAATGTAATTGTTTGGGGACTCTGTTGTGATTTCATCAGTGTTTCATTGAAAAAATAAATAAGAAGTTTATATACGGTGTATCATAATTTATCCATTACGTACTCAACAGTAATTAGGTTAGGCTATAGATGCTTATGAGTTTTTCCGTGGACACATGTATTGGTTTTTTAATATTACAACACAAATGTGGGCGTGGAGGTTTGTACTTACATAACCTTTGGAGGAGACATCCATGCTAATTTTCTTACCCATGTTCTTCTGCACGTTCTTCTGATGAACAAAATATATATTTTATTGGTTGCAATTATCTAGATTTGACCTTGCTATGCAGGCACAAATCTTGTAGTGAATTATTTTTGTCATTTTGACTTCATCTATTTGATACGATCCGGCCTTGGCATTTTAGAAATATTAGTATTTATTAATTATTAGTTAATTGCTATTTTAAATGTATTGGGCTTGGGCCTATTATTAGTCTTTTATTAATTAGGTCAAATTAGGGTTTAGGGTTATAAATAGGAGTTGTTAGGTCATTGTCAATCATCCAATTGAATTGTTGTCTATGTACTCTGGCTCTTTGAAAGATTGTCTCGAGAGATTTATCGTAGTTTAATATAAAATTGTTGTAGATTCTATCACTATTTTTGTTGTTTACATTCTTGTTTGTTTTTTGGGACGGTATGCTCAAAGTAAAACTGTAATGTAGTTCTGTATCATTCTCTGATGAGTTTGTTTATATGGCGGAGAAGTTGATTAGACTCAGGTTATCGAGCTTTGCAGGATCTTTCTCAGCCAATAGCAGAAACTAGTCCACCTGATGGGGCTTTAGAAGTTCCTCTTTTAAGGCATCAGGTTGTATATTCTTTTATTAACAGTCTTTTTTCTGTATCTGTATTCTTTTTAATAATATGTTTTTCAATTATTAACTTAACCGATGTTTGGATAGAGAATTGCTTTGTCATGGATGGTTCAGAAGGAGACGTCAAGTGTACCTTGTGCAGGGGGGATTCTTGCGGATGATCAGGTTTCAACTCTTAGAATTTGATTGATATGAATATTATTTTCCTCTCTTTATTGAGTCATTGAAAGTTTGACACGGTGAGTCACTTGCAGGGATTGGGGAAAACAATATCAACGATTGCTTTAATACTCAAGGAAAGGTCTCCTTCTATCAGAGCTTGCGCTGATGTTAGACATGATTTGGAGACTTTAAATTTGGATGAAGATGATGATATACTTCCTGAACATGATGGCCCAAAAGAAGAATTCTTCCCTCAAGTTTCACCAAGTAAAAATTTAACAATAATCAAGAACACTTCAGTACAAGCTAAAGGCAGGCCAGCCGCTGGAACTCTTATTGTTTGTCCGACAAGTGTATTGAGGCAATGGGCTGATGAATTACATAATAAGGTTTCTAGCAAAGCTAATCTGTCAGTGCTTGTATACCATGGAAGTAGTCGAACTAAGGACCCTTGCGAGCTGGCCAAATATGATGTTGTACTAACAACTTACTCAATTGTTAGCATGGAGGTACCAAAGCAGTCTGCTGTTGATGAAGAAGATGATGAGAAACACAATACAGAGGATCAAGCTCTTTTGCCCATGCAATTTTCTTTGAGCAAGAAAAGAAAAAATTTCTCTGGTTCAGATAAGAAACATTCAAAAAACAAGAAGGGAGTGGACAATGAAAATTTAGAGTCAGCTGCCCGCGCTCTTGCAAAAGTGAGGTGGTTCCGAGTTGTATTGGATGAGGCCCAGAGTATCAAGAATCATAAGACACAGGTAGCTAGGGCTTGTTGGGGTCTGCGGGCAAAACGTAGATGGTGCTTGTCAGGAACTCCAATTCAAAATGCCATTGATGATCTTTACAGCTATTTTAGGTTTCTCAAATACGATCCCTATGCTGCTTATAAGTCGTTCTGTTTAGCAATTAAGGTGCCAATCAACAAGAATCCAGCCAAGGGATACAAAAAACTTCAAGCCATTTTAAGGACAATAATGTTACGTCGCACCAAAGGTGAGTCACTTTAAACTTATGTGTATCAGTTGCATGCTGTTCAAAAATTTGGAATTAGATTAAACAATATGTTGTCTTTGGTTTTCTTCAAAAGTTCAACGCCTTTTTTTTTTCTTCTCACTATTAAATTTGACGGAAGAACTAGATTTATATTTTTCCTTTAGGGTTCATCGGAGCTTCCCTCGGCCAGTGTCGGATTTATATGGCTCTACAATTTTATAGGCTATAATATAATCTGTCTATATGCTCCCCTCAAGGTCCCAGGTTTGAGATTTTGTTAGGACTCCCATTCCATTCAACATTCTAGAAAGGGCAACTTGGGTAATCGTAATTCCATAATAGGGTTTTTGTGAGATTGTGGTTTGATCCTTTAGGGTATAAATAAGACCAGGAAGGGTTTAGAGGACAGGCTGATTTTGATGAAGGCTAAGTCATAGGACTTGGAGGAGAGGTTCCGGTGGCTCTCGAACATCACCGGTTAGCTATCATATTTTATTGTTGTTATCCTTTTATCTTCTATATTGTATCTAGTTATGGCTATTGGAGTTTGTAATGGAGTAATTGCTGGATTATGAATGTTATATATGATATATTGAGGTTTCATACTGTTATTTCCTTGTTATCTGTGTTTGGTAATATTCGGTAAGTATTCTGGAACCCGTAAAGGTATCGATACCTTTACAGATTCATCCGTGATATTGTTGTTTCGATACCGCCCGATGCATGGTTACCCTTGTTTCAAAAAAATAAAAGAGTAATCTGTCTGATTTTTGGTGTTGTGCTGATATTTGGTGAATTTCTCTTGTTCGGCCATGTACATGCAGTTTTCTTTTAACTTTAAAATGGAAAACATGATGTGCTGGAAATCTTATTCCTTGCCTTATAAGTTTTCTTGGGGTGATTTGTGGATTCGGCTTTATGGATGGCAGATCGGTTAGTTTTATTTTTAATTCAATTAAACTATGAGTCTCCGAGAGATGGCGCGATGGTTAGATTTGAGCTTTGAAGGTGTGCTCTGTTCAAAGTCTTAGATTCGAGACTCACCTGTGACAATAATTTGTAGACACGTGTACATCCGATCCTTTGATGTCTCTAATGCCTAGTCTAGGAACGGGCCGGATTACCCCGAATATAGTGAAGTGAAACTCTAATTTCTTGATTTTCAAAAAAAAACATAAATTCAATTAAACTATGAGAGTAACAGCACCTGTGACATAAGTTATCAGCCCTTTGGCATAACTTTGTTGCGGCAGTATTTTGGAAATTATGGTTGGCTAGAAGTGAATTACTCTTCAATGACAGGGAAGCATCGAGATACCCACTTATTGACTCTATTTTGCATATAGCTTTATTTTGGAGCAAAAGATTACATCCTTACTGTGATTAATGCCCTTATTTTGTAACTATTTCACACATCAATGAAATATTTTGTTTCCTATCCAAAAAAAAAGAGTAACAGCACCCGGATAATTTCTTCTTCCCAGAGTTTTTTTTTGGCAACAATATATGGCTTTTTGTTAAACTTTTTAGACAACTATCACTTATTATTGAATGATTTAAAGAATTGTGAGTCTAGATCTGGTTTAACTTCTTCCCAATATCCTATATATTAAACCTGAGTGATTCCAGTTATCTTATTTGTAAAATTTGACATTTAAATGTAACTTGTCACGTACTTTACAGTTTTGGATTTTGTTGAGAAATTTCATTAGTTTTTATTTGTGCCATGTGGTGGATTCTGCTTGAACTCCGTATCTTAGTTTTCTTAGCATTTGCAAACATTTTTTGGGGCTATATGAGCATACTGATTATTACTTCAATTCTATGGTACATGTGGTGTAGGCACACTTCTTGATGGGGAACCCATTGTTAATTTGCCACCCAAACATGTGGAACTGAAAAAGGTGGATTTTACTGAAGAAGAACGTGATTTCTACTCTAAATTGGAGGCTGACTCAAAGGCTCAGTATGAAGTATGTTTTTTCAAAAGGAAGCTATGTATAGTTGTTTTGTATTCCTAGTAGGCATGAAACTTCATTGCAGTATCTATTACTTCGTGCTTCTCTCTATCATTACTGAGTAAGAATCTCCTCCAGGAATATGCAGCAGCTGGAACTGTGAAACAAAATTATGTCAACATCTTATTGATGCTTTTGCGCCTTCGACAAGCTTGTGATCACCCTCTTCTTGTTAAACCTTATGACTCAAAATCTTTGTGGAGATCTCCGGTTGATACGACCAAGAAGCTTCCTCAGGATAAACAGATTTTTCTACTGAATTGCTTGGAAGCATCATTAGCTATTTGTGGCATCTGTAATGTATATCATCATTTGCCCATTTATTCTTTTTTATGTTTATTGTTTTAATACTGTTCCTGTACATTAGCATGGTTTCGTGCACGACAATTAAGTACCCGCATTTTGTTCAAACCGTCAGTCTAATTGTTAGTTATCGCAATCGAACAACTTGAGTGATATTTTACTTGATATACTAATTACAAAGCATAGGATTCTGGTGTACCATTTATCCATTTAACTGTTGAACATAAATTGAGGTTTTCTGTACCTTTGATGTTTAAAAAAAGATGTTCAATATGTGGCTTTCTCATCTCAAACGTGAGAAGGGGTTTTTTAGCTTTATGTCATTTCTGATGTTTTGGCAAATCCCCTTCTATACATCTCATTATTTTATCCAAATTTTTTTGTTCATGGTTAAAAAAAGAACTCTTTTGGCTTCTTCTATATTGATCTATATTTGAAACGGGTAAGGAGATGTATAAATAAGAGAGATATTCTTGCTATTCTCCTTTGTTACTTGCACCTCATATTATTTACAATTTACTTCAGCTTTGATCAATGGGAACACAATGCCTTTCATTCTATGTTCTCTTTATTTATCATTTTCCCTTTTTCTTTTTAACTTTAAATTGCATATATGCATACTGTACGTACAATGTTCGTTTTGTTTTCTTGCTAATCTTTCATTTATGTGGTAACCGGTAAGAGATATATCTTTTTACTCAAAACTTCTGGGATTATTTTTATAGGATCCACCTGAAGATGCGGTTGTCTCAGAATGTGGTCATGTTTTCTGCAAGCAATGCATTTTGGAACACCTCTCTGGTGATGAAGACTGCCAATGCCCTATAGCTGGATGCAAAGTTCGTCTTAATTCATCTTTACTGTTTTCTAAATCCTCATTATGCAATTCTCATTTCAACCAGCTTGGTGAGGATAATTCTGCGGTTAGCTCTGGCTCTACTTTTGGTGACTCTGTGGAGCACTCTTCATCTGATATGTATGCGTCTTCGAAAATTAAAGCTGCTCTTGAGGTTCTGATGTCATTGGCTAAACCAAAGGAATCTTCTTCAAGAAACAGCCCTGCCCAGCTTACTCTTGATAGAGCCAGTGAGAAATCAACCGATGTTCCATCCGCAGAACTGTGTCCAGAGATTCCCGAGGTTCAAGACTCAGCTACAAACAAAACCTCTTGCGAATCAATTAAAGAATGTGGAGAGAAAGCTATAGTCTTTTCTCAGTGGACGGGAATGCTAGATTTGCTCGAAGCATGCCTAAAAAACTCCTCCATTCAGTACAGAAGACTTGATGGTACCATGTCAGTACTTGCTAGAGATAAAGCAGTTAAAGATTTTAACAACATACCGGAGGTTTGTCATATATTGTGGCCCTAAACGTCAGTAGTCTTCATGATTTTTTATAATCTAACTTCCGCAGTGATGGTAATACTGCATGTTTATTTTTACTTGATTAGTTTCTGTTTTTTTTAGATCAATAATACCATTCAATGATGTATGAAAGAACTACAAAAGACTAGTTTCTGTTTTACATGTTGACAAATATGGTTCAGTGATTTCCCTTGATTAGGAGGATCTGTTCTGTACAATTTGGTCCTGAATTCTAAGTAATTTCCCTTTTCTTATAATAGGTGTCTGTTATGATTATGTCTTTGAAAGCTGCTAGCCTTGGTTTAAACATGATTGTTGCTTGTCATGTTCTTCTGTTGGACCTCTGGTGGAATCCTACAACTGAAGATCAAGCAATTGATAGAGCACATCGAATTGGGCAAACTCGTCCTGTTACCGTGTTGAGAATGACTGTAAGAGATACAGTCGAGGATCGTATTTTAGCCCTTCAGGTACGGATCATATGTTTCTTTTTAATTATTGATTTGAGAAGCAGAAGCTATTGATTGTTCTAGATTGATCTAAATTCAGTTTACTCTTTGCAGTCATGTAATTAGTCAAGTGTGCAAGTGCAACCAAATAAATTAAAAAGATAGGTCATGCATCACCGAAAAGCAAAGACACTTTAGTTTAGATAACATGATTTTAACAATTGTTAGACATACTGAACACTCCACACGCGATATGACCCGAGATCTATATTGTTATAAAAAAATGTTCATTTTATTAAATGTGAACAAGTATATTAAGGACCCAAGAACGAAACCGCCCAAGAATTTTTTAATGAATGTGCATGCATTGTGTCTGCTTCTTGAATTTTTAAAAGAACTTATTTTTGTCTTTTTTTGTCTCGTGTTCTCATATAGGTGATTCTTAGACTGCGATAATTTGTATAATTTGATGAATGTGTCTTTGTCAAATCCATTGACTTAGATAACATGTTCATGGTTGTTCTGTGTCATATTGGTGGTCTTGTGTTCGTATATCTGCTACATATATTAGACAATATTTCTATTTTCTTGTGTTGGTTTAGAAGAACTTTTCTCCAACCTAATTGGCCATGGTATTAGCACACATATCTGTGTATGTATGACGCAACCACATTCTTGGACAATGGTTGGGGGAAACATCATAGAATGTAAAGGAATATCTACATGCTTTAGAGATGTTCTTGTTATCTAACATGAAATTAGTCTCCATGTCCGCTGCACAAGAACACGTTAATATTTAGAAAAATTGTTGTGTAATCTGAAATTCGGCTTCCATTTTGGTATAATAAGATTATTATTCGTATATGCACACTTCTATGCAGCAAAAGAAAAGAGAGATGGTTTCATCAGCATTTGGAGAAGATGAAGCGGGTGGTCGACAAACTCGTCTCACCGTAGAAGACCTGGACTACCTTTTTATGATGTGATGATAGATATACTATTATTCTTTGGTATTGGCTGATTTAGGCTAACATCATATGCACATATATCATCTCAAGTTTTTGTGGGGAAGGCTGGCTTGCAATGGGCTCTAGTTTTAGAAAGTACGTTTGTCTCACCACATTTAGATTAGTTGGGCAACTTACCTCTCATTTTGACCAGAGGATTTGAAGACTCAGCTTCATTTCCCAGAAGAAGATTTGTGAATAGCATTCATAGATAATGTTAGTTTTCATTTTTGCCCACTGATTCTTTTTTCACTCACTATTTGATCCCATTGTGGCTTCTCTTTACATCCCATTCCCTTCGTATATTCCACAGGTTGTAAAGATTAGAAATTTATAGAAAGGACAGAACATCAAATCTGTTAAAAACTCATTTCTTTTCCAATTGTAAAGCTATAGATTGTATTGTTTTTCTTATCCCCCCTTCTATGGTGTTTATTTTGTGTTCTTGTTGCTAGATCATCTTATATTTAATTTTAGTACTTATTTTATTGTTCCATTTGTCGAGGGAAATGTACATCTTTGTATTTTGGAGAAATTTCTATTGGTGGTTTGTATGATGCTTTATAGAAATGAAATGTTACTTTTTATTATAGTATCAATTTTCACCTAAATTAAATCAAACCATTTATTGAAGGTCAATAATCTCTTATTATTGACTTTTAATAATTGGTCAATTGATAATCTGAAGGCAATGACATATTTCTTTCAACACTTCACAATAGATAATCTTGTTTCCTTCTTGCAAAATTGTGTTTTATTTTTGTTTTATAAAAACATATTGAAATTTGGAATGGTTGTTAAAATGGCAAAAATATCACCGTTAGGGACAATGGATTGACACATCACTTTATGGGTATGATACCATCTACATTTATAGTTTCGTAAATTTATCCTCAATTAAATTCTCACTTCATTTGTATGATATTATGTACATTAACAAATTTATAAATTGATCCTCATCTAACCGTATTAGATAATACTTGAATTTTCAACATTTTCAAATGACAAAGGAGCCACTAAGCCTAATCTTGTATTTTGCCTAATGACTGGACATTGAGGTTAGAGACCATAACTTCCACATATTAGGATAATCTACAACTTTTTATACGTTAAATTTATCTGGTAATACTTTGGGGTGTTTGGATGAAGATTTGTAAAAATGATTAGAATGCAGAGTTATTTTGAATGATTAAAAATTGAGATATGTGCAATAGCTTGTTTGAATGAAGTTTTTCATGAAGGAGTTAAAGGCAATAACTCGCTTGAATGAAATTTTGGGTTTGAAGTTTGTGCAATAGTTTGTTTTCTGTGTTTGGACAAGGCTTATTTGGTTATGAAAACTATTAGTACTTGGTTAAAGGGCTAACTGCCCACTAAAAATGATTACATCAGAAAACCCACTTCCTCTTCCATCCTTATCGGACTGAAGGTAAAGTTGTAAAAAAATAAAATTAAAACAGTCGTTATATATGTCTATTTATTTCCAAAAGAAAACCTTAACAGCTAAGACACACTCTCTTCATCATTAGCCTCTATTTGTAGAAGGGGTTAATGTTCAACATCTCCCTCTAGAAAAAATAGAAAACAAAGTACAAATTAAAGAAAAAAAAAACAGATATTAGCAGAAAATGGAATGGAAATAGAGAGCAAGTTACCAACATATATATAAATGAGGATCTGAAGGGCCAAAAGAACCATCAGCATCTTGAAAATGGCACCAACAATTCCATGTTTGGGGTCATTCAAAACGGTGAAAGTTGAGAAGCATTAGAATGTTAGAAAACCAATATTTTAAACACAATTTTTTTTTTTTTTTTTTTTTTTACCCCCTTCCGGTTGCACATGCATCATTTTTTTTTTTTGTTAATTTATATATAATTTTGATGAAAAAGTCTCTATTTCTTTGAAAATAAATTTACAAAACTAGTCAAAAATAATTATGAAATTAACAAATCTAGTCATTGATATTAATTAGTTTTTGTCACCTACATATTAATGATTATGAATATAAATATTTTAAAATTTGTCTACATTCGTAATTACTTCGTGAAGAGTTCATTCAATACAATTTCTCTTAGTTTGTCTTTTTTTCTCTCCAATGAGTCGTTGAGTTGAGCTCGCACGTGTCATCTATTTTCAACACTTTTAATTCAACTAAACCTTATGACACAATAAAGATGGTTGGATAAATATGGTTTTTGGGCAATGGGAGAAAATTTTTTGGATAAAATGGTTGGATAAATAGGGTTTTTGGGCAATAGGAGAAATTTTTTTGGATAAATGAGGTTTTATGGTAGAGATTTAAAAAATTAATAATAATATAAAATAGGAACTTGAACGACCTAACTTCATATTTACTCGGACAATATAATTTAATAATCTGGAGAGATATAAATAGCGTATAATTACATGATTATAACCATAAATTTTTAAAATATTTCTTTCTTTCTACGTGTTATAATATTAAAGAAATGTTTGAAATCTTATTTGACAAAAATAATTAAATAATATAAATCTTCAATAACTTAGTCCTAAATCATAATTCATTAACGGTGAAAGTCGGTAGCGCTATGTGCTTTGGTAATAAAAAAAAAAAAGAATTGATTACCTATATTTTATTTTATAAAATTGTGTAATTCATTTATCGTTTTCATCCATTTCTTCAAATATTCATCTATTTAAAATTCTCTAATCTCTATCAACCTAAATCTCTTTCTATGTATAATCTATAAAAATTAAATCAATCTAAGGAAAAGCTAACAAACGACAAATATTCATTACAAATAAAAGTGAATAGAACCTACAAACTACAATTCAAACATCACAAATGAATATAGAAGCAAATTTATCTAACTTTTTGTCCACATTAATTTATCACAGCTTATTCTGCCATAAAATCTCATTTATCTAGCTTTTTGTTTTTTTTTGTCACAACTCAAATTTTTTTTTAATCCAACTATTCTATTCTACTTTAATCATCATAGTTTGATTCACAGGTTTAATTTTATTATTATAATATTAAATTTACAACATATTAATCATTATCACGCATCCACATTATTGTTGTACCTAAAATCATATAGTTTTTTGTTTTTTTGTCACAATTCAAAAAAAAATTTATCCAACCATCTTTATGCCCTAAAAGTTAATCATCTTATTTTAATTACAACATATGTTTTTATAATTTAATATTTTTTTTTTGTTTTTGAGATCAAAAGTGAGACCGCTCCAATCTGCCATAAAACGTTTAATCTAATTCCATCACTTGTTGAGGGAAGGAAATTAATTGAGTTGTAGTAGCCATGAAAGGAAATTGAGTTGTAGTAGCCAAGAAGATTATAGTTTTGAGTTGAATTGATTAATTCAATTATTTTAACTAACAAAAAGTAATATGTTCGAATTAATTGAAATACATATTAGAACTTATTTTATATAGAGAGAAAATGAAACCATGATCGAATGTTATTTCAAGACATAAATAGGGAATATAATTGTATGACAAAACATAACAAATAAAGTAACTAACTATGTACGGCAGAAATCGACGATACAACAAAAATAAACGAACTCTATGGTAGAAATCGTCAAAAAATGTACGACAAAAATCGATGAAAAGTGAAGGACTTAAACCGACGAATAATGTAGGGCAGTAATCGACGAACAGATAAAAATCGACCAACACTGTACGAAAACATAAATATATATCATATATATATTTTTAAGATATATATCTTCTTAATCATAATAAAATAAATAAATAAAATATTTATATAGCATTCTCTATAAAATATCAATATTTATTATTATATTCACATGAATAAAGTTACGACTTATTTGAGTCCCAATATCATTTTACATTCAGATTCATCTCCAGAACAATAAAGTGTTGCGAATTTTACTGCTAGAATACAGAGACAAGAATTCATCGTTCCGCAAAATAAAAAACTCTAAGTTGAAAAATTGTCCTTTTATTCTAGCTGCTGAGTCATCCGGTCAAGGCTAGGTCAGACTTTCTCTATGCCACATCTGCACTAACTTTGATTTTCAAGAGATATTAATGCATCAATAATTTTTTGAATCAACCTTAATTATTGTGTTTATGTGGCTCGGTTTAATATATCTCTAAATTAACCATATTCAATAGATCCTAAAACTTTTAGTTTTGTATTTATTTTTCATTGCAACAATCAGAAGTATCTGGTAGACTTTTTATTCTTAATTTTTTTTCCACTTTGTTTGTAAGAATTAATTGATTTATAGACATACATGTCTTTATTCTTTCAAACTTGTATACTATAATTTTTGGAATTTTAATGACTATCAAATAAGTCATAATCTATCGGATGAAAAATTAAATATTTCCAAACTTAAATAATAAATTGAAAATTTTGAAATTTAATAAGGAATTTTGCATGTATAACAAAAAAATGGCACAAAATCAAAAATAATTTATTTATAGCAGAAAATTCAAATTAACTTCTATCATTTGTTTAGTTCTTTTAATGATAAAATTCAATCAATCATAGACTCATTCTATTACTACTTGAATTTTCTATTAGTGATAGAAATTCAAATTTAATTCTATCCCTAGTTGGGTGATAGAAAAAAATATGCTATAAATGAATTATTTAAAAAATTGTGCTGCAAATATAATATAACAGATAGAATGTGTTGCTGATGGTAAATTCTCACAAAATAATCTATTAATACAAACATGATAATTGAATAACCATAAATTTTTTAAGATCGTACTTAGGAAAAGTGCAAATTTCTTTTTTTTTTTTTTTTCTTTTTTTGAGATATCAAGAAAATAGGAATTCATCGTGCTTTATATATATATATATATATATATATATATATATATATATATAAATCCTTAACCACACCTAAATGGGACTATAATTTTAACTATCTTCCAAGTGTTGCTAATCTCTCTTTAATCTTTGACATTAATAACAGGACTAAAACCCAGTATATAAAAAATCTGTGATAAGTCACTTTTTTTAAAAAAAAAAAATGTAATTTGTCATACTTTAGTTTGTGTATTTTCAATTTCGTTTAATTTAGTTTTCATACTTTCAAATATTTAATTCTAGTTATTATAAAATTTTAAATTGACTCATATGATACATTCAATTTTTTTTTCTTATTTGAAATGGATACTTTTTAAATTAATATTAATCTATAGTTGTTGTAGGCTTAAATTTCATAAACAAAAAATGAAAAATAAAATGGTTATCAAACGAGACTTAAATTTTAAATTTATAAATTTAATTGAAATTATATCTCAAACCTACCTAGAGACTAAAATTGAAAATTAAGATAAAATGTGAATATATTTATAAAACAAAAACTTATCATAATAATCCATTTAAAGTTTTCTACTTTTCTATCAATGATGTTTTTGGTTATGCTCGGGGTAACTGATTATTGAGTGGTATGCAATAAATGGCACATGAAATTTGAAATAAAATGTTTGGAAGTGTATGGTTTCTATTATTGGTATTTTTATCAAATTTAAGGAAAAGTGTACAGAATTTTGTATGGATTTTTTTTTTTTTTTTTGAGAAACAGAATTTTGTATGGATAAATTTTTGCTAGTCCCTTGTATTTTCAAAATTGAGTTTTGTCTTGCAAATTTAAACTATAGATTTCATAGTTTTATAAGGTATATATGGACGGCATAGCAGGTCCTAGGTGGTTGGCAAGTGTATCATAATTTGCAAATTTTGTCTTGTAAATTTAAATTATAGACTTCAGAATTTTATAAGGTATATATCGACGGCACAACAGGTCCTAGGTGGTTGGCAAGTGTGTCATAATTTGCCAATGCACCCAAAATTTCGAGATCTTGTTGTAGTGTGTAGTTAGTAGGCATTAATTTATTGTTTTCCAAATTAAAATGGATCAAGTCAGATTATATTTATTTCAAATTATAAAAGTGGTATTAAGTTTGGTTATTGTTTATCAATATTTAAAAGAAGAAAATAGTATAGTTCCACGGAATTAGTCAAATTCAAAAAAATAATTATAAATATGATCATTTATATAAAAAAAAATTAACAACTATAATTATAGGTATTAATAGTGATTGTATTATTAATACATAATAATAAATAATATCGTATTATCAACCTTAATTGTATAATATAATTATTGTAAACAAATTATTATTATTAAAATATTTATTTTCCTTTTATAATGATTATAAACAAAAACTTTCTATTTTTTTCTCTAAATATGCCATTTTTTAAACTAATTAGTTATTCATTTAAATATGAACAATTATACTCTTTTCTTTATAGCATTAACAAAATGTCCTACATGCTAATTTGTTTAATATTTTTTTTTCTGTTTTATTTCTAATGAAATTTTGAAATATTTAAGTTTCTACGACTAAGAAATCAAAAGAGTTGATGTGATACACATTTTTAAAAAATAAGTAACTAAATATATATAATCCACTTTTTAGCTAAACATAATCTTTTTTCAATGAATCCACAACAGGTTTTTTTATTATGATTGACATGAGGCTTTTCCTTCCTCTCGATTGCAAGGGAGGAGACAAAATGGAGAGGAATTTTATGATCTCAAGTATTGGATAATGGGTTGACGGGTAAGAATTGAACGAAGAAGAAGGATAGACCTATTATTTGTTTATATTAAAACTCCTTTCCATAAAAATTAACAAGTTCATTTTTAAAGACCCAAAATAAATATACATTATATACACCCATCTTTAAAACAACCAATTGTGTGGTTACAAAAATTAATTTAAGTCTTAACACTATTAATTAAAATGCATCCAATTTAAGATATGAAAGGTTGAGTTACAATTTAACCTTAAAGAATAACAATTCACCTTAAAAATTTAAATTAGTTCCAATCTACAATTTTGTTTAGTTAGGTGGGGCGTGGGGTGAATGAAAGAGGTTGGAGGGTATAACAAAAAAAATTAAGGAATCAATTAGAATTGGAAGAATTTGAACTCACAACTTTTTAGTCATAAGAATATATTTATATGTTAAATTATTGCTATTATATTCGTAAAAAAAATAGCTATCTTAGGCGATAATAATAGATTTTTTTACTATATATTGGGGGAGGGAGGGACAAATATGGAGATCGAACCTGTTATGGTGGTGTTAAACTAGTTTACAACTAAACAATGAAATCGTTGCACTGACCCATTTGGTAGCGATAATATAATAGATTATTTAGATCCTGATAACATTTGATTTTTTGTTTTTTATTTTTGAAATTTAAGCCTACAATAACTATCTTACTATGTATATTTATTTACTTGGATGTCTACCTCTCACCTATGTGTAAAAAGCAAACTCAAATTTAGAGAAAAAAAGTAGTTTCTAATTTTTTTTTTTTTTTTTTAAAGTTGATTAACATTTAACTATTTTTTTAAGAAAATATGAATACACGGTAAGGAATGTGAAACATATCGTAGTAAGAATGAGCTTAAATTTCAAAAACCAAAAATAAAAAATGATTATCAAATGACTCTTAGTTTGTAGTTGATAAATTATTGTCAAAATTTTGTGAAGTTTCAATTTATTATATAATACGTCTTTAAACATTTAATTTTAGATTCAATAGATTATTGAGTTATTTGACATTTTTAAAATTCAAAAAATTATTGTATATAAATTTGAAAGACTAAAGTCACGTTTGTCTATAAATAATTAGTTCTTACGATATTGAATGTAGACTATATATTGAAAATTGGATACAAAATTAAGAATAAAAAATACTTTAATGATTTTTTTTTAAAACCCCTTAATGTTGATTTTTAAAAAAATACCTTTAATTTTTTTAATATTTCAATGAAAAAAAAATACAAAATTAAAAGTTTTTAAACCTATTAACTACTAAATCGAGAGCTGCATTAAACCTTTAATCTTGTTTATTTTAGTTCCTAAACCTTTATTCTTGTGAACTTTCGAATTTACAATAATTTTTTTTTTTGGAATTACAACAATTTGGGGATGGATGTTTTAAACTCGTGACTTTTAGCGAGTGTACACTAATACTGCAAGTTTGCTCTTATCGACAAATATACTATAATTTATTCAATCATTACACTATTCTATAGAATATTATAATTTTGAGTCATCTCATCTAGGTAATAATTAATATGTATTATATAGATTAATAGGATACCCTCAACCCAAAATATTGTTATCATACATTAAAATGATAATTTTGTTTCAATTTGGATAGCAAAATTTTCTCATTCGAGTGGCGGGGCTTTTTCCATAACGATAAATAAAATATGAGCATCCTATTAAAAAAAAAAAACAACGGTCAACATAGGTCAATGGCCTTTTGCCTTTTCTTTTTTTCCTGTTCTTAGCGGCAGTCGAGATATCAAAACAAAACACCTTGAAATGGAAACAAAAACGACCATTATAATTAACACAGGGGCCTTTTTTTACGCCCAATTCAACCTCTTTCTTTGCTATCTTATGATACCATGATGAAAATTCGTGTAAAAATCCAACCTTTTTTTTCTTCAATTTTTTCTCATATGAAATTTTAGAGATATGGGTTTGGTCGGATTCCAAGAAGATGGGGAGAAACATGTTTCATTATCTGAAACAAAAAACAATTTTGATGATACTCGAAGATATGTGTTTACATGTGCCATCTTTGCCTCCCTTAATTCTGTTCTTTTGGGATATGGTTTGTTACTTCTCTTTTGTCTAATTGTTTTTTTGTTGTTGTATGATTAAATTTTAACTTCAATCTCACATCAGATGTTGGTGTTATGAGTGGAGCTATAATATTCATTCAAGAGGATTTGAAAATAACAGAGGTTCAAGAAGAAGTTCTAGTGGGAATCTTGAGCATAATTTCATTATTAGGAAGTTTAGCTGGTGGGAAGACATCAGATGCATTTGGCAGAAAATGGACTATTGCTTTTGCTGCTATTATTTTCCAAGCAGGGGCTGCAATCATGGCCCTCGCTCCTTCTTTCGGTGTTTTGATAGTCGGTAGGCTCTTGGCCGGGATTGGTGTCGGTTTCGGAGTGATGATTGCACCGGTATACATTACCGAGATATCACCCACTGCAACCCGGGGATCTCTCACATCTTTCCCTGAAATCTTTGTGAACTTTGGGATCCTTCTTGGTTACATTTCAAATTATGCATTTTCAGAACTTCCTGTTCATATAAGTTGGAGGGTCATGCTTGGTGTGGGAATAATCCCCTCGGTTTTTCTCGGTTTCGCCCTTTATATGATTCCCGAATCTCCTCGTTGGCTAGTGATGCAGAATAGGATCGACGAGGCGAGAATTGTTTTGTTGAAAACGAACGAGATCGGTGTCGATGTAGAGGAGAGATTGATGGATATTCAGAAAGCTGCTGGAGCTGCCAATGTCAATAAGTATGAATCTAAGGCGGTTTGGCGCGATATCTTGCATCCGACGCCTTCGGTGAAGCGAATGCTGATAGCGGGTTGTGGAATTCAATGCTTTCAACAGATTACAGGCATTGATGCAACTGTGTATTATAGTCCTACAATCTTTAGAGAAGCTGGAATTCAAAGCAACTCCAAACTTCTTGGAGCAACGGTTGCCGTTGGATTCACTAAAACATTGTTCATTTTGGTTGCGATTTTTCTTATTGACAAAGTAGGAAGGAAGCCACTTCTTTATATTAGCACAACTGGGATGACAACTTGCTTGTTTTGTCTCAGCATCACTTTGTCTTTTTTGGATCATGGAAATCTTGGGATTGTTTTGTCAATCTTAGCAGTTTGTGGCAATGTAGCTTTCTTTTCGGTTGGGATTGGTCCCGTCTGTTGGGTGTTATCATCCGAAATCTTCCCGTTGAGGCTTCGAGCACAAGCATCGGCTCTCGGGGCAGTTGGAAGCCGAGTGAGTAGTGGCTTAATCACCATGTCGTTCCTCTCGATCTCGCACACAATCACGGTTGCAGGAACATTCTTTCTATTCGCAATGATTTCTCTAGTCTCAATTGTTTTCATCCACATATGTATTCCAGAAACAAAAGGGAAATCTTTGGAACAAATTGAAATGGTTTTCCAACATGGAAGAGAGGAGCATGGAATCAAAATAATACAAATGGCTGACACAGAGCGATTAGTGCAAAAATAAAATTTACCAAAACAAGTACTTGTATAATGTATTTAGTACTTATAAACACTTGTACAATCACTCTTGTTTAGGAAGTTTTCTCATTACTTAATAAAATGCAAAAGTAAAATGAGTTATTCTTGTCATCTACGCATTTTGGTAGGTCTTTTGTATATCCTTAAACTAAAAAGAAAACACTCATTATTTTAACATTTTATAAAGGTTTCAAAATTAACTTGTAAAATGCATTAAAATCGTGTATGAAAAGTTGATATGTCGGATTTAATCTTGACAAAGATTCTATACATTGTCATATCATTCATGTCATTCTATATCTACATATTTACATGATAGATAAGATGTGATCAATAAATGTCAAATACTTATACCCATCGAATATATTAAAGGAAAATCACAAATACCATCAACCTACAAGTCAATAATTTCTTTTTGTATAAAAAGCTAACTACAAGTTTGTTATTTTTTTGTCTTCACCCTCAACCAATTTAGGGTATAAAGGAATGAGGCCCATGTGTACTATGTGTCAATCATGCATAAAAAATAAATCATTAATTATATTAGGAAACCAATTTAATATTAATACAAAAATGAACGTTAAAAAAAGATTAGTAAGCTTTGTTCAAATTGGCTACATAAATTTCTAACTAAGAACACAAAAGTGAAACTAAGCTTACACTTGTTTTGAAAGAAGCTTTCCAAATGGATCAAATTCAACACAATTTCATCCAAGTCGGAGACCTAAAACTCCTTGTAGCTGAGATTGGAACCAGTTATTAATCACTACTCTCATCGTCATTTTCTCCAATTTTTTTAAAGTTCGGTAGAATAATTATTTGGTTTTTTGTTTTTGGTTTTTTAAATTTAAATCTATTATTCCTCAAATTTCCTTGTATTCCTATTAAGTATCAATTTTTCTTTGAAAAAGTATGTGAATAATAACCAACTTTTAAAAATAAAAACAAACTTTTGGAAACTACTTTTTTTGTTTTCAAATTTTGGTTTGGTTTCTACAAATATAGGTGAGATGTAGATATTCAAGTAAGAAAAAACATATGGTAAGATAATGAAAATACATCCAAAATGTTTATGTAAGAAACTACTTGATATTGATTGTGCTTGTGTTTTTGTTAACTTGAGGTCCGAATGTGGTGGGTTTTTTTCACGGTTTTCCTGAGATTTGGTATTCATGGCGGCACAGATAATTGTTGTGGCCAATGCCGGATTTTGAGCAGCTCCCGATCACAGAGGATATGGACTGTCTGATTCGCACATGGAGCCTTCAAAGGTTATATACAACGATTTGGTTAGCGATCTCCTTGCGATTCTCGAAGCTCTTCACATTTTCAAGGTATTGATCTCTTTCGCTTTGCATGTGAAACAATTGCAAGGTGTTTGTCAATTGAGTTCTCTTGTTTAGGGTTTGATAATCATTTGATTTTTTATTTTCTTTTTTTTGAAATTGAAATTTATTTTTATTTAAAATTCCTAAGATATGTTATATCTTTCCTTAACAAAGTACTTGAATGTTAACAAAAATTTCTTTAAAGCTACTTTTTTATTTTCAATTTTGTTTTGGTTTTAAAAAATATATGATGTAGATATCCAAACAATTATATGCCGATTGTTTCTTTCTGTTTTTCATTGATGATTTCGTCATCTATCATCAGAGTTGAGGAGTGAAGCGTAGTCTTGCTTCTGTGAGTGAGGCATTATTCAAATGGAAGGTTAATTTTTTTTTTTTTTTTTGGCTTCCTTTCTAAGGTTGACGAAGAGAGAAAGACTTTACCTAAATTATTTGGGGTTTTGCATGTATACTAAAAAATAACAAAATAATTCTAAGCATAACACAATTCTCAAACTTATTCATTTGTGGCACAAAAGTGATTGAAGTCTGTCAATTGAATTGATAGAAGTGTAGAGTCTATCAGTTGAACTGACAGAAGCCTATTAGTTGACTGATAAAAGTCTATCAATTGAACTGATAGAAGTCTAAAGTCTATCCATTGAACTGATTGAAATCTAAAATCTATTAGTTGAATTGATAGAATTCTAAATAGGAATTTTGGGCAAAATATACTATGAATGAAATTATTTTTAAAATGGGCTACAATTGTAATGAAGAGTAAAAAATATGTTATGGAGGATAAATTATTAGAGTATTATTATAAGGGGATTTTGCATGCATATTAAAAAAAACAAAATAATTATCATGTATAGCACAATTCTCAAACTTATTCATTTGTGGCACAAAAGTGATTGAAGTCTATCAATTTGCATTGTTCAATCACTCAAAATCGATTCAAGTCTATCAGTTGAACTGATAGAAGTCTAAAGTCTATCGGTTGAACTGATAGAAATCTATTAGTTGAAGCGATAGAAGTCTATCAATTGAACTGATAAAAGTATAAAGTCTATAAGTTAAACCGATAGAAGTCTGATGATGTTAGAATAGTAATTTTGGGTCAAATGTGTTATGGATGAAATTATTTTTAAAAATGTGTTATAATTATAATGAAGAGCAAAAAATATGCTATGGAGAATAAATTCTCAAATTCTTTTAAATCCAAAGTGTTATAGAGGCCAAGAAACACACTTGTTCGAGAGGTTGGGAGGGGGAAGAGAGGAGGTGGCACGAGAACGTCTGGGTTCAAGCAACATCATGGGGAGCTATTTCAACCACAGGTAAGGAGTTCTCAAAAGGTAAGTCCCTCATATTGTTTATGTATTTGTATGTGTAGGTGGCGGTTTTGGGGTACCTGGAAGAGTTAAGATTGGATTGAAATACTAGTTGTTTGAATGTGGGAATTTGGGAACTAAACTTTGACAAAGATGTGGCTGTTGTAATGTGTTTAGATATTTATGTATGGTCCTAACACTTTTCGACTAAGAGTGGAATTTGTGTTGGTTGCGTAAAAATTACGATGGATAATGAGTTGTTTAACTCTAGTTTGTTTTGCTAATTTATTAAGCTAGGATATGATTGAGTTAGAGGTACATGAAAGTTAGAAAGTTATTGCTTGAACACATTGCGGTAAGGTTGCTGTTTGAAGCTAGTTGGTGGAGACATGTGTTTTTGGTACATCTATGGATTGTAGAAATATTAAGCTAGATAAGGTGGAATTCAATGTGCTTGGTTAGTCTGAAGGTGAGGAGTTTGTAACTCATCTCAAGTACTCACATGTTGCATATTTACATCTAAAACAAGTTGGGTTTTGTAACTCATTTCAAATACTCACATGCTGCATGCATAGTAAAATTCATGGTTAAATGTGAAGGGTGAGTAATATATGTTCATTTATAAAGAAGATGTGAAAAGGGTGAAGTGATTGCATAACTTATTTTTCTACCAATTATGTTGGGTCGACTTGAGTACATATATGGCTATAAGTGTGAATGCATGGTGAAAGAGAGAATATATGTGTGAAGGTGTAGATGTTGAGTTATATGGATTGGTGTGAAGGTGTGAAAAGGGTGAAGTGGTTGCATAACATATTTTCTACTTTTTATGTTGTGATAGATTTTTCCCTTGTTTGTAATAGGTTGTGCTTCCCATGTATCTATTGCAGGTACAAACTGTCAAAAGCAGCAAGGTAAACTGGCAGGTGAGTGAGTGAGATGGGAAACTACTTGGGTCGAGAACCGAGAAACGCTTTGCCGTAGTTAGCAGAGTTAATTTTTGTCAATTAGGTTGTCAAGTAATTTTTATTGCAAGGAATGTGATGTCGTTTTAAGTTGGAATGAGGATTTGGTATAAATAGAGGAAAGAAGTTTAGGTGCTAGCTGGGTAGCAAATATTAGTTGTTATCCAGCCACGTGACATCTTTTCATTGGACCAATAATGTTTTTTTTTAAATAATTTTATTCAATTATTTTAAAAAAGAAAATTATTGGTTCAATTACAAGATGTCACGTGGTTGGATAGCAACAAAATTTGCTATCCAGCTAGCACCCAAACTTCTCTCTTTTTAAAAAATTTCAAAGTGGTGGTGTCTTTACTAAAGTCACCACCGCATAAAGACAAAAAATTAGATCCATTTTGACAACGTTTTAAAAAAAAATACCCATTTTAATAGTTATTTTTTTGAAAAACTCATTATTACAATTAACCCATAAATGGATAACTCCTCCAACAAGTACCTTTACGTCCAACAATCAACCATTATTCCTACAACGTGCTTTCTTTAGAGAGAAGTTTGGGTGCTAGCTGGGTAGCAAATATTAGTTGCTACCCAACCACGTGGCATCTTGTAATTGGACCAATAATTTTCTTTTTTAAAACAACTATTTTTTAAAATAACTGAATAAAATTATTTTAAAAAAGAAAATTATTGGTTCAATGAAAAGATGTCACGTGGCTGGGTAGCAACTAATATTTGCTATCTAGCTAGCACCTAAACTTCTCTCTTTAAAAAATGTAACGGTGTTAAAAGAAAGTTTGTGGTGATGACTACTGAAGAGTCATCTTCTTCTTAATTTTTTGTGATGACTATAGAAGAATCATCTTTTTCTTAATTTTTAATAATGACTATACTAAAGTCATCTTCTTCTTTGTAAATAATAAAACATGATATTAGTAAAAAAATTATTTCTTTCTTCCTCAAGCTAAGGGCCGGTCTGAGAGTGTCTCCACCAAAAAATTATACCAGTGCTGATTCATAAAATAATATTTAAAAAAGTTACTTGAAAACTTTAAAAATAATTTAAACACATGTATTTTAAAATAATATTTTTAAATTTTAAAAACTAAAAGTTAAAGCATAGAATTAAAAGAAAATATTTAAAATAATTTTGAAATATAATATTCTAAATTTTTTTTTTTCAAATACTATTTTAAGTAATCATATCCTAAATCATAACAAAATATTTTTAAAATATGATTATTTAAATATAAGTAAGTATATATTCTTATTAAAAAAACATCATTTCCATAAATAAGTAATTTACTTCATATTTCAATTTATTATTCTACCAATTTCAATATCAATATGTTTTAGATAAGAGTGACACTGGTGGCACAATAAATAGCCACGTAAATGGATTGTCCAACGAGACAAAATATTAGAGATGGAACAATAATAAGAGGACTTATTAAAATCATAAGTGTTTTAACAATATCATGACTATATTTATGTCATTTATTAAAATAAAATAGGTATAATCTTTTTATATACTTGAATTTAACATTTATAAAATTGAAAAAACACAGATAAACAATATCAAGTGTGTGTGAGACCTTTGGTAAAGTCTATGGTGAGATGAAGTTGAAAAAGAAAAATAAAAAGGCAAATAAAGCCGTGCCACACTGATGCCTTTTTCACCTCTACTTCTTCGCAGAAAATATACATTTCATTAGTAGTATACATTTAATTTCATTAGTTGGTCTTTTCATTTTCGTCCTAATTGTTTGTTTAATAGTAGGGGTTATGGTCAGTAAATTCAATACTTCTCATTATTCATTGCCTCAACTATTTCTATGAATTCTTAGATAGGATAATGTTAATAGTTGGGTTATGGTCGGTTTTTTGTTTACTTGTGTCAATTTTACATATCCAATTACTATTGTTTAATTTTTGGCGGAGGATTTAATCGAACTCTCCTAGTCTAGGATATAACTTCTTTATAAATTACAAAATTGATCTCCCTAAGTATATTTAATTCGAAGAAGACGGAAATCTCCCTAAGTATATCCGCGTTGGTTGTGATTAAATAAATTAGTGTCGGTTTTATCTTTACAAATGAACACTAATACTAAGTGTTCTTAGTTTTAGGTTTTCTTTCCATGTTCTTAGGTTATTTTTTTTGCATTTCCATGTTTTGATATGTGATTATTTGGATATGAACATTGCTCTGTACCTTGAAATATATATTATCCAAAAAGAATTAAAAGAATAGAAATGAATGTAACAACTTTCTCAATTGCAACAATCCAAACATTTGGAGTGGTTGAAATTTGTAAAATTTTGAACATATATTACATAATAACATACATATTGTAGCCATTGTTCAAAGTTTAAATCAAATACAGAAGTACACAACACACATCATTATGATCATATGACAGACTAAAATACATATTGTAGCCATTATTCAAAGTTCAAATCAACTACAAAAGGATGTAACACACATAATCATGAATATCATGCTTTTTCCAGGGACACATTATCAAATATGGTTGGCAAGGAAAGTGAGTAGCACTTTATTAACTTGTTCTGGGAATTGCTCTTGAACAAAATGAGACCCTTCAGGTAAATAGATGACCTCCAGTTTGGGAACATATTCTCTTACCATTCCACCTTGTATGTATTCTTCAATTCCAGGGAATTTGAGAACATAATCCATTTCACCCATTATTAGGAGTGCTGGAACATCAACTTTTGGATCTTTTATTCCCAAGTCTTCATTGAATGACCTATACATCATGTATAAACATCATATCAGCACAGATAACAAAACATGGAATGCATACATAGATTTTTTTTTTTTTTTTTTTGCAATATGACTTTGCTTGAATATCATGAGAGAATCATCAAAGTCAAAGAGGGACTCGAGGATCTAAGAAATTATGTGTTCAATCAATGGTGGTCACCTACCTATAAATTAATTTCCTAGAAGACTATAAGAATAATCGAGGTACACGTAAGCTGGCCCGAACACCTACAAATATAAAAAATAAAAAAAGAGTGACATACCTGTATGGAACTTTTAAGGCAGTTTCAAATCCAGATTTTTCATAGAGAGCTCCATAAGTAGCCAGATCTTCTTCAGTGAACCAAGGAGGAAGAGGGGTGGATGCATCCACTAAATCCATTATCTCTTGATATTCTTGAGCAGTAGGGATTTCACTTTTGGAGAAGAGAGTGTAAACATTTCTAAAAACGGTCTTTGCATCAAAACGTCCAAAATCAGCCTCTGCTCGTCCAGGTTCCTAAATAAGAGACCACATTGCTAAATGTTAGTTAAGCAGAGAAAGAAGAAGAATTTTAACAACATTTTAGCTCATTGACTATATATTCAGATGGAGATCTCTGTCAAAACCATAGCTACTACAATAATGTGATACGATCCCGCGTTCGTTGAAAGTTTACTCAAGGCGAACCAAGAAGTGACGAATCCTTTTTTATGGTTTTATTAATTGTAATTCTGTTTTGCTATTTAAGTTGTATTGGGCTTTTGGGCCTTAATAGGGTTATTTACTTATTAGGTTAAATCTTAGGTCTACTATAAAGAGGAGATGTTAGGCCTCTAGGAAAGGATTCAAAATAGTTGTTGTCTTTGTATTTGGCTCTTTGAGAGATCCTCTCGAGAGATTATCGTAGTTTCTTAATAATAATAGTAGTAGATTCTATCATTTTGGTATCAGAGCCATTTACCGATCCGGGAATGGTGACCACTAAGATGGAAACTAGGATGCAAGAATGCGAGGAAGGGTCCGAGGAATTGGCGAGGAGGTTGAAGGATGTAGAAGCAAGGTCGGAATCGCTTGAAGAACGTTTGGGGAAAAAGATGGATTTGAAATTCGAACAGCAGGATGTGAAGTTCGAGATGATCAACCGAACTGCTTGTTTATTAATGGAAGCAAGGCAAAAAGACAAGGGAAGGGGTGGCGATTGAGGCGCGGGCGAGGGAGAGAGGGGCGACATTGTATGTGGCGCGGCGAGCGAACAAGGGGAGCAGGGTCGGGCGCGGAAGGAGGGTCGTCCGAGAGGAGGTGGGCGCGATTGGGGGCTACTGCGGGCCGGGGCGAGGCACTGGGGCGTCGCTCTGCGAGGGGTAGCGTCGGTCTGGCGATCGGCGCGGGCGACGCGAGCAGGGCGGGCGGCGGGGTCTGTCCGCGAGGGGTGACCGGCGGGGTTGGTGCGGGCGGCGCAGGCAGAGGGGCTTGTGCGGGAAGTGGAGCGTCGGGCGGAGGCGGGGCGAGTCTTTGGGAGCCCCAAGCGTGGGAAGCGGCGGGTGAGTGGGGGGCGTCGTGAGACTGGGCGTCACGGCGAGAGCGGGGCGCTGCGCGAGCGGCGAGGCATCATCGGGCGGGCTGGTGCGCCGCGGGTCGGGAACGGTCACGACGGCGCGGCGAGCGGGAGCCTTGGGTGGGGCGCAGTTGAGGGCGGTGAAGGGCCGGGGTGGGGCGCGGCAAGGTGGGCCGGGAAGTCGGCCGACCGAGCCGGTTCGGGTCGACCGGGTTGGACCGGGGGGAGAATTTTCAGACATGGGCCGACGGGGGTAGTCGGATGGGCTCGGAATTCGATCGGCCAGGGTATTCTCGATTCGGTGGAAGGGAAGACGGGGTTGCGGAGGAAGGGAGAGTGCGCATCGGTTATGAACGGCCGATAGCGCATGACGGTTGGAACGATCGGGGTTGGGATGGTTGTAACCTAGATGGAGAGCGGACGGATTGGAGAGATAGACAGGGTCGCTGTGAGCGCGAAGGACCGGGATCAGGCGGGCGAGATGGACCCTTGGTAGATAGGAGGTTACGGAAGTTGGAAATGCCTGTATTTAAAGGGCTAGCAGATGAGGACCCGGAAGGATGGTTATGCCGCGTCGAAAGGTACTTCTGGGTGAATCGTACGACGGGCACGAAAGAGTTGACGCCGCAGACCTTGTGTATGGAAGGAGAGGCACTAGAGTGGTTCTGATGATGAGGAGGACCGTGCTCCAATTGCTTCGTGGGAAGAGTTCCGAGAATTGTTGTTACATCGTTTCCAAGCGACGATTAATGACAATAAATATGCTAATTTGATGAGTCTGCAGCAAGTTGGGACCGTAAGAGAGTATCGCCGGTTGTTTGAAAAATATGCCAAAGGTATACGCGACATCAGTACGAGTGCCTTGGAAGGGAAATGGGAGAGTGGTCTGAAGGCGGAAATTAGGAGTGAGATGAGGAAGCTGAGGCCCGTGGGAATTCAGGACAAGAAGTTTATGGCACAGGTAATTGAGGATGACCTGGCTTTTCGAAATCAAGCGAAAGGAGGGGGCATCTCAGCAGTGGTTAAATCCGGGATGGGATCCGGGACGGTTAGTGCGAAGGTGGCGGGAGGATCAAACCTAAGAACTCTCGCTTTCACTCCCAACCGATCAACACCATCGAATACCCTCACCCCTGCAGTTCCCTATAAACGACTTACGGATAATGAGATCCGTATACGAAAGGATAAGGGACTGTGCTTTAGATGCGATGAGAAGTTCGTTCCGGGACACCGTTGTAAAAAGAAAGAGCTGCAGGCACTTGAGATACTTGTAGTACGCGATAGGGTGGATTGTCTGGGAGATGACGAAACCGATGAGTCCCAGGATTATGGGGCCGAGGAGGAGAGTGTTGAGGACACTGGGGAGACACCGAATATAGCGCTTATCCTTGAATTCAATGGCGTGGATCGAGCTCCCCAAAAACGCTTAAAGTAACGGGATCAATACAGGGGCACGAAGTAGTTGTATTGATTGATAGTGGGGCTACACATAACTTTGTATCCAATGACATTGTGGCTAAATTGAAATTACATGTGGAGCCGTCCGATGATTATGGCATTATGTTGGGGACTGGGGATTCTGTGAGAACGGCGGGCATATGTAAGAATGTGGAACTTCAGTTGGCCAAAGTGCGAATAGTGAACGATTTTTTGCCTTTACCACTGGGCAGTGCAGATGTGATTTTGGGCGTCGTGTGGCTAGCGACGTTGGGAAAAATCGAATTTGACTACCGTGCACTAAAAATGCAATTCACTCTGGGACTTGGAAAGGTCGAGTTACAGGGCGAGCCACGGCTGGTCAAGGCCCAAGTCTCATTAAAGTCCATGATGAAATCCTTACGGCCAGAGGATCAAGGACTCTTGGTCGAGTTAAACATGCTCGAGGCACCGATACCAGCGCGAGAACAAACCGGAGCTCTACCAGATCATCTCGGTGTACCCACGTAACTACACTCGACTTCATTTTTTTCACCGGTTTTGAATCATTGAGCAGACCTACCCCGCAACGGAATTGTGATCATGCTATTGAACTAATGACTGGCAAGGATTCTGTAAATGTACGTCCGTACCGGTACCCACAGTATCAAAAGAATGAGATTGAACGATTAGTGGGGGAAATGTTGTTGGCAGGAATTATCCGTCCTAGCACGAGCCCGTTTTCCAGCCCAGTTTTGTTGGTAAAAAAGAAGGACGGGAGTTGGCGTTTTTGTGTTGACTACCGAGCCCTGAATCAGGCAACAGTACCCGATAAATATCCGATACCACTAGTTGACGAGTTGTTGGATGAGCTGCATGGAGCGACAGTGTTTTCGAAAATTGACCTTAAGGCGGGTTATCATCAGATCCGTGTTAAGCCAGCTGATGTCCATAAGACGGCTTTTAGAACTCACGAGGGCCACTATGAATTTGTAGTCATGCCCTTTGGATTAAGAAATGCTCCTGCTACGTTCCAGTCGGTTATGAATGAGATTTTGCGTCCGTTTCTACGCCAGTTTGTGCTCGTATTTTTTGATGATATTTTGATCTACAGTCTGTCCATCCAAGATCATAAAGAGCACTTAGTTCAAGTTTTTGAAGCGCTGAGCCCATGCATTTGTAGCAAATTCCAAGAAATGTCGATTTGGACTAAGCCGGATTGAGTATTTGGGGCATTTTATATCCGCAAGGAGGAGTGGCTGCCGATCCAGAGAAAATTGCAGCCATGTTACGTTGGCCAAGTCCCAGAAACATTAAGGACCTACGGGGTTTTCTTGGGTTGACGGGTTACTATCGTCGTTTCGTGGCTAATTATGGATCGATGGCTTTTCCACTGACCCAGTTGTTGAAAAAAGGGAAGTTTGAATGGAGTCCGTTGGCAGAGGATTGTTTTCAGAGACTTAAGCATGCCATGAGTAGTGTGCCCGTCTTACGATTGCCAGATTTTGATCAGTTGTTTGTTGTGGAAACTGATGCTTCCGGTATCGGGGTAGGCGCCGTTTTGATCTGGCGAGGGGCGACCATTGGCTTATTTTAGTAAAGCCTTGCCTATAACCCACCGCGTGAAGTCGTATATGAGCGCGGTGATGGCCATCGATTTGCCGTACAACGTTGGCGAGCGTATTTACTGGGACATCATTTTGTCGTCCGTACGGACCAAAAAAGCCTCAAGTTTCTGTTAGAACAACGGGTGGTTGATGGGGAGTATCAGCGGTGGATTGCGAAGCTCCTAAGTTATGATTTCCACATTGAGTATAAAAAGGGCCTAGAAAACAGAGCGGCAGATGCTCTCTCGAATGCCGGCGGCAGGAGAATTGAGCATGTTGAGTTGTGTGGCCGGGGTTAATACAGCCGTTTTCACTCAGCAGGTACGGGAAGACGTGAAGTTGTTGGCTATTTATACCGCCTTGGTTGCCGGTGAGGCGAGTCCACCGGGTTATTCCGTCAGGGGTGATGTGTTATTGTACTGTGGTCGATGGTGCTACCTCCGACGTCTCCTACGATTCCTCTGTTATTGACTGAGTTCCACGGAGGAGCCATCGGGGGACATTTTGGGGTCCTCAAGACGTATCAACGTTTGGCTAAAGAGGTGTATTGGACGGGCATGAAGGCTCGTGTACGTGCGTTTGTGGCCGAGTGCTCAGTTTGCGTGCAAGCGAAACATTTGTCGTTGTCCCCAGCGGGCTTATTACAACCATTACCGATTCCAGAACGAGTTTGGGAAGACATTTCTATGGATTTCGTGGAGGGACTTCCTCGTTCAGAGGGATATGACACTATTTTTGTGGTGGTCGATCGGCTTTCGAAGTATGCTCATTTTATACCCCTTCGACATCCATTCACTTCTCTCACAGTGTCCCAGGTCTTTATCCGCGAGGTGGTCCGGTTGCACGGGGTACCTAAGAGTATCGTATCGGACCGTGACAAGATATTCACTAGCCTGCTATGGGAGGAAATGTTCAAGGCTTCTGGAACGCAGTTGCGGCGCAGTACCACTTATCATCCACAGACGGATGGTCAAACTGAGGTCGTGAACCGCTGTTTGGAATCTTATTTAAGATGCTTTGTGTTGACACAGCCGACGAAGTGGTATCAGTGGCTTGCATGGGCTGAGTTCAGCTTTAATACGTCGTACCATTCTTCTACAGGTATGACACCCTTTGAGATTGTTTATGGGCGTTCTCCACCGTCAATTTTGGGGTACGATTATGGGGCTAGCCCGGTTGCCACCGTGGATTCGTTAATGGTGGAACGTGATAGGATGTTGGATAAGCTTAAGGCTACCTTGTTGCGATCTCAACAGTTGATGACGGATCGTGCTAATGCCAAACGTCGGGATGTTCAGTTTGCTTTGGACGATTTGGTGTATGTTAAGCTCCGTCCTTACCGCCAGTCTTCCTTGGCGAAATTTAAGCACCCCAAGTTAGCACCACGATTTATTGGACCGTATCGAGTGTTAGCTCGGGTGGGGCCCGTTGCATACCGATTGGAGTTACCACCGACTGTGAAGATTCACCCGGTTTTCCATGTATCCGTGCTGCGTAAGGCGGTTGGTTCTCCTCGCCTAGTTTTCCCTACACCGGCCTTGGTGGGCGACGACTTAGGCGTGCTGGTTTGTCCCAAGGCTGTTTTGGGCATGCGGGAGTCTCCACAGGATGGAGGGTCGCGCCAGATTTTAGTGCAGTGGGAGGGGTCAACTCCTGATGATGCTACCTGGGAGTCCGCTGCGGATATCGAGCTACAGTTTCCGGACTTTCACCTTGAGGACAAGGTGGCTTTTTGGGGGGGAAGTATTGATACG
This sequence comes from Sicyos edulis, assembly GCA_036507275.1. Classification (NCBI taxonomy): domain Eukaryota; kingdom Viridiplantae; phylum Streptophyta; class Magnoliopsida; order Cucurbitales; family Cucurbitaceae; genus Sicyos; species Sicyos edulis. The sequence goes on along the minus strand of CM071855.1, from coordinate 1,911,461 downwards.
ATCCCGCGTTCGTTGAAAGTTTACTCAAGGCGAACCAAGAAGTGACGAATCCTTTTTATGGTTTTATTAATTGTAATTCTGTTTTGCTATTTAAGTTGTATTGGGCTTTTGGGCCTTAATAGGGTTATTTACTTATTAGGTTAAATCTTAGGTCTACTATAAAGAGGAGATGTTAGGCCTCTAGGAAAGGATTCAAAATAGTTGTTGTCTTTGTATTTGGCTCTTTGAGAGATCCTCTCGAGAGATTATCGTAGTTTCTTAATAATAATAGTAGTAGATTCTATCATAATGGTTATTTGCAAAATACAAGACTATGCAACAAATTGTTCCTTGTTCAAATATCAAACTTGATATGTACCAGCCATCTTGAAATATAGATGCCTTTAGGGAGGTCTTGGAACTTAGCAGAAAGATGAGGAGGCAGGAATGGGACTCCCAATGTCACAACTCCCAGTGATCTCTCAGGATGTTTAAGAGCAAAATAATAAGCTGGCCAGATTCCAAAATCTTTTCCAACAAGAAACACCTACATACCCCATAATAATGTTAAACATTTTAAATTTGCAAATATGGGAAGATAGATATTAAGAATTGGAATGATATTCGCATAAAACCACAGATACAAAAATGACTATAACACTATAGCATCAATCCTATTCAAGTGTTGTAAGAGAGGAGTAACTCAAAACCAATACATAATAATGGAAGTAAAAATTAAATATAAAGTATTGTCAAACAAATTCACAATAAAAAGAGTGGCACATGCACCAACTGATATTAATTCTTACATTTCATTAAAAATAAAGAATAGCCGCAAGTGGACCTGTTTTTTTTACATATATTTAATTATTTGAGATTTTGTTCTCTCTTTGGACTTCTATTAAATGAAGGTTAAATTGTCCGTATACATTTTATAAAGTCGAGTAATCTGACATGCCCTTCAAAATAATGTATCTTTTTTTAATTGGATTTCATATTTCTACTTTAGTATAGAAGTTTCACTTCAAAAATAATTGATGATGAGTCGAATAGTGGATACTCCAATCATAAAGTCTTCCTTTCTTTTATCTTTTAATTCTCAACCTTGAATTCAACAATATTTTGATGAAAGAAAAACAAGTTGAAACCGACATAAAGGACAGAACAAAACAATCGGCAATTCGACGTTGTTTAGAGAACAAAACAATTCTTAAAACGGTTGCCTTTAAAGAAAAAGATCCCCTCCTCCATCAATAATAAATTACTAAAGAACAGAGCTCATTTAACAAAAAAAAAACATTTCAGCCAATTAACTGTATTATCAAATCGGCAACCAACAAACGATCGAAAATAAGAAAACATAAGAAAAGAATGGTTAGCTAGTTCCCCAGATAAAGAGGGGACACAATTTTATCAAGGAGAGGCCAAAAATAGAATGAACATCACACTCTCATTAAAACTTTCTTTTTAATACTGAGAGACATCAAATGAGTGATGTCACAACTTAGACCTTGAGGAAGCATACTCTCAAAACCCAAGCAATCTCATTAAAACCTTATTACAAATATAGGTCCAATTACATTAGCGAGATCCTCAAGTAATCGTAGGGACATTAACTCGATCAAGGCAATATCTCATGAAATAAACAATACCTTGGGAACGAGGAGAGCGTCGAGAATTGCAAGGAGATCGCTAATCATGTCGCTGTATGTAACCTTGGAAGGCTCGGCAGGCGAATCGGAGAGTCCATATCCTCTGAAATCGAGAGCGATGGCTCGGAATCCGGCATCGGAAACAGCAATCATCTGGTGCCGCCATGAGTACCAAATCTCAGGAAAACCGTGAAGAAAAACCACCACATTTGAACCTAAATTTAACAAGAACAATAATTAATTTCAAGTAGTTTCTTAACAAATTGAAGATGAGATTATTGATTAATTACCTGTTCCAATCTCGGCTACATGGAGTTTTAGGTCTCCAACTTGGATGAAATTGTGCTTAATTTGATCCATCTGAAAGATTTGAGACTTCAGAGTATGATTATTGACTAATTTATAAAACATTGAAAAACTAAATAAATACGTGGCAAATACTTGTGACACATGTACAACTCATCCTAGACATTCATATCTAGATAGATATTACTCAAATAATAAAGACCATTTGATAGATTTTATCAGATTACATTCATTCAAAGATTAAATTCTATATATTTCTCAAAAAAAAAAAAATTAAATTCTATATTTCTTCAAATTACATAAACTAAATTCTAATTTTCAGATTTCCTGCTTTGGAATATCGTTCAAGTGGCTGTTTGAATTGAACTGGGTTCCAATCCCGTTACATTGCTTGGGCCTTTAAAATCAAAGCCCAGAACCTCTTTAAAACCCAATCCTCAGCTTCAACCTTCGAAAACAGAGGAATTATCCTGGTTTCCCGCCGGAGCTTCGTTGCGAAAATCATTGAGAAATTTTCCAGCGCCACTCGGTGCAGCCTATACCAAGAGCCATATTCTTTATGTGCCCTGGAGATCATAATTTGTGTGTTTTAATTTGTAATTATTTGATGAACTCAAGATTTTCAAGGCGACCGAGTTAGAGTAATCGCAGTTAAAATAGGTCATACATCGAGAATGTTTGTGTACTTCCATGCCATAGAGCCTCTCTCTTACCTCGATATCATCGAGTTCGAAATGTGATACTTTGCTACCTAGCAATTACTTTCCTATATTTCGTCTAGTTTTTCATTAAAACTCCAACACATTTAGCATTATCTTAACAAGATTAGATTAATATTCATTGTTTAAAAGTTCTGTTTAACTAATTCAATTATCTTTATTCTGCCCTATACTTGATCTTCATAGTTCAATTATTAAGTTTTAATTTTTTTTTTTAATATTAAAATTACAATATATTTATAATTTCTTTTTTTTTTCTGTCCATGTAATGGTAATTCATCATTTATATGTGATCCCATTAATTCGGGCGTCTTTGTTCTGCCATAGAACTCCATTCCCCACCTTTTTTTATGCCAGGATACACTGCCTTAAGGTTGATCATCATAATTTTAATTTATTATTTTAATATTCAAATTACAACATATTGTTCATATGCATATTAAAATACCTCTCAATATTAGCCAGGGTTTGGACGACATTTATACGAATCATAAGAGACAAGTCCTTTTAAACAAAAAGAAATAGAAATCAACAGATCATTTCACAAACTAAATATACAACAAAATCTTACCAACTCTTAAAAAGAATATGGGTGGGGATTCGGACCAAAAACCTATAGTCATTGAACATATATTAGTACCCTAACAAACTGCTCATATAATAATTTGCGTATAAATGTCTTCCTTGTTTCTTAATTTATTAGTAAACAATTTAAATTATATCCTATATTTTAAACCCATTTTTAGAGAATTTGAGGCCGATTGTGACTGAAACCGATGACAATATATTAATGTCAGTTATCGTATTATTTTATTTTATACATAAAGAATAATTTAAATGCTACATTGGCATATGCTACCAAATAACTAAAAGATTGGTACTATTTTTTATATTTTAATTTTGAGAAATAATGAGTGTTGTGTGGGAGAATTTGAATGGATGTGCCTTGAGGATTAATTGATGGTGGGAATTGAGTGCATAATTGGAATTTGGGTTATGTGGGTTTCAAATTCAAAAAACTTTTTTGTTCTAAAAATGCAAAGAGAGAGGAAGAACCAAAATATATTTCTAAATCCACTCTTCTTCCTTCTAGAAATCTTTTGACTCACTCTTCTATCATTCCACTGTTTCCATCATCACCATGTCTTCCATGTTCATTCTCTCCTTCATAATTTTGGCCTCAATTATTGGTGGTGGGCTCTCCAATCCACCCGCATCCCCACCGGCCTCGCCTCCAATAAGCCTACTTTATTGGAGTTAATCAATTGTGTGACTTCTAATTGTGCCTTGCAATATTGTGCCTATGGTTAAAGAAATTTAAATTCATATAAAAATTAAAAATAATCAATTTATCAATATATTGAAATTTTAAATTAGTCTAATCAACATTTTAGTCCACATTAGATTATGTAACTACCGATTTTGTTATATATATATATATATATATATATTATGCACGTTTTTATTTTATGTGTCAATTATCGTGGTGTTTGTTTTCTTTTATTTGTAAGTTTGAAATTATGAATTTTGTGTAAGTTTATTTTTATTTATTAAAACTTTTTTTTCTTTTATTAGTCTTCTTCCCGACTTCTGACAATTTCCCTCCATTCTTTCCACCTCCACTTAATCATACTGTTCCAATGCAAATCAATTTAATTGAATAACAAATATATTATCGCCATTACTCAAAGTTTAGATCAAACATAGATAATTATTACTACGTACCAAATCTTTTTCTAAGGACCCCATATCAAATATCCTTAACAAGGAAAAGTGAATAACATATTATTTATTTCTAGGTAAATAGGTATTCTCCAATTTGGTAATAGATGAATTATTTTTAAAAATCTGCTATACATATAATACAAGATGTAAAATGTTATGTAAATTCTTTTGGGATTAAACATAATTAGAATTAAATAAAAAAAACATAAATGCAATCAAGAATTCCATAGCAAAAACAACCAAAATAAATCTTCAACCTAAAAATCACATTCATGAATTTTAATTTAGTGAGAGATTAGAAAATAAATACTAGAAGGATGAGATGGAGATGCAATATTGTCATAGTGATTGAACATGTTTAAGGATGGGAGATCTATGGAATTGTTGAAACTATGTGTCCAAAATAAATCTTCAACTTAAAAATCATATTCATGAATTTTAATTTAGTTAAAATAGACTACTATAGGATAAACTTTGTAAAAAAAAACATACTTAAATGAAAGGGAATCGTGATGATTTAATAATACACAACAATCTAACAACATTCTCTAAGGTGATTACATTTATTGAACGTTTAAGGTGATTACATTTAAATAGTAGGCAAAATCATATTCTAACTCAATCAATAACTAGATCTGTTTAAAAAATGAATAAAATAAAATATTTACCATAATATTTACTGAGAACAATAGCTTAGTGGGTACCAAATCATAATACTTTAGCATAATGTAGGAGCATATGTATTTTTTTTCCAATTCAATTGGACAAAATCTTCATTTGTTTGAAAGGTCATGGATCGACAAAAGATTCCAAATTTAGTCTACAATTAAAATATAAATGTTTCAAAACATTAATGTAATCTAATTAAGTATTTGAATCATATATGAAGTTACCTACCGATGATCTACTAGAAAAATATTGGTTAAGAATTTCTAGCAAATAGCTTGCGGTAACTACAAAAATAAACAATATTTTTAAAATCAGCAAATAATAAAAGAATAATAGAGTATAATATTTGGAAATAAAAAAATAAATAAGAAATAAAAGAATAATAGAGTATAATATTTGGAAATAAAAAAATAAATAAGAAACTCTGATTAAAAGTAATGAAACCTATTGATTTAGATCGATATGACAATGCATCAAAATATGGTAGATCTTCTTGTAGTTGATCCACATGTGTGGCTTGCAAATAAGCTGACATAATCATTCATTTTAAATTATGAGAGTGAATAGTTTATAATATAGATATTGAATTTGGAGGAGTAAAAACTAGATCATTTTATTTTTGTGTAGGAAGCATATTTTATTTTTGTCTAGGAACATAAAATCTAACTTACTTAAAAATATTATAACAATAAATACTAAAAATAATAATTTTACCAAATCTAAACTAATATTTTAATAATAGATGTTGATAAATACAATATATAAAACAAAAAATTACCTCAAAACCAACAGCTATATTCAATTGGCCTAGAAAATGACCTAGACAAAAAATACCAATGACTCCCCCGATCAAAATAGAAGTAAGCAAGTAGTGGAAGTTATCGTTTCTATTTTTTTTTTTTTTTTTTTTGTAAATTCGAAACATCTTTGTGTTATAATTCAACAGCAAAACCATGAAGAAAAAATGTTAGACATTTAAAAAAAAAATATTGAATTTAAATTAATATTATAAAAATATTTTACTTACCCATCTTTAGAATCTTTATAGAGTCTTATCTAAAATATTCATAAAATAAAAACATTAAATAAAGGCAGCACAAAATATGTTTAAAGTAAAATAAAATATATGAAAAAGAATGGGTTTGTTTGAAATTCTCCGAAATTTAAGATAGAGCTAAAAATTGTTTAGCTATAGTAGTAGTATTGGATTAGTAATTAGATTACAAATTAAGAATAACAAACAAAATAAAAAGGAAGTCGAACCTATCCACGAAAGGATAGTCATTTGTATATACAGTAATCAAGTGAAGTCTGAAAAGTGATATATATCGAATAGGTTAGTGGTACAATGGTTTCATTGTTTGGTTGTAAACTAGTTCAACATCAACGTCACTTATTCGAGCCCAAGAATCGACATTTGTCCACCTCTCCCAATATATGTACTAAAAAAAGAGATATAAAAATAAATAAATTGAAAAAATATATATAAATAAAAAAATTAAGAATCATCGAGGTGCATGAAAACTGATCTAGACAAAGAAAGAAAAGAAAAATTATCTACAATGAGATTACAACTACATTTAACAAGAGTTGCTTACTAGAGAAGATACAATCGGGATAGTAAAATACCCGTGTATGTGGTTAGGCTTTTCTTTTTTACTTTTTTATGAATTTCTCAAACTCTATAAATATTGAATGAATAACTAAATCTTTGTGGGGTCCATAAAGCCTAGAAGCAACTCTTTGTTCGGGTGAGTTTTTTAAAGGATGCCAGTCTCAATTTGAAAACAAAGCCGGGATCATCAAAGCAGTGATACAAATAGCTAAACATGCAATCAAATCTACATTATAAGAACACAATTTGAGTTAAATTATAAATTTAGTGTGATTTTGATGAGACAGTAGATTTTAGTATATGTAGTTTTAAAATCTTAAATTTAATCTCTATAATTTAGAAATAGAATTTAATTTATAAATTTTTAAAAATTAGAATTTAGTCTATGGTTTGATAAAATCTATATTGTTGGTGATTTTTTTTTAAAAAAAATAAAATCATTCATTAATAATAATAGAAAGACATACATACACGCTTCTAATAAATCGAGAAAAAACACGAGGAATAACACAACCTATTGACTACTTTGATCTCAATCCACAAGTCGGACGATGACCAAATTGAAAACGAAGAGTTGAGGATCAAGAAAACTCTAATAGGAGCAAAACACCATAACAGTTGATTTTTTTTACAATTGAGATTGAAAGACCTCATCATAAAAGACCAATTAAGAAATTTCACCTCTGCGAAGGTTGAGTTTTGATAAACTTTGGAGGTAAAATAGTTGTTCATTACTATAAACATAAAACTTATTGACGTACACGTACCCACCAAAAAACAAGAGCTAAAAGACGGTAACGGAATTAAGGCATTGGAGGGTAATATTCGTTCATCATTATGATAGCATTTCCTATATCATCCTGCTCTTCCGCAAAACAGATGTTATCCAAGACAATTATAGTTGAAATGATTTGTATTCGACTTAAAATAAAATTAAAACTAAAAATAAAAATAACTGGGAGAAAATGCAACTTTACTCTGCATTTGAAATTTTTTAATGCACGTGAATTCTCTAAATCTCGTGCAATTATAATAAATAAAATGATTGTTGATATTGAGACTGTTCAAAAAATAAATTGACATTTTTCCAACCAAAACTGCCTCGTCCATATTTATTAGTGAATCAATTTTCATTTCCACAACTTTCCCCTGAAGACTCCATATATATTCTTACCTTCGTCAAATCATGAAATGGAACATATTTATATATTTTATCCTCTATTTTATAGTGTGTCGTCAAGTTTGTTGTCTCAGTAAAGAATTTATTTTTAGCTATGTTAATTATGAATGTATACAGCCAAATAAATTACTTGTTATTGTTTATGTTCATTTTTGTATTGAAGTTGGTTGGTTTATGTTATTTTTAGTAAAATAATATTCCTTTGATAATTATGTCATATTTTCTTTTATGATTAGATTTTATCTTTAATTTTTATAATTAGTATTCTATTTAAATTTATTGTTGGATTCATTATTAAATGAAGAATTAGAGAATTTGAATTTCCATTTTCAACAAAGTTAAATGTGTTCCTAATATATAGTTTGTAAAGAAACTTTTTAAGTATGCCTAAATCAATTGCGAATTGGATTTTTTTTTTTAAATTGGGAACTAAGTTTTTTTTAAGTTCTTCTTAAAGTAGCTATTAGACCATGAACCTACAAAACTTGAAAAGAAAAATGTAAATATTAGTGGATAGTTATGATTATGTAATTATTTAAACCAATCTTAAACTACTTTTACAATTGTAATAACATATTCTAGTTGAAATTTATAAAATTTGTAAATATCTTATTCAATAACATATATATTATTTCCATTATTCAAAGTTTAAATCAACTACATAAGTACACAACATAAATAATTATTATATGGCAAGTCTTTTCTAAGAGCCACATATCAAGTAAACAAAGAAAGTGAGTAACAAATTATTTATTTCTAGGTAATGGGTGATCTCCAATTTGGTAACATTTTTTTTTTTTACCATTCCACTTTTTAGTATTCTTCAATCCTAAGGAATTTGAGAACATAATCCTTTCCACACATTATTAGTAGTTATGGAACTTCAATTTTTAGATCATTAGAGAAATTTATGTGACCAATTAAAACCCAACTTACCAATCTTTTGTTAGCGTTCATTTTTAATATTAAAATTAAATTGGTTTCCTAATATAATGATTTCCTGATATAATATTATACACATGGGGTCTTTTCCTTTATATATATATATATATATATATATATATATATATATATATATATATATATATATATATATATATATATTTTTTTTTTTTTTTTTTTTTTTTTTTTTTTGAGGAAATCCTTTCTACCTCGTTGAGGGAGAAGAGAAAAAAACAAACAAACAAACTTTTAGTTAGCTTTTTACACAAATGGAAATGAAATAATCTAGAATATAATATTCTGGCATTAGGTGCCTCATCATAGTCATTGTCTCCCCTGGTAGGTTAACTGCCAGGTGGTATTTAGATGCAATTTTTAAAAAAATCAAAACCATTTTAAGTACAAAATCAAAATTAATTTAATTTAATTTTATCAAATTCAATTAGTGATAAAAATTTTAGGAATAAATTATTTTAGAAATTATATAGCAAATATATATAAATTCTCTAAATAATAAAAATGGTACCAAAAAAGAAGCTCCGAAAAAGAAAATTTATTCATGGTTGACTCTTTTATTTAAAAAATAAGAGAAAAAAAATATATGTTTGAATATTTAGAAATTACCAAGAAAATCACTGGCCGACAAACAACGTTGGCAGTTAAAAGACTGTGAATCATTTCCCATTCTGAGAGAGCTATCAAATGGATAAAATTCAGCACAATTTCATCCAAGTTGGAACCCTAAAGCTCCATGTAGCCGAGATTGGAACCGGTAATCCTAATCACTCATCTCCTCTTCAATTTCTTAACCCTAAATTGTTCTAATCTGTGTGTTTCACCCAATTTTGAGGTTCCAATGTCGTTATCTTTCTCCACGGATTTCCGGAGATTTGGTACTCATGGCGGTTCCAGATGATCGCTCTTGCCAACGCCGGATTCCGAGCAATCGCTTTCGATTACAGAGGATATGGACTCTCCGATTCGCCGGCCGACCCCTCCAAGGCTTCATTCAGCGACCTCATCAGCGATGTTCTTGGGATTCTTGACGCTCTCAACATCCCCAAGGTTCTAATTTCCCAATTTGTTAAAATTATGATGTGTGCTTTAGCTTTAATTTGGTTGCAAAACGTAGGATTCTCGAAAGTTAAGCAAAAGATTGCAGTTACATTGACTGCAAGTTGTTTGATAAAATGAAATGTTTGATCAATTGATTGAAGATGACTGACTGAGTGTTCATTGCTAATTGGTTTAAAGAGGAATCACTATTTCGAACTTAGTTCTGATATGTAAAGGAAAAAGGGTTCCTCTCATGTAAAACACATACAGATGTTCCGTTGAGATATGCCCTACGATTACTTAGTTGGGTCTCGCTGCCCGGTTAGGCCCATGGTGGGGGCTCGGGGCAACGCCCTCGAAACCTAGACGAAATAAGTTTTTGCTTTTACGGGTTTTATGAGAGTGTTGTATATAAACTCTTAAAAATCAATTAGAACTGTTCTCTCCTTTGCCCGTAGATGTAGCTAATACATCGTTAGTGAACCATGCGTATATTGTGTGTTCTTTTGCATATTCTTTACAGTTTTCAATTGATTGTTGTTTTGTTTTTCATAACATGTCCATTGTTTCAAACCAGCTGAAAGCCTGAAACTAATTTGTCAGCTTGGTAGCATACTTAATGTCATTCAAAATTTTGATATTTTTAATCACGAGATTACAGTTCCATTGATTGAAAACTAAGAAAGCTTATGAAATCTTCTAAAATTTCTTAGGTGTTTGTTGTTGGGAAAGATTTTGGAGCATGGCCAGCTTATTACTTCGTTTTGAAACATCCAGAGAGGGCACTGGGAGTTGTCACATTGGGAGTGCCATTTCTACCTCCAGAATCTGTTCAGAGTTCTCGAAGCTCTATGCCCGAAGGCGTGTATACTTTACGATGGCGGGTATGCACATACTTTACCATTTAGCTTACAGTCTTCCCTTTCAAAAAGAAAACTGAATCCAAATAGCCCCAAGTGTATATTATTTCAATACTCTGACATTCTGTGAATTTGATTACTTATGGGAACAAATACAATTAGTGTCAAGTTATTATTCATTTCTTTTGCAAATGGACGATTCTTACTGTGTATTGTTTTCAATGTATCCATTATGGATAAAGATGTCTATCTCAATATTTAACTATCTTGGATTGACTTAGTGGTCAAAGAAAGTCTTGAAAATCTAGGAAGTTATGAGTTTAATCTATGATGGTCACATATCTAGGAATTAATTTCCTACATATTTCGTTAACAACCAAATATTATGGATTAGGTAGTCTATTCTGTGAGAATAGTCGAGGTGTGCGTAAGTTGATCAAGAAATTCACGGATATCAAAAAGAAAAAGAGCAAACATAGTTGTGCTACAGAATAAAGAATTTCTTAAGTTGGATGTCAAGTTTTTAAACTTTGTTCCTTATTTTCTTCTTCTTTTGATTCAACTTTCTCTTTAATCCAGGAACCTGGGCGAGCAGAGGCTGATTTTGGACGTTTTGATGCAAAAACTGTTGTAAGGAATATTTATATCCTATTCTCCAAAAGTGAAATCCCAACAGCTCAAGAAAATCAAGAAGTAATGGACTTAGTAGACCCATCTACCCCTCTTCCTCCTTGGTTCACCGAGGAAGATCTAGCAACTTATGGAGCTCTCTATGAGAAATCTGGATTCGATTTCGCATTGAAAGTTCCTTACAGGTACTGCACTTGAGTTTTCATATGAGAAAATCTTGTTTTACTTGGATTATTCTGTTGCTTTTGATATGATGGATATGAAAGAAAATCTTGTATACACATGATAGGTCATTCAATGAAGATTGGGGAATAAAAAATCCAAAAGTTGAAATTCCAGCACTTTTTATAATGGGTGAAAAGGACTACGTTTTCAAATTCCCTCATGTTGGGGAATACATCAAAACTGAAAGAGTTAAAGATTTTGTTCCCAAATTGGAAATCATCTACTTACCAGAAGGTTCTCATTTTGTTCAAGAGCAATTTCCTGAAGAAGTTAATCAACTACTACTTACTTTCCTTGCCAAGCATATTTGATAAGCTAAATCTATCCATATGACTCTTTCTGTGTTGTGTACTTTTGTGCTAAAATTCAATCAATAGGTACAAATATGTATGTTATTTGAAAATGTATGTAAGACAGGTTAAATGTAAACCATAAGTATGCATGTTACTACTATGTGTATGAAGAAACAATTGGCCTTTGACTCATCTGAATGTTGAGTTATGATATCAATATATGAATATTTATTTGAATAATTCAAGTAGCTGATAGTTACAACATGGAATTATGAGATTTGAATCACAAACTTCGTAGTTACTAGTTTATCAAAATAATGTTGAGCTAGTATAGTTTATGACATTTATATATCAATTAAATGAATTATATTCACATCTTTTTTTTCTTTTGCTAGTTTTTCTTTTAAATGTGAGGAAAATGTTGGTTCATTTCTTGGGCTGGTTTCAAACTCATGAACATATAATAATGTGATATGTTAACAAAAATTAAAATTGTTGTATCTAATAAACACGGATTTCAACAAAATTGACAAGTAACTATCAGAATTTACCTACATACACACTTGTAATTCAAGTTTGGTAAGTAACAACTTGGTGAATAATGTATATAAAATATAGTGCGTATAAGTCTTTTTCTTTTAAGATATTGATTAGTAGTTATTCAATATGAAAAATATGATTCGAGACTTCTGCTTCTGTTAAACTAAAAATATGAAAATTATGCAATTTAATAGTTTATATGCACATGTATCAATATACCACATCATAGAATATGCCTTTGTTTAGTTCACCAACATTCAAGTGAATTTGAATATGTGAATCCAATTTACCTATTTCAACCAAAGTAGAGTTAGCATTATTGATTTCAGGATCATCCTAAGTATTGTCAAAATTTTAAGTATCGTCAAAAATATAAACAAGAAAAATAAACTAAGGAGTTTTGGTATTCAATATAAAAAAAACTAAACGTGGAAATATTTTTCATTTTCAAAAAAAAAAAAAAAAAGGAAGTAATTTTCAATTTTAGACATCTTAATTTACAGTCTCCCCTTCATCAACGCTTCACGATTCAGATCTCTCCTTCGTTACCGATTGGCGAATAAATTCATCAATTGCAGAAATCTCACTCAATCACTCTCTCTTCGGCTATCATCAGCGCATTCACCTGGTTTGAATTTCTATCTTTCCTTTTGTTGTTCTTCTTTTCTCCCTCTCAATGTTCAATTTTACCACCGGTTTTTCAATTTCGTGAAATGGATCTGGATTCTGCGTGGAATTTACCTAGGTTTGGTTGCCGATGAAATCCGTTGTACGTTTTCTGATTGCGATCTGCTGTAATTTGTGTGTTTATGGCTTTTGGCTGGACTGTTGATTTGTAATTGCAGTAGTTTCTGGGGATAATCATAGTTTTTGCTTCAGATCTCAAAGAGTTTATGAGGTTTTAAGTCTTTCGTTGTTATCGAGTTCTAAGGTGAAGTTTAATACCTATTATGGAAATGCATAAAGATTTAGAGCAAAGAATGCAGAAGGAAGATTTTTTAATGCACTTTCAATTAAGGCGTTCTATGATTTCATATTTCGTGCACTTTAATCGTGTTGCATATTTACGATTATACTTTTGGAGTATTTTTTTCTTCTTGTAAAAAGTGTATGACTAACAGAATTTCGTTTCTAGGTGCGGAAGACAAGAATTCTCCCATCTCAAGTCGGTGATTGCTGGTTTTCACTCATATCATAAAAAATGGTAAATGCATTCAATTTCTATTCCAAGTGTTTGTCTGTTTTTTACCAGTTGAAGTTCATGAACAATGCGAGTGCATTCAGCTATCATTATGATATCATATGAATTTTTGTTTGGATAGAATATAATGTCATATATCCTCTGAATTATTTCATTGTCGTAAAAAATTAAGATGCTGGATAGTTTCTAAACTTTTACTGTGCCATTCAGAAAGTTTTGTGAGGGTTTGAGATTAATGGATAGTGATACATATATAATTTATCCAGCGTCACTGAATCTGATATGCACCCTTTAGTTCACTTTAGGAATTGTGATAGGAGTTAGGATGAACATCTTGCTCGTGAACATCATTTGTAATTTCTCTTTTAAGCTTGTTACATAGTTGGATTAAATTTTTAAAATTTTTATTGCATTGTTGCTTGTAATTTTTCTGGTGGTGTACTTTTGACAATGTGGGTTCAATGACTTTATCTTTGCTGCTGGACCCTCATTTCTTTTGACGAACGTTTCGTACATTGCATAGGTTGTTCTTGCTGCTTCCGTTGTTAGCAAGTCAGGAAAAGGTGAGATATTTCCCTCACACATTCTATACACTCTTCAAGCCCCCATTGCTCAGAAATATTTTAACTTTATCTTCCATTATGATGGTTTTCATAGTTAATTTTTCACATTTCATATTCATTAGCCTCTCTCTCACACGCGCACAAAGGCACACTTTTTATGCTAAAATTTTTTTTCTTCAAGCCTATGATCAATTTTAACTGCTACTTACAAGACTGTCTTTGGTTTTGATTCAATTTTACTTTCATACTGACCCTTCTCTGTCATATTATTTTTGCAGTTCTGGTTTCGAGACAGTTTGTCGATATGTCTCGAATTAGAATTGAGGGCCTTCTTGCTGCTTTTCCGAAGTTGGTTGGAACTGGAAAGCAACATACATATGTGGAAACAGAAAATGTTCGCTACGTTTACCAGCCGATAGAAGCTTTATACTTGCTTCTTGTAACGAATAAACAGAGCAACATTCTTGAAGATTTGGACACTTTAAGACTGCTTTCTAAGCTCGTATCCTTTTTTTAGATACTTTTAGCTATTTGTGGCACTCTTTAAGCTGATATTGTGTTGAATTTGGGTCGGTTGGTTTCCAATCTCGATTCTACAGTATTATTTCTTTTGTTCCATAAACCTTTTGGTGATCTTCGACTTTGTAGTAGTAAATTTCAAGGAAACTGACTAAGTTTGCTTATGCTAAAATGAAGTGGCCATTTATTATATCCTTATTTGATGATACAATATATATATATATATATATATATATATATATATATATATATATATATATATATCTATTACTTATCAACCTGATCAACAGCAAAGGAAAATCAAATTTTATGTAGTTCATTTTGTATGAAACAAATGAAGCCTTTTCTGATAAGGTCATCTGTTTTTCCTATTTTTTCTTATAGGAATATTTCCTTTATAATAGTTGTATTTTCTAACATGTGTATGAGTGAGAGTTTTGTTTGCATACTGATGTGATATGTGAATATGCGGAGTTACTTATCTATTTATTAATGCATGTTACCTACCACATGGAAAAGTTTCTAGTAAGATAGTTCTTTACAAATGTTTGTAAAAAATGCTTCGAATGGACTTATGATGGCATCCTTAAGTGATTCTATTCTAGGTACCTGAATATTCACCTATGGATGAAGAGGGAATTTGCAAAGCAGCTTTTGATTTGATTTTTGCTTTCGATGAGATTATTTCTCTTGGGCACAAAGAAAACGTGACTGTTGCACAGGTTAAGCAATACTGTGAGATGGAGAGTCACGAAGAGAAGTTGCACAAGTTGGTATTGCAGAGCAAGATTAATGAAACCAAGGATGTCATGAAGCGGAAAGCAAGTGAGATTGACAAAAGCAAGGTATTTTTTACATACCCTATACCTTTTTTCCCGACTAAAATTCTTATCTAGAAAACTTCATTTTCTGAAAAATAAAATCAAGTTGATAATTGTTCTTTCTTGCCATATATATTGCAGATTGAAAAGAATAGGGGTGATAAAGGAGGCTTTATGTCTTTACAGTCTATGGGATCAGGAAAGGTTGATAATAGCCTTGGTGACTTGGGCATATCAGTAGGCGGTGGAGGAGGTTTTGGTAGCAGTTCTGGTTTTGGATTGGGTACTGATGTGGAGTCCTTTTCCACCAAACCCAAAGGTTATTTTTTGTTTAAATATGCGTTTCATGAATGTGATGATTTGTTAGTTTGTTACACTTGCACGTATTTATAGCTGTCACTAGTCCTCGCATCCACACTATATACTCTGCCAAAGAGTTATCTTTTAGTTATTGATGACATATTTTATGACCATTGACGACTGTCTTGTATTAAGTGGACACTTACCATTCTACCTTTTTTGTCTGTTATTAGGAGGACGTCCGCCTTCATCTGCTACTGCTCCTCCTAAGGGCCTTGGCATGCAGCTTGGTAAATCACAAAAGACAAATCAATTCTTGGAATCTTTGAAAGCAGAAGGTGAAGTAATAGTTGAACACGTACAGCCAAAAGTTGGTCCGGCTAGGTCAGCTGCCGCACCCTTAACTGATCCCGTTACTCTATCTGTTGAGGAGAAACTCAACGTGTCCCTGAAACGAGATGGTGGAGTCAGTAACTTTGATCTTCAGGGAACACTGTCCCTTCAAATTCTTAACCAAGAAGATGCACACATTCAAGTTCAGGTACTTGATACTGTATTTAAACACTACAACTTCTCTGTCTGATTGGTATCCCCACCATATATCTTACTGTTTTCACTATTTGACTTCTTTTAATAATCGATTGCTGAATACGTTATAAACTTCCTTTAAATGTTTAGTAAGCTAAAAGGTTTTCACCATTTGATAGTTCACGACTTTGGAACTTGGCACAATTTTTTGACTCTTGTTTCTTTATTATTTCAAACCACCTCTTGAGCATTCTTTTTGCCTCAAATTTTGTTCTTATAATGTTCTTATGATTTGATTGCTGGTTTTGCCATTTGTTTCACTACCTTGATTCTCTATGCCTTGTTTCAGATTGAGACTGGTGGGAACCCTGGCATCCTTTTCAAAACCCACCCTAACATGAACAAAGAGTTGTTTTCCAATGAAAACATTCTAGGCTTGAAGGACCCGAACAGGCCATTTCCTACGGGTCAAGGCAGTGAAGCTGGAGTTGGTCTCTTGAGGTGGAGAATGCAAAGTACCGATGAATCAATGGTACCATTAACAAGTGGGTTCAAGTCCTTTACATATCATTTTTTATTATATATATTTTCATAAACGCTACATTTATTAGGCTTTTGTTTATGCAGTCAACTGCTGGCCCTCTGTTTCCGGAAATGAAACTTATGTCAGCATTGAATATGAGGCTTCATCAATGTTTGACCTGCGGAATGTTGTCGTCTCAGTGCCTCTTCCTGCTCTTCGTGAGGCTCCTAGTGTAAGGCAGATTGATGGAGAATGGAGGTATAGATTGATCTTTACTCTTTCAGTTTTCGTCTGGTTTTTATTCTTTCGTTGACATTCAGTCATAACGGACATAAATTCTTCATTTGAAATGGGACTGTCCTTTTGGCCTCTAAAACTCGTTTAACTGAAGCCATTTTCAAAAGTTGTTTTATGTTTTAAAAAATGGGACATGGCAAAATGAAAATCTTTAGAAGACCGGCAAACTTAGTACGTGTTTTCAATATGTGAATTACATGAGTTGAATCCAATAAAGCCGTTTCAAATCAATCATCATGAGTTGAACTAGTTGTCAAAGAAGGTCTTGAAGATCTAAAAGGTTAGTTATGAGTTAAATTCTTGGTAGTGACCTACTTAGGAATTAATTTCCTACAAGTTTCCTCGGCAGCCAAATGTTGTAGGTTTAGATGTATGTAGTTCAACATGTTTTTGCTCAACCTGCAGGTATGATTCCAGGAATTCTGTCTTGGAGTGGTCCATAGTTCACATCGATAATTCAAACCGAAGGTTTGTAGTTCTTGAAATCTTCTCTCTTCGCTAGACGTTGTTAATTGCATGTTTATGTTTATCAGTTGTTCCATCTTTTTGACAGTGGATCAATGGAGTTCGTTGTACCTCCAGCCGATTCATCCGTATTTTTTCCCATATCTGTCCAGTTTTCAGCAACTAGCACATTTAGCGACTTAAAGGTTTGTTCTTATTCTGCCCTTATATTTGAAACCAGACTTGAACTACAAGCCTCTCTGTAACCAATCTTATCATTATATCTGTTCCTATGGGTTCCTTACACCCATACATTATAGGGTCAGATGGGTTGTCTTGTGAAAATAGTCGAGCTGCGCGTAAGTTGGCCTATCTACTCACATATATTAAAAAAAAATTACATTATATATTTGTTTTCGTGTGCCCCTACTAGACTAACCAATTTTTCAAAGTTAGAGATCCTTATTAGACTAATTTTTTCTCTCATTCGCATCATTTTTATCCGGTAAAGGCATAAGAAGATTTGAACCACTATTTTATTTTCGTCATTTATTCGACTTTTCCTGCATTTCCTCATTATTGGATTGTAAATTTCATCGTTGCAGGTTGTCAGCATTTTGCCTCTCAAGGGCGGTGCTCCTCCTAAATATACTCAGAGAACACAGTTGAGTGCAGAAAATTACCAAGTTGTATGATTGGATTATATTACCCTTTTCCTGATGTTTTTTGGCACCGATATTTTTTGAGTATTTGGGCTGAATTTTTTTTCTTCTTTTTTCTCGTTTGGAATTTATTCTAAACTAGAAACGGCCATGATTAATTCAGCTTTTTTTTCCCTTTAAAAATGATAGAAATGGACATTCTTTTGCAATATCATCTTTGCTGTTGCTAGGCACTGTATTCATCCAGTTACACCTGGTTTGTGTCTCTTTATATGTATATTCATTGTTATTTCTTCCTACCTAAGGTTTGTTCTGATGTTTTAATTGGTATTTAAAAAATTAATGAAAAAAGATTATTAGTTTAGTTATTTAAATTCCCACATTTTATTGTTTAACAAATATTATATATTTAAAATGAATTGAAGTGTTAACTACTTTAAAATGCATTCGTATAGTGATCCACCTTACTGAACTTTAAAAAAAAAACAATGATTAAAAACTGGTAGTTTCTGAAGTATTATTGAGTTAACAATGTCAACCTAACTCTATTTTGAAATGTCTAAAGTCAATTTTTTAGCACACCAATATTTGGTGTTCCATTTTAAACATGTGAACTCTTTTGCAAAGAGCTAGTCTTTGTATTTTATTTGTTTTGTAACCATTTAGCCAATAAGTTGGTAACAATGTCCATCATTCCCCTTTATTCAAAATATTATTTAAATGTAATTTTTTATTATTCAGCCATTTAAATTTTGTAGTTTACAAATATGTAGTTTCTTAATTAGTTTATTGATCAGTGAAAAATCCCATTAAATTTTAACAATATTTGTTAAATTGCCACAAACCAAGAAATTTTCTTTAAGTTTAAGAATCAAAACTGATTTTTAACATTAAACATATACTTTTGGCTAATGAAATTGTAGAAGGAACAAATGAAGACCAAGATTTCCTTGTTGAAAAGTTCGGTGGTATGAACAAGTCATCTTGACAATGATATTTCATATATGAGACTAAGGTATACATATAATATTCTTTTCTTTGTGTTTTAAAGTTGGTTGAATTATTTGTCAAAGTTGATGATTTACATGTTGAAACTATTGTTCATAAATTTTTTTAACTTTATAATAAAAGGAATAATTCTATTTTGTTTAGGTAAAAAAAATACGAATATGATAAATCAAAATTAAAAATCCCATTTTCAAAAAACAGCTAATATCATGAATTTAGTCAATTTTGTTTGTGAAAACAAATTTGAGAATTTTTTTAATGCATCAGAAGACCGATGCGACGTAATTTTTTAGGTTTTTGTTAAGAAAGATTGTCTTTTAGTGATTAAAAGATAAATATATTTCTAGAGATAAGAGGTGGAGCCAACAAGAATCATAGGGACCGGCATAAATATTTATGATTAACGGGTCATAAATCTTAATTTTTTTTTTAAACTTTTTATAGGACAATTTTAGTTAAGTTACAATTATTTGAATAATTATAGGATTAAAATACCATTTTTGTCTCTATATTTTCAAGTTTGTTCTATTTTGGTCTCTTAACTTTCAAATATTCAATTTTAATCCTTAGATTAACATTTTTATTTAAATTTGGTCATTGGACTTTCAAATGTCCAATATTGGTTTTTGAACTATTTAAAATGTTTAAAAATAGTCCTAGTATTAAAATAATGTTAAAATTGAGGTGAGGTGGCAAAATAATAATAATAATAAATTATATAAATATTAAAAAACAATGTTCATCTTCTTCTCCATCTTTTTTTAATTCATTTTGAAGCTCTCAGTTTTCAAGGACTTCGAATTCACAAAAAAACTTGAATCATGAGCAGTAAATTTGTTATCTCTAAAACTCAACACTTGCAAATCCTTCAACCTTGAAAAATCCAGTAAAGGACTTGAAAACAAATTCAAATGCAACCAAAATTCAATTAAATAAGTCATGTTCTTGAAAACATCAACATTGCCAGTAAGCTTATTTACACTCTTTTTCCCACTAACCGACATAGATTCGACCAACTGCGATTTAGATATGCTAGAAGGAAGACCCCCTCCAAGATTCTTAAAAGCATGAAATCAGTGGGAATGGAAGTGAAATGGTTCTTGCTAAGCAAAAGCACTGTCAAAGAGCCCAATCCTCTAAGGCTGGGAAAAGTGTCGGAGATTTTGTTCCATTGAAGCTCTAATCGCAATAAGGCATAGAGATTAATCTACTCATTTTTGTTGAGAAAAAAAATACAGAGGTTTAAAATGACTTTAAAAAAGACGAAGAAGAAGATGAACAGTGTTTTTTAATATTTATATAATTTATTTTTATTATTATTTTGCCACCTCACCACAATTTTAACATCATTTTAATACTAGGGACTATTTTTAAACATTTTAAATAGTCCAAGGACTAATAATGAACATTTGAAAGTCCAATGACCAAATTTAAATAAAAATGATAGTCTAGAGACTAAAATTGAACATTTGAAAGTTGAGGGACAAAAATGGAACAAACTTGAAAGTCTAGGGACGAAAATAGTACTTTAACCTTATTATAATAAATGCTCCCTAATTGTATAATTACATCCTCAATCATTATGACAAATACTCAAATCTAAATACAAATTAGTCTGATTTCAAAAAAAAAAAAAAAGTCTATAAATTTTATGACGGTATATTTTGTCCGAAAATTGAAAATTTTAAAACATATTAGACACAAAAAGATGAAGGATAATAAACCATTCAAAAATTAGGAACTAAACTTATAATTTAACATTAGTTTTATCATGTGAGTGCATGTAGAATCAAGAACACAACTTTTTTTTTTGGATATATATAAATGTACACCCCAATCTATATGTACCTTAGTTATTCTCATATAATAATCATTTGATTCTATATTATCTAATTAAAAAACATTGTAAGGAGATTTTTCTTTTGAAATGAAAATTGTAAGGAATTAATTCTTATATATTTAATCTATCCTAAATTGAATTCATAAACAATAAACGTAAATAGAACGTATCACATATTCTATAAAGTAATGGTTTACAATAATAGGACTGATTTACCATGTTTAACCAAATCATATGAATTAAATTAAAAGCCAACAAAATCACAGTGTAATTGACCTAAAGCTCATATTTAAGAGACTATGAGATGAATCACTCACAAAACCATAAATTGTGAATGAATTTTTATAAGTTGATTTAGTGGTCAAGAATTTATTTAATATGAAAAAATTTATAAATTTAATTTATGGTCGCTACCTATCTAGAAAATAATTGTTTATAGACATTTGAACTATAAGATAAGACAATATATTTGGTCCCTAAGGGACAGTCAAACGGTTCAAGCTAAGGATTTCAAGACATGTAAATTAGAAAACTCTTCGAAATATCTCGGTGCCTTGGTATAGGGCAATGAAGCTTCGAATTCCCATTTTTTTTTTTAAAAAAAGACAATATATCCTATACCGCCCCCATAACTTTATTTTCCTTTCAGTTAGACCCCGAGTCCGAGATGGAGAATTTACTAATTGACGTTGAAAAACAACATTCAAAATAATTTTTTATGACTACTCAAAATAAATCATACTTTTTTCTATTAAAAATGACTCCAAATTTTTAACAACTCATTTAAAATTATTAATTTATAATTACTCAATATAACTTTTTATTTTCAAACCACTCATTTATAATCAATCAAAAGAACTCATTTTTTAAAATTATTTTTTTAACTATTCATTTTAAATATATATCCAAACAAAAATTTCACTTTAACTCCTCTATAAAAAAAAAAAAAAAAAAAAAAATTATATCCAAATGAATATTTTTGTTACACCTCTCTATTTTTAGCTTCTCAAAATAACTTTAATCAAAACCTCACCACCAAGAAACGAAAGGCTCACATAATTAGTAGCTAAGAGTAGAAATTATAAAATTTTAAGAAGAAAAGAAAAGTTATAAAAGAAACCTTTTTCGAAAATAAAAGAAACAATTAAATACGAACCCACAGTAAGAGGAAGCATTTTAATTAACACCGTTGAATTATTAATTAATTAATTATTTGAAGAGTGTTATCTGGTCTGAAATTTTGGAATTAAAAAAAAAAAAAAGTCTGAAATTTAGACATTTCGCTTTCTGGATCTAGGGTTTCATGTCATTGGCGAGTCCTTCGTCATCGCCAAAATACGAGCCCTACGATTTTTACCTTACCACCAACAAGACAAAAATGGAGTTCCCCAAATCAAAGATCGAGTAGATTATATTAGATTTTTTTTTTTTTTTTTTTTTTTTCATTTTTTCATTTTTTAATTTTTGGTTGTTCATCATCATCAATCAGGATCGTTAAATTGTTTCGACTATGGAAAAAAAAGAACCCGAATCATGTTTCGTTCTGTTGTTTGTTGACCGATCGGTGTTTTAAATTTTCAAAAAACTGGATCAAATCTAAAGCATTCTGGATCAAACTGGATCATGATCTTTTTTAAAATTTTCTTCTTGTCTGGACTCTGGAAAGGAAATCATAGAAACCCATGTGACAATTTAGAAACTTGATGCAATTTCAAGAGCCAAATAGCCAAACTGACAAAAAAAATGTATAAATCAGTGGTTTTGCAAGGAGATGAGCTACTGGGAGAAGTAGAGATTTACCCAGAAGAAGTAAAGAATGGCAACAACAAGAACATGGAAGTGAAGGAAATCAGAATTAGTAACTTTTCGCAACCGAGTGAGAGATGCCCACCAATTGCTGTTCTTCACACCATTGCAGCCTCTGGAATTTGCTTCAAAATGGAGTCAAAGTCCTCGCTGTCACAGGACTCGCCGCTCTATCTATTGCATTCCTCATGTATCATGGAGAATAAGGTATAAAATCACAACTCAATATTGAGAAATGAGACCAAAAGACTAAAGTGTTACAAAAAAAAAGAGAGTAAAATGAACTGGGAAAAGCAAACTTTGTTCATCTTATTGCAAGGACTAAGAATGCTCCAAACATGTTGAGAATTTTTTTTTTCACTTGAATTGAGAATGATGCTGCTATTTTGCCTCCATTTTGTGACGTTTGTATGATCTCTGCAACTTATCCCTGATTGTCTTTCTACATTCTTTTCTAATGGACAAGCTAATTCATAGACTGAATGTTTATAGCAAGTTCACCTTTCCTTTTTTTCTTCCTGTTTTCTTGCGTTATGTCTGTCTGGTGATATTGTTTTGAAGATTTTGCTGCTGGTATTTCAATATGATATATTAAAGGTGCCCCCAAGAGGTAGCGCAGTGGTGGAAGGCTTGAGCTTTGAAGGTGTGCACCCCTCAAGGTCCTATGTTCTAGATTCACTTGTGACATTAATTTGTAGACATCTCCCGTGTCTCTATTCCTTCGATGTCTTCCAGTACCTCGCCTATGAACGAGAGTGATTACTCCGGTATAGTGGAGCGAAGCTCCAATTTTCCTGTTTAGAAAAAATGATATTAAACATGGGATTTTTCTCTGAAAGCAAATTAAAGAATTTATTTAAATAAGTTGAAAATTGGTGTAGATGTGAATTGCATGGGAGTAGTTGGCTGGCCCTTGGAGTCGATGTTAATTGCATGAAAGTTAATTTTCTAATCATAGTTATGGTTCTGTTGTTTTATCTAGTTGAAATGCTTTCGTTTTCATCCATGAGGTGACTTATTCTTCCTCAGTCTGTTGTCCTTGATATGAATGTGTTGCAAAAACTGATCACTGGGATTTGCTTCAAGCAGACTGCTATAATGATGTTTGGAGCGGAGGAGCTCCATTTGGTAGCCATGTATTCTAGAGATAACGACAAGCAGTATCCATGTTTCTGGGGTTTCATTGCTGCAATGGGACTTTATAATTCTTGTCTCGTCATGTTGGATCTTAGATGTCTTGGCATTGTATTTGATCTTGATGAGACACTTGTGGTTGCTAATACAATGCGCTCATTTGAGGATAAAATTGAAGCCCTGCAGCGGAAAATTAGCAGTGAGATGGATCCACAGCGTACTGCTGGCATGCTGGCTGAGGTTAAGCGATATCAAGATGACAAGTTAATTCTGAAGCAGTATGCTGATAATGACCAGGTTATTGAGAATGGAAAAGTGATTAAAAGTCAAACAGAGGTTGTTCCAGCATTGTCTGACAATCATCAACCTTTTCTTCGACCAATTTTACGATTGCACGAAAAGAATATCATTCTGACTCGTATAAACCCCCAGGTAACTAGCCTCTACTTGCAATTATCTATTTGTGCCCAAGGATTTTTCAAGGACCACAGACAAGATAATTCACTTTATTTTCACTTTGAATCTTCATATATACACTCACATTGCCTATTATTTTCTAGTATCCTTTTGTCATAGTTTTCTCTTTATTCCTACGAGTCTCTTATTTTGTGTATGTATCAATGGCTATAATGCTTAAAAGTATTTCGATACTAGTGTTGTGACAAGTTTACGTTTATTCAAGTGGCGCATGAGTTGCTTTGTTTAAGAATGTATCATTTTGAATCTTGACTTATCTGTTGCACAATGAAAATCACGAAGTATTTATGAAATCACAGAATGTTAGTTTTATTATCTCATCTAATGCTGTATATCCATAGGTTCGTGATACAAGTGTTCTCGTGAAGTTGAGACCTGCATGGGAAGATCTTCGGAGCTACTTGACTGCGAGGGGTCGTAAGCGTTTTGAGGTCTATGTGTGTACAATGGCTGAAAGGGATTATGCTTTGGAGATGTGGAGGCTTCTTGATCCAGATTCAAATTTGATAAATCCTAAGGAATTGTTGAATCGCATTGTTTGTGTCAAGTCTGGTTAGTAAGTTTAAGCGAATTTCAAAGGAGAAAAAGATCCCTTCCCAAATCAGTAGCAATTGTCAGTTTTCATACACATTTTGTCAAGTGACTTGTATAGCATGGAAGTTTGTTGACGAGGGCAATAATTGTGAAACTGCTCATGTCAAGCCTATTGTTTTTAAGCAATTTTAAAGATTCTCGAGTTAATTTTTTGTTAATGTTTTTCAGTCTATGTCATTAGGTTGTAGGAAGTCTTTGTTCAACGTCTTCCAAGATGGGTTTTGCCACCCTAAGATGTCTCTGGTAATTGATGATCGTTTGAAAGTGTGGGATGAAAGGGATCAACCTCGAGTGCATGTTGTTCCTGCATTTGCTCCTTACTATGCCCCTAATGCTGAAGTATATTCTTACTTGCTGTTTGGCTTTCCAGTTTGAAAATTTTCTTAAAAAATTAGTCTGCTTTTTTATCTCAAGTTGCTTCTTTTTTGTAGGAAAATAATGTTGTCCCTGTTTTATGCGTAGCAAGAAATGTCGCATGCAATGTTAGAGGTGGTTTTTTCAAGTAAGATTCCGAAGACTACTAAAGTTCGTTACAAAAGAACATGCATTAAAAATGAAGGTTTTAGCCCTGGAAGATGGTCCAAGTCCATTCATGTTCTCAGTTGCTTTTGTTAATTACCACCTTTCTATGATTTCAGGGAATTTGATGAGGTACTTCTGCAAAAAATTTGTGATATCTCCTATGAAGATGGTGCCAGCGATGTTCCCTCCCCTCCTGATGTGAGCAATTTTCTTGTTTCAGAGGTCAGTAGGGATTTCTTTATCTAACTAATTTCCCTTAAAACAATCAAATTTAGTTTGAAAACGAGGTAATGTTATTACTTTTGTTTTTTTTGGGGGCTGCTGATTTGGTTTCTTAACTTGTTAAAAGCTTCATTCTTTTTCGGTTTTCGTTGTATGTTTTTCAGGATGAATACTCTGTTTCCAATGGAAACAAAGATACGCTTACTTTTGATGGCATGTCAGACATGGAAGTTGAAAGAAGACTGAAGGTACTGACAAACATTGATTAACATCGTAAGTTGATTTTCAGTAAGCATATACCAGGGAACTGATTAGGTTGAGGAAAGTGAATGGAATGATATCTTTAATAACATCTTTATAGTACTTCAATTTTCAAGTTACCCTTAACAATCACTAGTCATTGTCCCAGTGTGGCATATTCTTCCCATTTAAGATCTCTCTCTCTCTCTATCTATCATACACTTGTTTCTGAAAAGGATTGATCTTCTATCTTCCGTAGGAAGTGATTTTGGCTTCTTCAATTATCAATGGTGCTGATCCACGAGTGTCTTCTCTTCAATATACAATGGCTCCTGCTTCTGTCGTTGTTCCGCTTCCTCTAAAACAGGTGTCCGTGCCATGTTTTCCAAACGTTCAGCTTCCTCATGTCAACTCGGTGTCCCCCATTGAACCAAGTTTGCAAAGTTCTCCTGCTAGAGAGGAGGGTGAGGTACCAGAATCAGAACTAGATCCTGATACACGGAGAAGGCTCCTTATATTACAACACGGACAAGATACAAGAGAGCGTGCACCAAGTGAACCTGCAGTTTCAGTGAGACCTCCTCCATTACAGCCGGTTGCTGGTCCACATGCACAATCACGAGGGAATTGGTCTCCAATGGAAGAAGAAATGAGCCCAAGGCAAGTAAATCGGCCTGCACGTAAAGAGTTCCCTGTAGACACAGAACCGATGAGGGAAAAGCATAGGTCCAGTCATCCTTCATTTTTCCCTAAGATTGATAGGTCTATTACACCTGATAGAATTCCTCATGAAAATCAGAGATTACCAAAAGAGGTAGTTATGTTATAATTTTACTTATTTTCCTCCATGAAGTTCTCCATCTTTGGCTCTTTTTTTTCAGAGAGGAAAGCTACATTATAATTTTCAGTATGTTTTGTTTTCTTTTTAATCCATGCAGGCTTTTTATAGAGATGATCGTACAAGAGTAAGTCGTAGGCCGTCTAATTATCCTGCTTTCTCAGGTGAGCTATGCTTGACATACTTGTATATCGAGTTTCTGGATCTTACAGGTTTCAGTTTTTTAAAGATTTTATCTCTCTTTCTTTTCCGCATATGGCCATATTAAATGCTCAGGCTTAATCATTAGTTTGCCTGTCTGTTACTACTTGGGGGCATCTCTTTCATTTTCTCTTCTATTAACAATCAAAGAGAGTCAAACTCTTCACCTTGTATTAAGGCTTAAAAGAGGAATCATTGGGCCCCTTCCTTCTCTGATGTACTCTAAAGGAACCATGGGTTTTACTTTGGGCCATTTTCTTTTCGACTAGACTTTATTTCGGGTTTCATAGTTCGCATTTTTTCGGTAAATATCAAATTAGTTTTTTTTTGGATAAGATAACAATCGGAATAGTTATTATCGTAATTCATTGATGTTATGCTACATTCTGTAATGTTTTTTTAAAGGTGAGGAGATTCCAATGAATCAATCATCTTCAAGAAGTCGGGATGGTGTCATTGACTCTGGACGCTCCATCTGGAGTGAAACTTCTGTCGGAGCTCTACAAGAAATTGCAATGAAGTTTGACTCCAAGGTAATCGAGACAATATTTTCCATGATAGGAAATTGAGGTTCTTAAGTTTTGCATTCGTTGCGTGCTTCTCCATCCGAACCTTAAGAGTTGAAAAACTTGTAGGTGGAATATAAGCCAACGTTAGTTTCCAGTACGGATCTACAGTTTTCTATCGAGGTAATTTATGACTCCCTTTTTCATGTTCTCTTTAGTTTATATTTTGCAGTTCTAAGTCTTAAGTTATCTACATCATTGGAAAACGAATTTCTGCATTTCTCTAGTAATGTTGTCATTTACGCGTGACTGGATTGACAGAGAGTAATGCTCACAGAGTTAACCATCATGGGTTGGTCTAGTGGTCAACAAATAAGGGACTGGTAAATGATTAAGTGGTAGCGGGTTATGAGTTCAATTCATGGTGGTCACCTTCTTAATTTCCTATGAGTTATCTAGAAAGCTTAATATCTTGTGAGAATAGTTGATGTGTGCTTAAGTTTTCTCAGATGCTCACAGATATAAAAAAGTTGGCTAAATCATAAAAAATACTGCTGAACTATGAAATTTGGGTACAAAATATCCTTAAACTTTGAAAAGTTTCGATAATACCCTTACCCATGTGGTTCTTTGCTTTTGTAGGCGTGGCTTGTGGGGGAGAAAATTGGTGAAGGAATTGGTAAAACAAGAAGGGAAGCTCAGCGACATGCTGCTGAAGGTTCTATAAAGAATTTGGCCAGTATGGATTCTTTCTTTCTTTCTTTCTTTTTCTTACTATTATCTGTTCATTACATTTATGTTTTGCTATATACTTATATTGTTTATTTTATACCTTACCTTGTTGTTTGTTGAAATCTAGCATATATGAATATTGTTTCTTCAAGATAACCTATAGTTGTTTGGAATATTGGCATCATTATTATCTAAAATACTCTGTTTATAATGATTTAAAAGATGATTCACTGCATTATGCCCTAAGCTATGAACTATTTGGCTCAATGAAGACAACTTAGATCTTGCTTGATAACCTTTTGATTTTTTGTTGCTTTATAAACACTACTTACACCTATGAATTTCCTTGGTTTGTTATCTACTTGCAAATGTTTTCAAAATCCAAGTCAAATAGTATCAAACGAGTTTTAGATTAATCGAGTAAATTCGTTGCTATTTTACTTCCTTCGAAAGTTATTATTAGCGTTGTCTGCTGCATCAAGGCATGCAAAGGAAGAGTTTTGAAATACTAGCTTTGATCTTACAACTAAAATGCCAAGTATGAAATGGTTGGTTATGACTTAAACTAGCAAAATATTCTCTATTTGGAGACAGTTTTAGGAAGCATGAATACGAAAATGATCTCCAAAATGTTTTGCAGACATTTACTTATCACGTTGCAAGGCCGAGACTGCATCTGCAAATGATATAAACAAGTTCCCTAGCGATAACGGATCGGGAAAACGAATGAAGCTGGACTTCCACGGGTATCTTCCAAAAAATAAATAAATATTCCACAAATGCCTCTGTTCCATGAGTGACCTCCATAGTTGTTGACCCTCTTGTAAGAGCACGTTTCAGCATATTTGAGGTTAAGACCATCAAGACACTCTGCATGTTTGGGACTGATACTTGGCCTTCTGCCATTTTCGAACAAGAGGCGAATTGCAAGATCAAGTTATATACCTCTTCATTCATTTTCGATTAAGCGGGAAATTGCAAGATCAAGATTCAGCTCTTGCTGTTGGTAAAAGGTGGCAGAGTTCATGTCTCTGCTTTGGGGACTTGTTTACTCCAACATGTTTGGGAGAACAATTATGGCGGATCAGATTTTATTTTGTATTTCTAAGGTTACATTTTTATTATTCAACTCAGGTCAGAATTTACTGGTATTCAGTAATGTTTTTCTTGATCTGCAGTCTCGTATTGTTCACCTGAGTAAACTAACCATTTAACCCTCCCTATGGCCCCGAGCTCGAGAACAATGTCATCGGCGAAAGAGTTGTAAAACGAGTTCTTTGATTATGATTCCTTACTGGTTTTTATTCAAATTAATTGATGAAATTCTGAATCTTTTATATTCCATTTTAACCGGACTTGGATGTTTTATTTTCTCAAATTTGTTAGCATCAGAGTTCGATTAGTTTAATGTTAGAGAGATTGAGATTTTTCGAACACGAAAATAAGAAATTTCTGAGTTTTTCTCCAATTTTGGAAGAATAATGGGTATGTGTAGGTTGTGAATTGTATGATTATAAATAGGTATCAAGGTGTGTTTATGATCAAGAGAATTTTTTTCATGACTGTTCGAGTCTCGTTTGCATTTTAACTAATGTCATGAGATTAATGATCAGAAAGACTAAAAAATAAATTATAGTTGAATTATATATGTGACTTTTTTTTTTTTTTGAGAACTAGTTATATATGTGAACCTTGTTTCTCAGTCTCCCACCATTAAAATTAGATGTCAAACAACGTTTTAAGAAATTTAAATACTGCCCTTGGTTAAAAAAACAAATTTTTAAAAAAAAATCTTCGAAAGAATATACAATATTTTTTTCCGAAAGAAAGTGATTGAACTGATTTTTCTCAAAAATAAATTAATGAAATTGAAAATTATCCCAACAACAAGTTGTTCAATTGTAATAGGATGGGAGTAGATTTTTTATTTTTTATTTTAAAAAAAAAAGTATAAAAAAGACGAATAGTTGAAAATTTGGTTAAAAAATCGTATTGATTTCATGATCTGTTAAAAAAGAGTAAAGCATATAAAAAGGTCAAAATAGCTTAAAAAAGAGTCATTGCTGTGATTTTCAATTAACTCAGACATTTCTGCGGTGTTGAAGAGCGCAAAAATGTCCTCCTTCGACGCCTACAGTATGGACGGCGAAGACAGCTATGGCGGTTACGGATCCTACACCGATTTCTCCGGCGGCTTCCCCGGCGACGCCGATGTAACCGTCGAGCACACCGCTGCCTCGCCGGACGTCTTCGGATTCGACGATCCGAGCCCTAACTACTCTCAATCTCCGTTCGATCCTCCGATTCATGTTGAGAATGGAAATGGCAACGGAAACGGCTATGGCGCGGCTGAGGAAGAAGTTGGCGACGGCGTTTTCGTTTCGGATGGTCCGATTCTTCCGCCTCCGAGCATGATGGGCGTCGAGGAAGGATATGCTCTTCGTGAATGGCGTCGGTAAGGTCTTTTGAACCTCAATTTTGTCTTGGATTTCTTGGAGCTGAAGAGTTTTGTCTTGTGTTGCCGGTGCTTTGTATCTCGATCTGATTCTTTGGTGAACAATTCCAGATCTCTACTAATTTCGTCTCATTTTAGTGTTTATACTGGATAACACTGATTGATCCGGACGATTTTTCCATTCTGTTTTATTGGAGTTATTACTTATTTGATGAGAGAAATTATATTGATCGATTTGCATTAAAAGGTGGTGAATTAAAGAACTTAGATCTACGGACATCTGTACCTTAACTAGTACAGTTAGATGAAGAAGCTTCCTCTTTAGTAAGTTCTGGTCGAGGTTTGTATTAGTAAATCTTCCATGAACAAGCCATTGAGTCAAATTTTTAATCATCAGTGTGAGGAAGTTCAAGTGAAATTTAGGTAAAGCTCTGGAAGTTCAAGCGGAATTCCAGCGAGGGTATTTGTAGATCAGTCGGGGACATAGCCATTTAAGGAAAAAATTACTAATTATCAGTGGGTGTATATTGTTATAATCTATGTAACAATTCAAGGGGAATTCAGGAAAATGAAAATCTCTGTTAAGATAAATTTGGATGATTTGGCTTAACAGCGATCTATATTATGAAATTTTTAGGAGTAGTTTTGTTTAGGATAGAACAATTACAAAAATTTTGAGTGATTCCTCAAATTGCATGAAGTGTAAGTCTATTCAATTGAAATCTTTGGAACTCTCTATTTCTTTCTCTCTGATGTTTAGATGTTGTATTAGGTGTAACAAAATGCCCTTGTTATTTATCTCTTTCCCTTAGATCGCAGAGAGTGAAATATGTATTTGATGGCCAATTTGAGTTCTGAAGATTATTTCTAGTACACATCGATTTGCCTTTCCAATTATAACTTAAGAAATTATGGGTTCTGCTGGTGCAGCCAAAATGCCATTCAGCTTGAAGAGAAGGAGAAAAGGGAGAAAGAATTGAGGATCAAAATCATTGAAGAAGCTGAGGAGTATAAAGTAGCTTTCTATGAGAAAAGAAAGCTTAATGTTGAGAGTAATAAGGCTAACAACAGAGAAAGTGAGAAGGTACAGTTTAGTTTGTCATTTATAGAGCCAGTGTTCATTTTCTTCTCTAGATCTGTTTTATTAGTATAATTTTTTGTTTTTGGAGCAGTTATATTTGGCAAATCAGGAGAAGTTTCATAAAGAGGCTGATAAACAATACTGGAAAGCAATTGCTGAACTAATTCCCAATGAAATTCCTAATATTGAGAAAAAGAGAGGTAAGAAGGATCAAGAAAACAAACCATCTATCGTAGTTGTTCAAGGTCCGAAGCCCGGGAAACCTACCGATCTTTCAAGAATGCGACAAATTCTCGTGAAATTGAAACACACACCCCCACCTCATATGAAACCGCCTCCACCCCCACCTGCCAAGGATGCCAAAGATGCTAAGGATGCCAAAGAAGCAAAGGATGGAAAAGATGCGAAAAATGCAAAGGACCCGAACAATGAAAAAGATGCAGCAACGAAAGCATCTGATCCTTCAACTGAAGCTGCCACTGCCAATGGCACTTCTCACAAACCTCAAGAAGAAGCTGCTGCTGCTGCTGAGGAATAATTTGCCACATAATGACATAGCGATAGCCCGTATCAAGTTCGTTCTGCTCTATACTTTATACTTTTTCGGGAGTTTTCATTGTTTTCGCTTGTTTATCTTGCATTTGAATCTGTAATCATTTGTGATCTTATACAACATTTATTCTTCAGTATCTTATGAAAGTCTCTCGTGACACTATCTTTTGGACTCGTTGAAGTTCTGATTTTGACATTGCTGCCCTCTTCAAACATCTTTGAAATCATTTCTTCAGGTTAGCCCATTCATTTTCTAAGCCACCTTTCTCTACGGTAGAGGTTTGCATCTGTAATCATATGATTTATTTATTTATTTATTTTTTCTCGAGAACTTGAGAATTTCCTTCAGATTGTTGGTATGATTGTTGTGATTTCTGTTTGTGCTGTAGTTAATTTCTTATTCTC
This sequence comes from Sicyos edulis, assembly GCA_036507275.1. Lineage (NCBI taxonomy): Eukaryota > Viridiplantae > Streptophyta > Magnoliopsida > Cucurbitales > Cucurbitaceae > Sicyos > Sicyos edulis. The sequence continues at coordinate 1,878,599 of CM071855.1, read as the reverse complement.
AAGACTGACTTTCGAAATAATATGTTCTTGTTAATTACTTTATTGATTTTTTACCATTTCATTACTTTTAGGAAGGAATTTATTTGGACACCTGAGTATAGATATATTTACATAAGGAGGTGTTTGGAACTTCGGATAGGAATTATTTTATGGAGTTAGAAATTGGGAATTTTTTGTAACAGCTTGTTTTGAATGTATATGTGTATGGAGAAATTGCAACAAAAAACTTGTTTGAATATAAATTTTTATAGAGGAATAGTGACAATAACTTGTTTGGATGTGGATTTAAAATGAGAAGTTATTTTGAGTGATTAAAAATGAATGATTTTGAATTTTTAGAAATGAAGAGTTATTTTGAGTAATTAGAAATGAATAGTTAGAAATAAGAAGTTATTTTAAGTAATTATAAATGAGTAGTTGTTTTGAGTAATTATAAAAATTCTGTCGAAGATTAGTTAATCCTTCTTAAATTTGTTTAAGAATAATTTTTCTCTTGTTTTTCAAAAAGAAAAAAAAAAGAATTACATTTTTCTTTTAGGCTAAAAAATCGGTGAAGTCATTTCTTAACCATTGAGGAAAGTAGGGAGATAACATATTTTAAGCCCTTGAGTTCATTCCCAAATAAATGCGTGTTAAACTAACGAGGATCTCAAAACTCTATTGAAGATCTGGAGAAGAGAAAGTAAAGAGTTTTTCAACCCTTTAGTAGCAATTTGCATGTAGAATATCGTATTAATTCAGCAATCATTCAATAAAGTTACAAGTTTCATCACTTTAGTTGAGTCCTAATTTGTTTGATAATTATTTAGGTTAATCGGGGGTGGGGGGACTTGAATCTATGATCTTTGATCAATGAGCATACACTAGTGCCGTTGAGCAACCGCTCATGTTGACATTTAGTCAAATTTTCTACAATATGTGTTCAATATTTTCTACCATATTTCCTTAAGAAAATATCTCAATGATAACCAACTTTTAAAAATAAAAATAAGTTTTTGGAAGTGTACTTTTTTTTTTTTTTTTCAAATTTTGGTTTGGTTTCTACAAATATATGTAGATATCCAAATAAGAAAAAATATATATGATAAGGTAATGGTTGTAAACTTAAATTTCAAAAACCAGATAGTTATTAAATATGGCTTTTATTTTTTGTTTTTAAAATGTAAGTTTATTCTTACTTCAATTTCTTACAATATATTCCATCTTTCTTGCCATATATCTATCTTTTCATAAAAAAGTATATGAATATTAACCAAATTTGCTCTTAAAAATATAGATAAGATATAGTTATCAAAATAAGAAAAAATGTTTGATAAGCTAAACCTTAAATTTTAAAAACAAAAAACCTAAAATAAAATAATTATTAAAAAGGTCTAAACTTTTCATTTTCATTTATTTGAAAGCAACCTCAACCTCAAGTTCCTAGTCAAAATAAAATAAAAACCAGTTGACAAATGTGATTCACCAGGTTGCCCATTTGGCTTCACTACCGACACGTGGCATGATTTGAACCCTTGATTGGATATCAACCTTAAAGTTGGCCCCACACGGCACCACATCACCCTTTCACTATCAATCCTTGTCATTGCCTTCATCTTCATTGTTGGATGCTCAAAACTCATCGGCCCTCTTTCACCATGGAGCATACATCTTTAATATGCCACGTCATCACATTCCAACCCCTAAAAATTAGAAATGTGTAAATATAATGAGAAATCAAAACAAATTTATTAAATAGAATCCGTTGAAAATACTTTATCTCACATTGGAAAGGTGAGAAGTCTTCTATAAAATATATGAGTTACTCTTCTTATTATCAATTGATTTTTGATTTTGAGGTGGAAACTCATATTTTTTAATATGATATCAGAACTTTGGGTTATTGGCCCCCAAATTCCGACCCTAGCAAAAAGTAAGCCAAAACGGATATTTTGGTCTACAAATTAGGATCCAATTCATTGTTCAAGACGACATTTTTGATATGGCTGCCATCCTGAAAGAGCATGTATACAATTATCCTACATAAGAAAGATGAGGAGTCTTTAACACATTCCTCAATTAATTTTGATGTGAAATAGGGAAAATATATTGATAGAATTCAATTTATTTATAAAAAATGAGAAGACAATCCAGGAGTGCGCATGTGGTGGTTTTGAAAAACCCATATGGATAGCGACTTGTTTGGTATTTGGTGAGATAAGTGGAGGGAGGAGCTGAATGTGGATACTGTGAACGTGAATCCAAACACGTCGTTAAGTCAGATTGGTTCAAACTTTAAAGTCTACTATGTATGTATGTATGTACCACACAATTTCTCAAGGGGTAGAAGAGTTTTTATACACCCAACGCATTGGACTCTTCCTTGTTGCTTGCCAGTCAACCTTTCATGTGAGGTCCATTTGATAACTATTTATTTTGTATATTTGTTCTTTACTTTTTGAAAATGGGTTTGTTTGATAATTAAATTTGGTTTTTATTTTAAAATTTTAAAAAAGTTTCTAAAATATTAAAGAAAAATTTTAAACTAAAAAAGTAATTTCTAAAAACAAAGTTTTTTGTTTTCATTTTTAAAAAAAGTATGAAAATATAAAAAAAATAAAGAGTAAAAAAATTAAAAAAAAATCAAAAACAAAATATGATATATGAAAACAAAAAATAGTTATCAAACATAGATTTTAATTTTAAATTTTTCAAAAAGAAAATTAAAATTAGTTATCAAACATATTCGAGTTTTATTTTTTAAAATTAAAAATTAGAAACAAAAAAACAAAAAATGAAATGGTCATAACAAAGAAGTTTTAATTTTTCATTTTCAATTTTTTTCCCTTTCTGAGCAAAAATCAGTTTATACCCAACAAAAATAAGAAAAACTTTCGATGTTCTCATATTATACATACATACACACACATATATACATACATATACATACATATATATACATACATATATACATACATATATATATATACATACATATATATATATATATATACATACATATATATATATACATACATATATATGTATATATATATGAAATCATGCATTTATTTTCCGATGAACAAAATGATGTAAAAAAAACTGTATAATTTTCGTTATTGATTTCACATGAGTGTACCTTTTTTTCGTTATTATTATTATTATTTGAAATAGTAATTGTTGTTGTTTAGTTCAGCTGTGTCTATTTTTTCAACTGATTTATTTTCCTTTGGTGCAACGTGCCAACATGTACTATGCCAGTGTCAATTCCAAACATCAAATTTAGCTTCTTTTCCTCTTTAGATACCAATACCATAATTATTCTGTTTTTTCTTAAAACAAAAATCAATACCATAATTATTTGAAAAGATGGCTCACCCAACAAGCCCTATTATTATTTATCCACATACACTTTTTCTTTTGAGATGGACAGAGGAATTTGTGTGTTCTATTTGTTCATGTCATTTAACCATTGTTTTTCTTCACATTACTCCCTACACCATCTTTATTAGGTTGTTGAATTGCATTTAGAAAATTCATGGTTTCCAACAATTGTTCTTTTTTTAAAAAAAAATGTATATGAAGGTTTATTTCTTTTAATGTTCAATTAAATAATATTTATCTATACCGAATTGGTCAATCAATTGGTTATCTTGATTGATGTTAATCTCAAAAAATGGCTATTTTGGACTCAACAATAATATTTTCTATGTAGGATTCCTCTCCTAATTACTTATTTGTACTACAACAAATAGGAAATTTGAACTCAACAACAAATTCTACCTCTTGTATTAGTTTTGCAATACAATTTCTAAAATAATTGAATGTATAGCACATTAGACATCTATCAATAATTAGTGATAGAACTCAATCAGTGATAGACATATATCATTAATAAGTGATTGACATCTATCACTAATGAGTGATAGAACTCAATTTGAATTTTTTGTTACAAATGAATTAGTTTTGATTTTGTGCTATAGGTGCAAATATTTTGCCATTTTTTGTTATATATACAAAATCTCCCAAAAAATATATATATTTAACCTCATTTAAGAAAAGTTTCCAAAAAAAAAAATGTTTAAGAAAACTAATAAATAAATTTAACCGATGTGGATGTGAGTTTTGAAGGTTTGAATTGTGAAGCCTATAAACTGCCACGAGAAAAAAATTCAATAAAATTTATACACCATCAATTTTCTTTTAAAAATTAAATATCGGGCTAAGTGGTAATTTCTTCAACTTTGGTTTTGATTTAATTTGACTAAGTTTATTTTCTATTCAATTTACCAAATGGGTTAGTGTCGTAATGGTTTCATCGTTTGGTTCTAAACTATTTGACACCAGCGTCACAAGTTCGTTAGAATTGGAAGTTATCAACCCCACTTCGAAAACCTACCTCCAAATTAGTTTTTATTAACTCCTCATTTTTACTTTTAAAAATAACTCTCATTTCTAACAATTAACTCCACATCCAAACGAGTTTTTAGACACAATTCTCAATTTTTAACTACTCAATATAACTCTACCAAAAAACTAACTAAATATGTCAAACAAACAGCCCAGAGGAAGGGAGAAAACTGAATGGAAGTTGACATTAACAGCCGAAGCTGTCATAGTTGATTTATCATGGATGCGTTTGTTCCAGCATTGGGGCCTATGAATGTATCTAATCTAACGATAAAATTATCCCCTCTTAAAAATAAATAATAATAATAAGTCGTGTCTAATTTTATTTTGAAGAATAATAATTAATAATTAATTGTGTCTAATTGATTAAATAATTAATTGATTAATATATTTCTTTTTTGACAACTGATTAATAATTTTAATTTGAAGAAGACAAAAAATAATAATAATAATAATAATAATAATTAATTGTGTCTAATTAATAATAATAATTAATTGTGTCTAATTGATTAAATAATTAATTGTGTCTAATTGATTAATATATTTCTTTTTTGACAACTGATTAATAATTTTAATTTGAAGAAGACAAAAAATAATAATAATAATAATAATAATTAATTGTGTCTAATTGATTAATATATTTCTTTTTTGACAACTGATTAATAATTTTAATTTTTAAATTGTAATAATATATACATATATATTAAATTCAACAAAAAATTAGAATCTCAAAAAAAAAAAAAATATATATATATCACCAAACACTTAGGAATGAGAAATTTAAATTTATAATATGACTATATGGAAGGATATTCACTAAGAATAAAAAATTGGATCCTAGGATCTTTGATATTTTTTTCTAAGCTTCACAAAGTACAACTTGCTAAACTTGTAGTTTTGTCTCTAATAGTTACCTAATTTTTTATATTATACTTAATATTTTTTTTAGCCATTTTTTATACATTAATTTCTTTTTTTAATTATACAACCCATTAGACTTTTGTTCATGAAATGCCAATTCCACTTTTTAAAATTTTGGATTATATATATATATATATATATATATATATATATATATATATATATATATATATATATATTTAGTTCCACAACAATTAGAAGTGAGATTTGAAATAATAATCTTTTAATTTATGAACTAATGCACTTGAGCTTACTTATTGCTTTTTTATTTTGGGCTCTATGGAATAGAGAGATTCATATTTAAAGTCAATTAATTAATTTTTTTTTGTGAAGGAATTAATTAATTTTGTTTAATATGTCATTTGTCAAGTAAATCTAAAAATAAAAAAAATCTCTAAACCAATATTTATCATTGCGCGTTTTTTTTTTAAAAAATAATAAATTTCCTCTTGACAAAAAAAAAATTGAATTTTCAAAATATATTAAATCCAAAATTGAAAGTTAGAGACAAAAGTTTAGTTGTTAAAAAGTCTTTTTTTTTTTTTTTGAAATGTAAAAAGTCAAATTTTAGTCTATATAACTAAATTTTAATATTGAATATATAATTTACCATTTATTATCTGTTACTTTCTGAAGTTACCGTAAAATGCAGAAGCGAGCGTTTTGTTTGTTGCCCATAAATAATGGAATTAAGCAGCAAATAAATCACCATTTTCTAGAAGCGTCTTCCATTTCTACTCAAAATCTCCATTTTCTCCCACAACTGTTCTTGGATCCATTCTTGTGTCTGTGTATGGCAGTGAGGTTGTTGTTGGCTCATGAGATCTCTGATATATGCATTGGAAAGCCTGCGCTGAGGTCCACTATCCCCGTCTCGGCCACACTCGCCGACGCCATTGCTGCACTCAACAAGCTCGGTGAAAACTCCATCACCGTCTGGAACTGCGGCTCCAAATCCGGCTCCGACGACCGCCATTGCCGATGTGTCGGCAAGGTTTCCCTGGTCGACGTCATCGCATTTCTCGGTAGGGAAGACAACTTGTCGCAACCTTCCGTCGCGCTTCAATCTTCGGTTTCGATTCTCATTCCTGAAGTTCCTGTCGTCGTTAGGCATTTACAGCCTCATGCTAGGTCCGTAATTTTGATTTCTGTGGATTTACTTGTTAGAATGTACGGTTCGAGATTTATGATGTTCTTCGTGTCTTTAGGGTTGCCAATTTTGAATTGAATGTTGTTGTGGTCTTTCTGCTCCGTAGTTAAGATATTCTGCAATTTTCGTTTACTTTTTCTTTGATTCCGAGGTGTTTAGGTAATCGTATCTCTATGATTCACATCCGATCTTGAAAATCGATTTCAGATCAGTAGTCATGATCTGTGTTTCTTTTAATTTTTATCTGAATATACTGTTCCGGTATTACTTTTTTTAATCCAAGTTTATCTTTGCTAGATTTTCCATTTTGTTCATCATTTCTTGTTGACTTGATTTCTTTATGACTATTGTATATAATTACCAGTCTATCCTTTCTGTTTCCTGAAATTGTGTGGAAAATTTTGTCATCGTTTGTTTTGATGCGTTCTAAACACTTGTTTGAATTAATAATCCTGTTTGTTTTGTATTCCATTCACAATTGTTTCCTATAATTTTCATTAGATCAATATTAAATAGAAAACTAGGACTCTGTTAGTTAGATAACATTTGATTTTTTGTTTTTGGTTTTTAAAATTTTAGCCTACAACTACTTCTCGAACCCATAATTTTCATTACTTTGATGTCGATATTTTACTCGTGTTCTAAAAACCAAACTAAATTTTGAGATTTCCATATACTTGTTTTGGTTTATAGAATTGGTTAGAATTTCATCTACTTTCCTCAAGAGAAAATGAAATTATGTGTAGAGAATTTGAGTAAATATAAGCTTAAATTTCAAAAACCAAAACGAGAAGACAAATGTTTATCAAACGGGTCTAAATTTTCCTACATATATTTGACATTATTCGATCAATAGCGGTGACAATAAGCTTCTAGCGAAAGACTGATTTTACTGATTTTTTATGTCAAAACGTTTTTCATCTACCAATTCTTCCCCGTAGCCGAAATAAATACTGGTTTTACTGTATAAATTGATAACTTTATCTGATAATTTTCAGCTTGGTGGAAGCCATAGAACTCCTCGTCGATGGTGCACAAAATCTAGTAGTCCCAATTCAAACTAGAACCTCAGCGAAGTTGAGAAGGAATGTGCTTGAGGAAGTTGTTCCATTGGACTGCACGTTTCACAATAACCTTGAATACTGCTGGCTCAGCCAAGAGGACATAATCCGTTACCTCCTCAACTCTATAGGGCTTTTCAGCCCCACCTCCATCGCCCCCATTAATTCCCTCAACGCCATCGACAAAGCTCACATCCTTGCCGTTCACTACGACGATCCCGCTCTTTCTGCCCTGCCTCTCCTTTCTCAAGCCATCATCTACCAATCCGCCGTTGCCATTGTTGACTCAGATGGGAAGTTGATCGGGGAAATCTCACCCCTCACATTGAATTCTTGTGATATAACCATAACGGCTGCCATCACAACACTTTCGGCAGGTGAGCTAATGGCGTATGTGGACTGTGGTGACCCGCCTGAGGATTTGGTGCAGTTGGTCAAAGAAAGACTTGAAGAGAGAAACTTAGGGGCATTGTTGGAGTGGGTTGAAGAAGAATCAGCAATGTCACCATGTTCTTCATTTTACTCATCTTCCTCAGATGATGATTCTATCCCTACCTGGGGAAGGAATGGAAAGTTTGGAGGGTCTTTAGCCAGGCAAGTGAGGAGCTCAGAGGCTGCTGTGTGCAATCCCCGGAGTTCGTTGGTGGCAGTGATGATTCAAGCACTTGCACATCGTGTGCCGTATGTGTGGGTGATCGAAGACGATGGAAGCTTGGTTGGCATAATCACGTTTGCATCGATATTGAAGGTTTTCCGCAAGCATTTGAATTCAATGTGTTAAAATCGACCTCAGCAAGAGACTGTCTTAACAATTATGTCTACATAGGGTGTGTGTTTTGAACTCAGTTCTATTATTTTGCTCACTTTATTTTGGAGTATAATGTAAATCTGTAACAAGCAGATACTATACATTTTTGCTAAGTACACTATAGCTGTAGATCGTCGATCCTACCTAAGTACGGTGGAAGTAGTGCAGCCCTATGGTTATATTAATTTGGACTAATCGACTGTATATTTATTTTCAGATATTTGTGAATGTCAGGGAAAACTTATGCTCATTTCAATTATTTTTTCGCAGTAGATCATTAATCTTATAACATTTGAGTTTTGGCATGGAGCATTGACTTATAGGTAAGTGACTACCTTTTTGTTATATAGTTTATTTTTGTCGAATATTAAGTACTAGTAACGTTTACTTCTTATATTATACAAATCAGTAAAACTCGTATAGAAAGGGAAGTCCATATCATGTATTTGTATTGGCTCCGCCAAATTTCAAGCAGTGGCTTGGTTTATTATGCTATCTTCTATGTGAATTTTCTTTTTCAGATGGGAAGTAAAAATCTGTGGTTAAAAGAACAGCTATGTCCACCAATGAAAACTCTCACAAATTTGCTAATACTGCCCAAACTGGAGCTCGGATGTGCAGGACATTAAGGCTTCTCTTACTTGAACATTGTCGGAGTTCATGTTCATCGAGTCTTTGTAGAGTCGTTTCGCCTGTAACAGCAACTTAATGAGTCTTTGCTATTGTTAGGTCTTAACCGAGATCGATGTCGCATTAATATAACCCATCTGAAAGAGCTGAAATGCAGAAGATATGTCTGAGTTAAGTTAAGTGTGAACATAAGATCGTTGGCCAATGAAATTTCATAAATGTTATCCTAAGCCATTCTTGCTACTAAAACTCAGAAAGAATCACAGAACTAAATGGAAATATACAATATATGGAACAACAATGGTTATGATGAGTGTGCAAGCTTGGGGCTTTTTCTCCATATTTCTCACTCAATATCCTTCTTCACTCACTTTTTCATTCATTTACCTAACTCGTTGGACTAGAAAATGATCAAAGAACACTTGGCTTGAACAACACAGAAGAATCTTTCGTCCTTGAAGGATGACGCAGTTGGTCGGAGGCTTGGGCTTTTGAAAGTATGTTCTCTCAAAGTCCTAAATTGGAGACCTGTCTGTGACAAAAATCTAGACACCCCCAAATATGTATCTACTCTTCTAATGTGTTTCGATGCTACGTCCTAAAGACAGGCTAGTGGGCTCCCGAGTTTAGAGGAGCAAAACACAGAAGAATCTTTCAAGATAATATTATGGTCAATTTGGTCATCACTTTGTATAAACGTACTCCGATCTTCTATTGCTACAATTTTCCTCCCTCCTTTCAAGTCAGGGGTTCTCGGTTATAATTTCATACATCAATAAAATTATTTTTATCAATTTATTTATTAAAGAACTACCCAATTTTAATTGCTAATCTAACAAACCAACCCCCTCATGTAGCTAATCTCTGGATTAACCACACTAATTATAACTTACTGATTCTAAGCATCAGCGAAGTTACGTTTTCAATACTAAAGGATCCACCCAGGGGTGGGTCTCTACTATTGATACGTGCAGCTTATGCAACAATAGGTCTACTTTGCATCATGTAAAACCAATCAGTAATTGATGGCAATAAGTTTCAATGCTTCATGAATGGGATATTTAGTAAGTTCACATTGTAAGAGCTTGTGTTTGGTATGTACTACTTTAAGAAATGAACAGTTAATAAGTTCTTATGTTGGTTATATTTATGGTGACTTTTGGATTCCCAAGCATTCAGATTTTGGTGCTCACATACACAGCACACCTAGGCTTCAAATTATTTGAACTTCAACAATTTCTTGAGGACAAGTTCTCTAAGTCTCATATAAAGTAACTGTCTTTTGTGACCCAGTGGAAACTATTTCTTCTTAATGACATGCCCCCTTGCTTGTATTAAAAAAAAAAAAAAAAATTAAAATACCATTTTGGTCCCTCAATTTTGGGGTTTGTTCCATTTTGGTCCATAGACTTTCAAATATCCATTTTTAGTCTTTTGACTTTGTAGTTTGTTCAATTTTGGTCCCTTGATTTTGCTGTTTGTTCAATTTTGGTCCCTCGACTTTCAAATGTCTAAATTTAGTCCCTAGACTATTAAAAAAGTTCAAAAATGGTCCTTTCGTCAAATAAATTTTTTCTCACTCCTAAATTATTTTCTCTCTCTTCCATCTTTCATCATTTCTCCTTCTAAAAGTTTTATCTCTCTTAAATCCACCTCTCTAATCCTCTTCTCTTCTTTTTTTCTCTTATTCTCTCCTCAATCCATTTCATCAAATTATTTAACATGAGATAATTTTTTTAAATAATAATTTTCCTACTTTGATTTGTCACTTTTTGTTTTCTAAAATTCATAGTCTACCATGGAACAAAAAAGAAAAAGAAAGAAAATAAAGAAGAAAAAAAGAAAAGAAAAGAGGGGAAGAGAGGTGGATTATAGAGAGGTAAAATTTCTAGAGAGAGAAATTATGAAAGATGAAAGAGAGAGAAAATAATTTAGGAGTGATAAAAAATTCATTTGACCAAAGGACAATTTTTTAACTTCTTTTATAGTCTAAGGACCAAATTTGAAAACATTTGAAAGTTGAGGGACCAAAATTAGAAAAATAGCAAAGTTAAAGGACAAAAATTGGACATTTGACAATTGAGGGACCAAAATTGAACAAACAACAAATGTGTACCAATTAGAAGAAGATCTCCCATATTTTGATGCATTGCCATATTGATCTAAATCAATAGGTTTCATTACTTTTAATCAAAGTTTTTGATTTATTTTTGTATTTCCAAATATTATACTATATTATTCTTTTATTATTTATTGATTTTAAAAATATTGTTTCTTTTTGTAGCGACGATAAACTATTTGCTAGAAATTCCTAATCAATATTTTTCTATTCGATCATCGGTACATAACCTCATATATGATTTAAATATTTAATTAGATTATATGAATATTTTGAATCATTTAGATTTTATTTTATGTACTTGATTTTAATTGTAGACTAAATTTAGAAACTTTTATCGTTCTATGGTCTTTCACACAAATGAAGATTTTGTCCAATTGAATTTGAAGAAAACTCAAGATACAGGTTTGATACCACAAAGCTATTGTTTTCAGTAAATATTATGCATTAAAATTAAGTAAATATTTTATTTTGCTCATTTTTTAAACCGATCAAGTTATTGATTGAGACAGAAGATTCTGCCACTATTTTCTGCCACTATTTTAATGTAACCACCTTGGAGAATATTGTTAGATTGTTGTACATTATTACATCATCGCAATTCCTTTTATGGTAAGTATGCTTTTTTTTTGAGTTTATCTTATAGTATTTTATTTTTTAATCATTCTCTCAATTAAAATTCTCAACAATTTGGCACATGGTCGGTGATTGCTACAACAATATGAAAATATTGCATCCACACCAATTAATGAGTTTAAAATTTTGCAGATCTTCCGTCCTTAAATTGTTCAATCATGGCAACAATATGACAATATTGTATCCACACCTCATATTGTATCCACACCAATTAATTTCACTACTCATTTTTTGTTTTGTAGATTTTCTGGTGCCAACACCAACCACAGATTTGGAGAACCCTTCGGAACTTAATGAAAGTAAGTTTTTCATCTACTTTTCTACATAATTTTTGTAATCAACATACTCTGTTTATATGTTTTTTCTTCTTCTTGTAGACCTGTTACCTCCCATTAACAATTGACCACCATGGATGCTTAGGTATAGTTTGAACGTTGTCCATTTGCCACTTAGGTTTAAATTTCTGGTGTGATTTAGGTTTATTTTCCAAAATTCCCTTTTAAAACATTTTGTTATTTTATTTTAGGATTTATTTCTTTTTATTATGGTTGCAATTTCATAGACTCCATTTATGTTCGTTGTATTAAACAGATGTTTGGATTATATTATGGCAGAACTAGATAAATACCTAAAATTAGAAAATATATTAACAAAATGTATGTTTTAGAATTTAAATAGATGTCTAGATTTAATTTAAAAAAATTTACAATTATACCCCTAATTCATGTACAATATTTTTAAATGAAAAATAATTGAATGTGATTTTCGTCGATTTAATTCAAATTTTAAAAGAATGTTTTCAAAAATAAAAAATAAATTAATCTTTTATATGCTAGAACGTACATCTAAATTAATATAAACATATCATTAAAATAAAATTTTTGATAAAAATATCGATTGTAGAGTACATACTTCAAAAATAGAAAAAAGTTTACTTTTTAAAAACAATTAAAAATTGAACTAATCTTTTATATGCTAGTATGTAAACTTAAATTAGTATAAACATAAAATTTAAAAAAAAATCTATAATAAAAAATAATTATTTGCAAGGCAATACGTTTTCTAAACTACCTTACTTATATTTTAATCAATCCATATTAAATCCATTGTTTTAGTACCTCCTAAATTTAAAAAGCCGATTTGTATAATATCTACTGTTAACTAAAATTTTTCTAATCAATCCAAGTAAGATTTTCTGCCATGAAATCTAAAATGTGTATTCTAATCTAATTATTTCGTTTGGATATTTAAATAAAATCTAAATGATTGTGAAATTTACATGGAAAGTTTAGTGGAAGGTTTATCTGAACAAAAATAATTATAAATTCAGTTAAATATTTAATACTCTTTATATAGTATAGAATATTAATATAATTTTATATATTATATTAGTATAATATTGTGTATTAACATAACATTATGTAAGAATATCGTATAATTATGAAAATTTATGATTGTGATTGTATTTTTTCATAGTATTATAAATAATATTTTTTAATTGGACTGTTCCTACAAAACCCAAATTTATATTTTATAAAAATATAAAAAGAATTTAAAGTCAGAATAGGAATAAGATTGAAATATTTCGATTCACTATTTATAGATTTAGAAATTTGTACATAAGTAAAAAAATAAAAAATAAAAACTAAACCCAACACTAATAGTATTTCACATTCCTAATTTTTCATTAGGATTTCTCAATTCACAATAACAATCCTTTTCAATTGCTTTATTTTTCTCTTTCTAGCTTGGGAAATAGTCATTATTTTCTGATTTGGTTTAATTAATAAAAGAGTGATGTGAGAATAAATTAAATTTTATTTTTCAAATCTATTTTCTAGCGTGCAGTCCATTACCATATATATAAATTTGACTATGTATATTATAGTTACAATTATTTTGTTTATTATTCTTAATTGATAAACTTCTCTTAATCAATTATATTAATACAATACCCTACCGTTATAATTAAGCATTTTTTTAGTTCTGTCTTAAATTTAGGAAAATTTAAATAAACCCACATCTTTTTTATATATTTATTTTACTTTAAACATTTTTTTTTTTTGAAAAGTAATTTAGACATATGGGCTTTTGCATATATATTATAAAGGGTGAAAATATTCTACAAATACCACAATAATGAAAATATTTGCATATATAATTGATTGACTTCCATATTGACAGATTTCTATTAAATTCCATATTGACTTCCATATAATTGATTGACTTCCATATTGACTGACATACAGAATCAATTACTAATAAATAATAAATAAAGTAAATTGAAAGATTTCTATTAAATTCTATTAAACTACTAATAGAATCAATTAATGATAAAATTGATATATTTTATCACTATGATAGATTCTATCAAAGCCTACAATTAAAAATGATATATAAAGATTTTTTAAAAAGTTGGCAAAATTTATTACAGGTAGAATTTGCTATAAACCAATTATTTTTAAAAATTTGTTATAATTATAAACTAAGGTAAAAAAGTTGCAATTAAGTACAAATTCTTTTAAACACATTTGGTGTTGCCTTTATTTGATGTTTAAAAAAAAAAAAAATTTAGCCATGCCCTTGGACGACGACTCTCTAGTAATGGGTATGTAAAATATTTAAATGAATTTTTTTTCTTAATAATTTAAACTCTAGAAAAAACTGTAAATGTATAATATTTTTTAGGGAAAAATGCACAAACTATCCTAAACTATGTTGTTTGTAATAATTAATTCTTTAAACTTTAATTGAGTAGTCACCTTCCTTTTTTTTTTTTTTTTTTTTTGAGTACTGGTAGTCACCTTCCTTAAACTTCAATTAACCATTTTTTACTAAATTGAAAGAATTGTCATATGGGTAAATTTGTCATATTTTTTTCTTATTTATTTGTCTATTATAATGCAACAAAAACGTTACCTAGACTAAAGAAATAGAAGAGGATATCTCATTATTTACCCTATTTTTATTCTTTTGAAAGGGTAGGCCTCTCCCTCCACAAAAAAATATAGTTGTCCCACGTAAGCCCAACTTCAAGTACAGTGTGCAATAACCAGAAACCAGATTCTTGGAAATATTTTGTTTCTAAATTTTAGTTTGGTTTGTAAGAACATAGGTAGAAGGTAGATAAACAAGTAAAAAAAAATGTATGGTTAAACTGTTATTGTAGTCTTAAATTTCAAAAACTAAAAACAAAATGGTTAAATTAAAATCTTATTTCTCTCAAATATGAGTTTTTTTTGTGTTGGAGCTCAAATCCAAATACTGCAAATTCCGGCACTCATCAAAACACTCATCTCTGGTAGAGCACAATACTCGGAAAATAATATCCTCCCAGATATGTTTAGAATATTCCAAATATGGGGTTTTTGTTTTGGAGCTCAAACCAAATTTCTACTCGAAAATTCAAAAACCTTAAGAAAATGACGAATCTACCCTTTTTAAGATGTGAGAATACCTCCAATTTAATATAAAAAAAAGTTAATTGCAACAATTATCAAAATTTAAGAGAAGTAATAACTCAAATTGAAAGTGTAAAGAATTAATTGTTATAAATATTATAGTTTAATATCGTGTCACAGGTTCGAGTCCGAGAATCAGGAGGAAAAAAAATGATGGTTTGCGCACTTTTGCAAGAGATTTAATTGTAAAATTTAGAAACCTAACACAAACTTTAGCACAAACCCAGCGATGCATTTTTCCTAAAAAAATTGAAAACGCGAAGAGGGTGAAATGGTAATTGTAGATGGAGAATATAGGGTACGAGCAGACACGAATGGATAAGGCAGTCTCCATAAAAACGCCGCGTTTTGGTAATCATTCCTTTTTCTTTTTCATTTTAAAAACGAATTATTATTTAAAAATATTATATTTGTTCCTACGCTCCGCCACGTGTCCGTTCCAGTCCCAAGCTTCGCCTTCAAGAGGCACTGCACCGAAGCTACACACTCTCCTAGAGAGAGAAGACGGAACTCACACGCCGCCCACCAACTTCTAGAGAGAGAAACTGAGACGAATTAGGGTTCTTACGCTTTTTCAGAGTGCAAATTTGTAGAAATTTGTTGTGTTTTGATTTTGTCCCCTTTTCGGGTGGAGATATGTATGTATCATCTTCCATGAGAAAGTCCTTCAAGGACTCTCTCAAAGTTCTTGAAGCTGATATTCAACATGCCAATACTCTGTAAGTTGCCTCTGATTTTTTTTTTTTTTTCTTGATCACTTTTGGAACTCAATTTTGCTTGGAATGAACAATTTCTGGGTTTTGATTTTTGATTTTTTTTTTTTTTTTTGGTTTAGTGGGTTCTTGGAGTTTCTGTTATGGATTGTTCTTTCTTTATTAATTAATGATTTTCTGGAATGTGATTATCGTTTACCTGCCTTTTTCATTGACGGTTTTTGTCTTGGTAACGCGCCTGTACATTAACATAGATAGAGGCGAATTTTGTTTCTCTCTGTTTTATGGCTCTATTTCTTTTAAGGGGAAGTGGTTTTTGCTCATTTGAAACTGGATGATCATCAATGTACGTGTCATCTTGTTTTGTTGTTACCATTTTCATGAATTGGTCTTGGGTTAATTTGTGTTGTGTTTTTAGAACTGTTCTATGATTTCTGCATCTCACTATGGACCTGTGGTACAGATTATGAGTAATGATTGACAGCTTACTGAACTTGGAAAGTAGGTTTTTGTGTAACTGTCACCTATGATGTATCATTCTTTTGGTTCTCTCAATGGAATGCTTGTTTTTGCAGTAACAATGTCTCGTCCCTCATCGCCTTTAACCGATTCTACTACTCCCTCGTTCTTTTCCATGCTTTTGTTACTTAATTTTGGCTTCATTGCACAAGCTCTTTGCTCTGTTTTGTATAGTTGTAATGTTGAGAAATCAGATTATTAGCTTCTGTAAAATAAAAACTTGAATTATATTATAGTTTCTCGGAGAGCGTAGTAGCCCTCGAGATGCAAGTGCTTTTCTATAACGTTTTTATATTTTATTTCTCAGTGTGATAACTACTCCTTCCTATTGCCTAGTAACTTAATAACGAATGAAAAAGGCATACATCCTTTATACTAGAAAATAAATTACAAAGCAACAAACATTTTTTTTTTTTTTGTTCTTTTTTAATTTGAAGTTATGAGAAATATGATGTCTTCTTAAACATGATCCAATGGGCCATAGCTTTTACGTTATGAATGATGCTCTGTGCTCAGGCTATGAAAATTGACAGATGAATCAAAAACTGAAATGCTTGAATGCTTCTGATTTATAGCTATGGTTGGAGATTCTCCAGATTCTGATTGTCAGATACGTCAATTTAATGTTTAATTATTCCTGAGTTGTAGGGCATCGGAGTTTCCCGGAGAATATGATGGCCCCTGCCTTCAGATGAGAATGTCATACAGTCCTGCTGCTCACTTGTTCCTCTTTCTAGTGCAATGGACGGACTGCCATCTTGCAGGAGCCCTGGGATTGCTAAGGATTTTAATTTACAAGGTTAAGTTTTTCACCTCATAGCATTATATTCTGCAATCATCACTAAATTAAATTTTGTAACTTGTTAGCATAGTATTGTTGAATTCACCACGTACCTTGTGCTGCAGGTCTACGTGGATGGTACAACCACCATGTCCACCAACGAGAGAAAAGCAAGCATCAGGGAATTCTATGGTAGTATTTGAGTTTTGCATTTTCCATCAGATAATTGTTTGATATACATGTATATTTTGACTACTGACCTCTGTAACTGTGTTGTGCTCAGCTGTTATTTACCCCTCTCTATTGCAACTTCAGAGGGGTGTTACTGATAATGAAGACAAAAAGCAGAAGGTTGTCTGCATGGAAAGGTACCGAAGAAGAGACGACGATGAACGTATACGGTGTTCAGATGCTGACATTGAACGAGAAGAAGAATGTGGAATATGCATGGAGACTACTAGCAAGGTTGTATTGCCCAACTGCAACCATGCCTTATGCTTGAAATGTTACCGTGAATGGTACTCTCATCTCTTTTGTTCTACATTTTCAGTTTACTCTATAACTTATTACCTCAAGAAGGATTAATTATGGATTCGTAAGTCTATCTTCAGGGGCTCCATCAAATTTTTTCTGTACACATTAATATTTTCTAGTCTTCATTAATTACAAAAGCTGCAGTCTACAGAGTCTGAAGCCTTTCTGTTCATCTTTAGTTGATTTGATGGACACCTCATGATTCTTTATTTTATTTGCATTTAAATCAATTTAATTGTTTGATACCCTCTTTATAACTTACCCTAAAAATTGTCGACTTCCATTGTTATTTTCATATTTCATTCCATTCTGGACCCGATTCATGATTTGGTTTGTCCTGCATGTTGAGTACTGAGCGCCAATACTCTTCCTTTATGTTTTACAAATTACTTTTTTTTTAACTGGAATTGGAGTGTTGCTCCATTACATACCGAGGGCACTTATGGCCATGCCAAAGTTTGGACCTGGGAGACAACAGGGGATCATACAAATGAAAACATGTATTAAGAATTTAAGCTTATACAGTACATAACATAGATGTAACACGGCACTGAACTAACTGGTTTATCACTTTCCTGACTGGTTAATTGTCTTTGTAATTGTCTTTTATATCTTGCTTCATGTTTGTTCCTTTGGCATGCATATGTTGCTAAATCCATGGTGTATCCCTTGCACGTTTTTTTAATGAAATTGTTGTTTTTATTAACTATTAACCCCATAGTTGAACTTGAAAGTTCTTAGGTGCCTAATGACTCAAAATTTATCGTCACTCTGATTTCCTTCATATTTATTAGATAGTATTATATTAAATATTAAATAGAATGGGGTTCCAACTCAAAACCAATTGACCGTAAGAAGAGGAGTAGCGAACTTATCTTACAAATATTAGGAGGTATCCTCATGCTCTCTCAAGATGTACTTTTTTGGGTTAATTAGATCTCAATTTTTTTATTGGATTGAATGCTAATTTGGGTCAAATGGACTATTAATTTGGGTCTAATGGACTATGATATATTAGATAGTATGGGTGGTTTTTTCAAATGTGAGATCCTCAACTATATTAAGCTAATTGGAGGCCTAAAATTGATTGTTCCTTCCCTTACCTTTGAACAGTATTCTAATGCTTCTGATGAATTATAGTTCAGCTCTTTCTAAACTACCTCTTGAACTGAATCAGTTCTACTATTCAGGAGTTAGGAAGTCTGCATTGTGTAACATTCTTTCCTATACGATTTGATCGAGTGCTTCTGTTGGATTTTTCATGGACTGTATTCTTATGTAACTGCTTGCTACCTTACATCGGCTTCTAATAGTTATATTGTTCCATTGAATGTACTCCAGGCGAACACGTTCCCAATCGTGCCCATTCTGTCGCGACAGTCTTAGGAGGGTAAATTCTGGTGATCTCTGGATATTTACTGATAACAGGGACATTGTGGACATGGCGACAGTGACACGAGAAAATCTCCAAAGGCTTTTCAAGTACATAGATAAATTGCCTTTGATTGTTCCCGACGCCCTCTTTGACGCCTATGATACGCACCTGAAATAAGGGTCACTACATACATAATCTAATGTCATTTTAAGTAGCTTTTCTCCAAATGAATAGCCTTTTTGGCATGAGATAACATGACAAAAGGGACCGAAAATTCATTCGGCTAAAAAATAGTAAAGTTTAGAGCAGATACTTGCAACTGTTTCTTCCCAGTTCCAAATCTGAAGAAAAAAGAACCAGTCTTTGAGTCATTGTAGGACTGGTGTTGGGTGGTGAAGTTGATACAGCTTGATTTGATGTCTTCCATAAAAATTGTATTTAACACATTTGTATATGTTTGTACATTCTTGATGTTTTCTACCAAAGCAGCTTTGATTGCTATATTTTTCTTTGCAAGTTGGGGTAAAGATCTCTCTTGAGATATTATTTTCTCACCAAATCATTAATAGCAAAAACAAGTCATGTGATGATGACTGGAAATTTGATGGTTGTGACCCTGAGTATAATGATGGTTATGAGCATCAAACCACTATTCTCTAACATCATATTTTGGTTCACCAAATATTTTTTTTTAAATATACATGTGATGTTTCTGTCCCTGTCGATTTATGTTTACCTCTTGGGCAATTTGATTGGTATTCAACAATATAAATACGTGTGCATGATTTTTTTTTTTTTTTTTTAAATTAATAACTTTAATAAGTTTTTTAGCAAACGAGACAATTACTTGAAATTTTAATTGATTTTGCTACTTTACATACGTGAGAGTTGGAATGAAATAAATTGGATTACTATAGGGCCCTGGATAATGACTCAATGAGTAAAAATGCAGCAACAAATTTCACAAACATTATTTATTATCAAAATTGAATAATTTTAAGAAGAGGAAGAATGGGAATATTCGTTTAAATTTAAACATTGCACAATTTATACATCAAGTTGCTGTGGTGTAGTGGTTATCACGTTAGTCTTACACACTAAAGGTCTCCAGTTCGATCCTGGGCAGCAACATTTTTTTTTTTTTTTCCTTCTTCCAATGCCATGGCACACTTTGTTCTTCATGTATAATATACATTTACAAATTAGTAAATATTTTATCAAGAATAAAGTTTTTATGAAGACTTCAAAATTGAATAGTTAAAAATTTTTAACTAAAAATAATAAATATAACAACAAGATATAACTATATAGATTTATAACTAACTTTCATTGTTTATATATATATATATATATATAATATGAACATCTATTTGTTAGCCAACATCAAAACAATTCAACGAACGGAAATCAACCTAACAAAACAATTGGCTCTATATTATTTTCTCCCACAAAACTCTCACTGTTCTTCATCTTTTAGGCCATACCACTAAAAGCAACAGAGACTGAAGAAGCAGAGGCCATGGTTCATAAACATATCTTGGCAGCAGCATTGTATCATCTCTTCATGATCTACTATTGGCGGCCAAGGCGTTCCCGCATATGCGTGTGTATGTCTGCCTTCACTACCCCTCGCATGGTTTTCGAGTCCTCCCAAAGCAACCCATTCGTTTCTCGGGCATAGTCGCAAGCAGCCTCGAAAACATCCTGGCATGTCAAAGTTCATTCTCATGTAATTTTTCAAATGAATGTACAAATGACCTTCAAAGTTAAAAGAAGCAACGTTTGAAATCGTACCCCGGAAGGAAACTCGACGTAAGAATGCGCGGAAGTAATGTCAACCCTGTTAAGATCTGATTCCCATAACCTAATCTACCATGGAATAGAGAGCAAGGGGGAAAATCAAGAACAGGAGAAAGATTTGATAAAAATTGAAAAATGAGAACATTTGTGTAGAAAATTTTCATGCATCAGAATGTTTGAGCCAAGCATGAGACAAATCATGTATACCTTTTTGCATATCCAATTACAAAATGCATTTATCAAGCCAAATGAGAGAATACCTACCCATGTATTAAAAGCTTATGGAGGTTGGCTTGGCCTGTTGGATTTAGCATGTAGGTTGTTTCCCTTTTCTTATCAATAAGACAAGAATCTATAGAAAATATTACATATGAAGAATTGAGTTGAGGACTATAAACCAATAAAAAACAACATATAAAACTATAAACAATTTCAATGAGATCAAAACACAGAAACGATGTAAAAGCATTTACATGTTAATTGCACCACAAGTTTCATCAGTGACACTGCAATGTGTACTTAAATCAATGGTCTAGACTGCAAATTTTCTCAATAGTTTGACGTTGGCTGTCTGCAAACCAAGGAGCCCATGATGTTCATTCCGAAGTCCGAAGACGAAAAACATGTCGTCTCACATCCAATTGTTATTTATATTAATTTGTTGATGCCTACAATTATAAATACTTTATCAATGTTTTTAAATAATATTATAGTCGATTCTTCATAATTCATAATGTAAATGAACTCACAAAAAATTTATATTCTTATGATTTTTATTATTAAGTGTTGGGAATACAAAGTGTTGTAGAATCCCACATTGGTTAAATAGGGAGTAGATCTTGGGTTTATAAAAGAAGACAAATATCTCTATTGGTGAAACAAAAAACAAAGTCATGAGAGCCTTTGTTCAAATTAAACAATATCATACCAATGTAAAGATCTGAGTAAGTTTGCGTCCCTTAACATTAAGAAAAGGCATATATAATTATCCTCTTGCCTGGAGTATATTAAATTTTTAACTGAAAGACATTTTAAAGTTGAGAAAATTTTAGAAACGTTAATTAATCAAACTTACTTATAGTGCAGAGAAATATGGATACATTGTAGGAAAGATGGAGAACAAAGTAGGAAATTTGAGTAAAAATAAGCTTAAATTTCATAAATCCAAAACAAAAAATCAAATGGTTATCAAACGAGGCTTAAACAATTGAATCTTTTTAATATAGTTTTACAGAAAATGAAGCTGCTGCAAAATTAGCAATAATGTATTATCATTTCACAAAATTTGCTGACTTTTGAAGCCAGAGCAATGGAACAAACATCTATGTCAAAAACCTAAGTCCTTTCACGGGCAAGGAAGGACTGCCCTTACAAGTGAATGTCATAAATATAATATATAATTCAACAGAATTTGCTGCGACAGGTTTTCTCGTTTATCTGCATTGTGTGTTGCTATGCAGAAGTGCTTGGTACATCTTCGTTTTTGGCGATGGATTCAGTGATTGGAGGTCTTGGGGCTGGTTTAGAAACAACGGGTACTGGCTTTGCAGGCCTGTTTGCTTGTAGTTTGTCAGCTACCCCCGAGTCGACATCAAACTGATCATGAAAAGAAATGTCATCGCATCAACTAAAACTACAGCATCAATGACATTAGAAATTGTTGAAGATAGATTTCTTAGGTAGTTTCTCTATCTCATGTTTTGTTGGATTTTTCTTTTTAATGTACTTGGAAACAACAGAAATAGACGAAAAAATAAGCAACAGGACCAAAAACAAGATAAACCAAGAAAACAAAAGTCTAGAATGAACTGATTGATGCCCCAACCATGAGGAGCATCAAGCAACTAGATAATGAGTTTAAAGGTAGAATCTTCTCTTACATTTATTAATCTGAAATGTAAAACAACATAATAATATCAAGTCATCAGCAGAAAGGTTAATACTTACATGATTTCAAATAACATCACTGCCTTGTTAGGATCATGAGAGACTACAGGGATCATGTTCAAAGTATAGTTCTAGGGAATGCTTAGTATTAACTATATGAAAGAGAAGTACAGGGGAGGATTGCATGGCTTTGATGCGTTTTCCATTTAACAAAAAAGTCAATATCTCGGTTCATGTTTAGGCTGAATACAAATAGAAAACCATGCTGCCAAGTGCATATGCCAGTACTGAAAGGTTTTAAATCATGAAATGAAGTTTCTTTAATCATAAAATACCAATTTCTGTCATGTGAGAGTTCTTCATCCCTATGGAAATCTGATGCGAGATACCAAAGGATTCTTGACCTGAACTAAAGAACTTAATCTGGAGTTGGACATTTTACTCAACATATGAAATGAGTTATAAGACTTGGACTATACACAAATACTTTTCACTCGATGCATGTAAAAGTGACCAGAAACTTGAGATCAGACTAACCTTAAATCCGCAACCCGATGCACAGGCATGAAAACATTCCTGTGAGCAGCAAAGAATCAAAATCCAAAAAGTAAGAAAAACACACATTGGCTGAATCAAAAGTTGCTAGTGAATTAACTTAGCATCTTCCTAGTTCATATATGTCAGAATGGGGCAGGGGAGAAAGAGGAAAGAGTGAGTTTTTCGATTAATATACAAATATGCACATGATTAGTCAAGACTTTATAGATGGTGAAATCATCAGAGTCAAAGAAATTCTGAAAAATAACACTATGTTGAAGTACCTCTGAGTAACTGGCCGACCCAGGAGATCGGTCAATGAAAGCACTCCACTGCTGGTCCTTGAATACAGGATCCTTATAGCATATCTCAGTGCATTCCTCCAAGCCTTGAAAATCAAAGTGTAAACAACCCAACAAACAAGTTTATTATATTAGGCTTTACTAATCACTAACAATACATTAATAACTAGTAAAGGTTACAATTTATGTATCAATGTAAAGATTAAACTTTATGACCAGACATAAGTTTTGCAAAAACCAAGCAAAGAGAAAACCCAGACACATGCCAATTTTTACCACAAGCTATAATAACATGCTACTAGCTTGAGTGTTTGGAGGGACATTCAGCACTTCTGCTCATTGTTTCAATCCATTGGAAAATCAATATGGAAGCCAAAAAAAATCTGCTGAACCAGTAATTTTTTGTCTAGAAACAAATCAACTAAAGAAAGTTGTAAGCATATTCAACATGGATAAACACAGAGCCCCCCATAATTTCGTGTGCCTAAATAAGCTAATCTAAAAACATTTAGATATAATGACACGTCACTAGCTAGAAACTAGAAGAACGGAGCAACAAAACTCTCAAACTATGACGACCTTACTTGAACCAGATTTGTTCTTCAGGTTGTACATCAATGCCCTTCTAGGAAGCACGGACACTTCTATTTTGACAAAGTATCTGTGTCGTACTCGTGTCCGACACCGATACTTTCGGACACTCGTCGGACACGTGTCCGACACTCAAAATTCCGTGTCCTCTTTTATTATTATTATTTTCAATTTCGGACACTTAACGGACACACCATGGACACTTCACGGACACCTCAATTAAGACTTATTTGTTTCCAATGATGGATGACATGACAACAGGAAGTGTTGGTGGAGGCCGTCGATGACGATGTCTATCGAAGATAGATGGACTAAAATGGAAAAAGGAAAGAAAGAGAGAAAATAGAATGTAGGGAAGGAAAATGAGATAAAAACTAAAATATTTAGAAATGATTATGGGTAGGCTTATAACTAACTAAAATATTTGGATTTCATCTTTTAATAGTATATTATAAAAAATAATAATAAATCACGTATCCTCGACGTATCCGTATCCTGCATTTTTAAATAATGGCGTGTCTACGTATTCGTGTCGTGTCGTATCCGTATCTTGTGTCCGTGTCCATGCTTCTTAGATGCCCTTTAATTCTAACCATGTGGCCTAGTCATCAAAGAAACTTGGGAAGCTAAGAGGTGATGCGTTCAATCCATGGTGACCCACCTACCTATAAATTAATTTCCTACGAATTTTCTTAACATCCAAATGTCATATGTTCAGGCAATGTATCCCATGACGTTAGACGAATCATAGATAACAAAAAAAATGCCCTTTATTTCTACAAATCTCAAGACTGTATGTTCAAACTTGCAAGTAAGAAACCATGAAAACCACATCTACAAGAAACTTATAATGAAATGAAGAAATGAAAAAAAGAGAAAGAAGAAGGGAAAAAAAAAAGTTACTTACATTCCTCCCAGTTATCTCCATCAGCATCACACCCCTTTTTGCAAAAAACCCGCCCTACATCGAAACAATTGAGATTAAGCACAGCCAGTATTATCAGACAATCCAAATTCAGACATAAACAACACTAATGTTAGAATCTCCCCGGTATCTATTCTAACGTCGTCATCTTAGAATCAGATTCCAAAGCCAAAATCCATATCCCAATTACAATTCATTTGAAATCTTAAATTTTCCAATACGAAAAATAGGGTTAAAAAGTATATTCTCCGACAACAATTACAAGGCATTTCCATCAACTGTTTCATCCAAACTACAATTTCCGAACAAAATCATGGGCAATAATAAGAACAACTAATAAACCAATCAGACGCAGAAAATTCAACAAATCAACAAAGCAAAACGCACCCATTTAAGAACATGGGTGGTAAAAGATATAGCAGTTACATACAAGGAATCTTGGTGAGGGCTGCGTATTTGTGGGTGCATTCGTTTCCACAAGGAGGCACCCATTTTTGCGGTATCATCATATAACAATAATACACAAAATTCCTTCAAATCTTTCGCTCTCTTTGGCGATGGATTTCTTCTTTTCTCTGTTTGAAATGCTAAGAAGGAGCCGAAAAGAGATGGAATATGCAGATGAGCATTGTCAAAGGCTGGACCTACGGCTACGGGTGTACATCCTTTGGGTTTGGGGATTCTTTTTTTTTTTCTTTTTTGACAAAACATAAATTTTCAAATTGGTCGATCTGTGAATCGATTCAGCCCTACCTATTATTATAACCCAACCCAATTTATACATTCAAAAGTGAAAATTTATAAATATGTAAGAAAAATAATAAAATATATATGTACTACTTATGGGGCTGTTTGTTTGACATATTTAGGTAGGAGTTAATATTAAGAGTTATCAACTCCTCCTCAAAACCTACATTCAAACGAGTTTTTATTAACCCCCCTCAATTTTACTTTTAAAAATAATTTTCATTTCTAATTATTCATTTTTAATCATTCATTTATAACTACTCAATCATTTCTAACCACTTCTTTTTAATCATTTTTTTCAAATTAATCAAAATAATTCATTTTTAATAATTTCTTTTTTAATTACTAAAAATAACTACTCGTTTTTAAATCTACATCGTTTTAACTCTAACTCATCTTCACAAAAACTACATCCAAACGAGTTTTGACACAACTCTCAATTTTTTACTACTCAATATAACTTCTCAACATAACTCTTTAATAAAAAAAACTACCTAAATATGTCAAACAACACCCCCTATGTGATCCCCGTCTTGGTTTTCCCAGCCCCGTTCTGTATTTCTTTGCTAAAGAATAATTTTTATGTTTTAAATAAAATTGTGTTAATATTGCTTTATTATACATGTTTTTCAACATTGGGGGTGTATATTTTGAAAATTTTATGAGAAATATTGATATATGAAAAAACATTATAGTAGATTTTTAAAACATAATAAGAATACAGTAACTATTTGAAGAAAAAAAATAACAATACAATAACTCTTTTATAGTTTTTTTTACCCATTTTATCGGCATGATATATTGATTTAAGAAAAAAAAATAGCTCTTTTTTTAAAATAACAAGGCAGCAGCGTCATCTTTTTAGTTTTTTTTACTCCTTTTATAGAATAGTTCTTTTTTAATTATGTTAGACAAAAATATGTGATCATTATTTAAATTTTTTAAAATTGTTATAGATTATCAAGAATAGTTACAGAAAACAAAATTTAATAACAAAATTTCCGAATTAAGTATAGATTTTTAAATTATTATTTAATTACAAAATTTAATTATATTTGGCTAACCTTTTTTATCATTATTTAATTTAGTTTTGAATTTTTCTAGATGGTTACAAAAAAAACTATTTTAAAATTAGTTTAAAAAATTCATATGACTTTTCAAAAAAAAAAGAAAAAATCATATGAAATATAGGGTAGATACAGTCGTCCGTTATTTCCATAACAAAATTTAATTAAAATTTGAAATAAAAAAGGATAAAAAATCAAAGTTTAAATATGTTTAGCTATTTCTTAATTATTTTCTAAATTCTAACAATTTTTCTAGTTATCCTTTTTTTTTAACTGAAATACTTGAACAGATTTGATGTTCTCATCATTCTGCTTAAATTATCAGTTGAGCAGAATTGTGTTCATATATGCATTTTTTCCAATGTGTACTTTCTTATAGAGTTTGTGATCACTCTCTTAATTAGTACTCTAAAAAAAATAATTAATTAATTAGGAGGGAAGTGCATGCAAACAAAAGGGCTGGACCAAAGAGTATATATTTCCTCATGCATTGACATAACAAGAACATAATCTAAGTAATAAACAGTCATTAGATCAATCTTGATACTATATTTAAAAAAATGAACATGTACATATGAACTCTATTTGTATCTTTCTTCCCTTCTTGTATGAAAAATGGAGGAGTTTCCAGGAACAGAACATCATCAGAAGACAAGAATGCACAGAATCACACAGCACAAGAGGAAAATGGAGATTCTGTTCAATGATTTGTCCACCTGCATTTCTTGTCTTCTCAACCTGTTCCTCCTGCTCCCTGTTAGATGGTAAGAGTTTCGGTATGAGTACAAGTTGTCCGAGTTCCCAAACACCCTTGCATACACGAAATCGCCAATCATTCCTACCACCGGATGATGAAAGCCACTGAATGATGTTCTTGCAAGGTTTAGCAAAGGAGCTGCTGAATCTTCTTCATAGCTGCCAAAGAGAAGAGGGTTGTGGTTCGGTCGTTGGTAAGGATTTCGATATGGAAGTTGCAGTTGGTGTGTGCTGGGAGAAGCAAGTATCTGGTTACCACAAGCTGAAGGTCTAGGAGGTATATCGATGTCTTGATGCATTGAATTGGCTTCAGGCTCGACTTCCTCGGCAGTTTGGCCACGACCATAAAGAGGAACCATTGTGGTGTGGGAAATATCAGCCTTGCAAACTGGGCATTGCGGGTGCTCGTCAATGGCAAGCGAGGCGCTCTGGACGTGAAGCCATTTATAGATGCAAGGCCAGCAGTATAAGTGGCCGCAGAGAGTAACTACTGGCTCATGGGCAAAGTCAAAGCAGATGTTGCAATCAAAGCAACCTTTGTAGGTCTCTCGATCAGTTCCCGGAGTACCAGAGGCGTGTTTCAATTCTGGCATAAAGTACTGCTCAAAGGCCATGGATTGGTTAAGCCAGTTATTTCCTGGAAAAAAAACACACACACAAAAATGAATTAGACAGCAAATTTTTTAGTCTGAAATGATTTTGGAAATTAAAAACAGAATTAGAAGCTAAGGTGAAAGCCAGAGGTGCAAACAATAAATAATGTAAAGACTACCAAAACAGACGGTTGGTGAGACAAATAAGATAAAACCCAATTGGAAGGAACAAACCATGTGGCCGACTTTATTTCAGTAGATTTTTTTTTTTTTTTGAAATCAACTTTATTTCAGTAGTTAGATCATGAATGCCCAATCAACTCATCCTACATCCTACAAGAGTTTAAATGCTCAAATACCAAACACATAATGAAACAGACTTGGAAGCAAACTATTACTAAGGTTAGAGTTAAGGTGGGTAATATTAATAACAATAAAATAGCAACCAAACCATCATGTGGTAGTCATATCTAGCCATACAATCTAGGGGTCAAAAGGTTGGGAACTTAGAGGAAATGAATTTAATCTATGATGGTTATCTACCGATTGGCGTCAAATTGAAAGAGGTTTAAATTGATTTGTGTTTTGTTCTCAAACTTTGTAGAACTTCAATCAGTTGGCGAAATCGGTTATGAACAGCTATTTTAATACATTAGTAATTAAAGCAGTCAACAAGTCACCTCTTGGAGCTAACCATGGGTGTATAATACAAGTAGGTCCAGTGACTAAAACAAGGACTACATTATTTACTTATAGGCCATACAAATAAATACAGAAGGGAGGGCCCAAATATTGAAGTCATAGTTAACTCCAAAAAGAAAAATGTAAACCTGGCTCATGGTCCTCATCAGTGGTCCATTTATGTAGCCCATTACCCTTTAGTTCAAATGTTGTTTTTAAGTAAATGTAAAATACAAACTTCTAAAGCTTGGAAGTCACAATTTTATAGCTTATGTTCTAGTTCTAGATATAAAAAGCTTTTCTAGCTTGTGATCCATTTCATCATCACAAGAGACCAACCTATTGTTTTTGACACATGGTTCTAGTTCAATGATCAAGCCAGCTGCCAGCCTATGAATATAACAAACATAACATGGAAAACAATTTGACCTGTTTACACAAATTCATGTTGTGCAAAAGCAGAAACATTATCATTTATCAGATATAAACTTCAGAAACAATATCAGTATTTCTCAGAACCACCAGGAAAATGTACACACCACTTCTCCCTTTCACCCCCCTGTTCAATGTTTAGGATTCCATCCAGAAGTGAAAATCATAAACAAAATTTCAAATGATCCCTCTATAAGACTAATCCTCTTCTTGATTCCCTTAAATAGCCCAAATGGAAGGAGATAGAGTCATAAATGCCACATAAAATAAACATGGAGATAGTAAACAGGTGGAGGAGTTCAAAATCTATTCACAAGAAAAAGGAACAGAATTTAGAGGGCAAAACTTTTCTTCCAAATGGAAAAATACTCTGATGTCCTAGTTTATAGCTAATACTAGACATGTAAGAACAAATCATGTTCACAAACAAAACCAAACCGTTAAAGCCAAAGGCTAAATAACTCCAGTGTAAGAGTGTGTGTTGCTCAGATTATTTTCGGCCCGCGAACGACTGATGAAAATGGTTGATTGCCTGACAAAGCAATCAATAATGATGAAAATCATCAACCAGAGTAGTGATGATCCAACCCTGCTCCTTTTCAAGCATAAAATGGGAGAACTCTTGTGGTAAAGATATGGAACAACCTATGTGCCTTACATTTTAAAGAACTTATAAAAATCACAACCTAGATTGAGCATTTACTAACTAATCCTAAAAAAAACTACATCTAAACGAGTTTTTTTGTAACTACTCAAAATAAATCTTCATTTCTAACTACTCAAAATAAATACTTATTTCTAACCACTCATTTTCAATCATTCATTTCTAGCTACTCAAAATAACTTCTCATTTTTAATCATTCATTTCCAACTATTCAAAATAACTCATTTTACCCACCCATTTCTAATCATTAATTTTAAACTTCTCAAAATAACTCATCATTTCAAATTCATATTTAAAGAAACTATTGTTAACTCTTCTACAAAATAAAACAACATTCAAATGAGTTTTTTTACTGCATAAAAAACGAGTTATTATGAAAACCCCAATTTTCTAACTACTTAAAATAACTTATTTTTAACCACTCATTTCTAATCATTAATTTTTAACTCCTCATTTAAAATTGAGGTCCAAACAAACTATTGTCTTTGACTCTTCTACGAAATAAAACCACATCTGAACGAGTTTTTTACTCCATAAAAAATGAGTTATTATAAAAACCCCAATGTTCTAACTACTCATGGTTAACTTCTCAAAATAACTCCTCATCCAAATACTCACCCAAAAAAGTTCCTAGAAGAGCTAAACCTTCACTTAAAATCAAAGATTGTTCTGACATAAATAGAATTATCATAAGAACAACCAAATACCACATTTCCAATCCTCAAATTAAACCGAAACACACTGAGGAAAACACATGAAAACGTTGAAGCTTCCACTGTTACTCCAGAAGAAAGAAATAGAGCCACACAAAAACATATCCAGAATCAAAGATCAAGAAATTGAGAACTAACACCAAAAAAAAAAAGACATGGAAATTAAAACGAAAATGGATTAATCAACAAATCAACATGAAAATACAAGTTGAGAAGCGAAAACAAATCATGAAAATTTCAGATTCAGTGATTCACCTGAGACAGGAAGAGATAGAACCGGCGATTCGTTGTTCAGAGCTTCCCACTAAAAGAGGCGAAGTTAATGATGAAGAACAAAATGACGGAATGGGAAACGGAGGAAACAGACGGAAAGAAACCGACCAATGGGAATGGGGTTTCATTGACCAACCTCCGTTTTCTTTAACCATTCGACTGGGCCCCACTTTTTATCTGACGTGGAATCATTTCGTGCCTTGTCCTCTTTCATTTTTTGGGTTTTTTTTTTTTTTGAGTACACAGTGGAGGAAGGAGGAACAACAAATCCTACGTAGAGGGCATAACTATTCGGGTTCGAACTCATGACAGTGAATTTGAAATGAATTAACACCAGACAAAATAACCAACTGCATCACTGACCCTCGGTCATCTTTTGATTTACTTGTCTAGTCTATTAGCTTATCGACAACTTTATTTAATGAAAAAAAGAAGCTTTTGGTCAACTTATTGTTTTTTTTTTTTTGGATCTAAATGTATATTTCTCTCTCTACTACTTGGATTTTTTTTTTCTTCTAAAAATACTTTTGATTTTTTTTATTGAATATAAAATTTTAATTTTCAACTTTGCCCAAATCATTTATAACTTTATTATTTTGTTGTTAAACTTTAAAATAGTTTAACAATAAATTTGAATGGTACTCAATGGGGTGGTGACACTACTAGTTATCTGGTTTAGAGTTAATCAATTTTCACTCCACGGTCATAGATTTGATCTTTAGAATCGGTATTGAAATTCTCCTTCCCCCAATACAAAAAAAATTCGACCGTTTGATAACCATTTTGTTTTTTGTTTTTCATTATTGGTTTTTAGTTTTATATTTTTAAAAATTAAAAATAAAAAAACATGTTCAATAGCTGTTTTTTGTTTTCAAATTTCACATTTTGTTTTCAAATTTTAAAATTTTTACTCTTTATTCTTGATTTTGCTTTTTTTAAAATAAAAATATTTTTTTTAGTTTTTACAGTTCTTTTAATATTTTAAACATGTT
Organism: Sicyos edulis; assembly: GCA_036507275.1. NCBI lineage: Eukaryota > Viridiplantae > Streptophyta > Magnoliopsida > Cucurbitales > Cucurbitaceae > Sicyos > Sicyos edulis. The sequence continues at coordinate 1,846,542 of CM071855.1, read as the reverse complement.
TTTATAATTTTAAAAACAAAAACTAAAATTGGATATCAAATAAACTTATTTTTAGAAAGTTAAAAACAAAATGGTTATCAAACGAAGTCTTAGTTAAATATATTTTAACATTTTTGCTCTAATTCATGTTATCTATTTTGTTTTTTTTTTTTTCCAGTCGACTTTATTTCTCTTCTATTAGTATCAAGTCCCATCCCATGCATTTTTCTTTCAGTGCAAAGTTCACCTTAATTTACGTCAAACAAAAACTAATAATGCTCATAAATAACCACTGATATATTCACACCAATCAAAGTATTATTTCTTATTTCACATATCGTCTCAAGCCACAACTTATTTACATAAAAACAACACAAGTTTCACACTAATGCAAGTTTGCAATAAACAGAAAACACACAAGTATTTCACACGGCACACAGTGACTTTATTTATCTTCATTGGTTGCGTAGGATGTTTTTAGATATTTATATGCCATAACAATTACACAATCAAACCATTTTCTGGCATGACAAATTGGCTGCAGTCAATTCCCTTGCTCGAAAATGTCTTGATGAGCCTTGGGAAGATCTTAGCAAGCATGATTTTAAACCCGGTAGAGCATTGGTTTGAGTTTTCGAGCTCTGCTGCTCCAGTGTGATAATCACTTCCGACTGGAGTTCCTTCCATGTATGCTCTACAAGCTGCAAGAATGTGTTGATAACGTCTCCTGAAGTGTTCCTCCACAAGTGCCTCAAAATGCTGCAACAGAAAGAACGACGTTTTCGATAAAGTTGCAACTCAGAGGGGATTTTAGCTATCTTTTGATTTTATCCAAGTGATAGGAAATATTGTTTAGAAAGAAACTAGTATGTGAAATGCGTTCAACCATCATTGAATTGGTCTAGTGATCAAGAGCATTAAAAAGTTATGAATTTAATCTACGGTGACCACCTATTTAAGAAATGATTTCCTATATATTTCATTGCAAGTTGTCGTGCGATAAACTAGCATGGACACTCAAAGGATATTAAAAAAAGGAAAGCAGAGTTGGTTATTATACCTTAGGCGGCTTGGTTAGCAAGTACATCATAGATTGGCAGGTAATAAGAAATGCATTCTCGTTGTAGCTCACTGAGTTTCTCTCTCCTTCCGCTCTTCCTAATTGAGCATCATATCCGGCCTCGTTATAATATGGCTTCTCATTAAGAACAAGAGCCTGAAGGGAAAGAAGAACTTGAAGAATAGTAGAACTCCCAGCATTCCACACTTCAGTGCCGCTGCCCGTCCAGGTGTTTAGCAGACTTAAACAGACCTTGCCAGATTCATACAAGTTCGGGTTGATGCGAAGCCCGCCCGAAATGTAATGCACTAGCTGCAAAATGTAAAGGAACTTAGTTAGAGCCTAAGATTTTCAAGAGAGATTTAAATGTATTTTCTAGCGAAAAATTCACGACGAGACTGAAAGTTTGGAACAATATTTCCCTATTTAGGCGATACAGAGAGAGGGTATTAAATCGGCAGAAGAAAGAAATCAATTCATCTCAATGACTATTCATCTCAGTTAGAAAGCTTACAGGTGGTACTTGAGGGTACTCTGGAGGAAGAAAAATGTCAAAGAAGAAAAGGCCGTCATGATATGGTGTTCCTGGTGCACCGATAATTACAGCTCGAATAAGATCCATCCTCTCCTCGAAGACACGAACATAGATAGTTTCTACATAAGTTTCTCTGAGTCAGTTGGACAGTTACGTGCTAACTTCACAAGAATCAATGGCTGAAAACTAAATTAAAGAAAATAAAATGCTAACCAGGAAGATTATTTTTAAGAATGCTCCATTCTTGTTGGACCTTCTTTAGCCAACCTCTTCTTGTCTATGACAAACCAAAAGGAATATGAAGGATCATCTTGATTGCTGAAATAAAATGACAGGCCTAAGATTCTAAGTATGTTTCTGACCTGATAGAGCACAGATCCTTTTCCCGATGAAAGAAAATGATGGTCCGAACAGTCGCTGGTCATGTCGAATTGTGTAAATAGGTCGTAGTTCTCATTTGAGGCTGACAGAGTTAAATCCTCATTCTTATGAATTTCTTCTATGCTCATATTTGTGTGACCAAAACTTTGTAATTTAGCTATTTGCGACATCTCATTGGACTGGCTGCAAGTTTGCAGCACTTCTCTCTCATGGAGTAAACCAATCTCATTCCTATCTTCAAATGATTGTAGGGCTGTAAAAGTGCCTGATAGGATTGTTGATCGAACTGATCCAAACAATGTTGTAAAAACGTTTGAGAAAAAATCAATGGCAGCTCGAGAGAAGAAGCAAGTAGTATCCCTTTTGAAATTTTTACTAACACCATCACAATTTGGCACATCCTGAGTACAAAGGAGGTATTCACAATTTAGTTTAAAATGAATTAAGAATAGATTAAACAAATAAAAGAAATAATAAACAATAAAAACCTTAACTGTAGAATGAATAAATTTAAAAGGGAGGTTTTTTTTAACGGAGGTTCAAATAAAAAGTTCCAGAGTTCTATAGTGAATGGTACAAATATGTTGACCAGATTTTGGAAATGCTGGAATTGGCTATACCTTTCCTTTTTGGATATTGTATGGTTTCAGAGGCTCAATCTGGTCTTGTCTTAACTCTTCAACATTTTCACCATCAGGTACAGAGATTGTAGAAACTTCGTACTTATCAATAGGAAAAATTTCTTGAGGTGGAACCTACAATCAAGTGCAAAGGAAAATAATATGACTATAGTAGCTATCTCATATAAAACCTTGTGCATCTACAACAGAAGGGGCTAAACCAATAGATTTAAACCAAAAACTAAAGTCGATTGTAAGGGCTAACTTCAAATTTTATTGATTAGATTTCATAAATGATAAAAATGCTAAATGATGATGCAATTTCCTTGGAGCTAATTGAGCCTAGAAATTGGTTCACTTAGAGAAGCCTATAATCCAGTGAAGGAACTGACCATTCAAAAAGCAAAACGAATGGAGTATGACAGCTAGATTCCTAAATGCTAAAAATGTATTTATGCGGGATCCCTGCTACATGTAAAATGAAATAGAGAAACATAACAAATAGAGATTATATACACAGGCAGAGACTGTAATAAAAATGAATACCATGGTTGTAGAACAATTAGCCCATCTGACTTCCACGGCACCATCTTTAAAGCCGGTAACATTACCGAAGAAAGATATGAAGTTGTCCATATCCATGTTGTTATCGATGACGCGATTCTCCCCCTTCTGAGCAGACTCTTCATTTGCGGAAATTTCATCATTTATATTACTTTCATCAGATTGACCGCCAAACTTATCCAATGCCAACCTAAACACAATATCTCCAAGAGAGAATGAATAATCTGGGTGCTCAGCCAGTTCATAAGCACTCATTATTTCCTCCACCAACGGTCCATCCAGATCAGTACCTCTAGTCAAATCACCCATTTTCCATTGAACCTTAACAGTTCGTTCCTTTGCATCAACAGCCTGCACAACACCCCATCTTTGAGTGATAGACATGCTTGGATCATCACAATGTCCCTCGTCCATAACTAACTGTTGAGGCCAAAACTCATGAGCATTCATAGCATTTGCTGGAGTTAAACAATGGGAATCTAATCCTGTGGAGCTGCTACCATCCTGCCACAGCACATCAACTTTAGTTTTTTTCTTAACAATGACAGAGATTTCATTTGAAATGAACTTTTCTCCAAGATAATCGTTTTTTTCATCCTCGGGAAAAATACACCAGTCACCAAGATGCCAATTTGCATGTGGAAAACAAGATAGCAAAGTCAGTTCCTTTGCATGCTGCATGCGCGGTGGAGCAGTTAAACTTGAAGAACAACCCATCAGAACTGAGGCAAGCCAATCAACATACACTAGTCCTGCTTCCACAGAACAGACTGTTCCTTCACATTGGTTATCTTTCCAACCAGATAACCATCTAGGTGGTTTGGGAACATTTGAAAACCTTACTCTTTGGCCAGGGTAATAAGGGTACTGTGAATCATCAAGTGCATCAACAGATATGGGCAAGAGCTTCTCTTGGTCCACAGCAATGATTTCACACTTGGTCCCATCATCAAAAAGAACACTGACAGAATCAATAACCTTATCAACTCTTCCAATCCATGGACCATGAACAACAGCATCTCCAACAGAAATGGAACGGATTTTTAAAAGATCTTTAGAATTTACATCTTTGATCAAGGGTCCATGGTTTTTCTCCAAATCAACAAGCATGTCTATACCAACCACCTTTCCCATCTGTCCAAATGGGTCATTCACAGAACAGACTACATCTCCAAGCATGAATTCCCTCTCAAAGGAAAGGAACTCATCAATTTTTCCAATTGTCTCCTCTAAGCTTGATAATATGCAACTAGTCTGGCCGTGATAATATTCAGCTTCCACTAGGTCATCACTGCTATCGCACTCACTGGAATTCTCCCAATCCGAGTCACTTAGAAACAGATCCATTGGTAGAATATCTATACAAGATAACATCATATAATGCTATGTTATTAACATTACTACCAACCAAAATAACGATGAGAATAACCTAAAAGAAAAAGACCTTAAAGTACCCTCCAAGTAGAAATGCAAGCCTCTTGTTGCTAAAAATGGAGTTCGTCTTTTCTCATGTATTTTTACTTAAACTTGTAGCAACAGTACTTCCTTGGTAATTTATAACTTCGAAGATAGCACCAACTCCTGAGAATTAAATATAGAGAATATGTCAATGAATCCATGCTACTAAATTGAGAAGTATCACACAAGAAGAAAATGATCTTCCACGTTTTGCTGCATTAGAATAACATTTTCAGCTTTGAAACAGATTTGTAAGCAAGACTTAGAATTTCTCTAAAGAACATCATCAACCAAAAAACGTGTAAACGGAACACCCGTAAGTCAGATATGAAGGATACCAGTCAATCTGCAATTCTTTTAGTAGAGCCTCCAGTTCCTGGGTAAGATCCAAAAGTAATTGATTTGTTGCACAACTAACTGAAGTTTGAAGATAAACCTGAAGCAAAACAGATTGATAATTTTAACAATTGTCTATATCTATCATTCAAAGCAACTTACATTAAATGTACAAATGTTATACCTGAATGAATCAAAATCCACTATAGGCTACCTTGACTGACAGAAACAGAGCAAATTGCAAATAAGATTTGCAAAGGGGATAATATGAGTCAACTAGGACCCAAATGCCAAAGGAGATTTGCCCAAATGGCTGAATTATCAGCCAAATGAAACTTCTGAATAATATTTTCCAGAATTGCTGAAGAATCAAGAAGAAGACTTCTCTGTCTCGTTCTGGAACAAAAATGGATGATGACAAAGGAAATTTTTCTGAATTTTCAAGTTAACTGCATCAACCATAAGAAACTATATGCCAAAGGAGATTTGCCCACGCAGGAAAAATCTTCAGAACTATAAGTGCAGAAAAATTAACAGAAATATAAAGCCACTCGCAAAGCCTGATTTCTAGTGCCAAAGGAAATTTGCCCAACCATGAAGCTCCTCAGAAGGGTGTTAACCAATGTTCATCAGTGATACGAATAGAATAGCTAATCCACTACATATGGATATATCCAGCAGCTTGATCTAGAATAGAGAAGCCACATGTTGCTTGATTGCTTCAGGAGTGCTACGCCATCATTCTTCATGGAATCAACAGCCCAAAACTCTATTACATTCCCTTTTCACCTGCAACAATGATTACAGTTAATAATTTCCTTCACAAAATAATGAAGAGAAAATAGCATATAGATAGCCACGGTTTCTATTTGTTCAAGCAGCAGAACTTAAAATTATTCCTCAAAATGATAGTGAAAAAAATATACATCTATAAACACTAAAAGAAGTGCACGTATCACTTTTAGTATTTATTAACCACTAGTTCCTTGAACGGCACATGGCATGAACAATCGAAAGAAATAGAACTTGAAAGTAATATTTCCTAAAGAAGAATAACATAATTTCATCGTTCACTAATGAAAGAACAAAAGTTTAAAACACAAGTTTAGTAAAAATTATCATCGTTCATCATATAATGAAAGAACAAAAGTTCTAAGAGCTTAACCTTGTGACTGCACAACCCTTCAACAAAATTCCAAACGTAAAGTGAAGACAAACGCGAACAAAGCAATAAACACAGAGTGAGAAACGTATCTTTCAACATAAACGACGACTAATATCAGGATAAGTTCAAACAAATTTTTTAAAAAAACGTGGATCAATGCTTGAACTCCATCGGATAGATAGATTAGCATACAAACTAAAGGAAAAAAACGAAAATCAAGCAAGGCTGTATAACTTTTTACCTCTGAAATTTTCAACATAAACGAGAACTAATATCAGGATTTAATCAGCTAAAAACACAATTCCTTGAGAAACCGTAGAAGACAAGCTCAAACAAATTAAAAAAAAACGTAGATCAATGCTTGAACTCCATCAAATAGATAGATTAGCATGCAAAATGAAGGAAAAAAACGAGAATCAAGCAAAACAAGGTGGCTGTAGAACTTTCTACCTCATAAATTTTCAAGTATAGCCAAAGGAACTCCCGGAGTAGAGCAAAAGAAGAACTCCGGCGAATCGAAGCAACTCAACGGAGAACATGATTCACAGTCACAAATCACAGCCAGAAAAATCACCGTCTCGGAAACGAAGCAGCAAATGACAAGAAAAACACACAAAATACGCAGAAGATTTCAAATCGGCGGAGTTGCAATGATCCAGACCCTGCCGTTGGCGCCGTTTCGGAGCCTGAAATCCAATGTTGGTGATCTTTTCTTCGCCGGTTGATCGGTTGAAGGTGGCGCGTGAAGGATTCAGTTCCAATCAGTTCATGTTGAGACTCTTCTTCTTCAAGAAAGGATTCGGAACAGAATATGCCAAAAAGATTTCTGGAATAAAGTGGGATCGACATTACAAGGTTCTTAATTTATTCGGCAAATTTGCACGATAACTCCCATAAAGTATCGAACTGTTACCATTATACTCCTCTAATTTTAATTTCCCTTTTTAAAAACTAATTTGATTGATCAACCCTTCAACTTTTTTAATATTGCAATCAGCTCCTTGCAATTTTTTTTTATAAGTGTGCCTAATAAATTTAAAAGTTTTAAAATACGCACAATAAAATCTTAAATTTTCATTTTTGTGTCTAGTAGATCAAACTTCTGTGAATTTCATTTTTATACTAAAGACTTTATTAAGAGTGTATTTGGAGCACCAGTTTGGTTATGATAGACGGAAGACTATGATAAACGGAGTATTTATGATAAACGGTGAGTTATTATAAATGGTGTTTGAGGGACAAGTTATTATAACAAAAATTATGATAAATGTTGTTTGAGAGGCTGGTTATATAACAAAAAGTAATATATTTAAGGTTTAAATAAATGGAATTTAGATAAATAGGCACGTAGGCTTAGGTAACCACGATTTATAATAAAGTGTGGGGAAAAAATCGGTTTGGTTATTATAACTAACCCGGTCGTTTACATAAACGGGGCCTAAACACAAACTAAATAGATATTGAATTGGTTGGTGGCGTGATTGATTATTTGTTTTTGTATTAATCTATTTCCACCATGGTCACGAATTTGTTCTCAAAATCAGTATTTGTAATTCTCTTCTCTAACTTGTACGATATATATATATATATATATATATATATATATATATATATATATATATATATATATATTCGGATCTTATATTTGATAAATATAGAGATGTTGTTGAGTCAATGTTCGATCTTTTTTGTAAGTGTTACCGTTCATCTTTTATTTTATTAAGTATTGTCATCAACCCATGTTCTTAGCAGAGTATTAAAGGGTTGATTGCAATAATTATTAAAATATATATCTATCAAAATAATGGGTGTGTTTGGGCCTCCGTTTATGTAAACGGCCGAGTTGGTTATAATAACTCAACCGATGTTTGTCCCACCATTTATTATAACCGTTTACTTAAACCTGCGTGCCAGTTTATCTAAACTTACGTGTCCGTTTATCTACACCTTACATATATTACTTTTTGTTACATAACGTCACTCAAACACCGTTTATCAATAATCTCTCTTATAATAACTTACCCCTCAAACACCATTTATAATAACCTACCGTTTATCATAACTTTCTGTCTATAATAACCAAACCGGTGCTCCAAACGCACCCAGAGTTTGATTGCAATAATTCTTAAAGTGCAAAAGGTCAATTACAATAGTTACCAAAGTCAGGTTTTTTTTTTTTTTTTTTTGAGAAACTCAAAATTTAGGAGTGTTTTTTAGTACATTAAATGTTCAAAATATAATTATTTTACCAAACAAAGTTAGAACAGGGTCAGTAAAATTTAAATAAATAATGGGGATTGTATTCCACCTCTCGAGTTTTTTTTATTTTTTTGAGTACATTCCACCTCTCTAGTTTAGGAGTGGTTTATAATGTTCTTAATTTATGTTGATTATTTACATTCTATTCTTATTTGTTATTGCAAAGGAAAAGCAGAATTTATATAGCTACGCAGAGGCCGGCCGTCTCATACCAAACTTTATTGATATTTTGCTTTAGTTAGCATTAATAGTTCACACTTCAACCGACCTAAATGCATGTCAATAACAAAAAATTTATAGATTCAAATTTTCAGGCAAATGTTTATTCAAAAATAAAAAGTTAGGTATTTTCACAAACAAAACTTGAGACTTCTATCAAATCTTCCATTAATTAGATTCTTATTAAGATGAGCAATTATAAAAGAATTTGATTCAAACCCTAAGAAATAGAATTGTCAACAAGAGATTCCAACCCAATTGATATCATAAAAGTTCTAAAATTAAGATTGATGCTAAAGGAAGATAAACAAAATCGATTAGACTAGTAATATTTTGAATGATCCCAAATATAAACAAAATAGACTAAGCATGTCCGGTCATTTTGAGAAAAATATTTTAATTGAAATATAGAAGCATATTTTCTGGCACTTAGAAAATAGAAAGACAAAAAGTATACTAAATCCCAAATTATAATGATGAAAATAATAGTTTTGCCAAAAAAGTACTTCATGTGTGTTAATTAGATGAGTTTGGAAAGAAAAAGAAAGGGTTATTAAAAGTTATGGTAAAAGTTGAAATTTTATCGAGATCTTCAAAATTATGAATGGTTATAAATAGAAAATTTGAAATGAAAAATTATGAATGTCATTAAGCTACTTTTGTTAGCAAATAAAAAGAAACTCCCAGTTATAAAATTATTTCCAAAACTTTCTAAAAGTCAACCAACACATATTTAATTTTATTGTCACCTAATAGCTTCTAAATCTACATGTAGAGATGTCCCCGCCATAAAATTCAATCCCCGTCCCCGGAAAAATCCTCGGTTTTTTTTTCGGGGATCGGGTTCCCCGCGGGGATTTTTTACAATTTTTTTAAATTTTTTTTGGATAAAAAATTCAAAAAATTAGATTTAAAAATATATATATATCTATAAGTTTCAATTATAATGTTAATTATCAAAGAAAATATTCATATGTATAGAAAATATTATCAACAAAGATATATTTATTTGAAAATTAAAGGATTAGAATTAAAAAATATATATTAAATAAAATAATCGAAACGGGCATCGGGGAATCGGGAAAGGGGAGTACAATCTCCGTCCCCGACACCGTTTAGCCAACGAGGATTTTTTCTCTCCCATCCCCGGCCCCGTTCCCCGCCCCATTAAGGGCGGGTCCCCACGGGGAAAATGGACATCTCTATCTACATGGTCCTATTGAATCTTGATTAGTTCCCTTGGTTTGACTTTACTTATTTACCTATATTGAAGGCTCAATTCCTCAATTATGATAATGGTAATTGTGTTGTTCTGTATTTTTTTTTTTTTAAGTGGTAGATAAAAAGAAGGTTCCATTACTTTCCCCATTCCATTTTTTTTACTTTATTCTCACCACTCAAATTCCTCCCTCTTTCCAATTGCTTTTGACGTGTGGAGAGTAAAGAATGATGTGATTTGGCTATTTTATATTAAAATTCAACTTAAATAAGCATTTTCTTTTCTTCCTAATTTATCATTGTTGAAAATGTTTATTCCTTTTTTTTTTTCTTTTAGTATCCAATATTTTTATTTTTTAAATTCATCGAACTTCTAATATTTTAATCATTAATACATATCTATATTGTTAAGTTGTTGACAAAATCTCTTTACTTTTAATCCTATCTAATGTTGACCATTTTTTATGCCATACTTTTTTTAATGCAACATTTTTTCTCTTTTAAGTCAATGGGAAATAAGAATTTGAATAGCATAATTGTTAAAAAGAAGTTTTTTAAATCATAAAACGAAAAAGGCATTCATAAGACTAGTAATAGTTTAACCTAAATTTTATATAATAATTAAAGAAAGAATTGTTATGATCATTCCCTTAATCCAAGTTGGCAAGTATATCAACAAAAAAAAAGTTGGCAATTTCCAAAGAATGTTCAATGGTTGTTACTGTTAAAGATTGTGATTGTAGAAATAGAAGAAAATATAAAGAATATAAAATTTGGTTATTTGCTAAGAGAATATATATACATAAAAAGGAAATTAAGGATAGAAGAGAATAATTCAATACCATTAAAAATGAAATGGCAGTAATGCCTTATGCCTACTAATTCGATTCTTCGACCACCTATCATAAATATCAATAATTTTTTGGGTCTTTTTCTTTTATAAAAAAAAAAAATGTGTTAAAAGTTGTATAAATAAACATGTTCGACGGCTGTTCTTTTTAGTAAAATGAAATGACATTAAAGAAAGAGCAATATGTGGAAAAACAGAACTTAAAAGCAAATTTGAAAAAAGAGGAGAAAATTGGGAAAAACAGATTTTTTTTTTTTTTTGGCGAATTAGTTTTAAATCATAAATAATAAATAGTTACTAAACCCTGCTTACGAAAACAATAATTTACTTCTAATACTATGATACTACTTTTTTAATCACAATATCACGAAAACCTTCTGAAATCAATTGCCTTTTCACATAGAAAAAGAAATAGTTCAAAAGTTACGCTTTCTCCTCTCAAATTCTATTGTGTTTTATTAATATAAAGAAATAATATTTTCTTGTCATCCATCACTACATGATCTTATCTGGTTAGATGATATAAACGTATACAACGAAGCAATAAATAAGATTATGAACTAGGACAATTTCTACATCAGATGCCACATATTTGTTAAAAATTGTCTCATTAAACAAAAAATCACTTAAAATCATGTCACTAATTTTCTTTGATGTGATTTTCTCACAAAATAATTATAAATGTAGGTAAATTTTAAAATATTTACATCTATAGTCATTAATACTTTATTGTAACTATTCATTAATTTAGTATTATTATTAAAATCAATTACTATAATTGTTATTTTTCTTTAAATGATCATATTTGTAATTACTTTCTACCTTTAACTAACCTTTCAAGTTTCTCTTTTATAAATAGTAGGCTATTATAACATAGATTATTGTATCACACTGCATTATAATAACTTGTATTCAGAGTGCAAATTAACATAATATAAATTATAATAATTTATATTTGGAGTACATGTAGAATATTATAACAGAGAGTTCTATGATAACAAAAGTTATTATAACAAAATTTATTATAACAAGGCTGAAGAGTGATTATAGTTAGGAGGAGTTATGAGCTAGACCCAAATACAAATTAGATTGTCATAACCCACTCTAGATTTTGATGGCCAAATAGATGAGAGAGCTTTTCAAATACTATCTATCAAAGAATAGAAGTGAGGTCATTCCAAAAGCAACAATTTTGAAGTGCTTATTTGACCTTAATATCATATATACCCTAGATCCAATTCCAAACGCAAAATAGAAAGGAAAGAAAGAAATGATAAGTTTAGAAGCAAAATCAACCAGCACATATGGGATGTTACGGTGGTTGAAGGCCCCAGGTTTGAAAGGGTGGCTCCCCTCAAAGTTTCACGGTTGAAATTCACCTGTGACATTCATTTGTAAACCCTTCCCATGTTTCCATTTTTTCCATGTCTCTCACCTAAGAAAGAGTGCTGCAAGTATCTGGAATACAGTGGAAAAGTTACAATTTCTCAGTTTAAAAAAAAAACACATATGTTGGTGATAAACAGAGGACAAAGCAACACGATACAACTTTTATTTAGTATTTTTCAGGCATAATTTGGATTTTGGTGGTGGGTTCAGTTTGTAACAATCCATTGGCATTTGCTCCCACTTATATTATTATTTTATAAACTTTACCATTCACTTTTCACTTTTTGGGTGGATTTCATCTTTGTTTGTACCTGTTTTTTTTAATGTTGTGGCTCCCAATCCATCTGCTCCCAGATTCTAGTGATCCTCAGGAAAAAGAAAGCCACAACTCTGCCACGTTTCATCTGTAAAAAACAAGAGGTAAATTGTCTTAACAAGTTGAATGGAGAAGAACAGAGAATCCATAAAAAGAATAATAAAAAGCAACTTAATTTAACCCAAAAGTAAAAAATTGATCAAGGCCTCAAAGCCATATCAGAGTGGGGAATTTTAAGAAAAGTTCTCTGCCATTATAAATCCTAATCTCCACAACTTTAATGGTCACAAAGTTCAAAGTTTCTCTCTATCCCTCCCCTTGAATTGGTCTTCGAAAAGTTGTTAGTTAATCAATTAATCAATTTGAGCATGACTCAATTGATTAAACATAACTATCTTGAGTTGATTTAGTGGTCAAGAAAATCTTAAAAAATTAAGAAGTTATGGATTTTAATCCATGATAATATCCTACATAAAAATTAATTTTCTATAAATTTTCTGTTGTGTGGTCAGGCAATATGCTTAAGCTGACTCAAACATTTATTAATATACATATGTAACAAGGTTAACTAAGAGATCAAATATTTAAACCACTACCTTAACATGTTTAACTAAAAAAAGCTAAACAATTTCCCATTTCGGTCTTGAGAGGCTTGAACTTCCTCATCCAGACCCAACTTCTATGAGAGTCTGAGACAGATCCTGTTACATAAAAAGAGGAGTTTGTCACAATAAATTGTACTTTGGAAAGTAGCTTGGTAGTAAAAGTGTCAATCTCTGTCTGCCAAACCAAATCTATGCATAAACTCAGTTGTTTTCACATCTCTACGGTTATTTCTTGCCTTCAGAACCTTCAAAATCTACTATTCTGCTGCTAAGATGGTTTGTACTTTCTCTCTCTCTCTCAAAAGCTGCAACGAAGCCATGTTGTGAAAAAAGTTAGTGGAGAATATTTGTTTGCTGGTATCTATGGAACAGCACAAGTGCACAACATAGACCAATTGACAATTGTCAAGTTACAGATCAATTCCAACTCTATCTCTTATAAAAGTCTCCCATCCGCATTTCGACTATTCTTCTCGTGATGGTTGGACTATTAAGCTGCAATTTTCAAATCCATTTTCATGCATCTCTCTTGGAAAGAAGATAATGGTTGCTTGCACAGGACAGCTAAACATAGACCAATCTACTGTAGTTCATCTCTTATTCACAAGGCATAAGAAATATTAAATACCTCTAGCTGTAAAAAGCTCAAATTGATTCAACAACATTTGAGATGGGGGAACCCAATCCATAATCTCTTGATTACTAAGTTGTACATAGAACTATATTTTGGTTGGCAAAAAGCTCAAAGGTATATACAATCTTTCTTTTATTATTAATATTTTCACTAACACGTAGAGTCTTATTAATTTCATTCATGAATTCCAACCCATGAACTATTAACGTCAGCTAAAAATAATATGATATTCAATCTTAATAGCAAATAAGGGCATAGCTCAATTGATACAAGTCTATGTCCATAACCATAATCTTATGAGTTCAAATTCCCTCTCCTGGTTATATATATATTGAAACCAGGAAATCTAAGCTTCACTCCACTATAGCCGGGATAACTACATCCGTCTCTAGGTCAGGCACCGAAAGACATCAAAGGAATGGAGATATAGGAGATATCTACAAATAAATGTCACAAGTGAGTTTTGAACCTGAGATCTTGAGGTAAGCACACATTTAAAGTCCAAGCCTTCGACTACTGCCACCCCCTTATAGACCTCTCCTCAGTTGTTATTAAACAAAAAAAAATGATATTCGAACTCTATAACTCTAAGCTAATGTCATAAATAACCACTAATCAAGGTATATACTGGCATATACTTCTTTTTGCAATAATAAACAAGGTATATAGTTAACAAGAAGATTACAGGAAACCTAGTGGCAAGCATTAAACAGAAATAAAAACGGAGAGAAATTAATGCTGGTGCTGACAAATTTGGCGTAATTAAGAAAGGAATTAGTGGAAGAAATGTTGAGAGGAAGAACTGTGTTTGAGGCATAATCCTATTTTAAATCAAAGTGGAAATCTTGCAAAGTAGTGGAGAAAGAAAGTGACTCCATTTAAACCCACTTTTCTTTGTGAAAGTGGAATCTGTAAATCTCAAAAAGTTAAAAAATTTCAGGCCTTCCTGATCTAAACACTCCCAAATAAGAATTTGACTGCATTTCTAGTCTTGCTACAAAACAATCAAAATTTACGTCTTTCTGTCACAATTTTATTCTATTGGCAAGTTCCAACTGTCCTAAAAATAGCCATTAAATTTTATTTAAAAATTGTAATTTATTTGGGTAGGACTATAGTGGCCAGATCATCATGATTAAAAATTTATTCTATGGCCGTAAATTATTCAACTTAACACACCAATAACGTGCTTTATCAAGTGGTTTTGATAGTCAACTCAACAACTAATGTCAACAATGGATTTGGAGATTTAGCAGTGAGACATGAATTCTAACAACATATCTAAAAAATACTGTAAACTTAAACTGTTATGTCTGAGAGTAAGACTAAAATCAATATAAGAAAGCACAAAGATTAATCATAATAAAACCCTATAAAAATAAGGAACAATGTCAATAAATATTCCTATGATTAATATCCTAACAGTAATCTCCATAAAAAATTTTAAATATAATATATCTTATTTGTGACAGATTGAATGTATCAATTCAAATTGTAGAAGACTTTTCATGGATTAAATCATCCATCCTCTTCTAATAACGTGGACTTAATCATTGGAAATCTAACAATACATGGGATTAAATCATTTCGAGATTATAAACGTATTTTCACCTAATAAACTATACAAAACTTTTAAAGAGAAATCTTTAAATATCGTGAGATTGGTGGCATCTTAACAAATAAAGTGAGGGTGAGAAACAAAAAGGCGGTTGTGGAAAGTGGAAATTCAATACATAAAGAAATGTTATCTTAGAGCCAATAGTCAACTGAAGAGGCAACTACTGTGTGGTTTACTTGGTCCATCAATTAAGTTGATATTAAAGTTAGAACTTTTGATTCAATTGCCTCTTCCTGTTGGAGTTGGAGATAGTGGGAATGTATTGCTCTTTCCACTATCTGTAACCTTTCAACTTCTAAACCATGTCCACTCCATTAATCAAAAGTTCATAATTTTACCTTTTCATTCAAACCAGTTTCATTGCTTCCAATTAACCAATCGGAATTTTCCCTAATATTCAAAGGTAATAACTATTTTATAACAGGCAGAAGAAATATGATACTGCAGCAGGTAGGTCTAAATATATTTCCTTGAGTTTGGTAGGATTTCATAAGTTCATAACATGGAACTATGAGATCTGCATGGTTTCATCAGATAGTATTTCCATTGAAAATATATTGGCAAGACAAAAGTGTCATTGATGTAGGCTCAAAGCGCTGTTCTAGCACTTCGCCTTCGCCTTCGCCATCGGTTTTGGGTTTTCTGTTTTTCTTTTACTAACTTAGAAAACAATATTTATTAACCCTCTAGAATATTTTTTTAATATTTTCACTCTAACTTTGTCTTCTCTTCTTTATGAATATATTTAGTGTGCCTTAAATTTCATTAAGGTTTGTAAAAGGTGTATAATCCGTGAGGTAAATTTCAATAAGTCGTGTTTATAAAGATCATGAGATTGACAAGACTCATGATTTTTCTGAAAGAAAAACACACACACTATAAAACCAGAACCCGTTTGATAACTATTTGGTTTTTTGTTTTTGGGTTTTGAAATTTAAGTTTATTCTTGCTCAAATTTCCTACAATGAGTTATCCATCTTTCCTAATGAAAGTAGGTGAATGCTAACTAAATTTTAAAACAAAAACAAGCTTTTGGAATCTACTTTTTTTTTCCAAATTTTAGTTTGGTTTCTAAAATATAGGTAAGATGTAGATATCCTAATAAGAAAAAACATATGCTAAGATAGTTGTTATAGGCTTAAATTTCAAAAACAAAAAATCAAAAATAAAATGGTTATCAAACGAGACCCAAATGTTCCACTTTCAGTTTCCATGCTATAGAAACTCAAGTCACTGGCCAAACAACTCCAAAAAACTAGCTAAGAAAATCAAAGCCGCTTATGAGTGTTGCAGTCCTTCAAATCTGAATATCAAAATTCAGCCTAAAGGTGGAGCCAAATTGGCAAAACATAAATCTCAAGAAAAGAAGCTACCAGGAACTTGTCTAACAAACCCCAAAAGTACATTTCCCATTTCCCATTTCCCATTTCCATGTGCAGAATGTTTCAACATATCCGTCCCCCTAAGTGGACTCTCTTTATAAAGCTTGCCACTTTCTAGATGGGATTCTCTCAAAAGTCCACATTCCCTATTAAATCTCTTCAAACTCAGTTTTCTCACTTTAATAATTAAGTCTAATTCGCTGTAACAGAATCACTTTCACTCCCTTAAATCAATTTAAACATCGATGGGCCTACCTTCACTCAGCTTACACTTGAAGGAAATTTCACCTTTTTGTTTTAAATCCATTGTATAGGGTCCCGCCCGCCCAATCACTCGACAGAGAGATTCATACATCTCAACGTCGGCATCAAGAGACAACTCATTTAGGAATGTTTGGGGGAAGAGGAATGAAAATTATCATGGGGGAATGAGAATTAGGCGGAGAATATGAAAGGAAATGATTATGGAGAGAATGATTTTTTTTGTGTTTGGGATGAAAATAATGATTATGGGAAAAATAAAGTAACGAGTATGATGAGAGTGAGAAATAGTGATTTGATATACAAAAGTTGTTGTGGAAAGAATAAAAAGTAGTTAGAATGAGAATGAAAAAGGTGATTTTGGGAAAACATCATTATGGGAGGAATGATTCTCAGTGGCCCGAACATAGGAAATCATCCCCATTCCCATTCTCCCCATTGTTCTTGGTGGCAGAAATGCACTCTTAGTGAACTTTTCATTAACGGCTTTCAACCCAGGTGTAACGGCCCAGATTTCTGTTCCGGTTCCCTAGGTAGGTTTGGTTAAGATTTTGGTTGTTTGGTTGGGCCGTTACGGTTGTTTTAGTCTTTCGCTGAGCTCGGAGATTTTTATTCAGTTTCAGGTTCTTGGAATTGGAGTCTATTCTTCTGTTTTGGTGGCTTGGTTTGAAAGATAAAAATTTAAAAGAAAAGTGCTCGAGCCAGGACTCGAACCCAGGTGGCTAGGAGTTGGAGTTGGTGGTTGTTTAAATTAAGAATTAATTAGTGTTGCTGCTAGGATTTGAACCTATGACCTGCTAGGCTTTTGGAAGCTTGTGTTGGAAAGGAAATTAAGATTTTAAAAGGTGTCTTTGCTAGGGTTCGAACCTGGGTGGATTTGGGAAGCTTTTGCTTAAGTGTTTTGTTAAGTAGAAAATAAAAGTGCTCTTGCCAAGGCTCGAACCTTGGTTGTTTTGAAGTTGGGAGCTTAGTTTAAAAGAGTTTTAAAAAGAGGAAAAAAAAAGGTGTTGCTTGTGGGATTCAAACCCTTGACTTGCAAGGGAGTTTGGAGGCTTGGATTAAAAAAGATTGATTAAGAAGAAATCTGTGTTGCAGCCGGGACTCGAAGGGGAGATGCCCAGGATTTCAATCGACAAAAAAATAAAAAGAGAAATCGCATTTTGTCAACCTAGCCGCACGGATTTTCCTTCTCTCCTCCTTCAAGTTGTCGACTTCTTTCCTTGTTCCCACCATTCTTGCCGACTCCATCTTGCCTCTTCAAGTTGACGAACTCACCATTGTCTTCTTCTCCATTCATCTCTTTCTCCTTATTGCCGAATTCCTCTCATTCTTTTTCATTCTAGCCTAGCCTCGTGGAAGCCCTAGCCGAGAGAACATCCTCCTCTCATTCTCCATCATCTTGCCGAGAGCACCCCCATCTCCATTGGCGATTTCACCCCTTCCTTGATCTCGTTTTCTTGACTTCCTTGTGTAGCCGCAAAACTCCAAGCAACCAGCCCCTTGGTTGCCGAAATCACCATTGGAGTTGCTAAGAACTTCCCTTGCAATCCAAGCCGAGATCTTTGGTGGAGTCCTTGTGATTGCTGAACACCCTTGCTCCAATCTTGATCTTGATCTTGATCAAGCCCTAGCCGCAAACCCTAGCAAGAGCCTAGCCAAGAAGTGGTTGCAAGCCCTCACCAAGTTCGTTCTTGTTGCCGCACATCACCATCAAGAAATTCAAGCAGCCGAGTAAAGATTTGTGAGGTGAGTTTCCTTCCCTAGCCGAGGGCTTTAGCTTGCTAGTTGGTTGTCCCCTAATCTAGATTCTTCTTGTTGTGTAGCAAGCCCCAAGCCGCAAGCACCTTAGCCGCAAGCACCTTAGCCGCAAGCTTCTTCAAGCCGAGTCCCCAGGCGAGCCGCATCTTCTTTGTGCAACCTTGCTGGCCGAGTGGACCTTGTTGCCGAGGAGAGTTCGGTTGCCCTAGCTGAATTCAAGTGCTTTTGTGTGGAGGCCGAGACTACCCTAGCCGAGAGCTCCCTTGGTCTATTCCAAAGTGCTTGGCCGAGAGCACTAGTGTAGCTTGTCGAGTAGCTTCTCGGATCCCTTTCTCATGGTTTCTAGTTGAGAAGTAGCTAGTTAGGTGGTTAATATATTTATTTATGTTGTTGCTAGGTTGTGTGAATCTGCAGCTCAAGGAGCTTTGTTATTGTTTTCTTGCTTGTTCCAGGTAAGGATTTCTTACCGGAGTTGTGTGGACCCTGCGTATTATCACGATGTGCCTTGTATGCTTGTTTACTGTTATGAGCATGTTAGTGGATAGGACAGCTTGTGTTTGACTTCTTGCTAGCATGTTTGCCTGTTTGTACATGTTAGTGCCATGCTAGGTTTGTTCTTCCAGATGTTTGTGATTCCTGCTTTAAGTTCGTTGTATCATGCTAGGTTATGTGTTTATTTTGTTGAGCGTGTATGTTTAGCCAGGAATCGTTTACTCTGCATTCTTAGTTAGAACAGTTAGGGTTTGTAATCATCCAGAGGCTGAGAGCGGACATAACGTACTTTGTCCCCACCGGTCGGGATCCCGTTCGAAGCATAAATTACTTTGCTTCCACCCCGGCAGCCGATGTGGATTTGCTCCCGCATCGGCATAAGCCTAGTTTGTAGCCTGCTAGAGCGGAACCCTGCCAACGATGTAAGCCTACCTTGGCCGGTTCTCAGCTTCAGGTTGGTGGTACATGCTGTTACAGATAAGTGCCGAGTCTCACTACTGTATTCAGTGACCCGTTTCCGAGTCTTAGGCATGCGTACTTGGCCCGTGTAGTTTGTCCCTAGGCTCCCACATTTACGCCGGTTACAGCAGCATGCGTGTGCGCGCACACGCATTAGTCGCCGATTCGGAGTGCTCCCCTGGGCTAATGTTCGTGAGTACACCACTTCCATTCCAGTTTAGAGCCAGACTTCGGGTACTCTCCTGTTAGTCAAGTATTAGCTAGCCGAGGGTAAGAGGCCCTCGAGGACACCTATTTTGGGATCGGTTTTTGAGCTGATCATTTGGCCGAGGGAGAAAGATCCTCGAGGGTGTCTGACATCTATTTGGGATCATCTTTTGAGTTGGTCATTTGGCCGAGGGAGAAAAACCCTCGAGGATGTCTTTGGGATTGGTTAGGAGAGTCAATCATTAGGCTGGAAGTAGGAGACTTCCGAGGATTCCGGATTTTCCCCGTTAGCTCGTTGAGCAATATTCTGTGTTGGTAACTGTTTGCATGTATACTAAGTTGCTAGATGACTGATGTATCGTATTGTACCCCGGTTGAGGATTCTTACTGAGTATGTTTGTACTCACCCTTATTTTTGTAGTTTTTCCACCAGGTAACTTGGGACAGCACCGAGACGGCTAGCGGAGGGAGCTGACTGATCATGGGAGCTGCCGGCACTCTGTCTTTCTTTTGCATTTATGTTATTCAGCATGTAGGTGGACATGAAGTCCATACGGGAACTTGCTTATTTGATGTTTTAAATTTATTTGAATGTTTTGCTAAATACTGGCCAGGACTTGTTTTACTTTAATAGCTTTTATTTTATGGAGATTGTTTTGCACTGTTTTTAATGTTCCCTGTTCTTTTGAAGTTTTGCAAAGTTTTTAAGTGGTACTTGAAATGTTTTAAATAAAGTCACATGCATGCTAAGTAAGAACCTAGGTTAGGACCATATTTTGGGTCGGATTCTTACACCAGGTCCAAATTTCTTACCAAGTATCCTAAACCCTTACCTCAAGGGCTGCCTATCTTGACTTCCTAGAAATGGCATATTTTTTATAATAGTTTATCAAAACCTTCATGACGGATAAAGCAAAGACTTAATATGTGATTTATCTGACAATCGTGTTTAAATCTAACTAATAGGTAGGAACTAATTCACCTGGCCTTGAGAAGTTAGTCAATACCTTCTTTAAGGCGCTATCATCACTGTCAGCTTTGTTAAGTCCCAACTAATGAAACATACTATCCCAAAAAAGGTCATCACTTTAGTCAAAAGTCTTACAAGTTTATGGTTCATACAAGATCAGAGCAGAATAGTGACTAGAGAAACTGAACTTAATTTTAAAACTAACGAGCACTAAGAGAAAGCTTTGTCATGAGAACAGAATCCAGATTATCTAAGTCCTATTACCTAACCCCTTTGTCATTCCACAATCCCTTTTAGCAGCAAATGCTTACTAGCTATCTACCAAACATTAATAAAATCTCCAAACTGGAACTGGATATTAACAGTGAGGTGTTTCTTTTGATATATTTTATTTTCTTTTTCTTTGAATATCCATGAGTGTCATTGGATATTTCTTTATTGACACTTGCACTGTTGTCAAAAGTATTGATATAAGATTAAATTTACTATAATCCACCAATTTAAGCTTTGGATTAAATGATAACTTAACATAGTATTCAATTAGAGTAGGAGATCCTGCAATCGAACTCCCATAGTATCATTTCCTTCTCAATTAATAATGATTTCCACTGGTTGAATCTTCTGCTAATTCCCAAACCCACAAGTAATAGTGATAAAAATTATTGATAAAAGAAAAAATTTACAGTAACCCATCCTCTTAAGATTTTGGATTAAGGTGCTTTAACAGGTGTTTTAACCAATCTTAACATAAAAGGCATGGCCAAGAATACAATGATAATAGTTGTGCAAGAATAAGGAACTATTTAGAAAAGATCTTTTAAATGCACATTGCAATAGACAATGAGTTACTGTTCTTACATGTTCCTCAACAACGGCTTGGGCAGCTTTCTGCATCTGCAGTGTTAGCCTATCCAATTGTTTGGTTATATTGAGCCTAAGCAAGAGAACCTTACTGAACATCAGCTGCAACGGATATAAAAAAAACTGAAAAGATAAAACTTCTTAAAACCATATTTCAAATCAAATATGAAGGATATTTAGCCAGTGTACAAGGGCGAGTAAAAACGCCTCCATATTATTGAAGTCCCTCCCACCCAAGCATGTTGAATCCCCAAGTCGGCACTGAATAACGGTAAGCAGTTTTAATCAACAGAACAGCAACCAAGTCAACCAAGATGAAAAATATTCTTCAATTTTATACATCTGACACTTGAACTACTATCAATAAGACCATACATAGAAGAAATTTTGTACATGGAATTACCGTGGGAGAAGTTTAGGTGAAGCTGCGACAACATAAAAACACCGCAGACTTGTACTTTATGACATAGAAACAATGAAAAAACAGAAGAAATGCAAGACAATATCTGATTATAGATTATGACCACGCAGTTTAAATTCCAATGTCTGCCTCTTGAAGCTTCATCTACACCAAAAGAACTAAATACAAAATTAACATCACTGACAGGTGTTCAAACTATCACATGCACGTCAACAAAGCCTTTACTAGTGAAAAAAATGAACGAAACTTTTTTGTTTGGTTAAGAACCTTGTTTCAAAGTACCAAGTATCGAATGAATTTGAAAAGCTCGAGAATATAAAGACAATATGGAGCAGAGACAAAAGTCAGGATGCAAATTTGAAGTTACCAAAAACTAAAAGAACCAACTTAAAGAATATATAAGAGCTAATCACCTCCCTCTTCGTTCTACTCAAATAATTTCTGTATGCCAAAACAAATGCAATTTCCATGGCTGAACTTGAAACCGGCAAGAGTAGCAAGAACACAAATAGCATCAGCGCTTTCCCAAACAACCAAAGAGATCTTATATGATGCTACTTCAATTTTCCAATAAATAGGAACACCTAGTTCGTTGCTACTTCAGGGATCAATCATTGACTAAAGAAGGAACTTGACAGTGAGAGATCTGATCAAGTTAACAACCAGATCACCTAGCTATTAAAAGATGCCCGACTGAGATGCTCCAATAAAAAGATTGAATGTCAATTAGAAAACTCGAGCTGAAGATTATAAATGAAAATTATCACCAATAATCAAGACAAGAACATGCACCACCTTTGAAGTGGTGAAAACGAAGTTTATCCCTAACAATTATTTCTCTATCAGCAATAATTGAGATGTGTTTAATAGCTGAATGACAATCCTCACATATTCGAAGGTTCTTTACAATCCTAATAGTCTCACCTTGATTGGTTTTTAGCAAACCAAATGCCAAAGCAAGCTTTTCACTATGATACCTTAGGGCATAATCCCTTTCCTCTTCTTCCAAATCATGCATCAAGGATTCTGATGCTGGTATATAGCCTGATTCACTACAACGACCCATTAATTCATCTAAATATCTATAGATTGTATTTGTTTCAGGATGAGACTTGTCACCCATGCTAAACAAAAAGGTCTTTCGATTTATCTCTATGGTGCTATAGCCTACTTGCTTTTTTAAGCGTTGTCTAATCATCATGTTTCGAACCACCTCCACTTGATCCATCTTACCGGCCAATGCATATATGTTAGAAAGCATTACATAATGACCAGGGTTTTCTGGTTCAACTGCTAAAACATGTTCTGCAACCTTAACTCCAAGGTCAAAACTTTTATGCATTCTGCAAGCCCCAAGCATTGAAGTCCAAACTGCCGGACCAGGCTCTTCAGGAAGATCATTTTTTATGAATTGATAGGCATCATTGAGCAATCCAGCACGTCCAAACAAATCCACCATGCAAACATGATGTTCTACTCCTGGAACTAACCCATATACTTCCTTCATGCTTGCAAATGCCCGGCGACCATCATCAATCAACCCTGAATGAGCACATGCAGACAAGACTGCAACAAATGTGATATTGTTAGGACGAGGGCCATGAGCTTTCATTTCTCGAAAAAGCTTCATTGCTTGCTCGCCATAACCATGCATCCCGTACCCTGAAATCATGGATGTCCAGGTAACAACATTCCCTTCCTTCATGGAGTCAAAAACTTCCCGCGCTTTGCATACATTCCCACATCTAGTGTACATATTAATCAACGAAGTACCAAGAACCACATTGAGATCAAAACTATTCCTATTGGCATAATCATGCAACCAGCATCCAAAATCAAGAGCCCCCAGCTGAGAACAGGAAGACAATAAGCTCACTATCGTCGCCGAATCCGGTTGAAAGCCCAACTCCAACATCAGATCAAACAAACCGATCGATTCCGTCGGCATTCCATTCTGATCGTAGCCTGATATAAGTGAGTTCCAAGCTATAATTGTTCTTGTTGGCATTTCATCAAACACCTTCCGAGCAACTATCATATCACCAGCTTTAGCATAGAGAGCAATCAATGCAGTCTGAACATACAAATCCAAACCAAACCCACAAACCATAACATGAGAATGAACTTTTCTACCCAACCTCAGAGCTGAAAGATCAGCACAGGCCTTCACAACAGACGTAAAGGTGTAATTCGACTGGGGAACACGGGATAAGAGCATATGGCGGTAAAACAAGACGGTATCCATAGAGAAACCGAACTTGGAAGTGGCTTTGAGGAGTGAATTAAACAGAAACGAATCAGGATTTGGGACAGTGGGAAACAACCGACGAGCATACGAGATTGAACCAGCGGCGCAAACAAATGAAAGAAGCTTGGTGAGAAGAGATCGAGTTTTATGGAATCCGGAAACGATGATTTGGGCATGAACTTGTTGGAGGTTTCTCAAATGGGGACCTGCTTGAAGAAGCGCAGAATAGACCGGAGAGTGGAACGCAAGTTGTTGGGTTTCAACTGCAATTAGAGAGTTTGATTTGTTCATAGATGGATTCATAAATCTCTAATTCTGCATCTGAGTTTTTGAAGCAGAGAGGAATTTATGATTACGTTCAAAACAACAAGCGATCATGGACTCTACAGTTGCAGTTTGTTCAGCCTCTGTGTACTTCTTCAAAAGCTCTGTCTCTGTAACTTTAAAAGAATCCGAAACTTCGCTGGTTTCTAGGTTGGAGTGTAAGATTTTGCTGCTTCATTTCGTCGTGTTCATCATTGTTAACTTGGTGCCGAAAATGTTATGGCTCCTATATCTCCTTTTGACGATGGCGCTGAATTGGTTGGATACAACCAAACAATTAAAATTATTGTGTCATTGACTTATTCGGTAGGAATTCGAGAGATTTTGTTATTAGTAAATTAACCCACATACGGATATTAACATTAATAATAGTTAAATCATAAATTTAATATAATATTTGATGAGTGATTAAAGGTGATTATTTAACAATAAATATAAATTGAGTGATTTTAAAAGAATGATTGTTTATGCCAACAAGAATAGTACTCCAACCTCATCAGTGTTTACCTGATGATTAGATAATTTTAGGTTCAAGTATTCTTACCCTAATTTAAAATTACAAAAATATATTTAATTATAAAAGTGTTGAAAAAATGAATTATAAAAGAATAAGAAAAGAAAAGGGGGGAGTTATTTTAAAATTTCTATTAAAATGAGGTTTAAAATAACTCTAGGTGTTATTTTAAAATAAATCCTATAGTTTAAAATAACTCTTAAAACCTGCAGCTCCTAATTGATGTAATCTGAACAAAAAAAAAAAAAAAGAATTATCACTATTCTTCCACCTAAAACAAACACCTTCTAGGCTCCTCAGGAAGGTTTTCTTTATTTGGCATAATCAAAATCAAAACCCAACGATGGAGCTTCAGTTTCCAGAAGGGCAAATGAGTGGATCAAAATCGATAGGGGTATAAAAGAAAGGGAAAACGAGGAGAATATCTACCCTCAATAAACAAATTAAGTAAATGTCTACTTTTTTTTTTAGGATTCAAGTTTATGTCTGTTTTCTATTTTTGAATTAGATTTATTAATTATAGAAAATATATTTTACCAGTGTAACCCTATCCTTATTTTTATTAATTATTAAAATTAATAACAGTACTCTAACAACTTATGTAACAAACTTTAAGATTTTGTGACAATTTGAAATTAAAATCTTTTGAAAAAAAACTAGAATTGAAATTGTTGCTGAAATTTATTATTTTTTTTTTTTTGTTGAAAAACAAATGAAAATTTTAATATGCAGTCATAATTGTACGTTCTAGTACTTAACCTACTTGCATATGAATAGAAAGGCTAAAATTGAAATAATAAGCTAGTACACACCTTTACATGCTTTGGCTTCGTGAGATTTTCCAGAAGTTCGTTCGACTCCCAGCACAAAATAGTTCGTTCGTTTGCACTCACGTTGTAGACGCCTCACCTTTGAACGTACTGCTGTGTACTCGCCATTATAATGAATGCAATAATATTATATTGTTGTGTACCCCATCAGAATGATGATTGCATTGAAAATCTTGCATGATATATATTTAATGATGCTCTCTGGTTTTGGGTTATACTTATGCCACAAAACAATAGTAAAACGTAAAGTACCAAACGACTACACACCACTATTAGGTATTGTTGAGTACATCCCTGTTTTAAACACATTTTATTCATGATTACGTACCACTATGTACCATTGATAGACTCTGTCCTTTTACCCTTTAAAGAACTCCAAAATGTAAATCAGTAGCGTCTCGGTACTTGACTTTGTAAAATCAGAAGAAAAAAAATTGATTGAATTGTCAAGGTTGAAGGTGCTTCAATGACGGCGGTTGAGGTTGCAGAAGAGCCGAAGATGGTTGTTGTTGAAGAAGAAGAAGAAATCGTCATGAAAAGTGAGAAGGATAAAATTTTGAAGCCAATCGCCATGGAAAAAAGCAACCATCTCTTAGATCTGAAGGAGATTGAAAGAAAAGCTTTGATTGAGCTTAAATCCAAACTCGAAGAAACCATTCTCGGTAACAATCTCTTCGAAAAAGATGAACCGAAGAACAAGGAGAAAGAAATAGACCAACTTAGTGAAGAACAAAGAAAAAATCAAATGAGGAGATAGTAGAAGAAGAAAATCCATAAGAGAAAGATGAAAAAAACCAGAAACAAAAGAGAAGAAAAATGACAATTATGAAACTGATTTTAAAATGGGATTGTCACTCAAATGAGCATATTTCCTTCCCTGAAATCATGGTGTATCCCTTAAATGAGGGAGAGATTTTTTTTTTATTGAAATTGTTAAAAAAAAAAAACAAAAAATTATGGTAGGGTATAATGGGAACAAATTTAATCTCTCTCCTCCCAAATATGAAATTAGACATTTACCTAAAATAAAGAATAGAGTAAATATTTACCTAAATAGTTCCCAAAATTTAGACAATTGGTATGATTTATGAAAAGAGTAAGGATGTGTTTGAGCCTCCGTTTATGTAAACGGTCAGGTTGGTTATAATAACTCAACCGATGTTTGCTCTACCGTTTATTGGTTACCTAAAACTACATGCCCGTTTATCTAAACCTTACATATATTATTTTTTGTTACATAACCAGTCTCTCAAACACCGTTTATCATAATCCATGTTATAATAACGAGTCATTCAAACACTATTTATAATGACTCATAACCCACCGTTTATTATAACCTTCCGAACACACCCTAAATGTTTCTTTTAAAACTTTCCTTACGAAATAACTTTTACTATTAAGCTGGATAAAATAATATCAATTTTTGTCTGAAATTTTCAATTATATTTGTCTAAATCTATAAGTACCTTTTCTCAAACAAACAAACAAAAAAAAAATCTATAAGTACCGCTTGGCATTTTAGAATCACAAGATTACTGAGTCCAAATCCGCCTGTTTCTCATTAAAGTCGTCGAAAAAAAAAAAAAAAAAAAAAACTTACAAGTACTATATATACACACACACACTAATAGATTTTTGTTTGAAAATTATAAAATTTTGAGTATTTCTTTATTTGCAATAAGTCTTACGAAATAACGAGACTCCATAAAAAACTAAAATTAAATAGTTTCGATTTTGTATGCTAAATTTTGTTAGTTTTGGAAAGTTTTTTTTTATTTTTTATTTTTTAAATATCTTGATTTCAAGGAGTTCAATTTAATGGAAGTTCATATTTGAGAGTTTTGCAGAAAATAAAGTTAATTGACTTAAAAAAACAGTGGGTTTGATTTATACTTGCGTATATATGGCTTTGATATATACACACAACTATGCATATATTATTTGATATATAAATCAATAGACTCCATACCCGTGCATTAATGGATTTCACACAAGCGTACAATCCGTTTGATTTGATCGAGTATAAATTTGCTCATTCAATACTGCCTTCGACATATACTCCACACCTATACACATATTAGGATTCAAATAGAGATAAATGGACAAATAAACAGCAAACAATAATCTAACTCAACTGACATTGTCATGATCTTATAAACAAAAGGTTACCCACCAAATATTGTCAAATAAAAAAAAATGGACAAACAACCCTTTTTTAAGGTACTAAATCAAAAACTGCAGCTAGAAGAGAATTTTAAAGCTGATATTTGCTATCTTGGGCACCCTTCCTTTCTCAAAGTAAAGATCAAAGCTGTAGAGGAATAAATAAGGGAAGAATACACATACTCAACAAAACAATCTGGTCCCCAAGAGGTGACACAGTGATTGAAAATTTGGGCTTTGAAGGTATGCTCCCTTCAAAGTCTCAAGTTCGAGACTCACCTGTGGCTTTACTCCTTCGATGTCTCTCAGTACCTGGCCTAGGGACGAACGTGTTATCCTAGTTTCAAAAAAAAAAAAACTCAACAGGACAATCCTTTAAAACAAAGTAAAGTATTAGGTTAAGAGTGCTGTCATCTTTTAATTATTTGATAGTTGGGAGTAGACTGAAACCAAAGTAAACTAAATTTGGTTGTCAAGGTAACTCAACTAAGTAGGTTGACCACTAGACCAAAATAGTTATTTTTCAAAGTTGAGGATAAAAATAGACGTACATGGAACTAACAAACCTTTAATTGAAGGTACTGAACCAAAACTTAAGCTTGAAGAGAAGAAAAAACTAGAAAGGCAATGCTTCCTATTTGGTCACCCTCTCTTTTTCAAAGTAAAGAACAAAGCTTAGACAATAGGGGAGTACATAAGAAGGAAAGAATACACACAAGTTCATACAACAAGTAGAAAGCATATGGAACAGAACAATCCTCTTAAAAACAAAGCCATATTTCAACTTCTTAACATATATTTCTTAGCCTTCCAAAAATGATAATGGCTTCTAAAATTCAACTTCAAGAAACACCAGAATTATACAGAATTTCAACACTGAACTCTAAAGCTAATCCTATCCCATGATAGAAGGCTTACAAAGATTCAATTGCCAGCTCCCATTACAGCTCTCTTCACTAAATTCCTTCAATCAATCAATCAACAGTTCTTCTCTTTCACTATAATGCAGAACTCAACAACAAAGCATCAATATGAAATGTATTTCATTTTGGCTTATTAAGAACATAACAAGTATAAAAAAAAAACACAAAAAGCATTTACAAAGGAAGATAAAAAACACACACACTCACACACAGACACAAAAGAAAAGTGGGATGGGGTTTCCCCCTTTCAGCCATATTCACCTATAGATTTAAATCACTTTCTTTCCCCAATTTTAAACAGATATCCAGACCCAGAAAATCACAATGTAATTAGCAACTAAGAATCAAAAGAAAAGACACAACAATTTACTGAGGAAACTAATCATATTTTTCTCTCCAGGAATAAACAAGAAAAAACACCCAAGATAAAGCAAGAAGAATATCACCAACAATCTGCCTCAGCCAATCCCAAGCCAAATCCTCCACTCTTCGCTCGAAATAGAATCTCCACATCGCCATTGATACGTGAAGCACCGTACATCCCTTGGCGAAGAACCCTTGAAATTCCCTGTCCTTGACGAACGAAACCATGAAGAGGAGAAACCCGATTGCGAAGAGGAGCAAGCCGGAAAACGAATCGGAGGTCTGGATCAGGAGCTGATCGTGCGGCGTAGAGCCCATTAACTTAGTGGCGATGTCGTTTCCATGGCCGATCGTGTAAATCTCCTTCATGTAGAACATCATGAGCGTTCCGCTGGTGATTGCGACGACGGAGTGGAGAAGGCAAATCACCGGAAAAGTTGACGACGATGATCCCATTTTGATCGGACGGTTGAGACGTCGTGTTTGCTTAGGGATTTGGAACTGAGGACATGGCTGCTCTGTGATTGAAGAAACCCTAATTGCACAGCTGAAGTTTGAGTTTAGGTAGAAGACGACGAGAGCCGATCGAAACCGTGACCTGGCGTTTTAATTATTTATTTATTTATTTTTATTATCAGGGTAATATATATAGGGGCTGTTTCATTGGTACAGGATTTAATTTTATGATTTATTAATTCATCATCCAAAGTTTATATTTAAATGTTTTATTAATTTCTTTTTATTTTTATTTTTAAAATTAAAAATAATTTATATTTCTAACTATTCATTATAATTACTCAACCATTTTTAATAATTCATTTCTTTCGAATCAATCAAAATAATTTATTTTTAATTATTAAAATAACTATTTATTTTAAATCTAAATATAAATAAGGGTTTGACTTTTAACTCTTTTTGACAAAATCTACCTTCAAACCAGACACAACTCTCAATTTTAAATTATTTATTTAGATGAAATTCACAAAAAAATTATGACGGTTTAATACTACATATATTTTTAGAATCTATACATATAATGTTCAACTAAGCTCATAAACAACATATAATCAGTGTCGAACTAATATAATATATATTTTTTAAATCTAAAATAAAGTAAAAAATGAAATTGAAATATTAAAAAAAAAATGGTCAGCTAATCAAATTAAAAAAATATTTAGAATAAGATGACTTTTTAAAAATTATAACATTGATATTAATAAATATTTGTCATATCTTTTTATAATATTAAATTAATGAAAATATCAACAAACCTTAATTAAAAGGTCCTCTCAAATAATACAAAAGTTAAATATCAATTTTCTATGATTGAATTCGTGATTATCATATTAAAATGGATTACACAAACAATGAAATCAGTAAAGGTGTATTTGGGCTCCGTTTTATGCAAACACCATATTGGAACTCAACCGATATTTGCCCCACAATTTATTATAAAACGGTGGTTATCCAAATCTGCGTGCCCGATTATCGAAACTTACGTGTCTATTTATTTAAACCTTATATATATTAATTTTTTTTATTGCATAACCAACTCCTCAAAATACATTTTATTATAATTCATGTTATAATAACTTATCTCTTAAATATCATTTATAATAATCTATTATTTATCATAATTTACCATCTATTATAATTAAATCGGTGCTTCAAACACATCTTAAGTGTTCGAAGAGAGTCTGTAAAAAAAAAGCACCTGAAGAGAGAGAGTGCACGCTCTGGAAAAGTATCTCAGCAAGGGTCTGGGGACGAAATTTTGTACTTTTCTTTCTTTTCTTTTCTTTTTTTGTATTAATAATACGTGGCAAGGTTGACGTTGCCGACAGATTTTTGAAAGAAAATAGTGTTTTGTTTTTAGATAAGAAAGAAAATAATGTTAATTAGAATATAAAACAAAATATCTCATTTGAACAAGATTACATCGAATGGGCCCTCACATTTTATTCCTCGGCTAGTAAATGATTAGCCCAAACTTGTTGCCGACCTTTTCTTTTTGGGAAATGGTAGAAAATAGTTAAATTTAAAGAAAAAATAGAGGACATGGCTACTTTGTCATGAATTTTAAATTGATGACTAAAAAAAGTTAGGAGGAAGGATGGATATTTAAGTACCCTTTTATTTCTTTTTTTTATTTAAGTGTTTAAACAAATTTTAGAAAAAAGAAAGAAAACCAAATTTCTCCTAAATCTAAGTATAACCAACCATTATATTTTATAATATTTAATTTTTCCTAAATTTAAGCATAACTAAATCATTCTTATTTTATTTGTCTAAAAAAAACTTCTTTTTTTATAATATTTCAAAATTAAAATATTAATAATATTTAATTAAAAACAGATCCCTAAGATCTAAGAATGGGACTAAAAAATGAAAATCACCATCACCACGAAAATAAAAAAGAATTAAAAATCACGTTCAATCAAAGTTGTCGATCACAACGTACAATGGATATAGAAACATAACGCATATTGATAAATCGTAGTGACTACATATGCAGTGCATAATTTTGGAAAATAGAACCAGTGTCAGTGTTAGGAGTGATATATGGGGCATATTAACATATTCATGGGGCAAGCGAACAATGTATTGTGATAAATCAATTCATACTTATATACACATTCCAAACAATATTAATAGCTATAACACAACAAGAATGGATAACACACATAGCATAATGACATCTCAGTCTTATATATACATATGTAGGCAATCCATTAGGCCAAAACCAATGTCGTAAACCACCAAATAAAATGCAGTAGAAAAAGTTACATAAACTAAGTAGTCACAAATGATAACTAGGAAACTTTTTATGTTTTGTGCATCAAGTGACTGATCCATCGCATGTTCTTAAATCATGATGTACAATGGATGTACAAACATAGAGCATGCTAATAAGTTGTAGGGTCTACATATGCGGTGCATAATTTCAGATCCGTTGAATGTGCTTAATTTTGAGCCATTCGAACTCAATTATGATCTTACCTTTGAAGAGAAGTTTATGTCAACCTTGTCAAAAATATGCACAAACTAAAAAAAAATCAAGGAAACAACGTTTTCACAAAATATATAAATAGGCAATTGTCTATTTATATGTGCTAACAATGCCTAACTTATGAAAAAAAAACGTTATTCACATAATATACAAACACTGATGTAACTAAAATATGTGTCAATACTATGTACATAATAGATGTCAACATTAATAAACATAGGATATGTATAGAATACGTGCAACTAATGTCTAACCCATGCGAAAGAAAATAAAGAAAAATATAATCTCTACAAAGTTGAGATTTTATTATTTATAAAATGTGTGCCACCCATCTAAAAAAAATTAAAAAATAAAACAAAAAAATAACAAAACAAAATCCCAATAAAGTAGGAATTCAATTTTAGATGCTAATATCTTTAAAAACCAGACTCATTCAAAAGATTTGGAAGCTTATATTGGAAAAAATGTGGGAGCACAAAAAATGATTTGAAAGTTTTTATCAGAAACGTTTAAATCTTTTGAAAGGTGACTCCAATGCCAATCACTTTCAAACTCTCAAGAATCGGAGCCCAACAAAATTCATGCATTTCTCTTCGGACCGAATTTTTCAACTCGGCGCTATTGGGTGGAGGGTTTTCGAGGGGGTTGTTCAACGGGAATAAAGAATCAAAATGAATTTTCCATTTTCTTCAAAAACGGATATTTAAGGCGCTCATAAAACTCAAGCTCAGGTATCATTCTCAACCATTTTTAATTTATATTTAACAAAGACTTACAATAATCACACCAACCAACTAGAGTATGTATGACTTATGGAAAGAGGATGTATAGCTATATTTGTGAACGTTAAACAAAATTTCTATGTTACGTATAAATTTTTAAAATTTTCAAAATTCCTTATTTCATGGTATTTTATAATTATTAACGTATTTATGTTTGACTAACTTTTTTTGAATTAGTTAGATTGGTTTAGATTTTTTTAGATAAAAAAGGTGGTTACAAATAATATATTTAAAATTGATTAAACAAAATTATATGAAATGTAGAAATGGTACAATTGTAAACTACTTCCCATATTAAAAATTAATTAAAAATTGAAAATTAAAAAAAAAGACACAAATTTAAAGTATAAAGATTGTTAGCCACAACCCTAATTAATTTCTAAATTCTAGCCATTTCCCTAGTTGTCCCTTTCTTTTTTTAAAAATGTCAACAAAATGTTCGGGGGTGTTTGTTTGACATATTTAAGTAGTTTTTAGGTTAATGAGTTATATTGAGTAGTTAAAAATTGAGAGTTGTACAAAAAATTTGTTTGGGTGTATTTTTTGTGTGGAGGAATTATAGTCAAAACCTTATTTGGATGTAGATTTAAAATGAGTAGTTATTTTTAGTAGTTAAAAAATAAATGATTAAAAATGAGTGGTTAAAAATAAGTTATTTTGATTGATTTGAAAAGAATGATTAAAAATGAGTGGTTAGAAATGATTGAGTACTTATAAATGAATAATTAAAAATGAATGTTTAGAAATGAGAATTATTTTCAAAAGTAAAATTGAAGAGGAGTTGGTAAAAACTCGTTTACATGTAGGTTTTTTAGGAGGACTTAATAAATTCTCATCCTAACTCCCAGTTAAAAACGTCAAACAAACAGCCCCTACATACTGTTTTCTGTACAAATAAATAAAATTGATATAATTAATGTAACCTTTCGTATTAATGAATATTTATAATAAGATATTAAAATATATAAATGATTGTAATCTAAATACATTACAAAAAAAACTCATTTAATATATTTTTATTTTTATTTTATTTTTTAGGACCAACTGTTTTTTTTATTTTTTTTTATTTTGAGTATTGGGGGAGGGGAATAAATATCGATTCTCAAACTCGAACTTGCGACGTTGGTGTTCAACTGTGCTACTGATTCCATACAGTTTTTGAGGACCAACTTTAAAATATAAGAAAATTAAAATTTGTGATTTATAGAATACATACATATACTTTTGTTGAGTTGGATTCTTGTTAATAATAAATATTATTGTTATTTGTTATATCTAACCAAGTAGTATATATTGAATGTCAATTAGTCCAATTAATGAGTTTGTTGAATATTATTGGTATTGAGAAGACTGGTAGCTATTTTATTCAAAGATAAGTATACCTAGAGCTATTTGAAAATTGTTTCATGAAATTGTGACCACTAGTTTTATGAATATTTATGCATTTACTTTTGCCCAAATTGTAAATATTGTTTTAGAAGAATGACAACAAGAGTTTAGGGATATAATTGAGATAGACAATGTTGATTTGACACCATTATGTATGACAATTAAATTTCGAATTTAAAATTCATCAAGTAGAGAAGAAAAATTTGTTGAACTAAATAAATAAATTTAAAATGACAAAAGCATTATAACTAAATAAATAAATGAAAACAAAATTTATATTTATCTGTAGGTTTGAGATGTGATTTTAATTTGGTCCTTAAATTTTAAAAATTGAATATTTTTACCTCTCATATTTAGTAATGATCACTTCTATTAATATATTAAAAATAAAAATGTTCAATTTTAAAATATGAATATTAAAAGTGAATTTATTAAATGTCAAAACAAAAATATTTAATTTTAAATTATAGAAATCAAAATTAATGCTGAACAGGAAACTTAAAAAATAAAAATGTAGTTTTTCTAAATAAAAAAACGAGGCCTAATAAGATACTGTATGTGGCTAGGCTGAAATATAGATGCAACCAAGGAAGAGTTTGAAAATTGCAATTAAGTTTTTACATTTTCAAGTTTGTATGAGATGGGCCCTTCAATTTTAAAAAGATATTAAAAATTGATTTAATTTTTAATTTTGTATTATTTTTTTAGGTCCTCTGACTTTTGCATTTGTGTTTAATAAATGATTGATCTATTCGACAAATTTTAAAATCTATAAATAGTTGGACAAAAATGTATTATAATGGAGGAAATTCAATTTTGTGTATAATATATTCGCAATTTAAACATCCTTTAGGAATCGAGTGATATCGTCGATCTTAAAATTGATGTCTAGTATTGTAAGAGTCGAACGATGCTGTCAATTCTTCAGGGGATTGACCTCGTCCCTAACGAAAGGTCTGGATAACTACGCCAATGTTTAAAAGAATCTGTCTCGACGCCCAATTAAACATATTCGATTCTTACATATTTGTTGCCTATGTCTTATGAAACTTTCATCAATCCCTACGGAATTATCAATGATCCCTATGAAAACTGGTCATTCTGAAGATCAATCCAAATCTGATAACACGTCAGTTGCAATCAAAGGTAACTCGCTCCTTTAATATGTAACTAAAACATATCATATTAGATAAGAGAGACATTTATATGACGACATTGATTTACGTTATAGTAATGATTTTTATACTTCCACCTAAGTAGAGATGTCCATTTTCCTCATGGGCCCGGGGCCCCATGGGGACCTGCCCCTATAGGGGCGGCGAATCCCGAATAGGCGGTGAATGGGAGAGTGAGTGGGGGTGAAAAATTCCTCGCGAGCTTAATGGGAATGGGGACAAGGAATGCATTCTCCATCCTTGTTTCCCTGTTCCCCGCCCCGTTCATATATATATATATAATACATTTATATACATAAAGTAGTAAAAATAATTATTTCGATTAATATTTTCTTTAATTAATTAATTAATTAAAAATCAATAAACATTTGTTTTAATATTGAAAAAATTATCTAAGATTTAGTGAATTGAATTAAAAATCGAAAAATTTTGAAAAAAATTAAGAATAAAAAAAGAAAAGATGAAGAGTTAAATGGGGAATTCGATCCCCGTGATTTCCCTGCAATGAATCCCCGCTCCGTTCCCTGTAAAATTTTACGGTGAATTTTGCGGGGATGGAGATTGAAATGAGTAGCGGGGATGGGGCAGGTAAAGTCATCCCTGACTCCGCCCCGTGGACATCTCTACACCTAAGAGAGCAATACGGTAATTTTTTCTTGGGTATTTCAACTTTTTTTTTTTTTTGAACTCTCTCTACTTTCTCTAAAATACTTACTCAGCTTTGTTTCTTTTAAGTTATTCAAAGTCTAGCAGAAATATTCACCTTACGGTAATTACCTCACATTAGAAATGTGAGAATTCTCCGTCATCTTTATAGCATATATGAATTATTTTTCTCTAGTTAAAATGATTTTGAAGTAGAATCTCATATTCTCTAATAAAAAAAATAAAAGTAATTCGATGGAATGGAAGGTTTTTTTTCTTTTTTTTGAAGTGCGAAGTAACTTGATCGAAGAACTGGAAATGAATCAACAAACTATATATAAAGAACTGGAAAATGGAAAATTTTAAATAAGAGTCGAACTTTATTGTGCATTTTCCACAGTCAAAGGTTTCGTCTTTGACAATAGGCTCTGGTGAGTCATTTTACATCATTAGTATACAAAGATATTTCTCCCAATCTGTCGCGTCATACTTATTAATTCCCCATTTGATGCCTTACTTTATTCCATTCTCTTTTGACTTTGACTCACTCACTCAACCACCTCTCCAACCCAATATTACATTTTGGAACTTAAAATATTACCATTTCCCCTCAAAATAAATGTTACCATTTTCTTACATTCAAATTAGAAAGTTAATTACTCAAACCACAACCCTCTTTACTTATTTGGATCGGATTATATTTATCACCAACTATTTTTCGAAGACATTGATCGAGTTTACAATACTTAAATGACATAAATTATTTCATAACTTATGTCACCTATTAATTCCTCAACACATCATTTATTAGTGACTTTAGATATATATATATATATATATATATATTTATCTTTTTAAAATTCTATTAATTATAAATTAATTTTATTTTCAATACACAATTTTTTAGGACAAACACACTCTATGGCTAATGGCTAAAAATGTAAGTGTATATTATCGAAAAATTTTATTATTTGATGGAAACTAATTCAACATCATAATTAAGAGATCTCTGGAATCGATATTTGGCTCTTGAAGAGTTTGTGATTTCCTTCCCCAACTTGTACTCAAAAGATAAAAAAAAAAGACGATCTTTTCCAAATTATAAAAAAAGAAAAAACATGTAATGTCTTATTCAACAAAAAAAAAAACTTGTACTAAAAAAAAACATTTCCTAATTATTAAATAAAAAAAAACATGTAATGTCCTTTTCAAAAAAAAAAATGCAATATCGTCTCAAACAGAAACCATTTCTGCTCCAAGATGAAAAATTTAAAAGTTATTCTAATACAGATGGAGGATTCCCACCATACTAATTGGGTTAGCTGTGTTAGACAAGACAAAAGAAGAAATATTATTCGAAAAATACAATTACTTCTGTCCGAATTTATCTTCCTAAATAAAGTTATTAGCACCAAAAAGACATGATCAAGATCCTCAAAACAGTAGCAAAAATTCTCAAACAAACGAATCACAAAAATAAAAATAACATAAAAATACACATCTACACACACAAAAGGCAGATATTTTACTTTCGTTTCCTCTTTTATCTCAAATGGTTTGATCCTACATGATCTTAACCACTTTCTTATAGCTAGAATCAAATCGAACCGAATCAAATTGGGGGCTCAAGGGCAACAATACTATGCTAAATACATATATTCATCGTAAACAAGTGCGAAAAAATGGGAAGCGAAAAACGTTTCATTTAATTACAAAAACGAAAACTTGGCCAAATACTACTAAAGTTAGGTCATAACAATGAAAGCAATGACTTAAGAGAATTTCGGTTTGGGGACGGGTGAGCCTTCAGGATGTAGAGGACCTAACTTTTGTATCCAATGGAGGAGCCCTTTCTTATGATCATGGAAACTAGACAGAGGGTTGCCTAACAAATTCAGTGTCCCATCACGAACAAGCGAAGACTCGAATTGCTCTAATACCTTCACCACCTGCCAGAAATCGGGTCTCTTCTCCGGATTTACAGACCAACATTGCTCGATCAATGCTCGCATTGCCAATGGACAATCACTTGAGATAACAGGCCTAAGATTCTGAAAAACCAAACATACATAGTTCTCTTAGTTTTGTTGAAAGAATAGAATATACAAGTACAGCCATCCAAGATTCTTTATTAAGAACACTATTTTCTTTAAAAGGGAAATTTTATAATTAAGCTCATGAATCTGAGATCACCTCTAAGAAAGCATGTTTTGAAAGCGTCAAACCTCAACCAACCAGGCTGCCCTTTGGAGACTCTTATTAAGAACACTCTTATAAACTACTTCTTCCATAGCGTCAAACCTCAACCAACGAGGCTGTCCCTCTTATAAACTACTTCTACCATAAGGATACTTGGGGCATCTAAACAATCCAGCCTACAACCATTTTTATTAAATAATATAGGATTTCATCTCAAAATCAATTAGCAACCAGTGGACTAGTCCATCCATCTTATAAATGCTAAGAGATATCCTCACCTTTTCAATGTGTAATCCTTAACAATTTTAACCAAGACACTCACCAATTAACATACCCTTTTCCTTAAAAAAAAACCCCATTTTTGCCCGAACTGCGAAAAAAAAGAAATGTCACTTGAAGTTTCTTGAAATCATAAGGTATTTGGGGCCATTTATGTGGGTGTTCGTGTTCCCCTCTCTAATCTTGACCATTGCTACAAAATTTAGTGTTGAAAAACTCTTTAGTATTTAACACACTATCTTATCTTTCCACCAAAAAGAAATCTCCACCAAACAAAAAACACAATTTTTTCCAACTAGTTTCTGACCTCGAAAAGCATATTCTGCAATAGATCCAACCATATGCTGATACTACCAAACCTAAAATGAAATTCCATCTAATCCCATACAATGAGGGGATGCCTTGCCCTTATCATCAATAATTGATGCGTATGAACCAAGTTTTCTGCCAACTATGACAAAATGCTTCTAGATCCAGAGACTTTTGTTTAAAAGATATTAACAACAACCCATGAAATTTCATCTTCAACTTTACAGTTACAACATTTTCAAAGCAGCCCAGTATATAAATCATTGATATAGTCCAAATTCTAGAAATAAGATCTAAAAACACGAGCAAATTCAATGGATAGCCAACTTTTATCTGATCACATGCTGGATTTTTTAGTTTTTTTTTAAACCGAGAAATCGGAGCTTATCACATGCAGGATATTGTGGTACTCACTACATAAACATGGAACATGCGGATTTCGTAAGGTAAACATGGAATAGGTATCAATCAGAAACCATGACTCACATGATAAACCTAAAAAGAAAGATAAGTCAAAGCACACGTGATTAATAAAAACTGACCTTATTCACAACAGCAAAGGCGGCTTGAATCGGAGTCATGTCCTCGTAAGGAATTACGCCAGCCACCATTTCCCACAACATAAGCCCAAAACTGTACACGTCGACCTTTCGACCGTAGGGTTTGTGTTTGATCATCTCCGGTGCCATCCATCGATAAGTTCCTGGATCATCAGCCAATGGGTCAAAAAAGGCCTCAGGACAAGCTATACCGAAATCGGCTATTTTCAAGTGGAAATTCTCGTCGATAAGAACATTCTCGGGCTTAAGATCCCGATGAATTATGCCTTGTGAATGAATGAATTCCATGCCACGAGCGATATCCAAAGCAATTGCAATTAGTTTTTGCAAAGGAAGAGATCCGTGACTGTGCTCAAGCTTATGCAAGTATGATCTTAATGATCCTTGAGACAAATATTCAGTAATGACACAGTAAACGGGTGGATTCCTACAGGCAGCTACAAACTGCAGCAGAGAGTAAACGAACATCAGGATAACTAAAACTTTCATCTAAATTTCAAAATAGTGTCTACAATCCAACAATTGATTTTCACCTTTATAACATTTGGATGATAAAGACGAGATAAAAGGGTAACTTCCCTGGTGAATTGCTTCTCCAATCGAGCACCAAGCACTCCATTTTCGTCATCCTCGGGCACTCGAATTATCTTAACAGCAACAGGTTCATCCTTGTATTTTCCATGATAAAGACGACTATGAGCTCCATGAGCAAACCTCAATCCAAGAAACAACTTGGAGAGATCAACATTCCAATCATCGGCGGATTCGACCGCGGTGACTCTTCCGCCACCGGACTCAAAATATTTGGTCCAGGATAAGTCCTTTCGGAACTTCGACTTATCACCCCCTTTCGCCATAGCCAGGTGTTTCAATGGACTGGTATTCATCAATGGCTTCAAATTCGCCGATTTTGAATCTTGATGTTCCTTGTTCAATAGCTTGTTCAAGAATTCCTTCGGCCGAAGTTGAGGAGTTGGAGTTGAAAATCTCTTGCTTGAGGATTTTGCTTCCTTGAAAGCTTCAGAGAGGTTGCTCTCTGGAAGAGGGGACAAAGACCTCTGCTTGTTGGATATGAAACTTCTTTGAATCTTCGAAACATCCGGATTCGATTTCAGGGCAGATGAAGTTGATTGAGGCCTCGATTTCAGGCCGGGGTTTCGATTCGGTTCGATCACAAAAGGAACAGGGTTCAATCTTAATGAGTCCCAACGATGATAAACCGTGTGAGAAAACTTGGTCCTCCTAAGCCAAGAATTAGCCTCTTCGTTCATTTTCTTCTTCTAATCTCCCTTCAACTTGTTGATAAAACGAAAACCCTAAAAGGGTATGGTGACAATTATGAACTTGATGGCCCAAAAAGCCTTATAACTTCAACCCCATCAAAGAAAATTAACAAAGAAACATTCTTTGTTTCATCAAATCAAAGACCCACAACAAAAATAATCTAGAGAAGTTGATATCAGCTCAAATCCTATTTCTCCCACCAGCAAAAACTAACAACCAGATACAGAAATATGAATGTTTCTTCTCAAACCACAAGGCTACAGAGTTCTTCCTGTTTAACACACCGAACTCTCTTTTCTTTTTTTAATATTGATTTCAAAGTCAAACTCCACCTTGAGTAAAAGCCTGGCAAATCCCACAGACAAAACCCCAATATATAAATCAAATATTTAAAAAAAAAAAAAAAAAAAAAAAACCCAAAATCACGAGAAAAATTAAGCCAATTTATTATTCCACCTTCCCCATCGACTATTCAAACAAGCCATTTTCCCCAAAAAAAACAAATCACTAAAATTAAAAAGAAAAAAACCCAGAAAAGAATCAAAAGCTGACCTCAACCATGTCGAGTCCTTTCAATTGAGACGGCATTTTCTGTAGAATGGAAATAAACCCATCTGTGAGGTGAAAAAAAGGGGTTAGAAATTAAAATTAAAAATTAAAATCAAAATCAAAATTAAAACAAATTTACGTACTGTAAACCAGATTCCATAGTCGAAAAAAAAAGAATTTGAATGCAAATAGTGAAAGAGATGAGGCGGTGAGTGATGATGGTGGGAACCCACAGAGAGGGATTGGGATTTTTAATCGATAAATATTTAGGTCATAAGTATGATATATAAATATTTGTGTTATTTAATCAGTTTTTTGATGTATATTATAAAAAAACAAAATAATAGTCTAATTTTTAAATTTATTTATTTGTGGCATAAAAGTGATTGAAGTTTATCGGTTGAGTTGATAGAAGTGTATTGATTGAATTAATAGAAGTCTTAAAATCTATCCGTTGAACTGATAAATTTCTAAAATCTATCAGTTGAAATTATAGAAGTTTAAATAGGAATTTTGAGCAAAATATACCATGAGTAAAATTATTTAAAAAAATGTGCTACAATTATAACGAAGAGCAAAAAAAAATGTAAATTCTCAAAGTATTATTATAAGGAGATTTTGCATATATATTAAAAAAAATAAAATAATTATCCATGTATAGCACAATTCCCAAATTTATTTATTTGTGACATAAAAATGATTGAAGTCTATAAATTTGCATGGTTCAATCACTCAAAATGGATTGAAGTCTATCAGTTGAACCGATAGAAGTCTGATGATGTTAGAATAACAATTTTAGAAAAAATGTGCTATAGATGAAATTATTTTTAAAAATATGCTATAATTATAATAAAGAGCAAAAAAATATGCCATGAATGATAAATTCCCTTATTTAAATTTTGTGGAATTGTTGGCGTCATTTTCGGAAATACAGTTTGTTGGGGGGTACGGATGAAAA
This sequence comes from Sicyos edulis, assembly GCA_036507275.1. Classification (NCBI taxonomy): domain Eukaryota; kingdom Viridiplantae; phylum Streptophyta; class Magnoliopsida; order Cucurbitales; family Cucurbitaceae; genus Sicyos; species Sicyos edulis. Next base: position 1,804,021 of record CM071855.1, on the reverse strand, counting down.
TTTAGGGTTTAGCCAAACTCGTGGCTTCTAAACCATGTGATTGGTGTTTGGTACGGTTTGCACGATACTGTACTCTTTTACATCCACTCTTTTTAAAATTATTTTATTATTATTATTTTATTTTTTTTATGTTAGGTTAAAATACATTATTGTTTCATTTTGTCTATGTTATTTGAAGGATTTAAGTTTGGCCAATATTTTTTTGATACAACTGACATGATATATATGACAATGAATGAATATCTTAAATTTAAGTCCTTCATTGAAACCTAACAAAAGCAACTGTATCTTTATTTTTAATTTGAAATTTAAATCCAATATGATTCATTGAGAGGTTTTTGCTTGTAACAAAAAAGGTAAAATATTTTTTCTATAGCATAAAATTAAAACTAATTCATTTATAACAAAAAAAAATCGAAGTTGAGTTATATCGACAATAAAATTTAATCAATGGTAGACTCATTCTATCACTAATAGAAAATTATGTTCTATCACTGGTTAATTTCTATCGCCTGTTCTATCAGTGATAGAGATTATGTGCTATAAATTAATTATTTTAAAAATTATATTATAAATAATATAAGAGATAGAATGTATTTATGAGGATAAATTCTCATTTGTTAAGGATGACAATTTTGAAATGAGAAGTTTTTGTTTTTCTGAAAGCTTTTTGTGTTACATTGGGATAAGAAACATTAGATCGAATCTTCTCTTTATATAAAAATATTGGGGGTTTTCACTTTTGTTTGGGTTTATTTTGATTTTGAATCTGATGCTCCCCAAACTCCATCATAATCCGCCGAATTCAGGTTTTATTCTTTTTAGAAAAAAAACATATACAATCATATTCAAACATTATTAGCTGTATCCGAATTAAAGGGAGAACTTAATTATTTTCAAAAGATTCTTGGGGACAGAAAAAAAAAAACCCTAGTTTATTAATTAGATCTTGGCCGTCCATTGAGCTTGAGATGGGCCAAGATCTAATATGGGCCCATGGCACTCACTGGACTTGACAGTTGGGCTTTTTGGAGAAGCCCATAAGTTGCTGGTAGGCCCAATAGGAATACAATGGAGACTCACCTGCAATTGTGCCGTTGAAGATGACATGATTGAGATCGGGTTTTTATTTATTTATTTATTTATTTCAAAATCAAAATATATTCATATCTCGTCTTTTCCGCTTATGTCGTTTTGTCCTAACGGGCCGTTACTTTGCAATTCTTGAAAAAAAGAAACAAAAGTTTTGGTTTCTTTTTGCCCTGTTTATAGTGTAGGGTCATTCTACAATGGTATTAGCACATGGTCTCATGATCACATTGTACTAAATTTTCATTTTCCACTTGAATATATTTATTTAGCTCACTCAATTAAATCTCGGAGGGTTTGAAGCACCGGTTTGATTATGAGAGACGGAATGTTATAATAAAATGTAGGTTATGATAAACAGTGAATTATTATAAATAGTGTTTGAGATACAGTTTAAGTAAACAAGCACGTAAATTAAGATTAAAGGACACACATATTTAGATAACCACCATTTATAATAAACGATGAGACAAATATTGATTAAGTTATTATAACCGATCCAACCAATTACATAAAGGGAGGCAAACACACCGTCTTTTTCTTTTTTATGAGAATTGTTGATGCTATATCAAACTAGTTTATTTATTATTATTACCGAAAATTTATTGTCCAATAACAAATCGAGGGGTACCAAAGCTCCAACTCGAGACTTATACAAATTACAAATATATTCATTCATGAAATTTGAACTTTAAACTTACAAATAAGTATATTTTAGAGGTCTTAGACACGTAACTCTTTTTCTTTTTTTTCTTTTTAATTTTTAACTTATTGAATGTTACCTCTCTTTCATGTAAATATGTTTAAATCTATATTTATTGGACGGTGTATATCAATCTAATATTGTTGAACATATTCATCATACCACACATTTTTGGGACAGTGTAAATCTAAGATTGAAATGACTAAATTTTGTGTATAACTCCATTTTTTTTATCCATGAGACCGGCTTCTTATTATGTTTTATGATACTTTTTTATAATTCATTTGTAGGAGTCGTTTTTATAAATTTAATAATATGATATCTAAATTTGAGCTATTTTTAATTCATTCGTTTTCGATTAAATTTAGCCATGTTATTTTATCAAAATGTTGGTGACATATTATTTTATTATTTGATAATAATCTAATTCAAAGCCATAATTATACATTTGTCATACTACAACGGTTTGAGTTTCCCTTTTCCCTTCTCTCAATTTCTACTAATAACAATGGTAAGTGTAAAATTTTAGAGACAATACAACGTGTATTTTTCCCTTTACATAAATAGAACGTAAATCCAAAGAAATAAGCAGAATAATGAAAGCATAAAAGAAAAAGAAACACAATGATAAAATTGTCATTATACAAAAAAATAAAAGGATAAAAATAAGATCATTGATCATGAACAAAAATAAGGAAAAATCTTTTCCCATAAAATTAAATCATGAAAAGAGCTGCACTGTATTTTCCAGAGCCCGCTATAAATTTTGCCGTAACACTCTGCAAATGTCGTCCCCTACATTTTAGTTCTTAAAATTTCACACTCATGGATTTCACTCACTCTAAATCCTTCCTTTTCCCTCTCTTCGCCATTTTTGCCGTCGCCGCCGCCGCCGACATCTTCACGGCGGAGGAAACACTCGCCGCTCCTCCCCACCACTACGCCGCCGTGCCACCGGCTCAGCCGCCTGGCCACCACCACCATCACCACCACGCTCCGACTCCGGCACCGGTCGCCCCGCCGACCCACTTACCGGTTCACCCTCCGGTTCAACCGCCGGTCCACCACCACCACCATGTCCACGGCCAGCCGCCGGTTCACCCACCGGCAAATGCACCTTCCCACCACCTCCCGCCAGCTCACTCTCCGGCTCCCGGCCACCACCACCACCACCATGACGCCCGACCGTTGCCGCCGCCGGCTCACTCGCCGGCGCCGTTGTACCCGCCGAAGCCGCGGTTGCTGAGGAGCTTCATTTCGGTTCAAGGGGTTGTTTACTGCAAGTCGTGTAAGTATGCCGGAGTTGACACACTCGTCGGAGCTACTCCCGTCGCCGGTAAATTCTCAACTTCCTTTAATTTAAAGCTCTGGATTTAGCTTTTTTTCTTTTTCTTTTTCCTTTTCCTTTTAAACGCTTAACGGAGAATTCTTTTTAACTCTCTTTTGCTATCTTAAAAGAAAGGTAAAACTAAGATCAGTTTCAAACTGAACAATAGAAAGTTTGAACCTTTTTTATTTAGCTAAGGAAGGTTCAAATTCCATTATTTTCTTCTTTACAAAAAAAAAAATCATTATTTTTCATCTTTTTATTAGCCCTCTTTTTTTTTTTATTAATCACAAGATGACAACTTTGGAGCCCAATTTTACATGAAATGATTTTTTTTAGTTCAACAACCCTCATTAATTTGATTAGATGATCTAGAAGTAGTGGACACATAATTACACTGTTGTGTTATTCTGTTGCTTACAATTATTTAGTGCCTTTATGTCTGATTAAATATTAAAAATGAAATCATTATTTAGGGTTTACTATAGTTTAGTATCAAAATTTTCCACCCAATTACATTGTAGCTTGATGGCCAATTAGCTGAATTTTAATTTAGTTTAACATTGTTACTCTCAAGATCGAATTTTAATAAAAAAATTTCTAGTAAAAATGTTATAGACGAAAGTTTAAAAGCCAAATTAGTTGTAAAAAAATGTTTAAAAAATGAACACTATTTCTTACATTGGATAAAGTCGATATGATTAGTTGGATTTGGTTCGGGACAAATAATTGTAGGATGAGCTATTTTAATTGATTAGAATATAAATAATTGAGTTTATAATTATACCAATAGCTCATTGAATACAAATTTATATAAATAATTGTAAATAATAATTTGTTTGAATATAAATTTTTATAAAGTAATTGAAGTCATTAATGAGAGATTAAAAATAAATAGATAAAATTTTAAATTATTTTGAATCATTAAAAATGAATATTAATTTCAAGTGTTAACTCAAGGAGTAATTGTAAATAATAGCTTATCTAAATACAAAGCACAAACATTTCCAAGGATTTACGAAAATTCTATAAAAGTTGTAATGAATAATTGTTTGAAGCTAAAACTTCATCAAAATAAGGTTGGGTTAGAAGAAACCTTTCCATACATACCCTCTCTATCCAAACACAATTTTCAGACAGAAACTTTATAGTCTTTCAAAAAAAAAAAATGATGGCAGAAGGAAAGAGAATATTTTTTAAAAAAATTAAAAATACTAAGCCAAAACACAAGAGAAACAGTAGAAAGTATGGTACAAATTCACCAAAAAAGAAAAAAAGCTGCAAAATATTCAGTAAACATCACATGACATAACAGAGGGGTGTAAATGTAAATTGAAATGGGAAATCATTAATGACAGGCGCGAGCGTGAAGTTGATTTGCCAGAACACGAAAACCCCACTGGTCCAGACCGCAAGCACCGACAAGAACGGCTATTTCTTCATTTCCGCGCCGAAGGCCATAACCAGCTACGCCTTCCACAAGTGCAGGGTCCGGCTCGGCTCCTCCCCCTCCGCCGTCTGCTCCAAACCCTCCGCCCTCCACGGCGGCGCCGCCGGCGCCCCTCTCCGGCCCCAGAAGTCTTACATCGACGCCAACAAGCTCCCCTTTGTTCTCTACTCTGTCGGCCCTTTTGCCTTCGAACCCACTTGCCCTCATCGTCCTTAGTTTGTTTTTCCTAAAACGGTGTCGTTCTTGTTTGGACGTTTCTGCCTCTGTACGCCGGTTTGTGGTTGTTGTTGGGTTCGTCAGTTTGGAGTTGTCAGTGCAAAATAATGTTTTTGATTTAATGGTTAGGTTATTTTGTTATTTTTATATATAATTATTGTGTTTCTAGAGTAATTTAAGTCATATTTGGCATGATAAATCTACATACGTTTTTCTTTAATCAAAAATGAAAAAAAAGAATGTGGGTCAAATTAGACTAAATGGATGAGATTTAAATTATGAGAAATTGACCAAATTATTCAAATTTATTAAAATAATTATAATTATAATTACTTTGAAAAATAGTTAATATAATTATTAATATTAGTAAGTATTGTCATGTATCTTTATATAATATTACTATTTATGAGTATTGAGTATTTAAGTATAATATTAAAACGTAAGTACTTTATAATTTGATTTCTATTTTAGGAAAAAATTGAGAATATACATACATTTCTAATTAATTTGTGAGAGAAATCTTTTAATATCATTTTCCTTTAAATTTAGGTAATGAGTTTAATCTCTCTTATTTTATCATAAGTTTTTTAGGATTTTAGGATTCAGAACATGTTCTCTTGTCAAGAAACCTCGGATTGTTGGAGACAACCAATTTGTTTGAGAATGTTAGTTTAGGGACGTATAAAAAACTTTAAATATTTTATTTTTAAAATTAAATTATTACTAATTTAAGATTTTGCATAAATTAACTCAAACTTGTATATGTTGTGGAGTTGAAATGATTAAATACGTTATTTATTCACTCGGTAGATTAAAAAATAGAATTTTTATTTTTTGCTAGTAAAGAATTAACAAAAAACTGTTTGATAATTGATTTAATAATTAACCCAAAATGGGTGGTTTTACTTTTAAAGAGGAGTATTTTCCGGAAGGGTAAAAGCGAGAATGCGGACGCCAGGTTGTCGTTGTGGACTAACCAATGCATGCAAACAGATAACTCTTTCCTTTTCTTTTTTTTCTTTTTATGTTTCCTTTTAATAATAATTGGGTCTCTGCTTTGTTAGACCGTATCGTCTTTTTTAATGCCCCACAGCCACAAGCTCCTAAATTTACATCATTGTTTTTCTTTTCTTTTTGTTAATAGAAATTATTATTCATCATTGATTCTTATCATTATAGATATAGAATGGGCCGCTCTATGTGGCCCATTCACTTATATGGCCCATTTTTCGGCCCTCGGCCCACTACAAAATGAGACCATTGGCTCCACACTTGCACCCTAGCCAAGATTATGATTACTATCCTCCACTTTGGATCATTTGTGACCATTTCTAACCTAGTAAAATTATGACTAGGGGCACCTAGAAAAATAGCTAATATTGATAGTTGTGTTAAAAATAGAAGTCATGCAGAACAATAGTCCAACATACCCTTCATGTCGAGAATCTTGAAATAGCTCAAAATTTATGATTGAAATACTTACTTTATAACATTTGGTTTGGTTAGCTTTAAATTTTCTGAATCAAATGCATGCCCTTACATAGAGCTCTAATAACATAATAGATAATAGATAATATAAAATATAAAATCAATTCGTAATAAAGAGAGTATCTCATACATCTTAAAAAGATATGGAAACCTTTTCATTGTTTTAACGCGAGATTAAGTGAATATTTCCAAGTATCTATATTATTATTATTTTTTTTGAAATCCAAGTATCTATATTGTTGATATTACCTTTTTCTTACTAGTTCCTTTGGGTTTCGGTCCATCCACGCACATAATAATAGCCATAGCAAAAAGAGATACGGATGAAACTGATAAAACTACACTAAATAGGAAAGTCATTATCATAGACTATGAATATAAACTATTAAATAAATAGTAAACAAACAAATGTACAAGGAATTTATTTGACAAGGAGAAAATTCGTTGGCCAAGGTTGCATTATGTTGGTCTTCATCATTTTTTTAAAGGAAATAGTAATCAATGATCTATTCTAAAAAAATAATTATAAATATAATTAAATTTAAAAATATTCACATCTACAAGTCATAAATACGATTGAATATCGTATTATTAATACTTATTAATACATTATTGTGTACTAGCTGCTATAGTACTATATATTATTAATACAATATTATGTATTACTAATACCGTATTATTATTAATACATATGACTATAATTACTATTTTTCTAAAAAAAGAGAACAATTTTTATAATTGTTTTAAGAATTTGACTAATTTTGTAAGTTTTTATTTTTAAGATTTTATTTAAATTTTTAACATCTATTCTTTGGCCTATGAATATGGTAGAGGAAGAAATTCAATTTCTAGCTCCCAATTATCTAAGTCTTATTTCATACTACCGCCCATCACTTTAAGAAAAAAAATATAAAGTGGAAAACAGAAAAGAAGAAGAAGGAAAACAATTCTCAAGTTCCGTTTGAACTTTTTTTTTTTTTTTCTTTTTTAACACAAAGTTCAGTTTGAACTTGTTTTATTGGATTATTATAATTGACCTCATCTAAAAAAAAATTGTTGACCTCGTTTATTTTGTGACAGATTATAAATAAAAAAGAAATTATTAAGACATTCCAACTTCGTGCAACAATTAGTTTTTAAAAACAAATTATCCGATTTAGATATTTTGAAGGCTGCACCCATTGATTTTTTTTTCTAAAAAAGAAACAACAACAATTGACCTTTTTATATATAAAAGCTTCAACCAATAATTTAAATTATGGGATAACATATGTAAATGACTATTAACTGTCACCTACTTACATTAATTGTAAAAAAAAGCGTTATAACATAATAATTGTTGTTTTAATTTATAAATAATGGAATAGGGGACAAAAATTTGGGACCATGAATGCTTCAAATAATGTGAGGCCAAAAGAGGGCGTTCGTAACATTCGAAATTTGAATTATTTTAACGACACAATTGAGTTAATTTTTTGTTAATTACATTTCATATAAATCTGTGGTTAAGTTTAATAAGATCTATTTCTCTCTCTCTCTATATATAAATGTGATATTATATATTGAATATAAAAACGTCAAAGACAAATAACATAGTATCAATAACATAGTATCCTTCAGAAAAAACAAATCAGTAAATTCGTTTTTGTTATTTATTTACTGTTTTAAATGCAGTTTTGAGACTGCTTAAAAAGTCAACGGGAAAATTGAATTTCAGTTTGAAGATTTCTTCCCTCAAAATCTGTGAGTGGACCCCGCAGCCTTCTCTTTCGTTATCTAAAATCCAACGTGTCAGGTCCAGCCGCGCGAACCTACCTGATCGCTCAGCGCGTGGCCTTAACTTTCTAAAAATACTATTTCTTGGTTGTTTTATTTTGATATTTATCCTTTTTAAAGTTTAATTTTTGTTTTTATCTTGTCATTAATACTTAAAATCGATCCATTAATTTTTTTACAAAAATTTATATTCGTAAGTTGGGAAACTTGTAAGACTAATATAAAAAATAAGTATAAATATGATCATTTTTAAAAAAATTTAATAATTATAATTATCAATATTAATAAATACTGTATTGGCAATATATAATAAAAATTATATTAATAATATGTAATAACTATAAATATAAATATTTTAAAATTTATCTATATATTTTTTTTATTATTTACAACAATTGGGGGTGAGAGAGACTCGAACCTAAGACTTAAAAGTCATTAGGTATACATCGATGCCACTTGAACTACTGCTCTATTGGCAATTTGTTTTTAGTCGAATGAGACTCTTTCTAATATATATATGCCGAAGGTGGAAAAACGAAAGATGTTTTCTAGTCCATCGAGCCGTGGTGCTTGTGAGTTCAGTTCAATGAACTTTTAACTGTGAACATTTCATTTTTGACTAAATTCGGAAAGACCTCTTTTACTAGAAAATGTCTTTTTAATATAATTTATTAATTAGTTGGATATAATAATTATAAATTTTAATTTGGAAAAGAATACTATCTGTAGTAATTATTTTAACTTCAATATCAAAATTTAAAGTGCACAGGTAAGATAAACTCATCTAAATTTGGAAACAAAAAAAAAAGAAGAGCCAATTGGAAGGAAAAGAAATTAATTTTTATAAAAGAAAGTGCTAAATAAACGGTAGAATGGCGCGTGAAGAGTGTGGAATATGCAGAAAAAACAGTGTCTCTTCTAAAATCCCTCAACCAAACGAAAAACATAAAAACAAAACCAACAAATTCACATTGAAATTTCACCAAAAACTTCTCTGTTTTTCTCTCAAAAAAACCCATCAATGAAAATCTCTCCAAGACCCCACCAAAATCCCACCGCCGCCGATAAACTCCGACCACCGCCGCAACAGCCACCCAAAATCCTCAACCGATCCGAACCCACAAACCCGTACCCGACCACGTTCGTCCAAGCCGACACCTCATCCTTCAAACAAGTAGTTCAAATGCTCACCGGATCCCCCGAAACCGCCAAGCAAATATCCACACCCGACCCGCCTTCCAAAACCCACATCCCGCCGATTAAATCCATTCCCAAACGCCCCAATTTCAAGCTCTACGAGCGTAGAAATGTCCTTAATGCCCTCCAAATCAGCCCCCGTTTGGCCGGAATCTCGCCGGAGATTCTGTCTCCGAGCATGCTGGATTTCCCGGCGCTGGTCCTCAGCCCTGTTACGCCGCTCAATCCCGACCCCTTCGGCCGATCGCAGCCGTTGAACAATGCCGGTAATGATCCGGCGGTGGAGGAGGAAGTTGAGGCTAAAGCCATTAAAGAAAAGGGATTTTATTTGCACCCGTCGCCGGCCACCACTCCTAGAGAGTCGGAGCTGAAGCTTTTGCCTCTGTTTCCGATCACTTCCCCGAGAGATCAGCCGGGTTCTTCTTGAATTTATTTGGATTTTAAGGTATTAATTAATTTAATGTTGTGGTTGATTTTTTTCATTTCAATTTTGGTTTTTTTTTTAATGTTTTGGGAATTTGAATCGGCGATGCTAAGGAGAGGAATCTGTAATTGGGTTTAATTGCTGAGAATTGAAAAATCTGATGCTTCAATTGTAAAATTTGATGGGTTTTGTTGTTGTTGATCGAATATTTTTAGGATTAATGATTTTAAAAGCATATTTAATTCTCTATGATTTGTTTTGTTTTATTATGTGCGAAAACAGTTTGATAGAGAGAGAAAAAGAGGAAGCTTTGGGCTAGTGGTCAAATAGCGTAGAACAATGAACAGTGACGCATTTGTTTTGTTGGATTAAATGGAAATGGCGATAAATAAAAGCATCTTGAATTCATGAGATAGTGAAAAAGGAGGATTTTTTCATATTCGAAAAATAGCTACCTGGATTTGAAAGGAAAAAAAAAAGTTTAGTAATTAGGTCTGTAGGCGATTTATTTTAATAATGTTCTATTTTAATTTGTGTATTTCGTTTGAATTTATTTATACAAATATGTATATATTTTAAAAAATTTAATCAATCTAAATAATTGCTTTATTAATATGTTGAAATTTAAAATTACTCTAATCATCCAGATAGTCAAATATTACACATATAACTAATCAGGTACAATAACGATAATAAAAAGGACCCGGTAGTTTATTTATTTATTATTAAAATTTGAATTTGGAAAGTGACCCTTCGAAAATTAAAATTGAGTTTCCTTGTATGAAGGTCAACTAAGTCAAGGGACTTAGTTGCAAAGCCGTTGAGTCGCTCTCTGCTCCAGGCAATTTGTACACGTACAATGGCGGCTCCATCTTTTCTTTCAGTTAGCCATTCTCAAAAAATGGGTTTCAATTTTTAATTTAGGCATTAAATATTTTATATTTATGAATTAAAAAAAAAGAGTATTAGCTTAAATTACGAGTCATTTAAAATTTTAAAACATAACAGCACAATTAATTAGATAGAAAACTTTAAAAAATAAAGAAGAAAACTTTTGACTATAAACATACTTTGTGTGTTTGGAGCAACGGTTTAGTTATGATAGGCGTAAACGGTGAATTATGATAGACAGTATATTATAAATAATGTTTGAGGGGCAAGTTATTATAACATAGATTATGATAAACTGTATTTGGTTATGTAACAAAAGTATTATAAGTAAGGTTTAGATAAATGAGCACGTAGGTTTAGATAAACGGGCACGCAAGTAGATAACCACCGTTTATAATAAATGGTGAGGTAAACATCAGTTGAGTTATTATGTCCAACCCAACCATTTACATAAAGGGGCCCAAACACACCCTTTGTTCATGGAGACATCTTTTTTTCAAAAAACATTATGTAGTGTGATCAAGTGAAATAACCTCTTTATTCTATGTTAAACTACATTTGATTCACTTTCTTAAAAAAAAAACTACATTTTATCCACGGAATTAAAAAAAAACCTACCATACTAAAAAAAAAAAACTACCTTTGGATCACATATTTATTAAAAAAAAAAAATCGTATTTTCCACAAAATTATCAAAATGAGCGAGTTTATAAAGGTTTATATATTTTCTTCCTTCGTTGATCTAAGATTTGGTATAATTTGACGAAATTAGAAGTTTAAGGTAAAAATTGATATAACTTAAGTACTTCAAAACATTAAATGAACCCAGCCGGTAATAATAATAAAAAAATGAGTATATTGAGAGAAATGTTGTAGGTGGATTCTCGTTAATAGATGAGGCTTGATACTTGCATACGACAAGCCTGAAATAAGCTTGGAGAAGCCTAAAAAGGGCCAAGGAAGGCTCAATGTGGATGGGAGAAGGGTCGAGGTCGCATAACCGACCCTCAAAGGGAGGATTGGACATGCGACCGATCCTCGCGAGTGTGTCCAACCCCGTGCGCGTGTATGTTTGTGGGTCGGACGTGAGTTTAGCTTGTGTAGATGTGTGTGCACAAGTAAGGGTTTGGACGTGTGTCTGACACGGGAAGATGGGCGTGTGTGAGCCAGATACGAGTCCGGCCTGGGAAGGTGCATACGTGCAAGTATGGGTCGTATGTGAGTTCGCCCCATGACAATGTCTACTCAAAGAGGGGAGGAACGGTTCGAAAGGAGGCCATGAGCTTCGTTCAACTCAGTCGTACTTTACCCATTCCACGTGGCACCGATTGCACGTTACGAGGGTTCAACCAGCGTCGTTCGAAAAGAACGACTGGGCGCCACCCTAGGTTCATTTGCATGTGGAGAGAAAATCGAAAAAAAGTCACCCCTACAAAAGCCCCTTGGACGATGCTAAACGTAAGCTAATTCGACCTTTCGGAACTTTCAAAAACTCTCTTTGAACCCTATTTCTACGATACTGACTTAGGTATCAGAGTCCACGTGGCTTGTACCACGCACCAGTGTCTAGTTCTTTTCTCTGTTTTATAGACACGACATTCCTATTTCCAAAAAAATTCACGGTTAATACGGAAGACCAAAATCCAACATCAACAAGAAACAAATATGGTATAGAAAAAAGATGAAATGGTAAATCATAAATGGAGAGACAAAGTTGAATTGGGAGAGAGGAGAAAAAACATGCAGTTGTAAGCATTATGCCTGTTTGTCTAATTGTGTGGGGAAGACTTTAGGAGTGGCCATGGTTTGGTTGGTGGACTCATTTAATGAAAAAAATTTAAAATTTTCATGTGCACTGTCTACATGTTTCTTGGACCTTTCCTCTGCCAGTCAACTCTTGTGAGTGGATTACAATCTAGTGCTTACCACTCTCTAATAAGTGACTTTCAAATGACTCATCAATTACTTTTTTCCTTTTATTAAATATTTGTTTAGGAATATTAATTATTAAGCTACCCCTCTAAAAGTACATATACATATTTAAGAAGAAAAGCTATATGAAAGATGAATTTGGAACATATAATTTTCATTCATCTAAAAGTTAGGTTAAACCTTTAAATGACCACCTTTAGTCGAAATACTACATTATTGACATCTTAAAGAAATAAAAAACTAAGTTCATAGAAAAAAAAGGAAACAAAAAACTAATTGTAGTTTTTAATATCTAGATGTTTAAATATATATCAAACAAGAGTAGAATTTCCATAATAATTATAGAATTATAAATTTGAATTTTCCTTTGGTTATAACTCATGAGAAAGTCTATAAATCACAACTTCAAAAACATATCATTTTTTTTTTTGAAAAGGAAGAATATATCAAATCTGAGGCTTTATAAATTTATTCTTAAAGTAGAGATAAAGGTCCACCTCATTCAAAGTATGATTATGCTTAGAAAAACCAACTTTGCTTCTTTTAAAATTTAAATATGGATGAAAAATAAAATAATCTTAGCAATCATTTAATAACATTTGAAAGGACGTACTTGTTTATTCTTTCATCATTTTTGGACCAATTTCAACTTCAAGGTATCCATTTTCAACTTAAGGTACGAAAGTTTCATAATGAAAGCATCCATGGATGATATTGTTGATTCTTAGAACACTAGTCTTGTGATAATTAAAAAAAATGGTCTAAGTCGGGGCTTGGAGACGGGAGAGTAACATATATTTACTAAAAAGTTTTTCTTACAAAGAATTGTGAGTATTATGTTTCTGACTATTTTACAGTGAACAAATTTATTTATTTTCTTTTTTAAAAAAATGAAAGAAGAAGAAACCACATGAGCGAGTCTGTTCCATGATTACCTGATAGGCAATCTGGCGGAGAGATTCCTCTAAATTGAAAAAATCAAAACTAATTCATTTATAGTAGAAATCCAAATTGAGTTTTATCATTGATAAAATTTATAATGGATTATAGAGTTTTATTATTAGTTAGTTCTATCGCTAATAGAATTCAATGAGCGATAGAATTTTATCATTGAAAGAAATCATCTGCTATAAATTAATTATTTTGAAAATTGTGTTACATATATAATACAAGAAGTAGAATGTGCCGTTGAAGTAAAATTACGTTTTTGAAATTGTGTTTCTTAAGGTCTCTACCTACCTAAAATCTGCTTAGCTATGAATCAAAATCCATTATTGCTCAAACCATAAGGCACACCTCAAACTATTCCTACGGGAGAAGTGTATGATTTGATTGTCAAGTAAATTTATAAAATTAATTTTTAAGTAGGATCTTAAATTTGTTTCCATAATTTTTTAATTCTGTAAGGCCCTCGTTATGGTTGCATCTACAAGGAAAACATTCTATATATTTCTCATTATGAAGATGCGTTTTAGGTACTAATTATTCTTTCCGCCACTCAAAGAACAAATGAAGCCCAATCCAGAAGGCAAGTTCTTCATACTCTAATTCCTATGATCAACTTTCAATGAGGATTGAGAGTTCAAACTGCTTTACAGACTACAGAATTGGTATGAACTAAGTAATCAATTGACACTAAAGTTAAGGCCCGTTTGATAACCATTTTGTTTTTTGTTTTTTATTTATGAAATTTAAACCTATTTCTATTCAAATTTCCTAGCATGTGCTCCATCTTTCCTACAATGTATCCATCTTTCCATAATAAAGTAGGAGAATACTAAACAAATTTAAAAAACATAAACAAGTTTTTGGAAACTACTTTTTTTTTGTTTATAAATTTTGGTTTTGTTTATTAGAATGTAGATAAGATGTAGATATCCAAATAAGGAAAAAGATATAGTAAAGTAGTTGTTGTATACTTAAATTTCATTAAAAAAAAATGGTTATTAAACGGGACCTAAGTGTTATATAGGTCAATATGACCTTAGAGTCCATGACATGAATGTCGTTTTCGAGGTTTGGCAGCGTCAAAGAAGATGGCGCATCGATGCATGTGGATTTGGATTGAGTAGCGGACAGAATTGAGGAAATCGGGTGTATGGATTGGATGAAAGTCAAATATCGATTTTCAGAATTAAACATGCAATCGCGAAATTGAAATGAAAAACAAGTCTCTGTAAAAGGATAACAAACAGAGTTTTTTTTCTGGTGCAGCAGAACAACTCTTTCAATAGAAGAAAAAAAGAAGACTTAAACAAAAAACAACAATAACAACAACAAGACATGCTTAATTATATAATAACAGACAACAACAAAAAACAGCAGCTTTTGTAGGGTGATGATGTGTCATGTTATTTGATGGAACTTGAATAATCCACTAACTTCAGGCAGAGTATCCAGGCCTTCAAAGCAATCTTCAAAGTCATTGTTAATGGCATGAAAATCTTCCACTAATTGATCCTTCCCATTATAAACATTGTTGTTGTTGTTGTTCCCTTTTGTTGCAGCTGGCCGTCGAGCATTATTATTGTTCATATTGTAGCTGAAGGCGCTGCTCCATCTTTCATAGTATGAAGAATTATCTGTGTTTTGTGAAATTACGAGGTCGTTGTTGTTGTCGTTGTTGTTGTAGCAAGAGGTTGGTTGTTCATTGAAGAGAGCTAAAGAGAGTAGTTCGTGACGATCATGTTGTTGTTGTTGTTGTTTGTGTTGTTTAAGAAAATCCATGTTTGTTGTGTAAGTTGTTGCTGTTCCATTCTTCATCTCCTCATCATTTTCTTCCATGCTTGATTCATTCTCCTCTTTTTCAACCGACACGTACTGTCCAATCCACACATAAACACACACAACAATACGAAATTAACAAAACTTTAAAGAAAAAAAGATTTAAGTATTTGGTAAAACTAAGCTAGATTATTATGATACACAAAGACTTGTATGGAAATTTATACTTTTGACCTCTTCATTATTGGACAAACATTAATAGTGTTGAGTTATTGCTAATACACCTTTAACCTTTATAATTTATTATATTTTTCTTAAAAAAGAATTTATTATATTTTTATTTATGATTTTATATAAACTTAACAATATTTGAGAGAGAAACTTTTTTTTTTTTAATCAAAGCACTTCATTAATCTAGTAAGGCATACCGAGGGTCAGTGATGCAGTTGATTATTTTGTTTGGTGTTAATACATTTCAACTCTACCGTTATTAGTTCGAGCCCAGAAATTAGTATTTGCTTCTCATATTACCCACAAATCGGTATTTGCTTTTCATATTAGTAAATATAAGAGCAGTTGTGCGCTCTGCGTAGGGTTTATTGGTCTCCCTTCCTCCAATTTGTACTCAATTTACGTAAGGTTTTGGCTTGATTTATGAAAATTCAAATGCTCAATTTTGATCTACATAGTTTTAAAAAAAACTTTAAAGTTATTATCAATATGCTTTTTGAACTTTCTATTTAGACAAATTTAAATAGTTTATAAAATATATAGATTAAAATTAAACAAGGAGATGGATTGTAATAATACTTAATTTCTTTTCAAAGAAGTAGAGTTTCAAGAATATCATGTATGTTTAAGTGCTCAAAAGTTAAAAGTTTGAATTTACCCTCCAAAATGTAAGTTGATTTTTTTTTTTAAAAGAACTTTTTATTTTTATTTTTAATTTCATTTGTATTGGGCAAGGAATCTTTTCAAGCGTTACTAAACTTCCATAATAAGAAAATCCTGACATCATTGTTACCTTACTGTTTTTCATAATATTCCAATTCAAACTCAAATTTAGGGAAAAAGAAAAAAAAGAAACTCACGAGGTTCTTGCATTCATCTTGGTAAAGGGTCATTACATCACCCATCGACAGCCCATTTTGTCTAACGAAATCCCCTAAAAAACATGCCAAAAATTAGAAAAAAAGTTAGAAATTTTCAAGTCACAATTTTAACAAAATTAAAATTGAATAATTTGTGAACAAGAAAGTAATTAATAAACTTGTGGGGATCCAAACCTGTGTTTTCCAGAACATACATTCTACTTCTGTTGTTTGCCCAGTACCTATATTTAATTAAACTCAACAAGAATTTGAAGGGGTTAATTAATCAAGAAAAAAAGGCATTAAATTTCCAATGCAGCCATTAATTAAAAAGAGAAAAAGAAAAGATTATTTATCATTTATTAATGTGATAATAAATAAATGGGCTTTTGGCTTACTTGTATTTCATGGCCCATTTTCTGTTTGAGTTCACATCTCTAATCACAATTTGAATTCCTTCCTTATCAGTCAACAATGGAAGATTCTCTTCAGCTTCCCTCTGTTCAAACACTCCCAAATTATCATGAATTTACACACAAAAAACTTAAAATTATTTGCAAGTGCTATTTTTAGTTTCAATCTCTGTCTAAACAAATACTAATTTATTTTCTTATTTTATTTATGTTTGGAGAAAGAAAACAACATTTTATTTTTCTATTTTGTTGTGTGTAAAAAAACAAGAAACCAGAGGGTTAGGTGCAAGGGGGGACCTGTCCGGATCTAAAAATAATGAGAAATGGGGGCTGGGCTTTGTGGGGAAGTGGGATTTGTTCTGTTTGTAATTATCCATTTTTCATCTTTTTCCATTTGCATGTCTTTTTTTGGGATTGTTTTATTTCATTTTCACTGTTCTATTGAAAAAAAAAATGCAAATATATGAAATAAAATGGATGTGGAGATCTAATACAAACCTTAGGGAGGACAATCCTGCCCAAAGATCCAACATCACTGTTCTTCAGCTCTTTCTTCAGCAACATCCTCAATATCTAAAAAAAAAAAAAAAAAAAAAAACAGTTAAATTTTTTTAAAAAAAACCAAAATAAAAACTTGAAAAAATAAAAGTCACACCTTGTTATCTGGAGTGCAAAAGGTGAAGAGATTCCGAGTAGGGTTGGATTTTGAATCAGTGTTTGGGTAATGGGTTATCGTAGTTGGTTTAGAATATTCATCACTACTACAGATACCGAACCCCGAAGAGGAAGAAGAAGAGGAGGATTTAGTTAAACTAAGAGTTTTTTGGCGAGCAAGTTTTCTGTTAGTCCTTGCAAGTTTAGTACTCCAAGCATCTTTAGACACAAAAGAAGAAGAGGAAGAATGTGGAAAATAGTGTTCACGAGAAGAGTTATTCAATAAAAGATATGATTGCAAGGTAGGACAATATCCTAAAGGTGGTTGAGGAACAACGACGGCGGCAGAAGGAAGCGGAGGAACATCATGGAGAACGCGGTAGTCGTCGTGACCGTCATCCATGTGAACAAGATGATCAGATCAAATAGGTTTAATGTGTGTGTTTGGGAGATTTGGGAGTGTTTGGTTATAAAGAGAGGGTTAGGGGTCCAATGCAAGGGAGTGAGTGACAAGTGGAAGGGAAAGGGTGGGTTTTGGGAACCACATTATTTGTGATCTGATTGGAAAGTCTCAAGAAACAGACTGTGTTTGGAGTTAGGGTTTTCAGCTAACCCTTTAGCACGGAACACCATGCAGGCTAAGCCCTTTGCCCAACCATTGAACTCCCCTGGTCAATATTACTCATATTTCTTTCTCTCTTTTTTACTTTCATTTTGAATATCTCTCTCTAGCAAAACACACCATCCCATTGGATGATTTATTTCTTTTGATTCTTTGTTTTGGCATGGAACTAAATACCATTTTTAGACATAAAACACACAGAAAGTTATTATAATAATAATAGTTAGTTTTTCTTATTAGTCAAAATATCTTTTTTTTAGAAAACAAGATGTTGATATTTTGTTCAAATTTGTGAGTATTGGGAGAATACAAGTAATTAAGTATAAAGTCGAGATAGTTTAAATGTCATACTGATATGTTAATAACTATAAAATATGTAGTTTGAATCCTTCGAACACCGATTGTATTAAGAAAAAAGAGCCCAAATTGATAAAATCAAAACTTTAGGATAAAAAATAATGCACAGCATAACATGTTTATGAATAAAAAAAATATTTTTCTTTGTTCTCCATTAATGTCATTGGACATACCGCAAAGAAACATATAACAAATTAATTTTTAGATATATGGTCACTATGGATTAAGCACTTCGAAACCCTCTTTGATCACTAAGTCATTCCATAATGGTTAAAATAATTGAAATTAATGTAATTGTGTATCTATGAAAAACTTTTAATAAACTAGTAATTTACTAAAATAGTTTACATTAATTAAAAACAAAAGAGTTTTGGTGTAATTATTCTTAAGTTAGTTTGTTGATTAATCAAATTTAAAATTCTCAAAAGTTTGATATTACTAAAGGAACACATAAAGTAAGTTGGAGAAAGGAAATCATAATAATGGGAAGTGTGGCCCGAGATGGTTTGTAAATTAAACACATTCTTTAAAACCCTAAATCCTAAACCCTTATCCCAAACAAGAAGTGGGACTAAAATAGCTTACCACAACCCTTACCCCAAGCTCCCCTTCGGGGATTAAACTATTTTAGAAATGTGAACAAATTTCACATGAACTAAACCTACGTACACAAGAAGAACACAATTGTGAGTGTGACATTTTGTATGTTATGATCTTTTTGGTTCATACATAATAGTAGGTGTTCAAACAACCCGAAATCCAAACAACCCGAACCAACCCAATCCAAATTGACGGGTTGGGTTGGGTTAAATATATTTTTGGGTTGGGTTGGGTTCAAAATCATGAAATATTTATGGGTTGGGTTGGGTTAAGGGTTGACCTAAAATTAACCCAACCCAACTAGACCAACCCGAAATTGTTATTTAGTTTAAAAATATATATATTTTTTTTTACTATAACATAATTATATATGTGTATATATATTTTTATTTAATTATTATTGTTATACTTTTTATTTTCCATAATCTTTAATATTTTTTCAAATCTTTATAATTTATATATCATGATAAATATATAGTCAAATTATATAAAACTCTTTGTTGTTTTAATTATATATTTGTTTTATAGAAGTCGAATTATGTTATCCATTTTTGTTGTTTTAATTAACTATTTATTTTATGTTTTATAATTGGAATCTTCTATATAAACTATGATGGTATATTTATATTCATTTCATTACCTTGATTGAAAAGATTATATTTTGTTTATATATATATATATATATATATGATGTATAACTAATTTGATAAAAGATATTTATAATTATGATTTATTATTGAATCCGATGACCCAACCCAACCCAACTCGAAAATATAAGGGTTGGGTTGGGTTATCTCTTTAATTGAATTGGGTTGGGTTGGAAAAATGATCAACCCAAATTTTTGGATTGGGTTGAAAACCTCCCTAACCCAACCCAACCCAACTCATGTTCACCCCTACATAATAGATTGAACATAACTGCCGTATTTTAACATACAAGGAAATACGGCTGACATGCTACCAGAACCGGAAAGATATAATTTCTTATTCTACTAAGTCATATACCACAACATTAGAATTATACTTTTGTTGACATTAGACATAGTTCCAACGATATATAATTAAACAAAAAAGACTCCTAAGTGAAAATAATATTTATAAATTTAATTAAATAATTATTAAACGGATATATAAATCGAAAAATCTAATACTATGATAATAATGAATAGTCCTTTCACACACAATTAGTTAATTTGTCATTGTATTATATATATATTTTTATTAAAATATCAAAAAAAATTTAATAGTAGGAGATTTGAACCTATACCTCTAAATTGATATGTCATACATTAACATTTTTGAGTTTAGTCCTTTAAAGATGCATCACTTTATTTCATGGTATTCCTAAATAATCAAATACTTGTGATTAATTAAGAAGGAGGAGGTACAACAATTATTTTATTTTTTAATAATTGAAAATAATGAATTCAAATTCATGATTCTTCATTTATGAATATATATACATATGCCATTTAGTTAATGATCTTCTTGGCTATAGCAATTACTATCTATAATTTCCCAATTCTCAAATACCAACGTAACGCAGGCGGCCTTGTGGACCTAATGAATGGGCCATGCATTTTACACTTAAATCGGCCCATGGGAATGAAAAATGGGCCAATAAAGCCCATTAACACTTCCTTGAAATTTTTTTAAAAAATTTTAAGGTTTAATAAATGATGATTTGGTGAGGAGTGGTGGGTCCCACAATGATGAGAGGGACGATGGTCTGCGTGGAGTTGGAAGCGGAAGATGTCAAAATTGGGAGACTCCAATGGAGCAGTTGAAACCGCTAACGGACATGCTCGTCATCTCACCTAATATATTACCTTAATTCCAGTTTTATTTATTTATTTATTTTTATTATTATTTTTTGTAATGTTAATTCTATAAATTTGATGCACCTATTTTTACTATATAATAAATATTTTTTAAAAAGCTATAAATAACAATTTTTAGAAGAAATGTATATAAATAGAAAATTCAGAAGGACTATTAGAGACTATGAGATTCTAGTTCAAAATTGGATTCTCCACTTTTTTGAGATCTTAACTTTTGGGCTCACCAATCTTTTGGATTTCAATTTTTTTTTTAGTTCAACCTCAAACCAATTAGCAATGATGAGAGTAGCTAATATCTCTTATAAATACTTGTAATACTCTCGATTTTTGAATATATGATAATTGTGAGATCCTAACAAGACGAGTAAAAAAAGATAAAAATTTCACACGTCTGATGACTTCAATCGATGTACTCAATATTTTTCAATCAAAGCACATGCAGTCTTCAATCATTAATCAGTACCATAAACTATCTTCGATCAATATCATAGAGTCTTCCATTCCATCTATATAGTTTTCAATCATAGATAGTAAAAAAAACATCCACAATCTCTCACATATTTTTTTGGTAAAACTATCGCCATAAATTGCGACAAAGCTCCCAAAAGAAACAAAAAGGTAAAACAAATTTCGTTTTGTTTTTTAAAATTTGACTTTGGACCTTGTGTTAATTAATTGTAAACAAATAAGTAGTGGCGTTTCAAAAGTTTCATATAGGGATGGAATTCAAAAAGTGGGATTAGTGATTGACTTGAATTTGGAACAAAATAATTATGAAAATGCAGACTTTGAGTTGGAAATTGGGTCCATTCAACATAATTAAAAAATTCAATTAAAATTACAACACTACACAAGGCATAATCACAAAGCCCTAACAAACAAGGGTCACCCTCCAGTCCCAGTATCACAAAT
Source organism: Sicyos edulis (assembly GCA_036507275.1). Classification (NCBI taxonomy): domain Eukaryota; kingdom Viridiplantae; phylum Streptophyta; class Magnoliopsida; order Cucurbitales; family Cucurbitaceae; genus Sicyos; species Sicyos edulis. Next base: position 1,782,314 of record CM071855.1, on the reverse strand, counting down.
CCAATTTGTCCAAATGATGTCAGAAAAAAAAAACACAAAAATGAATGGAAAAATTGAAATTAAAATGCTGAAAAACAAAATAAGACTTACACAATTTCAAAAAATAAAAGTTTCAAAAGAGAGAAAAAGAGAAATCCTATCACTCCAATCTGTAAACCACCATCAACGCCGCCGCTGGCGGCGCCTCCGCTGATCGCCGCCAGAATCCACCATATCCTTTTCTGAAGAAAAATTGGAATCTTTTTGTGTTATTGTCTAAATTTTATGTGATGGTATTTTGGCTGGATTTGCAAAGTTTATTTTCAGACCATCATTTTTTTTTCACCTCAATAATGTAATCCGTACTTCTGTCTCTCTGAAATTAATATCATTTCACAAAATTTTTGATTTTTTTTTCTCCTAAAAAAATTGAAATTCAAACCCTTATTTTGTTACTAAAACTCATGCAGAGAAGTGCCAAGTTCTTGCGTTAAGTTTCTTGAAGCTAAAACGCTCTTTATTTATTTCTCTAAGATCCCAAAAAACCTTTTTTTTTTCTTTTTCTTTTATGTGCACAAATTAAGAGATGCAGCAACGAGATGATCAAGATCGGAGATTGAAGGCTTCACAAGTGCAAAATCAAGTTCAATCACAGCCACAAAAATGCCCTCGTTGTGATTCTTTCAACACAAAGTTTTGCTATTACAATAATTACAGTTTGTCTCAGCCTCGTTATCTTTGCAAGGCCTGTAGACGGTACTGGACTCAAGGTGGTACTCTCCGAAACGTCCCCGTCGGCGGTGGCTGCCGCAAGGGTAAGCGAGCTAAACAATCTTCACAATCATCCGACCACGTAAAGTCACAACCGCCGTCGCCACTACCACCCCCACAGATTGTCCCGTCGAGTTTAACTCCACAACACGTAATCCTCTCGGGTACTCCCGTCATCGCTCCACCATCCTTTTTCATCCCCAGTGAGTATTATTTTTTTGTTTTAGGTTTTTAAGTATTTGAGCTCGCTTATGCGTATCTCAATTATTTTATCATAGTGAATTATGATTAGAGCTAGGGATTTTTATTGATAGATTAGAATTTGGCCTTGATTTAAGATAGGATAAATTAGTGTTAATCTTTCTGATAATTTTGTCTTCTTCTAATGAATTGCTCCATCCTTCTATCCTTGCTTAGATGATTGAATAAAAAAGATCAAATTTTTATGAGTGCTTTTGATGCAGTTGGGGATTTGGGATCATCTTCGAGCTGGGTTAACTCATTTGGATCATCACAAGGGCAATTTCATATTCAACCACCAGAAATAAGTTACGAAATGATGGATCAATCGTCAAGAAAGGCCGCCGTGAGTTCATCTTCTCCGGCGGAGTGGCCGGGGAGTTACATCAACAATTCCATATCTAACCGAGTTGGGGCAGACGGAAATACCATTGTCTGGACAGCCGAAAACAGCAACGCCGCCACCGCCACCCCCACCGCTCCCGCAGCCAACCTCACCAATAATAATACTACAAATAACCAGTGGCCTGATTATATGGCTGGATTTTGTTCCCCTCCATGAGGAATTCGATTGTTTAAAAAAATTATAAAAAAAAACCAAAAAAACTATACCTTTGAAATGAACATGCTTTGACTCATTCACCTAGGTTGTTAATTTGATGAATTTGAAGGTAATTTGATGAATGTTGTAAGAACAAGAGCTATCTATAGGTAGCTCTAGCAATACAACATGGCTAGCTTTTGTTGTAATGTGTGTATTAATATAGGAAATGGAAAATTTTAGTTATTGGATTTGGTTTGCTTTCTTACAACATTTGTTTTGATTAAATAGATTAATTATGGTATGTGTATATTTTTTAAGCACTTTTGCTTGAGAGAGCTTTTTATTTTTTTTACTTGATTAATTAAAGTTCTTCAAGATTAAGATCAAAACTCTTTAAAGAAGAAAATAATTGTTCTTCTCTTGGTGATAATCGAGGCAGTCAAATGAATGTGGCTCTATGCAAAAGTTGGGAGCATAATTTTTTGTTTGATTAAGGATTTGTTTTGTTTAATCTACATGTTATTTGTTTACATGTTAGATAGAGTGCTAGCTATTTGTTAACCTTTTCTATGTATTTTCTCTTGTTAACTAGTTTAGGGGCTGTTTAATTTTCTTTTTCTCGGTTCGACTCTCCCTTCAAGCTTCACTTGTCTACCGACCCTTTGCTTGCAAAGGGATGTTTGAGTATTAATACATATTAGAATAATTTAGTATAACATTAGTAGTATTAATGTTGATTATGTTATTGTTAATATTAATGTATAAAGGCTCATTAGACCCATTAAATTAGAATGTCTTTTTCTATATATAGTTAACTATTAGATTGTAATGTGTGTTGCACAAATGTAGCCTCTACCTTTTTTTTCCTCAATAATACATTTTCCATATTTTATCAACCTCTATTAATGACTTCCATTTTCTTGTTGGTGCATTTCTAAATTAGGATGATATGGAATAATATTTATAGATAATTTAAATGTTAACGAAGTATTATTTCTCTTTAAAAAAAGATGATTTAATAAAATGGCTGGTTTAGTAGTTTTGTATTTTGCGGTTGGATTTTACTGAGCCCCTTTTTACACGCTTTTTTACGTAGCAGTAAAACTCAGGCTTTTCATTTTGTAGTCGCGTGAAATCATTTCTTTGGAGTAACTAATTTTTCACTTGCGAAAAAAAGAACATTCATTTTGTACGGGCGATATGTCTACTTTTATTTTGACACTCATTATGAACTCTTCCTTCTCTTTTAGAACCAAGCCATTAATTTTTCAGATTGTTTGTGCAAGGAAATTAAATATTAAATAGAAGATCATCGTGAATTGAACTCAATCCAAGATTAGGAATGTACATGATCTGGGTTGGGGGATTTTTTTGGACCAACAAACATGTAGGTTAGTTAATTCACCAACCTCTACAACCCTTCATATTAGAGTAACCCAACCCAACCTTTATAGTTTGGTTTGGGATGAGTTGGGTTACGGGGTTGTGTGTGTGTGTGTGTTTTTTAATTTATTTTTTTATTTATCAAATATATATTTTTATGTACTAATTTACTTACTTAAATTTCACAAAATACCATGAATTTAGAAAAAGGCATTTGAAAAAAAAAGTTTACCTTGTAGAGAAACATTTTATTTGGAAAGAAGAATAAAAAATCATATTTAAATCCACCAAATATAGAAGCATTTCATTTGAAAAATTAAAAAAAGAAAAAAAATTGAATCCGGTGTGGTTTGGGTTGACCCTGGCCAAAATTCTTTCAACTTGCAACCCAACCCAGATTACCTGGTTCCGCTATATTCCAACCCAACCAAAATCGGGAATAAATCCAACCCAACCCAAATCTTATATTTTGAGTTGTGTAATCTGAGTAGCTCGGGTTGCCGGCTCTCTTGTACACTCATACTTAAGATTCTCTTTAACCAATTGAACCACTTCATAATGATTTCTACTAATTCACTTTTGAATCTTTTTGTTTAGAAAGATGCCTCAAATATTTATTTATTTAGTGAAAAAACTATTTTATGTAGTTCAACTTGAGGAAAATTTGAACTCACCAATTTTTAGTTATGAGAATACCTACTCTTATCAATAAAAAAAAACTTAAAATGATGTTATTAAAACTTAGTGAGAAATTCAAAATTAGAAGGAAAAAGAATTCCAACATTTTTTTTTTGTTAAAGAGCAACAACAAAATCATTATGAAAATGGAAGTTAAAATATTGACCTGCCAATGGGAGCTAGAGAGGAGGATTGAATTTGAATTGAAAAACAAAAAAGGGAAGAAATTGGGAATGTTTTTTTTGTAAAGCAATATATAATAAAGTGAGAAAATTGTAATTTGAAAAATGAAAATGGATGGAAAATGGGACCCTTAGGGTAAGGCATTTGGAATTGTTAAATCAAAGCATGCACGAGTGGAGTAGAGGACCCATAGATAAGATAATATATGATATCCCATCAAATATAACAAAGCAGCTCATCACATTGCCCTACAACTCGGGTACCCTGCCCTCCATCATTTGGTCGCCTGCCCTTTGGCGTTGTTGACTCACCCATTATTATATATTTGCTTTATTTATCTATTTATGTTTGTTTTCTTTGTCTACCCCCACATTAGCTATCATTGCATGGAATTGTTTATCGCCATGAATGCCCCCCTTCCAAGCTTTTTAACCATTATTTGTAGGACTAAATGGCCACGTTCACTTTGTCTCTGCCATCATAACCCACTTCCTTTACTCTCTCTTTTCTTTTCTTTTCTTTTCTTTTAAAATAAAAATTATGTCCCTATACCCATTACATTATCCGAAAATTTATCCGAAAATGTCTCGTTCAAAATTCTAAGTTTGTAAGGTGACTAAATCTCCAACCTTATAGATTGAATCTTATTTTTACTTAATAGATATAATCTCGTTACTCGTGAGTAGCCCCACTAACCTACAAGGTGCGGAGCCCCACACATATAAGCTCAAGTTTTTTTTTTTTTAATATCGTTGAACTTTGAGTTAGTTTGTGCACATCTCTAACTGTTATCACGAAACATATTATTTAATCTTATAACATTTAGATATCAACAAAATCTGTAGAAAATTAATTTTAGTTAGATGATTATCTTACATTAAATTTATCACCTTTAAATTATTTTAAGATTTTCTTAACTATTAGATCACTCTATAATTGGTGAAGTTTATGTAAGATAGGAAATTATATCCATGAGGATAAATTGTATATATACCTTTTTAGTGAAGTTAGAACCTCATGCTTTGAATTTTTTTTTAAAAAAGACCTCGTGCTTTGTCAAAGTGAAATGTGTCCTATAATAATCTACATATATTTTCGACTTTAAAATAATAGATTTGAATTGATTTCTAACCCTTTGGTTTTTTTTCTAATACTTAAAAAATGTACCTCGTGATTTTTTTATACAATTCTTATTTATTTATTTATAAGATGTTATTTTTTAAAACTAAAATAAAGGCATTCTTACTTATATCTTTCTTATTTGTAACTGACATGATGGGAAGTTTATGTCACATTCTTGGAAAGATAAAAGGCACATTCTTTCTTCACTGATAAGAGAAGTTGTAGTTCAATAAAAAAAAATATTAGTTGTGGAATTGCTATGCATAATAATTTTTAGGCAACAGTTTTACTATTATAACATTTTCCTTAAAATATTTTGATTTCATTTTTAAAAAAATTTCATTCTGCCATTTCTTCTTGTTTAGAAACATGTCTTATTTTTTGAGATTCAAACGGATTTTGCTATAATGATTGTTGGGATTTCACAAATATCTCACATTAGAAAGTGGGAGATTCAACATCAATATAAAATACATATGAGTTACTCCTCTCATTATCAATTAATTTTGAGGTGGAACTCCATATTCTCTAATATGGTATCAGAACTCATAAAACTCAAATGGATATCAGTCCAATAAAATAATATTGTTTTGAGGGGGCATGTTAAGATCTTGGTTTTGAAGTGGAACTCCATATTCTCTAATAATAACAGACCACGATCGTCTTCTTCGATCATTTCCGCTAGACCTTTTTCGGCATTACAATCGACAAAATTCACCGGAAGAACTTCCCGTCAACTGACGCCAATTTCCAATGCTGAATCTCACATCAAAGTTGGATTTTGCGAACTCCCACCGATCCTATACAAAGTTTTCTAAATTATTAGAAAAACAAGTCAAAGTAAAAAAAAACAAATTCATCATGTTTGAGAACGAAACATCGTTAAAATTGAAATCTAGTAGAAGATTGATTGATTTACAAGTATTGGGCCAGAGGAGAAAACTAGTGAAATTATTATGCTTGAAATGCTTGAGAAGGAAATCTTTAACCAGTGATGGAATTCCACACAATAAAAGCTATCAACGAACTAATTGAAAGTTATCGGTTGAAAATTGATTGAAAGTTAGGAGCTGAAAATTAATTGAAATCTGTTAACTGATACTAATCGAAGAATATCAACTGATATTGATTCAAAACTATGAACTAAAATTCATTGAATCTGCTGAAAATTGAAGGCTACTGGTTGATATTGATTAAAAAACTACACATGAATTCGTAAAAAACCTCTACATCACATTAGGTGCGACACGAATAATTTTCTTTTTAATTTTTTATTTATAAAATAAATATAGGTAGTTTCTAGTGTGACTTTCTTCATATTCATGGGTAGGTAAATGTTTTTTTTTCCTATTATTATGAATGATAAGTTTAAAATTTTTTTTTTTTTTTTAAAAACAATGATCGAGATTGCTTGGAAGGCAACAAAAGATAAAGCCACTTTAGTAGATAATTTAAATTGTTGGTCCAAATTGAAAAAAAAAAAAAAAAAAACTAGTGTCGGTAAAGCCTGATTCAGCTAATAGTTATAAAGAAATAAATAAAAACCCTGCAACCACTGCTCAAATGTCTGGTCCTATGTTGGATTGGACCGGTTGTCGTGTTTCGAGTATTAATAGAATGTTTGTTTTTGTCATAATGTATATTGGTGTCATTTAAGAACATTCCGACTAAGATTACATTAACATCATCTTCGTCCTACGTATTGCTTTCATACTCGCATTTTATTTTATTTTTACATCAAGCTCTGATTTGGCGTTACTAAAATGGTTTTTCTTTGATTTTTATTTTTGTATTTGTCTTCAATTAGATGGTTTTTTTAGATGTACCCAAATTGAGAGAGATTGTAATCGTTTAGAGGGATATCTTAAGCATCCCCACCTGTTTTATGACATGAGTTTGAGCTAGGAAAATGCCGAAAACATAAATTAGTTAATTTCAATTTTTGCTTCATCTCAATTTAGTAATTTTATTAATTAGTTTTGGGGTGGAGTTTGATACTATGTAATATGATATTATAATTTCATGTAGATTATTGGTTTCCAAATTTTTATTCGATCCAAATTGGTGATTTGAACTTCATTCAAACTAACATAAACTTAAGCGGTTATTTCGATTCATATTTATGAGAGATCGATCATATGATCAACTCCCACTGTTCACTACTATTTACTTTACCTATTTTATAGTATCATTAAAAATGTTATCGAATCTAATAACGTCATTAAAATTCATAACAAAAGATAAAGTGTATTGTAACACACTATTACTTGAAATTTTTTGACTAGGAGTCTTCACCTACATCGCTAAGGCAAAATGCAAGCCCTGTTATCATTTGATAGGGAAAATGAACAATCATGTATCTTTCATATTGATGTGATATTGTCTACTTTGGGTATAAACCATCGGGACTTTGTTTTTTATTTCACTAGAAAAGTCTCATATTAATAGAGGTTTTGTCCTTTCCTTATATATCCAAGACCTTCTTATTAACTTAGCTATATGAGATAAATTTTGTTTGCCCCACAATCCTCCACTCAAACAAAGTACGCCGAGTCTTGTCACTCCTTTGTTCCTTTGTTCTACTTTGAGATGCCACCCCTCGAATAAAGTACGCCAAGTAATATTGGACCCCGTCACTCCTTTCTACACGTGTTCACAAATCTCTACATCAATATGAAATGTACAAAGAATATTAGTTGTCTTTTTTCAAAATTTATTCCATCCGAACACAATTAATTGAAATTATCAGTAAATCAATTAAAAGAGATCGATTATTAATAAGCGTATATCTTCATATGTTTTTTTTCTTACATGGATATCTATATCTTACCTATATTTTTTGAAACCAAACAAAAATTTAGAAATGAAAAAAAAGTATATTTTCAAAAACTTATTTTGTTTTTGAAACTTGGTTAACATTCTCAAGTAGAGATGGATAAATTGTTGCAAAAATGAAACATATTGTAGAAAATTTGAATAAAATAAGGTTAAATTTCAAAAAATAAAAAACCAAATAGGCCTACCAAAGACATTGAAAGTGCAATGTCACATTTGAGTCTCGAATCCGGGAGCTTGAGAGGAATATACCTTCAAAACCCAAGTTTTCAACTACTACGCCATCCTTTAGGGACTCACACTTGGCAGTTACATCACTCTACAATTATGTTTTTTTTTTATAAGAGAAAAATAAAAGAAACATCTTTCTCGTTTGGATATATTACAATAAGATCAAAGTTCAACAAACATCATATATGTTCAACATATTCATTTTGTGATCTTTATCCTACATTAAAAGGATGAAAAGTCTCTAACATTTATATAAGATAATGAACTATTTCCTTTATTATCAATTCATTTTAAAGTGGAACCTTATATTATATAATATAATATTGACAAAAACATATTCGATATAAAATTGTATATAACTTAGTTATCAAAAGATCGTAGGTATGTTGTTGAATAAAAAAAATCAATTGAGTAGTGTTCATTTCCTCCGTTCTCTAGAGAGGTGGTTGGATAAGTGTAATTGCATGAATGATTATAATGAGTATGTTGAACATATATGATGTTTGTTGGAAGTTATTATGATCTTATTTTAATATATTCAAAAGAGAAAGATGTTTCAATTTTTGAGTGATTAGAAATTGAAGTTGTAATAATAGTACATTTGAATGTAGATTTTTAATCCAAAGTATCCTTTTTTCCAAAAAAGAATGTAAATTTTTGTACACAAGTTACTGCAAATAGCTCGTATGGATGTGAATTTTGTTAGATAGATTACATAAATAATTGGTTTTAAAATGAAAAGTTATTTTTAGTGATTAAAATTGATCGATTAGAAATTAGTGTTTTTTAGTAAGTATTTTGAGTGGTTACGGTAATTCTTATTTGAATATAAATTTTTAATAAGAGATGGTAATAACTCATTTATAATAGCTCATTAAATATTAAAAACAAATGCCTCTTATCTATTTCTCTAGACCTATGGATTGCGTTTTATATTGGAAACCATATTTGTGAAGCCCAAATCCCCTTCAATACTTCGTGAGAACAATATTAAATTGTGTTGTATTGAATCCGATAAGAATGATAACTTTTATAGTTCTTTACATTGATACGATGAACATGCATCTTCGTGATTTTTTTTTTGGGGAATTTTGCATATAAAAAAGAGTAAAATATTTCTATCTATAACCTAAAATCAAAACTAATTTATTTAGTAGCAAAAAATTTAAATTTATTTCTGTCACTCATAGGAATTCAATAAGTGATAGAATTCTATACTGATTGAATTATGTTACATTCATTATATCACTAGTTGAGTTATATTAATGATAAAAAATAATGTGATCTAGATGAATTATTTTAGAAATTGTGCTACAGATATAATACAAAAGGTAGAATGTGGTGTGGGGCTAAATTTTTTTTTTTTTTTTTTTTTTTTTTTAATTTCCTCTAGACATGTTTATTTTTTGGACATGAGGAACCACTCCTTATTAACCACTCCTAAAAAACTTCTCGTTTATTTTTTATAGTAAACAACCACCGTTAACTACTCTCCAATCTTCCTATAAAATCTCACATTAAATTTTATTAAACTTCATATCAAATTTATCACACAACCATTGTTAATTACAATCTTCAAATAAGTAGTTGACTCATCTACTACTATTAATCTCAATCTCCAAATGAGTTATTCATTCTAAATTACTATTAACCACTTCATTCTCTTGCACACTCTACTATTTTCTACAAAAAAACAAACACATCCTTAAAGATTTCATATCAATAAAAGTTCTCATACTCATGATCTCTCCCTAATCTAATCAACGTGAAACAACATATCCCAATCAGCTGAAGTTTATATATACCATTTACCAAACATATATTTTTTTTTCCTCATTTCAATAAAGTATCATTTAAAAATAAAAAATAAAACAAAAATCGTGCTCAGGTTGATTCAAATTAGCTGGTAATTTTCATTATTTGTTTTTCTCTGATTTCTCTATTCTTAATTATTATTCAATATCTATGAGAGATAGGGGAAAAAGAAAAACTTACTTTTCAATTTTTCATAGAGAAAGGAAGAAAAGTGACAAGATAAAAAGGCAAAAGAAAATGACTATAAAGATAAAGGCACTCAATCAAATTGCCTCTATTCATGTGTGATGAAGGCTAGCTTGGGACCCAAACTTTGAATGATTGTCATTATAGTTTAAGAAAATTGCAACCTTCATCATTAAGTGAAACTTGGAAGTAAGCTGCTCTCTAATAATTTAATACTGATCCCACATTCCAAAAAGAATTCAGAATTATATAATTAATTGTCAACCCCTTTGTATAAAAAATTAAATTAAATTTGTGTCCACCAAATTTTAAATACAGAAGGGAGGGAAATGATTCAAAATGGGAAAATAAATATTCCCTTTCTCTACTCTCTTTTTCATCCCTCTAATAGAATTTTGTGTTTGATTTTACTTATACAACTTTTAGTGTCCTTAGAGAATCTGTATTACATATACACACAAAAAAAAACTATGGGCATGAAATATAAATTTAACCATGACTTAGTTAGTAAAAATATATTCATAACAAATTATAAGATGGAGACTCGAATTTATCTTTTTATATGTTTGTTTAAGTAAAGAAAGAGTAGAGAATGACCAAACCAAATTTTCCTTATCATATGAAAATGAAAATGAACATAAATATACCTGTTTTCCCAAACTAAATTACCTTGTTAATAACGTAACAAAGAAACCAAAAAAAAAAAAAAAACAAACATAGATAACCTTAAATTTAACGATTCTAATTCTCATCCCAATTACAATAACAAATCTCCCTCTAATCTTCTATACCCTTGAAAATATACCAAAAACAAAAAAGAAAAAAAAAAGTTCTATTTTTTTTTAATGCATGCATGTAAGTACGCATGTGAAGCCATGGCTCATGCTTTTCTAACTCGAAATTGGAATCAATCAAAGGAAATGAGAGTTCTTGAAAGGTAAAAACTTAAACTTTAAGTTATTTTTTTTATGAGATTTTACTATTATAACTGACGAAATGAAAGAGGATCCGAGGTTCCTCTCAGCGCAATTACTTATGAAATTCTCAAACCCACATCGATAAAGTTTTGAGGGTTTTGAGTTCCTTTTTGCTGCTGACATGATCGCTCCGATCCCACCTCTTCTCGCCTTTGCTCCCCAACTTTATTCCCTTTTGATCTGTTTAATTAGATAGGGAAATACAAATCCAAATACAAATACTCTAGAAATTAATAATACCCCTCATCATCTTCTAGAATAGAGAAGCAATTGAGGACCCGTTATTCGTCGGATCGTGCCAATTCCCCGTCGCCGATGCTCCCGAGTTCCAATAATGAGAATTAGGGTCGGAGAAACTCGAAAGATCGATTTGCTCCGGATTCTGATACGATCTGTGTTAAGATCAATACGAATATATGATTAACTATTTGTTGATCTTTTAACTTAAACTTTTAGGTTCGAAAGTAATTCATTGAACCGAACCTGTTCAAGCCTTCCATCTTCGCTTCCTTCATCGGGGACACGAAACTAGATTCAAAATTACCCAAAAGCGGCAAGTTCCGGTCGAACGAGATCGTTGGGTGATGGAAGTGATTTGAATTAAGTGAAATATCTTGAATTTGCTTAGTCGAATCGAATCCTCCATGGAGATCACCGATGTGGGAGAGAAAGCCACCCGAAGAAGAAAACCCTAAACCGCCACGAACGGCATCCAGCTGCGACGGCGGAAGGTTAATAACAAAAAACACATAAAAAGAGATGCGCAATTTAAAATATAAGGCAGATGGGTTAGTGTTATGTACCCCAAAAAACATAGGGCTATTGATATGAGTTGAAGGTGAAGAGGAAATTTTAGTAGTAGAAGCATTGATGGAGTTGAGAAGGCGAGGGTTTTGACTCGGAGATGACGTCGTAGTACCGTTGACCGAGGAGGACATCTTGATGCGCTTGTTCTTGCGGCAGCCGCCACCCACGGGAACATTTCTTAGGGTTCCGCCGCGAGTCCAGTAGCGTTTGCAAGCCTTGCAAAAGTGCCTAGGCTGAGAGAGGCTGTAATTGTTGTAGTAACAAAATTTGGTGTTGGAAGAATCACAACGAGGGCACTTTAAAGCAGCTGGTGGTTGTTGTTGTTGTTGGGGTTTGTCCATAATCGATGAAGTTGAAGCCATTAGGGATGAACCCTTTTTATCATTTAAGAGAGATTCTAAACCAAAGAGAGAGATAGAAGAGAAATTGAAAAGGAGAGAAGGAGAGAAGGGTTAAGATGTTGAATTAGGGTAAAATAAGAGAAGAGAAGGAGATATTCTCTTCCAAAAGCTAAGCAACAAAAAATGGGGGGTCATGATGGTTGAGTATAATAATTGGAGAGAAGAGGAATAGCAAAAATAGAGTAAGTTTTGTGGTCATTTGTTTAATACATTTGAAGAAAGGTAACATTCTTGCAGTTGCTACACACTTTCTTTCACTCAAACAAATGGTGCAAATGCTCTCATGGATTCAAATATATTCAAAGAGATTACCAAATGTTTTTTTAGTATTCACTCTCTGGCTCAGTTTATGTACCCAACAATTTTTTTTGTGGAACATAACAATTTTTCTTATGGAACATACGATCTAATCTTACAACATTTAAGATATTAATGAAATTTATATGAAATTGTTTTCTAAGTACGTAGATTAACCATATTTATCAATTGAATAATAATTTTTTGATTTCCAAAAACTTTCTTAACCACTAGACCAAACTTATCATAATTAAAAAAAAGTTTCATTTTTTAAGTGTTGCTTTAATAGTAGAGATTTAAGGTCTCCAAAATATGTTCGAATGAACAAACCAATTCGAGGAATTTCTGGCACGTTTAGGTTTGAAATGCCAATGATTTTGTTCTCTCCCAAATTCGAAACTTAGGACATGCACATGCATTTATTTATATCAATTATTTTTTCAAACTATTATCTACATGGTAGGCTACTCCAATTCCTTAGTTAAAAATAATAATAAAATTAAATTAAAAGAAAAAACTTCATGTGTACCCTAAGTATTTAGTGGGGGCAACCTATAAAACCAAATGTATGTCTAGAGATGGGCGAGGCCCCGAATTTCCTGTTATAATAAATAAATAATTCTCTAATATTTGAATTGCAAAACTTAACTTACGAAATTTTGTAAAGTAATATAAGATTCTTCAACCTAAAAAAAAAAATACAAGATAAGATTGAACAAGAGTATATATCTAACTATAGTGGTATCACGTAACAAAATAAAATGGCCATTGACTAAATTTTTATTCCTTAACATATCATGTATAGTTTATTAATTAAGAAATTATAGGTTTGAATCTCTCTTATATTAAACAAAAACTCTCACCTCCTAATTAACAATTCATACGTAGCCCAATTAAAAAAATAAAAAATAAAAATGGTTAAGAATCACACTATTGTCGAAGGTGACATAAAAAACATTCTTAAGATATACGAGAGTTATTTGACATATTACCAATAAGTTTTGAGATAAAATCTCGTACTATCTAATAATAACAATATAACCGGACAAGTTACCTCTTATAATGTTAAAATACTTTTGAACAAAAAGTGCAAGAGGGACAAAAGGACTGTTACAACTTACAAAGAATGAAAAAACCACAGCTTCAAGTTTACATTTTTGTGATGAAATTTCACGTGGTGGGTCTGAAAAAACACCCCCAAATTAATTCGAATACTTTATGATTAAAAAACCGAAAAAACCCAGATGTGAAATTCCAAAGTGAAGGAAAAGACAAGGAGATAAAGCAGGGATATTAGTTATGTATCTGCGAAATGTCAACGAAATTTCCGAGAAATTAAACAACATTTCCACAGCAAATTTCAATACGTAACAACATACCTTTGATTTTTCAATATGACAATCAAAATTAAGAGGGAATCCCAAAAACTAGGCTCATTAGCCAACACACACACACACACAAAAAAAAAAAAAATCCCATTTCCAATTTTCATTTGCATTTTTGTTGCGTTACAAATAATTCTTTGAGTCAAAGTATTAATTGCTGTGAAATGGTAAACAGTTTGGTCTTTTGTGCACATAATGAATGCAGAGAGAAGGCCATTGGAGACTGAATCAGTGTGTTCTGTTTTTTTTTAATTTCTCTTTGTTTTGGAAAAAATGAAAGCCACTGTTCAGTATTAGATAATATCGAACATTAGCTAAGGTGCGCGCAAGCTATATGAGACTACTACAAATATAAAAAAAAAGTATTAGATAATATGAAGTTCAACTTCAAAACAAATTGGTAACAATAAAATTAATTCATATTTCTTATAAAAATGTTGTAGACTCTTCACTTTGTTCATATGGGACAATGGCAACCATATAAATATCTTCAATAATCGGCAAAAACAGGTTAAACTTAAAGAGTAATAGCTATGTATCTTCGATCGAAAGGTCACAAATTCAAATTTCACCATTTCTAATAAATATCATAATAAATCTTTAAAAATATCTAATAATACCAAATATTAAATATAATTAACCATAGATAATATCTTAATAATATTTATTTCTAACACTGAATCAGTGTGTGGTTGTATTGTATTCTTTCTATTTCTCTTTTCTTTGGCGTTAATGAAAGAGAGAGATCGACCAATATGGTATCTCCGATCTAGAGGTCACATGTTCAAATTTTACGGTTTCTAAATATCGTTGCGGTACTAAAAAAGAAAAGGGAGGTGCCAGAACCATGTGGAGGGCAGCTCATTTAACTGTGAAAAGAAGTGGAAAATAAAGCAAATCAGAGGTTGAAGAACACATGGATTTTGTAGGGCTCCAAGGGATTTCCTTCCTTCAAATTCTGGCCCCCATCATTATTCTTCAGCAGCCCAAATTTGTTTTTTTAAAAAGATAATTTAAGCTTTAATGTTTGGATAAAGTTAAACTATTGTTAATCTTACATTAATATTTCACACTGCCCTCTACTGCCAACCTGGTAACCTTTTTGTTAATTTAAATTAATCTAGGATTTAATTAGTGGTAATTGATTTAAATATATATTTGGCCTATCTGGTTGATGAATGAAACGGTGGTTTGTGGTGCTTTAAGATTTATAAGAATCTTTGCTTTGTTCTATAAAAGAAAACCTGCCAAAAGCTTTACACTTTATTTTCTTACAACTCCTAGGCCTCAGCCCACACTCTTTAAAATGCATATAACAAAACATCAAAATGGGATGCCTGTTGGACCCAGCTTTAACAACAATCTTGGTTTATAATATACAAAAGTGTGAAGTTGAAAACAAATTTTTGAAATTTAGGGTTTTAAATAGACTACTTTAGTCTCATCGTTCTAGAGATACTTGATGATTTTACAATGTCGACAAAAAAAAAAGTTGTATGCATGATTGTTTTTTATTAGTTTACTAAGACCTATGATTCTTGGAAATCAAGTGGAATGTGTGATGCTCATAATCTGACCCCTTTCGTGTTGAGTATTTTGTTGAATTATGTTAAACCATCAATCAATTCAATCAATATATTTCGTTGTTAGTTAACTAGGATTCACATTTTTATTATCTTTTAAAAGTCAAGAACTACCCACACAGAACATTTCAACATAACTTATTCTTATTCGCATCCTTTCTAAAAAGAAAAATTCTCGAAGTTAAGAAAGTTTAACTTTAGAGTTCATATAATTGAACAACCAAAAAAGAAGTTGCATGTGTTAGTATGGATAGTACGATATTTTTTTTAGTTTAAACTAGGGAGGGGGACTACAAACTCTATGATCGCAAAATTGAATTGATGAACAACGAATCGACCAGTCCTAACATGCCACAACCCTTTTGGAGATAAGCAATATTGTTTGTTTTTTTTTTTTTTTGAGAATAATAAGCTATATTGTTTTTGTTGGTACATATAAATGTGAAAGTAGTGTATTTTATGACTACAAGAATCAAAATTGTGATGGAAAAAGTGGAAGATTTAGTATTAGAGAAATAGGGAAAATATGTAATGCGGATAAAACGGGGAAGGAATGTGAAATGCATAGACTAGGGGATAAAAGATAGATACAAATTAAAATGAGGAAATTAGAAGACAAAGAGAAAGAAGGGGACAACTCTTGACTTGTTTGGTAAAGGTGGGAAAGTGGATAGAAAATGCCTCAACTTGGTCTTAAACTACAAGCAACTCTTGACATGTTTTTCCACGAACTTCTCTCAGCTTCATCTTCATCTTCATTCCATTTACATGAATTAAATTAATTCTTTTATTTTAGTTCTTAAAAATTTGAACTTCAAATTTTGTTTGATTCATAAGATAAATTTGAACTTCATATTAATTGAATTTTGTTCAAGAATGTTAATAATTTTAATACAAGTAAAGAAAATACGTAAATATATTTCTAAAATTTTAAGAGAAAGATAGTAATTTTTTTAAGAAAAAAAAATTAGCATTATTATTATTTTTTTAAATTGAAAGTTGAGGAACTAAAATAGAACAAACTTGAAAGTTCGGAGACTAAAATAAAATAAATTTGAAAAACCATGCAACGACTAAAATTTAACTTTAAAAAGTTAAGGGAACAAAATCGAACCAAACTCAAAATCTAGGGATCAAAATAGTATTTTAACCAATTATTTAATAATCACTTAGGTGTAAAGAGAATCTTGGGAAAATGAATAAATTTTGTATACTAAATAATTTATTATAATATAATTCAATTTCAGCTTCACAAATTTGATTCTTAAAATTGATATTTGAGTAGTAAGATCTCTATAAAGGGTTCGATTTGAACTCAAAAGAAAAAAAATTGTATATATGTGTTTGAGAACTAAATATTATAGGATCACGAAAAAAGAATATGATAAATAGAAGTAAGAATTGGAAATGGTATATAAGAATGAGTAAAAGGGGTAGGGGTTGGGTGGTCCATAAGTAGAGAGTGTCAATCAATTTATTTGTGACCGCCAGCACCGGCGGCGTCGCTATCAATGAACGGATTCCAAACAGAGAAATAGATATCAAAAAGAACCGCTGAGAGGTCGCTGTGTAGCCATCAATGGCTGACTCTGGAAACCCACCCAAGTTGGTTATGGACAAAGATCTCTCTCTATTCATTTCTCTTTCATTTGTGTAATTAAAACAACCCACTCACTTAGGCTTATTCTCGTGTTAAACCCACTATCATCCCTAAATTAAATTATTACTTTCTCAATTAGGTGTTTGGTTGAATTCAACCGTTTCTCTTCAATCCATACTTATATAATGATTACCATGAAATTCAACGTATCAAGTGGGATACAATATGTACACATTTATTTTGATACTACCCTCAATTATTAGCTTCCCCCAAAAAACCTTCTTTTTCTTTTTTTAATATTCAATTCCAAAACTTAAAGTTCTATTTGGTAACCTTTTGATTTTTGAAATTTAGATTAGTTTTACTCAAATATTCTACAATATATGTATTCGGTATTTTCTCAAGAAAGTAGGTGAATACTGGCAAAATTTCAAAAAAAAAAAAAAATAATCAGTTTTTGGTTTGGTTTTTAAAAGTATAGGTAAGCTATAAATATTCAAATAAGAAAAAAAAAATATATGGTGAAATAATTGTTTTAGGCTTAAATTTCAAAAATAAAAAACTAAAAACAAAAATGGTTATTAGGGTATTATAGTAAATTTATTTCGTTATTCAATATATTTTAAATACAAATATGGCCTACTTGATGGGTTTCTTCGATGATGTTAAGCGATTAAATTTCAATAGTTTTAAATATTAGATAGTGTGAATATCAAATAAAAGCTAATTGATGATGAAAAAGTAATCCATCTATTTTAAAATATTTGGAGGTCTCTCTACTTTCTATGTGGAACAATAGTAAGATTCTGACATTAAACAATATGGGACTCATTTTACAGTGATTTGGTAATTTGAGTTTTAGAAATTAAACTTATAAATAGATTTTAAAAATTTATAGATGAAAAGCTAATGAATTTAAGTTAAAAATTAATTAAAAACATGTCCTAAAATTTGACAACGAACCAACTTAAAAATAGAGGAACCATGATTTTTGAGATATGTACAAATTTGAAGCATGTGATTTGACTTGTATGACAATTGGGAAGGTCCAAAATAACCCAATACCGTGTCTTGCGGATGCGGCCTCAACGATTTATATTGAGAATGGATCGGTCTTCGTCAAACCTTCTTTTCCTTGCATATATACACACATCCACTTACAACATTCTTTGTCTTCTTTTCACTTACAAAAAAAAAAATTAATTAATTAATTTCATCCAAGATTAATTATTTCCTCCATATCCATTTTAACAACCCATGGTGGCATAAAGTTGGAGCTACAAAATAGTTTATAAAATAGGTGGGTTACTCTTTTCATCATCCATTAATTTTGAGATGAATGTCTGTACTATCTTATATGGTATCAGAGTCCATTAAACTCAAATAGTTATTCGATCCAAAAAATAATTGAGGTTTGATTTAAGAGTGGTGAGTCTAAGAGAGATATTATTTTGAGGGGGCATGTTAAGATCCCACATTGAAAAGAGTGGAGAGCTCATAACAATATATAAGAAATGTCGACTATTTCTCTTATCACCAATTGATTTTGAGATAAATGTTTACTCTATTTAATAATCGACATTAGAAGTTCAAATTTTTTTTTTTCTTTATAATAATTATTTTCATAGTAGTATGGTGTATGTGGTGTTGACATTTGAACTATTTGTCTAGACCAAGAGATTGAAGATTTGATGTTGAGTTAAATATGGAACGTTGGATGGAGAAAGAAGTAATGAGTGTATTTGTATTTGTATTGGTAGGGTGCCTAATTATGGGCTTTTAGAGGCATTTTGGACTCTTCCTTGTGGCACCTTCAACCCTTAAAGGATCCCCTTGGGCCCTCAAGAATGTCTTCTTCACAATTTCTTTATGTCATTTCCCTACATTCTTTTAATGTTCTTTTATTTTCTTACACTATATATATATATATGGTAACAATATTAAAAGTTTCAAAATGATCAAATAAGTGTTCTCTTTGATATAATTAGAATGCTATATATTGATGGGTCTGTTTTTTCTTCTGATGAAATTTTGTTCTTATCTTTTACTAAAAGAAATTATATCTCTATGAAATAGTCGCCATTTTTGTACCTACTTAACGGAGAAGTATATTTGTAAAGTTGAGCTACAACTACTTTAGAGGTGTGGTGCTGAACTTATGGGTCAATCATGCATGGTGTGGTTTTAGGAAGTATATAAAGATTTTGTTGGAAATTTGGCAAAATATTAGTGTGTTGTAAGTAGTATAAAAGAAAAATGTGTGTTGGTTTCAAAGCATATCAGACACAGAAGAACTTGAATCTTAGTATACTAATTAAAGTTAAATTCTTTTTAGGTTAAAATATTATTTTTGTCTCTCAACTTTAAGTTTTGTTCCATTTTGGTCCTTCAACTTTTAAAAGTTCAATTTTGGTCTTTCAACTTTGAGTTTTGTCTAACTTTGGTCCCTCAACTTTAATTTTTGTCCCACTTTAGTTCCTAAACTTTTAAAAGTCCAAATTTAGTCCTTCAACTATCGATAAAACTTAAAAATAGTATCTAACTTTAGTTTAATGTTAACCCATGGTTAAAAAATAATAATATTTTATATATCATCTACCGCTATTTCTTTCTCTCTCCTGGTTGATCTTTCTCTCTCCTCCATTCATTTTTTTTGTTCCATTTTAGATGAATTTGGTTGATTTTGTTCTTCATTTTGGTCTTTTTCTCTTGTGATTCATCTTTCTCTTTGAAAGCCAAAATGTTAACTCAGAATGACTCCCATTTCCAAAAGAAAACAATTGGAAATAAAGCTTAATGAGAGAAAAGATGAAGAAACAAAGTATGGAGGAGATAGAAAGATCAACCAGGAAAGAGAAAGAGATAGGTGTGGATGAGACATAAAATATTATTATTTTTTAACCATGGGTTTAACATTAAACTAAAGTAAGGGACTATTTTTAAGTTTTATCAATAATTGAAGGATTAAATTTGGACTTTTAAAAGTCTAGGGACTAAAGTGAGACAAAAATCAAAGTTGAGGAACTAAAGTTGGACAAAACTCAAAGTTGAAGGACCAAAATTGAACTTTTGAAAGTTGAAGGACCAAAATGGAACAAACTTAAAGTTGAGGGACCAAAATGGTATTTTAACCTTCTTTTTATATTCACTTGTCGAGAGTGAGCGGACAAAGGGTGTGGATAGTATAAGGTTTGAAAATAGTATTCGTGTAATTGGAGTCGTGAGAGATTTTTTATGATCGTAAAAAATTTTCACATAGCAAAACATTTTCCATCTATAATTTTTTTTCTCTAATTTTGGAATTTTTTCACATAAATTTTTGGATTCTCTTTTGTTATTTTTCATATTTATTTCTCAATTATTTTTGAGCTAATTCATGCAGTAATTAAGTGGGGACTTTTCCAATAAATGATATCAAAATTTTAGATCCGTAGTTTTTTTTTAAATTTTGGAATAATAATTTTGTCTGAGCTTCAACATTAGAATAAAAAATAAATTTTGAAATGAACTACACTTAAGTGTTGGGAATAGTGTTGTTCACATGACTAGTAGATCTTCATGTAAAAGATATGTAATAATTAGTCAACACTTCATTGGTTGGCGTTGAAAAATAGTTGGGGATAGACACTAGCAATATAAAAACCACTAATGAGTAACAATCGAGAACCCGCCAAAGTAGAACCGTAAATCAACGAAGATCTTTTGAAAGTAACACTCATCTATCACTAAATTAGAAGTTTCTTTAGTGAACCCTTCGCTAAATTAGAGGAACGAAGACTCTTTTGACCCAACGAAGACTCATAAGAGCAACTATAAATGTTATAAATTTCGTTTTAAAAGAATGCTAGACATTGCTTTAATGATGTTATTTCTATTTGTTATTGAAACACTAGGTGCACTCTCGATGATTCAATATTGGAAGAAAGAGAGGATGGGGTAAAATCATGGTAGACGTTTATTGAGCCCAATTCTCATCTAAGCAATAACTAGTGGCATTTATACATCCCCAATAACAAAATAGAACTAAAAAAAAAAAAAATCTAAGATTATACTTTTAAAAAAAACGAGAAATATTGAATAATAAACTAAATTTGAATTAATGTGAAAAAATAAATATAGCTCAACTGGCATAATGACTTAACTAATGCTGATGGGGTATGTAGTTTGAATCCCACCATTTCTTCCAGAATTATGAAAATCGTGAAAAAAAAATTATAAAAAAAAAAAAAAAAAAACTGAATCTGAACAGAAATTCTGGTTTGGATCTGGAATTCAACTTCAGGCCCATCTTCTCAACTAAAATATGGGCCTGCAGCCTTGTTCCAGCCGAAAACTTTCAGAGTGGGCTCAACCTTCCTGCAAGGCCCAATATCACAATTTCTTAGAAACTAACTACTTACTAGCAGACATGTCTAATAATCGTATGGTCTAATAATGGTCATGTCTATTAGTCATGAGAGTTTACGAGAATTAAAAAATGATGAGTTAAATTTATATTAACCACTTACTTAATTTCATGCGAGTTTATTTAATATCAAATTTTTGTAAAATCAAATTGGGGAGTACGCAACATGGCTGGAACAATCACTAAAATCGACAAAATAATTATAAAATTATAAGTTCGAGTTAAAAATTTTCCAAATATTGTTAAGCACAAATAAACATATCCAAACGTGCACAATTATAACTTGATGTACGAGTTAGTACCGAAAACTCTACCGTTGTTGCGTAAAAAAAAAATACAAATACCTATTTTAGCTTGTAATTTAACCATTAATAGAAATATGTTAATTCTTTTTTTAAAAGCTATAAACGGGTGCCGGTAAACTTTATTGTCAAGGAATTTTACTTCTTTTGTTTTTTTCATGTTAAACATTATATTCTAATATGATAAGATTGCTGACGTATTTGAACATGATGTCATTTATTCGATTATCATAAGCAGCTACAAAATTGTAATTTAAATAGAACATTTTAATTAAATTATTTTCATAATTTCCCCACAAAAAATGGTCAAAGTCAGTACAGTTGGCAGGAGAATATGGTTCTGGTTTGCTATTGATGGACCAAAACACGTGATTCAGCTGCATTATTGTGGTCCTTGATGTACCTGATAATTATCTCCAAAAATTAATATAAAAGCAAAAGGAAGAATATAGGATAGTTGCCCACTTAGCTTCAAACCAATTGGCGCTCACAAAGTGCTTCAAAACCAAAAAAATGGCGCTCACAAAACAAAAATCGCCTCAAATCTTGTAAGAAATAAAATGACAAAATAATGGAAAATTACTTTTTATTTAAAATTAAACATTTTTTTTTCGACTTTTCAATAATGTTCACGTATTTTTTTTTAATTTAAATTTATTATTTTTTAAAATTTAAATTCAAGTAAAGTAAAAAAAAAAACCACATTATCAATTTAAAATTATTATTTTAGTTAACAGCATAGTTAACATTACTTAATATAAATAAAGATTTTTTTTACAAATACTAAAAAATGAGTATTATTAAAATGAGAAAGGTATAAATATTTAATTTTAAAATATAAAAATCAAATTAAATTCATATCTCAATATATCGATTTTTGTTTTAAAAAAAAAAGGATAACAAAGGCCATTTCTAGGTTAGGCATTGGAAGAAATCGAAAGAATAGTGACATGAAAGCTGAATACAAATTAATGTAAGTAGATGAATATCGAATCCGAGACCTTGAGGGAATACACCTTCAAAACCTAAGTTTTCAACTATTTTTGTGCCAACCCTTCGAGACAAAATTTATCGATTTAAAACGTATGTAGAGGGGCATAGGCTGCCGTGCCTCGGCATTTCACCATATGGATCCACATGGCGGTGATCGGTTGGTGGAGAGTGTCAAAATCATAGGCTGATATGTGACCGTGACCTTTGGGCCTGGTTTGTCAATAATACACTTGGAATCGTCCTCCACCCGCCAACGGAAAATGACTGTCAACTATTATACCGACAAGCACTCTTCCTTTACGCTTTTCCCTCAAAAAATATACCATACATTTAACCATGTGACATATTTTCTAAAATGTCTTAAAGATCATAATTACAAGTTTATACAGATAATTAGAATGCATATTTAGTACTTATAGGAGGTGTTGGGATTATGAGTTCCTTTAAGAAGTTATTTTGATGAATTATTTGATAAATTAGAAATTTTAGATTTTTGCTATAACTAACTTTTACCTAAATTTTTAGGAACGAATTAAGATTTAAAAAAAAAAAAAATTCAATAGGATATAATTTTTTTGTCAATAAGTTGGAGAAAATAATTTATTTTAAATAAGAAGTTATATTGAATATTTAAAAATAAATGATTAGAAATGATTGAATAAAAATGAATAATTATTTTCAATGGTTAGAAATGAGTGATTAAAAATTAATGGTTAGAAATTATTCATTATTTTTTAGTAGTTAAAAATAATGAATTGTTTTAAATAATTACAATAAATAATTTTGATGTAATTTTTTAAGAGTAGTAAATGAACGATCAATGTAAATTCTCTTTAAAATTGAAAACAGACACTCTAGTAGTGCCGATAATTGGTTGTTACAGTAGTAATATAAAACATCCAGCGATAAGTATTTATAATTTTGGCTTCAAATATCGTTAAACTAAAAAAATAATATATTTGGTTGCATCCAAAGTTAAAGGAATCTCCATCCACTTCACCATTCAAACATTGAAAATGAGGAATACTCTTTTTTATCCCATGTGTGTAAAATATTGAACGGTGGGAGAAATCTCTTCCTTTTAAAGGCTCATCTTAATTACTTTCCATAAATTATCTCCATATATATATATATATATATATATATATATATATATATATATATATATATATATATATATAGATACTTTCCATAAATTTCAATAAAAACATAATTTAAGACATATGATAGGTATGATTTAATAATAAGAAAAATCCTAAGTTTAAGCATCGGTCCCATAATATATATATATATATATATATATATATATATATATATATATATATATATATATATATATTCTGACAATAGGCCCCAAATAATATTAAATTTTAAAAAAATCATTTAATTTTCTTGAGTTGAGTTTTGGATAAGTTTTATTTTCAGTATACTTTTTTTTTTTTTGAGTTATATTTTCAGGACACATTCATTGTATAAAGTTTAAGAAATTTTGTTAACATCAAAGTAAAACACAAGCTACTATATGCAACTCTCATGAAAGATTAATACTTATTCTGGGTATGGTATAAGAAGCTGAATATAATCAGTCCCCACAAATTAGAAAACTACATAAGTTTATTCATAAGTATAACCCTTCAATGAATTGATATTATTAAATGGATAAGACGACTCAAGACAGAATCTTCCAGAATTGAAAACCAAATATTTTGAGGCAGTGGCAACCACACAAGTGATAGAAAAGAATAGCACTTGGACAAGGACATCAAATTATATACAATATGTTTTCTTTGGTTTCTAAAATTTTGTCTAATAGGTTCTAAATTTTATCGATTCTTATTACGTGAAAATGAGAAATTACAACATTTGATTTTTTTTTTTCCTTCTTAAAATTGAGATACTTCATGATCGATGGCAAGTATAAAAAGAGCATAAAATTATGAGGATTTTGCAAAATTTCTATCAATAGCACAAATTCAAAATTAATTTAGTTGTAGTAGAAAAAATCTAAATTAAGTTTTATCATTGATTGATTGAGTTGTATCAGTGATAGAATTCAATGAGTGGTAGACTCATTTTATCATTCGGTGAATTTTATCACTGATGAAAATTATGTTTTATCATTGATTGAGTTCTATTAATAATAGAAATTTAGGTACTATAAATGAATGTTTTTAAAATTGTGCTATAAATATAAATACAAGAGGTAAAATATGTTGTTGAGCGTACCCTAAACTAGAATTTCAAGTCCGAAAAGCTACATTAGCTATTACTTTTTTTTCGAACCTTGATCGGAGATCATATTTAATGACAGTTGAACTAAACAACACATATACTTTTAATTTTAGGGAATTTATTATAGATCATTTTAACATAGAAAAATTTTAAATACTTCTAAAGGTTAAAAGATTTGTTAAACACTTCGATTTTTTTTTTTTTTTAAAGAACTTATAATTTCGAAATCAGAATTTAATATACCAATCATCGAACTTGTCAAAAGAAGAAAAAAGAAAAAGACGAAAGGAAGGTGTGGTCCTTCAATAGCTTGTCATTTCCATTATTATTTATATATATATAGTCCTATGCTTCTTCAAAGGTTCTTCTCATAGGCTTCTCTGCAAAAATGGCGAACTCCATAGATCAAGTTTGGAGGGACGTGGTCGAAGAAGTGGAAGACGAAGATGATGATGCCGAAATAGAGTATGTAGAGGATGAGAAGAAGAAAAGAGCTGTAGGTAGTAGTGGTCGATGTGGAAGCGGAGGAGGAAGGACGTCGACCGTGGCGCGTTGCCAAGCCGATTGCTGCAATGCCGATCTGAGCAGCGCCAAGGCGTACCACCGCCGCCACAAGGTATGCGAGTTTCATGCCAAGGCGGCCGTGGTGATTTTGGCTGGATTGGAACAGCGCTTCTGCCAGCAGTGTAGTAGGTAAATCATTTTTATTTTCTTAAAAAACCCTAATTTGGATCTTGTAAATTAAACCCCCATTTGATAACTATTTGATTTTTTGTTTTTGGTTTATGAAATTTAAGCTTATTTTTACTCAAATTTCCTAACATGGGCTTCATTTTTCTTATAATGTATCCATATAAGAAACTACTTCCTAAATTTCAAAAACAAAAACAAGCTTTTGGAAACTACTTCTTTTTTTTCTTCTAAATTTTAATTTTGTTTATTAAAATATAGATAAGATGTAGATATCCAAATAAGGAAAAATGTACAGTATGATAGTTGTTGTAGGCTTAAATTTCATAAACAAAAAACGAAAAACAAAATAGTTATCAAACAGGACCCTAGTTAGTATTACTAATAGATTTGATCATTTTTCTTCTGTTTGTAGACTGTTAGAAATGAGCCCAAACGTAAATTGTTTGATTAATTTGCTTTGCTTTGGAACCATGTTTAGTAACTAACGCTTCAATAAATAATATATCGATTTTTTTTTTATTCGTGAGTGTCTGAATCAACTTATACATATAAAAACGATGCATCTAGAAATCCTTTATTCATGTCTAAAATCCTATTAGATCGATGACTACTTATAATGAGTACTTTATAAATTCTTTTTAATTAAAATGTTTGGATATATATAAAATATAGTATTAAAATTTAAAGATTACTCTCTTTAGGGGGAAATCATTTTTTTTTTACTCATGTATGAGTCAATTTGAAAATTTGAATTTTCTAGCTCATTAAATTAGATAATGAAATTATAATATTCTTTAAAATGACGTGTTGTACTAAAATAGTTAGCCAAGTTGTTTTACTATATATTAATTATATAACTAATGTCAAATCAAGATAGTAAAATACACCAGGTTAATATAGCTATAGCTAGTGACTATCATTTTTAAGGGCTCAAGGTAACAAGTTGTAATGAAAACAAAAATGCATGATATATAACATATTTGTCATATTTCAAAAGAATTAAACCAAATATAAAGATTCCAAAAAAAAAAAAAAACCAAATAATTGTGTTTTGAAGGTGGTGCAATTTTTAGAAAAAGAAATAGATTGATACAGATTAAAGAGGTTACATTAATTGCATAAATTTAATCTGATCTATTTGGGGTTTTTTTTTTCTTTTTTGAAAATAAATTGAAGGTGAAAGATTCAAATTTATAAGTTCTATATTAATGCTGCTGAGCTATTATTCTAAATGCAATTAACCGGTCTAATGGGTGTTATTAATATATATATATATATATTATAAGGTAAGTATTGTTTGTTTGTTAGTATTAGTTCTTTTCTTCAATTAATAGAAGAGATTCGAATCATGGGAACAGACTCTTGTTTTAATGGTGAAGTATTAGCTCTTGTAGTTAGGTTAAACACTCTTGATTGGTTTTTTTCCACTGATCAAGTTTTTTTAAACTTATTATCTGATTTACCCGTAATTTTTAATATTAATTTTGAAGAGGGAATATTGCAATATTCTCCAAGGATTAATATGGTGAAATTAGAAGTTAAAGTAGGGCTAGAAGAAAAGTTTTGTAAGATTAAAATGGATTTGGTATGTTTTTTTAATTTGTATAATAATTTCAGGTTTCATTCAGTAACGGAGTTCGATGACACAAAACGAAGCTGCCGAATGCGTTTGGCCGGACACAATGAACGGCGGCGAAAAAGCTTAACGGAGTTTCAGGGACATTCTTCCCTTGACCAATAATGAACCAAAAAGTCACTAATTAATCATGATAATGATACTAATTAAGACTAATTAATAAGTACTGATTATGAAGACGATTGAGAGAATCAGAAACACAGTGACCGCCATGAAAATGGAATTTGTAGTTAATTTTGCTCTCTCTCTTCTGTCAAAATCCAGCTACTTTTAAAAAAATTATTTCAACGGTTCTCTATGGCTGATTTTCTGTAATCTATGTTTTCATTTAGGCCATGTTTATATGTGTGTAATAAAGGGTTATGCTTCATTCTGCGTCAATCGTATCTGTTAAGTCCTATGTGCTTTGTAATCTGTCTACGGAACTATCGACATTTTTATTTTGATAAAGTATCCGTGTCGAACACCACTTTAAAAGTATACATGTTCGACGCTCAAAATTGTGTCTTCCTTTATTAATATTATATTTAATCTTAGATATTTTATGGACACACCATAGATATTTTATAGAGGTCATTAATGGTGACGTTCATAACTAAGATGAAAAGAGGAAAGAAAGAGAGAGAAAAGAAAAGAGATAAAAACTAAAATGTTAATTTGAAGTTGTTAAAGGAAGGTTTGTTTTGTGTGCTCATATAGTATGCATTTAAATACCAATGTCAGTAACGTAATGATTTCATTATTTTGTAATAATTCAATTCAACATCAAAGTTATGAGTTTGATCTTGGACATCAATATTTGACTCTCATTTAATTTAGAAGAACTTTTTTAATCCACATCTTTGATTTTAGATTTTATATTGAAATAAGTTTGGGAAAATAATCTAACTTATTTTACTTCAACTTTTTATTGGTTGTTAGAGTGTTAATGCAAGGCTCATTGGGCTTCGGGTAGAATTTAGATTACACTACCTGTATAAATAGAGTTATAGTTTGTAATAGTGAGATTGCTACAATGTAGGCTTCATTTCTTCAGCCCCTAGTAATAATTTTCTCATCTTCTTCAATGGCTCTTTCTCATATTTCTTGCTGCATTCTAATTGTTATCCTCGGTGTATCTATTTTTTTTTCTTTAAATTAATGTTTTTTTTTTGTATGTTGTATCTATAAGCATCGTAATTATATTTATGGAACTTTGAAGAAAGGTAACATTAGAATTAAATTTTCTTGAAATTTGTCTTGGTTATATTTGTTTCTATGAAAGATTGATTTTTTTTTTCTTTTAAGTTCAACAATTGCAAAGTTGTCGAAGTACCATTTTTTATATACCAATATTGGTGTGCATATGAAAACTGAAAAAAAAAAGTTGCAATTTAATTTGTTTAAAATTTGGGTTCAATTTAATGAAATTGAAAGCTAAAAACTTAAGGTAAAATTGATAGAAGTTTTATAAGGAGAAGGTTGTCATAATTATGAGTGAAAACAACCATTGCGTTGCCCCTAATAGTGGGCTTAGAAGATTGTTGTGGTTTTTGTTGAAATGCTTTGAACTATGTTGAGTTATGATTACTTAGTATGAGCGGTTTGCTGACCGGTCAGAGAGTGGTGATTATGAGGGGTGTTTCATATATATAAACTCTCTTAAAACTCTTATCCTCTTTGTTGAATATTTCAACACTTCACGATCACTTGAATAAAACGGTTTGTCCCCTCTACCCATAATTATCCATGTCTGCATGTGGAAAAACACAGCTACTAGAATTAGCAGGCAAAGACATTGAATTAAGAAACCAAGAGGCTTGAGGGATTTATAAACAGCCATATTATAAAACTTCATTGCTAGTACCACATAATCTTTACACAGAGAATCTGGTTTTGTAGGGGGCAATGCTCTGGTTCCTTTAAATGCTTGAATTGTAGTTTTAGTTTTTATAAATTCCACAAATTGAGAAATCTATAGCAAATATAACCAAATGGGTCCACTTTAAAAAAAATCCATTTCCCCATTGTAACAAGAAAAACATAAACCATTTCCCCATTGTTGTTGCCAATCCTTTCTCCAGCATTGCAAGCCCTAAGCACCATGGAATCAAAAGTTGATACCTGAGGCCAAGGCTAATGTTAATGGACGAAAAATTACCTGGAATCTCCACGTTACTATGATATTATTCACTTTCGTATAAGCCCTCATGACTTTGTTCTTGAGTATCTCCCAAAAGAGCTCATATTAATGGAGATGTTTGTCCTCACTTATAAATCCATGATCTATACTGTATTTAACTAATATAGGATAATTACTTTGTTTGTATTCCCAACCCGCTAGAGTGTGTCACAAAATGCAATAACTCCATGAGAAATTAAATAGAATGTAAAGAGAGGCAAAAAGTGTAATTATACATGAAGAAAACAGGGTATAATAGAACAGATTAGATAAGCAAACTAGGAAGACACTGCATGTCAATGTTGATTTGGGCAAACAATAATAGATTGAGTCACAAAAACAACAGCTAACCTTTGAAGTGTCACAAATAGTATTAGATTACATGAATTTCCACTTCAAAACCAATCGGCAGTGAGAAGAGTAACTCATACATCTTATAAAGATATCGAAGAATTATCACCTTTGTAATTTAGTACGGGATGAGTATCTCCAACAAATACGATGAAATATCTTGCCCTCATGAGAGGTTAGCCATCTGCAGAACTTGTTTATCGACTATAAAAGATGCAAAACCGTTTTTACATGGATGCCAGTGACCAACATAAATGAAAGAAACATCAAGGACTGATTGAATTGCAGTGGTAGATGTAGGTATATCATACTGCAAAACTATCTAAATAAATAAATATTTGTAGGTTGGTATGATGCTCAAAAAAATTTAGAAACTAAAAGTTATGGATTAAGTCCATAATGATCAATTATCCAAGATTTAATTTTTTTTATAAATTTCTAACATTTAAAAATTGAAGGTTCTATTAGTTTGTTCCATAAACTTGCAAATATAAAAAAAATTAAGTAAGAAATGAGAAAGAATTAATTTAGTACAATCTATAATTAATACTAATAATTATTATTTTCATTAAAAAAATTATATTGATATCATTGAATTATTACTCTTTGATACTCGAGATTCTATTTATGATACTAAATTATTTAATTTCAAATTTATAACGGTAAAGTATGTTCATTTTGAGTTCTAAACGAATAACAATTTAATTATTAATTAAAATTCTAAAGTCAAATTTTAGGGGCTTTTGCATGTATATTAAAAAATGAATAAAATATTACATGAATAGCACAATAATGAAAATATTTGCACATATAGCAAAAATTGTAAATTGATAGACTTCATATTGATAGATTCTATCGATAAAGGGTGATAGAATCAATTAATAATAAATAAAGTAAATTGATAGACTTCCATCAGATTCTATCAAGAGTCTATCAATAAGAGCCGATAGAATCAATCACTGATAAAATTGATAGACTTTCATCACTAGAAAATGATATATTCTATCAAAGTCTTCTATAAAAAAGGTAAATAATTTTTTTTTTTAAATGGCAGAATTTGCTATAAAAGAATTATTTTTAAAAATGTGTTATAATTGTAAACTGGGATAAAAAAGTTGTTATACACCGCAAATTCCTCAAATTTTATTCACAAAAGTGGACAATACACAAGATTTAAACATGTGGTGTATTACTCTCTTCCTCACATACAAAATTCACCTTATATTCCATAATAAACAATGTTCTAAGTACTTGTTTAGATTTAACCCACACAACGTTTAAATTGGGGAGTCATGAACACTTTCAATGATGGTTTTTAGTAGTCATTATCTCATCCATTGTTTAAGATAAACTAAATGAATATTTTTCCATTATCATTTTGGTAAACAACTTTTTCAATCACGCAAATAAGCAATATGTAAATGTTACCAAACAAACACCAAACTCCTATGGAATTGACTTTTCATGGGATCTCTCCAAGTAGGCAATTTTTTACTTTTTCTAAGTGTAACCTCCACAAATATCTAATTTATTCTAAAATAATTTAATAGATACTAAATTGGCCAACAAGGATTGATATGTTTAATTAGTTTATGTTAAGTTTATTTTCTGATATAATATTGATACATTGTGTTTTTATCTGTTTTCTAAGATTTCTTGTAAAAATCCTCGTCATTAACTACAAATATCTCTGCTAAAAAGTCAGTAGAGACCATTCCAAACTCCCAAACATTAATCAACCAATCTTTCATAAATTCACACTTTTTCTATATGACATTTACTTTCACCTTAATAATCTAAACGTGTATTTATATGCGTCCCACCTATACTTTTAATCCTCTTAACTCAAATTTGTTAAAATTATGAATATATATATAATAACAATATTTAAGAAAGAGTCATTCGAACTTACAATCTCATGATTATTAGATTGTACAAAATACTCGTAAAAGAGTCATTCTTACAAAATAAATACAAGTGTAGGTAAATTATAAAATATTTGTATCTATTGTTATTAATACATTTTGATACTGTATTATAAATATTAATCAATAAAGTATTATGTAATACAGTATTATCATTAGTACCAATGTTTGTGGGTACTAAACTTGAAAATATTCATATATTTTTTTTAGTTTGACTAATTTGACAAGTTATTCAACTTTATTTTATTTTTTATTTTCATACATTTAATTTATTTTGTATTTTCATACATTTAATTGAGTCTCAAAACCAAATCTAAGTTGAGAATGGAACGGAATCAATGGGCTAAAACCCAGCTAGAAAACGTATATACAAGATTGAGATTAAAATAAATAATAAAAACTCTTCAAGTGTATAATTAACCAGGCCTGCATCGAACGAGTTCATTCAACCTCATGAGCCAAATGGCTTAATACCACTAGTTAATTAAAAAAAGGTTTCGGGAATTTTCAATAATAGCTGAAATAACAATGAAAGGGGATGAATGTTTTTTTTTAAATATTTGATTCCAGCTCAACAAAATTAGAAAGTAAATCACCTATACAATTACAAGTTCTCTAAATCGATAATAAAAAACAAAATGCTCTAAGGTTGGGTTTGGGTACCCGTTAATGTAAACGACCAAGTTGGTTATAATAATCCAACCAATGTTTGTCTCACCATTTATTATAAGTGGTGATTACCTAAATCTACGTGCATGTTTATCTAAGCCTATGTGTCTGTTTATCTAAACCTTACATATATTATTTTTTTTATATAATCAGTCCCTCAAATACCGTCTATCATAATCCCTATTATAATAACTTGTCACTCAAACACGATTTATAATAATCCCACCGTTTGTCATAACCAAATTGATGCTTCAAACACACTCTCATTCATTCATATTCATTCATTCAAAAAGGTCTTGAAAATCTTCTATAATACCTCTGTTTAAAGCAATAAGCTTCAAACTTGAATTCTGTTTGTCGTAAGTCGTAGATCAAGTTAAGTTATCATGTTCATTTTTAATAATAATAATAATTAGTAGTAGAACAAATTACAAAGCCTAATTCGTACAAGCAGACGAAAAGAAAAAGAAGAAAATGGCGTTTTATTAATTAATTCTAACTAAAATAGGAACAAAGGTTACGCTAAATTACTAAAATACCCCAGATATTTCTTCCCTAATTCGCATACATGTAATGGGTATACGAGGAAAAACCCCATTCCGTAATTCCTTGGCGTGCTTTTTATCAAAATCCGATACCGTGAAAAAACCACGAACACGAGACCCCCTTCTCCTTCGCTACGAGCGGCAAATTTCGCTCAACTTTTCAACTTCGTTTCGTAGTTTCTTCAACTTATTTCGCTTCAAATCGAAGCAATGCCGGCTCAGAAGCGCGTTTACGAGGCTGATGATGTTGATCTTTTGCCGCAGTTTCATGATAGCTTCAACCAACGCTCTGAAGATGCAGAATCCGAAGCCGGTACGTTTTCTTTTCTGTTCATCGCCGTCAATTTCGACGATGTAACTCGATGTTCGATGCTTTTCTGTTTCGGAATCATTTGTTTTGTTTGATTCATTCTTTGTTGCTTCTTGTTTCGTCAGAATCCGATCGAAGCGCTTCGTCCAGTCAAGAAGATAAGGATGAGTACGTTCCGTTTATGACCTCTGGTTTTTGTTTGATTCTTTTTATTCGTTGTTTATTTCGATTTATTTCGTCTCTGGTGGATTATGGAATTCTTTGGTGCTTGACTGCTCGGGATTGATTTGGTATCTGCATGATCTGCTTTGTGGTATTGTTCATGAAATTCTTGCTGCGACTGTATTCGAAGATGAGCTGAGCTTTGTAGGATTTACGTGTTGAAGCTTTCGTTGATTTTTGAGTTTTTTTTTTTTTCTTTCTTTTCGATTAAGGTTAGTGGAATTAGGTGCTGGATCTTGCGGGCGAAGTGAGTTTTCTTGGTCGTATTTGCGATCCATCTGTTTTTACATATGATACGAGCTGTTATTGTTGAGTGGGTACTGACGTTGGAGCTCACATGGTTTTCGCTTCTTCACGATGTTACAGCTTACATGATCTGAGATCAAGCGTTCACTCAACGTGAATTCAAGCTTATTGTAACTGAAGTGTTCACGGTAAAATCTGGCTAGTTTCCGCCATTGATTGCTGGATCCATTGCTTGAAATTACAAGAAGTTAACGACTGAAAATCCTAATTTTCATTTTGGGCTGGGTTATTGAATATATATGTTGTAACCAAAAGCTTTTTTAATAGGTTGTTTAGTTTTTTTTTTTTTTTTTTTGAAAACCGGGAATTCGGAGCTTTCGCTCCCTTATACCTGGGGCACCAAAAGCTTTTTTAATCGGTTGTTTAGTTGCATGGGGAACAGTAGAATTCCCTGAAAAATTAACTCGATCTCAGGTGTCTTCCAAATTATTAGACTTCCCTAAATGTTTTGTTTGGTTTTCTATTCCAGATTTATCGCCGTGAAATTGTCAGACATCCGGAGAGAAGTTCAATGTCCTATCTGCTTAGGTCTGTATTAATAATCCCTTTTATTGAACTTATTTCTCTATCTCAAATAAAACAGATTTCTTTTGATTTGAACATTTGGTCGTAATTCTTACACAACTCATGTTATGAAACAATCTTGCTGTTTTGTATTGGTTGTCAATGTGTCATCTGGTCTTTACTGATTTTAACAAAATTGTTGCCCTATCTTGAGTATCAATCATCATATAAAATTCACTTATTTCTGTCAGTGTATGTACATATGCACTGCAAAGATGCCCTTTTAATTTTAAGGTTATTTTTGTGATTAGGCAATTCCATCAAAGGGAAACTAATTGACCGTAGATTGAATGAGTTCTAGATATATGAGCTTATGGAATTTGGTTTTCATGTCTTTTCGTGATCTGTACTTCTCATGAACCTTAATCGTGTAGGCTACATTATTGGTTCATTTGGAGCCAGTGGTTTATGATGGTACTGCATGTATAGGCATAACGATTAAGAGATATATGCATGTCTTTCAACTCAATGTTTACTCGAGCTTATATTCTCAAGATTATGGAAGATCATCTGCACTCTCTCTGTGTATGCATGTGCACTGATCGAATTTTAAAAGTTTTGCACTTTTAAATGTGTAGGAATCATCAGAAAGACTAGAACCGTGATGGAATGTCTACATCGCTTCTGCAGGGAGTGCATTGACAGATCAATGCGTCTAGGGTATGCTTATAAGTTATGTGTAGTTTTTATTTTGATATTGCCAATTGCTATACAGCTCTAGAAATTAAATATCATTGCACAATTTTCCCTCATCTTGTTACTGAAATTTTCTGCAGTAACAACGAATGTCCTACTTGCCGCACTCATTGTGCCAGTCGACGCTCTTTGAGAGATGACCCAAATTATGATACTTTGATTGCTGTGTTATATCCAGATATTGATAAATATGAGGAAGAGGTAGGATTATTATGGTTTATCATAAGCTTGGTGTTTGATGATTGATATGGTCATTTCTGCATACTCTAATATTGTTAAATTATTGCAGGAAATGGCTTTCCAAGAAGAAGAGAAAGCTCGTAATAAGCAGGTGAGGAGGCAATGTTGTATGAATTGTGTTAGACTGTAAGTTATGGGCATGCATTTGTTTGTTTCCAGATAAGTTCACTTTGCATTGTTCAATGTACAAGAATCTACAGATTTTGTCATGCGGAAATCAATTAAAAAGAGAGTGTGAGAGGAATAATTTAAATTATTATTTCATTAATACGCAATGAAAAATTGGGGAGCATTGGGGCATGAAATAGAGCATGTATTTCTTAGCTGGTTCTCTATTCCATTTGACTTGGAAACATATGGGGCTGGAATCTAACGTGGTTATTATAGATTGTACTTTGTGTACCAGGTATCTGTGATCGTACTTGATCTTTTATCTTCATATTCGGTCTAAAATATAGTTTTTTGGTTATTTGGCAGATCCAAGCTTCCATTGCTCAGACACTTCAACGACAAACTGAAGCTTTGGGTAGGAAACGTCCTAGACCTTCAAGAAGATTAAGTTCTAGAGGACGAAAAAACTTCCAAAATCATACTGAGGGTTCAGGCTTTGATGAAAACGAGGATGAAAATGATTATTATGTTAGCAAGAATTCATCTTCCGCTGATGAGCGCACGGAAACAAGACCTAAAAGATCCAGGAGAGGAGGTCTTGTTAGATTTTCCCGATCTTCTTCGGCTACTGGAGCTGACGGGGCAGATGTCGGTGGTAACGAAAATGATTATGAAGTGAACAAAGAAACAGTCGGCACATCTATGAGGCTTGTTGGTAGCTCAGAAAGACTTTCTTGGGGCAAAGGTGGAATGAGAAGTCACACTAGATATGGGGGTATTAATGGGGGGACTGGTAAAATTTCCAGGACTAACCGCCTTACAAAGCTGATGGATTATGTTCGAAACTCGGAAAATATCAGTGAGGAGGAGGTAAAAACAACAATTTGATGTGTTACTCAACTTCCTTATGAATAAACTATGGACATGTTAACATACAAATGGCTTTCCTATTGAATTATATGCATGCTGCTATGGCTCTTAATGTTCCTATCAATGACTTTTGCATTCTCTCCTGACTTATAGTTGGACATACATCTTATGCTCGTTTCCATGGATGAAAAAACAATACCCGCATTGCAAAGACCATATATTTGCTGTAGGCCTTCAGTGACAATTGGACACCTAACTCGAGTAAACTTTCATTAATGGGCTTCATTATATCCGATTGGAAGTCTTATCCATTTATTTAGTTGATTCTTAAACTTCGTTCTTCTGCAGTACGTTGCTCTTGAAACTGCGCTTTCGGTTGATGTCGTGGAAATGTACGTGGTCAAAGAGCTTCAAAGGAAACTCGATCCTTCAACCTCGAGAACACTTATGGACCCATGTAAAGATAATATACAGATATTAAACGGGCAAGAAACGCTGTCAATGGCAAAACTCAAAACACAGAGTCTAGCTTGTGGCTTTCTGGTATATATGCCTTGAACTTAAACCTACAGCGCATAAATACTTGAAAACAATGCACCCACTACAATAACAAGCATGTTCATAAGCTTTTTTTACAACATTTGTTGTTTGATTCCAGCTTTTGGCATATCAGAAAAAGGGCTAGAAATTCTGCTGAAGACCAATTTCTACCTGCAGACATACAGTGCTTACTAGCAATTCATACTAGAAATGAAGATGTAGGTAAATTTTCATTCATATACTAATTTGTTGTCTTAAATCCCCCATCTGAATGTGCTGTTTGTTATCTAACCATCTCCACTAGTTTTTTGTTATTGGGTTCCCTCTTATGTCTGTAATAGTTGTGCAACGTACATGTGAATTTTTCATTATCTTTTCCACATGTAACTAAGGTAAATTAATGTCAACCCGAGTCATAAGATACCGGATCACCATCTTAAAAGTCAATATTTTAATCCTGCAATGTTGAATAAAAAATTAAAAAAACAAAAAACAAAATTGATAAAATCTATCTCAATCTAATTCTCACCGTGATAATTTATTAAAAAATCGGTGATTTTCTGATTTCCTTTTAGTTATTTTTGGTCGAATACTGTCGTTGCTCTGCCAATAATCAGTTGGTGCAGAATTTTAGTCAATTTTTTTGGTTGTGATTGGTTTCTTCTTTATCAACCAGTTGACATTAGTTACTAATTAAAATGGTCGAATAATTTACACTAAACAAAAAAAAAAGGAGGGGTGGAAAGGGAAAATTGCACGGATAGGAAAAAAAACGGAAAGAAATACATTGTTTTGTAATGGCCGCTACGAATCACTTTTTATGGTTTTTGGGACACTTTTTTTTTTCTTTTCTTAATTCAATAGTATTTGGAGTGGATATGAACCCAGTTGATATATCACAGCCTCTTTTTAAATTATACCGTTTTTGTAGATATATAGATTCTTAAAACATACCATTTGTGAAGAAGACCAAAAAGTAACATGAAAGACAAAAATAAAATAAAAATATGGCCAAACTCACTCACTCTTCATATCCGCCCTCATATTACATGTTTTTCATAGTTTCCGCTAAGCATTGATATCTAGAGAAATTTTTGTATAAAATCTAAGAGTATATTTTCTAAGTAAGTTTGTATTCTCCCTATCTAATTTGAACTCAAAAAATAAACAAATATTATATCATAGTGTTGCAATGTTGGGGTTACCTATTCCTTTGATCTCTTCTATTTTCATGAATGGTGTATTTCAAACTTCTTTAAATTCTGTTTGGAATACCTTTATTGATATTTTTATTTTGATTCTTTTTTTATGTAACCATTAAGATTTGAATATGATATTTGTTTTTTTTTTTTTTTTTTGTAATTAGAATAGCAATGCCCAACCTTCCTTGTTAGATTTAGTTCAATAACAATATAATTCTAAGATGTTTATATAAAAGTTGTTGGGGGTAATCTTATATTTTATATTTTTCAATTACAAACTTAAAAAGTATTTGGTTATTTAAAAGAAAAACAGAATGCGCGACTTCACCTATTTATATATAAATCATTCACTATTAGCAGTAAAATAAGTTTTTAAGTTGCGTAACTCATTAAGCGAGGCCCTATCCTTATCCATAAACCGTTGGTTTTTCATTTAATTCTTTTTTTTTTCATTAACTTTCCAAAAGTTTCCACTTCATTTGTGGGCCCTATCTACAAATGCATTAGGTCCGCGTTTTATCATCATGGAGATTGTGGGCCCACTCCAAAACTTTCTATCAAGACAAAACAAAGGGATTTAGCCGAATTGAATGGGTATCAACATCATACATTATGGACTAATTAATTCATATGAAAGAAAAATAGATTGATTAATTACTTCAAAAGCAAAGAAAAACCACATTTATTTAAACAAATATCATGAGTCCCATCACCGCCGCGCACGGCGGACCCCATGAAGAAGTCCTCCGATCATCGGCCGTATCAGCAGACATAACCACACACACACTCCTATAAACTTGCTTGGACAGCCCAGATGTCAAAGCCTAGTTAGGACACGTAATCACATTAAAACATCCAAAACCCACCGATCCACGTCAACATAAACGTGACACCTTACAACGCTATTTACATTCAACCGCCGGTAACCGCCGTCGCCGCCGCCGTCTAGCGGTGCTTGCTCCTTGTCTCACCGCTGTAGAGCCTGTAACCACAAAATAACTGTAAGACAAATGCTACAAAAAGATTAAAATCATAACAATCGTGTTGAAATGAAATATAATCGAACAATGAGGAGAGTAACACAACAATTGAAATCTCAATACGCTCCTTAAGATGGTGCCTCTTTTGGATTCACTAATCTTGAATCGAATCTTAATTTCATTATCAGTTTGAGCTTTATGGGTTCTAATACCATGTTAGAGAATATAAAGATTCACCTCAAAACCAATTGCCAATAAAGAGAGTAATCCATATTTCTTTTTATATTGATATTAGACTCTCCACTTGTTCGATATGGAGAATTGAGATCTCAACGCTATCAGTATTTTCAAAAAATAACAGTGAGTTTTGATCTATCAGGACATAAATATAGAGTCCAATCAAGCCGATAGATGTCGGGATCATGATGAAATAAACAGATCTAACGGCTTGGATCACTCTCGGGGATATCAAAGAACAAAAATTTGGAATCTTTTTTTATCAGCACAAACTGTTGGGAATATGGAGGAAAAGATGCCTTCAGAATCCAATTTTATTTCTTACGGCGGCGCGTGGATTATACTCGCTGCAGTTTAAAAAATATATATATGGAAAGTATGGTACGTACCAATCGTACACAGTTGGAGAGTTGGGTTGAGGTTTATCAAAGACTTCAGCGCCAATAGTTTTGGTGGCAAAGTTTCTCCCAGGGTTGAACACGCTCCTCCAAACATTATCCTTACGCGCCGCCGTCAGCGGCGTCGTAGGCGTCACCGGCGTGGTGGGTGTTGCCGGACTAGCCGGCATGGACATCGATTTGTGGTATTTGCTTCCCTCCCCAACCAAATCTAAAACAATCCCAAAAATAACATGCAGTTAACCAACAAGAATTTGTACTAAAAGAAATTGAAAAACAACAAATTGTGAAGAAAAATGTTACCTTTAATTATCAAGGGCTTGGTGGTGACCTTTCGGAGCTTGCCGAGACCGCGGTCGGGCTGAGGTCCGGCCACGACATCGTCCCAAAGCTTCTCAAGCAGAACCATGATGGTTGAGCTCAGTCTCTCACTGGTTTACATCCAACCTTTTTAGTCATATATGGTTGTGTATAAATAGAGTTCTGAGTGTTCAAAGTATCAATGGTAATTTTTCTTTTACTTTTTCCATAGGATTCCTCTTCAGTTATTTAAATAGAGCTAAGGTTCCTTAGTAGTAGTCAAATAGGGGTTGGAAAAATAAAAGGTCATAAAACTAATATATCAAATTTAACTCCACCAAGTAAACCTTTAAGCAATCTTTCCTAATTTATATTCACATGAGAAATAAATTATTATAACTCAATCCAAATTTAGCCCACTAATTACTCAAAATCAAACTGCAATTTTATATAACTTCCATTATTTTGTCACATAACTTATGCTCCATTTGAAATCAACATTTTCATTTTTTTTCCATTGTGTACTTCAAAACAATTTATCATAATTCATTTCATTATAACATACGCTCTAAATATCGTTCAAGATCACTCTTGACTCTGTTATAATAATCAATTCTTTATAATAACATACACTCAGTTAAAAATAATTTATGTTTATAATAATCTAACTAGTATCCCGAACTAAACACATTTTAAAGTTTTGAGTGGCAAGATATGAGTGGATGGTGGAAGAATAGGTGGCAATATGAAAATGAAAAGCTTGGAATTAGAAAGAAAAGAACAGGCGAAAAGGGGGAAATGGATAAGGATGAAGACTGAGTAAAAATATCTGTTACAGAGACCGTGACAGAGCAGGGTATGGGTTGGATGTGTTGACTTCCACGTGGATATCTTGACTTTGCTCCAACGGCCCAGATCATTTTGTTTATCCCCATTCAGATCGAACCTAGGGTAGAATAATAAATTAGATATGATTTTACTATAACTCTCATGGGAAAATGATAACTCTGGAAGAACCTAGACTTTGCTGAGAGGGTGGATGATTTTAGAGTGCGTTTGAAGCACTAATTTGGCTATAATAAACAGTAGATTATTATAGATGGTGTTTGAGAGGCAAGTTATTATAACAGAAATTATGATAAACTGTGTTTGAGGGATTAGTTATATAATAAAAAGTAATATATGTAAGGTTTAAATAAACGGGCATGTAAGTTTAGATAAACGGGCATGCATGCTTAAGTAATCAACGTTTATGATAAACGGTAGGGCAAATATCGGTTGGATTATTATAACCAACTCGGCCGTTTACATAAATGGAGACCCAAACATACTCTTAAGGTTTATGAGTAAGAATTACTAACTTCCATGGTTTTAGCAGTTGAGTTCATAATCACTAAAGTTCCGTTCGATAACTATTCAATTTTTTATTTTTAGTTTTTGAAATTTAAACCTACAACAATTATTTTATCATATATTTTTTTCTTACTTAGATATTTACATTTCATCTATATTTATAGAAGCGAAACTAAAATTTGGAAACAAAAAAAAAATAACTTCCAAAAATTTATTTTTATTTTTTTTACTGATAAATGCATTATAGAAAATATGGAATATATGGTAGGAAATTTAAGTAAGAATATGCTTAAATTTCAAAAATAAAAGATAAAAAACCAAATGATTGTAATTACCAACTTATTTGAAAACTCATGATCCTACTTAATCATTAATGACAGTTTAACATACAATCAAAACAAAAATGCTGAATAAGATAACAATATACAGTTCCCAGTAACCAAATGCCACGTTAGGATAAGAAGGTTTATCTTCTTACCCTTTTATTTTATTATTTTATTTATTATTTTATATTATACTAGAAATATCTATCAAGGTTCAAGGCATGCCATAATCTATGGGCCTGTTTTTCTAGTCAATTCATGGCAGTGTAAGCTTTTACCTGGTGTAGTTCCGCTTTGTTTTTTAATGCAGAAACATATTTAGAGTTAGCGATCTGGATCGATGATATATGTCAATTATAACACCGGCTGTTTCTTTGCTCTAAAGTTTCCCATTCCAACAGTTAAATTGATAGGAACTAATGGCAACAACAAGAGAGATAAGAATGAGGGATAAAATATTAAAATGACAAAAAACAAAAACTAGAAAACAAACCGTGAATTGAGATTTGGAACAAACTAATCCTTTGTTGTATGACTGTTCAAAGTGACAAGCCGTAAAGCAAACAAAAAGGAAAGAGGCAAAGTCAAAAGCCTAAAAGACATGGATTAATGCATTGATTCGATGCTCTTCTATACAGCCTTTTGCTTAGTAGATTATTGGGCGATAGAGCTTATGATAATAGGATAATAATTCAATCTTTGCAACAATATCCTCATGGGAGATATTTTCAGTAGTACAGATAACTAAAATATATGACACATCTAACCTTGTACATAGTTTCAATTCTTTCAGTTCAGTCTCCTAAATCTAGAAGTATCCTTCGAGATCCGTATTTCATTTTCATGAGACCGATTGCACATTTAAGTTTAATAAACTCTGATACCATATTAAATAGTGTGGGTATTCATTTCAAAATTAATTGGTGATGAGATGGATAATCGATCTATCTTATTAATGTTAGAAGCGATCATCAAACCATAAATTGGAAAAGGTATAATAAATTTTGTTTTCATACTCAAAAGGTAACATCTTTTTTTTAGTTTGCACACTCATCAAATCCCAAACTTAGGTTGGAAACTGGGATTAAAAGGCTTAAACCCTGTTTGGCTGATACAATCATAGAATAGAAAATCTCCTTAATTACTAAGGTGCCTTTCGTGATAAGAGACAAATGATTGATTCAATATTTGCAGTAATGGAATACTTCTCTATTTACTAAAATACATTAAAAAAAAAAAAACTCTCACTTATTTTACCCAAGTAGGTACCTGAAAACATACTCCATTTTCTCTCTTAAACCTTACTACTCAATTCTTAATTGGTTGCCATAGGGTCTTTCATGTATTAATGAAATCAATTTCCATAACAAAAAATTTAGAATTGGCAAACAAGAGCGAGAGGCCCATTCAATTGCCATAGTGTCTTTTGCTAATGATCCAAAAGTTCATAAGTTTGAATCTCTCCATCTCTGAGCTAAAAAAACAAAAGATTTAGAACGATAAATTCTTTATATTTATAGGAAACGAAATAAAATGTGTTGGGCTGTCAAAGATTTTGATTCAATTTGCTCCTCTAGACTCGCCTCATTAATTTCTCCATATTCCTCATTTGAAAACATGTCAACCCCTTAACATTTTCTAATCCAGACGTTGAACCTCGGAAATCTTCTAAAATTCACGATTCTATTATTGTGCTATTTTGAACAATAGAACAATTTAGTAAATCAATTATTAGAACAATTATGTATCTTAAAGTTCAAACAATTGAAAAGAATCCCAATAGGAAGAAATAGAGAGAGCGATGGAAAGCAACATACATATTGAATATTGAAGTGTCGGAACACGTGGCGAAATCGCACCGCAATACGACTGTGTCCTGGTTCATCAAGTTTCACACTCTTCCTCGCCTATGGGCCTTCGTCAGGCCCGTTACATTTTCTAAAAAAAAAGTGAGGCCCATTCAATTGGCCCACAACGAAGGGTCCAGTCCAGTCGTGTGGGGGCGTGTCGCCTGGAAATGCAGCAACGTCCACGTCGGAAGCAGCAGCCGCCGCCGCCCAGTCATTACTTAAATTATATTTTAATATTATTTGTCCAGTCGGTTCATAATAATAATAATAATTTAATGTGGAGAGTTGTGTGTGTCTACATGAGGGTGCCAAACGTGGCACATCATAGACATAAGGAATCTCTCTCACATACATTTCGGCCGCTTTTTTTTATAAAATTAAAATTATATGAAGTTGGTGGGTCCCAGGTCTCCACCCCAACTTGCCGCTGTGTCTGTCTATCTGTCTCTGTCAAACACGTCAACACGTTCTCACCGCGCCGTACGTTGCCCCTAATATTTTCTCAATATTCCTATTTAATACTTTAATCTCTAATTTCATTCCCAATCCCATCCTAGTTTTTACTTTTTGTAATCAAATTTTATATAAAATATTCTTTGTGGGGGCATAGACTTGACCTCTTTGTCTTTAAAATCGACCGTTCACAAGTCTCATGCAGTTCGAAGGTTTACAAGAAAGCTCCCAGAGCTAGTGTAATCCCACCCACCCAAGGTCCAAGGTCGTGAGCGACCCAACCCTACAATGTTCCCTCGACCCATGTAGGTCCTCTCTTTGTCAAGTACAGAAGATATCGAATGAGTAATGTCACACGTAAGTGTCTAATCTAAAACCTTGAAAGGAGTATACTTTCAAAACTCAAGTTTTCAACTTTTGCGCCACGGATCGCATTCCCCTCGAGTTGAAGGACTCTCACTTGGCTCATAGGCCTTTGCAGACTTTATTTGGAAATTTTCCAAACACTTAAAAGATTATCTTTGTTAGTAAGGGTCTCAATTATTATTTTATTTTTTTGTAATTCATCGAGTAATATTGTCTTAGAGAAGATCTTGAATATAAAGAAGAGGATAATAACTCCACTGATATAAGATATTTTAAATGATGACCAAATGTCTCTTATCAATAAAGTTATTAAAGAAAAACATATTTGTCTTTCTTAAATTATGATATTATTTTAAGTACTATAAAATTACATTTCAAAATCAATGGATCATACGAAAAACAATTCAATATAAGAAATAATATCATTTTTCTCATATGTGCGATCCTCAACCATATTACTTATGTGACCCAACCTATAAATAAATCAATTATAAAATTTAGGGGGGAAAACTTATCTGGTTATGCGTGTATATATTTAAAGAAACAAATCAAATTTAGCATTTGCCTAAAGATTTGATTACCGCTGATTCTGCCTACGGATTCAAACAAGATTTACCCGAATATTAAAATACATCTAATATAT
Source organism: Sicyos edulis (assembly GCA_036507275.1). Taxonomy (NCBI): domain Eukaryota; kingdom Viridiplantae; phylum Streptophyta; class Magnoliopsida; order Cucurbitales; family Cucurbitaceae; genus Sicyos; species Sicyos edulis. The sequence goes on along the minus strand of CM071855.1, from coordinate 1,737,421 downwards.
AGATCCCTTTTTTATGTTCTGAGTGCGGCGGACCTAATCTCCAGAAACAAATTTACACATTAATCTTCCACCAAAAGCTTTGACGCCTACAATTATATTGACTTCCTTTTTCTTTCTACGTTTTATTATTATTTTTATTTCCATAGAATATTCACATTGTTTTCTGCAATCTCATTGGCTGTCAAATGCCCACTACTATTAACAAAATGTTGAATTAAAGTGAAATGGAATATTTTGGGAAGAGAGAGATTTGAAATACTTTATCTTAGGCTTCTTCTTTTGATATAATCTTCATTGGGGTTGAATGTGAATATAACACGTCTTTCCTAAATAAAATAGAGATGATTTGTATCATATTTATAACAATTATAATGCTCTTAATAGGAACCGCACCATTTTTCTACATTTTTTTTGTCTATGTGCTATGTAGCTTCATACTATTTACTGTCTTTTTTTTAATTGATTATTGTTTTCAAATGTTTCATTTACGGGTTTCCGCTTTTTCCGTAATAATTAAATTTTGCATGTGGATGTTTTCCTTGGTAACAAAGGAATGGAATCTTTAAAATAAACATAAAGATGGCGTTGATATAATGCCACCATTGTCCATGGTAGTCTTGGCGTGAAAATAACTATATTTCCTTTAACTTAAAAGCAAATGTTCTTATGAAGTTTCATAACTGATTGCATCTTACTTTTAAGTATAATAATTCAACAATATTTTAAAACTTCAAACTTATAATTTCTTAATTATTAAATCATACTTTAGGATAATTGACCTCAAGTATGATGGATCCTAACAAATTGGTTTAATTAAAAGTAAACTAACTAATAAAGTAGAAATGAAATTATTTTAAAAATTATGTTGTGAGAATGGAATTTGCAAAACATTGAGATGAGATTTGAAATGGAAAAGGCAGAAGAACGCATTGTGGGCTGGCCACCCCACCCCGTAACCTATATCCACAACCTGGCCCCACTCGCCTCAGTAAAATATTAAAATAATTAAACATTGGACGGCAGCCACGCACGTGCATCCATCTTTCACACGCTTCATTTTCCCTTCTTTGAATTAAATTCATTATTCTAAACTCATCCATACTCGACGTTCATTTGAAGGCTCCACAATGCAGCAATGAAGACCCCACCAGAGTCTTTCAAGCGTGTGAGCCACGCCATCACCCACCTAATCCACTGTGGCCGAAGCCGCCGCCGGGTTTCCCTACACGTGTCCTTCGCTTCCTTCCACGTGTCGCCCCTCTCCCTTTTTCTAACAGCCCCCCTCTTTCCATGGAATTTCTCTCTCACATTTAATAAATAAATCATAATCATATTATTATTATTATTAAAAAGCCGGACACGTTTTGTATTCAATTCCCCATCGTTCATTCCATTCCATTCCAACTAAACAATTCCCAAACGGATTATAAAATTCCAAATCACATCAAAAATTAATTCAAACAAAAAAGATTTAATAATTGCAAAATGATCTCCTCGTTCACAAGAACAGCCGGAACAAACCCCTCCCTACAGAGTGATTTGATTTTTCTCCGCTGCAAAAAAATGAGAACATCCGCTTCCTATTCACAATCGTGTTGTTGCAGTCGTAAACATTTCGTATTTTAAGTTATTATTTAATAACCAAAAATAAAAAAAAAGGATCTAATTCATCTTTAAAATCCCAGCCGATGAAGGAGGAAAAAATTCAGGCGGATTCTGGTGGGGGGAAGTTCAGATCGAAATCCACGCCGCGGGGTTTCAGATCCGGACCGTTCATATCGATCACAGAGGACGAGTCGGAATCGCTCTGAACTCCGGCCAACTCGCGCCGGAAATCACTCACCGCTTCTTGCCGATGGCCGAATCGCAGCCGTTGAGTCTGGTGGTGATTCCTGATCATACCGGCGCGAAGGGCGGCGTCGAAAAACAGAGCGTGATTGGACGGCGGAACAGAGCGGGCAAAGACGTCGCCGATCAGGGGAAACTGGAAGCGCTGAAAGGGGAAACTAATTCCTGGGCCGAGATTGAGATGCAAAGGCGAGGAGGAATCGAGCATGAGAGGTTGCTGTTGTGGTTGTGGATGTGGTTGGTCCCGGCTGGATGACTCGACGGTGCTGCTCTGGCTCGGGCTCTGATGAAGGAGGGTGTCGGAAGGCAAGGGGAAATTGGTTTTGGCCTTGGCGCCGCGAAACTCCCTCGCGGCGGTGTCGTAGGCTCGAGCCGCCTCCTCCGCCGTGTCGAAGGTACCGAGCCAGACACGGCTCTTCTTACACGGATCTCTGATCTCCGCCGCGTACCTCCCCCATGGCCGCTTCCTCACTCCTCTGAAATGCACATCCTTCACGTTGCCGGTGATACCCTTAACGGCGACGGGCTTCTCCCTCGGAGCCATAACGTGGAAGAAACGGATTGTGTGTTTTGGGGGCAAATGGGTTTGAGATGCCGAGGAGTGGAGAAGGGGGGGAGGGATTTTATAGATGGGGGGAAGAAATCGGGGGAAGGGATCGGCGAGGAATTGATAGGGAGGGGGGAGTGGGGCCCGAATGGGGGGAGAGGCAGAGTGAAGAAGGGATTTGACTGAGAAAGGGGCGGCTAGTTGGGGAAGGGTATGGTGGTAATTTCGCAATCCAGTCCCCGAATTATGTGTCATGTGGGGTTCTCCATACAACAGATCCACAGGGAAGGCCGCGTTTTTTCATTTACTGTTTATTACGTTTCCTTCTTTTTTTAAATTCTCAACCACGCGCTCTCTTGCACTTCGCGCCTGCGTATCTTTCACTTTCTACTCAAATAATTGATGGATAAATAAATATTAAATTCATTTTTCCCCACATATTTTGAGGATGTGTTCTTTTTTGGACATAAACGAATGAACTATTGCCGTTAACCACTTTTAACTTATTTATCAAATTTTATATTAAATTTATCATTCAACAATTATTAATTTTAATTTTCAGATAAGTAATTGATTACTCTACTATTATTAATTTCAATCCACAAGCGAGTAGTTCATTACTACTAACTACTATTAATCATTTCTTTATCTTCCACTCCATTTTTTTTTACCAAAAACAAACACACCCTGAATCTTTGTTTGATTTTAGTCTTAGACTTGATTTTAATTTTTGTTATATTTTTTAATTTTTAAGTTTATTCTATTGTGCGCCTTAAAATTTTAAATATTTAATTTTAATTTCTAAACTTTTAAAATAATTTAAACTCATTCTTTATTAAAAATAGTAACATGTTATCGGACTCTATAATATTAGTAGTCAAGGAATTTGTAGGGAATTAATAGTTAGGTAGGTGATTATCATGGATTAAATTCATCACCTTAAATACTTCAAATCACTATTTGACCTCTATACAACTTCATGATAATTATGAAATACAAACTAGAATGTAATAAACTTAAATTTTAGAAATATGATCTTATGTTTACTATATTTATATTAAAATTATTAATATATCGTTGAGCCAATTTCACAATGGCTAATTTTAAACTTTTTTTAGGTTTATGAATTAAAATGTAATAAACTTGAAAATTCACATATTAAAATTGACTTTTGAAAGTTGGGATGAAATAAAAAATATTTGATAGTTGATGAATTATAATTGAACTTTATGACCAAATTATTGTTTTTAGCTCATACTTGAATTAAATAATAAGGAAAGAATATATTTTTAAAGTTGCACGTATATAATACGTATACACATAAATAGAAGATCAGGCGGTTGTTGAATTACTAATTAAACGCTGTAAAAAAAGAAAGAAAAAAAAACGAATAAAACACATTAAATTAAGTTGGGTGCGGTTTGATTTCACGCGAGAATTAATATGGAGTTAAAAAGAAATAACGCAAGCGAAGGATTAATTAGAAAAAGATTGATGTTGTGGAGATTTAATTGAAAAAAAATAAATGATGAAAACAAAATCCCGTACGAAGAGGAGAGAAATCGGATTTTAAAAAATATATAATAATAATAAAAGAGGAAATATAATTGGGGAGCGCGTGTGACGGAGCAGCAGGTGGAAAAGGTTGTCGGCAAATTCTGGCATTTCGCCTCGTGACTAGGATTCTTTCATTTTTAAACTCAGGCTTCAGCATGTGGGTGTCACCCAATCAAATTTCGACACGTGCTCCTGTCGTAGAATGGCGCGTTGTTGTCAATTACATGGCCTGCGCCTTCTCTGTTCTCACGCCACTTTCCCACTTTCTTCCATTCCTATTTATTTATCTCTCAACCAAAACGCTAATGTTTTTTTTATTGGGAAAACGTTGCATCAATTTTTAATTTTTTATATCCACTTAAATTATGTTTTCTCACTCATACATAGGTTAAGAAATAAATCAATAACATAGTTGATTATCTTATTTTGTGTTCATACGTTCATGTTAATTTAATTATATGAAGAATTTAAGCTCTTTGAACAATTGAATCTCTCTATAAATGGTTATAAGTTGTATTTCTACTTAAACTAAGATGTAACAAAAGTATTGACATTAGAAGAATTTGTCCAACCCAACTCAATTTGATAAATTAAGTTTGATTACTAACTTATTTAGGGGTTGTTTGTTTGACATATTTAGGTATGATTTAGTTGAAGAGTTATGTTGAATAGTTAAAAATTGAGAGTTGTAATAAAAAACTCGTTTGGATGTAGTTTTTGTTGAGAGAAGTTAGAGTCAAAATCTTATTTGGATGTATATTTAAAATAAACAGTTATTTTTAGTAGTTAAAACAGAAATGATTAAAAAATGAGTGGTTAAAAATGAATTATTTTTATTGATTTCAAATTAATTATTTAAAATAAGTGGTTATAAAATAATTGAGTAGCTGCAAATGAAAGTTATTTTTAAAAGCAAATATAAGGAGAAGTTAGTAAAAACTCGTTTTGATGTATATTTTCGATGAGAAGTTAAAAAATTCTAAAACTAACTTCTACCTAAATATGCCAAACAAACAACCCCTTATGGTAGTTTGATTCAAATAAACTATTTTTTTTTTATGATTTTGATTAGTTTATAGATCAAACTAATATTATTTTAGATCAACTCGATTTTAAGTTGAACTTATTATTGATTTTAAAATTTTATATTTGATAAAATTATATCTTATTAATTTATGTTCAAAAAATTCAAATTTAAATTGGGGAAGAGGACCGTAACTCATACATACTAAGAACATGTGTCCTTGATATTGAAATGCAACATAAATAATAAACCAAATCAACACATCATCAATTCTTTCGATAATTTGTTCAAAAGTTGAAGTACATAATAAATATATATTCAAATATTTAAAAAAAAAAAAACAATTCAATCATCTAGCTAAATTTAATTGGAAAAACATATAAGTTGAGTCTGACTACTCCCATATATAAATTTATTTGAGTTGGTGGACTCACAAACCCAAAAATTTGGAATTCCTAACTGAAACTCAATATTCCAACAGAACTTTCGTGGTTTTGTACCTAACTGAAACCCAAAAAGTTATATGCGTAAAAATACTCAATTAAATGAAATTTCCAAAACGAAATTAATTTTAAATTTTAAATTTAAGAACTACACAATTGCGATAAGGAAAGCAACTTCGAATAAACCTTGATTTGATGAGAAATTCCATTCCTAAAAGTGATCAATGATAGTAGTATATATAAACCATACGTCTGTGTATTAAAAATGATAATGAAATGTTGCATCTTAAACATATGGGATTGGTTAATTAAGTGGATTAAAGTTGATAATCCACTTAATCCCATATGTTTAAGTGGGTTAAAGTTGGTAAACATAAAATTGAATTAATCGGATGGGTCGGTAGCGCGATTGGCTATCTGGTTTATTCTTAATTCATTTTTACTTCACGATCTCGGGTTTAATTCTTAAAATCGATATTTGTAAAATTCCGCTTCCCCCAACTTTGTACTAGAAAAAGACAAAATTGAATTAAAGTTGGAAAATGAATATAAATTGCGTACGCAGCTTATGAATTGTAATATCCACGTCTGAGTTAAAATCCATCTTTCGGTTTAGCCGTAGAAGGAAGAACAACCAACTTTTTGAGCCAATAACGTTTTAGGGGATTTTTTTTATTTCCTTTTTCTTTTTGTATTTTAGTTAATTATACACGTCTTTCTTTTTAACTAATTGGAAACTAAAGAATATTAATGACACTGTACACCAATTTGACTTTCTGGTTGAACTCTTCTACTTGGTTTCTTATATTTGATCCTTAAATATTCAAAACTGAGGTTACATGAAAATTATTAGTAATTGCATGAATAATCTTTATCTCAATAAACGACTAAGTTATGTATCCAAAATCATGTAATAAAACATCAATTGCATAAATAACGTATAACGTACAATGACTAAGATTGGTGTGCTATTCTCAAAAAAAAAAAAAAAAAAAAAAAGATTGGTGTGCCATTTTTCTAGATAGAAGTTGGATACTCAATTATAAATTTAGAGAGAACAATTAAGTCCTATAACCTCATAAAAATTAATTTAAAAAAAAAACTTCGCTAAAATTATTACTCAATTTAAAAAAATATTGAAAAGATACTTTAATTTTATTTTCTAGTTTTTTTAATCGTTACATGGCAATGATTAAAAAAATAATAATAACGGTATATTTTGAAGTAATAATAACGGTTAAAAATACTAATTCTTGGGTTTTAATTTGATTGAAACAAGCTTCCTTTAAAGTTTTAGGCATGTTTGCCACCTAATTATAATAATGGATGGATTGACCTAAATTAATTTTTTTTGTGGAGAAGACTCGAACCTAAGACATCAAAATCATTAGGTATACAACAATGCCGCTTGAGCTACTACTTTATTGGCTTAATATAATTCATGTTTTGTTTGAGATTAACTCCTACAAAATCTTAGCCAAGTTGATCAACATTGTGTATTTATATATCTCCTTAATAAAATTGTTCTCTCCTCTACTCTTGGACGTAGCTAAAACACCATGATGTTTTCTCTCACATTCTTTTTAATGTGTTTTTGTTTATTGATGTTTCACTTTCATGATATAATAAACCATCATGAAATGACTCAAGTGGTTAAAGAAAATTTTGAAGAGTTTAAGGCGATGAATTCAATTCATGATAACCACCTAGAAATTAATTTATTAGAGTTTTATTGACATTTAAATGTTATAAAGTCAGACAATATCATAATCCGACCAACATTTTTAACTGCATTCATTTAGAGCGTTTTTGGAGCATCGGTTTGATATGACAGACGGAAGATTATAATAAACAATGAGTTATTATAAATAGTGTTTGAGGGACAGGCTATTATAAAATGAATTATGATAAAATGATTTTTGAATGACTGGTTATATAACAAAAAATAATAATATGTAAAGTTATAAACGAACACATAGGTTTAGATAAAAAACACGCAGCTTAGGTAACCGCCGTTTATAATAAATGATGGGGCAAATATCGGTTGGATTATGATAACCAAGTCGACCGTTCACATAAATAGGGCCCAAACACATCCTTAATTTCCTTTTTTGCAACACTTTCAACTATTCAACTCACATTAAAAAAAAAAAAAGAAAGAAAAAAGAAAGAAAGAAAAAAAAAGTGGTGCTTCATCGTCATCCTTATATCCTCAAGAAGAAGTATTCGCTAAATAATATGTATTTATCAAAAACAGGAAAACATTAATTTTGAAAACGAAATTGAAAAAAGAAAAGAAAGAATAATTTCAAAATGGTTGCTTTCGTAGCATCGCTACGAAATTAGATTTAAAACAATAAAAAAATTCCAAATAGATGTTGAGAAATTAATTAAAACGGCAGCCCCCAGTCATTGTTGCAGAAAAAACGACAAAAGAAAATAATAATAATTAAACAGGGCAAAAAGTCAACATTTGAGGCGGATTTTATTTTTGGTCCCAAAGCCGGCGGGGGTGGCGAAGACTTGACGCCATCAAAATGCAAATGCAAATGCAAATGTAACGGACCTGAATTGACTTGTAATTTGGAGCCGGATTCAACGGTCCAGATTAACGCCTACAGGGCTAAGAATTTAAATGGTCAAAAAAGTAATTTAATAATAATAATAATGACAATGATGATAAATTGGGATATTTGTTGGAGGTGATTAGGTTGCATTCGTGGCGGCAAATAATAAAAGAAAATAAAAAAGAGAGACGTTGAGAATTGAGAGTTAGTTTTAACGGAAAGAGATGACGGTGGAAAATGTTGACCGATTTAGAAAAAAAGGGAACCGATGGGTTGATGTCAGTTTGACCCGTGACAAGTCGTGTGCGTTTCTTTTACTTTTGGAGCACACAGTACACACAGTAATTGCCATTCCATTTTCATTTCAATTCCAAAACTTGGCTTAAATGCACTCTCTTAACCACTTTCACCCTAAATTGTATACATACATTTTCAAAAGGAAATCCATTAAACACCCGTAATTGAATCAGGTTAGAAAATAAAAAAGAGTAAAATTCTCTCCACGGTAAATTCTACATTTTGAATATGTGACATCATCGAGTGCCAGAAAAAACCATTTCATAAATGATAATATTAAAATATAAAATAATTTTTGTGGCATCAAAGATGTCACCTAATCAAATTGTAGGGTTCTCGTGCACATCCAAGTGTAAGAGAGTTTTACCCGAATAAAAATGCAGTTATGAATATAATAAAAAATATAATTATAAATGAATTATTTTGAGTGGCACACACATGAATAAGAGAGTAATTTTTTATAATATTTTTCATTATTCTTAATTTAAAAATATTCAAACTAGTCAAAATCATTCATAGCAAATAAATCTACCACTAAGAGCAGTGTTCATACATTCTTCAAAAACCAATTCATCTTATCGAAACCGACCAAATAAGAGTGGACGGACAGTTTTCAAGTACATGTCAGTTATTTCAGTTAAATATTTTATTTAACCGAAATTTGTTAGTAGTCTGTGAGTTTGAAAAAAATATTTATTTAATATTAATAAAATTTATATAGTTAATTAGATTTTTTATCAAATTATTACAAAATTAACTTAAATTTAAATAGATTAAAAACTATTATTAGTCACAAATTTTCAAAAATAATTCTTAAAATTTCATTTAAAATTTGTATGGTAAATATATTTTCTTAATAAAAAAAGAAAATAAACTAAATAAATTACTAGTTCATTTACCCCCTAACCACTACATTGAAAGATCTAGACAAGAACTCACTAAAGATGGTTCTTTACTGAGGACTCAATCTCCAAATATAAATTATTATGTTATTTATTTTTGTTAATCATCTTCATTTTATCCTATATTAAAAATGTAAAAAAGAACTTGCAATTGATCGAACAATCTAAGATTGTTCGTCTTATCCTTTGAATATGCAAAAGACCTTCCTTAATAGCCCGAGCTTCCAACAAAAATCTTTACCGAACTCATCCTTGTGATTGATCGAGCCCCATGAGCATCAATCGAACTCCTTGCTTTCATTTCAATTGCACATATATGTAAATTGGATACCAAAATAAGAATAGTTTATGACATGTTATATCCATTAAGATGTCACCTATTTAAACCTTTTTATACCTTCGAAATATTGTCGCCAACAAAAAAATGTGAGTGCCTTTAGATAACAAAACAAATGTGAGAAATAATTGGATTAATTTCCGGGGGAGAGTTTTTCTACATTGTAATTTTTTCACTTCATTTAAAAAAAGAGTTATGGTCCATTTAAATGTTGGTTAGACTATAAATTGTACAAATTAAAATTTATTCTCTATCATTTAAAGGCTTAAAAACTATAAGGAAATTTCTATACTTTAGTAAAATTTAAAAAAATTTAGTCGACGAATTAAATATGAGAAAATTAGTATTATGTGAGTTAAGTGAGTAATAGTGTAGAAAATTACATTGTTTACGTATAGAAAGTAAACTATACGTAATTTGTCAATGATTACAAATGATATAAACTATTGCTCAAATCTGATAAAATTATAGAGATTAAATTCTATCTTTATTAATACTATAAAAATTCAACCATAACTTTTAAAATTATATACGCATAGAGATCAAATTTATATAATTTACCTTTCAAATATTTAATTCATGTTAGAAAGACAGCCCATTAGCAAGAAATGCAGTCTCTAAGCCCATGGTTCTTTTGTGTGTTTTGGGCTTGGATCCATATTTGTTTAGTCATGTTATATCTGTGTATTCGTGTATTCTGTTGCTTTAGGTGTAATCCTCTACTTTGTTCTCAGTGAACTTTTTTAGATATTTTTCCCCTTCTGTGTTCTTCTCAATATAGAGAGAAATTGTAATAACTTAAGTTAGACAATCATCTTTTATTTTGTTTTGAAATGGAATGAAAGCAGAGAAGTTTACTCTTAGAATTATTGTGCATCTCAATAATTCACAATGAATAATTCTAATATGAAGACAAAATTAATACATCTTTTGTTGAGATATCCCTTTGTCTCACGATTACTTAGTTGGAATCTCGTTGCCCGATTAGAGAGTAAGGATGGTCGTGTTTTGTTTCATTTTTTCTTTATTATCTTGATCATTGATTCTCATTTTTATATTGAGTTTATAAAATTGATTTTTTTATGAGTTTTTATGTATTGAATTGTATGTTATAATAGAATTTAATGAGAGTAACTCTAGCTTTCATTTGATCGAGCACTTTGTATTTTTATCATATAATAAAATAGTTATTGTTGGGTTTTTATTCACATTGTGAAGGCCCATCAAATAGGGCCCATTAGGGCTAAGTGTTTTAAAGTGCATTTTGTCACTTTGGTAGAGGGAACACACACAACAAAGGGAGAGCTGAAAATCAGCAGCCAGAGAGAGAAACAACCTAGAGAGAGAAAGTAAATAGAGAAGAAAAGAGGTTTCTGCCCAGCTTCGGTATTTTGGCGTTTCCGAGCGATTGCACCGTTGGATCGAGCTGAAATTTGGACAGCGTGTTCTTGACACGAGGGTCTTCAATCTGAACGGTGAAGATCGAGTTTGAAGGTTTCTACATTCAGATTCCAGTGGCGATTCGGTTCCACATTTTTGTGAGATCTTTCTATTTATCTCTCTTGATTTGTGTTGTTTGTTGCCAAGATTAGTTTATCTTGAGTTGTTATGTGTTGTATACCTCTAGTTGTAACTAGAGAGAACTTGTTGTAGCCCATTATAGATTATAGTGGAGATTCGACTTCGGTCCGTGGTTTTTTACTCCTCGCCTTGAGGAGGTTTTTCCACGTTAAAAATCGTTGTGTTGTGCTTGATATTTCTACCATACTATATGCTTGCTGATTTTTCATTAGGAACACAAGAGAGGGAATAATTGATCCATATTAGAATAGTGTTTATTCCCAACAAGTGGTATCAGAGCTCCGTGGTTGAGTTTATTTAGAGGTCTTGTGTTAAATATGGAAAAGAGTCATAGTGGTGGTAGAATGGTTCTTTTGAATGGATCAAATTATCAAGTTTGGAAAAAAAAAAATGGAAGATATTTTATATGTCAATGATCTATATCTTCCCGTATTTTCACTAGAGAAGCCGGCTGATAAAACCGATTTAGAATGGGAAATATGTCATAGGAAAGTATGTGGCATGATTAGACTTTGGGTCGAAGAGAATATTCTAAATCATATTGGTGAAGAAAATCATGCACGGTCTATGTGGAACAAGCTTGAGTCTTTGTATGCCCCGAAAACTGGTAATAGTAAATTGTATTTGATTAAGCAAATGATGGCTTTAAAGTATCAAGAAGGAACGTCTATGTTAGATCACTTGAATACATTCCAAGGTATTATTAATCGCTTAAATTGGAATGAGTATCAAGTTTGATAAGGAGATACATGGGTTATGGCTTCTTGGTTCATTACCAGATTCATGGGAGACTTTTAAAACTTCCTTGTCGAACTCAGCCCCGAATGGTGTACTAAGTATGGACTTGGTAAAAAACAGTGTATGTAACGAAGAGATGAGAAGAAAGTCACAGGGTTCTTCTTCACAGTCTGATGTAGTTATTACTGAAAGAAAGGGGAGGAGTATGAGCAAATGTCCGAAAAATAGAGACAGAAGCAAGAGCAAGAGTGGCCGGTATTCTAATGTTGAATGTTTTCATTGTGGCTTGAAAGGTCATATAAAGAAGCATTGCAGAAAGCTGAAGAGAGAAAATAAAGCTGATAAAGGTAAAGAAAAAGTGACTGATGATGATGCAGACCGAATTCATCTGCGACCATCAAGAATTCTTCGTTGTATTCGACGGTGATAGTGTAAACCTTGCTACAGAACAGAGCAGTTGGGTTATTGATAGTGGTGCCTCAATTCATGCTACATCTAGGAAGGAATTCTTCACATCCTACACATCTGGTGATTATGGTAGTGTTAGGATGGGCAATGATGGATTAGCAAAAGCAATTGGCATAGAAGATGTGCATTTGGAGACCAAGAATGGCACTACCTTAATTTTGAAAAATGTGAAGCACATCCCTGATATTCGCATGAATTTAATCTCCACAGGTAAGCTAGATGATGAAGGTTTCTGTAATACCTTCTGTAATGGTACATGGAAGCTTACTAAAGGCTCAATGGTGGTAGCAAAGGGGGAGAAGTGTTCTTCATTGTACTTTATGCAGGCAAAGACTACCGGTTGTGATATCAATGCAGTGGATAGTGAACAAAGTGTTGAGCTTTGGCATAAAAGACTCAGTCATATCAGCGAAAAAGGTTTGATGATTCTAGCCAAGAAAAATCATCTTTCTGGAGTAAAGAATGTGTCCTTGAATAGATGTGAGCATTGTTTAGCGGGAAAGCAAACAAGAGTTTCTTTTAAAGCATCCCAACCTTCAAGAAGACCAGAAGTACTTGACATAGTATATTCTGATGTGTGTGGTCCGATGAAAACAAAAACACTTGGAGGTGCGTCCTACTTTGTGACATTTATAGATGATCACTCAAGAAAAACTTGGGTTTATACCTTGAAGTCCAAAGATCAGGTGTTGCAAGTGTTTAAGCATTTCATGCCCTTGTTGAAAGAGAAGCGGTAAAAAGTTGAAGTGCATCGGGACCGATAATGGAGGAGAGTATATTGGACCTTTTGATGAGTATTGCAGAAATCATGGTATTCGACATCAAAAGACGCCTCCTAAGACTCCTCACTAAATGGGTTGGTGAGAGAATGAATAGGACATTGGTGGAAAGAGTGAGATGTTTGCTTTCACGATCCTGATTAGCCAAAATGTTTTGGGGTGAAGCATTGAATACAGTTGTACATGTTCTGAATCTCACACCATGTGTTCCTTTGGGAAATGAAGTCCCTAACAGAATTTGGTCAAAGAAAGACATATCTTATAGTCATTTTCGCGTCTTTGGTTGTAAAGCTTTCGTTCATGTTCTTAAAGATGAGAGATCGAAGCTTGATGCAAAGACAAGACCATGTGTGTTCCTTGGCTATGGTCAAGATGAGTTTGGCTACAGGTTGTATGATCTAGTGAAGAAAAAGCTTATTAGAAGTCGAGATGTTGTGTTTATTGAAGACCAAACCTTACAAGACATTAATAAAACTGATGAAACAGAGTCAGAGATTAGTGATGATCTGATTGACTTAGATATAGTTCCTTTGACACAACTTTCTACACAGATTGAGAATGAAATACAGAATGATCAGCTTGATAATTCAGATGAGGTAGAAGGTCATGAACAGGTTGAGGTAGATGATGATATTGAGGAACAGTTGTCAGAAACTGAAGTTCCTATAGATGTTTCACTCAGAAGGTCTGTCAGAAATCGTCGTCCGTCACCAAGATATTCTGCTGATGAATATGTGTTATTGACTGACGGGGGAGAACCTGAGAGTTATGAAGAGGCTATAGAAGATGAGCACAAAAGAGAGTGGATTGATGCAATGAAAGATGAGATGAAATCTTTACATGAGAACCACACTTTTGAGCTTGTTAAATTGCCTAAAGGGAAAACTGCACTGAAAAATAAGTGGGTTTATCGAGTGAAACAAGAAGAAAGCACTTCAAGACTGCGTTATAAAGCGAGATTAGTTGTCAAAGGGTTCAGTCAGAAAAAAGGTATTGATTTTGATGAAATTTTTGCTCCAGTTGTTAAGATGTCTTCGATTCGAGTTGTGATGGGTTTGACAGCTAGCCTTGACTTAGAAGTTGAGCAGATGGATGTTAAGACTGCATTTCTTCATGGAGACCTAGATAAAGAAATCTATATGGAACAACCTGAGGGTTTTGAAGAGAAAGGCAAAGAGAAACTTGTGTGCAAGTTGAAGAAAAGCCTTTATGGATTGAAACAAGCACCGAGTCAATGGTACAAGAAGTTTGAGTCAGTTATGAGGGAGCAAGGCTACAAAAAGACTACTTCTGACCATTGTGTTTTTGTACAAAAATTTTCTGATGATGATTTTGTGATGCTATTGCTTTATGTTGATGACATTTTGATTGTTGGCAGGAATGTTTCTAGAATTGACAGGTTGAAGAAACAGTTGAGCAAATCCTTTGCCATGAAGGATTTGGGGCCAGCAAAGAAGATTCTTGGAATTTGAATAGTTCAAGATAGAGTATCCAAGAAGTTATATATGTCACAAGAGCAATACATAGAGAAAGTGCTTGAAAGATTTAACATGGACAAAGCTAAAGTTGTTAGCTCCCCTCTTTCTAGTCATTTCAAACTAAGTAGCAAACAGAGTCCTTCTAATGATAAAGAGAAGGAAGAAATGAGGAAAGTCTCATATGCTTCAGCAATTGGGAGTTTGATGTATGCCATGGTGAGTACTAGACCTGATATTGCTCATGCTGTTGGAGTTGTTAGTCGATTTATGTCAAATCCAGGAAAACAGCATTGGGAGGTAGTCAAGTGCATCATGAGATATTTGAGAGGCACTTCCAGTTTGAAGCTCACATTTGGAAGTGGAAAGCCCTTGCTTACAAGCTATCCGATCGAGATATGGCAGAGATCTAGATAACCGACGGTCTACGCCGGGTTATTTGATGACGTTTGCGAGGTGGTGCGATGTCTTGGCGATCAAGACTACTGAAGTGCGTTGCACTTTCTACTCTGACGCGAGAATATATAGGCTGCAGCAGACGCGTGCAAAGAGATGTTGTGGATGAAGCGGTTTATACATGAGCTTGGCTTCAAACAACAACGGTATGTGATATTCGTGACAACCGTGAGTGCTATTCATCTTGGTAAGAACTCTACATTTCATTCCGAACTAAACATATATATGTGAGGTATCACTTTGGATGAGAGATGCATTGAATGATGGCTTGTTTGAGCTTGAGAAGGTACATACGGATCATAATGGGTCCGATATGCTGACTAAGAATCTACCAAGAGAGAAGCTTGAGTTTTGTCGTCGCAGCACATGGGAATGGCAAGTTCCTCCACACAGTGAATAGGGGGAGATTTGTTGGGTTTTTATTCACATTGTGAAGGCCCATCAAATAGGGCCCATTAGGGCTAAGTGTTTTAAAGTGCATTTTGTCACTTTGGTAGAGGGAACACACACAACAAAGGGAGAGCTGAAAATCAGCAGCCAGAGAGAGAAACAACCTAGAGAGAGAAAGTAAATAGAGAAGAAAAGAGGTTTCTGCCCAGCTTCGGTATTTTGGCGTTTCCGAGCGATTACACCGTTGGATCGAGCTGAAATTTGGACAGCGTGTTCTTGACACGAGGGTCTTCAATCTGAACGGTGGAGATCGAGTTTGGAAGTTTCTACAGTCAGATTCCAGTGGCGATTCGGTTCCACATTTTTGTGAGATCTTTCTATTTATCTCTCTTGATTTGTGTTGTTTGTTGCCAAGATTAGTTTATCGTGAGTTGTTATGTGTTGTATACATCTAGTTGTAACTAGAGAGAACTTGTTGTAGCCCATTATAGATTATAGTGGAGATTCGACTTCGGTCCGTGGTTTTTTACTCCTCGCCTTGAGGAGGTTTTTCTACGTTAAAAATCGTTGTGTTGTGCTTGATATTTCTACCATACTATATGCTTGCTGATTTTTCATTAGGAACACAAAAGAGGGAATAATTGATCCATATTAGAATAGTGTTTATTCTCACCAGTTATATCTTCTATCAGCGGGCGTAGGTAATATTAGTATAAATCCTTATGTTTTGTGATTCTCAAAAAAAAAAAAAACCTTATGTTTTGTCCCGCATTTTATGATCATAATTTGGAAGTAAAGTTAAAATTTGTGTGTGAAAAGATTCTAGCTTTGGTTCTGTTGTTTGTTCTGTTTTCTCTTAGGCCCAGATATTTCTCTTAGCCCATTGCATATCAGGCCTATTATGGCCATTTGAAATGTGTAACCATTTTTTTTTAGTACATATTAGGGAGGGGATGAATACCGATTCTCGGTCTCGAACCTGTAATGCTGGTGTTGAACTGGTTTACAACCTAACAATGAAACCACTATGCCACTGACCTATTCGATAATGTCTAACCGTTTTTAGATGCAATCGAACCCAGGTTTAATATTAGAAGGGAAAAATATATGTATGTATTATTCATTAAACCATTTTAAATACAGATTTAGAACAGTAGCATCCCACTTCGCCACTAACCATTTATTAACAGAAATACAAGCTGTACAATAACTTTCTTTTTTTTTTTAAACGAAGCAGTACAATAACTAATCTTAAAACAAAATCATAACAATCCTAAATAGACTTCCTTAGGCGTAGCGTAATGTAATACCCAACTTCACAAAATTGACAAAACTTAAAAAAATTAATTGGGTTTCTGGCAAGGAACCATATCATTATTGTTAAAGATAAATCATAAATTTAAATCAATTTGTATCATGTAATAATCACAACATCAATTTGGCAACAAATGAAATCAAAATTAAATCATATAACATAGAGTGTTAGTCAGCAATTAAATGATCGCTGGCTTCTCCAATTACTACCATCCAATGGCACCCAAGAAACTGAAATCAATAAATTGGAGCAGTAATCAAAGTTTGAGTAATTAAATTGGGACTGAAATGAAAATATCATTCATTATATATATATATATTTATATATACCTGAGAGATCGGACGGTGAAACGGTGCAATAGAGTTTGGAAGAAGAAATTAAGTCCATGGAGGAAGACCACAACTCCGCCACAGCCCAACACCAAAAGCTCAAACGCCATTGAAATTAAATTGAGCAATAACAAAATTACACTTTTATTTTAGGCAACACAATTAATGAACAACCTCAAATTTATTAATATTTGTAACTTGCGGGTTTATCTTTTCTCAATTATAGGGTGGGTGCTTTGACAAAATTACAAACTTAATCAAATACGTAATTACTAATTTTCCGTCCTTTATTTAATTCTTCGGAACTTTTTTCTCGTTTTCTTGTCTATAGAGAACTCATTTAATTGTTGAATTTATTATTATTATTATTTTTTTTAACGAATAGATTAGTGACACGATTATTATTTGGTTTGATGTTAATCCATTTTCACTCCAGGGATTGATCAATAAAATTGGTATTTTGTAATCTTCCTTCTTCCAACTTGTTCTAAAAAAAAAATTGTTTTTTTGGGTTCTATTGTTTCCTGCTGAAGTATCATTTTCAAACTCTACTAATTGTCGTCTCACTGGAAGCAAGTCATTGCTTATATACTTTGATTTGTTACAATTTTGAGTGTGCCGTTTTCAAATTTAGATAAACAAACAGACGAGGGTTAAAATAGTAATTTTCCGATGGAGATGAGTTATTATTGTAATGTTTTTTTAGTCTAAAAACGTTTGTAACTATATTGACATGAAAGAAATACTATTTTTGCTTTTTTTTAGAGCAAATACTATTAATGTTTAAATTCCGGATAGATCCTTTGCAATAAAGGTATATTTATAAGGAACATGATGTTCTTGGCCCAATGATACCGAGTCATCCACTTTTCTTTGTTTTATTTGTACGGGCTTTAGTCCATAGTTTTTTTTAAGAACTAATTAAATTTAGAAAATATTTATAAAATACGATTTTGAAAAAATAGCAAACTTATTTATTGGTATTAATGAGTATTATCACATAATTTTTTATAGTATTTGTCGTAATATATATTTACTATAAGTTATTAAAACATACTAATGATTAATATTAATACTAATTAGTATTTTTAGTACATTATTAAAATATATAAATGATTAATACGAGAAGACGATGCAGATTGAATGCAATTGAATGGTATGGATTTCTTCTTTGAGCTGTGTCAGTAAAACCTGAAATTCTACACACAACAATCTATAATTGTCCCTTCAATTCCACGCCATGTCGTGGACTCAATTATAATCTATACATAAGCCATGAGATTCTGACATTTTATTATATGTTGCTAAAATTTATGTTTGCTTTATTATTTCCGACTCATAAATCAATTTTGTTATCACATTATTGTACTAATTTAAATATTGCTTCAATGGAATGATATCTATTGTGGGGAAGATTGTTACCAAAATGAAAATAATCTTTTTAACCACCCTCCAACATATTCTTCTACGCTTTAATAGGATAATAATCATTAGGGCTTTTACCTAACGAGACTAGAAGTAACATGATCAAATGGATGATTAAGGGAAGATCATATAAGTCACCTAACCTAAGAGTGAATGTTAATAGATTAGTTACAATAAAAATCAATTACTTGCTAACTTTACTCAAACTATATATCTAGCTTGTACACATGCTCACAAGGGTTAATATAAAGACAACATAATGTTATATTGTATGTCATTTAACCATATAATGATACCGAACAATATATTTACCAAAGTAAGCATATAACATATATGTTAACAATCTAAGAGATATATGATTTGAAACCCTTAAATTTTGGGATACTAAAAATATCCAAGCGGCATCTAATGTATGTACATTGCATACACTCATGACTACATGTCCTTAATTTAATTCTACACCACACTATAGTTTTCAAAAACAATGTTTAACTATTTCCAATCACATCTTAATTTATCTTTATGCAAGTCACCATGTAATTTAAAAATAACACTTTAGAATTAAGGTGTATATGGCTAATCCAATCAAGCAAAGTATAATTTAACAAGAGTCTAGCTTTGAGACTCTTTGATACTTTTGAAAATGATTGAACTAAAAGAAAAATAGTGACATTCATAGTCTTGTTAACTTTGCTATGATAAATATAAATATAAAAAAATATATACACACACATACATATATATACATAGATATACATATATTATATCCTCAATATATATAGTATAAAAAGAAGATTATATATAGAGAAGTGGTATTTAATATATATTTAATAATGCATGTGGAATTTAAAAGGGTGTGAAGTCTCGTGGGATGTAAATAAATAATGTGGGAAGAATTGAATAGGGGCAACATCCATTAAATTGGAAACGTCATTGTTGAAAGTGTGGAGTTGGTGTATTAAATTAAATGTGTGTGAATAAGTGAATAGTAGATTATTCAATTGTTCTGTCGTTGTAGTAATGAGTCTTCTGTTTCCGTATGAAATATTTTTTATTTTTCTTATTGTACTAAAAATTAAGAGGATAGTATTTTTTTTTTTTAATTCAAAGTATAATGAGGTGACTAATTGAACACATGCTTTTTTGGGCCTTGAAATTACATTAATATTGAAGCATTGCTCGGGTGGGTAAATACATTTGCATCTTAAAATAAGAAGTTTCTATTTAATTTTTATATTTTAAAATTAATCATTTTGATCTTTTATTTTTTAAAGAAGAAAACTATATTAATTGAAAAAATATGTAAGATACTTATAAAATAATCTATAGGATACCTAGAAAGGCTATAATCGAGATATTTGTATCTCAGGAACAAGTTGGACTTTGTGATACCAAGGGGGCTATATAAGAAACAATATTTTTCCAAAAAGAAATAATAAAGACTTTGTGTTTGTTTATCAATATCCTTTTCATTTCGATAATATTCAATTTAGTTGTTATACATATTGAATTTCCTCTTTCACATACCTTCTTTTAAAAATAAAATTCAAATAACCGTATCATTAATTTATTATATTTTAGAGTCAGTCAAATTTCAATATAATTAACAAGTTTCGATATAATCAACATTTTATTATGTTTTGCTTTTGATATAAAATTGAGTGCTATTAAAATGTCGAAGATAAGAATTTTTTGTTTTAAAATTTAAAGACTTAGAAAAAAAAAACTTATGCCTAAAAAAACTTCTAATTTAAAGGCTTATTATATGCTAAAAAAACCCACATAGACTAAAAGTAATTTCTGTTGGACTTGGGGTTGGGTTTATTTAGTTATTGTAATGGTTGTGTGTTTGGTTGTTAGGTTAGGTTTATTTTGCTTGTTGATAAAAAAAGTAGTCTAAAATACTGTGGATTAGGTATTTTTGTTTCTATGGTGGATTCATGTACCTCATTAAGTGGAATTGTGATTAGATTTATCCCAAAAGAATTCCAAAATTCAGTGTTTATCGCATTGATAATTGCAGATTGGTCTATTCATAAGAGGACTTTTTTCCCGCAAAATAGCTCATATATAATTAGTCTCTCTTTTATGAATAGCTTATTGAGATTGGGTTGGTCTTCATCCAAATTGTCAATCAAGGCCAAAGTGGTGATCCAGATTTTATAAACTTTCTAATTTAATGGATTTAGGGTTGTAAAAAAATAAAATAAAATAATAATAATAATAGAAAAATAAAGAAGTCAGTCAATCCGCCAGTCGCGGCAGTAGTCTCCAATCACACCCACTCACCTTTGTTTTCTCTTCTCAATTTTTTAATGTTTTCAAAGTAAGTAATTTAGAAGTAAATATATGCATAACAAATATGGACCTTTTTTTTTTTTTTTTTTTTTTTTTTTTTTTTTTTTTTAATTATAGAAAACAAACAATTATCTTATATATTTTTAGTGTTCTCTAAGCTAATTGTCCACATACAATTATTAATTTACTTTTTATTTAAAGAGTCAGTGACACAATGATTTTATCGTTTGGTTGTAAACCAATTTAACACCAGCATCATAGATTCGATCTTGAGAATCTCTATTTATCCTTCCTCCCCCGATATGTATTTAAAAAGAAAAAAAAAGACTTTTTAAGCACAACTTTATACAAATCTACAAAAATGTAATGAACAATCAAGCATGATATATATTGCAATTGCAATCCCCACAATCCCAAAAGAAAAGTAAAAAAAAGTGCAATTCTGGCTGTTCCCATTTTCCCCACTTCGTAGCTGTTCGCCGGCCCCAGTTAATTTATCACTCACCTTCATTTCCAATTCCCCACTTTTATTGAGATCGATTGAATTTTATTTTACCAAATAAAAAAAAAAACTTATGGGATTTTGGTTAATTTCCATCCCCTTCATAGCCACAAAAATTCATTAAAAGTGGAGCCCGGACCAAAAACCAAAGACAAAATGATCTAATCTGTCAAATGTTGTTTGTTACCATTCCCATCTTCATCGATCAACACAGCTTCTTAAAAAAGACGAAAATGGTGTCACGGATATCGTATTCCTTATCTACTTATTTATGGTATACGTTTTAATTATCAATTTGAGTTTCTATTTTTATTTTCTACACCAATAATGAATGGACCACCAATCCCATATCGAAATTTTATTTTTTGTAATTTTTTTTAATACATGCATTCATTGCGTCATATGATTTCATTAAATAACTCCTCCCAAAGTGTCGGTTCTAAGTTCTTGGTAGAGCTGTTTATTAAAAACAAAACTATTACAATAAGCAATCTTTCACAATTTACATATATTGATATAATGAAAATGAAAACATTACATATATAAGTGCACTTTCAAAATACATAATTGATAATTTAATCTATGATAGACACGTCTTTTTTTTGTTGTAACACCACAATTTAATATGAACTCAACTAAATATTTCTTTTTTTTTTTTCTTCTTCATATATAATTTAGTTATGGAGAGAAATTTATGGCAAGAACTGATCGGATTCGTCCTGGAATTCAGCCTCATCATTTTGGTATCTTCCGTAGTCATCTGCGTTGTTGTTGTTTCCGAAATTACCCCTTGAGTTGCGGTAATGATGAGGCTCTTTGTCGAGGTCATAAAAGTACTTTCCATTCCCCATGAATCTCGTGTCGCTCATCCCTTGTCGCACAACGTTATTCGCATTGTCGCGGCCGTTGCTGTTGCCATTGTAGTTGTCGTATGAAGTTGTTGTGTAATCATTACGGGAAAGGCGGGCGTTTGGGAAGCTTTGTCGTCGGTTGTCGTATAAATCCTTGTTGTAGTAAAACGAATTCTCGTACGGCTTTTTATACGAGTTGCTGTTTTGGAAATTGTTGTTGTTGTTTACATCGCCGTTGTTGTAGTACTCCTCTGACTCCGTTTTGAACGAAACGGCGTCGTTTCCTCTGTATTTGTTTTCTTCGTCATCATATTTCTCATTGAAAGGAGGGAGCTGGCCCGATTCGTGACCGTAGAGACCGTAGCCAGTGTCTTGAGTTTGAGGGATGAAATTGGGGTCTTGGGTTTTTTCGGTGTTGGTTAAAGGGTCGATGTTGGTCGGGATTCGGGTCGATTCCCCATTGTTGTTGTTGGGAATTTTGCTAAAGAAGTGGCTTTCTCTAGCGTGGATTTGAATGATGAAGAGAAAAGTGAGAATCAAAAGAGAGGTGAGTTTGGCTGGGGAAGCCATTGTGGTATATGAGAGATTTTAAGTGTGTATGTATAGTGAAGGATAGTTGGGATAGGGGGTGACATTATTTATATAGAGGGACATTTTTAATATTAATTAATGTGAGTTTTTAACTTTCTACTGATTAGGTGAAAGTTGGGGTAGGGGGGGAAATTTTGATGCAGGTGGACCCTACTCTTTAGGAAAACTTGAAAAAAGTAGTTGTTTTCAATACCATTTCCATTATCATTTCAATTGCGTGTGTAATTAGTAGTGCTTTTATTGATCTTAACAAAAATTAAATTTGGTACTATTGATACTCGCGTTTACAACATACAAAAAAGTTAAAACTGCTGCTACCTTGTTAATACTGATATATGTATACGAATTTCTACTAACTGCCCTCATGTTGTGTTTTAATAATGTTTATTATGTCTTGTATTATGCCTTGAACGCATTGATGTCCTGCGATTAGTAAGAGAGGGTCTCACTGACTCAACGGAGGTTTTGCTGTCCAGTCAGCGAGTGGGACTGTGGGGGCAACGCCCTCGATGCGAAAACGTATTCCATATTCGCTTGCGTGAATGCATCAACAATCGCTTAACACATCCCGCGCGCAAACGTCGCATCTCACGTTGCACCACATTGCTGCAATGCGTTTCGCATGTGTTTGCGCATTAGCATTCTGTTTCCGCAGCGCGCGTCCACGCATCCGCATTCTGTTTAATGCTTACACATTCTGCAATAGGGTTTAATGAGAGTCCCTATATAAACTCGAATTAAACCCTAGCCTTCTGCCCGTGGACTAGCCAACACAACGTTGGTGAACCACATAAACTTCTGTGTTGTTTTCTTCTCATGTTTACTATTATCTGTTTTTCATATCTTCGTTTTACGAATGTTGATTGCCGTTTTCATAACATTGGAGATAGAATTTGGACAATAATTTTTTTTTTTTTTACTAAAGTAACAAAAAATGAGAACGAAGTTCGGTCTAACTGACAATATGAAATATGGAGCCTAAGGGACGAGTAACTCTGATCTATTAAAGAGTCAGGAAACAAAAATCGAGCCTCGTAGGGCACCATCAATCCCTAAGGGGGATCATCACTCTATCTTTTAAGAAACGGGTGGTATTGCCGATTCTTTAGGGGATCGGTCGAGCCCCAATGAAAAGTCAAGTAACATAGTCGATTCCTCAAGGGACTAGTCTCGCCACCTACCACAGACATCAACGGGAGCCTCTACCGGTATTGTCACTGGTCCCTTTGACATTGTACTCGATCACTACTAGAATTATATCTATTACTATTTGAGCTAATTTGTATGCATCTCAATTATTGTTACGGAATATACCGCGTGACTCTACAACGCATTTGAATGTTCCCTGTAAATTGAACAATTCATCTCTTAGTTTCCTAAGTCCCACTTGACTATTAAGGCACTTTATGATAATTTTTAGTACATCAATAATTAAGAGTTAATGATTCAAAATTTTTATCTTTTAATTGGACGGTGTATACATGTCAACTTTCAATTATTCATAGTCTAAGTTCACTTTTGGCTACTGAATGAGTCGATGACAAAGTTGGTTATCTTGATTGGTGTTAATTCATTTCAACTCCACGGTCATAGATTCGAGCTTATAAATCGGTATTTTATTCTCATATTATATAAGAGAAGTAGTGTCTTCTATGTAGAGTTTGTTGTCCCCTTCCTCCAATTTGTACTAAAAACAAAGTTCACTTTTGGCTTAATTTTATATATATATATATATATATATATATATATATATTTAATTTTATTTTGGAAAGGAGCGTCAATTCTGACCAATCAATATTAGTATTATTCGTTATGAATTGAAAATTTCGTATATATATTCCTTGATTAATAATTAAGGAAAGGTTTATTCTCCTTTATGAATGGATGAATGTAATTGATTGTGTTTATGCCTTGTAAGACACTTAAAAAATCAATTTAACCTTTTGATTAAATTCAAATATTAACAAAAGGGCGATACACTAATTTTCAGAAGTGAAGGCATTAAAGAATAACTTTATGCGTATACACAGATATGATTGAACAAAATGGAAACGAAATTATGAAGCCGTGCGGTGAATCCTTTTTTGCTGTTCTTGTCTTGTAAGCAAAGGCCAAATCAATGGACTTTTGTTGTATAATTTAAATGAGGATTAAAAAAATAAAGAAAAAGGGGAAATAAATAAATAGCATAGGTTTCAGTGGAGGTTGATAAAAATAATATAAAGTGGTATTTATAAAAAAAAAATTGAATGAAATTAAATAACCTTCTTTTTTTAGAGTTTAGAGTGTTGGAAAATAAGCTGAATAATAGAATTGCTATAGCATTTATTTTCATGCCACAACTACCAAATGCTACCAGAAATTGAGGTGTGCAACAGATGGTAGTTAAAACTTTTGACCATTCTTATAATCACGAATATCCCAATGAAATTTTCATCCATTTATGAAATAGTAAAAATTAAAATTGTGATATATTAAGATTTATTTGATAATTTTTTTTATTTTAAAAATTAAGTTTGCAACAACCATCTCAACTATGATTTTTATTGCTTCCATCGTTACCAATTTATAATATTAAAATTTGGTTTAATAACCTTCTTTTTTATAGAATTTTATTATAAAAATTTGAATGAAAATAAAATTAAATTTAATAATCAAATACAAAAAATTCAATGATAATCAAATGTGACATTGATGTTTTTATATTGTAAATTAAAAGTAGATGCGTGATGAGCGTGAAAATGTTTATTTTATCACTAGGACCCGTCCTATATAAGGCGACGGGTGGAAAAAAAAAATCATGTGGACTAAATGAGAACGGGGACAAATAATCTTCATCCTATTTACATTTTTTAAAAATATATATTATCTCTATTTTATGATTTTAGATTTTAAAAAATTTAGTCAAATTATTTATTCAAATGAATATTTTTCTTTAATAATTAATTATATAATTGAAACTTAATAGATACTTTTTATGAAAATTTAATTATTTGAAACTATCGTAAAAAAAGATTATTTGTAAAACAAATGAAGAAAATAATAAATGCAAAAAAAAAAAAAAAAATCAACACAAAATTTGATTTTGACGAAAAAAAAAGTAAATGTTGTGGAGACGAAGACTAGATTTGGTGGCGGAAACGAAGAAATCATTCTCCGACCGTGTTCGATAGACATCTCTAAATGGGTGTTGTAGATTCCAAGTTTAAAATATGAAAAGACTAAAAATAGATGAGCTCTTTATTTTATTATTAATAAAATTTGAGATGTAGTAGGATGAAAATGAAATAAAAAAAAGATAAAATCCAATTAAAGAATGGCGACTCTAAGAGACATCATATTCATGAGCCATATTGAAAATCTCATATTTGTCTTCTCAAAAAAGGAAAAAAAAAATCATATTGGAAAGACGAGAAAACCTCACATTTTTAATAAGATTATAATTTTAAGATGGAATTTGATAGATGGGTAAAAATAAAAATAATGAGATGGGACAATGATGTGGGGATTGTGGAAGGGACAAACAAAAATAATGTAATATAGTGGGAAGGATCATGTGGCCTTGAATTGGTTTTTTGTGTATCACAAGAGAAAGAATGGAGAAATGGCAAATGGCAAATGGCAAACCCTTTTCAAACAGACTGTATACAATGGTGAGGCCCCACTTCCAGTTTCCCTTGCGCGACTGGCGTCGCCTCTCTTAACCATTTCAACCCTAATTTTGTCAAAATACATGTACACATTACCATTCATCAACTATATTTCATTTGTAATCTAATTCCATTCTCTAAATTTCTCAAGTTGTGCCTATGATTGCTCAACGTTAACCAAACACATACGCCGCCTAATTTTACTACTTACTAACCTTATGTCTCTATACTGTAGGTTTCAATTTCTTCAATCTTAGTAGTGTAGAACAACTATGGTGATCAAACGTGTATATATAGACCAAAAAATTAAAGTTTTACTCTTGTTTTTATTAAACAAAATATTGTATGTCTTCCGATAAAAGTATCAAGATTTGAGCAGCAAGGAACATTGGGAAGACTACCATTGACGAGAGAAGTAGGAGAAATACTGATAAGTTTATTCAAAGAGAAAGAAGCAAGAGTAAAGACTACATTATAGCAACCCACTTCGAATACAACCTACCACTAACTGTATATATGAGAATACATTCTAATGTAATGAGTTCATTTTGGGCCTTACATTAATATTAACTCATAATGCTATTCTATTACAAAAAGTTTTTTTTTTTTTTTCAATTTCAACAATAGAAGTAGTTGCATTTGAATTTGTTTATATTTGATTTTTATTTTTTAGTTCAACAAATAGATCTTATGGCAAGCTTAAAAGATAGAGTTTCAATGATATCATGTAGGATTTAATAATTAAGATGTTTGAAGTTTGAAATTTCACATTCAAAAAATGAGGTTACATATTTTAATCATTAATTCAAAGAGGGTTTAGAGATGCTGATCGGTTGGTGCTGCATGTGTTGGGCCAAATGTATACGTTTTTGGACAGGACTAGTCAAATTAAGTGTGGGCCTTCGGCCTTTTGTTTTAATCTGTTGGGCTGGGCTTTCACAGTTATGGATCCAGAATAGAGGCCACACTAAATCCACAAACGTATCATTTGCTCTAAACCTTCATAGTTAACCGTATAGATGTTTCATTAAATCAATTTTACTTGGTAGAAATTTTATCATTTATTTCACAATTCTATTCTAGTATGAACATTGAACCACAATAAAGGAAGACTTTGTTGTTATCACAAGTAATAGTATCAATTTTTGAACTCTTACTCACATACATATCTCTCGAATTCTTCAATTCTTCAATTGGAATATAGTTTTGATCGATTCGTGTACCATTTTTCCTTTTTGAATGTAATAATATGTTTTTTTATGGATAAAATCTACCATTTTATTTATTTAGCTTAAGACAGGACCTGCTTTAGCATTGGATTTTTTTTTTAATCTTTTTTCTCAAAAGTATAGTCAACCAACTTTTACAAATTAACTAATAGCTTAAAGGTAAGGGCACTCCGGATAAAAAAAAGAATTAGATGCCATAATTTTTTTCCATGTAAAATAAAAAAGTTGAAATAGAATTCCAGATGAGGCACTCTACTATTCATCAATGCAACTTTAATATATATATATATATATATATATATATATAACCAATAAGTTAGTTTGCATAATAAAAGTAAATTTTGCTCGATTATTACTATTACGTATTTATATTGAAATCGTCGAGCTATTGCTCTTAATAACAGTTTCACAATTTATCAATATCAAATATTAAATTACTTTTTTTATACCTAAAGTCATTTCATCATTCTTCGTTTTTATAAGAAGTTCAAGTATGTGAGTTAAACAATATTTAAAATTCTCTTATTTTTTAAAAATATTGTTGGTAAAAATATTGCTTAATTAATTTTTTTTAATAAAAGTTGGGGGAGGAGATCCATAAACTTAGCATTGATGTCTTTCTTTTTTTACAATAACAGGAAAAAGAGATTCATACATATAATATTACTAAATTGTATAAAATATCATAACAAGTCTGCTTTTGTCGGCTCATGTATAGTAATGTTATTAACAAGTAAGACATAAATTTAACTTTGGCTATTTTTTGTTCATTGGCATATTTTGGGAAAAAATGTTTTTTTTTTTTTTAGAAATTGGAAAAGTAGCTTTTAGACAGCAAAAATCAATTAATTCTAATGAATGGGTAAGTCGTACAATAGTTTTATTGTTTTGTTGTAAACCAGTTCAACACTAGCGTCGCAGTTTTGAGCTCGAGAATCGGTGTTTGTCCCCCAATATATATTCAAAAAAAAAAAAACAATCAATTCTGTAATTCATCTGGAAGCTTCCACAGGCTTCTGGATGTGTTTGATGTTCCTTCCAGAACCATCTTCCTCTACCCTTTTTCTAGGCCCCTCGCCTCAACTCTGCACCCCAATTCCAGATTATTGAAGATTTTTTTGCAGAATTTAGAACAAACAGTCAAATGGGTGTAGATTATTACAAGATTTTGCAGGTAGATAAGAGTGCCAGTGTCGATGATTTGAAGAAGGCTTATCGGAAACTTGCCATGAAATGGCATCCCGATAAGAACCCCAACAATAAGAAAGACGCCGAATCCAAATTCAAACAAATCTCCGAGGCTTATGAGGTAACTAACCAATCTCTCTTTCAATTCCTCACTTGGGGTTTTTTTTTTTATTTCCTAATCTGTTCGGTTCTGAAGAATTTTTGTGCAATTTTTCTAAATTTCTGTTGAAATTTGCGCAGGTTTTGAGCGATCCGCAGAAGAGAGCAGTGTACGATCAATACGGTGAAGAAGGTTTGAAAGGTCAGGTGCCACCGCCGGGCGGCGGCGGTCCCGGCGGCGGCGCATCGTTCTTCCATACTGGGGATGGACCAACGGTGTTCAGATTCAACCCCAGAAATGCCAACGACATTTTCACGGAGTTCTTTGGATTTTCGTCCCCATTTGGAGGAATGGGCGGCGGCGGTGGCTCGAGGTCTTTTGGCAGTGGCATGTTTGGAGAAGACATGTTTGCTTCATTCAGTGAAGGACATGGACAACCAATGAGCCATGGTCCAATTAAAGCTGCTTCAATTGAAAGGAGGCTGCCATGTAGCCTTGAAGATCTCTACAAAGGCACAACCAAGAAGATGAAAATCTCCAGAGAAATAGCTGATACTAGTGGGTATGTATATGCATTTCACCTCCATTATTTGCTTGTTTTTTCAATGATTTTTGAGAAATATGAATAACCCTTGATTCCATTTGTTGTTATCTGCAGGAAGACAATGACAGTGGAAGAGATTGTGACAATTGAAATCAAGCCTGGTTGGAAAAAGGGTACAAAAATAACATTCCCTGAGAAGGGAAATGAGCAACCAAATGTGATTCCAGCAGATTTGGTTTTCATTATAGATGAAAAGCCACACAGCACATTTACAAGAGATGGAAATGATCTAGTTGTGACAAGGAAGATCACTCTTGCTGAAGCTCTAACAGGCTATACAACCAATGTCACTACACTTGATGGAAGGAGCTTGACTATCCCCATCAACAATGTCATTCATCCAGACTATGTGGAGATTGTTCCAAAGGAGGGAATGCCAATTCCAAAAGAACCCTCCAAAAAGGGCAACTTGAAGATCAAGTTCGACATCAAATTCCCTACATACTTAACTTCAGAGCAGAAATCTGGGATTAAGAAACTTTTTGTGTCTTAGACTGTTGCTTGTTGAGCTCTCTTGTAAAAACAAGCATTTTGGAGTCTTTGTAGTGGTAAAACAAATATGTTTTTGAACTTTAAACTCAAGGCTTTCATAGATATACAGCAGAAAGAACAAAAACAATGTGGATATTTTAGCATGAACAGCTGAATTTGAACTTGTGGTTGTTGAGTGCATTTTGCAAGTTATGTGAATAATAATAATCCATATTGATATTCTATTATCGACCTTGTCAAAGTATAGACCAACATGTTAATGGAAAGTTGAATAGAGAGAGAAGGATAATCAAAACAGTGCCTTGTAAAATTTCGACGATTCTACAATATCATCAATAGCCATATATGGTTGTCCCTTGTAGAAGAACATCATGTTGAAGAAACTACAACTTTACAAATTTTTATTATCAAACCAGGTAGTCTAAAGACAAATGATACAATGCTTGATTTCCACCCATAAATTAGACTAGGGATCTTCTAAGTAATGCCAGTCATAATGCCCCCCCTTAAAGGGAGATTTCTAAAACTAAAATATATATGGGGATACTGTTTTACTTTGTTTCCCCAGTACACAAATTCAGCTGCTGCTACTGAATGGTATCAAAACCACATAGAGCTTCTCATAGTGTCATTGTTTAATCACTATAATCGTCGGAAACAGCTGAGTCTGCACCATTGGTGTTGTTGCCTATCCTATTTGGTGAACGATCCGAGTCCTCGGTCGTATCGACATCTAACTCTTCCTCCATATCATCATTTCCACCCTCTTCTGTGCCATTGTAGTCCTCAGATAAATCCACATCCTCTTCGCTACCCATTCCTAAATCCCCATTCCACCTGTTGGAGGCTCCATCATCAATACCATACTCCCAACTCTCTTGCCCATATCCAACTCCCTGGCCATCCTCGTCTGAGTCCATTGGTTCTATGTTGTTTACATTCTCTTCATCTTCCATATCCACAAACCTATCCATCTTTTCATCCTCCCATTCCCCAATGTAATCTTTTGGGGATTCATCTACATTCTGAGTAATGGTACTAGGCCCTAGCCCCAACAATTCTTCATCTGCAATGCTCTTCTCAGCCCGTCTCTTCCTTATCGTACGACGGCCCCGTGCCCCCATAACCCTAGCTCCTTGCCCCATTGCCCTCTGTCCTTGATTCAACTTCTTGACATTTGGCCGGATACAGCTAGATTTAGAACCATTTGATTTTTTCTGCCACCTTTTACGGCGTCCATAATCTAGACTCCCTCTACCACGTTTGTAGCTGTTCCTTGAACTTTTTGGATCTGCTGAGTTTTCATTCTTCATCAGATCATCGTAGTCCAGTTCGTTTAGTTTAGTCCAGTCATAATTCTTAACCTGTACATATCTACTGGAGAAGTTCTGCAGAGAGACGAGTAAATTATTTTTATAGGATAATAACACACTTCCAGCAACTAAAGAACAAAACCAAACATGTACAAATCAATTTATTTCATGACAGGTCCTATCACGTCTGCAATAAGAGAGCAATGAGAGAAAAAATAACTTACTAAATGTTCGATTTCCTTATCCTGGTTAGGCTCTGGTTTCTCACACCCAATGTAGTAAATGGATGAATCTACCTCACAAAGCCTTAAAGCAACAGCTGCACTCGTTCGTGGAATCCATGGTAATGTATGAACAGAACCAACATCCGCTGCTTCATGTATAACATTCCCAGAGATGGAACATGAGCGCAGGTCCTCGTCTGTTGTAGTAAAATCTGATTTAAGAAAGCCTCGCTCAATTACGCTTTCAAACTGGGTCAATATCTGTAAAATTCATCAACATGAGATAACAGTTAAAGCTTCATCCATTTGAAGAATAGTGAAAACAGAAAAACTAGAAACAATTTTTTTTTATATATATATAAAGCCAGCTTGCACGCATGAGACAACCCTACACATTTAGAAGTCAAGGAAAGAAAAACGATTTGGATCCACAAGACCCTCTTGACCAACTCATATTAGTTTTTTTTTTCTTTTAAGCGACCAATCTATGTTAGTTATTAAGTTTATTACTTTTTTTAATATTGTTATTAAATATGTTACTAAAATTTAAATATAACTCCAATCTCACTTGCAGCAAACAAGCACGTGCAGTAAAGCAGAATCTGATTTCAATCATCTGATTGATGTTTAATACGACAGAAACAATAAACAAATTCCTGTTGGTGAGCAAATGTGACCAATTACTATGAGGTGGTAGAGGAAGAGAGTCGATAACCCACAATCCGATATATGATGATGAAGGTTAATAGAAGAAACAGATAACCAACAGTTTATAAGATCCAGGGTTGGAGGTTTATAATAACTTTGTAGAGAGAGCTCAGCACTTTAAAATGCAGAAATACCTGTAAAATCTCCTCAATAGACGATGATAATTTCATCCTTACACCCCAATCTTTCCTCTGTTCTGTCCAAAATGACTGAAAAGCTTCTGAAGGAACATGTACCTGTGAAAGAGGAACTTCTAATGATATACAAGTCCCAATGAAGGGCAAAGCAGCTAAACATGCAGGCATGAGCTTTCTTTCTCTTTTTTTTTTTGAAACAAGGGTAACCATGCCTGCCTTCAAGGGGTGGCAGAGTGGTTTTTTTTTTGAGCTTTCAAATCTAAAACTGAGATACTTCTGTTCAAAATGCCCTTAATGGTTAATGCTTACCTCAATGGAAGCTAAAAGGGCCTTAAGCAATCTACTTTTGAGGGGAAGAGATGCATCTAAAGCGTGTGTATCGCAGCGGTTAGGCTTCCTTTCCTTCTCACAGTGATGTTTGTGTTCAAGAAAATTAATATCATTCCCATTAGTGGCAAAAGTTTCATGGCACGACGAGCAGTGAGAATGTTGAGAATCAAACAAGCACAGACAAGAAGCACAAATGTCCAACAGCGGTGTGCACCTTTTTCCTCCAAATTTCATGGCACATAATGTTGATGTGTTAAAGCACTCACTTGACATCCACCTCTGCAGGTCTTGATACCTTTTAAATGCAGCTTTCTTTTCATTTTCATTTTTTCCAAGCTCAATTCTAAATGAAGATGATGCTACCATGGTATCCAAATTCAAACCGCAAACAGTACTGCTCGGACTGTTAAAACTGGTGTTGCAATCAGGACTAGAACTCAAATCCTCATTTTCATTTTTAGGAGTAATTCGACTTTGGACCATCACATTGGCACACTGTGGATTACTCCGAACATTTTCCTTAAATGACTTCTCTACCATTTGCAACATTATGCGTAGGTGTGATTCTCTAATCCCACGTGTGTCCAAAGCCATCGAAAGAGCATCAAAGTCCTGCAAGTAAGAGAGATCATTCATTGCAAATGTCAAAAGATGCTTGTCAGACCCCACAAAATTCAGCTGTTTGATGGTTACACAGATAACATAAATCTTACATGGAATATTCTTCTTAAGCAGATGCCTAACCATTACATAAAATTCCAAGGAAACTTTTCTCAAAACCTGGTAGTCAATCTACTAACAAGTTCCATCAGGTATCCTGATAATCGGAACTAGATGCCAAGTCTTTCTTTTTTTGGCATTGATTAATCTAATCTAATGCCCAAGAAAGATCAAAGCACGTATGTAACAACTAATTGCTTCCAACATACTAATGTATGATCTTTAAGTTTTTAACAAGTCTAGTCAGATAGAAGTTACCGTCATAGTACAATATTCAACTGTGTATAGAAAATCCTTATTCCGATAGGCTGGAAAAATAAATGGAACAGAACATTCCAGGCACTATAATAAATTAATTTCATGAACTGGTAGTGGGTGTGGGATGTATGGCCATCTAAATAAAAATGAAAAAAAAATGCTAAAAAAATAGGATCATAAATAAACCAAGCACCACAAAAACTAAACGTTTACCTCTTCTGAATCAATAAGCCTCCATTTTCCATCATACATTTCAACAAAGATTCTCCCCGAGCCAGGATCATTGCTTGAAGATGATGCAACAAATTGCCAATATCGATTACGCCTACGATCACGACCAAGAGGCAAGGACCTGTATGTGTACATATCTTCTGCTCGATGGGCAATATAAGATTTTAACTGTGAACGTGACCTCTTTGAAGCATGTCCACATTGTTGAGCCAAGAAGTTATCTGAGCCTGGAAAAAGATCTGGCACTAAATTAGCCCTCACATTAGGCATACTACCGAGGTTTTCTGCTGTGTTTGGGGTTGTAACATTGTTTTTATTGTCAGCAAGAAGTAGAGGGCTTTGGCCACCCTCCATAGCGGAACCATTGAATTCAGTTTCCACCTTGCTCACTATGTGAATTGGAAAATCAGATTTAGTAATAATCTCTTCTTTTATGCGACATTTATCGATCTGAGCCTCTACCAACATTTGCTTCTTAACAGCATTTGCAGCTTCCAGGCGATCCTACATAACCATTATTTTTAAAATAAAATAAAATAAAATAAAAATTCCATATATAAAGATTGAATAAGTTTAATGAATAAATTCCATATATAAAAACTAGAAAAGATGTTACCTCGAGAACAAGGCGAATTGAGT
Organism: Sicyos edulis; assembly: GCA_036507275.1. Taxonomy (NCBI): domain Eukaryota; kingdom Viridiplantae; phylum Streptophyta; class Magnoliopsida; order Cucurbitales; family Cucurbitaceae; genus Sicyos; species Sicyos edulis. Next base: position 1,702,878 of record CM071855.1, on the reverse strand, counting down.
TTCCTTCATTTACAATGCTGGTTAAGACGGTTAGGGCATTCAAACGCTCCTCGACACTAAGATCATGGTATTCACCTTCTGTAAGTCCTTGAATCCACGATTCACCTTCCTTGCTCTCATCAATCTCCATATTTTCTTGATCATGATCACCAATAGTAGTCTCATCAACAGCAGCATATTTCTCTGTAGCCATATCTAAATATTTTGTGTCCTTGGGGCCACTTAGGGGAAACGATGGTATACCTTTGGCAATTTCCCTTTGTGGGTTTCCAGCAATATCACGACATAAGTTCTCATTCTCAACTCCTAAGTTAGCCTCTCCTTTGCAAACAACTTCATTCACCAAAGATGTCGTTGCTACATCATCAACTTCAGGATCTTCATCAACATCATCACATTCAGATTCTTCATCTCTTTCACCATCATCGGCATCTTCTCCAGCCAAAAATCCATTCTGGAATACCTGAATTTTCTTTCTGGCTTCGGAAAGTAATTCCTCAGTATCATCTGGATCCTTCCAATAGGGAGCTCGTACACGATATGTGGAAGGAGCTATTCTTTCAAAAAGTTTTGTATCCCTCGTCAAAGCAACAGAAATGGAAGCCTCTGGTGTTCTGCTCGTAGACAGATCTCTGAGTCCAGATTTCTGTACAATTGACTGATGCATAAGTTTCTTATTAAAATTAGCTAGCATAAAAAAGCACCTATTAGGCTCACCTGTATTTTCTCTGCAAGTTCTAGTACTGTTAACCCCTCATTGCCTTCTAGTGAAAGGACATGAAAAGCAGCAAATTTGACAGTTCCAGGAGTTAGTCGATGCCTAGATTTTCGAGGAGCTAACAAACCTTTCTCTTGCATGAGAGCAAATGCATTTTCAGCTGCTGAACCATTGCGAAGAGTAGAAACTACGTCCTCGCCACATTTAGCCTACAAATCAAGACTAATTCAATAAAATAAAAGACATTGACTGTTTGAAAGTCTAATTTGAATATGAAAATTCAAGCATGCACTGAAGGAAGGTCCTTCGTGTGGGAGGAGATCTAGTCTCCTTTACGAGTTACGGTGGGAGAGGAATCAATGTATCTTTCAAGACTCACATATCCATTGGCAAGCTAGAAGTGATTCTGCTCGTATGAAGACTTCATTATGGACATCCACCTCAAAATCGTTTGAAAACTATTCTGTTCAGCAGATTTTTTTTCATTGGACCGCTTTTTTTAAAAGTTCTTCCCTTATTCTGCTCTGTTCTTGAGCTTTATGGTCTTTTGTTTTTTGTTTGTTATGTTTCCATGTATTCTTCCTCTTCATTATCTTAATGAAAAGATTGGTTTCTTGTTTCAAAATTAAACAGAATAGGGCCCCTTCACTAGTTACAGTTACATCCCCTTACGTTGCCTGCTGACATTGCTACTTAAGGACAATGAATTTTCTGGCAATGAAGTACAAAAATACAGAGTTCGCATTACATAGAAGAAATTGGCCATTGCTAAAGAATTAAAAAATAGACCTCGCCGTTGCTAGGCATTTCAGACCATGCCAAACTCCTCTTCTTCAACTGAGGTCCCAATCCAGCTGACAGTGCTAATTGTCGAAGTATTTCAGGCCACGTTAATGGGTTTAAATGTTTCTGCCAGTTGCAAATGTCAAACCCCCAGGCGTATGCCTGACACACACAAAAATTATCAGATGGTTCTGATAAGATACGAAAAGAATCATCTTAGAATACACAAAATATGTATATTATTCAAAGTGATTACCCCTTCAACAATCTGTGGATGTCCACCTCCAGTATTGGCAACGGAAACTCCATTCTGATTCATTCCCAATCCAGAAGGTGTTCTTGCAACATCTTCAATATCTTTTACAATCAGTTTCAGAAGACAAATGTGAATCTCACCCAGTAATCTTGAATCCTAGGATTGAATTTATGAAGGGTGTCAATAGATAGGAAATAAGCTAATATTAGTGGGGAGAAAATGACCACACAGGTGACTTACATAGTCATGAAGAGCTTGAACAAACTCATCAAGAGTAAAGGGCCATAATTCTAGAGCATCAGAAAATGTAATAAAAAATCTCCAGACCTGTAAAACAAACTCCAGAAATTTAGCTGTCCACTTTTCCTCTTAAAAAGATGTTACAGCATCCAAACTGGAAAAACTCATACAATTGTCACTTGACAGAATAAATACTAATAAGATGAAGCATAACGGATGCAAAATGAATTACAATTTACATGGACGGAACCAAAAAACTCAAAGTGATATCAGGGAACCGGAAACATCTTGGAAATAACTGATATGTCAATGTGCAATCAAATTACATTCGTAACTCCACAACTTTCTAAAGAACAAATTGTGACAACATTCAAATTATATATTTTAAAAGAATAAGGTAGTAGCATTTAACAGCAATCATGTAACTCTTTAAATTTAAGGCATGCATACAAGTGAAAGACCCACACAATTCATATTCTAAAATTTTGGAAGTTCACTTGCAAAAGCAAATATGTAGAAGTACGGCTTAAAAATAAAGTCACCATGAGGCAACAATACAACCATGCCTCTTAAATGTGCATTGAGTTATACAAAGGAGGCTTTGAGATATACCATGAGAAGGTTACCAATGTTCTCCTCAGAATTGATCCAAGGCTGAATGCTGAAAGGTTTTTTCAGTTGCACAGATTTTGGTGGAAATGCACCCAGATAATCTGAAAAATAATGTCAACGCCTGACTGTGTAAGATTTTTTATCCAAAAAATAGCTGACTGTAATTTTCAGAAAACTATAAAATAGTAATAACAATAATGATAATGATGTTGGTAACAATATTAATAAGATGGCGTAAGCAAACAAAAACATGTGTCCAAAATGTCCCCTTCCCTTGTCATAAGAACAAAAGTGTTAAGTACATAGATAACATGAGTAATCTGATTTGTCCTTTTGATGAACTAATAGGTACGCTAATTTAAAAAAATACAAATTCATTGGCCTTCAAGAGGTAAACGGAATTGACATGAAGTACCTTTCTCATTTTATCTTAATAAGAACAAGTATTTGAACTAGTAAACAAGCAAAGGCATTGAGCTCACAGGACTGACTACCAAATACCAATGTTGTAAAAGCTATTAAAACTTACACCTTGAGACTTGCCTCGACGCAATACTCTAACTTTTAGCCTCAAGACTTATGCCTTCTTTAGATTCTTACACTACCTACAGAGGAGGCTTATGCCTATATGAAAACACAATGAGGCTTAAAGTCTTTAAGTCTTGTATAATAATTAGAAGAACAATACTAATTCTATCAATTCTTTAAAATTATATTTTGCAATACTTATTTACACAAATTAAGGATATGTATAATGTATTTAATTAAAATTAAGGCTAATGTCACGAGACTTGCACCTCGCCTCTTCAAGAGGAAAAGTCATGAAGCCGGCTCAAGTCCTTTAAAACATTACCAAGTACCACCTAATCTTGCAATATTCAAAGCTAACAAGCTTCAAAGATATTAATAACTTAAATAGATGGCAACTCAAAATAATGCAAACCTCGGAAAGACTCAAGATCCTGCAAAGTATCATGATCAAGACTTAATATGGAGGTCAATCCTTTGTTTCCAGCTGCTAGCTCCATAAGTTCAAGTTGTTCATCATCAATAAGTTCCATGGACTCACGAGCAATTCTGCGAGCAGTAGCCTTTTCAATAGCAGCTTTGCGTCTCACTGCTTCCTTTTCTTTGCGAATAGCTTCTTTTTCCCTCCTTTTCTCGGCCTAAAGTTGAAGTAAACAATGGTAAGCAAGGATAACTTGTGACCTATCTTAGATGTTTCCTTAAGAATCTAGAAGCTTTTATTTTAAAATTAAGAACCTAGAAGCTAGGATGAAACAAACATTTAAATCTTCTTAACCTACCCTTAAATACTCCCTCTGCATAAACTTTTCCCTTCGTTCATGTTCACGTCTTTCCTCACGCTTTAATCTCTGTTCTTCACGCTGCTTTTCTCGCAGTAACCTCTCCTCTTCTTTCCTTCTTTCGCGATCTAGCTTTTCCATTTCTTTCCTTGTTCGTTCTTCATTCTGCCGGCAATAAAATTTATTGTTTTTCTAAGAGAAGTTACTCATAGTATTCCTTAGTAAAAAAACAAAAATATTGTAAATGTAGTTTTTTTCATATATCAAATTTTATAATAATAACATAATAATCTTAAATAAATTAAAATAATATTTTATGACTTAGAAATCAGAATAAATTATATAATAAATCGAATGCCCCAAAAAGAAATTATATAATAAATAAAAACCTTTTTCTTCAAAATATCTTGTTTCTCAAGTTCTTTTTGCATTCTTGCTTCAGCTTCTTCGTTCAGACGAGCGTCTTCACTCTGCAAAAAGAAACAGTAATAAATAAAAGATCATTCCCACTCTACATTCACGAGAGAGAGAGAGAGAGAGAGTATTGGAGCATCTTTTGAATGCTTAAGGAATACCTTGCGTTTCCTTTCCATCCTAATGACGACATCATTTGGAAAAGCATTTTTGTGTCCAACAATTTGGTGATCAGTAAACTGAGAATTCATCCTGATGCTTGCCAAAGAATCCCTTGTAGGAACAAAGGTGTTATCTTCAGCAGGAGAAGAAATTGCAACTCCATGCTTCTCCTGTTGTGGCATAAGACGAACCCTTGAGGCCTGACCATGATAATTATGGCTCCTGTTCAACTGTTCGTGACCAAGCAAAAATGATGGTGTCCTGGCTGCTGAAACCTCAACTAATGAATCGGGATAACGTGATTGAGCAACTGGTCCATATGCATCAGCTCTAATATTAGACTGGTCTGGCAGAAATGAATATTCGGGGAATGCCCTTCCAGTTGCCTGCACGAGAATTCAATCCATTTCAACATGATAAACAAGAAGAATTAAATTTACAAGTAGAGATTTCCACAAGTAACTATATTAACTCAAGATGAATATTATTTGATTATTAATTACATGAACTCAATAAAACATCTGTATTTGAGAATGATCAAACTGGTATATAAAATTCATTAAGAACTTCTCTCTGCACCTTCTATAAGGATTTTCTGTACTTAGTTGTTGGGAGGCAGTGTTTTACCTGTGTTTTAGGAGGAAGGATCAACCCTGCTGTTAAGAGGCAACAGAGAATAGCCCTATGGAGGACAACATCCCCCATTATCATATTGTGGATCATTTAGCTTGATATATTTAGGGGGTTGAGTTTTTCTGGGGCATGTTCCCTCCTCTCTAATTGGAATAGTCTTTTTTTTCTTTAAACAAGGGTAACCACGTCCATCCCTAGACCAGACACTGGGAATAATTGGAATAGTCTCATTTAGATTGTTTATGGTTCTTTTGGAACCCCATATTTCATATTTAATGAAATCGTTCTTCATCCAAAAAAAGAGTTTTTCTGGGACGTGTTGACTACAGCACTTGCCCACTGGGTGAATTAGAGCCCTTTCTTATAATTATTGTCTTTGTTTCCGTTATGTGTTTAAGTTCCTTTTGAGGTGGACAAATAGTTTTTGCATGCATCTTTTTTTTTCAATTTTCTAAAAATATATATACATAATAAAATGTTAATTAGAAAGGCTCACTGTTGTGGCAAATAGAGGAGATACAAACAGCCAAACACATACTACAACTGTCAATGTTTTCAAAGCACAAAAACATGCTGAAGCAACTCTCTAAGGCAAATGCAAGGGGGGAGTGAAGCGAGGACCTTTTGTGAACCACTCAGTGCTCAATTGAAAAATTTATACATAAAAAATGTAACATCATGAATAATCGAGATAGAGAAAATAGAAAAAAGATGAGTAAAGATTTAGATCAGGATGAATCACTAGGTCACCATTGGGTAGAAATGCTAAAGTACAACTAAACACCATATTCAATAAACAAAAGGGACTAACTTTATTTAATTTAGCATCCCGTTGTTCATATTTGTCCCCGTACAAATGTTCAGATCGCTTCTGATGTTCTGCCACTGTTAAGTCACAAGAAGTAACAAATATTCTTCACCAAAGTACTTCAATCATCAAGAACACTGTTATAGTTTAGCATTAAGACACTCAAGAAGATAACAACATCGACGAGGAAATCTGATCATGCTAGAGTATGACTTACACTTACGCAAACAAAATAGATCTTTGAGATATAATTGAATAAAAACATTGAACCAAGAATTTTCAGGCATTTTTTTTATCTATTAAAGAAACAATTTCACGGAAAAAAAAAAATCTCTTCAAATAAATCACAAAACGAATTTACCACATCCGATGGTAGCCAGTGTTTTATATTTATGCAAGCAAAAAAACTAAGCTCAATAAGAATGCCATTTACATCACAATTGGTTTGAACTTTGAACTAGTTTAAAACACTTCTAAATTATTCTTATATTTTTTGTAGGGACTAAGCTAACACCGAGGCCATGTTTGGGGTACCAGTTGGGTTATTATAAGTAGTGTTTGGGTTGTAGATAAAAATGGTCATCATACACACATAGGACCTCACAAAAAGGGTTATGATTCATAATCAAGGCCAGGTGCTTCATTGTTATTGTTAATGCAAGAGTAGGTAGACGTACATCAATATCATAAATACTACTTAAATATACCCCAAGTATGATTAAAACTATAATGCAAATTTGGACTGTAACAAGAAAATACAATGTGTTCTTCTTCTCTTGGTCCTCATTCTACACTCCAATCCATGATAAATGCGAATTTCAGTTCTTTATGCAACTCCTTTGGTTTTTCTCAAGTCCTTTTTATTCATATAATGCCCAAATACATGTTTTTTTTTTAAACAATGGTAACCACGCCCGTCCCTAGGCCAGGCATCGGAGACATCAAAGGAGTAATGTCACAAGTGAGTATCGAACCCAGAAACTTGAGGAGAGCATACCCTTAAAGCCCTAGTCTTCAACCACTGCGCCACCGCTTGGGATAATGCCCAAATACATGTAGTCAAATATTTTAAGAAAAATGGTTTAATAAGAACAAAATAATAAAAATGAGCCATACCAATAGGTGCTCCAAAAGCATCAGGTGGTAATGGATCAAATTCAATCCCAAGAATAGGTCCGTCCTCCCTCAATGGCTCGCCTAATTGCGACTCCACACAAGCAATGGCTCTAAGTTCCATAATAGACCTTGAAGGTTCATAATACCTTCTCATCATTGGCATATCATCTCCACCACTTCTAGGTACCACATTATCCAACCCAACATCACCGAATGGACTTGAACCCAACCCCGACCCGGACGCATAATCACTACTGGGCTCCGTCACCGCTCTTAAATCGCCTATGGGAGAATCAGGCAATGTTGGTTCAGTCAGTGGAGTCGGTGCTGACTTTCGCCTGCCCTCTTCCCTCTTCTCCTTCAACCGTCTATGGCAAAACCACATCTGCAATTGCCGATCGGTTAGCCCCAATTTCACCGACAGCTCAGCCCTTACCGACTCTCTTGGGTACGCATCCGCTGATCAAATCAACCAAACACAACAAAAATCAAAACCCCATAAGTAAACAACAACAAAAATCAAAACCCAGAAGTAAAAAACAACTAAAATACACAAATTTAAAAGAAAACAAAAAGGGAACGAACAAGCATAGGCTTTCTCTAGGGTTTCCAGCTGAAATGGAGTCTTCATTTGGCGCTTGGGCTTGTTCAGACCTTCAGTTGAGTTACTAATTTTGTTAATATAATCATTATTCTGGTTGTGATTTTCGCCGTCGGAAACATCATCAGCTTCCATCGAATCGGAAGGTGAAAGATCGAAGAAGAAAAGCACAAAACAGGCAAACCCTAGAAATCAAGAACCAAAAACACTCTTTCGAAACAAAATTGAAAACCCCAATTCCCGTTTTACTGACTTTAACCTAAATACCGTAATAGTCAAGGAACAGAAAAGCAGTATTGAAGAATTATCATCGTCGAATAACAATAAAAGAATAATAATAATAATAATAAATGATGAGAAAGGAAACAAGAAATCGTAGGAACAAATGAAAAACAGTCTCCTCTCCATCCAATCCAACCTCCCATAATTCTTTTAATTTCTTTTCTTTAAATCGCTTTTATTGAATATCAAACTATATACTTTTTGTTTTTCCCCTTTTCTTCTCAATTTTGATGAGCTTTTAAGCTTGTTCTTCGCGTATTTATATTCCTTTTTCTCTATTTTTTTTTCTTCCACTATTTTTTATTTTTCAATTTTTTCTTTTTTAAGGTCGTGTCTGAGTTTCTAGGTTCTAGGGCCCTTCCTTTTTTCAGTCATGAACTCTGGGTTGCAAACATGGGCTCCAAGTTTTTGAATTGTACTTTTGGCCCCACGTCGCTGATTGGTCATTACTCATGGTGGGGTTTTTAAATGTTTTTTCCTTTTTTTTTTTATTTTAAGAAACACTTGACCAATTGACCAAAACAGTTCTCGCATAATGATTTTATTGTTTTGTTGAAATTTAATTTAACATTATAGTCACATGTTCGATTCCTGATATCGATATTTTACTCTTATTTAAATGAGAACAATTATACTTCGTAGGATTTGTGATCTACCTACCCAACAAAAAAAATTTGTCTAACCTTGGTGACCTTTTTTCTTTTAAGATTAAATTCATATGTATTCTCTCTATTTTTTCGAAAATCTTTTTTTCTTCAAACTTTACTTTCAAAAATATATTTTTTAGTTCATCCACGGATGCCTGAAGATTTGGATGTCTCGTGTTCCTAATCTGGGGACAGACATTGTTGAGATCTCACAATTGTTCTACATTGAAAAAGTGTGGAATTCTACCAACATTTATAAGAGATGTGAGTTACTTTCCTCATTACCAATTGATTTTGAAGTTGAATCTCATAGACATGGTTACCTCGAGTAGGCTAGAGTGGAGTGAAGCTTCCTTTTTTCGATTTTATATATATATGAAATAAAAATATTTAATTGCTTTGTTTTTTGAGAAAATATATTTAATTGCTTAATAACACATTATTTTTAGATAACATACTTGCGAATTATTATTAATCAATTTTAGAATCAAATACTAGGCAATTCTAAGTTAAACAATTTTTTTAATTAAAAAATATATATACATTTTTTTGGAAAAAAAATAAATATAGTTAATTACCCAGATATTTAGTGTTTTTTCAAGTGCAGCAACCCGTAAAACCTCATTGTGAGTTAGTTTCCAAAATATAGAAGTACATAGTAACTTCTGATCATGTACTGAAAATTATTAATATCGACAACTAAAGTTGGTTAATTGTCAAAAATACATTTAAACAAGAGTACAAAAATCTTAAACTATAGACTAAAATAGCATGGAATAATTTGAAGCAAAAAAAAAAAGGTTATTGAAGGCAAAGGTTCTTTGCATGCGGCAAGTAGCGATGTAGTTTGTAAATAAAAATGCTTCACAATAAGAAAGCATTGGCTACTTGCAAAATCAGCAAATGTCTGACCTCAGAATCAATTAAAACTGATAAGCCAAAGGGGAAAAAAATAAATAACAAGTACATGATAATAGGATATTTCTGGGAAATAACTTTTATTTCTTGATGAAACTACTTAAAAATTTACAACATCAAATCCTTCCCTCACTTCCACTGCTTCTCATCATCTCAAATGTTTGTTTAAGCCACCTTTGTTTTCTGTAAAAACAATAAAACTTCATTTAGAAAGGAAAACTTGTAATAACATACTAAAACATTCAACCATGCAGTAGACATCTTTTTTCTAGTTTGGGATTCGAACCCATGACCTAACGATCATTGAAAGTATGCTGATGTTACTGAGCATAATATTGTTGAGTTATTGCAGAGCAGGTGATAGAGACCTTATCCAAATGGTAAACTTTTACCATGCCATTTTATCTTTAATTTCTAGATAAACAATCTACTTATTAATAATATCACTACTTTAGTTGTAGCTTGGTGCAACAATCTCCTCTACCTCATAATTATATTATAGCTATGATTCTCACTTTGAATAATGGGGGATCTACCTTTGTTTTGTAATTTCACACATCAGTGAAATTGTTTTAGAAAAAGTAATCTACTTATTAAGGCCCCGTTTGATAATCATTTTTTTTTTTTTTTTATGAAATTTAAGCCTATTTCTATTCAAATTTCCTACCATGTGCTCCATTTTTCCTACAGTATATCCATCTTTCCTTAAAGAAAGTAGAAGAATACTAACCAAATTTAAAAAGCATAAACAAGTTTTTGGAAGCTACTTTTTTTTTTTTTAACAAATTTTGGTTTCATTTATTAAAATATAGGTAAGCTGTAGATATCCAAATAAGAAAAAAGTTATAGTAAGGTAGTTGTTGTAGGCTTAAATTTGATAAACAAAAAATGAAAAACAAAATGGTTATCAAATGGAGCCTAAACTTTAAAGACAAAGATAAATGGTAGAACTTACTCGTTTCTCTTCTTCCATCTTAGCCTTGATGTAAGAGTAAATTGCGACTCCTGCAATTGCAATGCTGGTTCCAATACCAGTCTGTGTTGAAATTTTGTTACCTGCGACCAGACAATTTAATAACAACATTACATATCTTCAAAGTCATCAAGAACCAAAGATTTTTCACCTCGTTGGAGCAATTTAAAACCAAACAAAAAAACACACACAGAAAAAATAAAGCATTACCAAAGACAATAATGGAGAATCCAATCACAAATACACGTTTCAGCACATTTCCAACAGCATGGGTGAGTGGTGCCACCCTCTCCAAGGTGTTGGTTGCTAACTGTGAAGCCATCCAAACCAAAATTGTTCACTTCAGACCATTGAACTAAACCTCTAATAGAGAACATTTAGCCAAACATACCTGGTTGTAAAGGTGATAAAACAATCCCACCAAGAAAAGATCTGAGACGAATTTGGTAAGACCAACTTTAGCTATGGCATCATTGAAACCAACCTTCAGCAGTTGAGGCCCCTCCACCTATGAAAAACCAGAATGCAAAATTGTGAAAAATGAAAGCTTCTAATTAGATGCAAAAACTTTCAATTTCTACACTTACAATTATAGCAGGTGGAAGGCAGAAAAGGAGAGCAATGATGGAAATATAAGCATAGACGTTGGTGCTGTCCATGTCAGTCTGTAAACAGAGCATAAATCAGTTCCAATTACAAAAGCCAATGTAAGAGAATCAAAGAAATCTGAGTTGAAGATAATTAACCATGGCTTTCTTTGAATAAATACTTCTGTAAGTAAAGGAGATATTGGAAATCATAGCACTAATGAAGCCAGTCCAGTTAAATGAAAGCTCAGTTAAGGATGCCACTGACACACCTGAATTGATCAATCAAAACAGGACACTATAAAAAACAAAGAATCACATCCAACGAAATCCATATGACTAGAGATCTGATTGAGTAATATATAACAATGCATCAAAAAACAACAACAATTAGGTAAAACAAAAAACAAGAAATTACCAATGACAACGGGAGCCAATGAAAGCCATAAGGTAATGGGAATGGATTGCCCCAAAATGAATTGAGAAGCGGCAGCATTAAAGAACGGTTCCAGAGCTGAAAGAACACGATATTAATTATTAAGCGAAACAAGAAAATCCAGGAACATGTTGTAAACTGAATAACTGTTGAATTTGGTGGTTTACCTTTGACTGTGTGTGTGAATGAGACAGCAACAGCGGCAAATGAGACATTGCTAGTGACATGGCCAAGTGCATGACAGAAAGCTACAGGGATCAGCAACTTCAGGAGGGTTCCGTCAATGGGCTGCAGGCCAAACACATATGTTAGCAATCCATGACTAAAATGGTAAGAAGAGGGTAACCCATGTTCCAAAACAGGAGAAAAGGAGCTAGCTTTGGACACTTGGTCATAAAAATTGCAACTACATTTGCAATACTTTCATAGAAAACAAAACAATTCTAATTATAAATAAAAATATTAATATCAAAAAAAGAAGAAAAAAAACTTACCCAATTTGTATTAAAAAAAAAGTTAATCCAATTTTCAAATTCTGTACGACTATTGCTCATTTGTTTCTCTCTCTACAATGCAACTTTCCGGGCTAGTTTAAGGGCAAATTGAGTTACTATAAACGGTCTTTATTATAATGAGATTACTCATTATATTATAATACCTTATATTTGAGGTAGAGGATATTATGGAATGCACACATTTAAAGTAGAGGTTTTTATGGGATGAAGTGACATGAATTATTATAAATTTATAACAGTGATTTGTTATGATAAGATCTGAAGGTTATTATAGTTAATATGAAAGGGTATGGGCTAACCTACTTCTTATAATTATTGGTGGTTCAAACACGAGTTGAGTTATAATAACTCGATCTAATGCACCTTTAAACGGAGGCTCAAATACTCCCTTACTAAACAAGGGTACCAAGTTACAAAAACTCAAAAGTGTAGTCTTTGAAGTAAATAAAGTAAAAAAAAGAAGGGTTTCAGTCAAAACTTCAATCTCTTTAGCTCCCTCAATCAAAATACTCTTTTTGTAGAAAATTGGTTTCAAAACAACTCTTCTTACCAACTAGTTAACAACTTTATTTCAAGAATCAAAGCGCTAATTAACAAACTAAAAAGACAAACATGGATACGAAAATTGAAGATAACAATTATAATAAACAAATTATAAAAGAAGACAGCATTGGTTTAGAGTCAACGGTAGGAGCACAAAGTTATGACTTTTTAATTTTATATTCAATAGGACTTAGAAATATTCCATTTTTCTTCAAATGCCTTTTAAAAGATCATTTAAAGGAAAACTGAATTTAAAAACTCAGATTCTCTTCCAAAATAAAATAAAATTCGATTTGGAAAAGTTAAATAAGACTATCTTTTTTTTATTCAACAGTTAATAAACTATATTTATTTTGATTCAACCATATTTGTAACTTTAACTCTTTGGCCAGTTATTAAACACTAAATCAAAATTTATACATAATCTATATCAGCTTCTAATAGAGTTGACTTACCGCTCGCTTTGGAAGACCAACAACCCAGCTGATCAAACAATACACCACCCCAACTAACAAATGGATCACCGACACAAAACTGCCACGTACACAAACTCTCCAAATATTAATAGCCACAAAAATAGAATAAAATATAAAATAAGTGGATTTAAAAGGAAAGGGAAAAAAAAAATCACGTACTAAGGGTAGGGAAAGTAATTATAGATCTTCTTGTTGAGGATATTGAAAATCACGTTCAAGAAATACCTACAAAAAAAACAAAAAAGGGACAGCAAAGTAATTTCGCAAAACTGCAATAACAATAATTACAACCGCCGTCCACCGTGCAAAACTCGTGAACTCCACAAACCGGCCGGAAACCTACCACATGAAGAAGAAGAATCCGGTGACCAACGTCGGATTCTTCTCGAAAAACCCGACCGGAGCAACCTTCGCATCCCTGCAACAGTAAAAAAAAAAACAGAGAATCAGTTGGAATCTGAATCTCAGATCCGGTCCGGTCCAGAACGGAGGAAACGAACCTCACCCGGCGGAATCGCTGCCTCCGGCGGGCGAAGAAGAAGCCGCCGCCGAAATAGGCCGAATCGTGTCCCGTCTGGCCGAGATTGGAGTCTTGTCGAGAAGCAGAGACGGGCGCAACTGCCGTCCCCAAATGAGATTGGCTCCGTCGGCGATCGGCCTCTGGAAGACGGCGACGTGGCTGTTCCCGGCGGAGGCTTCTCCGTGGAACTTCCGGAGCGTGGGAATGCCGCCGGCGAAGGGGGTGGCGCGTGAGAGCAGCTGCGACGCCATAACTTCAAGAGGAAGAGAATGTGATTTCTGGAGGGAACAAACTTCTGGCGATAATTGTGTGAGGTGTCGTATTATTGAAGCGTTGGATTGAGTGTATCCGGGTGTAGAGTAAGAACTGTGTGAGCGCTTGGTTGGACGGTGGATGAGGTGGGAGGGTGACGTGGCGGAAGATGGAAGAAAGTGGTGGGATTGTTGAAGTGGATGGGGTGGGGTCCAGTAATCGGGAGAAAGGGTAAATGAGTGATGGGAAGGAGCCGAGTTGGGTTTGTGTTTCAGATATCTCCTTATCGTTTCGTGCGTTTGTTTGTGGTTTATATGATTCGCCATTCCCCAAAAATCATACAAACCATTTACAAAAAATGAGATGATAAAATTAAAGTAGAGAGTTGTTAATATGATTAATAAAATTTTATCAATTTTATTTAAGATTTTAATGTAGAAATTGGCCATGTCTATAAAATAGTGTAACATTTTCCTTCTATTACTTTTAACTTTTGTATTTTTAATTTTGAGAATTTACCATCAGGACATCCTATCTATTATATTTGTAGCAGAATTTTTAAAATAATTCATCTATAACATATTGATTTATATCACCCAACTAGTGATAGAACTCAATTTGAATTTCTATCCCTCGTAGAAAACTCAAACAATAATTAAATGAGACTATTATTGATTGAATTCTATTACTTATAGAATTCAACTCAATTTGAATTTCTATTACAAATAAATTAATTTTGATTTTGTACTATAATTGGAAATATTTTGCCTTTTTTTGTATACATGCAAAATCCCCTTTAATTTTTCTATTTTTACTTGGTTTCATTCTTGTTATCGTTAAAATATCTACTTTTATCTATATAAGGAATATTGGTGATAGAGATGAGATGACTTCTCCAACTCTACTTGTTTTGTATGTTAAATTTTTGTATTGTAGATAATGTGTTAGGATTTATGCAAATGTGAACTATACTAGTTTTACAAATAATGAAAAAATATTTTGAAAATGAAAGAATTCAATAGAAAGGCAAAAGTGTAATAATAAATACGATTTGAATCAATACATTCCTCGATTGAATAGTTTGTTTGAAATTGAATCCATCTAGTTTTATGTTTAATAGTTTTCTCAATTGAATAAGCCCATAATCTAATAAATGCAAAATTCATGAATGTTAGACACAATATTATACGTTTGAAGTTTTCATTAAATATAATTTAATAGCGTGTTAAATCTGGTCATCAAATACTAGAAGGTGCGTTTGGAGCATCGGTTTGATTATTATAGGCGGAAGATTATTATAAACTGTGAGTTATGATAAACAGTGGGTTATTATAAATGGTGTTTGAGGGACAAGTTATTATAACAGGGATTATAATAAACGGTGTTTGAGGAGCTGGTTATGTAACAAAAAGTAATATATGTAAGGTTTAGATAAATGGGCACGCACGTTTAGGTAACCACCGTTTATAATAAACAGAGGCAAACATCGTTTGAGTTATTATATCCAACTCAGCCGTTTACATAAACGGGGGCTCAAACACACCCAAAGTGATAAAGAATGTGGGCTTTTAAACTAGAGTAATAATCATATTAATGTATACTCACTACTTGTCACACAAAGTTTAGTTTAAGTTAGAATAAATGAGTGTGGCCGGAGTTTAGAGATTGAGAAGAATTTAGCATGTTTCACCGGAAGAAATGAGTATTAGCGGAGTTAGTTATTTTGTTTGGAGCTAATTCATTTCAACTCTACAGTTACAAGTTCGAGTTCAGAAATCGGTATCTGGCTCTCATATTATTTGAGAGTAGTTATGCCCTCTACATAGGGTTTGTTGGTCTCTCTTCCCCCATTTTATACTTAAAAAAAAACATGTTCCACTAGAAAAAAAAGAGTTATATAATCTTTTATTAGAGTTTTTAAAGACTCCTTTACAAATTAAGTCAAGTGAGCACCGGACCAAGTGTAAATCACACGAGCCACGGGCACGCATGGTCGTGCCCCTTGACGATGGGTCATAAGAATTTGGGCCTCTATATATATAGAGAAATATATTTGGTGTTTTTTTTTAAAACAATATATTTGGTTTGTTATATAGTCCTTTTGGGTTGGTTTTTTTCCCCCTAATTACCAATTTATTACTTGTGTTGTTGATTCTCATCATCAAGATTATGAGTTTTAGTTTTCTTCTTCTATTTATAGATGAGTCAGATGTTATGAAAATGGAACAACAATTACGCGAGACAATCAAATGATATTATAGATTGAATTCAAGGTATGTCACAATACTAAAAAAAAGTTGGAGAACTTATCAAAAGATATTACGTGTGCTAAATAAAGATGAACATGTAAATGCAAATATTAAATTATGGTTGAAAAGAGTAGAAAACAAAATAAAAGGAAATAAAAGGATAAACTATAAGTATCATTGCGTTGGAAGAAATATGAAATATAGTATCTGTAATTTTAAAAATTATAATCGTAATTTTTATAGTTGGATCAAACCGATAAATGGTTCGGCCAACAATAGAAATAGTTTAGATGTTTACTCGATGACCAAGAGGTCATGGGTTCGATTTCTCCACCCTAGTAATTGTAAGTAAAAAAGACTTAAAAATCGTTCTTAGTATTTATAATAATAATTTTTTTAATACAAATTGGGAGACGTGAGATTAACAAATCCTACATATATGACAGAACAAACTGAACTTATGACTTTAGAAATATAATAGTACTAAAAAAAAGTAACCAACCGCATGTCTAAATAATAATGGTGTAAGCTTTTTTTTTTAAACACCCGTCCCTAGATCAGTTATTAAAGAAGTAATGTCACAAGAGAGTTTCAAACCAAGAAACTTGAAGAGAACATACTTTTAAAACCCACGTCTTTAATTAGTGTGTCACCTCTTGGGGACAATAATGGTGTGAGTTTTTTTTTTAGACAATATAATGGTGTGAGTTAAACTACTAGTTATACAACAAAAATACATCATTTATACATAAATAACTAATTTTGACAAATAATATATATACCTCTCTGTGTATATATATTTTGAAATCATACAAAAACATACTTTAACTATGATATGAGCATAACTCAAGTAAAACCCATTTGTCTTTTTCAAATGAAAGAAATAAGGAAAGGAGTAAAAAGAATTTGCCAAATGACATCTTCTTACGTTTTGACTAAGACATTAAAGTTGGGATCTTCTGTATTTAAATATTAAAGGATTTTCAAAATCTATAATTTGTTGTTTGAACCAATCTATTTAGAACAAAGTTTCAATATTTAACTACAAGATAAGAATAAATGGTTAAGATATATATTCCATTAAAAAGTCAGAGGAATGTTTTGACCAATAAATTATATATTAAGTGGCTAAACCCGATAATCTCAACAAACAAAAAAGGGCTAAAAACAACTTTTTTTTTTCAACATTAAAATTCATGACCCTCTTGATAATGATGTTTCTACGTTATTGCTCCAGTTAATTTCAACCACTCAATTATAAATATATAATTTATAATTATGCCAATAATATATGTATTTGTGTTTTTTTACACGAGGTTAATGTCAGTCTTAGTAATTTCCTCAAAAAAAAAATGTCAGTCTTAGTAAATTAGTTATATTTGATATTAATTTAGATTCATTCAATAATCATTTGGTTGTTTTGTTATTGTATTTATTCTTTCACCAATTATGAATATATATTTTTTAATTTTTATCTTTGTATTGCTAATCAAATTTCTAACATAAAAATAAGTTTTTGAAAACTAATTTGTTCGTTTTCAAAACTTTGATTGATTTTTTAAAGCAAGTATAAAAATATTTTAAGCTTTACTTTTATATATATATATATATATATATAATCTATGTCAAGTTTAAATTAAGAGAGTAATTAAGATTTTAAATGATTTGTATGAATATTCAAAATTATTATAAAAAAATGTGAGAAAGCAAACACAGATTAAAAAAAAGAGCAGAAAACAAACCAGTGAACCACAATGGTAAAAAAAAAATTTTAATTTGTGTGTTCATCTACAATAAAATATTTAAAATAAATAAAAAATAATAATAATAATAATTTTATAGTCTCATTTGAAGTTTAGGATACTTTTTTCTTTTTTTCTTTTCTTCTTTTTTGTTATAATTTGGGGTCCTATACAGTTATTTGATAAAGCTCAAGCTTAGTGTAGTTAACCAGTAATTCAATCTTTTATTTTCTTAACTTTGAAACTATGCATATTTCTGTTCAATGTCAGCTTCATAGGAATCATTTATTTGAATCGATCAATTCAAGAAATATTAAAATAATTACAAAAAATTTAAAAAAAATCACACAAAGTTTAACGGAAGGGGTAACTCCGGCGAATAACAGAACAACGCCGGCGGTTAATCAGCAGAGATCGGAAAGCCAATTCCACGGCGTCTGGTCGGGAAAATAACAAACGACATACTACAAAACACCCCAATCCCAACCGGCAAAGACGTCAAAATCTCCTGAGCCCGATCGGACGGCGCCGGATAAAAACACGTCACCACATTCTCATCAAACAGAGCAACGGCGCAAAACACCATCATCGACAAGAAAGCGTGCAAGAAATCAATAAATCTCAGCCGGTACTTCGCCGCCACCGCCGACGGCAGCTCGCAGGAGCCGTCGATGACCCACAAACCCCCGACGGTGGCGAACCCATAACAAACATTCCCTTTACCGTCTCGGAAGCTGTCCGTAAAACTCTGAAGAAAACAGGACAAGCCGCAGAAACCGACCAGCGCCGCCGTGAGATTCCGGGAAATGGAGTCGCAGTTTCCTTCGTTGGTGAAAACAGGGGAAAGTAGCTGAAATGCGAGTACGGTTCCGGTGGGTAAGAGATTGGCTAAATGGGCAGTGCTTTGAAATGTTTGGGAAATTGCTTTTTGAATTGGGGATTTTTCATTTGTGTTTGTTTCTCGCAAAAGTGGGCGTTTTGGGTCGTTTTGAATTTGGGTTTCTTCGTCGGCTGTTTTGATCTCCATGTTGGGATGAAATGAAATGCAATTTTGTTCATGGAAGTTTGGGGATTATGAGTGTATTTAATGTTGGAGAAGTGGGAGATGAGTGGAGGAAAAGGGATGTTAATTGGTTAGTGATGCCTTGAAAGCAATTGAGTCTAAGGAATTTGAAGGGGATTTTGAAAATTGAAAGGTGGAGTAAGGTTTAGGCAAAGGAGGAGTTTTGTTGCTTCACTCTTTTAGCGGAGTTCAATGGTTTTGTTAGGTGTTAAGATTATTCAAATTTGGAAGAAATGAGAACTCATCTACACTTTTAGTTTACTTATCTAAAGTTTTAAATGTGTGAAAAGTATTCACGACTAATTTCAATTATTTGATTATAATTTAATTTAATTCAATATAGGGATATTTATCCACCTGGTGAAGATATATGCCACTTATGTAATACAACATCGGTCAAATCATTACTTTTTATATATTTTTTATACAACTATGTGACATATTATTGTGTTCATATATGTTGGTAAATATAGACTAGAACCTTACTAAGGAGTGGGTAATTTTTTCTCTTATTTGTTTAAAAATATATATATGAAATTTTAAATGATGATTATGTTAATGGTGGGTGGGAAGTTTAGAGGCATCAAGGAAAGTATCAAATGAAGAAATATGTTCTTATTCAATTTCAAATGATGATGATCACAATGTCAAAGATTGCTCCATGGAAAATGTCACAAGGTCAAATGATTCTTCTTCTTCTTCTTCTTTTTTTTTTCTTCCCTTTTTGACAAAGGTGGATATCCATTTTCACCTCACAAATGTTGTGCATTGGGCCTTTATAATGGACCATCGATTAAAGGCCTAATTTCGTTTGGTTGAATTCAAGATAGAGACAATTAAGGAAATGGCTACAATTTAGAAATTAATTAAGGATGTGGTTAATGATATTTTAGATTTTAAATTTGTCCTTTTTTATTTGCATATTTTCATTAATTTTTAATGTGGGGAGTAGTTTACAATTGTACCCCTCCTATATTTCATAATTTTTTTTAAAAATCTATTTTAAATAGATTATTTGTAACTACATTTTTTAAATCTAGAAAAATCTACAACAAGCTAACTAATCCTAAAAAACGGTAGTAAAAAAAACTAAATAAAAAATTATAAAATCAAGTAGTCATAACCATAAAATTAGGGATTTTGAACATTTAAAAATTTATACGTAGAAATTTTGTTTTTAATGTTTACAAATATAGCTATACATCTCCTTCCGATAAGACGTCCATAATCTCATTGGTTGTAAGTTTGCTTAAATTTTAATTAAAAAATGGTTGAAAATAGTACCTGAGCTTCGATTTTATGAGAACTTTAAATACCCATTTTTGAAGAAGATGAACTTTTGATTCTTTCTCTCGTTGAACAACACCTATGAAAATCTTCCACTCATGTATTTGCAATTGATGATAGTCCCACATTGCAAAAATCAGTTGCAAGGGACATTCATGCATTTCGTCAGACTTCGATTCTCGAGACTCCAAAAAGGACTGATATCAGAGCCATATTTCTGAAAATATAAACGTTTCTAATGTAAGCATCAAGATCCTTTTAGGTGCTCCGACCTTTTTTCCAATGTAATCTTCCAAATTTTTCAAATGCCTCTGTTATTTAAATATATTAACGTCTAAAATTAAATGCCTACTTTATTGGGATTTCTTTTTTTTTTTTTTGCCTTTTTCATATGTTAAATATGGTTGACACGTAATTTACACCTAATAGAATCTCTACTTTGTAGGGATTTTGTTTCCATTATTTTATTTTATTTTTATTTCACAAATGTTAGACATTGGTTGTATTTATTATGTACATATCCTGTGTTAGTTACTGCCGGCACCTATTATGTACATTTCATAGTAAGGGCACATAGGTTAATTATTGTGGTCACTTGTATATACTAGAATTTTGGAACGTGCTTTGCACGGGATATTTTTTATGGCATGTGAGATTATATTTTTATTTATTAAAATAATTATAAATAATATATATATATATAAAAAAAAAAATTTAAATGAGTAAGTAAAAATATTTATTATCTACTTTATTTAAAAATTTCATACAACTTAGTTCAACATAAAAGTGACATAAAAAAAATATACATATCATAATTTTTAAAGAAAATTATGAAATAAATTAAACTTAGTTTTTGTCATGCTAAAATCTTACTTTGTACACAATATTTTTTTTCATTCATTTATTATTTTAGTTTAATCTACGAACATCGAAGCCATCTTTTAAAAAAAAAACCTCGAAACCACCACCTCTCTAAAATCTTAAAAATTATATTTGTACTTTCTTAATTCATCTTATATTTTATAAATAATAAAAAATTAAAAATATATTGAAAAAAAATTAAAAAAACTCATAAAATCTATTATCTACCTCTTCTACAAATTTTGATGAAACATAAGTTTTTTAAATATTAATTTAAAATGTAATATTATATTAAATCTATTGTTCTCTATGATAATAATAATGGTGTATAGATTTATATTTAAATTTAAAAAATATATAATTAGTAAAATTGATAAAATTTAAGTAGCTTCGTATGTCAAAATATGAGTAGTACATCAATGACATCACGTATTACAGAATAAGTTACAAATTACATGTTAAGTCATATTTATTATAATAACAAATAATTTTAATAATAATATGAAAAAATAATAATTATAAAAAATTACCTTTCATTAATGGAAGAATGTGATAAACACTTCTTCAAAATTTTAAATACTCCATAAATTTAAAAGAAAATTATAAATTAAAGTTGAAGCATAAAATAAATAGAATTACACAAAGAAAACATAATAAAAATAAAAATAAATGAAGAAGAAAATGTTATGTACAACGAATTAAATACAGATTAAAAAAAATGTTATTTACCTTCGACGACAACTGCTCCCACGAACAATGCACCAATGCTAAGACTCCCAACCCGAACAAAATCTGTACATTTGTGCAACATCAAAAGAATTATTAGTAATTTGAATTTTGAAAAACAATAAATTTGTGGTATTTATAGAAAAAGTTGGAACCCAAGATCTTCTTTAAATTTGAAAAAAAAACTCAATATCTTCATTTGATTTTATACTTATTTAGTTTGAAGATACTAAATTTTAATAATTAATAATAATAATAATAATAAGTCATTTTAAGTAGTAAAGATAAAGATAAGAAATATTACGCAGATTATCTTATCTTCTAACTTAATTTATGAGATTTGCTAAAAATATATTATCTTCTAGAGGATGAAAATCTAAATAATCTAAATAATATTATAAATATATTTGCATTTTTTTTAATATTTGAATAGAAGATTATGACATGTTTGTAATTTAGGATGTGACTTAAGGGTAAAATCGTCCAAAAATGATTTTCCTCCTAAGCCACACTTTAAGGTAGTATGAATTTATAGAAAAAGTTGGAACCCAAGTTCTTCTTTAAATTAAAAAAAAAAACTCAATATCTTCATTTGATTTTATACTTATTTAGTTTGAAGATACTAAATTTTAATAATTAATAATAATAATAATAAGTCATTTTAAGTAGTAAAGATAAAGACAAAGATAATAAATATTACGCAGATTCTCTTATCTTCTAACTTAATTTATGAGATTTGCTAAAAATATATTATCTTCTAGATGATGAAAATCTAAATATCTAAATAATCTAAATAATATTATAAATATATTTGCATTTTTTTTTTATATTTGAATAGAAGATTATGACATGTTTGTAATTTAGGGTGTGGCTTAAGGGTAAAATCATCCAAAAATGATTTTCCTCCTAAGCCACACTTTAAGGTAGTATGATATGATTATGTGAATAACGTTGTTTCCTTGATTTTTTTTGCTTAAATTGGACATTGTTAGCACATATTTTGGAGATCCATTATACATCGTGATTTAAGCACATGCGACGGATCAAACAAATAACGCGCGAAACAAATAAACTTTGTCTAGTCATCCTTTGTGACTACTTAGTTTCTGCAACTTTGTCTAGTGCATTTTGTTTGAGGGTTTACATCATTGGTTTTTGCCTTGTGGATTGTATACATATGTATATGTAAGACTGAGATCTCATTTATGTTGTGTTTAACTGTTCTTGTTGTGTTATAGTGTAACGGCCCGGAAAATTCATCCCGGCCTTCCCGGGAGGCCCAGGGGCATTTTGGTAATTTTTGGGTCGGGTCGGTTTTGAAATTGGAAATTGCCGGAATAATTATGAGTCAATTTGAAAAGGATCGGGATTTTTGGTGAAGGCATTTGGGCTTGGGAAAGAGTAAAAATAAATAGGGATTTAAATAGCGCGTCGAGTGAGATTCGAACCAGGGACGTGTCGCGTGCTAGGGGGGGGTCGCTGCCAATCTAGCCACTGAGCGATCTTGTGCTTTTAAACGCGCCATCTTCTATGTATGCTTGTCTGTCCCCTGTTTTGGTTTAAAAGGCAGCTCGCCCGAGCCTTCTCCCTCATTTCCTTTCTTCTTCTCCTTCGCGATTCTCCTCACCGACCGGCCTCCCCCTCGCCGACCAGCAGCTCGCCGGCTCTCCCTCGACCGATCGATCCCCTCCGGTGAGTTCTCCCTCCCTTTCTCCTCTCTTCTTCTTCTTCTCCTCCGATTTCTCCATTTCTTTCCCCTGTTTTTGATTTCCTTTTTCCGGCCGTGTCAAGGTGAAACGTTGGGTGGTTTTAGTGCAGCTGGTGTAGGGGATTCCAGCCATCAGCGAATCGGCCGTCGAATCCTCACCAATCGCTCGAATTCGAGCTCGTCTTCTTCATGCCACGTTCGCCGCGTCGCGCGCGGCGTCTCGCCCAGCTCGCCAGCTCTCCCGCGCGTCGCGAAGCGCCAGACGCTTGTCGCGTGCCCTGCCGTCGAGCCACGCCGCGCTCTCGCCAGCCCCGTGTCGCCGTCCCTGTGCCGAGCCGTGTCGCCAGCGCCCTGCTCGTTCGCCCCGCACCGCGCGCGCGCGGCCGGCGCGCCTCGCGCAGCTTGACCTCGCGCCCAGCGCGCCAAAGAAGCCCTATTTACGCCCGTTCGTGCAATCGGTTCGTTCGTGCGTTAAATGCGTGCCTCGTGAGTTGCTCCCAGTGAGCCTTGTTTGTTTTACTATATTTAGGCCTATTGTGTGATTTTTGTGTTGATTGATAGGTTCCGGTAGCTAGATCGAGATTGTTCGCGACTTAGGATTTCGTGCAAACCGTCCCCGACCAAGGTAAGGATTTCTTTACAGGGGTTGTGTGGACCTGCGATATTATATGTGATTGTTGATTGATTGCTTGTTTGTGATTATTGACATGTGTAGCTAGGTGCTTCAATCTGAATTCTGGTTAGCATGATTTCTTGGTTAATTCTCATGTTAATCCATGCTAGGTTGTTCCTTTCTCGGCATGCTCGTATCACATTCCTTGCTTCATAGTATCATGCTAGGCTCATTGTATTCTTATTGAGCACGTATTGGATTTTATGGAATTGTTTGTCGTTTGCTAGGCGGAGTTAGAATTGCGGTAGATAGCATCATCGGGCTGATGCATAAAGAACCTTGCATCCATGGCGGGGACGTCGAGCAAGTCATTCCGTCCTGGACCTGTGAGGATTAGCTAACCCGAGCGGTAGGCCCCGCAATCTTGGGTGAGGTGGCGGTATTAAATGCCCCAACGGTCGGGATGATGACTTGGCATTGCCTCGCCCCCGCAAGCGGCATGTCCTCGGCATGTTTGGCGGTAGCCACGATTGCCACTGTTAAGGCAAGGGCGGCTTCACGGTGTAAGCCTACCACGACCGTTCCTTGGCCCCAGTGCGGTGGTTTGGTGACATAGTTTACGTGTCGAGTCTCTCACACCCTATGTCGGTGACACCGATCCAAAGATTTAGTTAGGCGTGGTGGATTGGATATGGGCGGCTTGCCTCGGAACCCGGCAACCCCCATAGTCTGCGGAGCACGCGGTGCATGCTTACGCTCATTACAACGCCGGTGGAGAGCTCCTCGGGATTGTGAGCCGGTGTACCTTTCGTCGACGATGAAGCGGTGAGTGGGAGGGACTTTCTCGTATAGGGCGACTCATGTATTGGATTGTATGATGATATTATTCGGACTAAGCCACCGAGTTGGCATCCGAGGCCCAAGTGTGGGCTAAGCTATATGCTCTATTACGTGTTATATTCATAGCTTGCATACGCTCATCGAGATGACCATGTATATCGTATTGTACCGGTTGGGGATTCTTCTACCGAGCGATTCGTTGCTCACCCTTATTATTGTGGTTTTTCCACAGTAACCGAGTTGCGAGACAGGATGGCTGAAGGAGGGCTGTGATCATGGGGCCCAGTCTTCCAACTCTGTCTTTTTGTATTATGACTCTCGTGTGTTTTTGTTTTCTCCTGAATGCATGTAGCCGGGCACGGAGCCCTAGGATGTTTGTAAATATTTGTGGATTCCAGCATGTTGTATCTGAACAGGTTTTTGAATGGCTTTTAGTAAATCTCTGATCAGAGTAAACTTTGGAAATGTATTTATCTTGGAACAGGTGCTTGGAAACAGGGACAGGTTTCAGGGAAAAAGTCTAGTTTTTAAAGGGATTATTTTGAATGTTTTGTTTTAATTGGAATCCGAAATCATGTCTGTTTAAATGTCCTTTACTTTGAATGCATGCATTGGGGTAAGGGCCCATTTAGTGCCCCATTCGGGTCGGTCCCTTACATATAGCTATTAATCTTGTTTGGAATGTGTATATATGTATGAATTGGTTCATTAGAATACATTATTTGCTTGCCCCCCTCAATATGTCCATGTGCCCTCTATCACCCCTAACATTGTTTCTGTTTTTCGAAATTATGTACCACATATGTAGTCTCTACAACTTATCAGTACGTGCTATATGTTTGTACACCCATTGTACATCATGATTTAAGTACATGCGACGGATCAAACACGTAACGCGCGAAACAAATAATTAAACTTTGTCTAGTCATCCTTTGTGACTACTTAGTTTCTGTAACTTTGCCTAGTGCATTTTGTTTGAGGGTTTACATCATTGGTTTTTGTCTTGTGGATTGTATACATATGTATATGTAAGACTGAGACCTCATTTATGTTGTGTTTAACTTTTCTTATTGTGTTATAGCTATTAATCTTGTTTGGAATGTGTATATACGTATGAATTGGTTCATTAGAATACATTATTCTCTTGCCCCTTGAATATGTCCATGTGCCATCTATCACCCTAAACATTGTTTCTGTTCCGAAATTAGGCACTTCATATGTAGTCCCTATAACTTATCGGTATGTGCTATTTGTTTGTCCACCCACTGTACATCGTGATTTAAGCACATGCACGGATTAGTCACGTAACGCGTGGAGCATAGAAACTTTGCATAGCCATCCTTTGTGACTAAGTTCCTGTAACTTTGACTAGTGCTTTTTGTTTGGGCATTGATATCATTAGTTTTGGTCTAGTATTGCCTATATATGTATATGTAAGACTGACACCCCATTTATATTATGTATTTATTTGTTCTTGTTGTGTTATAGTTGTTGTTTGGAATGTGTATATACATATGAATTGCATCATTAACACCGTTCGCTTTCCCCCCTTGAATATGTCCATGTGCCCACGATAACCATGACACTATTTGTGTCTTCCAAAATTATACACTGCATATGTAGTCCATACAATTTATCAGTATGCGCTATGTTTGTAAATCCACCATACATCGTGGGCAACTTTGATTGAATGTGATATTCGAATACTTTTTTGTTTTCCTGGTGCAGTAATCGTGATTTCATTTTCTTTTTTAGCCACCTTCCCTAAATCTTAGTGATCTATTTCTAATTAACTGATAACAAGTGGTTAATTATGCTTAGATATAGGAAAAATGAAATATTATATTATAAAATAAAAAGTGGCTTGTTATGCTTAGATTTAGAAGAAAATTGTTTTTGTCTCAAAAAAAAAAGAAGAAAATTGTTTTTTTTTTTTGTTAAACACCTAAAAGAAAAAAAAACTAAAGGGTAGTTTAGAGAGGAAAATATTCATCTCTCTTACAGATTTTTTTTTAGCCATCGATTTAAAGTTCAATACAAAGTAGTTATATCATCCATTTTTTCTCTAAATCTAGCTATTTGCTACCATTCCTTCAAGATATTCCATTACACGAATTCAGATGGGGAGAATAGAGAGACTTCTCAACATTTTACAAGACATCAAAACTTACCAAATTTCGAGTATGCACTTTGACATACTTGTGTTATATAGGTATCGTGTTAGTAGTCAAATCATCATTTTTTAAATATATATTTTAATGCATTTTTGAAAATATATGTGTGACATTCTTATCCTCATATATATAATGAAAAATATGTACACGGTACATGACTTTTTCACATAAAATTAGCCTTACTTATCTAAAAAAAATACATTTTAATAAAGTATTGGGTGAATAAGAGTAAAGTTGTGTCCCAAACCTATGGAATATGTAGGGGCGGATCTAGATAATAAGTATAAGGGGCCAAATATTATTTGGGGTCTATAATAATGATAACTTTATATATAAAATAATATTAACAAATTTTGGGGCTCACACTATTATATATATGACAAAAAATATGTATAAAAATATAAATTTACTTTTATATATACAACGCACAATTTTCAAAATTTTGGGGACCCCTAATCCCTTGGCTTGGCGGAGTTGTTTGGTTCGCATATTTAAATAAGATTTAGTTTTAGAATTTGTTCGATCTTCATCAAAAATTTATATTCAAACGGATTTTTATTAATTGTTTTTTATTTTTACTTTTAAAAATAGCTCTAACTTTTAACTATTCATTTTTAACCATTTATTTATAAGTACTCAATCATTTTTAACCAATTCTTATAAATGAATCAAAATGACTCATTTTAATCATTTTTTTTAATTACTAAAAATAATTACTCATTTTAAATCTACTTCTAAATAAGATTTTGACTCTAATTTATTTATACAAATACTACATTCAAATGAGTTTTTAGCTATAACTTGTAATTTTAACTACTTAATATTACAATTCTTCAATATAACTCTTTAAGTTAAATCCTAACACCCCTTTCGGGGTAAGCATAATATGTATGTTAGCAAATTTTAATTTATAAGACTATAAAACAAATCGTGAGTTGCCCATCTTTTCTACAATGTGCTCCATCTTTCCTACAATGTATCCATCTTTCCTTTAGAAAGTAGGAGAATATTAACCAAATTTCAAAAACATAAACAAGTTTTTTGAAGCTACTTTTTTTTGTTTACAAATTTTAGTTTTGTTTATTAAAATATAGGTATGATGTAGATATCAAAATAAGAAAAAAAGTATAGTAAATTAGTTGTTATAGGCTTAAATTTCATACACAAAAAACGAAAAATAAAATAGTTATCAAACTTGACTTTAATTTTCAAAATAAAAAAAAACGTGAGTTTGATTAGGCCAACCTATAGTCTCCATTTTCAAAATAGGAAACTAACTACGCCTAGAATTTTATACATAAAGAACTTATTTAATTTATATATAATTTCTTAAAGAACTTATTTATAGATTTTATACATAAATGCACTATATTCATGAAACCATTAAAAATGAGGTAAATAGTCTATTCCTAAAAAAAATGATAACCCTATTCACTAGTTATTAATAATATTTGAGATTAGAAGATTTACATTTCTAACTTCTTATTAATTATTATCGAGTCAAATTTATTTTAACAAGTAGTACCTATTTTATATATTTGTGTGTGATGGACATATAATTCAAGTACATAAAATATTAGATCATCAAGTAACATGTAAGATGTTTAAATCCCACTAAAATATAATTGCATAAAAAAGGTCATGCACTAATGTTTTGCACACTATCATTGTGACAAAATTAAATTTATTACACTCTATGTTATAACAGGAAAAATAAAATTTAAAAAGGCTTTACGTGCATAAGCTGGTATTTTAAAATAAGAGTAACAATTTAAAATAGATTATCTTAAATTCTTAATATCTTAAACCAACTCAACCAAAATAGCGAGGGGGGTTGGGAAGTTGGATTTGATTTAGTGTATAGTTTAATCAGAATGATTTTGGTTAAACAAATTGTAAATACAATAATTAAATCGAGTCCTACCAAATTCTTAAGTCATAACTAAAACACATGCACTTTTTGTTAAAAGTATAACATAATTAAGTACCTCGAAATATCATCAACTCAATGTCAAAACATGGTCCCACCAAAATAAAAATAAAAGCCCATGCCCAAAGCGGTGGCATATTATAAAAACAATTTGTTGCAATTTAAGGCCATTTTGTTTTTTTTTAGTACATAGTGGAGGAGGAGAACAACAAACGCTACATAGAGGGGTATAACTACTCTCAAACAATATGAGAGTTAAATATCAATTTCTGGGCTCGAACACGTGACCGTGAAATTGAAATGGATTAACACCAGACAAGATAACCAACTGCGTCACTAACCCTACATTTGATTATCTAGTATGATAGTTAACCTATTTTCACTCTATCCATACGATTTTGATCAATGAAGAGTCAAATATCAAATGAAATCTTAATTTATAAAATAAAGCTAGATATTAATTTATGGATTTATTATCAACAACGGTTAAAATTGTTGGAAAAAGGAATAGCTCGACCCTATCAATGTCCACGTAGTAAGAAGTCAAGAACTCAAATGGTTGTAATATAAAAAACCAACCATTAAAATTTATTTATATGATTTGAATTAATTGGTTTATTATATATTGTACACGAAAATGAACATAATTGAATGGGTTCTTGGCTGAAATAGGTTAAATAGAAAAAATATTTACAACAATGTCTATATTTTGATATATTAGTCAAAATATTTAACTATTTTCTGATAAAAAATTATATTAATCATGAAAAGACGTCAATACTTCTTTTTGGAAACAAATCTAATGTCATTTCGGTTATTTTATAATAAAAGGAAATTAAAAATTAAGCCCTAAAATCACTACCCTTTTCTTTCACAATTCAAACCCCAAATATGTACGGTTTCAAAAAAAGAATCCCAAATATCTACCATTTATTATTTATTAAATGAAATTAAGAAAAATAGAAAGACAAATTTGCTATCCGAAAATGATGAATTTACTAAACCACTCTTTCACTCATCCATTACTATCCACTACTGTTCACTTGACCAAATTGAGTAAATGTTATTAAAAAAATCCACAAATCAAAGATTTTTTTTTTTAAAAAAGGATAAATAAAAGAGTTTTCGAAATAAAATTGATGTCAATTGGCTGCATAAAATAAAACTTATTTAAATAAATATAGTGATAGAAGAGGCATTGAGGAAGAGTAAAACTCTCATAATAGGAGAGTCCTACGCTTTGACTATATGGCACCATTGGCTGTCACAACAAATCATCTCATAAATGATAATATTAAAATATAAGGTAATTTTTGTGGCACCAATGTTATCACATCATCAAATTGTAGGGTTCTTCCTTATATCCATGGAGAGTTTTACTGGTTGAAGAATATCTCAAGATTGGAGGATTCCATATTTAGGAACGAGGAGAATTTAAAAAATTTTATAATCTAAAATCCAAATATAGAATATTTAAAACCTAGTTTAGAAATTTAAAATTCATATTAGAAAATTTTATAATCTAAAGTCCAAATACAGAATATTTAAAACCTAATTTAGAAATTTAAAATTCATATAAAGAAATAAATCTTATTAAATTTAGATTTTAAATTCGCAAACCTTAATAAAGGTAAATTGGTACTTATTGAATTATTTTATATTAAATTTTAAATAGTTTAACTTTTTTTTTTCTTTTTACAGTATTGAACATCTATTTTTTTATTTTGGTATAAGTTGAACATCTTTCCAAATACTTCCAATTTTGATAAGATTAGTAAATAGTTTTCTAAAGATAGTTATTTGTCATAATTTTTCTAAACTAAATTAATTAAAAATAATTATTAATTATTCGATAAAAAATAACCTAAATTATGAATATTGTGTGTATTTGGCAAATTCAATCTTTTGAGTTAAAAGAAATTAATAAGAAAGACAATGTTTTTTTTAGTATAACAATAAAATTTAAGGGTGAACAGATACAACAAAAAAAAAACAATAAAATTGAAGGGTAAAAATTTAACGCTTCTAAATTGGAGATACATATTATTTTTACCTTTACTTTGAAAAAAAATAGCTAGATACACATCATTTGAAAAAAAAGAATAATAACAAAATTCATCTTATGGAATCGAGCACATCATAATCAAAATTCATGAAATAATGTAAGGTCTGACTTATGTCATTTGACAATAGTAAAAAATGCATGTAATTTAATTTATTTATTTTTTTAAACTGAAATTCCTGTAGAATTAATCAAATCAAACATTTAAATTGACATTTCCCATTTATTAAGTAGCGGAAGCAGCCAACTATGAACAACCACAACAACAACAACTCTACGAAAATTTCAACATTTCTCACCCAATTTTCAAACCCTCCCATTCCTCTTTTTTTCTTCTCAAATTCTGCCATTAATTTCATGGCTCAATCTAAATCCCATTCTCTTTAACCCCCCCAAAAAAAAAACCCCCAAATCAAATAACATGAATCACAACCAAAAACTTGCATATTATTACATAATCTTAGCCCTCTGTTCTTCATCATTCATCGCTCTAATCTCAATCCTCCTCTGTTTCATCTGCAGAAAAAAAACCCATCTCAAACTCGCCGACGAAACCCCACCGCCGGCGAAACCCGCCGCCCAATCCTACACGCTAATCGACATCCACACCGCCACCGAAGGTTTCACCCACCGCCGAGTCATCGGCGAGGGCCGATTAGGCACCGTCTACGCCGCCGCGTCGGAGACCGGCGACCTCGTCGCCGTGAAGAGAATCTACCCGTGGTTAGTTCTAAGCAACATCAGCAACACAACCGGATTCAAATTCTCGTCCGTAATCAAATCCCTCTGTTCCGCCCAACACCCAAATCTCGTCCCGATCACCGGATTCTCCGAAGCCCCCGGCGAGCGCATCATCGTCATGGAATTCGCCGGCGCCGTCAATCTAAACTTCTACATACACCAAACCCCATTAAATTGGAGTTCTCGCATCAAAATCCTATCCGGAATTGCCAGAGGAATTCAATACCTACACGAATCCATGGCTCCGAGCGTAATCCACGGCTGCGTAAAACCCTCCAACATAATCATCGACGATAAATTGAATCCGAAAGTGAGCGATTACGGGCTGAGTTTGATGGGGTTGAGAGAGAAACGAGGGATGGTTGGGTATGTTGATGAAGATTACTGGAAATCAGGAAATGGGATCGGGAATTGCAAGGAGAATGATGTTTACGGATTTGGGGTTGTGATTTTGGAGGTTCTGAGTGGGAGGGGCTGTGAAGAAGGGCGATTGGTGAAATGGGCTCTGCCATTGTTGAAGGAAATGAGATTTAGTGAGGTTTTGGATGGTAGAATGGAGTGTTCTTGTGAGATGAAGGCTTTGATGAGATTGGGGAAAGTGGCTTTGGCTTGTGTGGGGAATTGTAGAAAGAGTAGGCCTGTGATGGGTCAAGTGGTTGCAATTTTGAACAATTTGGAGATTGAGGTTAGTGTTTGATTTTTTTTGTTTTTATGATCCATTCAAAAATGTCGAAATCATTTCCTCTCCAATATTCTTTTTTTCATTGCTTTTGTAGATATTGTTTAGAGAATTAATTTAGTGTCACAAATGAACATATACTACCCTTCATGTTCATATAGTCATGTACATTTTTTTCTTTACAAAGAAACACACATATTCATTTGAAAGAAATCGGGACCTCTTCTAATAACTATTTTATTTTAAATTTTTTATTTTTTAAATTCAAATTTACAACCATTATCTTATCATAATTTTTTTTTATCCTATAATTTTAGAAACCAAATCAAAATTTGGAAGACAAAATAACTTCAAAAAGTTTGTTTTGTTTTTGAAATTTTGTTAGTATTCACTTAATTTATTGAGTAAAGTTGGATAAATTATAAAAAACATAGAACATATCATAAAAAATTGAATAAAATAAAAGTAGAAGCTTAAATTTCAAAAATTAAACATTAAAGGTCAAATAATTATCAAAGGACTTTTGGTTAATTAAAAAGATTATGAAATGATTCAATGGTGAACAAGTGTCTTTAGGGTTTATAATTAATTATCAAAGGACCTTTGGTTAATTAAAAAGGTTATAGAATATGTTCCGTAAATCTCAAAAAAAAAAGAAAAAGAAGAATATATTCCGTTACAACAATTAAGGTGAGATAAATATGTCAATTAATATACTTCTCGATTGAGAAGTAATATGTATTTATAATTGTTTCTCAATAAATAAATATATATATATATATATATATATAACTAGGTTAAAATTGGAAGTTTTAAGTTTAAGTTAAATATTGTTTTTGAAAGTTTTAAAAAATTTGGCTTTCATCAAGAAAAATGCTAAAGGGGAAGAGAAATGCTAAAAAGTAAAAATATATAATTTTAAAGATGATTGATTGTTACTGTTCTTGTTTTTAAACTGACTAGAATCTCGTAATCAAGACCACTCCCTAAGAATTAACAAGTTATATAAAATATCTTAAAATATTTTTGTGGTTTAGGTTAGTTAAAAAAACTTCGATCACCAACGATGTTATATACAAGTTTGATAATATTGTGTGGTTTTTATTGGACTAATTCTTGATGAGTGGCTAAATACATGTAGTGTGTTTTATTTGATAACCTGAAACGATTTTGGAATACAATTTTTTTTTCAAATAACAAATCTAAAATTTGTCACACTCGAGACTAATAAAAATAGCTTTAGAAAATAAATTGATTTAGAATATTTTGAAAGAATCAATTCAAAGCTGTTCGCAAAAAGGTGATTTTACTAAATAGATGCTTGAGTTAAAATGTAACACGAATCCACTTTTTTTTGTGTTCACAAAAATAATAATTAAATTGATATAAATATGTGATTATGATTTAGGCAATGAATTTGAATATTCCATTTTCAGTTGTATCAAATTAAAAAAAATGCTTTATTATTTTTGCCCAAAAAAGGAAGAAAGTTAAGTGTGGTATTTAGTGCACATTTAGAGTGTGTTTGGACCCTGTATATATATATATATATTACTTTTTGTTACAAAGTCAGTCCCTCAAATACAGTTGATCATAATCTCTATTATAATAATTTGTCATTCAAACATCATTTATAATAACTCATCATTTATCATAACTCACCATTTATTCTAACATTTCGTCTATAATAGTCAAACCAGTGCTCCAAACACACCCTAGTTGAGAGTTCATATGAATTCGAATATCCACATAATAAGATGTCATGTACAAATTTGAATCTCCAAAGTACCAAAAATGCTAAATTAGTATATATTATGGATTGATTATAATTAAAATAATAATAATAATAAAAAGCAATATGAATGTTTCTTAACTAATCTAGGCATTATATAATTGTGTCAAACATGAATAGTTGCTTCGGAGGATTATGTCCAATGACAAGAAATCTTGAATTCGAGTCCTCCCATCTTATTATTGTAATTTTAAAAAAAAAAGGCATTATATAATTTTGCTTGAAAATTAATTTCAATTTATATGATGTAAGACATGATAATTGACACGTTACAAATTTTAAAAAAAAAAACAAAAACTTTTGTATTATTTGACAACTAAAAATATCACATGATCAAAATTCTTATCTTTGTCTAAGTGAATTTAAAAAAAAAAAAGAATTTAAAAATAAGCATGGATGATAATATAAATTAAATATTTTTATTATTATAACAATAACATTGAGAACTGAATGGTTGAAATTTCTAGATTTAAGAGACATATATATATAATTACTAAGCTCAATCTACTTTGACAATCTTTTAAAATGTTAAGACAATATCCATGCAATGACAAGTAAAAAGCCTACTTTATGAAATTAGAAAGAGTTTGAGATATTGACTTTTACAAAGGTAGTTTGTCCAACCAAAAGTTTCAGCTTCAAAACTAATCTTGATTCTTTATAAAAAATACAAAACAAAAAAGCTTAAAACGGAAGACAAAAATATAAACTTTTTGACAAAGACTCTGTAAAAAAAAATAAAAAATAAAAAATAAAAAATAAAAAATAAATATATATGCGTGTGCATATATATTTGACTATGACCATTAAGGGGTGTTTGTTTGACATATTTAGGTAGTTTTTGGGTTAAAGAGTTATATTGAAGAGTTATATTGAAGAGTTAAAAATTGAGAGGTGTGTCAAAAACTCGTTTGGATGTAGTTTTTGTATAGATGAGTTAGAGTCAAAATCTTGTTTAAATGTAGATTTAAAAATGAATAGTTATTTTTAGTAGTTAAAAAAATGATTAAAAATGAGTTATTTTGATTGATTTGAAAAGAATTATTAAAAATAAGTGGTTAGGAATGATTGAGTAATTATAAATGAATGATTAAAAATGAATAGTTAGAAATGAAAGTTATTTTTAAAAGTATAAATGAGGAGGAATTAATAAAAACTCGTTTAAATGTAGATTTTGAAGAAAAGTTGATAATTCCTAATATCAATTTCTACCTAAATATGTCAAACAAACAGCCCCTTATTATCAAAAGGGGTTTATACTAAAAAAAAAAATTATCAAAAAAATAAAAAAAGGACTTGATTGTTATTTTAAAAATAAATGTGGAAATTAGTTGGAAATTTGTGCATAAAATGGTGGATTTGTTTTGGCGGTGAGAAGTCCACATCTTCACAGCCAATTTTTGTTTGTCCTTTCGACTAAAAGAGGCTTGCGTACTTGACCGGTGGATGCTAAATTCATAATTCCCATTTTATCCCATAAAGAATAATAAGGAAAATAACTTTTTATTCTTTAAATTTGAGATATAAATTTAATTTGGTTTTTAAAATTTAAAATTATATAATTTTATATTTTGAAAATTTTATAATATTATATTTTAATTTTTATAATTTAAATTCACGTGAAAATTAAAATTTAAAATTAAACACTATTATCTTTTAACATTTTTATACTTCTAATGTGAGGATGTTTGTTGGACTGGGATGAGGTGAGAAGGAAAGAGAAGGGATCCCTTCCCACCGTTTGGCCCATTGTGATAAAACTTTCCTGCCCATATTAAATAACCTGGCGCGTGAAGATGTTTTAGGTTCTCCTTAATGTTTGTTTATATGGATTTTCTTTTGCCTTTTCAATTGTTTTTTTGAATTCAATGTAATTTCTGTAGGGAGTTTTATTTTATTTTCAATATAATTTTATATTTAAATTTATTTGTTCTTTTATTTATTTATTTTATTCTTTTGCCAAAATTTTTTGGAAAATTATACTGAATAAATGGTCATTTGAATTTGAACCTTCTTTTATATTTATTTCTTTATTTAAGTTTTATTTTTTTTGAAATCATTTCTTTATTTAAGTTAAGAATCTCATATGTTTAACCAACTCATCCATTTAACTTATTTGATCACACACATATATATATATATTAAATTTCATTTATTTGTATATATTTATTTTTAACATGTCATGTTTTTTTTAAATTATCATTAAAATAATATTTGTAGATGTTTATATATTAATATTTTTATAAATATTAATTGACAGTTTTTTTTAATTGTTAAATTTAATCATTTAAATTGCTTTACTTTTTTTTTGTTAATTTAATGATTGAAATTTACTAAATTTTAAATTTATTTCACTCATAAATGAAATAAAGCTTAAAATCCCACTTTTATTTAAAATACATATTCGTAAAATATATCAAAATTTTAAACAAAACGTTTACGTTATTTTAAAAAGAAAATTAAATACATATTTGAATAATTTATTTAGATTGAGATATAATAATTTTAGATTAAATTAATATATAATTATTTTTCCCATATATTTGTATAAAAGATATACATATATTTTTTATTTGATTTATTTATAAAATTATATTTATATAACTAAATTAATTAAGTTTTGATTTATTTTTTTATATAAAATTTATTTACATCAAATTATTTTGATTATTATTTTTTTAAATATGAAGTCTGATTATTTAAATTATTTATTTGATAGTTTTTATGATCTAATAAATTTTAAATAGTAAATTAAATGAATAAATTTTAAAATATATTTAATCAATAAATATAAATTATATATTTAATTATTATTATATTAAAAAACTACTAAATATCTACTTTTATAATCAAATAAAAAAATTACATCTCTTCCCTTCTCATCTCATCCCACCAAACACTCATTTATTATCCCTTACCAACTCACCCTACCCAAACATGCCCTATAAGATTAGCTAAATTTAGAAAATAATTATAAATATGATCAGTTATTAAGTTCTACGTATTAATTTATACCATACTAATGAGTATTATAATACTATATTAAAGTATGTAAAAATAATAATAATAATACCATATTAAAAAAAATTTAAACTTTATTTATCTTTATAATTAATTATTTTGTGAAAACAATTTACCTACGGAAAATTTTCAAACTTAAAATTAGTCTAATTATATTAGTCAACATTATACTCTCTCAAAAATTAAACGTAAATATTATTAAAATATGAGAATAAAATAGTTTAATTTTAAAATATAATAGCGAAATTAAAACAAGTTGTAACCTGTAAGAACTGAAAAAAGTATTTTTTTCTCCTTACCATAATAATGAGAAAAGTTCCCAATAATTATACCTCCATTTCGGAGAAAATATTTAGGTCAGTCAATTAAGTTTTGCTTGTTGTATTGGCCAAAAAGTCAAATTGTAATTGAATGTTCGATTTTCTTACGTACGCGGGCATTGCTGGAACCACTTATTTTTTGTTTTATTCCTGCGTTCAGCATTGCAACCTTTGTGCCCAAGTTTCTTGATTTGATTTAATTTAACTTTATTCCCAACTTGCCCTCACAATTCCTATAATATAAATTACTTTTTTTTTCTTTTTTGGAAAGATAATATGAACTACTTTTAAATCTTCAATACTCTTTCCAAAATAATAGCACTTTGTTGAAGCTACCAAAAACCATTCATAGATATGGAGACTCAAATACTATAATGCTGTGGGGCTGTCTAGGAATATGATTGCAATAGCCTGACTTTTATATCCACATTTGGGGTAATTATGTGAGGATTTCATGTATACTCTTTCAATGGTGTTTTCATTTTTTAAAAATAATATTTTATTGATGGATGTGTTTGGATTGGGTAGAAAAGAGTGGAAGAGTGGAAAGCTTAGTGGTAGTTTAGGTAATTAACAAATAAGTAAACAAAGCCTAAATTCAACAAAAATTTATGAATATTTTTTACCTAATTGAGAATGTTCTAGTCAAATTACGCATACTTCGACTATTATGACCAAACATATAAAAAATTGTAAGAAATTAATTTTTGAAAAATTGTATTGGATAAGCTATTCTCACAAAACAATCACAAATGTTGTAAATTTTAAAATATTTGAATCCGTATGTTTTAATACTCTATCATAAATACTCATTAATACACTATCATGATTTTTTTTAAAAATATAGTATTATGTATTACTAATACAATATTATGACTAATATCAATGATTATAGATAATTATCATGAATCAAATTCATCACCTCTTAATTTTTGAATATTTTTTGTTCAAAGTTTTTATTTTTAGAATTTTTTGTCGAAGAATTCACATTAAAAACTTCTAACATTACTTTCCGTTGTTATTCATTATATTAATTTTGAGTTAAACCTCTTCCTATTTAATTCTTTTAACTACCGAATCAACTCGTA
The DNA here is from genome assembly GCA_036507275.1 of Sicyos edulis. Lineage (NCBI taxonomy): Eukaryota > Viridiplantae > Streptophyta > Magnoliopsida > Cucurbitales > Cucurbitaceae > Sicyos > Sicyos edulis. The sequence goes on along the minus strand of CM071855.1, from coordinate 1,664,183 downwards.
ATAATTTTATATAAACAAACCAAGCCCTTACATGAAGTGTAGTATAAGTTTGTTATCGTAGTTTTCAAGAATATCCAACATCACCTTGGCCGAAATTTAAACTTATACAATAAAACCCTAATATTGATTAATTCGATAAAAGTTAAGATCTTTGAATTGGATGATTTTCACACGATAACATGATTTAGAATTAATATACTTTAATAATATTGATCTTCTGAAAGAAGGATTTCGTTTCTTTTTCACGGCTTTCCTTCAAGGCTTGATCAAGTCGGAGAGAGATAAAGTAGAGAGGACCAATCCCTAAAGTAAGTTATGATACGAAAGATGTAGACCCGTTTGATAATCATTTTGTTTTTTGTTTATGAAATTTAAGCCTACAACAACTATCTTATTATACCTTTTTCTTTATTTGGATATTTACGTCTTACCTATATTTTGATAAACAAAACCAAAATTTGTAAAAAAAAAAAAAAAAAAAACTTCCAAAAGCTTGTTTTTATTTTTGAAATTTGGTTAGTATTCACCTACTTTCTTAAGGAAATATAGATATATGGTAGGAAAGATGGAGCACATGTAGAAAATTTGAGTAGAAATAAGCTTAAATTTCATAAACAAAAAACCAAATTATTATCAAACGGGGTTGTAGTAAATCAATTTCATTTGATTATTTTTAGTTCGTTTAACTTGATTGAAGTCATGAATTTGATGACACAATTTAAGAATAGTTTTTACGATAATTTGAATTAGTAGAGTTGAAATGGATTAACTCCAATCAAAAAAATAACCATAATTGGTATGTATTTCTGATCATCGAGCGAGATGTGCAAATCAATTGATTGTTGAACCTAATAAAAACTACTAAATTATTCCCATATGACTCAAGTTAGATTTTTCTTACTAAAAGAAAAGAAATACTAATTCGATTCTTTAAATTTATTTTGTAGGGTTTATATGAGGTTTATCTGATTTGACTCCGTCAACGTCACCTTTCAATAGAAAACGCGCAGAAATTCATTAAAACTTCTTCACCAAGGAAGTTGCTTTTTTTAAGTATTTTTCTTTCATTTTATATAATATAATATACCAACTATGTCGGTTTCATTAGGCTATATATTCATCATCAGAATTATTCTAACAGGCTGACAAAGTTGAGAATATATACAAAATGAATTGGCTGAACATAAACGACGGCGTTTCCACAATGGATACTCAGCTTTTGGGATTACACCAAGCATTTCCAACTATAATTGTTTGCCCATCTTGTTCTCATTCTTTTCAATACCAATTTCAGGTTAAATTAAATTTATCAATTCCTAATTGAAAAAAGTTACAATTTTGAATTCAAATTAATTTTGGGCATTGATTAATTTATAGGGTGCTGGATTTGAAGATTGGCGGAAACTTCCAGCAGGAATGAAGTTTGATCCAAGTGATGAACAAATTTTGGAACATTTAGAGGCTAAAGTGAAACGTGACAAGCGTAAGCTTCATCCACTAATTGATGAATTTATCCCAACATTAGATGGAGATGATGGCATTTGTTACACTCACCCTCAAAATCTACCTGGTATTTTTTTTTTTTTTTTTTTCAATTTTGATTCTTTTTTGTGTTTTGATTTTAGTGGTTTTGGTTTTAATTCCATTATGATTTTGAAGTTTTTTTTTTTTACTTTTGTGTGTGTTTTTTTTTTAAAAAAAATGAGCTACTTTCTGCCTAAATTTTAGGTAACCATCAACTTTTGTGTCTTTTGAATTTTGGGATCTTGTCCTGATTGATTACTGTTTTGTTTTGAGAAGTTTTTAGTTTTCATGCTTTGTATCAAATATTAGATTAATTATTTACAAGTTGTGTCATAGGTTTGTTATGAGCTAACAATAGACTTTATAGTTGTTCTGTCGCTCACCACCACGCTTCCATGTCCCTTTGTTCATGGTTATTCATAGAAAATTAATTCTTAGGATAGGCGGTGAGCATAGATTGAATCTTTCAACTCTTAGTTCTTCTAGTCCATTTTGATCACTAAACTAATTTAGGATAGTTATCTATGATAAGGAAGACAACTCTAATCGGATCACTATTGTCTGCTTTTAGCATACATCTTCATAGCTTGGCTTTTGGTTTCACCCAAAAGACTTCTTTACTAATGATGATGGTTATTTATGCTTATGTATCCATAGTTTTCATCAATGTGGGACAACTTTATTTGTATCCAAAAAATCTTTTCTTTAAACAAAAAAATCTCCATGGGCTCGTCTCTGCATTCGACACTAGATGATTATTTCCTTCTTTCGAACAAAGACTAAAGCCTCCTTCGAATAGTCAAACCGTCTAGATTGATTCAAACCAACTTCTCTTCTCCGAAGAGAACTTTGTTAGCCCGTAGAAACTCCCACTAATTTTTGTCTCTAGACTCCAAATGTCTTTGTCCTACATCGGGACATTCTACCGACATGGTTAAGTCAGGGGCATGATTTTGATATCAATTGATAATTCATGAATCCATGATCTTCTCTTTATTCAACTAATATAGGGCAACTTTGTTTGCATCCCAACACTCCTCCTTTTGATCAAAGTTCCACCGAACCTCTTCATCGGTTCATCTCATGGCTAGTCAATTTATCTAACTCATATCCAGACCAAACTTCTCTTTTCCCAAGAGTCCATCGTGAGTTTGATAGACCTACCACAAGTTTTTGTCTCTAGACTCTAAACATCTTTATCCTACACCTGGACGATTTATCGACATGGTTATGTTTGGGGCATGACTCTAATACCGATGATAAGGATGACAACCCTAGTTGAATCTCCATATTCATATGAATATTGTCCACTTTGGGTAAACGCTCTCATGATTTTGTTTTTTGTTTCACTCAAAAAGTATCATTACTTAAAAACTCATGATCTTGTCTACGTCTATTCAATGTGGAACAACTTTGTTTGCTTCCCAACAATCCAAGGATTCGTGATTGGTGGCAGCCTTAGTTGAAAATAAGAGCATTCCTCCCCGAAGCAAATGATTTTCATTCCTCCTAGTTCTTGGAAAACTTGTTCATTTCGGAGGGGAATACAAATACAGTATTTCAACATTGAGTAGATAAACAAAAGATTATATGAGTCATGACAACATAACTATTATAAAATTTGGGTTGAGAATTAGTCTAAAGAATAGTCCATCTTTCTTATAAAGATTTGTGAAACTAAAGAGATATCATCTATAAGAGACATGTGAGAATCTCACATGTTATTTTTGTGAATCATTGTCGATTATTTTTTAGATGAAATTTTACGATATCTAATAGTTGAACAAAAGAAGGCCAGACATGGTACAAATGGTACATCAATGCCGGAGAAAAGTAGGGAGGGACATGGATATAATAGTTGCAGAAAAAGAAAGTAGAGTGAAAAATATTGAAAGAGAGAAATTTTAGATAGGAAAGTAAATGTCTGCGAGTAAACATGTTAAAGCGTTGAGAAGTATACATATTAACTTCTTTTTATTTAATATTTTATGATTTTCCTCCCCTTTTTTCTCTCTGTTTTTTTTTCCGTGATTACAATAATTGGAGATAGACTCAAATCCAAAACTTCTGGTCATAGGGCATACATTAGTGCCGCTGAGCAACTGCTCATGTTGGCCCATTTTTTCTCTCTGTCGTAGTTAAAGCTGGGTTGCAAAAAGATAGATGTACTCAAGTCTTCGCTCCTAAAAAAATAGATTAAAATTTTAAGACTGGCTTAAATAGGCCAAAAACCAAAAAATACAAGTTTTGGATATGAAATAATGAAGTGGTTTAGATGTGGCGTTTGCACTAGAATCATGTTTAAATCAAATTGTTTGAAAGCAAGGTGTTAGAAAGATGATGAAAATCATATTTGGATAAATTTGTTTATAAGAGATTTTGTAGGAGAAAATGTTGTTTTGAGGTCGTAGGAAAACTTTATTTGGTAAATGTTGTTCATCAATATTAATTTTATGATTATTAGTCTCTAAAAGAACAATAAATTTACAAACATGCATTATGGTTGAAAAATGCAGGAATGAGAAAAGACGGGCAAATCAGACACTTTTTTCATCGGCCGTCAAAAGCGTACACGGCCGGCACAAGAAAACGCCGGAAAATTCAAACGGACAACGAAGGCACGGACACAAGATGGCACAAAACCGGCAAGACAAGGCCGGTCATCGGCGGCGGCGCAGTGATGGGTTTCAAGAAGATTTTAGTTCTGTATTCAAATTATGGGAACCAAATGAAGCCTCAAAAGACAAGTTGGATAATGCATCAATACCATTTGGGTGTAACAGAGCACGAGAAAGACGGCCAATTGGTCGCTTCTAAGGTCTTCTTTCAGAAGCAACCTCGCCGGAGCTCCTCTCATCAGACCCCCCTAGAGCGCGGTGGCGACATTGTCGGCTATTCGCCGAAAACCAGTGCAGTTTTGGTTGATTATGGCAACCAAATGATAAGTTCTATGTTTGAGATAAGAGGAGAAGCAGCATCTGCTTCTGCTTTTGGGATAGCTGCACATTCCACAACTTCCAATTGAGTCTTACCTTCTTCCATGAGGGCTTGCTTTTGTGTGTGGAGCATGATATTTGATCATTTTAAGATACATAAGCCTTGATTCATTTGATAATAATATTGTAATTAAACTATTTAAGTTAGGTTAGACTGGTAGTATTTGTACCAATCAAAGCACTACAATATTGTAATTCAACGATTTAAGTTTAGATTAGTGGTAGTATTTATGCCAACAAGAATAATAACTCGAGAGAGTATATGTATTATACCCATAAACTAAGTAGTCATAAGTTCAGGATTTGTAGATTTGTTCTAAATAAAAAAAAAATGCATTTGTATACATACATATTACATGGTTCACCAACAAGAAAAGTTGCCACATCAGAAAGTCTACAGAAGAGATGCTCTGGAAATATCAAAGATAAGACATTCATGGCTGTCAAGTTAGATACAACATTAATTTGTTCAGTACCACCAAATACAAGTTTATGAACATGACCCACAATTTTCTTTCTAGAAACACGGCTTAGACTCATCAAAGATCAAACAAAGAATACACAATAATTCAAACAACACACATTTTCTAGTCCTAAATGGATGGTGTCATGACAAAATCCATAAAACCAACCCTTTGAAACCTTTAAAACGCTCTATAGTCCTAAATGGATCAACAGCTTCATATACAAATCCTACAACAAATTTAATAAATCATAGTTTGAGTACACATTTCTCGTACAGCCCAAGAATGTCTCTTTTGTTAGGATTCTTCAGCTGCAGCAGTTCGGCGCCGAAGTTGTGTTTTGTGAGTTCTTGCTTAAGCTTCTGGACAGTGAACTTGGTATAGTCATCCTGGTTTGTTTGTTGGCTATTATCTTCGTCGTCCTTGAAAACCGATCCACCATCCTCTGGCTGAGTAGTTGTGCTTCTAGATCTTTTGTTTACTCTTAAAATTCTTTCATTTGTGTCCATGTCTTGAACGGATTCCATGCCTATCTCGCCATCGTCCCCCCTTACACGTTTCCCATGAGAAGCCGTCTTCAGCTTACTATCCAATGCGGTCTCGTTTAGCCGAACTTTAGTGAACTCTTGTTGGAGTAGATCAATTTTGGCATGAGCAGATTGCAACTGAAGTGAGAGAGCCTCTGCCCTGTTGTTGGCCTCTGCATGTGCAGAACGTTCTGAATCCAGAAGGCCCTGAAGAACTTGAACATTGCTAGTACGCTGCTCATTGTTCGATTTCAATAGCAATTCTATTTCTTTTTCCCTTTCTTCAACTCTTGCTTCCAACGAAGCAACTCTTGACAGAGCTTCCATTTCTGATCCCCGAAGTCGTTGCACGTCTTCCACCAAATCTTTCTTCTGCCTTTCCAGATTCTCAATTTGCCTCTCACTCCTCTCTATTTGGGCCAGCCGCTCCATTGCCAACCTCTGCATCTCATTCTTTCCTTCTTGAGCAGCACTAGCTTCGTTTCTTGCTTTATCAGCAATTTCAGTAGCCTTCTTTGCTTCGTGTTCGGCAAGTCTACACCTTTCCTGAACTTCATCAAACCTTTGAAATTCAGATAAGTACTTCTGATCCAGATGAACTTTTTCTTGTTGCAAGATCCTTGCTTCTCTCTCAAATGATTGTGCCCTAGCATTTGTTGTTTCCAGCCTCTCTTTTAGCTCTTTTATTTCATGCCTGAAAGAAGATACCTCCACATCATAACTCCCAATTTTTGACTGGGCAACCTGTAGAATAAACAAACTTTTGTATAAGAATGATAAGCTTTTTTCGTCATTGAGATGCAAACTAATATCTACATATTGTGGTATGACAACATGCAACGTATACCTTTAGCTCAAGCCTTAAAGTTGTCAAATGCTGCTCAACTTGCTCAATTTTTGCTGCCTTGTCCTTCAATTCCTCTTCCTGCATCATAAAAACAAATTTCAGATACTTCCCATTATAGCACTCCAAGTATTCAAGTGTAGTATATGCTTGCAAATCTTAGTGAGTTGGGTGGATAACTAAAGGTACCTTTTCAGATAAAGTACTGGAGAATTCTTTCCTCAAAGCATCTTCCCTAAGCCTTGTTTGCTTATTTGTGCGCTCTTCTGCAAGCGCGGCCTTCTCAAGAGCAGCTCTAGTGTCTCTTAAAGCAATGTCAAATTTCCTCTTCCACTCTTCTGCCTCTTCTTGAGCAGACTGAGCTTGTTCCCGAGCAGCCCCTAGCCTTGCTTCAGCAGCACTACTCTTCGACTTCAAAACAGCAATTTCTGAATTAGCTTGATCTTCCTCAGCTTTCAACTTCGACAACACATTTTCGTATTTTCTTTTCCAATCCAATGATTCTTGCTTTGCTTGGTCCAATGTTTTCTGAAGGCTAGAGCATCTCTCATCAAGAGAACTGCAATTACCCTGTAGATTAGTTATACGGTTCATGTAGTCATCGGCAAGCTTTTTTTTGTCGTTGATGGCATCTTCGTATCGCTTCAGATATTCGGATTTGTACTTCTCACTGGCTTCCAGCTGTTTATTAAGCAAATTCAGCTGGTCTTCAATCGAGCGACACTTCAAAGCGAGAGAATTCTTCTCTGATCCAACTTGATCCATAAGTCTCTTTATAAGGTCATGTATTGGACCGTCCAAACTGAAATGTTTCATGGTATCAGTCATTAATTCCAAAAATCCAAAAATAATGAGTGAAGACGTTAATATAAACCTCTGGTGTAAAAATGTCGCCAACTTCTGCCACTTTGCTGGGCCGTGTGATGATGCTTCATATTCAGACAGAAGAGCACCAAGAACCTGAACAGACATGCTAACAATCAAAAAGCATATGGGGAACTCAATCATGAATCAATAATTGCATGAGAGAAGAGACTTTCACAAAAGATGGAAGCTCAATAAAGGCAAAAGATGGAATGGAAATATGATCAGCTCATTCATTCACGGAAAATAACTACGCAATCTTCAAATCTAATGTGAAAATTACAGAATATTTTCTAACAAGAAAACATAATTAACATTAATTCAATGCCCCAAGAATTGCTTCTAGACCACCAGAATCATCAACATAGCTGATCATTGATTTAGACTTCAATTATTTTTTACCATACTGTCCTTAACAGAAACCGACACAAAAACATTTTTTTACCCAAAATAGTGACGAATAAAACCTATATTACCTTCACAACATTGTTTATCTTAGCATCAGAAGCATGGCAAGCTGCTCTCAACCTCTTTTCCATGCTTTGAATAGCATTTGTGCATTGCAAGTCTGCTTCTGTGTATACAGTCCTCTTGTAATCCTGCATTAGACACAACCAACTCATGTAAATAAAACAAGGGGCAGAAAATAATCTAACGCAACCAACTTTAAGAAAAAACGGAAAATAAAAAAATTACTTGAAATACTTTGACATTGTCATATATTAAGTAAACTATGTGGTTTTATATCAAGTACAAATCAGTTCATCTTGATCTTGTACTTTTATAGTGAGCACATACTTCCATGCTCAAAGAGAAGATCAAATGTCCCATGGCATATGTATGGACAATAAGTTTAGCAATTCTAAAACGCCATTACTTTTACTAGTTTAGCAATAACTTTTCACACGGAGTCAGCCTGCAGTTTCTCCCAAAATTCCCTTGCACCCTGTGAAATTCTCTAGAATCGTTTTTATTTTGAGTTCAACAACAACTTGGGATGGGGGGATTTGAATCCATAACCCCTCAGTCATGGGCCATTTATAAGCCACTTATGTCGATTGAGCGCTATGCTCTTGTGTTAAGTTCTCCAGAATCAATTTTCCAAAGAGGCATAAATGTTTGAGGCATCATTTGATGCTTCTTCATCTAAGTTTGATTTCTAAAGTTTCATTTCCAATTACCGACACAACTAGAAAAAACATAGAATTACAAGATTCATAATATTCATTACCTCGAATGCTTTTCTATAAAATTTCTCCAGTAGTCCCTCATATTTTTTCCTCACTGGACCAGCACCTACAGCACTTGAATTAAATTCAGCAAGTGATTTATGAACAGCTGTTTCATGTGCTTCCCTCAATGCTGCCTACAGGAAAAAAAATGTTATCAAGCAACATAAGCATCTCTAATGAGAATTCAAGTTAGCATTTCCACTCACTTCCTCTGGTGGCTTTGACCTGTCAAAAGTAGACATATACACTTCCGTAGCATGATCATATGCCCTGCGACACTCAGCTTCTTCAACACTCTGCAAATTAATGAAGTCATATGGATGAAAATTATCTTCTAATTCAATGCTATCCCAATCACTAAAAGAGCAGCAATTTCCTATAAGTCTGCACTCTACAAAACAGGTTTTACAAATCTCAATAAAAGGAGAGAAATGTGTGCATACGTAAAAATTTCCCCACCAATTTTATTTGTGCACCAAAGTCAACTGATAATATGATATTGATACGAGACAATACAATATCCAAACATTCCAATTCAAAAATGAGAGAAGAAAAAATACTGCTTACAAGCAAAAGCTCCAAAATCATCTCCAGGGAGTATTAGAGTTCATGAGTTATACAAACCTGCCAAGAAGAGGTTATTGTAGGCACTGCACCATGGTTTAAAGCATCAAGATAAGACTCTGTAATACCAACCAAAACTGGACCGGTCATAACAGTTGCTCCCACTTGCTTAGGCCTTGTCCTCTCAAAAACAAATTTAGTAAACGCATCAAGCCCAGTCCTAAATTCAGGCCTCATTTTATCTAACTGCAGAACCACAGAATAGTAAGCAAGTTCAGTTAAATTTGGCTTCAAAGATAAATTATGTAAAAAGATCCATAAGCTTGTGCTACTTACAGAAATCTGATCAAGTCTTTGCAGATCATTTTCATTATTTAGAGGACGCACAAGAGTAAAGCAATCTCTATCAGGAAACAGAGCTCTAATGGAATCACGAATCTGTTGGTGAATGAATGACATTACAACTAGATTATCAGCCCAAACAACAAATTAATTTTCAACAAAATGCTACAAATGACCATTTGTCCAAAATTCATAAAAGGCAGAATGTCCAAATTCTACGTGCATGAGCTAACAGAAACTTGAACATAAAGTGATAAATATCAAAACTCTTCAAAAAAACAACAAATCTTACACACTAAACAATTGGGTATTCTCTCCTTTTCTTCAAAGGCCCTTAAATGATAAATGATGTTATTATCAACTTACAATCATCAGGACAAAAAATCCTTATAAAATATATTTGATAAGTTCTAGTTTATTGAATGACATAAGTACCTCCTAATGAGATCCAACAGCTCCCTAACTCTCCCCCAATACTCACTCAAGTACTATAAGATGCCCAAGATAGTCCTTTCACCATAGAAATACTCACTCCCATCCTCAAAACGACACTCCACTTCAAGCTCAAATGACTATCTACAACATCCCAGTACCTGCTCTAAAGATAATGCTCCCAACTCATCCCATGCCCAGTTGAGCATTTCTTTCACGAATACACCTTAAGAACAAGGGGTCTTTCAATTTTAGTCCTTAAATACCGATATCTAGTTTATGTTGTATATGACACATTTCAATAGAATAAAAGGATAAAAATAACTTTGTCATGAAAGAAAAGACAGTCTTCCCAACCCATACCAATAGAGATTAGATTACCCAACAAGAAAGAAAGAAAGAACAACTCTTAAATCAGTAAAGTACCTAAAGAAGAAGAATTTACTACACTCTCAAATAGAACATCTAGGAGCCAAAAAAATATTGGGTTTCCTAAATTCTCCAGTACACATGACATCCGTCTGGTATAGAACACGAAATATATCTTCTCTCTAATATCAATATCTCCTATCCATCTGCAGCTTCCATAAGACAATATATATATATATATATATATTTTATTTATTTATTTTTTTTTTTTTGAAATTAAAGGAATAACAGAGATTACGCAATGTGGATTTTTAGAAAGGGGTCTCTAGAGTTATAAAGAATTATAAACCAAATTCTAAAAGAATTTGTTTGGCTTACAAAGGAGTAACTTTTTTCTCTCTTTTCTAGACCTAGAACGTGTGATGGTGTGAGAGCCCAAGTAACTGAGAGAATAGATTCATGAAACCACACAATACGATACCTCATTCTTGGCAGCTATATCTCTTCCGCTACCTTGAACCGGCCTCAAGGCAAGCTCCAGATAATCACGAGGTGTTATTCTCCTATTATCCTCAACTAGATCCAAATAGAAATCCTGCAAGTAATCCCATTTTAGAGAAGATTACACAGTATAATAGAAAAGTATAAAATTATAGAAATAGAGGATCAAACATAAAGAGGAGGTAAGGAGTAAGTACTCTCTCTCTCTCTCTCAAAATTGAAAGAATTTTTAAGCAGACCATGCAAATAATGTGACAAATATATAAAATAAGCACCAAAAGAGTATCTAATGTAATAAGGAGGACAGGGTCTTACAATGAGAAGCCTTGCAAATTGCAATTGGAAAAAAGTTTGTGTGCATTACAGATCAGAAACCCTAAACTTATGAACATTAGTGGTAGTGAACAGCAATGTACCCTTAGAAGCCAAACAAAAATTGGAGAGAATTGGCCAAGTTCAGCAGATGTAGTTCTGCCTCCAGCAGCCCTAACACGAATATGTTTAGTCATTTGAGTGACAAGAGACAAACGGTCAAGTGCAGCTTCATCTATTCCACCCATCTGAACAGATAATAAGAAAAAATGAGGTCCATGAGGAAAAATGAAATTGTAAAAATGGTACATATTATACAGAAATAAAGAGAGAAACACTAACAAAATTACTTTAAGTGTCATGTACCAATGAAAGAAAAAAAATAAAAAAATTAAAGAAAATGTGCAATTCATCAGATTTACGTAAAAGATGGGTTTCTAAAGGATAAGAATCAAAAGTTCCCATACCTGATTATAGACAAACATGCTAGATAGGAGAACAGCGAGAGAAAAAATCTGGGTGCTGTATGTTCCCTGTAAAAAATTGAGGACGAAATTAAAAGATATGTGGAATAAATTAAATACCAAAAGAAATTTGTAATATTACACCTTCAAACAAGGTGAACACGCAATGAAGTATATATTTTGTCACTATAAATTAATATAAACTATAAAGAAGTATTGAAAGTCAATACATAAAGAACTTAACGTCGAGCATTGCCCTCATTCTTCTCAGTTCCCAATGCCACATCAAATAGACAATAGATAACTAGAATCAACATCAAATAATGGATGGAAGACATACTGTTTGATCATAAGCATCAATTCCTTCACTGTCTAATAGTAATAGGTTGTACTCAGTTCCATCGATGGCAGTTCTTTTCAAGGGTGTACTCCACAGCCAGAGCCCTTTAGTACAAGGCCGATGGGTAGATGCTACTTGAAATCCACTACTCCTCCCAAGAAGCTTCAAAAGAAAAGAGTAGTTTTAAGTCCACAAAATATTACACATAGACATTAAGAAGCTAAGTGCTCCATCAAAAATCATACATGTTCTTCTACAGAACAGTCACACAAAACATGCACACACTCTTGCAGATACCACCCTCTTCGTGCAAACGAAATACCAAAAGTACAAGAAGAAATCTCAGTAAGTCAAAAACAAAGGCAACAGTAATGAATAGAGAATAACCCAAAAAAATGTATGTTTACGTACACGGGCCAACAAAAATATCATAAACAAGAAATAAGAATTTTGACGGGCATTTGGTTCAAAATTTGAGTACGTATAGCTTGGAGTTGACGAGAAAAGCCTACATTTGGTGTAGAGATTTGCAAGTTCTATGCTATGACATTGCCAATACCCCGAGCTACATAAATCTAAAGTGTATAAGCTCTTACTCAATAGCACATGCTAAACATTGCAATTCGAAAACTAAAGAGATGAAAAGAAACATAAAACTCTCTGAACCCATTTCAGTACACAAACTACACATGTCCCCTAGGGGTGGCACAGTGCTTAAAGACTTGGATTTTGAATGTATGCTCTCCTCAAGATCCCAGGTTCGAGACTCAACTGTGACATTACTCCTTCGATATCTCCCGATGCCTGACTTAGGGACGGGTGTGGTTACCCTTGTTTTAAAAAAAAAAGTAGACAAACTACACGAAAGTTTCAAACTCTAGACTTTCCAACCACATTAAGCAAATGCCTTCTCACAATATCGCAACCTAGCATTAGAGAGTATCCAATTTTCTATAAGAGTTCTAAAAGAAGATTACACTCCTTCCTCCATAAAGAACACAGTTCATCTTCTCCTTTTAAAAGTCAAAAAGGGAAATCTTGAACTCCTCCATGTATACATGAATCAATTCCTTACACGTTTCTCTACAGAGATACCTATTTACTAGCAGCAACTACATAAACAAACTAACCAAGTGCAAGTGCTCCCACAATTATGACCTCGCATAAATCCCCAAAACCCTAGATTTCACATAACTCGCCAAATGACAAAACCTAATTATCAGAATCTATCCTCCACAAAATAAAGCGCGAATTGGACTAACTTGATTCAAAACGAAGCTCTTGCCCTGACGAGCACGGCCACAAACGGAGACAACGCCAATAGGCCCTTTGACGAGCTGTAGGGTAGTGACAGCTTCAGGATCCATCCTAAACTTCCCTTTCTCGTCGCAGTAAACAAGGCGAATCGCCCTGGCCGGCCCATTCCCCGCCGGCGGCGAGGGCGACGGAGACGGCGGAGAAGAAACATCTGCAGAATTCTCTCTCCCTCTGAAAAAATTCTTCATCATCTTCCTTTGCTAACACAAATCTTGAAAAAAAAAGACAAGAATCTGCGCCTTCCCCCACAAATTTCTTTCAGAATTAGAGCGGAACTGGAAGCGTTTGTAATCGGAGAGGGGAAAGCAGCTTTGAGCTTTTTTTTTTCTAACACTTTTGGTGTGTTTGGGCCCGTTTATGTAAACGGGCAAGTTGGTTATAATAACCCAACCGGTGTTTGCCCCACCGTTTATTATAAACGGTGGTTACCTAAACCTGCGTACCAGTTTATCTAAACCTACGTGCCCATTTATCTACACCTTACATATATTATTTTTTGTTACATAACCAGCCCCCAAACACCGTTTATCATAATCCATGTTATAATAACTTGCCCCTCCAACACCATTTATAATAACTTACCGTTTATCATAACCCACCATTTATCATAACCTTCCGTCTATAATAACCAGACTGGTGCCCCAAACGCACCCTTTGTTCTTCGTTCTTCCATTGCCCAGCTGTTAGAATTACGAAATTGCCATTTAGAATAGGAACGCTGAGGGAGTATAAGAGGGGCGTTTTGGTCATTTACTTTTAACCGTCCTTCAAGCCGATGAGACAGCGTGGTTATAATGTTATGCTAGCCTGGCAGCTTGGTTTTATTTATTTGCAATTTGGCTCTGATTTGTCTGGTGCTAGTTGAATATATTGAGAGATTGAGGCTCCCATCTAATTTCCATTGAAATAACTAGGGAAATTGGTTGGAAATAAATCAAAATACTAGGGAAATGGCTAGGAAATATTAATTAGAGACCTAGATAGAGATCTATAAATCTTTAATGTGAAAAGTAGTTTAGGAGTTTTTTAATCTGTTTTAAAATAAATTATTTGTAACCACAAATTTAAAATAAACTATCTAATTCTAAAAATGTTAATCAAATAGTCATACCAAGAATTTTGAAATTTTAAAAATTTATTTATAAATTGTGTTCTTAATATTCATAAATATAGTTATGTGTCTTCTTGGAGTAATCCGTATATACTACATACTTATGTTGTTTTGTGTGATTATTGTAAGTCCGTTTAAATTTTAATACAAACATGGTTGGGAAAAATCACTTAGCTTGCTTTTATAAGATTCTTAAATATCCGTTTTTAATAATTTGAAGAATTCATTTTAATTATTTCTTCCCGTTGAATAACCCAAAAAAATCCTCCACCCATGCATTTGCGATTGATGATAGCTCCACGTTGAAAAATATGACCGCAAAAGAAGTAAATGCATTTTGTTTGGATCTGGTTCTCGAGACTCCGAAAGGGACCAACATTGGAGTAACGTTGCTAAATATATAAATGTTTTCGATGTAAGCTTTCAAATCCATTTGGGTGTTTTTGCATTTTTTATGTGGTAAGGTTCTAAATCTCTTCAATGGCTCTATTGTTTAAATATATTAACGTCTAAAATCGAATTCCTACATTTTTTTTTTCTTTTTCTTTTTTATTTTTTTATTATTATTTATTTTTTTGCATAGGTTGGACATGGTTGACATGTATTTTATATCTAATACAATCACTACTTTATAGGGATTCTGTTTCCTTAATTGTTTTTTTTTTTTTTTTTTTTTGCATATGTTTTTTTAGTATATATTGGGGGAGGGGGACAAATACCCATTTTCAGACTCGAACTTGCAACGTTGGTTGCACGTATTCTATAAATATCATACGTTAGTTACTATTGGCACCTATTATGGACATATTAAAGTAAGGGGTGCATATGTTAATTATTGTCGTCACTTATATACATTTTGTGAATAACGTTGTTTCATTTTTTTTTCTTCATAAGTTAGACATTGTTGGTACATATTATGTACATATCATGTTAAAATAAGAGTGCATATGTTTGTTACAATTACCTATGTATATATTATTTGAATAACGTTGTTACCTTGATTGTTTTTATTTTTTATTTTTATGTTTGTGTAGACATTGTTGACACATATTATACTCATAATCGAATCAACAGGATTATGTTACTTTTAGTTTTTTTATGGGGATGGCTATGACGATCAACTCTTTTTTTAACGATCTTCAATCTCGCTAGATGAATGAAGATGACAATGAGGTCAACCAGGATGTAACATCCATTATACAACCCATTCGCAAATTCATTGTAAATACATTGTACATTGTGATCGTGATTTAAACCTATAACTTTTAACTTTTCAGCCCCGTACCGGCAAATTTTGTTTGCCTTGTGATCGAACTTACTTCCTTTTTCTATGTTATTCGAATGGTTTAACCATCTTATCTTAGAGATTTTTAAAAATCATTTTAACCCTAAATTAATTCATAATCATTTAAAATTTCTACATTTTAATGAAAAGTACGTTTCACATACGGTTGAACATATTACTTTGAGAGAAAAAAAATATAACTTTTGACCAATCATAGTATAGTATAATTATCATGTATAATTTTCGATCAAATTAAAGAAAAATTTATTAGAATAGCCAAATTTAAAAAATAATTATAAATATACTCACTTTTACAAAAAAATATTAAATATAATAATTATTACATATTTTATTATAATATTGAATATCTATACCTAATAATAATATTAATGAATATTTATAATAGAATATGTACCAAATTACAATATTAACTCAAATCTTCTAAAAAAAAAACTAACTTCAACATAAGTTATAATTGAACCTTGTCATTACAAAAACAAAATTTAAACATTAAGAAAGGGACGGCAACTTAAAATGGTCGGAACCCAATACCATCCTAAAAGTCAAATTCAATATTTAAAACGAGTTTTTTTAATATAAATTAAAAAAACATTCATTATAAATATTGATTTCAAGAATTAAATTCACAATTGTGTTGTAGAAATTGTTCAACGTCAACTCAAACAGCCAAGTTCATGTATATATTTTTTTTAAATAAAACAAACATCGATGAAAGATCAAACAATCAATTTTAGTCATGAAGCATGGTATATATACTTGCTAACAAATGTAGATATTTAGTAAATTAGGTTTCATGGAATCATAATAATTGCGAAAATACAAAATAATTTACAAGATCTTGAGTGTCCTTGGGCTACCTAATTCGTGGTACCAGATTTCAAAGGGCAATTTCAAATACAAAAATTACAATTCGTGGCACCATTAAAAACAAACAAACAGCCAATAAGAGCGGTAGTTCAACGACATCTGGTACACTCGTTGATTAAGAGGTCACGGGGTTTAAATCCCCTCTCCCACAATTGTTGTAACTCACAAAACAAACAAGCATTTGGAATTTGGACGGTAATTACTGTCTAATACATGATTAATTTGAGATCTACTGTCTAATACATAATGTCCCTCTATTAGTATGCCAAATTAAATGATGCACATAGAGAATTCAATAATCAAACAATACAATTCACATTATTTAAAAATTGAATTCCCCTGGGGGATTCATTTAATTTAAAGCCACAAAGCACCGGCATCTTTTAACGCCGGCACCAATTCGCCGGAAATATGAGCCGCCATCACTTTTTCCAACCCACCTAACATCTTCCCGCCGACAAACACCACCGGAAACTGCACAATTCCGTCGCCCCCATCTGCATCTCCGGCGGCAAATTTCCGAATCTCGCCGGAAATTTCAACTTCCTCCTCCTCGCCGACGGCGAACACGGCCGGGTTCGCGCCGTGGCCCAACAGCAGCAATTTCAAGACGTGGCTCATACAGCAACCACGCCTCGCCAGAACCACCACGGCGTTCTTGGATACCAATTTCTCGACGCTTACCGCCGCCCCGGCGGCGGAGGACACGGCGGTCGGAGCCCACGATCTGTAGGGAATTGCTTGTTGCATAATGCGCCAATTTGGTAAAGGAAAATAAAAAGTCTAATTGAGAGAGAGAAATAATGTGAGGTATTGGGAAATGTGGGGTTTATTTATATTGGGCGATTGCCAATTGGGCTGTGAAAAAGTTAAGCGTCAACACGGGTAACGCAATCTAGGACGTAATAGAAACTGTAGGTGACGATTAATTGCATCACATCTTACTAGGTCACATGGAAACTCTAGGGGTTGTTTGATTGGTGTGTTTAGGGTAGAGTTAGTTTTAAGATTTATTAAAGGAAAATAGTAGTAATTGTCTATTTTTCACATATTTATTTAGATATTGTCTACTCTATTTTTTACTTTAAATCATTGTCTAAATAAAGAATCAGGGATGAGAGATGATAAATTTATTCCAAATGTCTTTATTCTAGATTTTCAAATTGTTATTTTCTAAAATTAAAAAAGATTTTCGTACTTTTTTAAAAAAAAAATCTTAATTTAAGGAATAAATAACTACCCCTCCCTCTTTTTGAATGATTTCTTTTTAAAATTTCAAAATATCTTCTTTTCAAATATTTAAACAAAAAACTTAAACATCTAAATTTTAGTATCACTTTCGTTAGATTACACATCACATATTCTACACTAGTTGGAAATATTGAGTATCTAATTATTATTATTATTATTATTATTTAAAGACGATGTCTCACATCTTTTTATACAAAATTTTCGACAGCAACAGTTCTTTGCACAATGTTGGTTAAAGTCGAGGAAAAGACCAAAAGAGAATAAGAGACATTCATTTTGGTAAGTCTCTTTCTTAGTTGACAAAACAATCTTCAATTCTTGTGAGCAAAGGCACGTGATTCATTCCACAGAGCATTGAAGCATTGCACAATAATTTTTCCAAGGGATAAAGAGGAGCACTCCGTTAATGGAAGTTATTTGTGTCTATCACATAGTGAGTATGAGACAATTGAACTGTGTATTCTAACTTTTATTGGTGTGCGACTTGAATTGAACAAAAACTCTAAATTTTTTAATCTTTACGAATAAGAGTATAGCTCTAACCGAAGATGAACGTATCATGCATACAGTTAAGATAGAATGAGAATTTGTGAATGGAGTGTATACCATTTGTGTACAATGAGGTTGTGGTGTTTTCTACTTCAAATTATAACTTTTATCTCTTCAAATAAGGGGTAGAAGAATATAACTCTAACTGAAGATGAATGTACCATGTGTACAGCTTATGTATAATGAATTTGTGAATATTGGAGTGGGTATCGTATCTACAGTTTATGTAGAATGAATTTGTGAATATTGAGAGTGTGTACAGTTTATGTATGATGTTTTTGTCGTTCTCTTGGGTACACAAGAGAGATGATATATTTTAAGGTTATATTTTTTATCGATCCTTCAACTTCATCATTTGCAATTTATATGGTGGATAATATCTCTCACACATTCCAACACAAAATTCAGCATAATTCAAGTGGGGCGGCACATCAGGTGAGTTAAATGCATTTATTTTTGTAATCTTAACTTTATTCAGTAGATTTAATATTATTCATTTGGGGAGATTTATCGTAACCGTCATTCCCAATTTTTAAGTCAAAGATCTCCCATGATTGTTTTTTAGATTTTTTGTTTATTATCTTTTAAATATATTTGAATTTGCAATTAGTTAAGTTAAAGATCTCTTAAGATTTGTCTTCCCAATTTTAGATATGAGGATTTTTTTTTCATACACGGTTATAAAAAAATGTATTTTATACAACTAAAAAATTGGGAATAAATTGAGGGTATAAATGTCAATTGCAATTTTATAGATTAATAATTTATTTTAAAAAAAATTAAAATAGATATTTATTTAAAATTTAAAATACGGAGGACATTATTTAAATATATTTTCTAATTTTAGACATTTTCCTAATTGTCCATTTATTAAATCCTCATCGAAAGTTTACATTCAATGAGTTTTTATTAACTCCTCTACATTTTTACTTTTAAAAATAACTATCATTTTTAATCATTCATTTTTAATTATTCATTTATAACTATTCAATCTAGGGGTGCAACAAAAAACCGAACCGAACCAATCCAATCCAATGGATCGGATTGGTTTTTTAGCTCAAAGTTGGACATATCAGTTTGTAATTTAAAAAAACCGAAAATATTGGATCAGTTCCGATTTTAGTTTTAAAAAACCGATCCAAACCGAAATATATATATTGCCAATAATTTATATAAAGTCATCTTCCTTTCATTAATATTTCTTTAATTCACTCCAATTTTAAGTAAAAGACATTCTTAGATAATTTTGAATAAGTTAAAAATACTTCTAACCTTTAAAAAAAATAATAGTTTATGAGAATATTATTTTTATATGAGAAATATTATTTTTTATATATTAAAAATAATTGGACATTGGATCGGATCGGATCCATTTTTTACATTGAAAAACCGAACCAATGGTTCTGTACTTTATCGGACATTGGATCGGATCATTTTTTGAAAACCGAAGATATCAGTTCGGTTGTCGGTTTGGTAAAAACTGACAAAAACCGAACCGACATCATCCCTAATTCAATTATTTCTAACCACTTATTTTTAATAATTCTTTTCAAATCAATTAAAATAATTTATTTTTAATTATTTCTTTTTAACTACTAAAAATAATTAATTATTTTTAAATATACATCCAAATAAGGTTTTGACTCTAACTTTTCTACACAAAACTACATTCAAACGACTATTTGACACAACTGTCAATTTTTAACACTCAATATAACTTATTAACCCAAATATTACCTAAATATTTCAAATAAACAGCCCCAAATAAATAAACATTTTGTACAATAACAATGACTATAAACACTGATTTTTTATGTTTTTTTTTCTTAAAGAAACACCAATTTTATGCTTTTTAAATATACAGATAAAAGTTTTAAAAATAAAATTGTATTTCACTTGGTGAAATTTATAAAATTAGTCTAATTTATAAGATCATTATAAATACAAAAAATAAGAAATATAATGATTGATATTGACGAGTATTATCATATATTTTGTTAAATATTAATATTTGTAATATAATATTAAAATATTCTAACAGAATAATTATAAATATAATTAAATTTAAAAATATTTACAATCGTATACTCATTAATACATAATTATTTATTATTATACATTATCAATACAATATTATATATCATCCGTACTTGTAACTATGTTTACTATTTTTTAAAAATTTATCTAATTTTAAAAATTTGCTTATTTGTATAAATACTTTTGCCTAGATATACCATTATTTTGGGATAACCGCTCATACATTACAATTTGCCTTAATTTTAATACTTTTCTCCTCCCTCTATGTATTAGATGTTAATTAGGTGCCACTAATGATGATTAGCATAGATACAAAGCAACCCATCAAATCTCTACCTTTTGAAATGTAGAATTAGACATTAGAAAGAGTCTGAATCAAGTTGACACGTATACATTGCTATTGAAGATATGTGAAGTGTGAGCTGGCAGAAATATATTTAAAAGATTTTTTTTTATTGATTATGACGGTGACGTGATTGGATTATAAATGTAATTGGGGAAATTAGGGGATGAATTAATGTGGGGTTTTTATGTTTGGTTGGATGAGATATGAAATGGATGATCCACATGACACGAAAGGGTGGTTGGATGACGTGGGTATACGTGGAAATCTTACGTGGTAGAATGCTCTTTTGTGATTAAAGGGCTAATTGTTTTTAAGTCTTAAGTTAAGTATATTTATGTGATTTTTGAGTTTTGGGTCGTGGCTCACGCAACTCCTCTAGCTTTTCTATGCCTCTTTCTTTCGGCTGGATATTTCAAAATTTTCCACATTTATTTCGTGTTTTTTATCAAATAAAAAATATGACACAAAATTTTAGAATGCTTTTGTTTTTATCCTCCAAACTTTTTATAATTATTTTTTTAATATATTCCATTAGAATTTACCTCCCACGGTCATAACTTAAATGTTACTGTTATGAAAATGACAATCAACAATCGATACGACGAATATATGAAAATAGATAACGATAAACTTGAGAGAAGAGAACACATAAGTTTATCGTAGTTCAGTGTTAGCTAGTTCATGGACAAAGAGGGGACAAAGTTTTTATTAAGGGGAACAAGATTACATAGTTTTGCCGAATGAACGTCATCATACGGCTAGGGTTAATTCGAGTTTATATAGGCACTCTCATTAAACCATGTTGCAGAGGGCGTAAATGTAAATTAGAATGCAAATACGTAAATGCTGATGATGCACAACACACATGTGGAATTCATTGCAGCAATGTGCTACAATGCAATATGCGTTTGCGCGCAGGATGTACTAAGCGAATGCAGAGACCCTCGACTATTAATCGAAGGGTATTAGTACGTTCAAGGCATAATACAACAGTTACCTATGGAACCTCGTTACATCAAAATTAGAGATATCATTTTTAGAGGAGATGATTTAATCATATTTATAATCGATAATCAATAGATTTCATGTTCTAGATGATAATTTTTTATTCAATTGATAATCATGTAATTTTTAAATTAAGTTTACAATATTTGTTGTGTTTGATGAGAAGAAATCAAATTTGCCAAATGTTTATAAATACACGGCGGCAGATATACATAGGCATCCACTTGGATTTTAATTTCATAAGCAACTTTTTTTTTTTTGAGACACATTTCATAAGCAACTTGTGGTATGCGTACCGTTTGTACATAACCATATTTGAATACCCAAATTTAATATTGCTGACATCATTGATGACCTACCTACACCTGCAGCCAAACCGTCTAATAGTTTTCCGTCAAAATTCTGTCAAATTCCGTATATGATTTCTTTAGGTAATTTGTTGGTTTTTTAAAAAATTTCATCTGAAACAAAATTTTGAGTGTTTAAAAAAAAAAAAATTCAATTCTATGATTCATCCTTTGATTTTGTTTGATTGATGGAAGATTATATATGATATTGATTTGAAGATTATATTGATTCAAAATTATGTGATATTAATTGAAAATTATTTGTTATACATGTTGAGCTCATGAAGTGCATAGATATATATTTTTAATTTTCTTTTATTATACAGAAAGCTTTTTTGGTTTTTTGTTACTAAGGGTCACCCTCGTTTAACTCGTTGCAGTTGCAGTCATCCAATGAGTCAACTTTTGTTGCTCGCCACAATTACCCTAAACCCTAATTTTCTCATGAATCACATTTTTAACTTTTTTTTTTTTTAATTCCTTTTTTTCGAGAAAGAAAATGAATGAATCACTGCTTTTTTTTTTGTCAACTGAAATCAAATGGCTTTTGCCAACAGATCATTATTATTATTATTAATTTATTTTTATAGCACCAGCGGAGCATTAATGGCCAAAATATTCAATTTATTAACCACAAAATTATGGTTTTAAGGAGGGGAATTTGGGTACAGCATGGGCTGCACCCCACTTATGAAATTATACACATATTTTAATATTTTTTTATTAAAAAAAAAAAGAAAAAGAAAGTGGACTGAGATGTGTGGCACCAAAAGTGCCACATATGTTGACTTCATGGATGGGATGGAGCCAAGTTACACCCAAATTCCTCTCGGATTTAAATTACTTCCACCATTGTTTCTACAAAAAAATTACTTCCACCATTTAAATAATTTAGAGGCATATGCAACAAAAAATTATTATTACCTTTGTTCACAAGTTTAATTTTGAAAACCTATATTTAATTCTTTTCTTATTTGAGAAGAGTATTACCTATATTTTTATTGATTTCTTCTCCCATCTTAAGCAAATCACAAACTTTTAAACTATTTACATAGCAAATAACAAAAAGACACACATTCACACCTCCAAGTAAGTGATTTCAATATGTGACGAATTAAAATTGCCCATTTACTCTTTATTTACATACATAAATAATTTTGTATAAATATATGAGACGTGGGTTAACTTATATGTATATCGACTATTTTTATTGAGTAATTGATTGATTTTATACTATTTGAATGACAAAAAAAAAATTCATCTAAAATTAAATTTTAGATGGTTGGTTATCATGAGATGAACTATTAATCATTTTTTTTTCTTAAGATTTTTTTACCATTAAAATATCCAAGATGATTTGTATAAATATATGAGATGTGGGTTAACTTATATGTGTATATCGACTACTTTTATATTTAGATTGAGCTTATGTATACTTTCTCTTTAAACCTTGTTACAGATTAAAACCTAAATACAAAAAGTCCTTGATTAGAATGCACTATGGAATGCATAATGTGTTTGTGCATGCGAAAACGATTGTAGAATGTGTTAACGAGATCCCCAACTAATTAATCGTAGAACATTAAGTCGTTCAAGGCACATCTCATCATATTAATCAAAGTCAATCAATTATACTTATTTGAAAATAATAACTTCACTTCAATCACACTTATTGAAATCAATTATTGAAATATGGTTAGTGTCGATCAATATTTATTTAAAAATCAAGAAATTTTGTGTTCAAATCCTCAAAAAAGTCGGTGAAACAACTTAGTTCAAAATTATAGTCACAACTTCGATCATGATAATCAATATCTGACTTTCATTTATTTTAAGAGTCGTTCCATTTTTTTTGGAAGAGTTTGTGACTTGTATTAAAAAAAAATCCCTTCACTCTCATTTTTATTGAACTAAAAAAACAAAGAGTTGGTGAGTCTTAGGCGGAAGCGAGTGGGAGAAAAAGACATCAAACAACTCGAACCAGCCCCCCCTTTTTTCTTCTGCGAATCTACAAGTCATTGCTAGTTGGCCTTTTTCATTGCGTTTCAATATTATATTTCACATTTATCTGTTTATAATCTCGTACATTACCAATAAATTTAGTGCAAAGAGTAAATTAAATGGAATGATAATTTCGGGAAAGTCCACGATCTTTTAAAATAAATTACAAAATAATCCAATTATTCAAAGTACCGAAAAAAGGACAACTTACCAATTCAATCGAAACTTCTCTAATTGACAGACGAAATCTATTTTCCTATATTGTCTAAAAAAAAAAAAAACTATTTTCCTATATTGTCTCAAAAAAAAAAACCTCTTTATAATTACAATTCCACTATAAAAATTGACACCGAATTGTGATGAATTAATTGAAAATTCATTTGGATCAAAGAGTACGTAAAAATAGAAATAGAAATAGAAATAAAAATAAAAATAAAGTAGGAACATATCTCAACTGGTATTTTGACGTATTAATAATTACTAGAACTTAAGGAATGATTGGATTTTGAAGTTAAGAAGAGAAGAGGAGAGAAAGTGGAAGAAAAAGAGGAAGTTGAGTGATTTAGAGATATGAAGTAGTTGTTTGGAGATTGATGTTTTGGAGAGGAGATGTGGTAAAAAGTATATATTTTATATATATTTTTTTCGAATGAAATCATTATATATTTATATTAATTAATAAATTTAATATTTTATATTATGTGGTTGAAAATTAGAGAAAGTTTGATGTAATAGTTGATAAGATTAGATAAAAGATATTTTATATTATATTATATGGTTGAAAATTTAAAAAATATTTGATGTGAGATATAAAAGATTAAATAAAATATTCGAAGTGATGTTGGAGGAGAGATAGAGAAGAGCTAATATCCTAAAAATAAATATGGAGTTGAGATTTTACCTTCCTTTCCTCTCCTCAACATCAAATCTCAAACACCCCCTAATTTTTTATTGTGATAAGAAAGAAATAGAAACAAAGTGTCTTTATACATTATCTCTACAATTGCAAATTCTTAACCTCCCAACCCACAAATCAAATTGGTCCAATTTATTCTTTTCTAGACGTTCATTATCTACACAACTATTATAACCTCATCAAACTTTAGCATTGTTCAACTAGATAAAACACTATTTTCTTGACAAAAATTAAGGGTGCGTTTGGGGCACCGATTTGGTTATTATAGACGGAAGGTTATGATAAACGGTAGGTTATTATAAATGGTGCTTGAGGGGCAAGTTATTATAACAGAGATTATGATAAACGGTGTTTGGGGGGCTGGTTATGTAACAAAAAGTAATATATGTAAGGTGTATATAAATGGGCACGTAGATTTAGATAAACTGGCATGCAGGTTTAGGTAACCAATGTTTATAATAAACGGTGGGGCAAACACCGGTTGAGTTATTATAACCAACTCGGCCGTTTACATAAACGGGGGCCCAAACACACCCTAAGTGATTGAAATTCTCATCCATACATACTAATAAACTAAAAACATTATAACATTAGTTAAAAGATTAGGCATTTGAATATCTACTACTTAAACTAAAAAATAATACAAAAAGTTTATTGCAAGCCAAATGATCAAGGACTTGAGAAATGTTGTGATCCATCACAATTGCGCCCATTGATTAGACTTTTAAATTTAAAAAACTAGTTGAGCCGCCCAGAAATAGTTGGCTACAACACTACAAATAATTAATTCACCTCCAAATTTTATAATCAAGTTATTTAGCCGTGTCTGACCCACCTTAAGCAAGGGTTAGACCTTAGTTAAGAGTCGGGAAAAGCTCGATCCACCTTAGGCAAGGGTCAGACATAGTCCGACCCACCTTGAGCGAGGCGTTGGACTTCAGACCCACATCTTATGCCTGACTCTCCTAGAGTTCGCTTCTTGTAGGCCGAGACCTCTCTTCTTTGTCGGACTTAGACCGTATATCCCTACTAAGCTTGGATTGTGTCCCCTTTGACTCATGGGCTTCTATCGAGCTTCAACGAACTTTTGGATGCAATTCCCTCATAACAACCTCCAAATTTTATATTCATTTAAGTTGGACCCATGCAAAAAGGAGGTAACTTTTTCTTTTTTTGAAAACCGAGAAATCGGAATTTCGTTCTTTTATATTCAAGGCACCACTGGTCAATCCCTAAATTGTGGCACTTGGATTTTTCGAAGATAAACGAGATAATACAAATATAATGATATAATAACCAAAATACAATAATCAATCATTCCTAATATTAAAGTTTGGTATACATAAGCACGTGGTTACATAGCATGTCGTGATAAATAAGGGCGAATTTTAGCAGCCCAGTCAAAGCCATCAAAAGAGCTCACCTCATCATGATCATCAACTGGTCGTTTCCCTTTTATTTTATCATCATCGCCACTAACAGAAGCAGCAGCCGAACCAATGGTTTCTTTTTCTTTATGTCCACCCGCCCCTTGTAAGCGACCCGATTCAATCGCGGTTTCGATTCTGAAAGACGGCTGCGAGTCAATGCCGGCGTGGGCTAATGTTCGCGGCGGCGACAAGCTGAAGTCGAGGCCGTGGCGGCCTCTTCGTGCTCTTCCAGCTACCCTTTTCTTTGCTCTCCCTTTCCATTTCTTTAGACCTTCCACCACTGCCTCTGTGAACACCGTTTTCTTCATTGAACTCCCCATCTTTAGCATTATAAGAATTGTTAGCAACACTTTATTACTCTACTCATTTTGTTTGATTGAGCTACTATGTAACATTTGCATAAAACTTTAGCACATAAAATTGATATGGAAGAACTATAAAATAATACCAAGTTGCACCTCAAATCAATTAATACCGAGAGAAATAGTATTACCAATATGATTACCTCCAACAGCCACCATGGATGACATCTACTATTATTTATTTAAAAAAAAAAAAAAAAGATTTTGGTGGTACCCATGCTATAAATAATATCAAAATCCACCAAAGGAAGATAATCCATATGGACTTTCAAAAAATACAGCTTTCGTACTCTTGTCATTCTTGGATCCGATCCCTTGTTTAGACCAAATCTTCGTTTGATTTTTTTTTTCAAAATTTAAATTTTTTATGTTCCTGAGCTTTTGTGCAACAACCTTATGTGCCATTGGATTATTCTCACAAGATAAACCATTTTACTCTACAATAGAGGTAGATGATTACTATAGATTAAAGTCATAACTTTATAGGTTTTCTAGACCTTTTTTATCATTAAGTCAACCAACAATGGTTAATACTTGATCGAATTTAGTGAACTTTAATATGATATAGATTAATATGAGATTCCACTTCAAAATCAGTTTACAATGAGTAAAGTAACACATCAATCTTATGAATGGTGTGATATATCCTCACATTTTCAACGAGCGATGGTGTTGGTATTTTGAAGTCAGAGTGTAACCATTGATATTGAAAGCATAGGAATTTTAGTACTTGCCTGAGCAACCAATGCATAGAGAGGCATAGTGATATAGCCACAAACGAACTGCACCGTCACACCCACCCCAACTCCTATTACCAAATCTGCAATCTCTCTTTGAAAGCAAGATCTCAGCCCAAATTTCATCTGTAAATTCCACACTCAAATTCACCTTTGAATCCAACAATCACACATTACGATAACCTTTCTATTGGAATAAACTTAAATGTATTTTTGAAATATGAAATAATTAATTTAAGAAATTAATGGATTATGGATAGGGGTGTTCGTCTGTTGGTCGGGGTTGTTTTTTCGAGAAAAACGACATCGATAAACGATATATTGGTTTTCTAATAATAAAAACCGAAATTTTTTTTGAATCGAGAATTCCGACCGACGGTCGGTCGGTTAAGGGGGTTTTTTTTTTTTTTTTTTTAAAAGACAAATCTAAATATTTTTCGTTGGAAAACCATGGATGTTACTCTTATAATTTAATTTTTTTAGAAAATTCTCCGACTGACTGACCGTCGGTTAATTAT
This sequence comes from Sicyos edulis, assembly GCA_036507275.1. Classification (NCBI taxonomy): domain Eukaryota; kingdom Viridiplantae; phylum Streptophyta; class Magnoliopsida; order Cucurbitales; family Cucurbitaceae; genus Sicyos; species Sicyos edulis. The sequence goes on along the minus strand of CM071855.1, from coordinate 1,636,308 downwards.
TTAATTTAACCGACTCTGACCGACCTTATCAAAAAGCCGATCGACCGATCTTGATTCGGTCGGTTTTGGTCGGTCGGTTCGATTTTCGGATAAAATGTGAACACCCCTAGTTGTGGAGCTAATTAAAGAATGAATGAATTCTTAATTTAAGAATTATTGGAAAATATTTTTTGATAAGGACTTGGAGGCCAAGTTTATAATAGGCTATAAATAGATAGTTCCATTGTGAATCGTAGAGAAAAAGAAAGAGAAAATGTTAGGGAGAAAGCAAGAGAATTGTAGAGAGAGTTTTAGAGAAATAAAAAAAAATGTTGAAAAGAAAGTTTGTGTGCATTGTCTCTTCAATCCCGAAGCAAAAAACTTGCCCGATTGTTTGTTTGTGTTAATTATTTTTTTGTTTTTCGAATCTAGATCTTACAAATTGGTATCAAAACGGTGCGAGTTTTTACAAATTGGTATCATAGCGATTCGAGGTTTACCGATCTGAAATTTAAGCTCGAATTAATACTTACCCAAGCCCATGAAAAGAACGCCAATTGAAAAGAATTCTGCAAAGAAAACAAAGCAATTTCTCAACTTAAAATCTAGGTTGGAAAAAGAATAAACAGGCCATAATAAGTAGATCAGTTGCCTGGAAGAAAATGAAGTGAATGAAATACAGAAGCAACTTGGGCCGGCCCAACCAAAAATAATGGTCACTGGGCCTAACAAGCACAGTTCCTCGTACGACATGGGACTTTTCATGGCTGTCCAAACACATCTCTGTCATGATTCCTTGTAGCTTTGTCCCAACCAATAAAAGCATCTGAAAATTACATTTAAAAGAAGATTGGTATTATTACATAAAAAACATTATTCAAATTCAAACCATATAAAGGGATAAAAAAAGTTGCATATTTTCTTACTAATAATGGAATAAAGGGAAGCCATAGGTAGCTGTGAAACTCTGCATCAAATTGAATGAAGGTTGTATGTTTTAAGTTTTTTGACTTCTTGTTTGAAAGAGGGTAAAAAGAGGATTTTGACGGTTACCATGTGCACTGAAGAATATGAAGATAACAGAAAAGATCCAAACCCACCAACTGCAAAAACACTCATGAAATTTAGTATTTCAAGGATTCACACAAAAGGTAAAACCCATTTACTAGAGTTGCTTCAAAAATATTTATGACGAGAATGAGAATGTTTATAACCCATAATCACTATTTATCTTCTCATAATCATTATTCATTGCTCTTATAATCTCATTCTTCTCTTAATCACTTTTCATTCTCCTTATAACCACTTTTCATTTCTCTCATATTTACTATTTTGTTTTTTTTATGCACCTTAAACACTTACTATGGTTCCTACCATAATAATTTATTATAGCCCAAATATAAGTAAGAGTCCCTTTACAACTATTCTTTTTACCCCAAAGTCAATAGTCATTTTCTATTGTCTCTACAATCGTTCTGATTCTGTTGATCTAAAGTATCCCACGATAGTTATATAATATTTTACCAATCGAACAATGCTCAATACACCTTTTAACTATTCTTATAAAGTAGTTAGTATATGAATTGAAAATATAAAACAGTGATCACCTGATTCCCACCACCACACTGAAATCATTATCAAGAGCCCTTGTTATATACTTTTGAAAGTCAAAGTTGCTTCCTTCTGCAAGATGAGCCTGTCACAATATGTGTCGACCATGTCATCAATTCTCAAATATTTGAGATTCAATATAAAATTTTAATCAAACATTACATCATAAACTTAGATTTAAAGTTTGATTAAAAAAAAAAAAATGAAGCAAGGAAGAAGTTACCGCAATGAAACCATGTCTAAGAGTGAGATAATCGGCTGCGTTGACAGATTCATAAAATTGTCGAAGAAAACAGCCCTAAATCCAAATTCAAACATATGATCAACTTTAATGTCTAAATTACTATAATTATAATATTAAAAAAGAACAAAGATGAATAATATAATTCATTTTAAAGAGGAAGGGTACCGGCCATCGAAGAATGTGATGGTCGCTCCAGAATTTCAGATGCCTCTTTCCAAACGATGTTTGACGAGCAAATTGAAATCTTCTTGGATCTAATTAATTAATTTGTGTCCAAAAAAACATTAATCAATGGGGGTGGGGTCCAGCTCTTAAATTCTCATTTTCAGTTGAAATTTTATAATTATTGGCCTCACATTAATTGTATTACTATCGTTTATTTAAGTATAAACTTACAATTTATAGGTCAACTATATACACGTGAATAGAGGTGTTCATACATTTTTTGAAAACCAAATCCATCGATCAAATAAAGGGCGATCGATTGGTTTTCAAGTATATTTATCTCGGTGTCCATTAGAAAAATATTTAACAAAAAATTAGGCATTTATATAATGTTGATATTTTGCAAGATTAACTTAAATATAAACAATTTTTTAAAATTAATTCTCAAATTTTCATAAAAAAAATTGTATGGTAAATATATTTTAAAAAATAAAATAAAATAACCGATTAAGATCAAACTGACTGACTTAATCTATAGGTTGATTTTCACCGAAAACTGATATGTACTGTTCGACGAACACCCCTACATGTCAATAACCATTAGGCTCACCCGTAGTAAATTTATACTCCAATGTTCTGGTTTTTGCTTCCCAAGACTGCCATCGCCTCATCTACAAACACATCAACATCACTAATTAGTAAGTAATTAAGCCGGATTACAATAATGGAAGTTATTGATTATTATCATGCAAAACAACTCATTTGCAATATTGGGTATGAAATTAAATAAATTGTATTTAAATTTGTTGAAAAATCAATTGAAAGTGATATTTAAGGCAGAAAATTATTAGGGTTAGTGAAAGTCTTATCCATGCATCTAAAAAGTCTTCCAAAGAAATTGATATTTAGTTCATTACCCCTACACGTAATTTTCTAATCATCATCAACTTTCAATGCTCTTTTTTTCTTCATCTTAAATGCCTAACGAAATATCATATCTTTCCTCTTTTCTCTCTTAATCATCTGTCTCATCTTTCAATTTTTGTTTTAATTATATGTTTTTAGTCCCCTAAACTTATCCACGAAAATTTATTTTCTTTTTTTTTTTTTGAAATCCCAAGATTTTCTTTTAGCTAATTGAATTTCATCTAAACTTCTACCAAGTTAGCAAGGTTCATGCTTATATATACAAACGTTTACTAAGCAAAATCATTAACTAAAATTATATGTTTTTTTTAATTCAACTTAAATGATACGGTTGAGAACAAATTGAAACTTTTAAATAACGAAAAAATAAACTGAAACAAAGTTACCAAGACCATGATGTTAAGCCGTCCAAAAATGAAAAGTTATTATCAACTCATGAACGTCTCATATGGCATTAATTTTCATAGGGTCCAAGAATATATGTAAAATGTACATCCGCGACTATAAAACATAAAATAAATAGATAATTAAAACAATAATATAATTCAACTTTTATAAAATAAATTTATAATTAAAACCAACCTAGATGGATTACATAAATATATATACATATATTATTGTGATATATGAATTATAAAGGCTTGAAAAAATACTAAAAGAATATGAAATAATAAAAACTGTAACAATAATAATTAAATGAGAAAAACTTGTCTCCTTATTTAAGGAGTCAAGTTTTTCTTCAATTAAATTAAATAAATATATGCATTTATAATTATGTTATAGATAAAAAAAAAAATTTAACTAAATAATTTGATCGGGTTGGGTTGGGTTCATTCACGTAACATAACCTATAAACATTTCATGATTTTAAACTCAACTCAATTAAAAAATGTATTTAATCCAACTCGATCCGTCAAATTGAGTTAGGTTGAACGATAAGGAAAAAAAGTAATGAGGAAAATATATAGTTACCTTGGCCATGCCAAGAGTATAGGTGAGAACACTGGAGAAGATGTGAAGAAAGGCTAAGAAAATGATCAGATACTTAACCTGCTTTGCACCATCTCTAGACAGCAATGAAACTTTGCCCTAAATCAAAATCAACCAATTAATCACATACTCTTAAAATTGAAGTTGAAATTGAAATTGAAATTGAAGTACCTGTGAATCACAATTGGGTTCTTCCACAAAATAAGTGGAATTGTAGATAGCATGGCAGGGCAGAAAGTTATGAGTCATAATCTTGGGGATGCAAATGTTAGCAATTCGCTTCTCGGTCACTGTCAATAACAGCACAACGAATCCCAAAAGCAACAATTCTAAACAAACAAACACAACACATATTTGATTAACAGGTTTCCAAATTGGTATTTGTAATTTGCAATATTTCTGACCTGACTTCATATTGTCAAAAGCCTGCCTGAGAGATTTCCTTCTCTTGACGCTCAGAAACTGCAAACCAAAAAAAGATTAGATTTTGATGGTAAGAATGAGTGGTAGAATGAAATTAGTAATGTTTGGTATTGTACCCTTTTGATAAGGAAGTGAAGGAAATACTCTGTGAAAATGGAGATGAGAATCAAGAAGAAACACACTGTGGCAACCGCCCATGTGGGGGTCCGTTCCAGAGACCTGCTTGCACTATCCATGCCCCTCTTCTCTCACTAATCTTATTGCCAAACACAAGAGGATGCACAAAACAAAATTAACAGATAAGTGTGCTGCTTTTAATGCACAGAAACAGAGACACAGAGAGAGAGAAGTTATATGTCATGGAAAAATATCCAACACTTCCAACTGTTTTATATTCAAATGGTATATGTCTATAAATGCCATATATATAATATTTGATCCCGTTAATCATTTAGTTTTTTGTTTTTAAAATTTAACTTTATAACAACTATCTTATCATATATTTTTTTTTACATAGATATTTACATCCCACCTGTATTCAATAGAAACCAAACCAAAATTTAAAAGAAAAAAAAAAGTTTATATTTATTTGTAAAAGTTGTCACCTACTTTCTTAAGTAAATATAGATACATTATAAGAAAGGCGAAACACGTTAGCATAAGTTGAAATTTCAAAACTAGAAACAAAAAATCAAATAGTGGGGCTTAAATAATAAACTCTTAATCCATTGAAAACAAACGCAAGGATTCATAAAACTCTTTCACGGCATTGGTTTCAGTCCACACGTTGAACTATTCTAATAGATAAATGGTAGACATGTATTATTGAATATTTATTTATAATAGACTATTCTATTAGACATACGTAGTTAAAATTATATAAACAATAATTAAGAATGAACGAATTCAAACTTATAATCTTCTAAATATACATTTTTTTTATCATTCAAACTATATTTTTGTTTTGAATTATATGTATTAGATGTATGAACATTCATCCCAAAATTAATTGATTTTGAAAAAAAATGACTTCTTTTATCTTATAAATTGTTAGGGAGGTTTCCTACTTTCAAATGTGGGCTCAACGTCGAATTGGATCTAAAGATCATTTTTAATGGACCGTGTTGGGAATACAAACAAAGTGTTGTAGAATCTCACATTGGTTAAATAAAGAGTAGATCTCGGGTTTATAAGGAAAGACAAATATCTTCATTAGTATGAGACCTTTTGGAGAAAGCCCAAAAACAAAGTCACGAGGGCCTAGGCCCAAACTGGACAATATCATATCATTGTGGAGATCCGGGTAGATTTGTCGTCTCTTGACAAGTGGTATCAGAGATTTGTGAGCTACAATATGAGGGTATAAAAATTAGTTAGAATGAAAAATCAGAAGGATTGTTGGGTTGGGAATACAAACAAAGTCAATAGATATTCGTGTAGCTTTTTCGTCCTTTAACAGACCAAAATATCTATTTTGACTCGATGATCTCGGTTACCAACTTGAATTTTAGGGTGTTTTATTATATTTACTATTACCATGGAGAGGTGAGGCTTTTATAGAGAAAACTAAGCAATAATGATAAGATTCAAAGGAATACAAACTAAACTAAAATACAACAAGATTTATATATATATATATTAATGAGAAAAAGATGGGAGAAATTTATGATGTGAAGGAAAGAAGTAATTGGGTGGAGGCTTGTTGAATACTCAAAAGTGGAAGGTAACAATATGAATCCGGCGTTGGGAATGGGTACGGAGTCAACCAGGACGGGACTCTTAGGTCCAACCAATTAATACTCAATTTTGTTTCAATTCTCTACATCCCTTTCTTGGTTTACTTTTTTTGGCCCTTTATATTTTAACAATTGGGATAATATAGATTTTTATTTTTCCAAGCTCGAGACTTTAACTTACAAAGTAGTCCCAAGGAGTGGCATGGTAGTCAAAGGCTCGAGCTTTGAAAGTGTGCTCCTCTCAAAATCTCTAGTTTTCAAGATTCTCCTATGACATTAATTAACTTGGGATGGACGTAGAATAGTGGAGCAAAGGTTTGATTTCTTGATTTCAAAAAAAAAAAAATTAACTAACAAAGTCAATAAATAAGTTTGGCTCATACAACTCATGACAGAAGCAGTGCATCCAACAAATATGGATGTTTATCATGACAGGACAGCCAACTTCCATCATAATTTTTTCAAATTGACATAGTTTCTAAAACATTCATTCTAAACAAATACATGGGAGTTATATATAATCTGTGATACAAGATCAACAACAACCAGGTATCATCATAGTCAACACAAACACCAAATGTTCAATTTGTTTGATAACTCAAACAGAATCAGAAAAAACAACAAAACTAGGCTGCATTCTTCCTTGTTTCCCCCAAATAAGTCAAACCCATCAGTAGTAGGTACTGTAATTTGCAAAATGATACTGTAGAGGCCCCTGCATCACAATTCAGATCAGATTTATCAGGCTGTGACAAGCTATTTTAGCGGCGTTGAAGATTCAATCATCAATTATGTTTACGAAAAATATATCGCCTCAAGGGCGCAGGCAGATAAGTTGCTTACTTTGGTACAGTTGCTTCCGACCACCTTGCTCATCAATGGAGGCTTCAAATTCAAAGGACATTGTACTCCAATATTGGGTGTTCCAACATTAATTGGAGTTGTTGTTGCTGGAGAAGCCTCTGTTAATGAAAAACCAAACAATCTACAGTCAGCTTTGCAAGTTGAAGTCAGATCTTTATTGAACGCTGGTGATGTTGTAGAAGGATGTGATAGGCTGAGCGGATTCTGTTCGCCCGATGAAGTGGGATGTATGCCTTGTGGGGCTTCGGTATTCGAGCTATGGTCAGTCATAAATGCTGCACCAGAATTATGGGATGTGCTTTTGTTCATAATCCTCTGTTCTGAGAAACTGCCACGGTTATGTGAATTAAAACTTTGAACAGGAACCATTGACTGCTGAAACATGAATACAGAAGATGGTGATGAGACTTGTGCAGAAGGAATGGATGAACCTGTGAGAAAATTTTCACACTGCATTGTCATGGGCCATCCATCATTAGACCTAGACAATCGAACACCGTCGACAAGACCGTAACCACCACTTTCCTTGACTTCATTGGTGGCAATGGCCCTACCATACAATGGGCTAGGAAATATTTCTTGACCTTGCAAGACCTTGTGGAATTGGAAGGAATCATCAAACACGATACCCCGGGAGGCAGTTTCAGCGTTGATATGCGGGTTTCTTGGATTATTTCTCATTAGAGGTATCCCAGAACCATGTAAACCAGGAAACAATCTCCTCTTTTCGAGTGGATGACGAATGTTTTCGTCACCATCCATAGGAGTATTGTAACCTAAAATTTCTTGACCTTGCAAGACCTTCTGGAATCTTATGGATTCCCCAAAGTCTGATGCTCCAATCCCATCTGCAAAAAATAAAAGAAAAAACATTGAATGATAACTGCGATCTGAGAGGTTCAGTAGTTAAGTTAAAATATCTCAGTGTAAATGACTGACTCACTTGGAACTGGAAACTGTAGTGTTGTGGGGGAGAGCCCTATTCTGTTCCTTTTCAAACCAGGTGGAACCAAGTTGCTAGACACAGAAACAGAACCAGAGGGCTCGATCTCCCACGGAGAAACCCGGCAATGCCTGTTAGTTTCACCATTGTCCCACCTCACCTAAAAAAAAAATCATATTTTACCATAAAAACCAACAAAATTGAACTTTAACACTTCCCAAAATTCCATATAAAAACGAGGATAGAGATCATGCAGCACTGAAATGAATGCCACATTCATAAGAACTAAATTAACTTTCAAACAAACAGAATGAAAATACGTAGACTAAATATTCACATAAATGAAGAAGTGATTTCCAGGTCAGTAGAGCAAAGGGCAAAGGCTGTCTAGCACCAGATCTTGTAAAACATTTTCCTATTAATTCAAACATCTATTCATCTTTTTAAGTAATGTACAGAGTTTTATCTATTTATGTGGATAATTCAATTTCAGTTACTAAATAAAAAGTGACATGCAGAACCAAGGCTAAGCCTCTCTGATAAAGCTAAATGATTTTGAAGCGCAGATAATATCATTTAGATAAAATAACAAAGAAGAATATGAAGACACAGCCTAAAAGTAAACCGATTTCATTAGGAAGATTCAATAGTAAGCCAAAGCAAACCAACACTCTTTGCAAACATTTACAGGGAGGGAACAATGATTCAATTTTTAAACAGCTAAAAAATAAAGTCTAATGTTTTTACAGCGGAACTCTTCTGCGTAAAAGGTAAGTTTGTGGATGTTTCATACCATTAGAGACCTCCATCTTGATCCTGACCACCTAATAGGATCCACATCACCAACTCCAGTTATATGTCCAGTGTATCTGTGGATAAAAGTATGAAAGAAATAATAGTTAAGATTCCATTCCAATACCATATTCTATCTATCAAACAGAAAACCATTAAAAGAACACCTTCGATCTGCGGCATCTTCAGTTTCAAAACTCAGCCTGAACCTCATTCCAACAGAGAAAGAATGGTTAATGCTCTTCAAGAACTTGTGAAAAGGCAAGACAAACTGTGAAGAGGTTGCTCTGCAAAAAAAGGATTTGACAAAATCCATTAGAATAGGATTTGAGATGAAAGAACTTCTTTGTCTCTATAGTAATGATATTTGTGAGGACTAAGAGAACAAGATCCTTGTAAAAAAATCAAATGTATTAAAAATAAGTTACCTGGGATTGTAGTAGACGTTAAAGGAACTTTTTGAAGATATAGCATTAACCACATCCAAGATACTACTAGAGTTGAGCTGCTGACTGCAAATATTAGAAAAGGAAGAACCACCTTTGAGCTGTGCAGCTCTTCGAATCCCGAGTCTTAATTCCCCATCATTGCCCCTATTAAGTGAAATCGTCTATTAATCATATACCAGGCATATTTTTCGCTTAATTAAGAATTTAACCAGACTCCTAAGTCCTAAATACCTAAGAAAAAGCACGGCATCACCCGAAACAAGTCTTTTTTTGTTCACAAAAGCACTCCATCCAGTGGTTAGCAAATGCCTTCTAGGCTGCCCTGCTCAAACCAGAAAGGGAACTCAGAAGCATGTACTAAGGAAAACAAACGGCCATTGTCCAATAATCAAATAAAAGGATTGGCATACGTAAGTAAACTACCAAATACTGAGATTCTGGTGCCATACCGCGATATATGTGCCTAAACTTCCATTTCAGCCCAAGGAGATCCTTAGCAACAAGCTCTTGAGAAGGCCTCTGTTGATTATAATCCTGCAGAAGATTCGAGATTGTTAAATAATCGAAAGAGATAACCATTGGAAGCAGACTGAAAATGATACCAAAAATACAAAAAGTAGCAAATAATACATGATGAACCAAAATAAGAGATATAAAAGCTCTAGCTTAACGATTACCAATGGAGGGAAGCAGTCCTCGGCTGCACGTCGAGGGACGGAGAAGCCTCCATGAGTACTAGTATCTGAAGCAGTAAGGGTCTTGCAGAACATGTGGGGTGTTGTTGTCTTTTCGCCACCTTCAGCATCCTCCTCCTCACTCTCATTGTCCACATCTTCTGGCAACTTGTTCTTCAGTTGCTGTAAAACAACAATGCCATTCACAAACAAAATCTTTTGCACATTACCAAACACAACAAAAATTCATAACCTACTACTTATAACACATAACACTTGCGTTATGCAACAGCAACAGAGTTCATCAAAGCTGAAAACCAAAGAGAAAACACCAGACTTAACCGAGTCTAAAGTCTAGTTAAGGGGGTTTCAAATCCAATCCATTGAACTTTTTTCTGGAAACAAAAAAACTCACATCGTTTTCAGGAAACAACGAAACCTGAGCAAAAACCTCATCACTCCCAGCCTCAGCCTGCTTCAAAAAAAAACACATTCCTCAAACAATAAGCAATTTTACCAAAAACCCATCAAACAAAAGAGAATAAAACCCCATTAATTGCAAGAAATCAATCATCAAACAATGCACAAAACTCCTGGCCTTACATGAAGCTGAACATCAATAACACGACAGAGGATATGTGGAGGAAGATCATAAGCCACAGCAGCTCCAAATTCCTGCATCAGCTCCAAATGGCCTTGAGGAAAATACACAACCAAACTCCCTTTCTTGGGCAAAGTCGCAATCGGGCCAGCACAAGCATGCCATAGCTCCAAGCAAATCGAAGACGTAACAGAAGAAGGGGAAGAAGTCAAAGCAGAAGCAGAGGAAGAAGAAACAGAGGAGCCAGAAACATCAGGAGCATCATCTTCATCAGTGGCATTAAGATCGATTAAAACACCCATTAGAACAAAACCCCAAAAAGAAACAAGAACCGCCCAATAAAAGTAGAAGGGGAGGAAATAAGAAGCTAAACAAAACCCTGAACAGAAATGGGGTTTGAGAAAGATTCAAGAACAAAAGGAGAAAGAAGAGCTCATTCCTACATTTTTAGAATTGGGTTCACCTTCGTCGATGCTAAAAAAAGGGATTCGCTCAGAAACAACACAGCAAAGGCTGGATTAAAGAGAAATTGGGTTTTTGGGGGAAATCAAAGAAAGAAAAGGGGAAATGGGGTTTTGGGGTTTGGGGTTTTGCAGAGTTGTGCAGCGGCTGCAATACTGATATGTGGCAGAAAGAGGAAGAAGAAAGAGGAAATGGGGAATTAGTTAAAAATCCGCCATTGTTATGAATTTCTTGTGCAATATAAAAAAACTGAATAAAGAAACAGCGATTTCTTGTGTACGGCTCGCCCGTATTTCCGGTGGGATGTCTATCTTCTTGTTCCTGTCCCTTTCTACCTCCACAATCTCTCTCTTTCAGCTCTGTTTTTTCTTTTCTTTTTTTCTCTATTACAAATTTTTAATTCCCATTATTCCATTTCTTAAGCATTGCTAATCAACTCCATTTCCTTTCATAAAAGACATCATTTTTCTTTTTTCTTTTCTTTTTCCTCTTAATCATCATCATGATTTTACATTTCTCTCTCTCCTCTCCCCTGTTTACTTGTCTGCTTACTAACAAAATCCTCTTCAATGCTAATCCTTTTTTTTTTCTTCTGACCAGTTCTATAATTAAAAGGGTGTTTATGGTAATTATAAAGTTCACCTCTTTATCTCAATCAGAATAACTATTTAGATTTGTAATAATAATTCGTGTTATATTAAAAATTCTTTTTTATTCTCGATTCTAATTATAAAATTCTTTTTTTAGAAATATTTATTTTAAATCTAATTTTCTTATTGGTCGTCTCTTGATGAAGATATCAGTGATTCAAAAAAATTTATAATTCTAATTGGATCCAATATGATATTGATTGAAAATAATTTATAACAAAGATGGAAAACTATTTAACGTAATGATTAAAGTTGTCAGCACATTTCGTCTTTTTGCCATCATCTGTTTGTCCTAATTTTTTATTAGGCATGAATTTCTTTTAAAAAGTTTTATTCATAAAATTAATAATAATAGTTTTTTTTATTATTATACATGAAAATCCCGTGAAAATCCCGGTACATATTATACATCAACAATTATCTATTGTCTTATATTTGGTTAATGCGGTTTTCAAGGAAAAAAAACAACAATAATTATTGTAATAACTCAGGGAGTGTTTGGATTTTAGTGTTGAAAAGAGGAGAGAAAAGAAAGTAGAAGAGAAAGAGGAAATAGAGTGATTTGGTGGTATGAAATAATTGTTTGAAAATTGATGTTTTGGAAATAAGATGTTGTAAATATATTTATTTTATATTAATTTTTTATAATGTAATTATTGTAGATTTTGGATTGATTGGTAAATTATATTATATTTTATTATATATTGTGTGGTTGAAAATTAGAGAAAGTTTGATGTGATATTTGATAAGTTTAGATAAAATATATTTTATATTATATAGTTGAAAATTAAAAAAAATGTTTGATGTGACATTTAAAATATTAAATAAAAGATTTGATGTGATATTAGAGGAGAGATTGATGTCTTAAACACAAACATGGGGTTGAAATTTGTCATTCCTATCCTCTTTTCAACACCAAATCCCAAACACCCCAGATTCAAATGTTATTGTGATCGTGCCATTTAAAATGTGGCTTTAAAGACATTTTAATACTTTTGGGTGATATCAAATGAGTCAGTGACTTAATGATTTCATTATTTGGTTGTAAAAGAGTTCTAACGCCTAAAAAATACTTTGGGGCGGTAATTAATATATAATCTAATAAATTATGTTTTAGATTGTTAATTCATTCGTTGCCTTTAATGATGTTCTTTCCCTTTTCAAAATAATAATAATGTTGATGATGTTCTTTTTCCGCTGTTTGTTTTTATTTCCTCCTAAAGTAGTCTTAAATTTGATGGATTTAAATAAATTTCCCTATTTGTTCTCAATGAAAATAAAACTATCTGAAATATACGGTTTTTTGTTTTTAATCATTGAAATAGTTGAACTCGATTTCATGCGGATTTAAGTTTAAATTAACTCGACAAGTTTGGTATATTTTATTGTTCGCTTTTATGTATACACTGTTTAATTTTTAATTGAATTCCATGAGAATTTTACTAGGGGTGTTCGTCAGTCGGTCGGGGTCGTTTTTTGGAGAAAACCGACATTGATAAACGACATATCAGTTTTCTAATAATAAAAACCGAAAAAAATTTTGAATCGAGAATTCCGACCGACGGTCGGTCGGTCGGTTAAGGTATTTTTTAAACAAATCAAAATATTTTTCATTTGGAAACCATGAATTTACTATTATAACTTAATTTTTTTAGAAAATTCTCCGACCGACCGATCGTCGGTTAATTATTTAATTTAACCGACTCCGACCGACCTTATCAAAAAACCGACCGACCGACCTTGATTCGGTTGGTTTTGGTCGGTTGGTTAGGTTTTCGGATAAAATGTGAACACCCCTAGATTTTACCATAACAATAGTTTAATCATACATAATTAAAAATATATACATAAATATGAGTTAAAATCTATATAGAATTGTAAAATCTAAATGATTAGATGTGGTTGTTTCTATTTACTCAAAAAGGGAATTCTATAACATGCATATTACTTCTTTTTTTTTTTGAGATTACAGTAATTGAGGGCATATTACTTTTTTTTTTTTTTTGAGATTACAGTAATTGAGGGTAGGAGAGACTCGAACCTAAGACCTCTACTAGTGATATCGTTTGAGCTACGACTCTATTGACAACATGCATATTACTTTCAAAGTACCAATTCATGACTTTGAATTTAATTCCAAAAGCTTGTAGCTAAATAAGTCATGTGTTATGATTTCTTTTGACAAAAAGCAATGGACTAATATAAAATAGGGTAATCATTTCTACCTAATTAGGGGACAATATAATTAATTAGTGGTTGGGACAATTGATGTTTGTTAGTTATGAACTTTAATTGAACTTATTTGTAAGATTCTTAGGCTACTTTTCGTACACACTAATTAGTATAATGGAGGGTTTGAATGACAAAATGGTTAATTAATTAAACTTCTTCCGTATATTTATATATATATATATATATATATATATATATTTGAAAATCAAGAAATTCAAGCTTCCGTAAATTGTGGCATCAAAATACTTCGAAGGATATTCTAGTTTAAACGTTTTCCAGTGGCATCAAACCAAATACCTCTAAAACAAAAAAACATGTCTTGAAATCCTTAGTCTCAACTATTGGACTTCTTTTTGGAGACAAACTTTTTCATAACTTCCTAATATTGCTTTTCCAATTTACTCATGAATTAATTCATCGCTTTTCAATATAATTAGTAGTAATATTAATTGATAGTCTATATAAAACTAATGTAAAGTGCCCACTTTTGTTTAAATTATTTTCATGCTATCCTATCTTAGGTTGTTTCTTTTATGTACTTTCAAATAACGTCTTTTTTCTTCGTCAGTTGACAATCATAAAAGTTACTAATTTTGAGTATTATAAAATCTAGGTCCCACGAGAGAACGCTTTAAACATGAGCATAAGAGAAAAATAAAATTTCCACTTCATGAAAAATAATAAAAAGTTAGACTTAGTTTTAAAGGATTTTATTTATTTATTTAAAAAATGCCTTTTTATGTTAATATTTTAAAAAATATAATGAAATGAAAAAATATAATAGATCGAATATAATTTATGATCAAATGATCATGAGTTAAAAAAAATTATTTCTAAATGTTATCAAATTTAAAAAAAAATGAAAAACAAATCCCACAGGCAAAGGGGACAAAATAAATGTAAACCATTTGTTTGGGTTGGGTTATTTGTAGAAATTATGTGGAGGGGTTACTTTTTAATATCAATAATACACAAGGCAATATGGTAGTGAAGATTGAATTATATAATTAGGGGGTGACAAGAAATTCCCATAAATTGAACTGGTGGGGTATTATAATAAAGCTTAAATAGTGAGATATATGGTGAGATTCAAAAATTGAAAAAAGCAAAAAAGAAACAAACAGAAAGGGATAAGAAAATGTCATTACTGGGATCCATACTTGTTCAATTAACCAAAACACCCATTTCTTTTCATATATCTTTCATGCACAATATAAAAGTTGGCCTTTTGTTGTCTTCCTCCAATTTCCAACAAGCATTCATTCACATTGCAAAAATAAACACCCCACTTTGCCAAATTTAAAATCAAATGTCAAATCTTGTTAAGATATTATTTTTAAAAAAAAAAAAAGACAGAGAAACCAATTAAATCATGAACCACACAAACATTAGATATATAGTTTTATGGAATTGGGGAAACATAAGGTGGGTGAGAGAAGTAAAATGGGAAAGAAAAATAAATAAATGGGGTTGTAGACATTATAACTAATGGCAAAATTCATGTTGAGTATCATGTGGGTACCTTTTTCCCTAAAAGGAAAAAAGGGGCGAAATTGTAAATTGGAAGAATGTGTGGACAAATATGTCAACAGAAATATAAAAATGGCAGGTCCCTTTCAAAGTCATCAATTGCAACAAACCCAAAACACAAACCTCTATTCATTTTTTTCATGTTTTCCTTTTTTTGATGTATGTAATAAAATTAAATTTGAAAAAAAATAATTGGTCTCTAAACTTTAAATTTTACACTTTCGTACCATTTTGGTATCTATTATTTGAAAATTATTCTATTTTAATCACTAAGCTTTCAAATGTTTAATTTTAATTCATTATTTTTAAAATAAATTAAATTTAGTTTATGAATTTTTTTTATTAACTCTTAAAAAAAAAAATTCTCTATAAATTTTAGAAATACATTCACATACTTTATTTATTTATATTAAAATTAGAAAAATTCAATATCAACAACATATTCTACCTCTTATATTATATTTGTAGCAAATTTTTAAAAATAACTCATTTATAACATATTACTATCACTACCAGAACTCAACAGAAAACTCAAGCGGTGATAGAATGAGTACATTATTGATTGAATTTTATGACTAATAAAATTTAACCAATGATAGAATGCAATTTGAATTTTCTGCTATAAATAAATAAATTTTGATTTTATGTTATAAATAGAAATACTTTGTCATTTTTTGTTATACATGCAAAATCCCTTTAAAATTATTAATATAATTGAACCAATTTAAAAAAATATCAACTTTAAATTAATTATAAAATCTAATTAAATTTGTTTAAGTCTAGATAAATCGAAACAAATAATTTCATACGTTTAGAGATCAAAATGCAACATATTTAAAAGTTTAAAAATTAAAATTTTAAAATCACACAGACTAAAATGAAACGAAACTCAAAATTTAGGATCGAAATGGTATTTTAATCTAAAATAAATAAATGAAATTAGAAAAATAAAAAGGGAAAAAAGGGGGAGTAATGAATAGATAGATGATGGGGGGTGGGCTAGGTAAGGTCCATAACCCGGACAAAACGGGTTACAACTCAATGCCCAATTGGTCCTCTCTTGGTCTCTGTTTTTATCCTTTACTGGAAAGCCTTTTGCCCCACGCGCTCTTCCCCCGCGTGTTGCTCACACGCTTCAGCTCAACGTCTACATCCACAGAATCTTGTACTTCAAACGCTACCCCACTCTTTTGTTCAATTATTGTTAATTTGTTTTTATGCTCTCTTTAATCATGTCACTATTGTTCTTTTTTTAGTTAAAATTGCTATTCTGTCTTTTATATATTTTTTAAAAAACCAGACAATTACTATTTTGGATCTTACAATATGAGATTTGTTCCATTTTTTACTTTCGGTATCTAATTTTGATATATGATTTTCCATGATTGATTCATTTTTAATCTAACTTTGGAATATTCGATTTAAGTATTAGAATTTTAAATTCGAAATTTGCCCATAATATTTGCAGAAGTTAAATTATCGGGTAAACTTAATACGTAAAATATGTTTCTCTCCTTAACACTTCTTTCCCCTCCTTTATTACAATATTAAAAAAAAAAAAAAAAACTCCTTTATTACAAACATAGGAGATTTTTATAAGTGTCAAAATTGAGTTTTTTTTTGTGTAAAAATTTAGTTAAGACATTCTTTGATCAATTTTTTGTACATAAATATTGTAAATATAACAAATTTATTATACAAATCATAAATAAAGCAAAAATTTCAAAATAAAATGTTTTCTTCCAATTAAACTTTTAATGAAGTTGTCACTTGTAAAATTCATATATTAATGACCTATCGAAAGAGTTGGTGCCTCTGTTGATTTTATTATTTGGTGATAATTCAATTTAATATTAAAGTCATGATTCGTTGAGAGGAATAATATTATTTGGGTAGAGTTTGTAGTCTATTTCTCACAACTTATATTCATTTATATATATATATATTATACACTTAAATGAAAAGGTATTACATTAATTAATTCATTAAATTTGGAAGAATTTTATTTATTGGAGGTTCACATACTTATTTTACATTATAATTGCATATAGAATGTGTTTATTTACTTAATTCAGGAGTAAATTGTGCTCTTGTCTTTTTAGAGTTTAATGTATTTACTCTATGATGGTGGGCAATTAATTGAAAATTAGGGCAAAACATAATTGAAAATGGGAAGAATTATGAGGGGAGGTATGAATTATGCAAACATTTTGATTCTATTTGTTACTCTCTCCTCTAAGTGAACCAGACAAGACATAAAGGTAAAGATAACCTTTATCTACTTTTAACACTCCACCATGCTTGTGCCTTTTTTCTGTCATAAAGTTTTTATATACAAGCTTGGACAAAACTCCAAAATTCAATACATTTATTTATTTTTTTTATACCAAATTCAATACATTTATTCAAATAATATAACTTGTTCATTCAAATATTCTCACCTCATGCTTTCAAGTCGCTAACTCATTTTTTTGTTTTTTCCCTTGTTCTCATCAAAATAATGCAGTAATAACACTGTTTATGTATCTAATGTGAAATTCAAATTATTCATCCATAAATCAATCTAATTGTTCAAAAAACAAAAATCGTTTTACTAACGAGATCTCTCTCTCCCTCTTTCTCTCTCTCTCCTCTTTTTTTTTCTTTTTCCAAGAATCAATCTACTGACAAAATGAACTGTTTTCTCAAACATTTGTAATTAGGTAGGACTACATGTTACTCTACATGTTACAAGATAAACATGATAAATAATGTTTGATATCAATTATGATTTCAAAGTGTAAATTTGTTACTAGTTGGGAACAAGCTTGCAAAGGAGAAAATATATGGATGAGAAGTCGGTGAGCTAATTATCATGGACTGGCTCAATTGGTCAAAGAGAGTTTTAGGGTGCTTAAGATGATAATTTTAATCTATGGTGACCACTTACCTATGAATTAATTCTTTTCATTCGAGGCAGATGCTAATAGTCGGGAGATCTTCCTTTCAGGCACAATGTAGCAAGTTGGTTCGAAATGGCCATGTTAGTGCCAATTTTTCAGAAATGTCACTCGATCAACAATCTTATTCTATTATATGCCCTAATTTTCATTGAATAGGTTGGTGACGTGTTGATTATCTTGTTTGGTGTTAATCCATTTCAATTTCACAAGTTTGATCTTGGAAGAGAGAGAGAGATTGGAGGAAAGGAGAGACGGTAACAGAGGAAATTTAGTGAATTTAAGGTATGAAGTACTAACTTAAAGATTGATGTTTTGGAGAGAAAATATTGCAAACTTTGTTGGGAGATTTTGGTGTGTAGGGGAAGATGTTTATTTTATATTAACTTTTTTTAAAATTGTAATCATTGTACTTTTGTAACAATTTTTAATATATTTTATTTTATATTATATGATTGAGAGTAAATGAGGTTTGATATGAAAGCCGATAAGATTAGATAAAATGATTGATAAGATGTTCTATGAAAGGTTGAGAAAGAGTTAAAAAGAAGTTCTAATGAACTAAAATCAAAAGATTGGAAAATCTCAAGTTCTCCTTCCTATATTCAAACACACCCACAAGATCAAGAGACACTAAGAAAATTATGATTATTAGTTATCAAAAAATCTCATTTCAAGGGTTAGAGTTTTTTTTTTTTTTTTTTTTTTGGAGTTGTTGTAGGGTTAGAGTTAAAAAAAGAAAAGAAAAGTTGACCATGATAGGAAGTTATTCAAAAATTGGAGTGATAGACTTGAAAGGGGGCGTGGCCTTGGCGTATAAATGGCAGAAGTGAAAAACAAATTAGTACTTTTTAAATAAAAATAGATAAGTAAATTTTGTTTGTACCAAAGAGAAAAATCATGTCTTTGCCTATTACCATAGAGTATTGCCTATTGGGAACCTATACCACAACATTATTACAAGTACTGTTAATTTTACTAGGTTTTTAATTGTATGTCTAGCCTACCTAGGCCTATAATTCAATGTTTCTTTTTGTTATAATTTTTTTACGACGTGGTTCTCAAGGTCTACATTATTTTACAATTTCTTCGGGATAGCAAAAGTTCGATATTTAATTTCAACTTACAAAATAAAATAAAATAAAATAAATGGTCTTTTATGTCGTGGGATTTTATTTCGAGAAGAAATGCTTCACTGTTTATAGAAAATAATAATTGACAGGTTACGTTTCTTTACTCTCCATAAATAGACGTAGATTTACCTTTTATTATTTTTTCTTTTATTCAACGATTTTCAAAATCCCATTTTATATAGTCTCTCAAATTTTAGTGTTGTTTCATTAATTTCTATAAATTTAAATGTTCGTTTTTTTATATAAAAGTTTAAATTTTGAATTAATATTATTAAACAATTTTCAATTAGTGTTAACTTTAAATATATTATATAAATTAATTTTATGACGTTTTAAAAATATGTGCATTATAATTGAATATTTGGAAATTTATGAACTAAATTGTTTAGGGACAAATTATATCATTAACTATCTAGAGATTAATAGGAAATGAACCTCAAATTTCAAGAATTAAAACAATGTTATTATTATTATTATTTTTCGACATCTACCTTTTTTGCTTTTGATCCAACTTATTCCTTAGCTATATTTTATTGAGCTTAGCTTCATCATTTGTTATTACTAAAGAAATTTACAATCAAAACCCAATGAAGTTCACAAGCTCAACTTTTTTTTTTTAGTACATATTGGAGGAGGGGGGATAAATATCGATTATCAGGCTCGAACCTGTAATGCTGGGGTTGAACTAGTTTACAACCAAACAATGAAACCATTGCGTCACTGACCCATTCGGTCACGATTTACAAGCTCAACTAAAATAAGATAGATCACGATTTAAGCCTAATAAAAAAATGAACAATCCCAACTAATACGTATGTGAAGAGTTGTCGCTCACTACCCTCTGATAGTGGACTGAGTATCACATTCTCATCACGAATCCGTCGTAATTATGATTCTATCAAAATATGACTTAATTATTAAAGGTCACGTGACTCATTATACCGGTGCCCATGTTTCTCTTTGTTTCCCATACATTTCGTTTTCAATAAAGTTACAAATCTACCATTAATCTGGAGAACCAATTTTTATTATCAACAATACATTATTTGCATTCGGCAATATGACCACTATTTTAGACATTTTATGCTATTTCATACCCCGTATAATTTAATGTATCTAACCAGGTTTTGTTGTATTTATAAATTTAATAAACAAATAAATATAAACATAATTTAGCTCCCAACACTGAATATGAATCAAGATTGAAATTCGTTTTTTTTTTTTTTTTTTTAAATCATATAACAATTACTGATATAAATGATTTGGAATCAAGTGGTGTGAATAATTTTAGAACTTAAAACTTTTGTGTGTATCAATTATTGTGATTCACCCCGTTTAAGCCATAAAGCAAAGGATGAGGAAAAAAGAAATAACCTCTTTTCTCTATAGAACACACTAATTTTTCGTTATCATGATAATCATAATTATCGTTAATCGAAAAATCTCCAAAATCGAGTTCAATCTATTACAATAATGTTTTGACCCGCCATCCATATTTTTTTTGTTTTTTTTTTTCTTTCTTTTGAGATGATCGTCCATGGGTTTAACCTAACACAAGAGTAGTCTTTTTATTATTATTATTATTATTATTATTATTATTATTTAATTGATAACTTTGAGATTGGATTCAAATGTATACAGTTTCTATTTATTTATTTTATTTTATTTTATTTACTTAGAGAGGCAAAGGGATGACGTGGCTTTGCGAAGGGCCCTAAGAATTGTAGTAAATTTTACTTTTGGGGTTTTCCAATTAATACCACACGCCACGGCCACCAGTAAAATTTAATTTGCTCGGTTGATGAACAAAAAAATTACTCATTGTCGGGTATTTATTTATGAAATAATGGATCATTCATGCATAATTCAAATATGGTAGCAAAAGTAACATTTTTATTCCGCAATATAATATTCTAAATTGGAGTATTATTGACGCAACAACTGAAAAAACGTAACACTTATATTTTATATAAAAATAAAATTTAATATAGTCAATATTATAATCCAACAGCCAAAAAACTAGATAGTTCTTGGTATGGATAGAAATGTAAACTATTCTTCGCATTATCGATTCGTTTTGAATTTGATGTCTACACGATGTAATAGTCTATCTTACTATAATTCTATTCAAATATTGTTTTTATTTTTAATGATAGGTTCAAATATTCCTTGTAAATAAATGGTTCAAGCAATTTGGTGCATAGCCCTAGTTGTAAATAAATTATGTTTTTTTATAAAAAAATTAATTTTAATTTTAATTTTTTTTAGAGGTGATTCAAATAAAGTCACGAACATACTATATGGTTGGATTTTTGATAAGTGCTTTGTTTAAAGAAATTAGAGTAAATAATTAACTTCTTTTTACTCTTCACAAATTGTCACTCGACTAATGAGGATGCTACATCTTTTCTCTCTTTCTCTCTTATTTTATTTTATTAAAATTACCTTATTTTGATAAATAATAAAATGGATGCATTCTAGTTATTGGTTTTAGTTTCTCTACTTAACTAGTTGGTTGGTGGTTTGATGATATCGATATCATAGACTTGGTTCCATAGTCTCTTATCAAAATTTGGTGTGGTTCTCGCTCACTCTAGTTTGAGGGAGACTACGATAGAAATGATTACATTTTAGTTAACTATTTTCCTTCATTTAAAATGTCATCATTTTCTTTTACTTACACTTTATTACTTATTTGTTGTATACGGATATACATTTTGTGTAAGTGTAATTGACCTATCTACTTCTTCTTTTTGAATGAATAAAATATCTAAGTCATTATTTATAAGTTTGAATTTAAATTCTTTTTGCTTCTCTGCTTCCCTTCTTTTCTCCAACACTCAAATAATAATATTAATAATAGTACAAATGTACGTATAAGCAAATTTAATTAATTATTATTTTTTTTTGAAAACAGGAACCATATATTAACCAAAGAAAACTTTACAACCCATCCTCCCATTCGTGGTCAAACCATTAACGGGGATCTCCCTTCAACACACCGAGAGTCCCAAACCACAAGTTGGAAGGTGGCTAGCCAAAAAGAAAACCAAGAGAAAATCTTGTCCTGATCATCAATATGCCCAATCGATATTAAAACCTTATCAAATTT
Organism: Sicyos edulis; assembly: GCA_036507275.1. Lineage (NCBI taxonomy): Eukaryota > Viridiplantae > Streptophyta > Magnoliopsida > Cucurbitales > Cucurbitaceae > Sicyos > Sicyos edulis. The sequence goes on along the minus strand of CM071855.1, from coordinate 1,613,852 downwards.
GGAATACGTAGAAATCAAAGAAGGCCAACCAAAGAAGGCGAGCAAATTTAATTTATCTGTAAATTATAATATTATTTACCTCTTATTTCACAAAAGATGTAATTGACCAATCAATAAAATATAACTAGTATATATATATATATAATATTATTTTCTAGAATTTAGTAATCCGTCTCTCTCAGAGGGTGCTTGTTTGACATATTTAGGTAGTTTTTAGGTTAAGAATTTATATTGATAAGTTATATTGAGTAGTTAAAAATTGAGAGTTGTCCCAAAAACTCGTTTGGGTGTAATTTTTGTGTATAGTCAAACCTTGTTTAGATGTAGATTTAAAACGAGTAGTTATTTTTAGTAGTTAAAAAAGAAATGATGAAAAATGAATGGTTAAAAGTATGTTATTTTGATTGATTTGAAATGAATGATTAAAGATGAATGATTTGAAATGATTGAATAGTTATAAATGAATGATAAAAAAATAAATTGTTAGAAATGAGAGTTATTTTCAAAAGTAAAATTGAAGAAGAATTGATAAAAATTTGTTTTGATGTAAATTTTCGAAAAAGAATTAATAAATCCTAAATCTAACTCCTGACTAAAAACATCGTACTAACCGCCACTTAATCTCTCACTCATTGATGTTGTGAATAAAAAAAAGAAGTACTTAGCTATTTTGTTGTAGATGATGTAATAAAATATTTACAAATTGATCACTTTTTTTTTAATTCGACAAAAGAGGGCATGAGATCAATCATATATTTTTTAGCGGGAAAAAGTACTTTTTTTTTAAAGTATAAAAAACAGGAATAATTTAAGATTTAAAATCTGGATGATTTACTAGAACTAACAAATTAAAACACATTTTTTAAAATAACAAATTAGATTATTTTTAGTCCTATAAAACCCTTTAAAAATTGACGGGAGTTATTTTTTTATTGAAACAATTGACGGGCCACTCTATTATTTTTCTTAATATCCGAAGAAAACAAATATGTTTGTTTGTTCGCTTTTTTTATGAATAATAACTCACTCAAGAAACAGCGCGCGTGCAGTAATTAACACACGCGTGAAGGAGCGTGAGAACGAAAAGGAAGGGAAAAAAAAAGAGGCACTGAAATGATCAGAAAAAGCAACTGTCTTTGGTTGGCAGAGAGAACCCTCGACTTTTACGCGGGTGCTGCTGCTCCTTGTCGTATCAGCCTTCTTCATCGTACTTTACACTCGCCTTTACCTCACGCGCCACCCTCCACGTGTCCGACTGCCACTGCGCCGCCGTGGTAAACTCGGATTCCCATGTTTTACTTTTTAATACACGTGGCCGAAATTGTGGACAAGCACACCCACACACGACTTGCCAACATTTTCGATCTTATTGAATTATTTATTATGGCTTTTGGTTTGATATATTTAGATAAGATTTAACTTAAATAGTTATATTGAAGAATTATGTTGAGTAGTTAAAAATTGAGATTTGTCGTTAAAAATTCGTTTGAATGTAGTTTTTATGTAGATGAATTAGAGTCAAAATTTTGTTTGGATGTAAATTTAAAATGAATAGTTATTTTTATAAGTTAAAAAGAAAACGATTAAAAAATGAGTTATTTGATTGATTTGAAAGGAAAGATTAAAAATGAGAAGTTAGAAATGATTGTGTAGTTATAAATGAATGATTAGACATTATAGTTATTTTTAAAGGTAAAAAGAAAGAGGAATTAGTAAAAATTCGTTTAAATATAAATTTTCGAGAAAGAACTAATAAATCTAAAATTAAATCATAACTAAATATGTTAGACAAACAGTCCTTTAGTTTTTGCGCACGTGGTTTCCTTCTTTTCTGCGAAAATGGTTGATTGTATTGCAGTTTTTAAAATTTTTAGACTTGGGCTTTTTGTCTGTTAAAATAGTTCGGGCCCGATTGGTGGCTCTGTGGCCCATTTTGTCCGGTCTATTTATTAGAGCTTGGGCCCGATGGTCGTTTTGTAGCCCATTTAGCCGGTCTATCAATAAGAGTTTGGGCCCACCTAATAGCTACGATCCAAAAAAAATGAGAAAGAAAAAGAAAATTGAAATAAATAGTCACGTTTTAAATTTCTTTTATATGAATATGATAATTCGTCTATCATCTATCATCGGTAGTCTGTTGGTCAAAAGAATAATAAGAAATAAAAATGTTGTTGAGTTGAACTTATATGTTCACCTATTTAAAAATTATTATTATTTTAAAAGATTTATTTTACATTCAAATGTTGTAGGGTGGGCTTCCATATTCTTCCATCATTTTTTATCGCTTTTCACCTCTTTTAAAGTTTGTCACCCCACTCAAATTGTGTGGTTCATTAATCGCAGAATTTAAGTACAGGAAAGATCGAAAGTAAGTATAACTTCATTGATATATTGATGTATTAACAATTCCGATATTTGTAATTTGAATTTCTTAATCTTTTATTGTTCTAAAGAATGAGGAAATGTGAATGGTGTAATATTGCATTGTAGGAGTATTTTATACAAATAATTTGTAGGAGGACGGATGAGGATTATATTTATTTTTCCATCATGGAACACTTACAAGGGCTTAGCATTGATAGTATTTTATCCCTTACAAAGTGCTTGGAAATGATCTATTAGGATCTAGTTTGTCTATTTTGTTTTTCTTTATAATTTGTTAGTGTTTGGAAATCTTATGAGAACTGCTTAATCTTATAATAATTTAAGCATGCAGTTCTAACCATATTCATTAGATTCCAGTTGGAAGACCGGTTTTTCAAATTTCTTCTTCATCCCATTGGTTTTAATCACAATTCCTAAAAATGATTTTTCAAAGAAAAAACTTATTTATCTTTAAGGGTGGCACGATTGATCAAAGACTTGAATTTTGAAGATATACTTTCGATATTTAATTGTGACATTAATTTGTAGACACTCTTATGTTTTTATTATGTATCCGTGTGCACGAGTTTACTCAGCCCACATGATTGTTTGTAACCTAAACTAAAGTAAGGTTATGTATGATGGACATAGAAATGAATCCTTCGACCATAAGAAATAATAATGTTGGAATGACTGAGATAATAGATCGACGACAAAGTGGATATATTCCCATAGCAGGGAATCAACTCCATTAGCTTCTCCCTCCACTAACAATTTAATCTTAATATAAAGTTTTCATCAATCTAAGTATTGTCCAACAGTCTCAAATCCTTCACCTAAATATCCTATTTAAGTTAAAAGTAGGGTAAAATATTTTTGTTTTTAGATTTTGAAGTTTGTTTTGTTTTGATCCCTAAACGAAAAAAAAAAAACTTAAAATTTGTTTTCAGATTTTTTTTGTTTAATTTTCTTTCAAATTTACCGTATTTCTTTATAAATTTTAAAAATATGTCAGGGTTAAATTAATTTAGAATAGTCAACAAGAGCACTACTTCAACCGTTAAAATGTACTAAAACTAGACTCTTAAAAGTTTAGCGACAAAGATGGAACAATTGTCATCCTTCAACTGCAAAAATGGTATTATATACTCTATTTGATAACTGTTTTATTTTTAGTTTTTGGTTTTTGAAATTTAATTCTACAACAATTGCCATACATATATTTTTGTGTACATGGATATCTATATCTTACCTATTTTAATAGAAACCAAACCAACAAATATATATAAAAAAAGTAGTTTTCAAAGATTATTTTTATTTTTGAAATTTGGTTAAAATTCACATTCATGACTCAGTTCAGTTCCTTGTAAGTTTGGAATTTTTTTTATTTTACAATATAAATGAGTCCATACTGCAATAAAATATATAATTTGTACAAATTTTCACCTTTAATCTATATGGTATATATCCTATCGTGTTGACTTCTCTCACAAGATAACCTTTGTCTATCTTCCATTTCATGTTTCAAATTTCTTTCTTAGAAATGCTTCACTATTACTACTCTTGTTTGCCGACAAGTGCTTTGTTTTTGGTCTTGAAAAGGGATTTGTGGATCTTATTATAATTTAAAATTCTAAATTTTATAGTGATGAGCACCAATCTTTTTACATTTCTTTTTGTGAGAAAGATAATTTTTGTAACGTGTCTATACTTTTGTTGGGATTAGATATGTTGTGAGCTAATCTTTTGAAGTAAAGGCGAATTTATCAAATTATTCTTGTCCATTAATTATAATATTCGTTGATAAAGTTAATTAGTGGTCATTATAACACAAACAAAACCATGTGGATCTTTAGAGTTTGATTGAATACTTCTCAATTAGGCCACTCTAGATAATGCCCGTTGACTTCAATTTCAACACTCGTGCTTCCAAACCACTTGTTTTGTTTGATTTGCCCCATTTATTTTTATTAGCTTATTGGTTAATTAAATGTGCTTATTTTTTCTTTTAACTTTTTAAATATTTATCTTTGAAATTTTATAAATTTTTAACATGTTCTTATTAATCTTAATTGAGGTGGCAAAATTCGAATTCATAATTTTATGGTCAATGAATGTATATTGATACCATTGTATTACTGTTCTTGTTAGTATACATTCTTAAATTTGTAGACTTAGTATCTATTTATTCTTTGAAACGTGTCTATTGTTTATCTATTTATTCTTTGAAATGTGTCTATTGTTCTTAAAATTCTCGATTTTATGTTCTATAGATTTCCTTTCTTTTATTTATTCACTATTTTTTAAACACAAAATAGAAAGTTTATGGTTTCACTAGACATGAAATTAATTTTATATCAAACTAGTTTAATTAATTTTAAAAAAGTTAATACTGACCTAATAGATGAAATTTAGTACATAAAATTTAAGTATGTGAAAATTTAGGAACTAAATTTATAATTTAACACAATTTAATTTGGACATATATATATATATATATATATATATATATAACATTGTTAAGATTTTAACCTTATATAAAAAGAGGTTACTTAATGCAACAATCAATTTATTTTTTCGAACCAACCTTTTTCAATTCAATAATATTTGGACGGAAAGATTTGAACTCATAATAATAATTTTCTTAAGATCATAATAATTGAGGATGAGGAGACTCGAGTCAAAGACCTCTTAATCATTAATTTTACACTAGTTAATATCGTTGAATTACTGTTCTTGTTGACAACTCACAATAATACTTTGATTCTAACCAATTTAATTGTGTTGAAGTTATTTCCTTATCATATTAGATTTTTAATTTCAAATCAACTTTGGCCATGTGTTAGGTTTAATTTATAGAATATTTGATTATTTATAAAATGGGCAATAATTTAATTTTACATTTGATGCAAGGAGGCATGGCCATGGAGTGAGAATGAAAGATAAAATGGGAAGCTGAAAAATGGCCAACTCTCTTGAAGAGTTAACATGGGAATCTAGGACATGGCTATTGGAAATGTCCTTTATTCCTTTCTTCTCCTATTTATCTTACCTATCATATTTTATTTGTTCATTATTAATGTAAATTAGAAATAATTAGGTAGAAAAGTTTTATTAGATAACTTTTAAAAAGAAAAAGAAAAAGAAAAGGTTTTATTAGATTTTTGTAAGATGCATTTTCAATAAAGAAAAATATTTTCTTTTTGTCCTGACAACAAGTTCATGTTTATGTTTTTCAATTTTAGAAATAAAAGAGAGAACATTGAAATTAGATTTTTCAAGAGAAACTTTGACTATATATTTCCAAGAACCTATGAAATTGAAAAGTGAAATGCATACCTTTTTTTGAGTAAGAAATGCATGCTCATAAGTTTTAATCGAGAAATTAATTTTAAAGAAAATTTATGATAGACAGTCAATTTTAACAATTTTATTTTAGTTATATTAACTTTAAAAAATATAAAAAAATATATAATAAATATGAAATAAGTGATTAAAATCTATCTGATTATCAATTTAACATAATTGAATTAATTTTTACTGTATCAACTTTTGTCTAAAATTTTAACAATTTTGTCTCTTTGTCTTCTTTAATAAAATAATTTTTTTATTTCAAAAAGAAAAATAAATAAAATTATTATTATTTTTTAAAAAACAACATTAAAAAGTCGATTTTATGGTAAGTAAAAGAGTAAAAAAGTGTAATTAATATACAAGATTTATTTATTTATTTTTGTTAGCTGATTTTGGCGGTGAGAAAGAAGACGAAATGGTTACAGAGCTCGGAAAAGCCAAATTTGTGTAACTGTACCTCTTTTTCTTTCAGAAATTTAAAAAAAAAAAAAAAAAAGAGAATAAACAGAAGAAAATTGAAAGTGAAATTCCATTGTTGAAGCAAACAGCATCTGCTTTTCGATCAATCGCGAATATTAACTTTTTCATTTTTATTTTTTTTCCTCCCATTTTGTTCCTCCTTATTTTGGGAGGTTCAAACCCTCTTCAGAATTAGGGCTTTCGATTCAGCTGCCATTTCTTCGGTAATTTTGATTGCTTTTTTTCGTGTTCATTTAGTTTAGTTTAGCCCTTTGTAGGATTGAATTTTAGTTTCTTGATGCTTATACTCATGTGGGATCTGATCAATTTCGATTTTTTTTTTCTCGTTTTCTATGATTTTTGGTTCTTATTTTCTAATGGGTTCGTCTAAAATCAGTTTGTTTATAGTTCTTACTGCTAATATTGCTTCTCCCTTTGTGAATTTTGGAAAATCAATATACCCCAGTTGGTTTTTTGCTGCTTCTCTGCTGAAATTTAATGGATAAATTTTCACACCTGTTGTGTAATATGCACTTCTTTGGCTGGATTTGTAGGGTTTAGGAGAAAGGTTAGGGTTCTGTAATGAGAAGGTATTCGAAGATCAGTTGCAAATCGGCTTCTCATAAGCTCTTTAAGGACAAGGCGAAGAACCGGGTGGATGATCTGCAAAGCATATTTGTAGATTTGCAATATGCAAGGAAAGAGAGCCGATCCGTTGATGTTGTCGTTCTCGAGGAACAAGTTCATCAGATGCTTCGTGAGTGGAAATCTGAGCTGAACGAGCCCTCTCCAGCATCCTCTCTGCAACAAGTTAGCACTGTATATTGAATTCCCTTTTAAGTGCATAAGATGAAGAGTATCAATTGATATGATAATCTGCATAATTGATCATATCTGAATTTAAGTGGTGAATGCTTCAATGTGAAGGTTCATTTTTGAATTATGATGTTTCTAGTGTGTGTTTGACTTAGGGTGGAAGTCTTGGGTCATTTTCATCGGACATTTGTCGATTGTTACAACTTTGCGAGGAGGATGATGATGCATCTAGTCCATTAGCTGCTCCTAAGCCTGAACCCAATGATCTTAATCTGCAGGTTGGAGATACTATGGCAGTTCGAGAGGTGTGATTTTCTTATGTTTATTTTATGTATAGATATTACATAGTTTGTGTCTCAGTTTTTCTTTTCCCTTTTCCTTTATAACTGTGGCCCTTGATGGTTGTTAGATGTGATGGTGTAAATTCAAACAGGAGAAGAAAGCTCCTATTGGTTCAAACTTTTAATGCTATTTTTTGTCTTGATTCCTTCTTCTGCAAAAGATACTGAGAAAAGTTTGAAAACTTTTGTCCTATATTTTTGTTCTTTTTTTGGGATATTTTAAATGAACTCTTTACTAGGAAAAAAACAATTGCCTGTTTGGCATGGACAGAATTAGTTTTCAGCTTCCATTTGGATTGGATATGGGATTCATAACAAAGAAACAACTCCTTTATACATCTAGACCCTTGTTATGTGGTCGCCCAATGCATGTCAATTGTTAACTACGATAATTGGTGAAGTTAAAAATTTTGCTTTCTAGCACCATATTTGCATGACCTTCCCTTTCTCTAACACAGACGGACATTGGGATACAAGCATGGAGTTATTAATACATGCCCTTGATGGGGTTTTCTATCTCTTGCCCCATGACCTGGACTTTGACAATGCAATGTGTTTAAACTCTATAAGTTGTGTGCATATGAATTTTGTTGGTGAAGTTGGTTCCTTCTATTCTAGTTTGTTGGCCTATATTGAAAGAAAATGTCTAGTAAATTTGTAAAATCTTGCCTTTCATGTTTCTTATTATATGTTCTTAGTATCATTTCTTAACCTGCTTCAGGGATTTAATGTGAATCATGTACACCAAGAATCAAGCTTCCCTCTACTTGATCAATGCAAGAACTCCCCGTCCGGAGTTCATGGTATGGCTATGAATAACTTGGAAGGAAATCCATATTTGGACTGTCATCAGTTTGATTTACATCAAGGCATTGAGCACAACTTTTACTCTTTCCTTAACGGTAAAGGTTTGTGTGGGGAGGGTGCAATTCCTCATGTTTCTAGCTATTGCCCCAGCATATGTCCTCCACCTGCTGCTTTTTTAGGCCCAACCTGTGCACTTTGGGATTGCCCACGGCCTGCCCAAGGTTTGGATTGGTGTGAGGACTACTGTAGCAGTTTTCATGCTGCCTTGGCATTGACTGAAGGCCCTCCTGGAATGGGTCCAGTTTTACGGCCCGGTGGCATCGGTCTGAAGGATGGTTTGCTTTTTGCTGCTCTTAGTGCGAAGGCACAAGGAAAAGATGTTGGTATCCCTGAATGTGAAGGAGCTGCCACCGCAAAATCCCCATGGAACGCTCCTGGTAAGTTCTTGCAGCTGGTATATCGTATATGTTTGCAATGCACATGTTTTTCTTTTTTTTTGGAAATTGGGAAATTGGAGCTTGCTTCACTATACTCGGAGTAATCACATCGTCCCTAGGTCGCCACTAGGAGACATCAAAGGAATGAAGACACAGGAGGTGTCTACAAATTAATGTAACAGGTGAGTCTGGAATCTAGGACTTTGAAGGGGGGAGTACATCTTCAAAGCTTAAGCCTTTGACCACTGTTCACGAGGATTGATATGCAATCCACGTGTTATAACTCACTCGTAGTTGAAATTGGTTGTATTGAACTGTGATACTTTGTTAAATTATGATTAGCCAGAATCTCTTTCTTATGTTGCAGAGCTTTTTAATCTGTCAATTTTGGAGGGCGAGATGATTAGGGAGTGGCTTTTCTTTGATAAGCCTCGTAGAGCATTTGAGAGCGGGAATAGGAAGCAGAGGTCATTGCCTGACTATAGTGGACGCGGTTGGCACGAGTCAAGAAAGCAAGTGATGAATGAGTTTGGAGGGCTGAAAAGATCTTATTACATGGATCCTCAGCCATTGAACCACTTTGAGTGGCATCTTTATGAGTATGAAATCAACAAGTATGATGCCTGCGCTTTGTATAGATTGGAGCTGAAACTTGTTGATGGGAAAAAAAGTTCGAAGGCAAAGGCAACTAATGATTCGGTTGCTGATTTACAGAGGCAAATGGGGAGACTGACTGCTGAGTTTCCTGATAGTAAACGCTTTATGAAGGGGAGGACCAAATCTAACACAAAAGTTGGTATTGGAAGTGTTTACCCTTCAGCAAACAGGGTCATGCCACCCAATGGAACATATGACTATATGCTTCATGCACAATATGATTACCTTGCGGAGAATTTGAGCGAATATTACCTATAATAGTTAAGAAGCTCGGTTGTCGAATGCCGACATAGATGGTTTCCATCGAAATATGAAGGGATCGAGTTTGCAGTTCATTCTTCCAGAATTCGGTGTTTCATTTTTGCCTCAAGTAACATAAATAACTTGTTTTTTTTTTCTTTTCTCATGGCATGGTATACTATCGCATACTCATCTAGGGAGCTGCAACGGATACACCCTTCATGATGGAGCTTTTCTTCTCTAACTTCTGGAAAACGGTAAAAGCTGGTTGTTTCCCTAATATTTTGGGTTACAATTTGCAATTGGGGTATTATTTTAGGAGATTGGTCACTGTAACTTAGCAGAGACTAATTAGTGATGTATATTGTATCTGCTGGTTATACAAACTCCAATAATGTCTTAGTTCGTTTCGATTTCGATGAAATATATGTAATCCGCCTATGTTATGCTTGCGGATGGCACTAGCTTCTATTTATTTGATGTCGATTGTCAGCATACACATCTTGAGTAATCTTTTCAGTCATCTCTCAAGATATTGGAATGTATATTGCTCGAAGGTTACTACCTTGTTAACCATTATCAGAATTGTAGATTTACTGAATTATTTTCGGTTGGATCTCTCTATTATCCCAAATTTGATTTGTTAAATTATATATATTAAATATTATCCATCTTTGGAAGTATAAATTCAAGTGGATTGAAGGTGTTAAATGAAAAGACTTATCTGATGTTTTTTTTCTAGTCTTTTTTTTTTTTGAAAACCAAAGAAAATCGGAGTTTTGTCACTATCTTACTTAAGGTAACCACTTTCGTCTTTTAAGCTAGACATCGAAGGAATAGTGGTTTAGAAGGTGTCTATAAATTAATATCATAGGTGAGTCTTGAATCTGAAACTTTGAAAAAAGCATACTTTTAAAGTTTAAGTTTTCAACCACTGTGTCGACTATGAAGTCTGTCTTAGTTTTCATTAGGATGACAATTTCAATAGATGTAACAATTATTACATTTTGGTGCCAATTCGTTTGCTATGAATTCAATTCTTGAGACTTTATTCAATTGTGTTTTTAGGTGGGAGAGATATTTGGAAGAATGTGACCGCATGTTTATCACCTTATAAACCTCCCCAAAGCACTCATGTTTGCCCCACCATTTATTATAAATGGTGGTTATTAAAACTTGCGTCATGCTTGTTCGTTTGTCTAATCTTTCGTGTATGTTTATCTAAATCTTACTTATATTACTTTTTGTTACATAATCAGTCTCTCAAATTACTGTTTAATCATAATCTCTATTATAATAACTTTCCCCTCAAATACCATTTATCATAATCCATCGTTTACCATAACCTTCAATCTATTATAATCAAACTGATGCCCCAAACGAACCTTTATTAGTCTTTAGAAAATGAGCTTGTTTTCTCTCCATTACTCTACCACTACTTTCATCTCTTTGCACGTTTTAAAAGCAAAAACAATTTTTTAACAACTATTTAAAATTTCCAAAACATAATTTTAATTTTGAAATCGTAGGTAAAAATTAAAAGTATTTACCGACCTAATCTTTAAAAATTCATAATTCAAAATCAAATGCTCCCCTAAAAACTTTGATTTTTGGAATTTCAAATTTCCACAAAAATTAAGAGTGAAAATGGAGCATGAACAACTCTTTATTATTTTTTTTATACAGAAAATTATCTATTTTTAATTTAAATGCATTCCTTATGACAAATTATTATTATTCAAAGGCAAACAATAAAACTAACTTTTATTTTTTACGTTTTTGATACAAAATTTCCTGCTGTTCAAATAACTATCTATATGACCCCAAAATCAAGGAGATTTATCACACCAGGGAATGAATCAGTAAATTCTTGTGAAGATGCAGTAGTTTCTGTTGCATTTTGAATACTACTGCTCCAAACTCAGGGATTGACTAATGCGGGCGCGGGCCTTGCCAAAGCAAAGAAAGCATCGGTTTTTACGGACATGAGCAACTCTATCACGATCACTTCATTCGGGCGCTTGATCCTTAACCCTGATTCGATAAGACCTGCTTGATACTCGGAAAGATAAATGCACAAGTTGATGCAATTCATTAGAGAGATTTTACACGTAAAGGGAATTTAGTTTACCTGGGGACAAATTCCTCCCGCCATATAATTGTTTTGATAAGGGATTTGCAGCCCAATAGTTAACAGCAACCCGACTGGTTGGTTGGAATCCTACTATTTTTCCTTCAGTCGATAAGACCACCTAAGTTTATCATAAATAAGTAAACAAATGGTACTATAAGCTATAAGCAATCAATTTACTTATGTATGAGAACTTGTGATATTGGGCATGTCTTAGGCAGAGTCTTGGGGTTGCACCCAAGAAGGAACATCTTCAAACAAGAATTTTTTTGGAGTTGTTTCACATAAATTAAGGGAAGGGGATTCTGCATGTATAACAAAAAAAAACAAAATATTTTCATCTAATGGCATAAAATCAAAACTAATTCATTTGTAGCAAAAAATTCAAATTGAATTCTATCACTAGCTGAGTTCTATTAGTGATAAAATTCAATCAATGAAAGACTTCTTCTATCACCGCTTGAATTTTCTATTAGTGATAGAATTTCAAATTGAGTTCTATCACTAGTTGAATTTTATCATTGATAGAAATTAATATGTTATATATGAAAATATTTTAGAAATTGTGCTGCAAATGTAATACAAAAGGTAAAATGTGCTGCCGATGGTAAATTCTCTTAAGGGGGGAATGGACATTTTTACTGGCCTTGGAGAAAGAATAAAATTAAATTACAAAAAGACAATTAATGTCTACACTTCACACCAATTAACCTAAATGGAGATTTATGAAGTGATTTTGGACAAGATGGAGCAACCTTTACCCTCACATTGGTTATAAACAAACTCAAGCAAACAATATGGATATATTTTGCTTTAAGACGCAAAATTAGATCAAAGTTGACTATGTTAAATTTATTTTGTATCGTACAAATTCCCTTTGTGTATGTGCTTCCCGGAAACGTATAGTACACTATTCCATTACAAAAATGGGGCGTAATCAAAAAAGAAAAGCTAGACCCATTATGATATTCCTTCGAATCCCGAATATGATGCTGCCAATAATTGTGGTAATTCACATATGACACATACTCCCACCAATCAGTACTCGTTGAAGAAATAGAAATTCACATATTTTTTTATGGGATTGGGTCTCAATTTAATGCAGCGAAAAGTGAAACATTGAAGCTTTGAATCAGACATTATTATGCAACGCGTTATTCCCTAAAACCTCCCATTCAAGAAGCTGGGAAGCAAAAGTAACATAAAATTTTAAATCACCTGATAACTGGCTATATCCTGAACAGAAGCTTTCACTCCATCAACATTGTCTCGTTCTATTGTACCAGAGGGAGCATCTTCACTACCGCTATCAGTTTCAACGACCTTCAAGTAATCGGGAGCTTCCCCAATCCATGCACCAACTCTTGTTTCGGTGTGTATATCACCGTGCAAACCAAAGGCATCTTTTATAACTTTTACGACTGAGATGCAGCATTCTTCCAACTATAAATAAAAGGTTCATGTATTAACTTTATATCTCTGTTTTTGGATAAGAATATTAAACTTTATATCTGGATCAAGGGAGAAAATAGAAATTAAAGAGGAGACTTCAATGAATACCTTTGCAGCTTCTACAGCCTGATCCTTCACAGAGTTAACTTCAGAGCGTGATGTAATGGGCTGTTCTACTTTATGCCTTCCAGACACATTAAACCGAGGTAAAAAGTGTTGACCAACAGCAGCAATAGCGACAAGAAAAATTCCACCAACTAAAGTCTTGGATAGCAATCCCCAGGAGGAATAGTTTCTCTGAGACATGTCGAGCATACACTTCAATAGCAAACAACTTTTTTCCCAAATAAAAAAGCAGACTTTGATTAAGGTTTGCAAAGAAACGAATGTATAATCATATGTATACTCGAGTTAGCGGAATGAACATATATGATATATATTTATATTTAAATGCATATATGTACTTATACATACAAGCAGATACCTTTTTGCTCAAGTTAGCAGACTGGAATATTGCACCGCATTGCAGTTGTTTATCGGGCAGAGAATATACATCTTCATAGAAAATGTCTAATATGTTCGCCAGTCCTACCTGCATTATGATAGGTCAGATAGTTTTAGAATAAGGTCCGGACACTACTATAATCAGTGTCTGCATGTCAAACGTATTTTGAAGTGCTAGGCTTTTTCTTATGTTTTAAATCTTGTGTTTGAGTTCATACAGAGTAGAGAAATGAAAGTGTGTCGGTCACATTTTACAGTAATTCGCATTACCATCCTGTTCTTTAGGCTAAAGAGTGAATCACTGGACACATAGAAATATGCAGAAGAACTTCTGAAAAGGAGAGATTAAAATACCATTTGGGAGTGGGTCAAAAGGACTTCCCACCTATTCTCAGTAGATTTTCTCCAGCCTCCAGATTTTAAACCAGTGAACTGATGAGCATCCATTTGTAGCCTGTAAGAAGGTACATATTCACTTGCCCATGCACTGAATTCAGCCCCTCCAATTTTTTCAAGTTCCATGAGCTCAGAAGGCATCCACCAATAGTTCATCGATTTGGGATTCCTATGTTTCCAGCTTTCCTTATTTGAATTGAACTGTTGTAATAGACTTTTGGCATCAGCTAACTTATTGAATACCTTGTGGATAATAACTGAGGAATCCTTTGATTCAACAATTGCATACTTTCGGAACCAATCAAAAAAACTAGTTGATGTTCCACTTGATTTACCATTGACAAAATTTCTTTCAGTATTTTGAAGGGCGCACATGCAAACAGCTTCTGCAAGTACAGAGATGACCCGTTCATCTGACGAACTGAGAGTGAAAGATATTGGGACCTATAGATATTAAATGCATAAAAGAACAGAACATATCAGTATCATTCAAAACCTGCAGGCTGCAGCATAGACATGCTACTGTGATATTTTGATATTTCAAACATAGAACCTACAAACACAATATGGAGGAAAATATGGTGAAATGGCGAACCTCTCTTGGATTTTCAAGATCTTCCATGTTCCTTTCCGAACCAGGTATAAAGATAACCAGTTCAAAGTTCCAGAGCTGTTGCAATACTACTTGTCTAAACGTCATAGCAAGTATATTTTTGGACGAAGTACCCATATTAATATCTTGAGAGAGAGACCTTTTTAACCTCCTAGCCCTTTCCTTGACTTCTCTGGCAGGTAAAAACTGTTAACACAATTAACTTCGGAACGATTCAGTTAATACAATTAAATAGCTAATCTTGAAGAACTCAAAGTCACAATTAAACAACCTATGAAACGTATGCTATTCAAGTAAGATTGTAAGTGGATAGTGAAACTCAAATTCATTCCAACAATAAGGGAAATGAATATCCCTTGAATTATGTTAAACCACCCAACTTATTTAATGGTTTGCAAATCTCAGAAATGTACTGCTAGTGAAATTTAATTTTAAATGGGGAGGAAAACGATTCGACAAAGACTTGAACCCACGAAAAAATCAATTGGTGATAAAAGAAGTAGTCCACCTATCTTAATACTTGGAGTACTCTCCACTTTTCTAATGTGGGGAAATAGTGGAGCCTAACATGCCTTAAAGATTTAGCTCTTTTGAGTTTCACCAATCTAGAATCGGGTCTCATTTTGTTGAACCGAATACCTACTTATACTTAATAGACTCTAATAGCATGTTGAAATATATTAAACCATCAATGAAACAAAAAACTTAAACTTATGGGTCGGAGAATATTTAATTATATCAACAAACAGTTAAGGATTAGCAAAAATTGGGCTAGAAAAATAGCAGCCTCTAATGCGAAGTAATAAGAGCGTGAAAAACACAGCTAGGTTAACAAAGAACTAACCAGCCGGGTGGAGACCGTGCTGTGCGGGTCAGAAGTTCCGGGAAACACCGTCTCCACAACCATAGCAGACATGCCAGATTGAAGGTGCTCAGAGGCGGATTCACCGCCGTCAGCCGCAGCCGCCGTGAGAGACTGCCGGGAATCGACGCCCCCGACCAGAGTAAGGCGAGACAGGTCATTCTCGTACGTCCGAACACAGGGAAGAGTCTTCTCGCCGGAGTCGAGCACAAATTGAAGAACCTCTTCCTCCGTGGTGGGGATCTGCCTCCGAGCAGAGCAAGAGATGGATGAAAAGGAATGAGTCGAGCTTTTCAGAGCAATTTTGGGAGAGTAAATTGAGGGAAAAGCGAACAGTGGTTGAGGTCGTGTAGGATGGAGAGGAGAGTAATGGATGAAAGAGGAACTCAAAGCCATTGACGAAATGGCCATAAACCTCTGCGCGGGTAGGTTCTCTAGGGTTTTGCCTTCGCAGGGCTAAACATGGCGTGGCGCTGCCGGAGAAGAAATGCCCTCATTCCTTTTCCCCGGGTTATTTCTCCACGTATTAGCTCCAAAAATATTTTGGTCGTTCCCGATCATTACTTATGAAATAATGTCCACCCATATAGCATAATATACACCATCCTATATTTTTTCTTTTTTGAGTACAAAATAGGGAAAGGAGGACAACAAATCCTACATAGATCAACACAACTACTCTCAAATAATATGAGAGTCAAATACCGATTTTCGGTTAGTTAAAAGTAGATTAACACAAGATAAGATAATCAACTGCGCCACTAACGCTTAGATAGTAAAAATTCTAATTTCAACCTCAAATTAAATGTCAATTTTTTATTTTTTTTTAAAACAAGCTAGAAGTGTTAAAAAAAAAAGCTGGATTTACCACTTTGTTTATATTTTCAATAACAAATAACATTAGTACAAAAATTATACTATTACTTTCAAATAAAATAAAAGTAAAATATCGATTATCAAAATTGAATGCGTGATCATAATATTAAATTGAATTATTACTACTTTTAAAAAAGAATTATTACTAAAAAAAAATGGAATCATCATGCAACCATATTTTCGGTTTGGTTGCCTACATTCCTCCGAAAGCAAAAGTAATCTTATAATAAGTATATTTGTGTTTGTTCGAAGAAATAACGAAATTGATTTGCTTCAAAAAAAAAGAAAAAAAGAAGGAAATTGATTTAAATTAAACTTGTAATTTTTAGGTTTAGACCAAAAGAAAGAGAATATTGGGTGGCGGGTCGGGTAGGGTTTGGGGAACCCGGTTGGCGATTTGCACCACAGAGATGCAAACGGGACGGAAACAAATAACCCAAACACAACTGAAAGACGAAGGCAGGATTCAACTTCGTCTTCCACGAACAATCTGAGAAGGGCCAATCTACGTCGATTCGATTCTGGTTCTCGTTTTGATTCTTCTTCTTCCAATTTCTACTTCGATTTTCGTCGACGATGGGGAGAGGAAAGTTCAAGAGCAAGCCCACCGGTCGCCGCCAATTCTCTACCCCTGAAGATATGCGTAAGCATTAATCCTCTCCCTTCATTACCGAAAAGCTCAGGATCATGAAATCATTTCTCAGGCCCTAATGTTTTCATTTTGTAGAATTGAGTTTAGAAATTCGTTCTGGATGAGTTTTTTTTTTTAATTTTTTTTAGGGTAATAACTGTTGCTTGACTTAGAGAGTACATTATTTGGATGATGCTGGATATATTAGTGTTTTGGTTAATTTGAAAGAATTTCAGCGACTATGAGAAGGTGTTAGGTTTGGGAGGAAGATCTAGGCTATTGCAGAAGTAGTTTTACTTTTTATTATGGACTCTGAAATGCTTTAATCTGAATGAAAGGTCTTGATTATTTCAAGAGTTACTTACTTCTACTGTAGAGTTGAACCCATTTTGCTTTGGATTTGAGTTTTTTTTTTCTTTGAATTTACCAAAAATGGGTGAAAGTCCTTGTTAGAAATTAGGGTTCCAAAACCACCCAAATTTTGTTTTGAACGGAATATGTAGACATGTTTTTTATTAGAATGATTCGGTTCTTAAGATTTTTCCCATAGAAAAACTACCATAAAAACTAAAGATTTCATTGTTGAAAGAGTTTATGATGGCTTAAATTTGCTTGGCTAACTTCAGTTTCTGAAATTATTGTAGTTGCTGGAACCTCCACACGTCCACGCACGTTTAGACAGGTTTCTCTATTTATCTCTCTTTGTATCTCAATACTCAAGATCACACACACACGAAGTGCCCTCTACCATTTTCATCGACCAACAACATAATCTCCTAAGATGGTTTTAAGCCAGTATATGAGCTGAATGTGTCAACTGTCACATTATGCGGCAGTTTTTCCCATTTTAGGATGGATAATACACCTATGTGTTGCAACTGTTTTTTTTTTTTCAGTAGCTGCTTCCTCAATTGAAAAGTTTTGTTCTCCCTATATACTTGAGTTTGTGCACATGAGGTATTTAATTTAGTATTATAGGTAGAAGCTGAACACAAGGAGGAGGAAGAATCTGAGGAAGGATCTGAACAAGAATCTGGTGATGAATCTGACGATCAGGGAGATAAACCTAGAGTTTGTATTCAATCACCTACATTATATCTCTATACCTAATTTTCTTTATCTTCTGTTGATTTTTTTCGTTTAAGTTGAACGAGACTAAGCCACTTTTATTTTGTTGTCGACTAATATTCTGCCAGAGGAAAGGCACTCAAGGTATCATTGAGATTGAAAATCCCAACTTGGTAAAGCCAAAAACCTTGAAAGCTAAAGATATTGATGTAAGCTTAATAATCATCCTCACATATGGTTTTGCAATTTGAACACTATTATATATAAACACAAGTGGTGTAACTTCACTTCATCTTGCAGATTGGGAAAACAACTGAACTTTCAAGGCGTGAAAGGTTGTAACAAGCTCTATTTTTGTTGTTTTAAAGAATACTTAACATTGACAATTGTTTGAATTTCGGAAACAAATTTGGCAATGTTATAGGTGTGCGCAAAGCTTATAAAGTTTGATTTTTTTCCTTCTCCTTTTTTCTCCTTTTTCCAGAGAGGAATTAGAGAAACAAAAGGCTCATGAGCGATACATGAGGCTTCAAGAACAAGGGAAAACTGACCAATCTAAGAAGGATTTAGGTAATCCTTCTTCAATGATCCGTTCTTTGATTTAAGTATGTATATGTGTTCTATGGTCTGAGGCCAGAATCCTTTTTATTTTCAATCTGTCATCCAAGAAAGGTATGTACATTTTATTTTCATTCTTTCCTGAAGTTAGAAGGGAAAAACACCCGGGGGGCATTTGAGACAAGGAGAATGAGAATACATAGGAGAATATGGGAGATAATGATTAATAAGGAGAATAATTTTGGGGAGAACTGCTATCTGTGCTTGGAGTATAGTAGATTTGTTCTCTGTATTTGGGGTGTAGTGGAATTGTTACTTATGTTTGGGGTGGAGCTAATGATGATGGGGAACATAATATTTGTTACTAGGGGAATGGAAAGAGAATGAAAAGTGGTTACGGAGGGAATGAATCGTTTTAAGTGCTGTTGCACTTGCATTGTATGCGGTGTCTTGCTTCGTTATAAGTGTACAATTGGTTTAGAATGCACTTTGATGGTATCATGTGGAGGTGCCAATGCTAAGTGCTGGAAGTAACAACTATTATCTTGCGAATTGCTGCTGTTGCATGTTGTGAACAAATTCAAAGGCAGGACTTTCATTGCTCTGTCTGATTTTGAAGTTTTATTTCACTTAATATGCAGAACGTTTGACTCTTATTCGTCAACAACGGGCAGAAGCTGCTAAAAAAAGAGAAGAAGAAAAGGCTGGTAATACATACAAACCGAACACTAGTTTTTTTTGTAATATTTCCCCCTAAGATTGTCATATTGAAACTGAATACTCTTTTTCCCACTCACTCTCAGCCAAAGACCAGAAGAAATCAGAAGCTCGCAAATGAGCTCTAGGGACCCTCCAAGCTCTATTCAATGGGATGAACAATATGTAATCTCTACAATTTTACTGATATTTTCGTTCTACGTCCCTGACCGTACAACCAAGTAATATTCTCTTCTTTCGTATAGAAGTGACCGTAATATTACGTATTACATCTATGCAAGTATACTTCTGATATCTTCCTCATTATAAGAGTTCCATACAATGTGACTTTAATATTAGACTAACCTTTATTCTCTATGCCTTTATACCTTATCAATTTAGAATAACTTTCCGTTTTGTTCTTTAAATGTTGGCCTAGAATACTGCTGAGATGATTTTGGTCAGAATTGTTGGAATCTAATCTTGGATGGCTGAAATTGTATCTCGAATGGAAAATGTTTTTCCTTATATCTCAAACGCATCAGGAATACCTGATGGTTTATTTGTTGGTGCGAGGGATATACTTAAGTTATTTTATTAGAATTTCTCACCTTATTATTGTTCTTCCTCACAAAGAAACTCTTTTTAATTTTCTTTTTATAAAAATTGAATAATATTAATAATAGTATTAGGGTCAAAGAGTGAATCTATAAATTTTTTTTACCAATTTTCTTGACAATCAAATTGTGTAGAGTTAAGCTATATGTTTTGTGACAATAATTGGGGTGCTCGTGGTCTAAATTACGATGGTCATTTGACTTAGGCTATGATGTAATGTTATCAAACCTGGTCTCCTTTCTTGCCAATTTTTTTGTTTGGGCTTAAACTACTCTTCGGTCTCTCTTGAAATACCAGGATCTTGGGGTTATCCAGGCTAGGCAGTCCAATTGGGTTATTGACCACACATTGTTTTTTTGTTTTTTGTTTTTTTTTAATAAGTAATAATAATTTAATTGAATTCAGTTACATACCGGAAATTTGAACTTCTCTCATTTACTCCTATGATTTTATTTTCTTTTTCTTACTGACTTTTGAGATGGAGATAGAAACCTTAGTTCCAAAACTTTTGTCGACAGGTAATTTTCTAGTTTCTCCTCAACTTAAGTGGATGACATTAAAGCTAGGCTAGTCAAACCTTCATTTAAGCTATATAACATAGTATCTCATATATATGTGTGTATAACTATCGGAGAGGAAAGAATTTGAATTCATAACCTCTTGGTTATCAAGTTATATAAGAGGTTATTGGAGCTCTACTTTTGACACTTCTAAAATTAGTCCAACTAGACAAGTGTAATCTCTTTTATTTTCTGTTTTCTTTTCCCTTTTTAGATCTCCCCTTTGGGGTGTTGTCAAGGGTAGAGGATTTTTTTTAGTACACGTAGGGGAAGAAAATTACAAATTCTACATAGAGGATAATATTATTTTCAAATAAATAAGAGTAAGATTATTAGGCCACTATTTCTTAGGCCATGGTGACGAACTAGATTACCATCAAATAATAAAATTATTATACAATTATTTTTTTTAATAGATAGAGGATAAATTAGTGTGTATACATAGACCTTTAATATATTTTATATATGCACATGAGCGACTTGTGAGTATTTTAACGTGTATATATATATAGACACACGAATTTGACCTTATTATTGTCAAAGTGATTCTGTTTAACTTGGTTACTTAGACATCATGACTTGAACACATTGTCTTTATTGACCACTATGCAATCTTATGTTGGCTTGACCTCTGTTATTTAGACACTTGCTCACACATTTTAGTTTTTTCTTTTCTTTCCTTTTTTTCCTTTTTTAATCATATGTTTTCATATATATATATTTTTTACTTCTATTTTAGACTTTTGCAATAATTGGGTACAATTAGATTATTTATGTATAGATCCTTGAAACCATACTTTGTGCCCAAGTCCAAATCCTTTTCATAAATAGTGACTAAATAAATTAATTGCCCATGGTATTTGGAAAGTTAGAATAAAATGTTTTGGTATTTTTTCAATTTATTTTCTGATAGAAAAATTCTCATTAAGCTAAGCTAACATAAATACTTGCTTTAAATTAAGCATGCTTAATTTATGATTGGACACCATCTAAAAAGAACAAACAGTTAGTATATTTGTATAAATCTTTCCAGACTATCCTTGCATGAGGTGTTAGAATAAATAAGGTTAAAATATCATTTTGGTCCATCGATTATTAAATTTGTTTCATTTTTGTCCCTCAACTTTCAAAAGTTTAATTTTAGTCCTTCAACTATCAAGTTTGTTCTATTTTGGTCCCTCGACTTTCAAAAGTTTAATTTTGGTTCCTCAACTTTACAAAAGGTTTAAAAATAGTCTTTGGAGTTAAAAGAAGGGTCAAGTATGATTAAAAATATGAAAAATAAAAATAAAAATATCTAAAATCTCCATCTCCTTCACTTCCTCTTCTTTCCTATTTGACTCATTTTTTTTCCTCTCATCTTCTTCAATTAATCCAATAAGGGAAAGTCCGAATTCAAATCAACAGCAGCCAAAATGTTCTTAAATTGACACACTTGAGATTTGGAGTTAACAAATCAAGTTCTAGAAGCTGTAAATCCACGACATTGAACGAAACCTAAGTCCAAATACTCCAATTAATTCATAATTTTCATTACAAATATCAGTTATATTTGTTTAAAATTACAAAACACAAACGCAAAATTAACAATTAATTTTTTCAGACCCATCAACGGATAACCCTCCAAAACATCCCCTACTTCTTTCTCTTCAATTTTCTCAGACCTATCAACGAATAACCTCTGTTTCCCATCCTCCGAACAAACCAGCTCTCAGTCTTCACTCACCGACCTTCTAACGCTCCATCTCCTTCTTCTAAAGACCGATAGGATCAAATTAAGCGACGAAGCTGTTGATTGCCGCCATGAAAGGCCAATAATCAGAGATTACTTGAAAACCCACAAATGTTATGAAGGATTACGTCTTTGAGCTTAATTGGGTCAAATAATAAATGTGCCCGAGCGTTTCGTAAATAGAAGGATTTCGTCGAGCCATCAAAATTATGAATTAATTGAAGAAAATGAGAGGAAAAAAAATGGGTCAAATAGGAAGATGAGGGAGAAGAGGAAGTGAAGAGATGGAGATTTTAGATATTTTTATTTTTATTTTTCATATTTCTAACTATAGTTAACTTTTTTTTAACCCCAAGGACTATTTTTAAACATTTTGCAAAGTTGAGGAACCAGAATTAAACTTTTAAAAGTCGAAGGACCAAAATGGAACAAACTTAATAGTTGAGGGACTAAAATTGAACTTTTGAAAGTTGAGGGACCAAAATGAAACAAATTTAATAGTCGAAGGATCAAAATGATATTTTAACCAATAAATAACAAGAAGAGTTATTTTGAATATTTAGAATATGAAGTTATTTTAAATGATTAGAAATTGAGATTATAATAGTAGTTCATTCGGATATGAATTTTTGTTGAGAAATTATAGCATCGTTTGGATATAAAATTTTATAAAGAAATTATAGTCAATAATTTGTTTTGATGTGAATTTTTAGAGATTACATAAATGAGTTATTTTGAAAAGATGAATAACTTTAAGTAATTATAAATAAAAAGTTCTTTTGAGTAGATACATTAATCAGATTAGATGTGATTAAATTTTTTTTTATTTTTTATAAATGCTTATTTTGCAAATCCTTTAGAAAACCAAAAATTTAAAAAAAAAAAAAAAAAAAAAACTTTGATTTTTATAACATCCCTAAAAAATCTAAAAAAGTGGGATGGGTTTCAAAATCAAAGTAATGGGACTGATGGAAATAGTATTGGTGGGTAGAACTAAAAAGAAGTGGAAGATCACAATTCACATCATCATATCTTTACAAAATTTAAAGCTAATGAAGAAAGGCAGAAACAGAACAGAGAACTGAAGAGGGAAGAGTAAGATGACAAAGGCAAGAGAAAGTAAAAAGTGTTCCAAAAAGTGGCAGAACAAGGAAGAACAATCCAATCAACACAACTGTTCCTCTGTCAAAAATCCAAATCCCAAATCCAAAAACAATATCCTCATTTCATATATATAAAAGCTGCACTACATTGTTATTGTTAAACACTCACATTAATTATAATTATAAAACTTTTTAAATAGTTATAATTAAAAGAGCTATAGTAATAATTCATTTTTAATAACTCAAGATAACAATTTATTTTTATTTAACCATCTTAAACATTTATTCATTTTGCCAATAGAGCAGTAGCTCAAGCAGCATCGATATACACCTAAAGATCATGAGGTCTTAGGTTCGAGTCTCTCCCACCCCCCATTGTTGTAACCTAAAAAAAACATTTATTCATTTTTAATTACTTATTTCTAATGATTCAGGTCTAATTATTCATTTATAATTATTTATTTTAAATTTTCAAAATTATAATTCATTTTTAACCATTTTTAACTAGCTATCGTCAGCAACCTATCTACACAATCATCGTCCAAATGATTTTTTTTTTATTATTATTGAAAAAGATACTATTATAAAAGGCATGCTAGCCGCATACCAAGGGCAAAAAACGCAAAAGATCTACAACAAAACATTCAAACGAGTTATTAACTACAACTCCCTACAAATAACCATATCTAAACGAGATATTATTAAAATTTAAATTTATTACACTTAAAATAACTCCCAAGCTACTCCTTAAGGGTGTGTTTGGGGTAAGGGGAATGGTAATGGTTAAGGGAGAAATGATAATAAGGAGGAGAATGATTATGGGGGTAATGTTTATTTGTGTTTGGGGTGAAAGTAATAATTATGAGGAGAATGATTATTTTTATTTGAGATAAAGGTAATGATTATGGAAAATATAAAATAATGAAAATGATGTGAGTGTAAAATAGTGATGTGATGTATGAAAAGTTGTTGGAGAGAGAAAAAAAAGTAATTTGGGAGAGTAAAAAAAAAGATTTTTGGAAAACGTGATTATGGGAGGAATGATTCCCGGTGGCCCAAACGCGGGGAATCATTCACATTCTCATTCTCATCCTCTACTTTATTTTTTGTGGCTCAAACACCCCTAAGTCAATACCCAATTTTTGATACTCAAAGCTCTGATTTTTGTACTGAAAAATACAGAGTTGTAAAGAAGTGTTTGTATGGGATAATGATGACGAGGAAGAACAAAGTTGATGGTTCATTCTAAAAAGGAAGAATTTAGAGAGTGTGTTTGTGTTAAATCAAAATCATGGGTCAAATCAAATCCCAACTGTTGGAAGGAGTGTGCACGAAACAAATGTTCCAAATCAAACCGTGTGGGTACTATGTGTCGTCCAACTGTTGGTTCAAATCACCTCCACACCTAAAAATCTAACTTGTTATTTTCTTTTTCTTTTTCTTTTTCTCATACATTAATTCCTTTCCCTTTGAAGACAATTCAAACTTAATTCTCTTTTTTCTCTCTTTGCTTTTCAATTCTCTCTTTTTTACTTCTATTTTATTTTCCTTGTGCTGTTTGATAGTGTACCCCAATTGAACTTTGGTTTTCAAATTCTATGCTATTTTAATCATTGCAGAATGGCCTACTTGTCCAAACAACATTTTAATATCGGTAAGTGTCTTGACCAATAAGTGCACCTAAATTACTATAGTTGTGAGATATGCTGTTGAAATACACTTTAAACCTCTAAATGCCCTAGATTAGTTAGTTGGAATCTCTGTATCCAATCAACGAATGGGGGTTTCTACGAAATCTATATTTTTTATTTAACGAAATCAGCGAGTGGGTGTTTCTACGAAATCGATATTAAAAAAAAAAAATCTTGTTTATTGATTATGATGCTTCTTTTATTTCTCTCAATTAGAGAGTTCTTTTCTTTCTTCCTCTTTATGTATGTGCCTCACATAACTTTTATACTAATACAGTATCATTTTCTAATATTTTATAGGTAAGAAGAAGAAGAAGAGTATCATCCAATCTAATATTTTGTAGGTAAGATTTTAAAAAAAAAAAAATTGATGTATGTGCTTTTAGTTTGTTGACTTTCAACATTTTGTAACTGAAGTTTGAGTGTTTCTTTGCTAACAACTCAGTTTTGGATTATTTTTTGATAATGTTGTATGATTTATTGGTTGTTTGATGAATAATAATTTTAAATTTAATTCTCAATCAGACTTATGGAAGGACATTGTAACATTAACCTCCTCTATGGACCAAAAAATTAAAGCTTTTTAATTTTTAATCATCAATGTATGATAGTTCTATATATATATATAGAGGTTATTTAACCTCAAAACTAAGTGATGATAAGGAAAGTAATCTATAACGAAGTTGAAGACTTTGTATTTTTATCATGCGTGGTAATATGAGTACCTCCAAAAGTACCCTATATTTGGTCAAGTAGACATAAATTAATAGTTTTTGGGAAATTTCTCCGAAAGCGTTATTTTTAGGTCATCTATAACTATATCATCTTATAAAAATACACACACATATATACATATGTGTGTGTATATATATATATATATATATATGCATGCATACATACTTTTTAAAAAAAAATCCGTGATGCTATTAGGGCACTAATTGAAGGCTAACAAGAAAAATGATTGAAACTAAATTGAAGATTATCAACAAAAACTGATTGAAACTTAGTATTTTTGTCCTTTTTGAGGACCATGCTAATTTTCTTATGTAGGTATTTTTTTTTTTTAAGTTAGTTTTTTTGTCTCCACACATAAAATCCCCATTGTTTTTTATAATGACATTATAAAACTTCTCACTTCTTGCATTTGTGATATTTATTTGCTTGATGCATATAATCTACCGTTGTGTTTCTCTACCCTTTCTCCCTAACCTATGTGTGGAACTCAAATATGACATAAAGCATTGGAAGCCTATCATTGTACAAAAAACACAATTAAAAATGGTTGCCAAAGAGAATGAAAATAATTATGTGATAAGATCCAATATCTATATTCATATCAAAGGGAAAAACTACAAGATAAATCCAGTTTGAATAGGACTTGAAACCTCCCTTTCTCTAGAGAATCATCTCTTAGAGCCCAAAATGTCATCACTCAAAATATGGATACCCCTTTCCCTCACACAACCTCTCCTATTTATAACCATAAGCCTCTACTTGTTTCCCAAGTAATTGCTAAAATATCCCTATATTATTCCTTAATATCCTAAGGCCCCAAACCTATCATTATGATGTAGAATATGAAAAAGAATAATGATCTTTATTTGAGGTGAAAAAAAAAACATTATGATGGAGAATATAAAAAAGAATATGATCCGTATTTGAGGTGAAAAAAAAAACATTATTTGTGTTTAAGAGATTATGGGGGTATAATAACAGTAGTAAGTGTAGAACACTATTTCAAATCAAAAGCCAATGTGAGTATTTGAAAAAGATCATATCATTGTACAAAAAAACAACTAAAATGGTTGCCATTAAAAGAGAAGAGAATGAAATTAATTTTGGGTATACTTTTTTTTTTTTTTTTTTTGAAAATCAGGATATTGAAGCTTCGCTTCCATATATTCAGGGTATCACTAGCCCGTCCATAAACTATGGCACCTGGATACATCGAACAGTATTCTAATTTAAACGCTTTCCAGTCATCAAGCACCAGAGATCTCTCAAGAAAGCAGATCTTGAAGTTTTTAGCCTCAAACATTGGATTGTCTTTCGGAATGAGATTATGGGTATACTTATGATTAGTAATCTAAAAAAAAAAGATTCTCATCATCATTCCTATTTGTCCTTTTTTTCCCAAACAATTTCCAAGTGTAGAACACTATTTCAAATCAAAAGCCAATTTATGTATTGTTCATTTGACATATAAGTAAACAAGCCGAAAAGAAGTCAAATTTTTTAGTCCTAGAATCCCAATTCTAAGAAACTTCAAATCAAAATTGAACTAAAAAAACATAAAATCAAATGTCAAAATAAGCAAAGTCATAAATCCAACACATAGAACGGACTAAATTGGTTATAAAAATTCAATAACTTCCATGAATATCAGCAATCAAATTCATTATGTACTGATCACCTGGCAATTCCACAATAATAGCGTAACAAGAAAACCAAATAGGAAATTTCCGAGTAATTATTTAAAAACTAGGACCTGGAAAGTTATGAATTCGATAGAAAAAAAAGACTCATTAATTACAGCAGTTACTATCATAAAATAGTGGTTAAAAAGAGAGATGGTAAAGAACAAAAAAAAGTAACCGAAGTACAAAGCCATATGTTTTGACCGACAACAAAGTTGTTAAGTTGGACAAAACTTTAAGCGAGTTTAAGGTAATTTGATTTGAAGAAAAAAACTGTAAAACTTAAAATAAGCAAAAGAATCCTAAAAAGCTGCCAGAGTTTAACTTTACCCTCTCTTAATAACTGCAAACTCAAACGTCATGTTCCTTCAATTAATTTATAAGTAAATAAGAAACTTTTTTTTTTTTTGAGGTTAGAAACTATTAATTCTCTACTTTTGTGGATTTTATAATATTTTTTTAATTTACTTTAAAGATACTTCATTGAAGGGTATTAGTATATAATAATAGGAGTTTCCATCCGCTAATTTTGTAGTGATTGAATTTTAAGAAAAAAAAATTGAAGAAAATCTATCATATAAATATTATGAATTTAACTAGAGAGGTCAAAATAGTCTTGAGAACTAAAAGTTAGTTAAGATTTGACTTTGAATGAAATTAATAATACTTAACAACCAAATACTGTTAATGATCAACATAATTTTCAACTTATTAGATAAATGTGATTCCACTTCAAAATTAGAAGTTCAGTCCATATCGACTTCTCATCTTTTCAATGTAAGATCAAACAAATATCTTCAACATGGTTCATAAAATAAGTTATAAGGTTAGACAGTTATATCTTGAGATATGCATAAAAAACCCATAAACCTCCACGATATCAAAAAGAAAATTATCATCCACACATGAACAATTAGATATGAAAAGTCCATTGAGAAAAAGAGATTCAAACTACAATGCCTCATGGGTTTATGATCTTGATCATGTTCTCCTTTCAAGCTGTCATAAAAACAGTAAAACTTAAACCCTAACCCTAACCCTAGCCTAATCATAGAAGGAGAGAGACACACACAGAACACACAGCTACATTATTCCCTAGTAGTTCCTCCACAACCAATCTTTTATATCTGCCAACCACAAACAAAATACAAAAAAAATCAAAATCAAAATCAAAATATAAACATTTTGCCAAAAAGAATGGTCAAATGGTAAGCAAATGGAAAGACAACGCAACAATCTATACATTTGTACTACAATTCAAAGTAAGTTGAGGCATAACTTTGAGAGAAATTACTAATACTTTCACAAATTAATCTAACCAGGATTAAGACATAATTAGAAAGAAATTATTAATGCTAACTTAGAACAATTAAACTAAATTGGAGATAGGAATTAGAGTGATAACCAGATAATAAGAGGAGCCATGTTGGAGTGAGTGGAGAGTGAGGCCCCACTCATTGGTGAGAACAGGCTGACCAGTAGAGTTAATCAGAACAGCTTCATCACCAAAAGCCTCACGAACATTGAACGGTCCAGATCCCACCTCGAACCCCACACCATTGATGAACACCGTTGATTTCCCTACACAGCTTTGCCCTATTCCACAAGCTTCACCTAGACCTGCAAACACACGATTATTTCTTCATATTGAACCTATTTTGTTATAGGTCAAGGGGGGGCCTCAAACCCATGCACACGTCCATCTAACACTATATTCATCATAACCTAAAATCCTTACTCCTAAAGTGATAAATAATTGATCAAATTTTAATTAATATCCATGGAGATTCAAGCAAATTTACATGGATTTCAACTATTTTCACAAAACATATTGATACAACATTTAGATGTAAGAAAAATGTGTAAAAATTAATTCTATATTAGGTTGATATTAAGGATTAAACTCATGCCTCTATAATAGTTCATTTATCTCAAACTTACATCTTTTTTTTTTTCATTTTAGAGCTCCTTTTACCTATACTCTTGAACCCATTTCACAAAATCATTCATTTTAAGAAATAAAGCAAAAAGGGAGCTGACCCACAAACAAAAGTCAACTGAT
This sequence comes from Sicyos edulis, assembly GCA_036507275.1. Taxonomy (NCBI): domain Eukaryota; kingdom Viridiplantae; phylum Streptophyta; class Magnoliopsida; order Cucurbitales; family Cucurbitaceae; genus Sicyos; species Sicyos edulis. The sequence goes on along the minus strand of CM071855.1, from coordinate 1,584,407 downwards.
TAAAACAGCAATCAAATCAAAAGTCTAAATAGAATGAAATGAAATGTATATGAATGTATTTGGTTAAACTATTTGACTTTGATTTACCTTGATGAATTGCATTGGTAGGAGAAAGAACAGTTGGGAGGGAGGTGGAAATAGTGGTTTGGGGAAGAGTGTTATAAGTAGAAGGATAATGATAGTTCATGAACTGTGGCTGCAACTTCACCATAACCTTATCATGATCCAAATCTTTCTTCAAAACCTCATTTGGGCTCATAAGCTCACTCAGCAACAGGCTTGTGCAAGGCCCAACTCCATGTTCAGGAACTTGGTGCACCACACTACAAAGCTCAGAGAAGCAAAACCCTTGACTCAAATTAGACCCTCCACCGCCCGAGCCGGTCATCGGGTAGAAAAACGGCTCGGGTAAGAGATCATTGGTGGGTGGTGGAAGGTAGTTCTGGGTCACAGAATTGGGACTAAATGTTTTGATGGGTGCTGTTTTTGGGGAAGATTTGTCCGAAGAAGAGGACGAAGAACAAGTGGCGGCGACGGAGGATGCGATGACGGTGGCGGTAGGAGAATGAGTAGATGTTATAGTAGGAGTGGTGGTAGTTTGGGAATTATGATTGGATTTGGAGTTTTGGATATGACGAAGCTTGTTTTTGCTTCTGGATTTTCTGTTTTGGAACCAATAAAAAACATTGGCATCACCCACTTGGCCATATTCTTGCAATTGAGCTCTAATTTTTCTAATTTCATCTCTAGGTGGATTCACCATTCCAGAATTGAAAATTGCTTCAAGAATCCTAATTTGTTCAGGTCTTGGATTCCATCTTGGCTTTGGCTCTGGACTCCTCTCTTCACACCCACCAACTGGAAAAAAAAAACACAAAAATCAATCAAAATTCAAAATTAAAACATAAAAAAAGAAGATAAAATTGAAGAATTAAAATTAACCTGCAGAGTAAGGGGCAGATCTGAAGATGGTGGCAGTGGAAGAAGAAAGATTAGAGTTAATGTCATGTTGCCATTGGTGGTGAGAATTACAGGGCTTGGATTTGAACATGCTAGGCCAGTGTCTGTTTGAAGAAGCCATAACCAAAAGGAATAATAACAAAAAAGAAGCCTTTTTGTTGCCTATGATATTTGACACTCAACACCCCTTTAAACCTAGAAGCAAAATCCCATCTTTATAGCCTATTCAACTCCCCACTTCCCTTAATTTTTTAAATATATATATATATATATATATAAAAAGAGTCTCATTTAATTTGACATCAGAGATGAAAAAAATATAATTTTTATAAAACCCCACAACAACAAGAGATGAGCCACAGTACCATGAACTTTTTTCAATAATAAAAAGTGAAACTTTTTTATTTTTTTGGATGAACTCACTTTGAACTAGTCATAAAAAAAAGTACAAGAAAGTTGATGAGGACAAAGAAGCAAATGGAAGATGAGAAAAGGAATGGATGTTGGGGGCTAAATTAGAATCTTTCTCAGAGGCTGACAGAGAAGGGCTGTAAATGCCAAAGCTTGATATATACAGCTTTTGAGAAGTGGGTTCTTCTGATGAATAGAGAATGAGAAAAAAGATTAAAGATGGGGTTTTTAGGGTTTTCAATTCAAGGATATTAAATAGGGGGAGGGTGAAGGGGCACAAAATAATTGTTGGGATTATTCTAATACAAAAGGTTGTTGCAAAACATAAATAAGGAGTGAGAACAAGAGTTTGGGGGTTTTCAAAAGTCAATAGAATTTACCAATAAGAACATAGTTTAACTAGCCTGAAATATGAACTTATGACTAAAATGTTATGAGTTCAAATTCCAATCTCTTAATTTGTTGAATAAGAATATGAAATGAATGTTTAATTTTGTTTGGAAAATGGTGATAATGGTGTGTGGGGGTGGGAGATAGTAATTGCAAGCTTTACTTATATTGGGCAAAATAAGGTGAGTCTTGGATTGACTCGAGGGATTACTATTTATTGTTCACTTTTATCTTTTTAATGAACTCTTCACATAAATAATAGTTACCTTTTTTAGAAAAAGAAATTAAACGTAACCCATTTCTCTAGGTCATTTGAAATTTCAAACTTACAAAACTAGTAATAAATATTTGGTTATTTATTCTCTTTATTTTAATTTTTAACAATTCAATAATACTTATTGAAAAAAAAACATTTATAAATGTTTAAGTATATAGATCGATGATCAAGAAGTCATAAAATTGAATTCTTCATTATCTAAATTTCAAAAGAAAAAGATTAGTATAATTCAATCAATTAAATAAATCTACTCAATACAAAGATTATATGTTCAAATTCTTTGATCTCGCACATACTTGATTTCTTTTTTCTAACCTTTAACATTGAAAATACCAATCAAAACATTTATAAGATAACACCAGTGTCGTAGGTTCGATCTTGATAATTGGTATTTGTCCCCCTCCTAGATATATACTAAAAAAAAATCATAGTATTAGTGCATACAATTTGAGATCTTTCATGTAGTTCTCAAGGGGTGACATAATGGTTCAGGTTCTAGATTCGAGACTCATTTGTGTCATTACTCTTTAAATGTCTCCTAGTGACTGGCTTAAGGTTGGGCAAAGGTGTTTCGACAACAACAATGAATAGTAACTCAATTAGTTCACAAACGAACACATACTAAAGTCAAAGTTAGAGAAGAAAAAAAAAGGGAACATAACTAAATGTTTAAGATATCTCTTTTTTGACAACCAAATTGAACTCAATCGCCATAATATATGACGGACAACTAAGAAGTTACAAGTTCGAACTTTCAATCGAATTCAAAAAATAAAGTTTTTATGTTGTTTTAGGATGTGTTTGTATAAGTGAGTGTTTGAATTTGTTAATTAAATTGTTGGGTTATAGGATGGGTAGGAGTAGTAAGAAACCGTACTTGGATTAAGTGAAAGAGAGTTTTCACCAGCAAAGCCTTGCACGCAACACACACAGTGACGGTGGCAGTTTGCAGACATATATCAATACACACACAAAAGAAAATAATAATAATAAAAATAAAAATAACACATTGGATACAACAAGGTTAAGTGCTAAGAAATTTAATTACCTTTCTTTCTCATCATCTCTACCACCCCCTACTTCCATATAGTACAATTCAAACTCAACAAAAAAAAAAATATAAATATATTAATTAGCATTATTAGCATGTAATTAAATATAGAGAATTTACCATTAACAGTACATTCTACCTCTTGTATTATATTTACAGTAGAATTTTTAAAATAATTCATCTATAGCACATTGATTTCTATCACTCAATTAGTGATAGAACTAAATTTGCATTTCTATCTCTGATAGAAACTCAAACAGTGATAGAACGAGTCTATCATTGATTGAATTCTATTAGTAAGAGTGCGTTTGGAGCACCGATTTGGTTATGATATACAGAAGGATATGATAAACGGTAGGTTATGATAAACGGTAGGTTATTATAAATGGTGTTTGAGAGGGAACTTATTATAACAGTGATTATGATAAACGGTGTTTGAGGGGCTGATCATATAATAAAAAGTAATATATATAAGGTTTAGATACACGGGCACGTAGGTTTAGATAAACGGGCACACAGGTTTAGGTAACCACCGTTTATTATAAAACGATAGGGCAAACATCGGTTGAGTTATTATAACCAATCCAGTCGTTTACATTAACGGAGGCCCAAACACACCCTGAACTCAACAAGTAATAGAATTCAACTTGAATTTTCTCCTATAAATGAATTAATTTTGATTTTATGTTATAGATGGATATATTTTACCGGTTTTTTGTTATAAATGCAAAATCTCTTTAAATATATGTCATGGGACTTTATGTTATGTATGTTGGGGTGTGACGTAAATTAAAAGGGAAAGTTACAAAAAGGAAGTCAGAAATGGGGTGATGCTGTTATATATGAGAACAAAAAGAAAGTTTCGATTTTGTGGGGGAAGATGATGATATATTGATTTGTGTCTCAAAACCCTAATTTCCACATGTTTGTTTGTGTGTGTTTTGGTTTCAACTCCCCATGCAAAAATAAGAGACCATGGAAATCAATTTCGTGTCGGTGCAATTCCGACATGCTAACCTCATCATACGCTCCAAACCATCTCACTAAATTTAACTTCAAAATGCTAATCAAAATTTCTACGTCCAATCTATTTAGTTTTTTCTTCTTTTTTTTTTTTAATTCATCATCAATATTTTTTTCTAAAACCCAGGAGCTTGTAGTGTAAACTCGAGGCACCAAGTAGATATGTCCTTAAAGTCCAAACTTGTGATCAATTGCGTTATCGTTTAGAGAATTCATCGACGATTAAAAAGGAGAACTTTAAAGTTATAATCTTTTGATTACTAAATCATACAAAATACTATCAAAGATCTACTATTTTTGGCAAGTCTTAGTAAGGCAAGTCTTAGTTAATTCTTATATGCATATATAGTCTTGAAACACCACAAGATTTAATAACATTTGTCAATAGACACAAACTTAAGATATAAAAAAAAAAAAAAAAAAAAACTTGTTGAAGTATAAAAATTAGATAAACTTATCATAAGAGTTATAAGATTTATTAAATTTTTTTTAAGAATGACTACTTTTGAAATTTAGAATTTTGTGACAACACAATGGACAACGACCTTAGGTATGTTTGCACTTTTGTATGATATTGTTTATTTAAGTAAAAAATCTCGTGCCAATAAAAATAGATAGTCCAACATTTATATTATAATAAATGTTGTAGAATCAAGAGGTATGTCTATAATATTAATCAAGGTGTGTGAAAGTTAGTCTGAACAATCGTGGATATATATATATATTAATGATCTTCTATTTAACTAGCAATGTCTCATTTAGTCGCATCAAAAAATTCTTTCTTCGAACCATTCTTGTAACATATGAGGATTATTCCATTCACATAGTTAAGTTAAAAGAATGATTTTGAAACCACCTATAAAAATAGGGAATTTATACTGTATAGCAACTTTTTTACACAGTTTACAATTATAGCAACTTTTTAAAAATAATTTGTTTATAGTAAATTTTGCTTATTTTTTAAAAAATCTCTATTTACCCTTTTTGATCGAAAACTTTGATAAAATATATCATTCTTTAGTGATGAAAGTCTATTAATTTTATCAGTAATTGATTCTATCAGCCCTTATCGATGAATCTAATGGAAATCTATCAATTTACTTTATTTATTAGTAATTGATTCTATCAGCCTCTATTGATAGAATCTATCAATATGGAAGTCAATCAATTTACATTTTTTACTATATATGCAAATATTTTCATTATTGTGATATTCATGGAATATTTTAGCCATTTTATAATATACATGCAAAAACCCCATAAAAATATTGTTAAGTTAAGAGTACGACTCTCATACAATTTATGTCGTCCATCTTCATATGATATTATCTATTTTGAACTCAAATTTTTTATTTCTTCCGAATAGTATCCCTCAATTACATAACCATGAGACTCCCCTCGTCCCAACTAATAATGTGTGGAACTTTGGTGCCACCCAACATTATTTTATAGTGGCTTGTTGGGAATTTAGTTGTTAAGTTAATAAAGGTAATTATGTTGGGATTAGGTTCATATGAAAGAAGTGACTGGTCAAATGTGTATTCTGAAGAGAGATATGGTTTGTTTAGTTAGCTATCAATCTATGGCATTGACAGTGAGGAATAGGCCAATGAGGGGACCTGAGGGGCCTATATTCTGATTCTAAATACTTACTCTGAATCTCTGATGGTAAATGTTGCTGTAAAAAAAAAACAGAAACTCTTTCTTAACCTCTCTCCATTTTCTTTAATCCTCTCCTTTTATTTGCTATGTTTAATATGTACTCTTCATTTATTTTGTTTTATATGGAAATGCTTAGTATGGCTGTCAAATGTTTTATATGCTTTGCTATTGTGTTGAGTTGGATTAAAGAACTTTCTTAGATCTTTTGATTGATGCGTGATTATTTTCTATAAAAAAAAAGAACTAATAAGTGATGGAAAAGTAGTCCATCTATCTTATAAAATGTTTGAATGACTCACCATTTTTTTAATATAAAACAATAATGAGATTCTAACATTTTTAGAAATTTGATACTAATATAAAAGGCCAGTTTAAGGCAATAGAGTCCAACCTATCGTCTTTACACAAAATAGATGGGATTCTAACATGTTTGAAGATGGTGCTTTTTTGAGTTCCATCAATCATAAATCATATTCTAATTTCATTTTCATTAAATAGAATATCCGTGTGGATTTAATGACTTCTTGATACCAAATTACGATTTGGAAGAAGAGCAAAATGAGCTCTAATTCTTATATCTGTTACGATTGATTTTTCTTACAAAAAATGTAAGTTACCACACATATTTTTTTTAGTACAAATTAGAGGAGGGATACCACAAATCCTACCTAGAGGGTACTTTACCTATTTTTTAGGTATATTGAAATATATCAATGAAGTATCTTTTAGAAAGAAAAAAAATATCAAATTTTGCGATTGTAAAATAGTTCTAGTAAGTTACATTCTTCTAGCTTGCAAGATTTTACTACAAGAATGTAACTTAAAATGGTCACAACCTCCATTCAAAATATAATGCTATTGAAAAACATTATCAATACAAAAATATAATCCTATCTAAGAAAAAAAAAACCAACAATAATTTTAAAAACATTCCTTTGCATGAAAAATTCCTTAAGGCCTTCCCCTCTATATTTTTACCCACAAGTTCCCTTCACAAGGTCAAGTACCCTAGGCTTAAAGGGATGATTTGGGGATCACGGAGTGTGATGAAAGGCCTACTGATTTTTGTATATGTTTGGGACAGACAAAGAGTAAAGTTAGCAGAAACTAAGGACAAAACAATTTTAGAAACTAGAAGTGGACTTAAAGTGTACTAAATTGTTTGGCCTTTTTCACTTTTCATTCAATAATTTCTCAATATCGTACAAATCCTCCCATTCCCTTACCTTAGGTTCTTTTATCAACCCCATTTCTACACGTTATGTTTCTTGCCTTTTCTTCTCTTCTTTCATCTTCCATTTCTCAATTCTTCACTCTCATTTGATGCTTTTTATATGGAAAACTCTTCACTCTCCCATCAATTCTTTCACAAAAAAAAAGAAAGAAAAGGAAACCCCATATTCATTCCTTGTGCTTAATTTCCAATTCCATTCAACCTAATTTGATGATAATTCTAATTGTCAAAGAAGAATTGAATTTGGAAATCACAATTAGTTATCTCACGTGATCTTATGGTTGACTTGATTTAGCTTAAAATTTGAAAGAGGTGCAATATACAAACTCTCTTGGTTTAGTTTAATTATTATGAATTGATTTAATTGTGAACAGATTCTCGATGAATTAAGAAGTTACAAATTTAATATATGGTGGATATTTGTATGGAAAATTTTGTTTTTTAATAGGTTTATTTGACGATCAAATACAGTTGGTGGCACTTATCTTGCGGCTTTGTCCCACAATGGAAATGTGAAAAGTCTTCGGCGTCTTTATAAGAGATTTGAACTACTCCCTCAATATCCATTGGTTTTGAAGTGACTTTTCATTTTTGGAAAACATACTATATTAAGGATGTACAAGAGAAACATACATAAAAAAGATTACACTAAATTTTCTTTTTTTTAGTACACTCGAGTAAAATTTCTTATTATCTAATATGGTAGGAAAGTTTCATGTGGATCCTTTTAAATTTTTATCCAATCCAAGCATTTAAAAAATCCAAGCGGAAGATGATCTTACTTTCTCTTTTTTTTTTCACCTCAAGATGATCGTACTTATATGACACCGTCTTGACAAGTATGTTGTAGTTGATTTTTTTTTTGTGAGTTCATATTGAAGGAGGGAGACAAATACCGATTCTCGGACTCGAACTTGTGATGCTTGTGTTGAACTGGTTTACAAGCAAACAATGAAATCATTGCGCCATTGACTCATTCAGTTGTAGATGATTTTTTTGTTGTTGCTGTTGTTTTATAATTTGACTTGTGTTATAAGTTATATTATAAGTAAATTAATGTTTGGGGACTCAGTGCACATGATTTCAATAAATATTGGGGGGATTTAGGAGATTAAAAAAACAAGGTAGTGGGTATGTGTGGTATAAGCTAATTTTGCGGCAACAGAAGGAATGGAAGAGAGTAAATGGTAACGTGCATGCAGTAAATACACATAACATGCATGTCCTGATGCCTATGGATTAATTGCTTTTTGTCGAGTCCACATGCTCCTGCACTTATCCACACTTGTTTTATTTAATAATACTTACGAATAGAGAAAATTCAAACTCATAATTTTGATTATCAAATTATATATTAGGGAAGTGCTCCGCCTTAGAGTGAAACACCACGAGCAATGTGGTGGATGAAGCATAAGTGAAAATGTCGGTTTGAGTAACGGAAACATTGGTGAGAATCCATTGTCCCGAAAGCCTAAGGGTCGTAAGATGATGAGTTTCCTTGATTTGAAATACTACTTCTTTTGCCCTATGAATTGTTAATTTTCTTGTGTAAACACATATAATACTCATTAGAAAGCTTTCTTTTCTCCGAATTTTTGTATTAATATGTGTTTTTACATACTCTTCTTCTTTTCTAGCATACTATCTCTTTTTTCAAAAAAAAAACATATAATGTTATAATTGTTTACACGAATAGAGCAGGGTCGCAGCTAAAAAGAGATTGAAAATTACAATAGTAATGAAGAGGAAGAAGAGAAAGAACGACACAATGATTTTACGTGGAAAACCCCTAAACAAATTAAGGTAAAAATCACGGGCAAGAATAGAAAACTTTATTACAAAAATAGGAATTACAACCTTCTATCTACAAAGAAACAACAAGCTTTCTTAGAAGGAGAAAACACTCTCTATTTTTATCTCACAACCTCACTTTAGATGTGGGAAGTCTTAGGATGATTTGCCAACAAATGGCATAACCTATTTATAACCTCCATAAATTTAGGCTTCAAGTATGATCCAATGGTCCACATTTTGTCTTGGTAATCAAGTCAAATAAATGGCTAGGATTTTGTCACAACTTGACTTTGGATAAGGATGTCTAAATATTTCTTGGCAAGTTGAAGCTCTAGATATTTCTTTGACCATCTAGGATAAATGATAAAATCTAGAGTTTTCTTTTAGGCTATAACTTCTAGATTTTTCTTTGGGCCTAAATTCTCTTTTTTCGGGCTATAATATTTAACATATAATGCCCCTAATTAATCTTTTCCATTCTGTACCCCAACACCCCATTTATTTTTAGGATAAATTATACATTTAATTTCTATGATTGAGTGAAAGTTCAAATTTAGTTATATGAATCTAAAAATTAAAATTTTATCTTTGTGGTTCAATAAAAATAAAAAATTAGTCATTATTGTTCGTAATTATTAAATTCAGTATATGTAAATGATTCTGTACATATAAAATATATTACTTTTTTGTTGGATCAATCACTTAATTCACACTGATATTATTGACACGTGAATAAACAATGACTATTTTAAAACTTTTATTAAACCATAAAAATTAAATTTTAGTTTTTGAAATCATCAAACTAAACTTTAATTTTGTCCAAAATAAGAGCAACATTCTAGATTCCAAAACTACAGGAAACTAAGTTAAAACTTTCATCAAACCATCTGCACCAAATTTATAATTTAACCTTATTTTTATTTGTTTTTTTGGCACTGAATTTTTGGGTTGAAACCAAGCCACCACACACATGAGATGTGTACATTAGTTTTTGAGAATTTGCAGTGTATAGCAATTTTTTTATCACAGTTTACAATTATAACACATTTTTTAAAATAATTCATTTATAGCAAATTCTGTCATTCTTTTAAAAAAAATTATTTACTTTTTTTATAGAAGACTTTGATAAAATCTATCATTCTCTAGTGATGAAAGTCTATCAATTTTATCAGTAATTGATTCTATCAGTCCTTATTGATAAAATCTGATGGAAGTCTATCAATTTACTTTATTTATTACTAATTAATTCTATCAACTTTTATCGATAAAATCTATCAATATGGAAGTCTATCAATTTACATTTTTTTTCTATATGTGCAAATATTTTTATTATTGTGTTATTCATGGAATATTTTAACAATTTTGTAATATACATGCAAAAGCCCTTAGTTTTCTATGCTTTTTTAGGGAAAAGATCGGTTTAGTTTATTGTATCAATTAATTATAAAAATACTTTTTTGTGTCTAACTCAATAACTTTGGTTAATATTTCAAAAGAAACATCCGATTAATGAAATCCTTATTCTATTCGCATTCTGTTTTAGGTTAATTTATTTTTCCTATATTCACAAGATCGATGTCTTCTATGACTACAAACATTATAAAAATGTCTTGTTTAAAAAAAAACATTATAAAAATGTTAAACAAAATTAAAGACAACTGCTAGATTTTGTTTCCAACCATGCATATATGCATGTACAGATTCTCTGTTATAATTTTGTTTCTCGGTTTGCTGTCAAATCGACAAAAACATTATATTTAATGGATTACTAATTAGCAATGACAAAACATTGTCCTAAAGAATAAAAACATACAATATGGTGCACAACATGACTGGTATTGTATAATATTATATGAACTAAAAAGACATATAATATGGTTTCAAAAAAGAAAAAAAGACATATTATATGACAAAGTTTTTTTTTTTTTTGGAAAACAATGACATAATTGTATTAGAATAAACAAAAACGTATCTTAATTAATTACCAACTACCTCCCGTAGACTTTTTTCTTATTATAATATTTATTATTATTTTTTTATTATTATTATACAATAACTCAAAATTTCATTGAATTGCTCTCATGTACATCCGCGCAAATCAAGAGGGCATCACCTTGGGAAATTAAAGGGTAACGATATTCTATAAATATGTTTTAATAAATCTGCATTTTTTTAAATGATAAACCATTAAATTATTAACTAATTACAAGAAGAAGGAAAAAAAAATGAAAAAAAAAAGAAAAGAGAAGGAAACCAGTGGTCAATAGAAACAAAAACCAAGCGTCAAACATGAAAGAATGCTTGTTGTCGTATTGGGATTAATGGAGATTTAAATTTTAAGAGTTTCAAAATATGTTTATTAACTAAATTAGTACGTGCGCGTACAATTATAATCTACCTAATTGTGTTTTATCTTCTTACAAATTTTGCAATTTGTTACAAGTTTTTTTCAAGTGTTTAACTGTTTTTATTTCTAGTAAAGGGTTTAGGTTATGTTTGGAGTACCGATTTGAATATGATAGATGGAGAGCTATAATAAACGGTGAGTTATGATAAGCGGTTGATTATTATAAACGATATTTGAAGAGCAAGTTATTATATTAGGGGTTATGATAAATGGTGTTTGAGAGTGTTATTGTAACAAAAATAATATTTGTAAGGTTTAGATAAACGGTCACATAGATTTAGATAAACAGGAATGCAGGTTTAGGTAACCATCGACTATAATAAACAGTGAGGCAAACATAAATTAAGTTATTATAACCAACTCCGCCGTTTACATAACCGGGAGTCCAAACACTCCCCGTGTTTTTTAGCTCAACATAATAATTGGACCTCAACATAATAAGTAGATCGATGGAGATTCAACATCTTAAACAAATTACTTTTCTTTTTTTTTAGTACATATTGGGGGAGGTGGGCAAATAACGATTCACGGGCTTGAACCTGCGACGCTGGTGTTGAACTGGTTTACTACCAAGCAATGAAACCATTACGCCACTGACCCATTCGATTTCATAGGTAATTGACATGCTTGACCATACCTGCTTAGTAATGAGTAGTTTATAGTTTTGAATGTTATTAGTTGATTTTTATTTTACAAAGATTTGTATGGTAATTGACATGCTTGACCATACATTTATGGATGGATTCAAAACTCATGAATTCTTTATTGAAAAAAGTTAGTAATTAGACATTAGAGATATTGTACTTCATAGGTAATAATTCTTCTAAAATAATTACAAACTTATGAATTTTAAAATATTTCCATTCATAATTATTAACACGTTTAGTATTATATTATAAATTTTGATTAATACCATTATTATAATAAAGTTGAAAATATTCGACAACACTAATGACTACATTTATCTAGCTTTGACTATTAGGGTAAATTTCCTATTTTTATATTATTCTTAATTTGCCATCTATATAACTGGCCATGTCATGATTGGCCCAACCCAATCTTATGGGCTTCTCACTAAACAATAAGCCCAAATCCAATCCAAATCTTTTGCCCATGTTTGCAGAAATGATCCTTTTGGGCCAAGTATCCTAACCATGATCTTCCACAATTGTGAACTAAAATGAGTTCATGAAAGTCGATTAAAATTATGAATCATGGAAAAAGATTATACTTTAAACATCCAAGAGAAAAACTATTGGCAACTCCAACATAATTCAAATGTTCAAAATCATAATTTTCTTAGTATAGACCTCAACATAATATTATGATATTAGAAAGAAGGTTTTGGTCCTTAGAATTAAGGAATATGAAAGTTTAGAAACTAAAATTAACATCTAAAAATCTAGGAACTAAAATAAAACAAATATGATAATAGTTTAGAGACTAAAATTGTATTTAAACCGAGAAAAATTAAAAGCAAAGCTATGTTGGACAGTAAGAATGGGGGGATGATGTCTTCAGCTATTAATATTAAACTTTTGACAGAAATTATACAAATAAAACCTCTAATAAGTTTGTCTCATAAGCATAGCTTGAAGTTTGAGAATACATCCAAAATTCTTACCATGAAAATATATAATATAAATTGATGGAACATGAAAAATTATTCAACATGGTTACTATATTAACATGATTTCACTAGTCATTATTGAATGTATTATTCGAACTTAGAACCACATTGAATAATTTTCCCCAAACCATATGGAATAATCTTTCAAAGCAAAGCGCAAGTGGTCCTCTGCTTGCGAGCCTTCTTCTTTGGTCTTGGAGGCCTCAACGCTACCTTTATCGCCGCATCAAACACATTCTTAACATTCTACAAACAAAAACCAAACAAACAAACAAATAAATAAATAATAACAAACACACGTGCACTATCTTCGGGGTGCTCAATCCCCCAACCCAGTCTACCTCTATTTGTTAGAGTAACTCAACTCAATTTATATATTTTTTGAAGTTTTCGGGTGGTATTATTATTTTTTCCCTCTCTAAGACTTAACATATACCCTTGAATATGTTGAAAATATTATAGAAAAAATGTACGACATTATACTTAAACCTAGGTTACTTAGTCCAAAGGACTATTTTGTAAGATTACTAGTTCAAATTTCTCACACCACCAAATGTTATTGAATTAAAAAAAAAAAAAAAAATCTAGGTTGTCCGTGCATATTTTTTTACCAATATGTTAAGAACATGTCTTATTAACTAATTTTACGCACATATATGCAATATTATTCTTAATTTGGATTGAGTTGGGTTAGGCTAAACGATTTTTTTTTATGTGTGACTGTTCATGCTAACTTGCACGTATTTGGACTATTATCACCGGACATGCCACCTGACCCTATGACATTTAGATGTCAATAAAACTCATAGGAAACTAATTCCTAGGTAAATGGTCACATTGGATTGAACGATTCATGTATTAGTTCTCGAATGTCCTTTTGATTATTGGTCGCTCATAATAGTTGAACGAACAAAAAATTGGCAGATCAAGAAACAATCCAAATAAAAGAAAATTAGAAAATCGTTGCCTAACTATAACTCAAAGAAATTTATGATCCAACTCTTACGGTTTAGGTTGGGTAGTCTAAGTTGCTCAGGTTATCTATTTTTTTGTAGACTAAAGACGAGCTACTCCTCGAATATTCTTATCGGATAAACTTTCATTTTTTTGAATTTTATGAATCAATTGTATACCTTTTGGGTTTTGGAGCTGCATTCTATGTATGCAACTGCTCCAATCATCTTCCTCAGTTCCTCACCCTGAAGATCAATCCTTCAGTCCAAATCCAACTCATAATAGAATCAAGTTTTTTTCTTTTAAGTTCTTTTTATGGTTGAAATTTCTTTACCTGAGCTGTGGTTATGGGACTTGAGCCTGGATGATCCATAAGATATTCCCTGTCTTCTCGTAGATCTACAATTTGTTCAACTCGTTTCATTACAATTAATTTGTTTAATTCATGTTAAATCAATTACTGAATTCAAGTTTATATTTTTCTCTTACCAAGCTTGGTTCCAACCAGAATGATGGGGACGTTTGGAGCGTAATGTTTGAGTTCAGAAATCCACTGCAAGAAAACGAATTGGCTTTAGATTATTGTAAATTGAGTTTATAACTTTATAGAAATTGGATCAGAAAGAATTAAATTTACCTTCTTGAAGATGTTCTCGTAACTGGCTTTGCTGATGAGAGAAAATGCCAATAAGAAAACATCAGCTCCTCTGTAACTCAGAGGCCTCAGTCTGTTGTAATCTTCTTGTCCTGCATTTCACAACAAAAATCAGCTGTGTACAAAAAAATAATCTGACAACCCGAACAACCAAGACTATCTAACCCAAATCGCAAAACTTAAACTCATTATAATTCAAATTAGTATATATAACTAAGAATATAAGTTTTTAGTATTTTGATAGGAAACATATACTAAGAAGATTGGTAGTTTGAGTTCTAAGTTTGGAACGAAAAAAATAAACACAACTCGATAATTTAACTAAACCGAACTTAAATACATAAGAAAGCTTGAATGACTGATCAACCTGTTTTCATCCAAAATAATTGTCTTAACTCAACTCACTTCGAAAATCTATAGATTTGAGTTGCTATAATACATAAAAATGGACGTCGGTTGATGCAAAAAAATACCAGTGACCCAATTCCACCTGCAATCACACCCCTCGGTCAAAAATTCTATTTAAAAAAAAAATCTTTCTAATCCAACTCAACTCAATTTGAAAATATATAGTTTGTGTTTGGTTACTCTAATACATGGAATGGAAAGGACAATCCAAAATTTGGGATTGTTCCAAAAACATCCTCCTAATCCAATCCAAATGGGTGCATGTAATGTACACTTTCTTAACAAAAATTGCAAGAACTAAACAAATCAAAGCAACAAACAAACAAAAATGTTGGAGTCGATAGAAGGATTACCAGCAGTGTCCCACAAGCCAAGATTGACAGTGCTGCCATCGACCACAACATTGGCGCTAAAGTTATCAAACACAGTCGGAACATAATCCTACCCAAAAACAAAAAAAGAACTCAAAACTCAAAAACAAAAGAAACCCTTCATTCAAAACAGCAAATTTGAAAATGGGTACCGTTGGAAAAGTGTTGCTGGTGTAGGAAATGAGCATACAAGTCTTCCCAACAGCGCCATCCCCAACTGTGACACATTTGATAAACCTAGCCGTGCTCATACTTAAAGCTGTACGCTTTGAGAATAAGGGACAAAAAGCTGGGATTTTGATATGTAGAATACTTGAGAGAGAGTGAAGATTATAAACGAGATAGAAATGTACAAAAAGAAAAAGGGGACAACAAAAAAACAGAGGAAAAAGTGGGCGGGTGTGTGAGGTTGGGGTTTGAACAAACAAATTGCAAATTGCAAATTGCAACAACTTGAAACAGATCCAAAGAGAAATGATTGGAAAATGAGGAAGTTTTGAGTATCTTTTTCTTGAAGTGGAAGAAAGAGAGAGGTGTTAGGTCAGGTGGAGGTGGTTAAGTGAAAGGGAAATTGGGGATTTGGGAAATGTAATTAAAAATGTGAAAATGAAGAACAGCTCAATGTCAACATCAAAGATCAGAGTTTGAGAAAGTGGATGTTGGAGTGAAAGGGAAAGAGAAGAGGAAGCTGATATGATAATTGTTGGGATTGGGGATTTGGGTGTTAGAGAGAGGTTGGTGAAGTTCATCCATCTGGGCTTTGGCTTTTAGCTTAGGTTTTGGCAGCTCAGATAAGGCCCATGTGCTGTCTTTGTGTTGTTGCTTACATAATCATACATGCATACACACAGCCAATCAACTTTTGTGGTTGATTCTTAGCTCAATAATTCTTTCCATGTTTGGAAAATTTTGAGAGCGGGTTCGGATACAAATAAAGTTGTCTTTATAGGCATTAGATAAAAGAAAAGATTATAAGTATAAGTAATCACAATCATTTTCATTAATATTAAACTTTTTAAGCTAAACAAAAAAATATAACTATAAAAGTTATGGTTAAAGTGGATAATATCATACTTATATAAAGATCAATTTAGGATTTTCGTCTTTATTAATTGGTATCATAACTTTATCTCACCAGTAGGGTACTCTCATGAGAAGAGAAGTTAGCTGGATATGTAGTCATGACGAAAATTCATTCTATTGAATTGACTAACTAAAGGGAGGCCCGATCTTTATTAGAGAAGAGGAATATTGAGTCGATCAGGTGCCGAACATGAAAGACGAGTTCATCAAAATGGCTAGATGCTTTGTTTGAGACGAGAACTGTTGAGATACAAACAAAATTGACTCGCAATAATGAGATAAATAGAAGATCATATGAGTATCTAGGTCCTGACAACTATGTCCATTAGTATGAAATCTTTTGAGTGAAATTAGAAACAAAGTAATGAATATTATGTCAAAAATGAATAATATCATACTAATGTAGAGATTAATCCAATGTTATCCTCCTAATGATCAATAAGTTCCTCGAATTTGATTTGAGTTGGATTGACGTTTGATTTTATTTAATTCATTTTAATATTGATATCAAACAAATAGGTTGTTGCAATTGATTTTAGCTTTAAATTGAGTTTGATTAACCTTGTTATATGTTTAGTTGTAGAGTCTAATCATCAATGTGCTGGATGCAACGTCAATAAAAATAAAAAGATAGTGATTCTTTCAAAATAATGTTTGTGATTGAAATGTTGCGTTGATTTAATTGGATTTCTTCTTTTGAGAAAATAAAATTTTGATGGCTTAGAGATAAAATAAACTTTGGTAAATTGCATTCTACATTCTCTGTACCACGTCTAGTAAAGAGATTTCGGTAAAAAAAAAAAAAAAAAAGTATATATATAATATCTCTTAAAAAATAATATAAAAAGAGTGTGACATATTCAATGTCAATAGATTGCTGAGATAGGATTTCAAATCAAAATATCTACTTCTCAATTGTTTTTTTTCATACAATTTCCATTTATTACTTTTCATATAGTAACATTAAAAAATGATGTGAGATCCATAAAATAAAATCGATTATCATTTAATGACTGTCATTTTTTTTTTTTGACGGAATGACTGTCATATTTTGAATAAGAATATAAACCACGAAAGTAATACTATAAATAAAATAGAGTAAAATTCATCTACACATGATGTGTATGAGAGTTCTATATTTTATCTATATGTAACACATTGAGTGTCACAAAAATTTCTATTATAAATAAAAATAGTGAAAAGTATTGAAATTTTTGTGATAATTAATGGTGCCATATAGACAAATTGTATAATTTCGCTATACATACATGTGTAAAGTAATTTTACCATAAAATATGAATAGGCACGTCCTATTTAAGAATGTGACACTAGTGCCACAAAATTTATAAATAAAAAAATATTTTTAAAAAAATTTATTTCATCAAATAATGTCACATATGAAATATCTATGTAGTAGTGTTTGTCTATTCATTCACGAGTAGACAAAAATTGCTCTTGGTAAATGGAAACATACAACAAAAAGGACATACTGTAAGGCTAAATTTCTTTTCCATTTGAGAGGTTACACTTTGAAACTTCTCTCTCTCTTTTTTTACTCGATAATCCTAAATTGGGGCCAAATCATAATAATTTGGACCATTATAACGATAAAAATGCAAATAGTTGGCAATGGCAATTACAGGTCACATTCAATAAGGCAAATAAGTGGTAATATATTAGCTGTTAAAGAAGGAAGCATTGTTGTACATGTGTTTGTGCATAATATATACTATTAACCTTAATTATTCTATTAATTGATTGAAATGATGAACAGCTAGCCAAGCCAAGAGACTTTGTTCTTGTGTACTCATATGTAAAATCTTCAGTTTCATTCTTTTCCAAAGTGAAAATGCAAATCATGTCCATTACAAATTAGAAGAAAATCATTGTGGCCAAAAGGTGACTCACTTTTGAGTTTTTGTATGTCTTTATGGTCATCTGTACAGTGCTGGTTACTTAGTCCACATTTGATAACTATTTCATTTTTCGTTTTTCGTTTTTATTTTTTATTTTTTTTATTTTGGTTTTTTCTTTTAAATAATAAAAACGATATATGTATGATAACTCATTTTAGTTTTCTGTTTTTTGAAAACTAAAAACTAAAAAACTTGTTTGATAACTATTTTTTGTTTTCAAATATCACATTTTGTTTATATTTTTTTAGTTTTTTACGATTTATTCTTGATTTTTTCATGTTTTTTTAATAAAAACAAAAGTGTATTTTTGAAAGCTACTTTGTTTAGTTTTTAGAATTATTTTAATACTTTAAAAACTAAAACTAAAATTGTTTATCAAGCAAACTTATTTTTAAAATATTAAAAACAAAAATAGAAAACAAAAAATGAAATGGTTATTAAACAAGATCCTAATAAGTTAGCTTTTGTATCCATTCCACTTTTCTAAAATCTTTTTCCTTTTTTTCCTCCAAAGTAAAATTTTGGAAGTTCTTTTTTATTATCGTATATATATTAATGTTGAACTGTTGTTTTTGTTGGCATTTGTACACCATTTAAACCTACCATGTTTTACCATAGAGGTGATTTCGGTTCGATTTTTGTCGGTTTTGTACCAATCCGACAACCGAACCGATATCTTCGGTTTTAAAAAAAATTGATCCGATCCAATGTCCAATAAAACATAAAACCATTGGATCGGTTTTTAATTGGTTCGGTTTTCAATAAATCCAATCCAATGTCCGATCCAATGTCCAATAAAGTATGATAATTTTTTATGAAATTATGCTTCAGTGAAGTTAATTTATATGTTAGTGTGAATTTTTTTATGATTAAATTAACATTGAAATGTTTTTCTAAAATTAAATTAAAAATTTTCAAAAGATGGCCACAAACAAACAGATTAATGTTTGTCATTTTCTTCCCTATTTCAAATGCCAAGCAATAAAAAAATTCTTAGAAGGTATAAAATACCCAAGATTAGTGTCTAAGTTAATCAATAACTTTAGCTATCTCATTTCTCTTCCTTTAAGAGCCAAACAAAAATGAATCTAAAAAAATCAACCTTCTTCTCCAACCTTTCATCAGCTAAAGTCCAAACATATGAATTAAATTCATTTTTTAATTATTCAAAGTTAAAAGTTACAGAAACAATTTTGAAAGCTCAAAGTAGGTAAAAATCTAAAATGTTTAAGCTAAAAAACAACTCATTTCGAGCGATTTACATTCCCTTCATCTTCCTCCTAAAATCAGAGGAAAAGATAAGCACAATTCCTCCAATCACAGATGGAAGATTTGTTAGGAAAAAACCAAGAACAAGAAGAACCATCTTCTTCTTTACCACTAGATGATGGTTTACAATATTATAACTTAGATTATGGAGAAATTGAAATTAAATAGATCGAAACTTTTACAATTTAGTGTCTTGACTAATTTACACACACCTAAGCACACAAACAACCTTTTTACCACTACATTTAGTTGGATGACAAGTTAACTTATAGGATTTAATTTGAAATTGGTTGTCATTTACACTGACATTCTAGACTACACTGAATACCGAATGTGTGCAATGCATAATGCTAAGAAATGATGTGTCTAAAAAGAGTTCATTCTTGAAAATTTGTAGAGGAATAGAGATTTAAACAGTTTAAAAAACCATGAATTCGATTCATAAGCCAAGAAAGATAAAAAGGAAATCTTGCAAGCAGCATAGTAATAGGATATCAAAGATTGAATTTACATGCCAAAACTGAGGAAATTGATTGAAGCAGTGGAACCAACGAGCGTATCAATTTCGGAGTCTCTGAGGAAATCGTCAACACCTAATCGATTGAGGAGTTTGGATTGTCCATCATAGTAATTTGATTCATAAGCAAGAACAAGAAGAACATGACTTATGCAATTTCGAATCGATTGTAGCTATGGAACCAACGAAAAATGACGCTAGAGAAGGGAAACAATGCTCAGGAACTTAGAAGGACTGAGAGAAGGGAAACGGCGTTGGAGAGAAGAAAAGGAACGTGAGGAAGGAGACTTAGGGTTTTATTTTTTAAACAAATTATTTATAGTATTGGTTCGGTTCGGTTTTTTATCGGTTTTTTCATAAGAAACCGAACCGAACAAAAAAATATCGGTTTTTTAATATTTGAAACTGATGGATCTGCTCCTCTTCTAAAAAACCGAACCGAACCATTGGATCGGTTCGGTTCAGTCGGTTTTCGGTTTTTCTTTTCACCCCTATTTTACCATATTATTTTATTTTAGCCATTCTTTTACCTCTTATTCTTGTTAAAATAGTATAATATTATTGGTTTATTTAAGGCTCGTTTCAATGACTTTTCAAACGGTTGATTAAAACGTTTTTTTTTTAATTAATCCTTGGAAAGTTATTCCAAATCCGCCTTAAGTTGATGGGGTTTCTCTTAGATTTTATATTATAATATAAAATATGTACTTTAAAATTTTAAATGCTATACTTTAATTTCTTGTCAATTATACATAATTCATTAAATAAGACATAATTTTCGTATTAAAAAAAGTTGATGGTTTTATCATCCTTCCTACGATGGTTTTATTAATGTAGGATTGTAGCCATTTATTTCAATTTTTTTTTTTTAAACAAGAGTAATCACACTTATTTTTAGGTGAGAAACTAGAGATATTGAATGAGTAACGTCACAGGTGAATCTCGAATTCAAGACTTTGAGGAAAGTATATTGCACCACTACATAATTTTTTAACTATTTTACCATGTATATTTTGGAAAATGAGATGTATATACAATATAATTATCTCACATTAATAGTTCAAAAATGAAATTGTAGTGTAAAATTGGATTATTACTAAACAATAAAATCATCAAACCATCGACTCTTTCGATTTTTAAATTATGAGAAAATAATGTCAATCATGTGTGGGCTCAGTGTAAGAGGTTACAAAATTTAATTTCACCTAGAAACCTTAAATATTATTAAATTAAAAAAAAATATGATAATAAAATAGGTGTTCAAAGATTAAGAAATTAATGATGTCCAATTCGGTCAAAGCACGTGAATTAGTGGTCTTGGGAGAGAATTCATATTTTCGTTGTCAAAAACGTTTTGGACACTTTACAAAAAAAAAAACATTTTGGACTCTTCCTCTCGTGTAGCAAATTAAATGTTTAATCGCAATATTAAGATTCTGTTTGATAATTATTTTATTTTTTTGTTTGTTATTTATGAAATTTAAGCCTACAACAACTATCTTACTATACTTTTTTTTATTTGAATATCTACATCTTACCTATATTTTAATAAAAAAAAATCAAAAAAATTTGTTTTTGTTTTTGAAATTTGGATAGTATTCACTTATTTTCTCAAGAGAATATGGATACATGGTAGAAAAGGTGGAGCACATATTAGGAATTTTGCATAGAAATAAATTTAAATTTCATAAATCAAAAATAAAAAACTAAATAGTTATCAAATAGAATCTAAATAATGGTCAAACCAATTGAGAAGACAAAGGGATGGGAGATAATGAAAAAGTATAGTTAGGAATTTACATCGATTTAATCAAAACATTACTTTACCATCTACGACCAAATTTGAAACAGTTTTTTTAGAGAAATAATTTATATATGCTACATATATATGAATTCAACCGTTACAATTGAAAAATAAAATTGTGCACTTTTAAAATGACAATTGTTATCTTATTTGTTTAACTTACTTTAATTGTCGTAACATTTCTTTTAACTATGAAATAAACAATTTTAAAAATAAAATTTACTTATTGCAAGATTCGAACGAATAAAATTTAAAACGAAAACATTTTTTTAACATTAGTTTTTTCTTTTAAAGTTTTACCATAATTAAAAGGGAAATTTTTTAACAAATTACATTAAATTGCAACGAATAATTAGAATGCATTTAAATTCTTTAAATGCATTTAAATTCTTTAAATGCATTTAAATTCTTGCGAATTAAATCGCGCAAGAGGCGTGTCCTAATATGCCTCTCCTCTCGTTTCTGTAGTCAAACTTGTGAATTTTCAAAATTGGCCCTTTCTTTTTCTCAAAAGAAAAGCTTTTTTTAATTTTTAATTATATATATATATATATATATATAAATATGCGTTAATAAAACAATGTCATAAGATTTGAAATACGTGAGCTATTTTATAATCTTTTAAAATTTACAAATTTTTAAAACACGTTTTTTTTTTGTCAAATTTATTGAACTGAGGTTAAGTTCTCGGTTGACCATTAAAATTAAGAAAAATCAAACTAATATTTTTTTTTAATTTGGTATTGGTTGGGTTCTTCTTTTTGAAAAATTAATTCGATTAGTTCAATTATCGTATTAGCCTAATATAAACGACAAGCACATTTTTAGACTGCATTTATTTACGGTATGTTCAGCTATAGAATTTTGGAAACAAAGGGTATTAGTTATGGAATATTTTAAGTGGTTGATGAAGATAAATTTTTGAATCGTAAGTGATTGCAACAAAAATTTTATAGAAAAATTTTAGAGAAATACTTCTCTACACAATAGATTCAACTTATGTACATATGTGGCACTATTTAATGTTATATAATTTTTTCTTCTTTTTATTAATTTTATTTATAAAAAAATTATGTACCACCAAATGGTATCACACACATTCATGTGTAAAAGGGTATTTTTAAGACTCTTATTTAAATTGAAAAATTATGAATAATTGAAACCTAAAATCTTCATTCGAATTAAAATGAAGTATAATTGATATTGATGTTGACCATTTATGAAGAGATATGAGATCTTTTTAAAGGGAAATTGCACTAGATAGTTTAATTTCACAAAATAATTGCAGATCTAAGTAAATTTGAAAATATTTGCATCCATAATCAAATATAAGGTATAGTTAATATTTAGGGAAATCGAATTGTATAACAACTTTTTTACTACCATATGGAATTCAATCAATTTACATTTTTTGCTATATGTGCAAATATTTTCATTATTGTACTATTGATGTAATATTTTAGCTCTTTTGTAATATACATGCAAAAGCCTCTAATATTTACTGTATAGTATAATTTAAGGTATTACTATAATATTTTGTATTAATAATACAATATTATGTATTAATAATACCATATAATGAGTATCTTTTTTTCTTTTTTTGTTTAATATTCTAAATACTTTTTCAATTTGACATATTTCTAAAAAAAACCCAATTTTTAAATTGCTCCATTCAAACGAGGAATTGAATCAACCTAAAACAAACCTTCTATCCAAAAATACCCAAACATATATACATATTATCTCAATGTGACAATATGGCAATGATATCTCTCTACTTTTTTTTTTTATCCTTGGTTAAAGACAATTTGCACAATAGAATGAAAAGTTAGGGCAAAAAAAAAAGAAAAAAAAAGGGGGGGATTAAGCCACCAACCGATATGTACAAAAAACAGTCAATTTCAAAACCCATTTCCAGTGACCTTCAATTTGTTGGCAAAAACAAATACAAGTGGGCTAATTTTTCCAAACCCAAATGCGTTTGTGTTTAGCCACCAAAATCCCGTCTTCAAAATCGCCTCTAAAACACCAAGCCATGGTTTTAGCCTCCCATTCCGATTTGCCTTTTAATGAAAACGATTCTCAAGATATGGTCATTTACCATGTTCTAAACGAATCCATGTCTTCACAAAACCCCACCATCCCTTCCTCCTCCTCCTCCTCCGCCGCCGCCGTCCGCCGCCCCAATTCCCCTGCCGGAGGGGTTGCCAAGAAGCACTACAGAGGGGTCCGCCGCCGCCCCTGGGGCAAGTACGCGGCGGAGATACGTGACTCCACGCGACACGGCGCGCGCGTGTGGCTTGGCACCTTCGCCACCGCTGAAGAGGCTGCTTTGGCTTACGATAAAGCCGCTTTCAATATGAGAGGCTCCAAAGCCCTTTTGAATTTCCCGCCGGAGGTCGTGGCTGCGGCTGCGGCGGTGACGGCGACGGCTACTCCTCCGCCGTCGAATGCGAGTGGTGGTGGGTCGAGCACCGTGTCTATGGCGACTTCAAGAACAGAATCAGAATCTGATAAAAGTCTGTAAATTTTACATTAATTGCTATCTATTGTTGTTTGTGTTTTTTTTAGAACATTTTTTATGTGTATATTGGATGTTTTGTTGATTGTTAGTTATTCCTTTGGGAAATAGAACAAAAATACACGAATTTGATGTATTGGTTTAGGAAGAATGGATCAACTATATTAGATTAAGGTAATCATAAGAACAATAATGAATCACAAATTGAAATATGTTTTTGGGGGTTTTTTTCTTTTTTTCCTGCTGTCTATTTGGTGACAAAAACCTTGCTTTATCAATCCAACTAGAGATTTTGGACAAGATATGATCATATAGATGACAACAAATTGTCCAAGAAATCACTCCCTAAGTCCTGAAACTCAAATACGTCGAAATCGTCGTAGAGCATGTTGTTCATGCTGGCCTTTCTCTTTGGTTCAGGCTGATCGAATTCCATGATGTCCAAATCGAGATTTTCTTCCCATTCCCTTGTCGATCGCTTGCCGATGATTGACGAGCTTCCGTAGCTGCCTAGTTGTGAGTAAGAAGCAGTGTCATGTCCTTGAAAAGAAGGGATGATATTATCCAAATTGTCATTATGCATTCTCATGGCTTCAACAACTATCTCAACAGGGAAATTGAGATGTGCCTTTGGACCTCTAATCCTCAGTGCAGCTTTGTCATAAGCCAATCCAGCTTCCTCAGCTGTATTGAAAGTCCCAAGCCAAACCCGAGCACCTTTTCGCGACGAATCTCGAATTTCTGCCGCATATTTCCCCCACGGTCGTCTCCTCACACCACGGTAGTGTTTTGTCGCCACCGCCTTCTCTACTCCCCTTCTATCATCATCGAAACCCGAACGACCAATTCGGGAGCTCTCCAAATTCTCGTGAAAAGGTTTCTCTGTATTGGTAACAGGGACAATCCCATCAAGTAGCTCCTCCCATGCTTGAGCTCCCATAGATATCCATCTTCCAAGACTTGGCAGCCTCTCGAGAACCTCCATGGATTTATCTCCACAACTAAGACTTGGAAGCTCTGTCCAAGATTTGTTTAATCCATTACCACTTTTTGTTCCTCCTCCATGTTCATCCAATCCATTCCCACCAATAAAATTTGCCCAAACATTCTCTAAGATTGCTTCAGATTGATCCTGTTGGATAGCCATTAATGAAGTAAGAGAAGAAGATAGAGCCATTGGGAAATGAGCTCTATATATATAAAATCAAACCTCCATGTGATATCAACACACAGCTCAGCTGATGTGCAATTCCACTCCATTATTCCATTCCCAAACACAAAAATAAACTTGCCCATCAAGCCACTAATCAGCTGAATTAAAGGGAAAGTAATCATGGGTTTTTGATTAATTTAAACCTCCTTCATTTGACTTATGTGGTTCCCATCCAACAAATTGAATCAAAGTTTATCCATTTCATAATTGGAAAAGCCCTTCTGGAATTCAAGATTCTGCACATCTTAAACAGAGAAGCAAACCAGAAACATAGGCTGTAAACAGTGTGTTCTTGTGGATTTTGAATCCAAAATTTTAGAGAAATAAATCCCAAGTTTTTACTAGAGTCGGTGTAAGAGATTTCCTTTGACCTCTAATGCTGTGGTAACGTTGTTTTGAAGGAAATTAAATGCTTTATGTAGCTCTGAAAAAGAGGGGCGTTTGAAATTGTAAGGTGTTTTTTGTTTAAAATAATGTTACACGTTTCTTAATCGAGCAACAAACGAGTTGACATTATCATTGGCAAATCAAAACACAAAAACCCATTTCAGACTCAGACATTCCTTTTTATGGGAATTTTCGAAGACATGTTTTCTTGGAGAGAAATACACAAAATTGCTGCGTGGCCACTCGTGCAACGAATCTATTACCTGTGCTGTCAGCAGCCAAATTCTCTGGTGCAATAAAACTACATGGAAACTTGCATATAAACATTCACCCAGCTACATGTTAGACTAATAAAACTACATGGTTTAAATCTTTGAATTTTCCAGTTAGTTGAGCCTCATTCAACAAAAATAGTTGAGATTATAGAGTTTAAACTTGTAACTCTTTAGATGATACATGTTAATTTCATGTTAAATTAAACTCATTTTGATTGTCTCTTGAACATTTATATCTAATACATTCATAAATGTTGAATATAGTTTTAACTTTTATAGAGATTCATAATATGACCGTTTCTGGTACTTTAATATTTTTAGCAAAAAACATTTTTAGTTTCTAGGTTTTGAGTGTAGTTTCTATGATCCCATCGACATTTACAAAATGTTTAGTTTTAACTCTTGATATTTCAATAATACTCAATTTTAGTTTTCAAAATAAATTAAAAAAATCGTTAGTCACATGACATAATACTGAGTACGATAAGAGTTAGACTAATATTAAATTTGAATATATTGATGAAGTGATTATTTTTATATTAGTATAAATTAAATTTATAAAACGAAGTAAGTATAAAGGTAAACTCAAAAAACAAATAATGATTGAAATTGAGCATTTTTTAAATGTCATGAGTAAAATTGTTTTATTTTGAAATATAGAGACCAAATTAACCTTACCCTCCAAATGGATGGACTTAAATGATAAAAAAAAAATCAATTGAAAAACATATGGAGGGAAGGTTTGATTTTTGAACTTTTTGTTGAGATAATTGTGACAAATGAATTACATAGACCTGCTATTTTAGTTCAACAATAATTAGGAGCGAGTGAATTCAAATTTATGTCGGATACACTTTATCGTTTGAGTTATTAATTTTATTAGCAAATTAGGTGGAATTTGAACTCAAAGTGAACAGAACTTTATAGAATGAATGTTTTAAAAATGAGATTAAATAGTGGTAGCTTTTGACAATTATGAAAAGGTGAAATTGGTGTTTGTTCATGAAAACTAATTTCTTGGAGGTGAAGGCATCAAAAGAGGGAAAGAGGAAGAAAATAGTGAAGATGCGAGTTCAATGTACATTATACAATTATTTATTAAATTTGTTTCGGAGTTCAATGTACAATTAAAAGAAGCAAAACAAGTTATGTAATTTGTTGAAGAAATAGAACAGTTCCTATGGACGAACATGTTGACTTTTGACATTGAATCATACGTTCGGCGCCGCGTTGAATGAGTAATGGATTTCAAGTTTCACACCGTGGATCCGTTTGGGCTTCCACACGATACCTTGTTTTATTGGGCTTTCACTTCTTTCGGCCCACGTTTTAGCTAGCCTAATCCGTTTGGGCTTTAGTTGGGCTTGAACATGATGCCTTCAAAGTGTGCTTAGACCATCTCTCTCACTCACTCACTCAAAACTAGAATTTGAATGATATTATGTACGATAAAATATTTCTTTCTATCTCCAATATAATAGTTGAATTAATTTTATTTTAATAATTATTTTTGACATGCAAATATCGTAGAATAAGATATTATGTCTGGTGAAAATAGTTGAGCATGTTGACTCAAATAGTGTGTTTTGAACGTTGGTTTAGTTTTTTTTTTTGAAAAAGAAACACTGGTTTAGTTATGATAGATAGAAATGTGATAAACGGTAAGTTATTATAAATGGTATTTTAGAGGCACTCTATTATAATAAAAATTATGATAAACGGTTATGTAACAAAAAGTAATATGAGTAAGATTTAGATAAATACGGCTATGTAGCAAAATGTAATATGTGTAAGATTTAGATAAATATATACGTAGGTTTAGATAAATGAGAACGCATGTTTAGGTCTCCACCGTTTATAATAAACGGTGGAGCAAACATTGATTGAATTATTATAATCAACCCGATCGTTTACATAAACGGGAGCCCAAACAAACCTCAAACACTCACGAATATTAAAAAAGACACGCGATGGGATGGTGTTCCTGGGCCCAATCTATTCAAAGGGCGAGCTCAAATCTGCGTTCTTCAGACTCAGTGCAATACGCGCGCTTAGTGACGATGGTCTCAAAACTCATAGCAGAGTTGAAGCTCCAATCGCACACAAATTGTTTGATAAAATGTCTACTCTAAACACCTTTTGATATTACATTGCATAAGCTCGGAACATTGAGCTAGGGTTTCACGGCAGGGACCCCAATTCCTTGCAATCGTCGTTGAAACATTGTTTACCCAATTGATTGTTCATTTTTACTTCTCCGAGATGCGAATCTCTTCGTTACGAATATTGAGGACTCTTCTCACTAGTGCTTTGCCAGCGGTTCGACATTCTTCTCGATCCTATTTTGCTAATGTGAGTGTTGTGAATCTGCATAAGGAAGCTATTCCATGTGATTTTCTCAAATGGGGTTCGATTGGTTTCTTTCGGACTTCAAAATTTGCTACTGGGTTCACTCCATTGCAACCGAAGCCGTTGGATTCGATTATTGATATGGAGAGAGTGAAAGATCGGTCACCGGAGGATCTTGCTTCCATTTGGGATGATGTAATGTTTCTTATTCTCCTTTTTTTTTTTTTTGCTTAATTTCAGCCCCAAAATTGGTTTTGGCTTGTAAGATTTTAATGTAGTTTACTTTATAGTCGAACTCTATAGCATCAAGGGATTGGGTTAATTTGTTAGAAGGGATCAACGTGCGAGAAAATACATTTGTTGTGAATGCAAGAGTAGATTCTAGAACCGAGCAACAAATTATTCTTCAAGGATTTATGAGTTAGAAGTTCATCAATGGACGTAGTTGTTTTTGCTTAGTTGGCTTACTTCCCAGCTCAAACTTTAGTTAAATGTTATCAATATTAGTAACTTGAGGTAACCATCATGGACTTGGACTGGCCCAGTGGTCTCGAAGGGCCTTTAAGTAATTGAGAGGTAATGAATTCAATCCATAGTGACCACCTAACTAGGATTTCATTGCTTTTGAAGGGTTAGGCAATGTCCTTGACAATAGTCGAGGTACACGAAAGCTGACCCGGATAACAGATACTCATGGATAAAATAAAACTATTAGTAACTCGAGGTTATATTCCCCCCTCTTATTCCCCGTACATGCAAACTCTCACATTCTTTTGCTGGGTTTTGCTTTGCCAGTATCATTTGGGAAGAGGTCATATTGGGGTATTGATGAAAACTAAACTGTATCATTTATTGGAACAACGAGATGTAGATTGGTAACTATCGAACATTTTGGAAATGCTCTTCGAGTTATATTTCAGTATTTTTCTATTCTAAGTTAAGTGCAATCTTGCAGCCGATACTTTGTTATTCCTTTGTGGCGAGGCAGCGGTTATACTACCATGTTCGTTCAAGGTTTGGTCTTTAACTCATGGCTTTAAGTTATCTGTTTATATAATTATAAATAGAAAGAGGCCTGATCTGAAAGTTATATGATATGATATGATGCTATTACTTAATCCTTCGATGTGCTTTATTTTATTTTTCTCCCTCTTTCTTTGTATGTAGTTAGAATAATATTCCAAGAAACAATGAATATTCATAGCAATTAGAGTAAACCTTTGACGAATTATCCATCATCTGATTTGTTTTACCTATAGTCAACTACAGTGGAACATGATAGGATTTAAATTTGAGTGAATGTCTCATGCTGCTAATGAACCCTAAAATTTCTTAGAAGAACATTTTGGCTTTGAAACCGTTGTGTCAAGGCCGGTGCTGCCCGTGGGACCTAGGTGTTGCATTCTCTGTAGGAGCATGTGAGGTTTGGTGTCATTAAATTGTATAGAGTTGATCAAGGACTTCTTCCTTTAACATCCCTTTAGCTAGAAGAGAGTTTTGTGACAAGCTGGAATGCTCGCTATTTCATGGGGCTTTAGGGAGAGAGGAACAAATATAATATTTTGAGAGATTGAGATATCGATATGTGATGTTTGCTTCTTTATTAGATTTTATGTTTCTCTTTGAACTTTGGCGGTGAAGCTTTTTTTGTAATTATTCTTTAACTCTTATTTCGCTTGATTGAGACCCTTTTGTAGGTTTCCCTTTTTTGGGGGGCTTTCTTTTTTGTATGCCATTTTTTTTTCTCTTTCCGGAAGCTTTGATTCTACATTAAAAAAAGGACTTCGGAAAATGGTAGGATACCAACCTTTCAACTCATAAGCCTGATTTGTGAATTACGTTTATCTAGCTTTGGTGTTTCAAAGAAATCAAATTTCTTCTACTATGATGAACTTATTGCTTTGGGGGAGGGTCTTACATCTGGATAAATCAATTGCTCAGTCTCATCTTTGCTTCTTGTGATGTCTTTGAGTATAGAAGTGTGAAAGTGCTGCAAAATTGTTATATAACGAAATCTTAAGTATATTTTGAGCTGTGGGATATGAAACACATAATCGAATCCTATCAGCAACACATATGGTTCAATTCAAATGCTTAACTCGGCTACAAATGTAATTCACTTTGCAGTACAAATGCCGCACATCCTTTTCACTAGCCTTGAAGATTACAAGGTAAGAGGAACTCAAACAGCTCCCTACTTCACCGTGTCCTATTATAAAGAATTTGCAGAGAGCAAAGATTTGATGCTTATTCGAGGTGATATTGTGTTTACAAGTAAGCTCACCGACTGGGAGGCAGAACGACTTTTAGAGACCGCCCGATCCTTCTATCTGAACGATGTTCGGTACAAGCTGGTTGTACGGTTCAACCGACAAACACGTGATTTTGAGTTCAAGGATGTGTTACAAGCTCTGGAAATGCCCATTCTATGATTTGTCCCTAACTTGGCAGGGAAGAGGGCCCTCTAGGAGGTAATAAGAAATTTAGCAGGAAATGTCATATAAGGCCACTATTTATAATTATTCATAACTTTGTATAGTCTGTTTCTGACTTGTTTAGGGAGAATAATCATATGCTTTATTCTTGATATGGTAAGTTCCTATAATTTGAGAAGTGTTCCCAGCAGAAAGGAAGTAAACAACTAATTAGTCAACATAAATATTGTTTTTTGCCTAAAGAATGGGAATTATTTTTAAATTTTTTTTTTAATGTGTAATGAATTATTAAAGGGAAATAGTTCATAATCTGGGATGGTTTTCTATTTGAGGTTTTATTAGATTTATGGCGCTTTATTTTGAGAACTACAAATTTATAAATTGAATGTTCAGAATGAGTGATACATTAAAACTTAAATTGTTTTCTTTAGTTAATACTATTAGCTAACTTAGGGAATAAAACACTCATCAACTTACAAATAAACGACTTGTTTTTTGAAGTGAAGTTTCAATTGAAAAAAATGAGGTTCTACCATCTAATTGGGCATTCTTTCCATCATAGAAATAAAATGGATCGTGGATGGTTTAAACTAAAATAATATGTTTATATAGCAGAACTAAATTATAAAAAAAAAAAAAAAAAAAAAAATACTTAATAAAACCACATAAGGAGCATAAAAATCACAAAAGTGATTAGAAATATAGTAGGATCATAAGGAGTGTGTACATGTATAATCAAATTAATCTATTGTAGATTAAATTAATTGCAAAGTTGTTCGTCTCAATTTTTTTTGAACAAAAAAAAATTGATCGCGAAAAAATTAGTGAAATTCATAGAAATAAGGATTAAATTCGGTGACAAGGATAAGAGCAAAAAACTCATTGTCCAACCAATAACATAGTATATAAATAAAAATACAAATCTTAGGTAAATGATATTACTGCTTCAAAATAAAACGAGAGTAAAATATGGAGATAAACCAACATTTTGGATATTTTATCCAAAGAAAGATGGGCAGTCAAAACAGCGAGCCTGTCTAGTCGATGTAGTGGGCAGAAGACGGCGTCGTTTGGAAAGGCAGTCTCAGCAGCAGAAGACGAAATCGTAATCCTACTTTCACTGCTTTGGTTTGGTCTCTCTTCTCTCAAAACCCTCTTCTTCTTCTTCTTCTTCTTCTTCTTCCGATTCATTCATTTCGAACAATGACCGATCCCTCCGACGAGGCCCACCACATCGACAAGCTCTACCAGTTCGGCGACCGCCTCACCGGAGCCGACGACAAGTCTCAGGTTCTCCTCTTCCTTCTCATTCTCCAACATTTCTTTTACTCTTTTCTTGATTCGGCGTTTGGTTTCAGCATCTGGAAGACTACCAAGGGATCATCGATGCCGCCAAAACCAGCACCAAAGCTAAGCAATTGGCCGCTCAATTGATTCCTAGGTTTTTCAAGTTCTTCCCCTCCCTTTCCGATCCTGCCATCCTCACCCATCTCGATCTGGTCGAAGAAGATGAGCTAGGGGTTCGTGTATTCCTCCATCTTACTTGCGCATTTCTAGGGCTGACATTTCTTGTGCTGGTTTTATCTCTCTAAGGCTTCTTCTGTTTTTATCACTATGCAGATACGAGTTCAGGCTATTCGGGGACTTCCTCTTTTCTGCAAAGATACACCCGAACATATTGGCAAAATTGTTGACATTCTTGTTCAAATTCTTTCCGTGGGTATTGTTCAGTTCTAAATGATGTTGTGGATTACTGTACTCTTGACTCTTATCCAATTGGAAATCTGATTTTTGTCATCTTTAATGCTTTAGAGGAATTTTTGGAGCGTGATGCTGTCCATAAAGCTCTAATGGCTCTCTTGAGGCAGGATGTTAAAGGTTGGTCGTAATATTGTGATATGTTTGTTCCTTTTTTTTTGTTCTATAGTACATGAAAATACATACACAGTTCAAATTTTGATCAACTGAACTACTAGCTAGAGTCCTAGACCGATGAAATTCAGTGTCTGTAGGACTATTGTGTATAAAAATTACTAATTAACTGGCGTTTTAAAAAAAGTAAAATTATGTTGCAACTTCTTAACAGTCTTATCATCTCATTGTACATTTGTGATGTTGCAGCCTCACTAACAGCCTTGTTTAAGCATGTTGGAAATGTTGATGAACCAACCACAGATGAGGTTATTCGTGAGAAGGTCCTAAGCTTTATTAGAGATAAGGTGAGAAGGAGATCTGGGTAGAGCTGTTAGCAGCAATTATTTGTTATTCTTTTGTACTAGTTAGTAGATCCTGATCTTCCGTTTATACTTGTAGGTCTTTCCCATCAAAACTGAACTCTTGAAGCCCCAAGAGGAAATGGAAAGACACATGACAGATTTGATAAAAAAGGTTAACTTGAGAAAATGCTTACATTTTAGTCTATTTAGTGCTTTTTAGTCCCTTTGGCTATTAATCCATTCTTAAATATACAACTGAGGTTGATTAAACTCTACTAGAGGATGAGCAAGTAATGATATTCAGCTTATTTCAGAGTTTAGAAGATGTGACTGGAGATGAATTTAGAATGTTTATGGACTTCTTAAAAAGTTTGAGTATATTTGGAGAAAAAGCCCCACCAGAGCGATTGAAAGAACTTATTGGAGTCATTGAAGGTCAAGCTGATTTAGACTCTCAGTTCAATGTGAGTATTTATTGCTCATAATATTTTTACATTTGCAAATTATCAATTGCTAGCTATGATGTATATGTAAGGCCGCCAATCATACACACTTAGAGGGGACCGAATGTAAGGTCCGTGCGTGTTTGTGAGCGCCCATATGTTGTACAAAGTGCAGGGTAGTAGGTAGGCAACTTTTAGAATAGGCATAGCGCCTCTGGGAGAGTACCAGTACTCTCGAATTACTGGGTGTTTTGTGTTTCCGATGATTATCTTGCATTTCTTTTGTTAAGACTCTTTATCACGTAAAGAGTACTGCTTCAAGCTTTTTGTTCATATCTATATTTTCTCGGTTGGTATTTGCTTGGCATTGTTACAGGTTAAGAGGTATTAGAACCTTTACAGTATGCTTTGTATAGTGATCCATGTAGATTTCCTTGCATTTTCATCCAGCATCTCTCTCTAATGAAATCCTTCCAACTTCCATGAGCACGTAATGCATTGTTTTGTTGCATCATTAGGCTATTTAATCGTTTGATATATATATATATATTGAATCCTATACCTCATAGTAGTACAATTTGAGGAATATGTGACATTATTTATGTTTGCCTTCCTATGCTTACACATCTTGGTTGGAGGTTTCATGTGGAGGATGTGTGTCTAGACTACAACATACACCCTATGGTGATGCTTAGTTTTAATTTGTTCAGATTGAACAAAAATAGCTTTGATACCAAAGTAAAGGTGAAATATTTTTAGTTTGAAGTCAAACAGTAAGCCTCTTTGGAAGCTTGAAAAGAGTGTGATTCTTCTGTTGTTACCAGTTGTGCACTGGAAAGCTTTATGAACACATTGGGAGTGTAAAATTCCAATTTCATTGAGGACTGAAGTGAGAAGCACATTTCTATTTGAATTATTGGAAGAGGAACAGAACATGGTTTTTTCCTTCCAATGCTTTGAATACGCTAGAGTGTTTATTGATATCTCTCTGTTTGAGTTAAAATATTATCTTGCTGGGCACTATCTTGTTATTACATTAGTCTTTCTGATGTTGGGAAACGTAATTTTCCCCATTCGGCCATTCCTGTTTCTTTTTTTATTGTTCTTTTAATGAGTTACATTCCATCAAATGTCGTTTTAATGCAGGTTTCAGATGTAGATCATATTGACAGGTTGATATCATGCCTTTTTATGGCTATTCCTTTTGTTGTGGTATGCATAACTTTTACCTTGTCTATAAGTGAGCTAAGTTTTCACTATGTTTTCAAATATTTTTGTGAGACCGCTTACCTCTCATGCTATCATACGCAGAGGGGTGGGTCCAGTTGCAAGTTCCTCAGCTATTTGAACAAACACGTAATTCCAGTTTTTGAGAAGGTAATAGCAATTTCAGTATTTCTCTTTCATTAAAATTTAAATAAAGGTTCTTTTTCACAGTAAAATAAACCATCATAATTTCCAGTTCTGGTTTATTAGGCAATAATATTTTATATCAAGGCTCCTTTCTTATATTTTTAGTTTTGTAATGTGATTGTTTTAATTTGACAATGTTGTGACCTAGTGGTCATAAAGGATTTTAGGATCTAAGAGGTTATTAGTTCGATCCATGGGGACCACCTACCTAGGAATTAATTTCTTAATGGTGGAGGTGCATAAGCTGCCCGCACACTCATAGATATATATAATGACAATGCATTGTGGGTTCGGTTGGTCTAGGGATCATTGGGATTAGTGGCTAGTGCAAAATAATGGGCGTAAAGGAAAGTGGTTCAAACTATGTGGCCACTTTCACAAGATTCAAATCTTATGAGTTTCTTTGGCAATCAATTGGTTCTTTTCGTGTATGTTTGCTAGATGTGTAAGGATACAATATTTTTATTAATGTATTGCATAGGATTTTTTAACACAGTCATCTGGTTAGAAAACGGAATACATTAATAAATAACTGATAAAACAATCTTTGAACTGAAGTAATATTAAAACTAAACCAGTGTTTTCAAAGCGCAAGGCGCAACGCAAGGCAATACTCTCCTTGATAGCCTCAAAGCGAGAGGCGATAAAAAGGCGAGGCCCGAGTGAAGAGAGGCGCATTTATAAATTGATAATAAAACATGTGTATTCCCATAAAATTTCAAATTCATATGGAAAAATACTAAAAAGTAAAAAATAAAATAATAATAAATCTGATAGAATCTACTACAAATATTATTAAAACTACGATAATCTCTCGAGAGGATCTCTCAAAGAGCCAAATACAAAGACGACAACTGTTTGAATGAATTGCTAGAGGCCTAACATATCCTATTTATAGTAAATCTAGGATTTAACCTAATGTAGTAAATAATCCCTATTAAGGCCCAAAAGCCCAATACAACTTAAATAACAAAACAGAATTATATTTAATAAAGCAATAAAAAGGGATCCGTCACTTCTTGGTTCGCCTTGAGTAAACTTTCAACGACCTCGGGTTCGTATCAAAATCACAAAAATTATGTTATTATATGATATATCATAATATTAAATTATTATTTGTATAAAAAAATTGAAGTTAACTGAACGTTTAAAAAAACATAGATTCTACATCAAATAACTCGAATAAACAGACACACATGTATTTGTAATAGCAGTTAAACAAATTAAGTATCCTTAATAAAGAATTCACATAGTTGTTGGACTTCTTCGTAAACCAATTCTAGGTTCTATTTTGGATATTAAGTTCGGATATTGATAAATAAATAAAACTTTAACAAGGCGCAGGCCTGAGGCAAAGGCGATGTAGGGCGCAAAATGGCGAGGAAAGGCGAGGGCCTGATTGAAGGAGCTCGCCTTAGCTACGTTAGAGGCGCAATACCTGCCTATGTGCAAGGCGATGGCCATAGGCGAGGAAAGGCGATGGCCTTGAAAACACTGAACTAAACCCTAAACTAAATCATTGGTTGATCCTGTCTTTTACTTGGAAATGTATTATTCAATTCAATGCTGCCTTTTTATGTGTAAGAAATCACAATGTAATCTTAATCCTTATTCCGAAGGTGGTGTCTAAAATCTGTGTTGATGCCCTATGCTGAAAATTTAATCTTCTACTTTTTTTTTTCTTTTCATTCTGCTTTTCAGCTGCCTGAAGAACGCAAGGTGAATTTGCTTAAAGCGCTTGCAGAATTTTCACCTTACACAACGCCTCAAGATTCTCGTCAATTCCTTCCTTCTGTTGTTCAACTATTGAAGGTAAATCTGCACCCTTCTTTTTAAAATAATGATTGTAGAGGAGATTTTTTTTTCGTTAAATAATGATTGTAGAGGAGATTTGAGCATGTGAGGAGAGGACTAGGTATCCTTATTTTGAAAAAGGTCTCTATAGAGAATAGCCAGTAAAGGGTACCTTGCTTTAAGAAATGAGGTGCTCTCATTGTATGGATTAACTGTATAAAATAGTTAATTCAAGTTTTTGAAAACAAAATTGGATTGTTTTTAGGGAGGGTGAAAAGTCCTGCGACGCGATTTGGAAGTTGGTGAGGTCTAATTCTTCATTGTGGGCATTGATTATTATTATTATTTATATATAACTTGGAATTAGAGCTTCGCTCCACTACATATCCCGGGGAATCCACCCCCACCCCAAGGTCTAGACCCATAAAAAATAAGAGATTTTATAATTAAGCTCAATCTCAATCCTAGGACCTCAAGGTGAGCATACCTTGGAGACTCATGTGGATATGAGTCATTAGACCTTTGTAATTATGAGCTTGGTTTGATTGTGTTGGACTGAATCTTCCTTGATAGCTTTTGGGACTTTTCTTGGTGGGCTTGGTTTTTTGTATGCCATGTATTTTCTTTCATATTTCTCAATTAAAGCTTGATTTCTGAACCTTTTTATTTACAGAAGTATATGCCTGGGAGAAAGACAGGAGAAGAGATGAACTTTACTTATGTTGAGTGCCTATTATACACATTTCATCATTTGGCTCACAAGGTTAGATATATATTTTTTGTCGTTGAAATAGCAATTTTTACCCCGTACTAGCAAGCTAATCATTATGGAAGAATCTTATGTAATATCACATTCTTAAGCTATTTTTGTACTCTAGGTCCCCAATGCCACAAATAGCTTATGCGGTTACAAGATTGTTACCGGCCAGCCTTCAGATAGATTGGGGGAGGACTTCTCTGATACTTACAAGGATTTTACAGAAAGGTATTTTTTTATAAGAAGTTTATAACTTATGTTTAAATATCATCATGTAAAAAAACTCGAAGATTTACTTTTCCTCTTTATTTGTCGAGCATTGAACTAATCTAGTGGGTGTGTGAATCCTCATAATTTTCTTTTTTACCTCTTTGTTCACTTTCTTCATCATGTAACCATCTCTTTCTTCATTTGTGCTATTCTACCTTCTCCATTCATGCAATGAATCCTTTCGTACTTCTCGCAAGCCTCCCTAGTTTGTGATATTCTGAAAATCGGTAGTTCTTCAAATGAATTTGTATTTCAAACCATTGAGTTTAGTTTTGTGTCGAGGAAGTTTTTATTTGAGTAGAATCTAATGGATTTTTTAATTGGACAACTGAGATAAATTTTAAAAACAACTTAATTGAAAATTTCTTACACCTTGAAACTTTTCAAAAGAATCATGTATGGCAAAATGGTGCGAACTTTAGGAACCAAATGATATATTACCCAACTTTTTTCAGAGTATTGCAATTTATAGATATTTTTATGAAGCCATATCATGGGATGCTTAATATTGAAAAGTATACACAATTCCATCGGTAAAAAAATTCGAACATACTAAGTAGAGTCTCCTCTAGTAATCAAAGTTAAATTGGAATTTACACATTACTGCCCTCAGTTGATTATTGGCAGTAATCTGTTTGTAGAATGCATATGGAATCTCTTGAATAATGTTTTTTAAGTTATTCTGAAACTGGAAATAATTATTTTAATCCTCTTTTCCCTTTGCTTTCAGTTATTGGATCTGATTGTTTTGCCCTATCTATGTTTTCCCTTTAGATTAACGGTTGATAAATTTTCTTTTTGACAATGTCCTGTTGGACACTACAGGTTAACTACTATCGAGGAGTTGACTAGAGCTACCATAAAGAAATTAACTCAAGGGATGAATGAACACAACAAGGCAATGGCAGCAGCCAAGTCGGATGAAGCAAAAAGTAACATTGTGAGTGATTCCTCTCATTAGACCTGTGGTTCTCCAATTTTCTTTTTCACAAGCATGTGATCATTGTATTTTTTTTTTTTTTGGTAGAAAACCCAGCAGCAAAATGCCAAAACTGGCTTGAGGACCTGCAATAATATTTTAGCGATGTCAAAGGTGAGTGGGCAGTGTGCCTTTTTTTTTTTTTGGATACGAAACAATTTCATTGGTAAGTGAAATTACAATTAAAAAGAGGCGGGTGCTGAACCGATCGCTATTTTTTATTTTCAGCCGTTGCACGCGAAGGCACCCTCATTTATAGGGGATAGCAGCATCAACCTATCCTGGAAGGAAGTAACAAAACCTCCCGTGTCCACGACCACTTCTGCTACTGGGTAAGATAACTGGTCATTCAGTTCCTTAGGTTAATTATTTTTCTCTCTACGGCTTCTCTAGATTATCTGTTCCATTATTAGTGCTTCTTTTGTCCTCAAAGGGTGGCGCAGTGGTTGAAGATTTGAGTTTTGAGGGTATGCTTTCTTTAAGGTCCCGAGTTTGAGTCTTTCCTGTGACAATACTCCTTCCATGTCTTCGGTACCTGGCTTAGGGACGGGCGTGCTTACCCTTGTTTCAAAAAATTATTAGTGCTTCTTTTAGGTTTCTTGGATGAATATATTTAAACTATTTGGTTCTCAGTGAAGTTCTTAAAAAGTATTTTGGAAGTTGAGATTTTTATTGTCTGCTTTATTTTTGAAATACCGTTTTATTAAAATTATGCAGGGGAAAACGGCCTGCTATTGCTGCAGCCAATGTATCGAACAACATGCCACCAAAGAAAGCTCGTGGATCTGGTGGCTTACAAAATCAGCTTGTTAATAGGGCATTGGAAGGGTTATCTTATGGCGGTCAGGGTCGCGGTCATGGTCGTGGAGAGATGAGGGGTGGCCGAGGGAGAGGTTGGGGTGGTCGGGGAAGAGGATACCGTTAAAAGTTTCGTGGGCATCGTAGATTCAGGCTGTGAAGGTCGTTGAAAAGAGTTCATCTGCTGAAGAAGTTTTGATATTTAGTTTATTTGCTGATGAGTTTGCAGATACATGGTGTAAAATGTTAATGATTTAAGTCCAAATATTGTGAAAGAATATTAGATTAGTTTCAGGCTATTCCGGTCATTTCTTCCTGATTTAGTGACAGAAAACAGCAAGATCAGTAATTAGACCCTCTTAAAAAAGGATGCTACTACTTATTCTGACTTTAATGTATTTTAAGGACCGTCGACTTTAGCATAAGGATGATTAATGCTAAATTCAACATTTATTTCCACTAGTTAGATGCCATAATTATAATGGAAGTCTTTTCTCTTTTTCCTTTCTTTTTTTTCCTGCCGTAGATTAAGATTTTTTTTTTTTGGGTACATGGGGGAAGGAGGATTGATTAATACTAAATCAAATAACTAATTGTGCTACCGATCCATTTAATATAGATTAAGAACTAATTGTAAGACGTTGCTTTCTGCCATAGAGAGTAATTTAGCTAAATAAAGCAAAACACCGAAAGTCACCACTTTATTTTCCTTAAAAGAAAAGAAAAAAATCGAACAATAATTAGAGGTCATAGGTATAAACTTATTGATTGAGCGATTGTGCTGCTTAGTTATAATCTTTAAACTTTTAGCATTAATCATTCAATAGACACAGATTGAGCTATTGTGCTGATTAGTTATCATCTTTACACTTTTAGCATTAATCATTCAATAGACACAGGTAGGATTAATGGTAAAAAAGAGCCTTAGAGAGATAAAGAAAAGAGTTTTTCTATGGTATTTGTAGTCACTATCTATTTCAAAAGTTAATTTTTTGAAAGTTTTCTTAACATCTAATATTATAGATTTTTACAATATAACTAATAAGAATAGTTAAACTCTACCTAAATTGGCTCAAATATTCACAAATTTTTTAAAAAATGTTTTAAGTATTGTTGTAGCATATATTAGAGCAATAATAATAGCTAAAAGGAGTAGAAATTTAGTGACATTTTTTTGGAAGTACAGTGACATTATGTACATGCATATATGTAAGAATCAATTAAAAAAAATTTAAAAGAAGAAAAAGAAAAGAAAAACAGATACTAATATTCATATATGCTTATATAATATAAACTAGCCCGTTGTAATAAGTCATCATGAAGTGCTCATATTTTAGAATATAATACGCTGATATGATTATTTTATATTCAAACCACGTTGTATCATTTGATATTTTTCAAAACATCATTTATTTATTTTATTCAACAAGTTCTGCGTTTTTTAGCTATCAATACTATGATCAAATTGTCCCCAAGAGATGACACAGTGGTTGAAGACTTGGACTTTGAGGGTATGTTCCTCTAAAAATCCCGAGTTTGAGTCTT
Organism: Sicyos edulis; assembly: GCA_036507275.1. Classification (NCBI taxonomy): domain Eukaryota; kingdom Viridiplantae; phylum Streptophyta; class Magnoliopsida; order Cucurbitales; family Cucurbitaceae; genus Sicyos; species Sicyos edulis. The sequence goes on along the minus strand of CM071855.1, from coordinate 1,543,196 downwards.
CCCTCTGACATTACTCCTCGATGTCTCCGGTGCCTGGCCTAGGGACGGACGTGGTTACCTTAATTAAAAAAAAAAATAAAAAAAAAATACTATGATCAAATATAAATGGTAGTGGTGTGAAATTGCTCTGTATTACTATTAGTATTTGGGATTTTTGTTTTCTTTTTCGAACTTTTACTATTTTATGTATACTTTTTCCTGAATTTGGTTGTTGGTTTCATGAACAAAAATACCAACCTCACAAAAAACATGAAGTAAAATTAAATTATTAATAATAATAACTACTCGATTAAAATATTGAGTGGGTGAAATATATGCATACGTCAGTTTGACCAAACTCTTCAATGAAATGAAATTGAGAATAATGGTTTCAAACTCTTTTCATATCTACCGGAAACATTAAATATTCAGAGTTTTTAAATTGTTAATTCAACAAGTACTTAATATCTTACACGGCTTTGAAAAATCTGCGAACTTTGATTTGAATTTCACCCAATTTCTTTGTATCTTTTTGCTATAATTCTATTCCTCTAATTAATCTTCACACCAAATACCAACCAAACAATTTAGATGCACTTTCTTTAGATGGAAATGCAAATATGCTTTCTTTTAATTCAACAATATTTAGACTTAAATCATAACCAGCAATGTTACTATGCTATATATGATGTCACCTATTTCGATGTCGTAGTCTACGAACGGGTCAGTAGTGCCTCAAGTATAATGGAGCGAAACTCCCATTTTCCAGCTTTAGAAAAAAAATTGATGCCACCAATTCTTTTTGGAAATGCAAATATGATCGATCTTACATAGATAATAATGGTTAATAGATATCATAAATAAATATCTACATAAGGACCATATTTCTCCTAATTAAATTTTTTAGGTGAAGTTAAAAACAAAATCATACAAGTTTTAAACCAAACTAAACAATAATATCAAGAAAGAATCAAATCAAAAGAGTTTTTTTTTTATTTAATAAAAATACTAACATGATAGTTGTAATTTAGTCAAGTGATATCTCATGTTAAAGTAAATGTAAAGAAAGAATCAAATCACAAAATTGTTGAATCATGTTTGGTAAGAAAAACTTATAAGGCAGACATGAAAATTGAGAGGCTAACTCTAATCAAAATCCTTACATTATAAGAACAAATTTCAATACCCAAAAACAAAACACAGAGGCACTGATATATGAATTAAATTATCTGTACAAGCAACAGTAACGTATAGCCAAAGCCAAATTTAAACTAAAATATTTATTTGTAAATTATAAAAACAGATTAAAAATCATTGCCTCTCTAAATCTGCAGATCGAACCGATCCTTCTCCGCAGCTATGAACCCTAAACGATCTCTCTCTGTCTCGACTCATCATTCTCCGAAACGAGCTCAGCCGGGAACTCGATTGCTCCTCCGTCAACGGCGGCGCCGTCGCCTGAACTACCGGAGACGGATCTCTGCTCACCGTCCTTCGAAACGAGCTAAACCTGGATCCCGATTGCTCCTCCGCCAACGGCGGAGCCGTCGGAACCTCCGCCCCCGGAGTAATCGGCTCCGCCGCCGCCCGGCAAACAGGACAGGTAATATTAGAGAAAAGCCACATGTCGATACACTCCACATGGAATATGTGGTTGCAATTAGGGAGAATCCTTACGGTTGATTTCTCTTCGATGTTGCTCAGGCAAATCGAGCACTCTGCGATTTCGCCGTGATGATCGGATTCCGGCAGGAGTTTGGCGATGAGGAGCGGATCCAGGCAGGACTTAGGCGGCGGTCCCGTCGCCGTCGCCGTCGCCGATTGAGTTTGGCGATCGGCTCGTGAGATCTGCTGTTCGAGGCTAATTAATCTGGCTTGTCTTCTACGCCTGTGGAGATATCTGAGATAGAAATTGAGGAAGAGGATGATTATAACCACTATGAAGAGACTGAAAATTGCAGAGATCATGATCTTGTGGCGAGCTCCGAGCTTCCGGTACTGGCGGTCGTCGTCGTCGGAGCCCATGGTTGAAGCAATTACGGAGCTCTTAATAAGAGCGTTTTTTTCTTTTTTGGGCTTTTGGTTTTAATAGCAACACTGAAATATATAAAAGTTGGAATTTCTCTGAAAAGAAGTTTGAATTAGAAAGAGGGAAATTTCATTTATTTGGAAAAAGATGACGCACAGTCTTTCGTTTTCAATATTGACTTGCTTAAAATAAATAAAAAATGGGACTGAGTTTTATTTCGCATTTAACATATACTAATTTTACTTTTGTTATTATAGAAATAAAAATTTTATTTTTCTTTTTACTACTGTCTTTCAATTTCAGCAGCATCATTCAATTGTCGAAACCAAAATGATCGATGTAATGGCCACTAGTTTGATGGTATTTAACTCTCATTTTATTCGAGGCCAGTAATGTCGTTTATATAGTTTTGTAGTTTCTCTCCTAATATGATCATTTTAGTATGAGAATGTTTAAGTGTATTATTTAATTAAAATAATCAATATTTAACTTATATATAATGAGTTTTTTTTTAATTCTCCACTATATATATTTTAAAATTCAACAATAATTAAGCATGATAATTCAAATTCAATACCTTTTGATTTATGCACAATATTAATGGGATTGAGCTATTACACTTGTTGCTTACTTTTATTTTTGCTTACTTTAATTTAAAATAAAGTTATCTTAATGCAATAACTAAATAAAAACATTAAAATATTATAAGATTGATAATTAAAAATGATTCCCCAATTTCAAAAAAAACAACTAAAATGATAATTGTCAACCAACAGAGCTTAGCTAATTATAATCTTAGTAACTTAAATTATAGAGTTTTTTTTTTTTTTGAGATAAACTAAAATTATATATATATTTTTTTGTTAAATATATTAATTAATGAATTATAAAGCAAAGATTAGTCCAGAATTGAGGGGCGGAAAGTATGTTTCATATTAGCGAAAGGTCGGAAAATTGAGGCAATTATATGGTCACACTTATTCTATAAAACTTTTCTCCGTTTTGACTTTGCAGTTCTTCTACTTTGGATGTTTCCGAATTATTTGCTTTAAAAAAGATTTAATTTACCATTTCCGTAAGCAAAATCTGATGGCTAATATTGCTCTAAATCTTTTAGCTTTGGTTTTTATGATTTTATTAAACTTCACAAAATTTCTATAAACTATTTATTACCTGCTTAAAAATTTATCTCTGTCTATACTATATATATATATCAAAATTTCAATACCATCAATAACATAGTTGACTGTGTTAGCTAAATAAAAAAAAATACAGTGTCAATGTGAACATGTTCATTAGTTATCCATCTACTTATTTATGTTGGAAAACAAAGTTGTATTCATGTTTTCTATTTTATTTATATATATTTATATATTTATTGCAATCTTCTTTGGTGAACAATAACATCTTTTTGAACGAAAAAAATGAGTGGTTTGCTTTCAAGCTTTTTATGGGTCCCGTGTTTCATTCATATTAATTAATTTATATTTTTGGTGGATGGGACTCCGTTTAGTCTTCAAATTTGAAAAATGGTTCCATATAGCTCAACATTTTCAAAATCACGCCACATGGATGTGAAAGCAAAGCATAAATAATTTCCAAGTCAGTTCCCACATTTTATTTCCATTTCATTTATGTTTCTCTCTCTATTTTTGTGACCAATTTATTGTAATTCCTTGTCTAATTTGGCTTTCTTTTATATGTAACTCAAAATATGAGTTTATTTCTAAAAATTAATTGATAATAAGGGGAGTAGTTTATATCTATTGATGTTGGACTCTCCCACTTTTCATATTTGTGAGATCCTAACAATATGTTAAGATTTTAGCAAAATATTAGGGAGAAAATTTTATGCATGGCAAAGATTCAAAGAATTAGATAGGTTTCAAAAAATGGAAAGATTCTGAAGCAATGAGGAATCTAAAAGGAAGTGATGTGCTGTAAGCACTATAAATAGAGCAATTGATTTTGGTTTCAAAGTATCTTTATCGGAAGCATTTAAGTTTGATATACTGACTGTACTCTCTTGTGGAGACTGGAGCAAATGATGAGAATAGTTGAAGAGAGTGTTTATGTGAGTGGTGCCGAAATAGAGAATTCTATACGATATAGTGGAAATTCTTTGTGATCGTGGTTTTTTTTTCTTCGATTTGGGAGTTTTTCCACCTAAAATCGTGTTTTCTCTTTTATTAATTTTTCTTATAAATTTCCCAGTTATTTTTTACTTATTCGTGCTATAATTAGGGGAGATTTTTTCCAACATGATAAGGATGGATAAATTGGCCGTTTCAATTTAGTACGAGCCTTCTTTTTCGTTCTCTTTATAACAAAATGGCCAGACAAGCTGAATGTTTTAAACATCGTAAGAAACTGGAAATTGGCTAAAATCCAAGAGCCGAGTATTGATTGTAAATATGTATTTAGGCAAATTAAACTCTTAAAAAAAAACATACATATACATATATACATATACATTTTTCATTTTCTTCGTACTTTTAACTTCAAATAAAGATAATCATTTTTTTCAATAATTATTTTCTTTCATATTCTACTCTTAATTTTTTCTCTCCCTCACAATCATCCTCAATTTTTTATCCTAAACAAGTGAATAAGTAAATGTAACACAGATTCTAAAAAAAAAGTTAAACACAATAAATAAGTGGAATATTATTTTATATTGGATATATCTCACCTCAATAACTTAATTAATGATTAACATTCTAAAAAAGTGATGGCATAAAACTTAAAAAAAAAAAAAAACATTCTAAAAATGTGGTAAACACTATCTTATAATTTCCTGTTAATATCACATTAAAGTGTACTTAACAAGTTAACATATTTGTACTAAAAAGAGCGTACTTAACATACATGAAGAATAAAAAAAAAGATTCTAACGATGATTCAACAAAAAAACTTGACGAGGATGTGGTAAATGTTTAAATTACACTTACAGTAAAATGATAAAACATATGAATTAGAATCCTAGATAGTTTATTAAAAAAAAACATTAGTTTTAGCTTTAGTTTTTTTTTTTTTAAAGATCATTAGTTTTAGTTTTCAGAATTTTTAGATAAAGATGACGGCCGAATTATTAGTAACTCGATTAGTTTTCAGAATTATTAGATAAAAAACCCAAAGAACTTGATGCCTACATTCATTAATTATTAGATAAGATTTTCAAAATAGTCATTGAATATTGATTGCATACCAAAAAAAAAAAACAAAAAACAAAATAAAGATGACGGCCGACAAAATTTGCTTAATGTACAGATGTCGGAAAGAAATGGGCGTGAAAAATACCAATTTTGTAACATTCTGCTTTAGTTCAATAATTCAATATTTCAATGGTTATTGCAATATCGATAAATTATGCTTGGAGTTTTCACTCATTGAATGTGGACCGTACGATCTACATTCATATGAGCCTCTGATTAAGGGTTTTCATTTTTGTTGGATTTAAAAAACTAATTTTGTGGGGAATTTTTGGGAGAAAAAAGGCTGGTTATGGGCCATGGCCAATCCACATTGCAACAACCACTTTTATTCTCTCGGGGTTTGCATTCTTCATCTTTACTACTATGATTTCAAAAACCTGAACCAGTTGTATACTGCATTCTCTTTCTAAATTGGAGCAGAAATTTAGAACTCTCTCTTCATTGATCCTTTTCTCTGGTAATATCTATTCTTTACCTGCATTTCTTTCTGTTTAATCTAACACCCCATGTTGATGTTGATGATTTGAGAAATGGGGTTTTGAAATTGGTGAGAAATGTTAGATCTGGACACTTGCAAGGTTATTGGTGCTATGGTTTCTTAGGTTATTGAGCTTGTTATTGTGGTATCTGTTGACTATGTTCTGTGATTCCTTTTGGGATTTTCCATCTCATCCGTGGTGGTGATGCTTGTGATAGTAGATTTTTTTTTTGATAACCGAGAATCGGACTTTGACCCACTACATCTTTGGGGTACTTGAGTCCGTTTTAGAGCTTAAAGATAACAAGAAATTTTACAATCAAGTTCAAGTCGTGAGTTTCGACTTTTGAACTTGGGTACTCATTGATATCATACCTTGGAAACCCCTAGCTTTCAGGGGACTGAATGTGATAGTGGAATTTATTATCTGGTTTTGGCTTGTTGCTGTTTTCTATATTTCTTCAGACTGGCTTTCTTGTTGACTCTCGGAGGAGCAACATAACTGTATGTTACTTTATAATGAAATGGTGTGATCTTGAGCTAATGTTTTCAGAAACTAGTTGCTATGATCTGAAATTTGTGATTTTGAAATGCGTGGTATGTTTGATTGAAAGATATTTCATTTGGTACCATCTTTTCTTGATTTCTTTCATGTTTAGTCAATTTCGAGTTCAATTCTATGGTTTCTGTGGATCTGCATTGAATGTTTCTTTTGCATATATCCAGTAATTCTGTGGTTAAATAAGAAAAACTTAAGGGGAGACCTACTGAAATATCATTGAAGAAGACAAGGCTTAGTCAACGCTTTCTTATTGATGATATATTGATATTAATGACGTTAGGCTAACGTGAAATTGTTTCTTGGTTGTATAGGACATAAACACTTTATTAGCGAATATGGGTTCTGGAGATTGGTTTAAGACAGTAATTCGCTTAAAGAAAGTAAAAACCAGCAGTTCGAAACATGCCAAGGTATGATAATGCAATTTCTTTTGGTTAAGCTTATTTCCTTTGGTAGAACTAAAAGCTGTTATGTTGTCGTGCCGAGCTGCTTTCCCCTTTCTGATAGGAGGTCTTCAGATACTGCTAGTAACCTAGCTGGATTTTTACAGATTGGTGTTCATATACTCTTGTCTTATTAGTTCTCTGCTTTGATATGGAAATCATCATCTTAGGAGAAATCAAATAAAGATTCCTTGAAGTTGAAAAATGGTGGTACTAATGGGAGCAGCAAGTCTCTTGGGATGCCAATTGAAGATGTAGCTGCAGTTCGGATTCAAACAGCATATCGAGCATATCGTGTGAGTTACTATTTCTACTCGAGTTTCTTTCCTCTAAAATATATGCTTCAAGATTGGACCATTGGTTTATCAATGTCAAATGCTCCTTTTGCTGCTTACCCATCATCTTTTTACACATGGTGTCTATCATAGTGATAGAATCTGGATCTATCTATTAGCAAATCAACACGAACATACACGATAAACCAAGTGATTTGAGGTACTTGGACCCTCCCTAGACTCTTGAGATCTCTCAAGCCCTAATGCTCATACAATTCCAAAGATCCTTCCTTACTAAGCAACTCTCCCTATTTATAACCACCTAATGTAACTAACTCTCTAATTACTTGCATAAAGACCCTTATACTATTCCTTAATATTTCTATGGGTCAAACCTATCACATAGCTTACAAGGATTGATGGGTCATTCTAATTTTTAGGGACTCTTTCTGATTAGGTATCCCATGAAATGGGCAACTTGTGAGTGCTGTAATATTACCACTTAGAAAACAGATAGAGAGAGGGTCCAAATTGAGCAAAACTAAACTAGTTAAGACATTATAACCTCGACTAAAATGTCAGATGTTCGAATCTTCACATCACATATTTTGAACATGGGAAAGAAAGTGAGAGAGGGGACACATGGAGAGAAGTAAAAAAAATAAACAAAAGAAGACTACTTTCATTACTAGCTCAATGGAATGGAGTATTGGCTGGAATCTGGCCAAGTATTCTATTTTTTGCACTTCACGGAGCTTGGCGTGTTGTAATTTTGTTGCCATCAGTAGGTAACAGAAGGATTTGCCTCACTTCCTCCTAAGAAGATAATCTATGACTAGCTTCAACTGTATGCCTGACCAAAAGATCTTCCCTACGTTAGAAAGCACCAAATACCTTTAAATACATAGTTGTAATTGGTTACTCAATTTTAAACGAGCAAATTACTCAAACCCTGTTTTTTCTTTTTTTAATATATCCGTGAGTTTCGAACCAACTTACACGCGCCTCAACCATTCTCACTCATTATATTGTAATCGTATCTCTCAACAATGTCCATCTTTTTATCTAATGGAGGAGCAAAGTAGCTTTTTTAAAAAAAAAAATTTGATTTACGCCTGCAACTCGTGTGGGATTTCATCTAACCACAAGGGTGATAGTGATATCACCTGGATATGAAAGTCACAGGACCAGAAGCAGATATATACTACCCATGTCCTTATAGAGATAAAGTTTCTTCTCCTCAGACCAATAACAGGACTAGCAGTACCCAAATTACCTATTATGTGTAATGAATAGGCATAGTAGGCTCTAAGCAGCATTTTGTTATTCTTGTCTGTACATATCTGTTAAAGTTGCTATACTTTCACCTATTATAGGCCAGGAAAAATTTACATCGCTTGAAAGGAGCTGTGAGACTGCAGAATCTGACTCAAGGCTATTCTTTTAGAAAGCATGCTACATCTTCGTTAGGTTATCTGCATGCGTGGAGCAAAATACAGGCTCAAATTAGGGCTCGGCGAATTTGTATGGTGACAGAAGGAAGACTAAGACAAAAGAAATTGGAGAATCAACGAAAACTTGAGGCTAAGCTTCATGATATAGAGGTAGTCCATTCCTTCTCCCATGTTTCTCCTCACATATACTTGATTTTATCGTCACTTTTTACAATTCTTGTTTTCTATTTTGTTTGTGCATCCTGCAATTACTTAACTGTATCTTCTCTTGATTTATCATTTTCTCTTTCTCTTGAGCTAAGCAAGATTGCAATAAGCTCTTTGAAATGGCCCAAGGAGATTATAGATTGTACTTACAAAAAGCTTGTTCAAGTCATAGATGCCAAAGAAGTTCTAGTAAGGTGCAATCACAAAATTTTCTATTAGGATTTTCAAATTTGTTAGGATTCAACTTACAAGGAAGTACAACAATCAAGCTATATTGTAATATCAATTGTAAATAGCCTTTCGAGAGGGTATGTTTCTACCGAAGTCTCTACTCTAAGACAATGTCAAAATCATTCCTCCCTTTTGAAGTAGAGAAGCATTAGACATAATTGCTTGGAAAAATGATATTTTAGGAATAAATGACATTTAGTTCCAGTTTCCCTTTCACATAAATAATGCCAACCAAGGGAGTGAAACCTCTCAATTAGTACTTTTTTTTAATGATTTAATGCGTGTTAATGATACCCTTACGAACCTCAATCCAAGGTAGGATTCTGAGATACTTTGATGGAGCTATCTTTTCAGTTCGAAAGAGAAAAAAGCCAATGAACCTCGAAAGAGAAAAAAAGTCTAGAATCCTCCAAAGAATTTGATAAAACTAAAGAAATTGTTCAGATTTGACGTATTAGTCCTGTTAAGCATTAGTTTGAATGGATTGCAGGTGGAGTGGTGTGGCGGTGCCGACACGATGGAGGAGATTCTTTCACGGATACACGAGAGAGAAGAAGCCGCTGTTAAGCGTGAGCGTGCTATGGCATATGCATTCTCACATCAGGTATGACAATCACTAAAAAGTTAGTTAAATTTCATAAAGGGCCATTTCATAAATCCCCTAAAATTTTCAGTGGAGAGCAAACTCCAGTGAAGTGTATGGCTTGGGTAAAGATGAACTTGGCAAAGCTGATTGGGGTTGGAGCTGGAAAGAACGATGGATTGCTGCTCGTCCATGGGAAAGCCGTGTACCGTCTCAGTTTGTTAGTCCGAAGAAATCGATAACTAGACAATCAAGCAAGGGCAGTAAGAAAAACTCACCATCTCCGAAAACCCGAGTTTTCGTCAAACCTCCTTCTCCAAATGGGAAATCAACACCAAAGCCTCGGAGGTTGTCTTATCCAGCAACCGAGAAAACAGAAAAACCGGCTACAGAAGAGAAGGTCATCAAGAAAAATGTTAAAGATGATGAAGGAAACACCAAGAAAGAAGAAACAACTTCTTAATCGATGCTATTTATTGAATGCAAAATGTGTTCATATTTTCATCAAAGAAAGTCAGGTAAAATAATGATCTAGAAGCCATTTGTTTTCTGTATGTCATTTGATGGTGTTCATTGGAGTGGTGTGAGGTAATGTATTATTGGCATGCAAATTGACCCCATGTCATTATTTTCTTACATTTCCTTTCTTTTTCCTGTTGTGTATATTTGAAGGAAAAAGAAAGACTGTGTCACTTAAGTTATGATTATACCAACAGTGTTATGATTTTGTGGTAGCTTGAGATTGTTATGTGATCCCCAATAGTGGGTGGGTTTTGCAAGTTAAGCTCATGCTGTAATGGTCTGTTCTTACAATGAATTTTTAGTAAGAAATCATTTCAAATTTTAAGAGCTTAAAATTGTGGGTTATTTATTTATTTATTTTTAGTACAATGGGATTTGGAAATTCAAAACACACATTTTGTGGTTCTAAAATTTACAGAGGAAGAGAATAATTTTTTTTTTCAAGTATCCTAAAAAAACTAATTTTAAGTTTTTTTTAAACTTTTTAGTATATAGGTTAAAATTGTAATTTGAAACTTTAGTGACCAAAATAAACTCTATGTATGATTACTAAACCCTGGATCTAAATTTTATAAGTTCAAAATCCCTTTTTTTTTTGGGTTCAAAATCCCATTACATTGGATTTATATGGAACGAATTATTCTCTTATAAAAAAAAAATTAGAAATCACAATTAATTTTAAATTCCTTTTAATAATTTTTTTTTTTTTTTATAGATATAAAATCAAATTCTCTATAGTATTAGTATTCGAATAAGGAAATGATCTCAAATAATCCTCTACTAGTATAAGTTGGTTATCTTGTCTGGTGTTAATCTATTTTAACTCCATGGTTACGAATTCGAGTTCGAAAATCGATATTTGGCTCTCATATTATATGAGAGCAGTTGTGCCATCTATGTTGGGTTTGATGGTGCCCTTCCCCAACATGTACTCAAAAAACAAAAAATCCTAAAAGTCAACGTTTTCTTTTCCTCATAAACAAGAATATTAAAAAAGAAGAAACTTTGATTAGAAAAAAAAAGGAAGAAACTTTCGTAAGGGCAATCTAGTCACATTCATAGGGGCTGTTTGTTTGGTATATTTAGGTAGAATTTATTAATTTTTCATAAAAAAAATTTACATTCAATGAATTTTTACTAATTGGTCCTTTTTTTTTTTTTTTAAATAATTCTTATTTCTAACAATTCATTTTTAATCATTCATTTATAACTACTCCTTTTAATAATTCTTTTTAAATCAATCAAAATAATTTATTTTTATTTTTTTTGAAAATCGAAAAATCAAGAGTTTCGCTCCCCTATACATGAGGCACCACTGGCCCGTCCCTAAATTGTGGCACCATGATACTAAAATAACTCATTTTTAACTATTCATTCTTAATCATTTCTTTTTTACCTACTAAAAGTAACTACTGATATTAAATCTACATTCAAACCAGGTTTTGACACTAATTTCTCTACACAAAACCTACATTAAAACAAGTTTTTGATACAAGTCTCAATTTTTAACTACTTAATATAATTTTTCGTATATTAAATCCTACCTAAATATGTGAAACAAACAGCCCCATACACATAGACGATATTACAAAGAACAATGTGCTAATTCAGTTACCTTTATAAGCTTCTTTCTAATCCTTGTTCGTTACGTTGCTCCTTCTTCCAATCCCAGCGCCCAAACCAAATCCCTTTCCGTCCCAACCAATGCCACAATCTGGCCAAAAGCCCCACCAATTATAGCACCTTAGCTGACAAACTGTCTTTTAATTTATTGATGAAGAAATCGAAAACGCCTTCAATTCATGATTTCAATATTAAGGAGGCTATCCAAACCATCGCTCCTTACGACAACAACGCGGGTCTCAAACCTCATGGAACCATCATCGGCGGCGGACTCTTCTGGGTGCTCTAGAAGGCTAGTCGCTCTGGCTCAGCAGCTCCGCCTTTACAAGCCGCCGCCATCGTTGGACGACATAGACGAGCCCAGCGGCGAGGACAGCAATGGTAAGGTTGTTTCTCAAGTGGGGTTTCCTGAATCGGCCACCCCCATTTCTCGAGACCCGGAAAGGTTTAGACCCAAAAGAGCGGCTGTGTTGATCTGCCTTTTTGAAGGGGGTGATGGCGATTTGAGGGTCATTCTTACTAAACGATCTTCCAGATTGTCTACTCATTCTGGTTAGTGCATTTGTTGTTATGGTTGCCCTTTGCCTTTTTTTTCTTTGGAAACCGGAGATTGGAGCTTTCCTCCGCTATATCCGGAGTAACCATATCAGTCCATAGTTCAGGCATAGGGAGACATCTAAGAAATGTAGACACGAGAGGTGTCTTAAAATGTATGTCATCCGTGCGTTTCGAACTTGGGATCTTGAAAGCCCAAGCCTTTGACCACGGTTGCCCTTTACCATTTTGATTTAGATCTGAACTGTGTTGCAATTGAAGGTGTAATTGTGGGGTGGATTTGTTTGCAGGTGAAATTGCATTGCCGGGAGGAAAAGCTGAGGAAGGGGATTTAGATGATGGGGCGACTGCGACTAGAGAAGCTAAGGAGGAAATTGGGTTGGATCCTGCGCTTGTTAATGTGGTTGCAGTTCTTGAGCCATTCTTGTCTAAGGTTTGTAATCTCTGTCTCCCCCACGAACTTTCTGGACACATTTCTGATCATATGGAATTTTGGTATTCTAATGCGCGAATCGATCCTGCTTCAAGGGTTATTGTGAAAATCCTGTCTTTCAAAGTGTAGATTTGGGGGAAACTTCTGCTGAATTCAACTACAAGTAACTAATGTCTTAAGTCAATTCTTTAACACCTTGGGGACTTGATGGGTAGAAAGAATATGAGGATGTAGAGAATGATTGAAGGTTTATTATGGTAAATTAGGGTTTTCTGATGATCAGGAATTTGGTTTTCTGAAAAATGGAAACTCCAAGATGTTTCCCTTTTCTTATTGGAGCAATAAGTGGTTGAACTTCGGATTAAAACTTTGTTGTTTTCAGTCACTTTCAAATGCTTTCTTTGATTAGATACCTACTTCTTGGCTGATAGAATACTAATAGTAATTAGTTTTTTGCTTCTTTGGGACTTGAAGAACTCAAACTTTCACTTAGAAGACTTATTTTCATGGCATTTCATATCCTTCTTTTACACCATATTCTATAATTTACATGGTAAAATTAGTCGGTTGAGTCATCTATGGGTTTATCATTTTTGTTAGGGTATGTTCGAGAGTAATTTTAGAATGACCAAAATTACTTTTCGTATCCTCTCTTTAGTGATTTTGGATGAGAGAATAGCGACTCCAAAATCACTCTCAAATATTCTCATATTCTAAAATTTACATGATAGAATGAGTCGATTGAGTCATCTACAAGTTTATCGGTTTTGTTAGCGTATGTATTGGGAGTGATTTTAGAATGACCAAAATTTAGCATCCCTTTTTATTTCTTTTGCATAAGAGAACAGTAATTCCAAAATCACTCTCAAACATGGTCTCTTCGTAACTTCCTGCTGCCAGACGTATTAACTTACTGTGGTTGTGATGATCAGTTCAAGACATGTTAACCTTCGCTTTTTTTGAGTTCAACTACAATTGGAGAAAAGGGGATTCGAATTCATAACTTTCATTAATGTCATTGAGCTACTACGGTTGTTAACCTTCTCATTTAATTGCAGCATCTCCTAAGAGTGGTTCCTGTTATCGGCATTATGAATGAAAGTAATGCATTCAGTCCGAGGCCGAATCCTGCTGAAGTGGAAGAAGTATTTGATGCTCCACTTGATATGTTTATTAAGGTTATAATCTCTGTTTGGTGAAGAATTGATAATATAACTACTTACTGTTCTTGATCTTGAACCCGTTATTCAATTGTCAATAATCTTCTCCCAAAACATTTGATATAGGATGAGAATCGGAGATCAGAGGAAAGAGAGTGGATGGGATCCAAATACCTTGTTCATTTTTTCGACTACGAAACCAAGAATAAGAAGTATGTGATATGGGGTTTAACTGCTGGGATCTTGATAAGGGCTGCATCAATAGTACTCCAAACTCCACCACCTTTTCTGGAGCAAAGCCCTATCTTCAAGGTTCCAAGGGTTGTGGCTAAAGATACTATTATGCCATAGATTTGAGACATTATTGTTGGACTGTGTACTAAATTATAATCCTTTGTTAGTATGTATCGAAGGAAGACATTAACTGAAATAAGATTTTGATGTTGATGTTTGATTAAGTTGGAAGATTCCAAAGATTATTGCACTCATTTCATTTGGATGCTTTTTAAATTAGGAGCCAAAAATAAAGTTCCAGAATAGAGGAAGCCAGCAGCATCATGTGCTGAGAAAGTTAACTTTGAGAATGAATGCTCGGGATAAACTTGCTGCAGTTGGCCGCATCTCATCTTCTCTGGTATCTCTTTCTTTCGTCTTCCCTCTATGATTGTTGAACTCTTTGTAACTTAAAAGGGTCTGATATTGTTATTGCAGAACATGATTCACAGCATAGAGAGCTTAAGAAGCCATCGGTTAACACCCGGGTTCGGGACTCTTTCTTTAAGATGATAACATTACTTCACCATCGTCTATAGTTCCAAAGTTCTATATTGATTTTGATCAGAGTGGCTAATTTTATTAGTAGCAAAGAGCAAACTATGTAAGTGAAAAAATAAATCTGACTGCTTGCAGAAATTTCATTTATTCCTTCAATGTAGACACATTCTTGGTTAAGGATCTCACATTAGAAAGTAAGAACAATTTATGAAATAGGTGAGCTATACTCATCATCCATTAATTTTGAGATGAATGTTCACACTATCTAATAGTATCAGAGTCTATAAAACTTAAACGAGTATTCGGTCAAATAAAATAGAGTTGAGATCCGGTCCAAAATAAGTGAACTCAAAAGAGGCACCAGGCGCACATTAGAAAGTGAGGAGAACTAGCTTTGATATGGATGTCTACACACTACACTATCTAATTTTCTTTAACTTGGACCTCTTCTTGTAGACAATATGAATATGCTGAGAACATTCGATTTACTGTTGAATTGAAACGGAAACACTCAAATGAATGGTAGGCTGCATGAAGTTCTAGAGTTATAATTGAGATCATAGATCTCTTTCAACAAACTAAATTAGCTGTGCATTGAAAATCTTCCAAATTCTGCTCATATTAATGGAGAAGGTAAACAACACTACAAAACTCACGGTGGTATCAATTTGTTACAACTTACAAAATAAGGTTGCAAAAATAGGCCATTTTCATCACCTTCCTCAGCTAAATACCTCATAAAATTTCTCAATGACAAGTAAACCAGAATCAATGGACTCCAATGGATCTTTTCTTAGACGATGTCTTAAGCAGTTGGGAATGACTGTGGCTATGTCTTCAGCATCTACTTTATCTTTTCCCTTAAGAGCTGCAAGAGCCTTTGCAGCTCTATTTGTCACTATATCTCCTCTCAATCCATCAACGTTCAACTCGGCACAAACCTTCGAGATCTTCACCTTCAGATCTTGATCTATCTGCACAGAAGAAAGAAAGCTTCTAGCTGAGGAGATTTGTTGCTGCAACTTTTCTTGCTCCTCTTTGTAAGATATGCGGAACTCCTTGGGATTCTGGTCAAACCGGGCCCTCTCCTCTACAATCTTCACTCTCAATTCAGCATCTCTTACAGTACCAACTTGTGCATGCATTCCAAATCGATCAAGTAGCTGTGGCCTAAGCTCTCCTTCTTCTGGATTTCCCGAACCAATCAAAATGAATCGAGCGGGATGAGAAATGGATATACCTTCTCTCTCAACTGTGTTCCAGCCAGAGGCAGCAGAATCCAGTAGGACATCAACCAAATGATCATCCAAAAGATTTACTTCATCTACATAGAGAATACCTCTGTTCGCTTTGGCAAGAAGGCCGGGCTCAAATGCCTTAACACCTTCAGTAAGTGCCTTTTCGATGTCAATAGTCCCACAGACCCTGTCTTCAGTAGCACCCAATGGCAGATCAACCATATTGATTTTGGTCATCACCACTGAAAGTTGCTCTCCTTTCCCTAGACTTTCCCTCACTTCAATACCCATTGATTCAGGGTCTTCAGGATCAGAATTGTAGGGATCCCCAAATACAACTCTGATTTCAGGAAGCAAATCAATCAGGGACCTAACAGTGGTGGATTTTCCTGTTCCTCTATCACCCATGATCATCACACCTCCAATTTTCGGGTCGATAACATTCAGAAGAAGGCATAGTTTCATCTCATCCTGCCCTACTATAGCAGCAAACGGATAAACAGGTCTCTGACTCTCTTTTAAGAGATTCGCAGACTGAAAAATCATGAATGTATTATTTACTCATCGATCTTGAAACAAATCCCATAGGTCCTAACCATTTGATTTTTTGTTTTTGGTTTATGAAATTTTAACTTATTTCTACTCAAATTTCCTACCATGTGCTCCATTTTTCCTACAAGTATTCATATTTCCTTAAAAAAGTAGGTGAATACTAACCAAATTTTAAAAACAAAAACAAGCTTTTGGAAGCTACTTTTTTTGTTTCCAAATTTTGGTTTTGTTCATTAAAATATAGGTAAGATGTAGATATCCAAACGAGGAAAAAGGTATTGTAAAGTAGTTGTTATAAGCTTAAATTTCATAAACAAAAAACAAAAAACAAAATGGTTATCCAATGGGGGTCTTAGTTATCTACCTCCATTTATCACCTATAGAAAACCACCCCTCTTCTTTTCATTTTAAAAAACAGTAAAAGAATTGTTTAAGCTACGATCCTTGACCAGTTAAGATTTCATCAAACATTTTCCTCAACGATGAGCAAAATTCAAGAAAGTGTAAAGCCGGTAATGACTCTGTTTACATTTACAGTTATCTTATTAGAATTGGACAGCATCCTATTATCCATTCAAACTCTCAGATTCGCAATGCACTTTACAGCTAAGTTACTGGAACTAGAAAGCGAAAAGTAGTTTCAAATTTGAACTAGCTTCATGAATGCAGCTTGTATACTAAGAAAGTGAAAAAGCGAACCTCCTGGACAGTGTTGATTTCAGCGGCAACATTACATTGGACCGGAGGCCTTCCCTTCTTCCCCTGAACCCTAATACTCCCAAACGACTTCTTCCCATTACCATGCCCTACACATACAAAATTCAACAAGAAACAGTGAAAACTCAAGATTCGCCATCACCGGATTGAAAGACGACGATGAGGAAAATGAGAAGTAAAGAGGAAATTGAAAACAGTGCAGATTGGTTAATTTCCATGGAAATGTACCTGAGGTTAGCGAGAGAAGAGGGACGAAGTGCGTAGGGGAAGGAGAAGAGAGGGATCGAGAAGCCAAGATCGCTGTCGAGGAAGATCCTGCGAGTGTGAACGCCATGGCCGAGTTCTACAAGGTCTGTGAAATGAATTCTTGTTTATTCGTTCCCAATTCTGATAAATGGTTTTTATTGGTTTGTTAGGTTGCGGATAAGAGAGGATAGATTTCACTCCAAACTCCTCTGCTTATTGCTTCCTCATATTGTGACCCAGCCTAATTGTAAATGCCTAAACTAACCTTCAAAAATAATTAATTGCAATTTTTACTCAGAATTATCTTTTTTCTCTTGACTTAGCTTAATGACAGTTGTGCTTTTATAAATTGCTAAACTTACACATACTCTTTTTTTTTTTCTTTTTTTTAGAAAAACTTGTCTGCTAAGGTGGCAAGTCCTCCCTGGTAGAGTATGCAGTACAATTTTTTTTCTTATTTTAAAAATAGGACTATTTAAAGAAAAAATTTGTGACATCTTGATGCCACATATTTCACTAAAGAGGACTTGATTCATTAATTAAGGAGACAAATTTTTCTCTTTTTTTTAATACAACAAAGATGATGTTTTTTTTACAAATGAAGTTTATGAATTTGAACAAATCTTTTGCTATATATACTTTAAATAAAACTTTGTCTAAATCGTATATTATGTCATTAGTTATATTTTTCTTGGTTTAAATAGTTAGTGTGTTGACTTGGTTAATTAGTTATAATCCAATTTAATTTTACCGTCACAAATTCAATCTTGAAAATTAGTATTTGACTTTTACTTTAGTTGAGTGAGAATTTGTAAAATCTTTTAATTATTAATTAATGAATTCTTAATAAGATTATTTAACTAATTTTAATATAAGTCTCTAAATATTTGCCGACAAGAAGAACAACTAGTCGATACTCAACCTCAATGATACAAAGATGTTGTTATAGAATTTTAACAAAAATAAAATCAATGGTATGAATTGAACCACAACAGAGAGTGAATGATTAAAATGTTAAGGGACCAAATGTATCGATATGATATTGGATACTTTGTAGATAAAACCTTTGTTATTTAAAGTCTTATATCAATAGAGTTGTTTGTCTTTCTTTATAAACTTAAGATCTATTTCTTATTCAACCAATGTGAGATTACTCATTTATTTGTATTACACCAAAAATAACAAATTTTTAGCTCACAAGTCGGGCAAGATATCATTATAGAGCACCTTTTGGCATTAATAGTCAAGCTTGAACATAGTTATTATATATTGCGGAAAAGAAAACCTCTCGGTTTAGATGAAGTCATGTCTTCAGCAACACATTTTTACTTATATATTTTTTTATTTAAATGGTTATCAAACGAGACCATAACTTTTTTTAACATAATCAACAAACATGGGTTCGACATTAGAGAGGAGAATTTATCCCAATAACCTAAGAAATAATCTCCTATGTACCAAATATCTTCATCTCCTCTCTAAAAGCATGCATAGCAGTTTTCCTCAAAGCAACACAAACCTTAAACCCATCCACAGCCAAACTCACAGAAGAATGCGGCAAGAAAAAGCAAGGCTCCAAACTCCCAAGAAGAGACCGAGAAAGCGGCACCACTGTGACCGGAGCTCCCCACCCAAAATCCACCGCCGAATGCTCCAAATGTCGCCAGTCCGTGAACGCACTCACCTCTTTCCCAGACGTGATTCCATCCTTACCATGAATCTCTTGAAAGTCCACAAACGACCGGACGTATTCGTCGCTTATGTTCATTTTGCTCTTCTGAATCTTCTTCGCCGTCTCCCAAATGGGCTGCTCTTTGAGCTCCTCTGCTGTTAGTGTGACGTAAATTGGAACGCAACCGTTGCCCCAATACCCTGTTGGCAATGGCGGGTTTAGTTGTTTCCGTATGTTTGTTGAGTACACGAATTTCACCTTCGCGCTATCTGAAATTCCTGATGATTTCACTCTGTATTGAGAATAATGAGACTTCAATGTATATTCACAAAATAGGTCAAATATAAGTTTAGTACCTATACACTAGAATTTAGTCCTTTGAAAATTTTTAGAATTTAGTTTCTATATTACAAAAAAACATTAGTTAAAAGAAAATTAGAGTTGAGTGTGAGGTATTTGGATAAAGTTTTGATGAAAAGTTAGTTTGATTAGTTATTTTGAAAGGTAAAAAAGTAAGACTTATTTGGATTTTTTTTTAATGTTTAGAGGAGTCATAGTAAAAAAGAACAATTAAAAATGAATTATTAAAAAAAAAAAAAAAAAAAGTTAAATGAAAGAGTAACAAAGAAAAATAAAATGGTTGGATTAATATTTTTAATGAAAAATTAATAAATCTTGTCATTTAAATTCTCATTAAATATGAGAGACAAACCACCTATTATTATAAAATTAAATCTAGTCTCTATTATACTAAAATTAGAATTTAGTCACTTTCTTTTATGCCCATTAAGGGGTTTTTTGTTTAACATATTTAAGTAGGAGTTGATATTATGAGTTATTAACTCCTCCTCCAAACCTATATCTAAACGAGTTTATATTAACTATTCTTCATTTATATTTTTAAACATAACTCTAATTTTTAACCATTCATTTTTAATGATTCATTTATAACTATTCAATCATTTATAACCACTTATTTTTAATCATTCCTTTCAAATAAATCAAAATACCTCATTTTTAATCATTTTTTTAACTACTAAAAATAACTACTCATTTTTAAATCTTCATCCAAACAAGATTTTGACTCTAACTCCTCTATACAAAAATTACATTTAAATAAGTTTTTGACACAAACTTACAATTTTTAACTACTCAATATAATTCTTTAACCCAAAAATTATGTAAATATGTCAAACAAACACCCCATAATAGAACTAGCTCGGGTCCCAGGTTTTGATTACCCACCTCAACGGTTATAATCTAAAAAAACTCATTACCTTTTATAAAAGCTAAAAATATAGTAAGTGGTTAATGTATTAAATATATGAAAGTCATTATTTATGTTTTTGTCATATTAATCACTGAAAGAATATTTAAAATTATAAGACTAAATTTTACTATTTAAAAGTATGTAGAGAACTAGATTTTATATTTATTCAAGCAGGTACTAGAATCTATTTGTGAGAACTCTAGTTTTTGGCTAATATTTATGAGAACTCTAGTTTTTGGTTAATATTTATGAGAACTCTAGTTTTTGGTTAATATAGGTAGTTGCTCACCGACACTAGTCTATATCCAATAACCAAAGATCTTGGGTTCCAGTCCCCATCCTCAATTATTGTAATCTAAAAAACAAATTAGTTTTTGAAAATAAAATTCCAATTATTTTTTGAAACCCCTAAACAAAATAACAAACCTATAACAAATATAAATATTTAACAAATCTCTGAAATCCCTATTATATGGTATCACGAACCCGAATTGAGATTAGGTGATTTAATAGACTATTCACTTCATCATCAATCAACTTATATACTCAGTAAAAATGCCCTAAAATCAAGAACAAGGATGTGAACAAAATTGACCGTATTAATAAAATTGGACTCACTTGGCTCGCCATATGTATGCGCCCAAGGCTTCAAACGCAGTAAATCGATAACCAGACTGTTCAAACAACATTCTCCTGAATCTCTCCAATTGATGATCTGCAATAGGAAAGAATTCTCTCGCCACAGCCCCAATTTGATGTCCATACGGTGAATCCCCATGTCCAAAACTCAAAAACTCCCCAATCGGTGCCTCGACTCGTGGCGGATCCCTCGGACCCAACCAACGAGCCCTATCCCAGACCGGCTCGACCGACACCGAACCCGCGCCACGAGCCAATTCAGCCACAGCGCAGAAAAACTGAGTACCTCCAAGTCCATCGCACAGAGAGTGGTGAAGGGAGGCTCCGAGAGTGAACCCGCCGCATTCGAACACGGTGACTTGCAGAATACAAGGGTGGTTCAGTCCCTCATTCTTGTCCGGGTCGGGCACCAACTGCTCCACGAACGCCTCGTCCGGGTTGTCGAAATCCACGGAGGCGAGGTCGCAGTCGGCGGTGGCGCGGATGAGAGGGAGGGCTTGGCCGGGAGTGCAGAGGAGATGGAGGCGGTGGTTGTGGCGGCGGAGGGTGCCGGCGAGGGGGTAGTAGTGGAGGAGGGCGGAGGAGATGACGTCGGCGGGAGATTGGGTGGTGGCAGCGGCGGAGATGTAGGCTCGGAGGTAGCGGAAAGTGAGGCGGAGATTGGGATCTGTGTCGATGTGGGAAAGTGAAAGGACATGGTTGTGGGGGAAGGCGGGGCGGGGAGGGTGAATGGGAGTGGTTTCTGATATTGAGACTCGCATGGCTGTGATGGATGGATGGACGGCGGTGAGTTGGTTGGTTGGGTTTTGGTTTTGTAGTTTGTTTAGCATTGAACTCGTTGGCGGGGTTGGTGGAGTTGAAGGGAGGGACGTCGCCGTTTTGCTGTCTGGGAAATGGGGGCGACGTGGAGCATGCTACGTCTCTAATTAACTTTCAAATTAAAATTAGGTTCTTTCTAATTCCAATTGTTTTGACCTTTCACATCTCTTTCTAATAATAATTTGTTTAAATGTAGATTTAAAATGAATCATTATTTTAAATAGTTAAAATATTGATTTCAGGCATCGTGGAATGAAAATAGATTGTGATATCGTCATTGATCCATATGACGTAGTTATAAATGAATGATTACAAATGAACCATTAAAAATGAGAAATTATTTTTAATAATTTGAAATTAAGAGTTGATATTGAAATGATATCTGTAGAAAAATATAAACACAACAATTTGATTTTCAAGTGATGTCTTATTTGAACTTCATCCTAGCTTTTAAATAGTCATTACAGAAACAAGAAATCGTAAATCGTACGCTAGAAATAACAATAAAGAAAAATTAGCAAAATAAATCTCTAACAACCTGTAGAATATGTCTTTTATGGACTAAAATAAAACTAACAAACTCTCTGTTGAACTTATTCCTCCACTCAAGAATTAGTTCAAACACAAATCTGTGCACATGCCCAATTGTTTACGCAACTTTTGAAAAGCTTCTAACTTCAAGGTTTTGTCATCATGTCTGCATGTTAGTCTTTGGTGCCACCAAACTGTAAACTAACAATGCCTTCCTTAACAAGATCTCTAAGAAAATGAAATCTCACTCTTATGTGTTTGGATCGCCCATGCAAAATAGCAAAATAGGATTTTTAGACACCTTGATAGTCGATGTATTATCACACATTAAAATTGTACCTTCTTCCTCTATATGATCAATATGGCCAATTTCTTTAAGAATTCTTTTCATCCAAATAGCCTGGCAAGCACAGGCAGCAGCTGCTACAATCTCTTTGTAAGATTAGTTTGTTTAGATGTCGATTTAAAATGAACAATTATTTTGAATAGTTAAAATAACAATTACAAATGAGCCATTAAAAATGAGAATGAAAATAGATTAACATCAAACTAGATAACTAATCGTGTCATTGATCTATTCGACATAGTTATAAATGAATGATTACAAATGAGCCATTAAAAATGAGAAATTATTTTTAATAATTTGAAATTAAGAGGTGATATTAGTAGTTACAAAAACTTATCATTTTTTGAAGAGTAATCAATAAATACTCTAACAAAGTTTTTAAACTGACACATAAACACCCGGTTGAAATTTATCATGATTTGAGATATTACAAGAAGATAATGGAAGATGATTTGAGAAGTATTGTTATTAGAGAAGAAGTTGGAATAATGGGTTCCCGAAGCAACCCCAATGGTTGAAACTACTGATTTCAAAGCATGCTTTTTTTAGAGATCATTAGTTCGAGATCATTGAAAAGCGCTTAAATTATAATACCTTTTGAAGTATCCTGGTACCACATGTTAGAGATGAGCGAATGCTCCAAGTATAGAGGAGCCATTTTTCGATTTTCAAAAAAAAAAAAGTTAGAATGATGGAGACTATTAGCCAAATACACATTCCCTAAAACATATGCACATATATATAGAGATCCTCATTTAATATTACCATATGATCCTAATCGCTATAATTTAGTCTAAAATTTAACCATCGAACACGATGGTACAATAGCTAGCGCGGGCAAAGTAACCGAGCGCCTGATTCTTGCGCGCTCCGAACACGGAAATTGCATATAAATGCAGACATTTGAATAAATCTTTCCATGTTCCCTGCTCGTCTACACTTCGCATCATTACCGCTGAAATACCAGGTCTCTCTCTCTCCTTCTCTCTGAAATATCACATCTCGCTTATTTTATTTTCCCGATCAACATTTTCGAATTTTTCAGCAGCTTTCAGTGATTTTTGTATTTGGAGAAACGCTGTTATCCTCCTAATCGATAGTCGTTTAGGTCTGTATAGATCAGTTTCCGTCAATATCTCTTGAATTTCATCTGGCATCCTTTGAAGATCTTAATCACTGAATTCTTTGCATTTGGTAATTTCGGACGACTTTGCTGTTTAATCTCATTTACTGTCCTAAATTTTATGTTTGATTTTATAATCGTGAACGTTTCACTGATTGATTCATTGGATAGTTTGTTTGATTCAGTCATATGGTCCTCATTTCGCCGACTACGAGAATTTAATTGCTCGAATCAAGTCAATCTCATTCACGAATTCACCTTTGTTTCAAAGTTGATGCGATTTTGATTCCGTTGGAATATGCTACATAATTTTGTTTTTATCGGTAATTAGGTTAGTGGAACCTGCGATCTTGTTATCTTACAATGCGTATCAGTATAGGTGCTTGTTGTACATGGTGTATATCGAGCTCTGTTCAATCTTGATCACATTATAGCTTACCATTGTATTTTTGAACTGGAGCATCATTCTTAGAGGAATCAGATCTGAGTTGATGTTTCCGTTCAACTTTAGAAAAGTACTCTCTGGAGCATTTCTTCGAACAATCTGGCGTAAACTAATTTTTGGAGTTTGTGGTTCCCCATTAGAAGAATGACCAAGTGTGATGTTGCAGCTTGTTTGCATTTATTCGTTAATTACATTTCCATACGGAGAGCTGATTGGTGAAGTTTTGCAACTTGTTTATTTTCAAGATTTTCACTATGTTTCAATAGAACAAACTGGTTTAATGTAGCATCCTATTTATTATCATATTTGTTTGAAGTTATAATCTAGCCAACTTTGCGAAAATTCAGATTTTTTTTGGTGAGAGTAAAGGAGAATTGGCAATGAATTCAAATAGTTAAGCACTCTCTTGGTCTTGCATCTCTGGTTATCATAGTCCTATTGCTTTCTCACTTCTGTTTTAGTGTTTTTTTTTTCGTTTGATAGGAATTTTTGAGAAATTCAGATGAATGATCAATGGAAACATCATTTTCAAACAGTTCATCTCTATGTGGAAATGTCATCTTGTTTGCTCCCTTTTTATAGGAGCAAACCTAGTGCAGTATAACCGGATGGCAGAGTCAAAGAAAGGAGCATCTTCAGCTACTGATCTTGGAAAGAGTGATTCTCTTCTAGGTAACCACTTTTAGGTTACATATGTTGAAGGAACTTAACTAAGTAATTTGTTTTTGTCACCCGTTTAAGGGAAGTAAGATTAATAACTTAATGTTTAATTTGTTATAAGGGCTTACCATAATTTCTTTTAGGTTAGTGGCATACCAAATTAGAAACTATAACACGCGAGTTTCCATAAATAAGTAAGAATACCTTAGAAATTCTAACCCTAAACCCTAGAGAATACTGTAGAAGTTCTTATCGGTACTCAGTCCATAGGTTTGTAAGGAAGCAACTTGATTGATTATCAGTCAGATGTAATTTGCAAATAATGTAAAAGGGACAAATTCTTGATTTAATGTCCTCAAAATATTTGTAATGGAACCTCTACTCACCTTGGCACAGATAAGGACATTGGTGACGAGTTTATGAACTCCTGGAAATCAATATCTGTGGCAGATGATGACATGATGGACTTTAGTTATAGCAAAGTCTCCAAAGGCAAGAATAAGGCCTTTGATTTTGGGGCGTTGTAAGTATTGCCAAAAATTTTAACTACTATAAGGAAATTCGAAGTCTTTTGATAGGCCTCATATCATCTCTTAATCAGTTAAGCATATTTGTATCTATGGTAACTGGTTTTAATCATTTCTTTCCACCTACTATGTAGTCATTTTCATGTTCACGCATAAAAAGATCCAGTGGTGTGGGACCTCAAATTCTATGGCAGAAAGTAATAAATCAGGCTTCATGTTACCAAAATATATTATTTCTTTTCTTCAGGGATGTTGATTTCAATCTGGATAGCAGTTTTGAAAAGCTATCATCCTTCAAGATTGACATGCACGATCTTGACTTTTCAAGCCCACCCAAAAAGACTGAAAAGGCTAGGAGTACTGGTAAAGAAGAACCACCCAATGAAAATCTTCAAAAGGATATGGACAGCTTAAATTTCTCTTTTGATTTTAAAGAGTAAGTGGATATCACATTTAAGTGAATGTTTGGACCTCCTTATTTCTTAAAAGTCGTGTTTTGAGTTTTAGACAGTCATGCCATCGAACCTTAACTTACATCTTTTCATTGTTTCTAATGTCTGCAATAAGATTGGATAGCTTTGATGTTGATAAGAGCTCACAAAGTGGAGAAATGACTAGTAAACGACAACAAGATACCAAGACAGTTTCTTCTTCAAGAGTCGAGCTTGAAGCTATTAATATCCACACAACTGAAGAAAATACTACAATTGATAGTAGTATAACGAAGACACTTCCAGCATCAGGAGACGAGAACAGTTCTAAAGTTGAGAATTTTCAGGGTGATCATGGTGAACTAGAATCAGAAGTTGCTGATGGCACATCACATGAAGAAAGAATGGAACAATTTGAAAAAGGTTGCATTTCTGAAAAAGAAGTGCCAAAGAGTAGTCATCAAGCCAGTCATGATGTACCTGCCAGGTGTATCGTAAGAAATGATGTACCTGAATCCACTTCAGAACCACAGTCTGAAATATGTACGGTGAGAGGAGAACTAACAGTAGTGTCAAGTGGAACAGAAAATGTGGCTGATGAAATCATAGCTTCTGATGTAACTTGTCGTAAAAGTTTACCCCAAAGCAATTTGTTTCCAACAAATCTCTCTGTCTTGGAGAGCAATCATACAGAAAAAGATAAGTCAGAAAGCAGGCCTTGGAATGAAGTTGTTGACAATGTTCAACTGGCTGAAGTTCAATTACACCTCAAAGATTGTTTCAATTCAGATTTACCGAGGAAGCTTCTGCTTGACACACAAGAAATCATAAAAAACCAAAAATTGAAATCAAAAGTGCCTATAGTTCCTTCATTCAGGTAAACTTTCATCCTTTATTATATCAAAGTAATAAATGAATCAATGAATATTCTAAAACGAAATTTACTGAGATTAATTAATTTTGATCTTTTGCATTGGAAATGTGAAGATTGTGAAAGTTAAATCCACCGTGGAAACTATTTGCCTCATGCATTTGCACAACACAAACACGAGTTGTTCTTATAGAGATGTGCAATTATGCAGACATCCATTATTTGAGCTTTGAATGAAATGCACGATATTACATCATAAGTTCTTTTTTCTTCTAATTTTCTGATGTAGAGGACCTCCGGTAGATAAAGTGACTATGAAAGATAAAGAACCGAGTGGAAATTCTTCGGTGTCAAGAACAGATGTTATTAGCAAACCTCAACTCCGTCAATCATCATCTACCAGTACGAAACTTTCTACTTTAGGCAAGACTAGAGTTGATGCTCCAAATAAAATTCCTGCAGCTGGAGATCGGTAAGATGTTTTCTAATAACCATTGCCCCTTGTTTTTAACAATGTACTGAACATTGGAATCACACTGTTGGATATAAGTTGGTCAGACTATATGGTATGGTAGTTGATGGTTGACAAACAAGAAACTGATAGAATCTACCACGATATATTATTAAACTACGATAATCTCTTGAGAGGATCTCTCAAAGAGCCAAAGTACAATGACGACAATTCAATAGCTGATTAACAAAGACCCATCCTCCCCTATTTATAACCCTAAACCCTAATTAAATAAAAGACTAATAATAGGCCCAAGCCCAATACAAATAAAATAGCAATTAACTAATAAATAATAAATACTAATACTAATATTCCTAAAACTCCAAGGTCCGGATCGTACCAATACTTTCCCCCCCAAGAGCCACCTTGTCCTCAAGGTGTTCCATCTCCGATGCCATCTTCTGCAGCTCCGTCTTCTGGCAAAAAGTCTGTCACATCAACATCCTGGTAATCGTGCGCATCTCGAACAACCCACACATCCAAATTCTGGAGCTCTTTCTTCTGACAACGATGTCCCGGGACAAATCGTTCATCACAACGGAAGCATAACCCTTTGTCCTTCCTTGCTCGAATTTCGGCTTCAGTGAGTTTTTTACAAGGCGCCGGGTGAATGGTTGTAGTCCTGTGAGAAAGGGTCTCTGTGCTTCCAGTTCCCGATGCAATCGTTCCTGCTTTAGCCTTGACCGTTGCAGAAGTACTTCCCTCATTTTGGGAAGCCTGAAAAGCAAAATCATCCTCAATCACCTGTGCCATAAACTTCTTATCTTGAATCCCAACAGGTCGCAGTCTCCTCATTTCACTTCTAATTTCTGCCTTCAACCCGCTTTCCCATTTCCCTTCCAATGCACTTGCACTAATATCACGCATTCCCTTTACATACTTCTCAAACAGTCGTCGATACTCTTTAACTGTTCCAACCTGTTGTAAGCTCATCAAATTGGCGTACTTGTTGTCATTAATCGTTGGTTGGAAGCGGTGCAACAGTAGTTCTCGGAATTCTTCCCAAGAACTGATCGGGGATCGATCTTCCTCATACTGCAACCATTCCAAAGCCTCACCCTCCATACACAGAGCTGCAGCATCGACCCGTTCCTGTCCTTCCAGCCGGTTTACCCAAAAGTATCGTTCTACTCGACACAACCATCCGTCCGAATCCTCATCGGTAAGCCCTTTGAATACCGGCATCTCGAGTTTCCGTAATCTCCTGTCTAACACCGACCCTTCTCTACCTCCTGTTCTCGGTCCTCCTCGTTCACCACGATCCTCCCACTCCCTCCAATCCTCTCGGTCTCCTTCTCGAAATTGATTATCCCATCCCCGATCGTTCCAACCGTCACGCGCTATCGGCCTATCATAACCGATGCGCACCCTCCTCTCCTCCGTAAACTCGTTGCCTCGCCCATCGACCTTCGGTTCTCCCTTTCGGTCGAATCCTGGTCACCACAAATCGAAACGGCTCTCTCTCCGGTCCCACCCGGCTGGCCCAGACCGACCCGGCCCGACCAGCCCTCCCGACCCGGTCCCCCTGGGCCGCTGCTGTGCCACACACCGCCCGGCTCTGCGCTTGACCCAAGCCCACCGCCCGGCCTCGCTCGGCCCCGACTCCCCACAACCCCACGCCCGCGCCCCAGCCCGAAGCCTCAGCGTCGCCTACGCCCGAGCCCCAACCCAAGCCCGGTCCCCCCTGGCCGCCGCCGTGCCACACGCCTCCCGATCCCGCCCCTGGCCCCAGCCCACAGCCTCGACCCCGCTCGTGCTCGCCCACGAACCCCCCACCAGGCCCGCTCCAGCTGCCTCGCGTCCCCGCGCCACCACGACTCTCGCCGCACGCCCCCCAGCCCTCACGACGAGCCATCTCGCCTGGCCCGACGCTCCCCGCGCTAGGGCCCCAGCCCCCACGTCCGGCGCCTCCGCCCGACGCGCCACCCCCCGCACAAGCCCCTCTGCCTGCGCCGCCCGTACCGAACCCGCCGGCCGCTCCTCTCGGACAGACCCCGCCGCCCGCCCTGCTCGCGTCGCCCACGCCGGTCGCCAGCCCGACGCAACCGCCCACAGCCCCGACACCCACGCCCGCTCGCCCAGCCCCGCTGTAACCCCCCATCGCGCCCACCTCCTCTCCGGACGTCCCTCCTCCCGCGCCCGACCCATGCTCTCCTTGCTCGCCCGCCGCCCCAGCCGCAGCCGCCGCACCCTCTCCTTTGCCCGCAGCCTCAATCGCCAGCCCCTTCCCTTTGTCTCCTTGCTTCGATTCCATTAACAACTGCAAGCTCCGGTTGATCATCTCGAACTTCGCATCCTGCTGTTCGAATTTCAAATCCATCTTTTTCCCCAAACGTTCTTCAATCGATTCCATCCTTGCTTCTACATCCGTCAACCTCCTTGCTAATTCCACCGACCCTTCTTCACACTCTTGCATCCTTGTTTCCATCTTAGTACTCACCATTCCCGGATCGGTAAATGACTCTGATACCAAAATGATAGAATCTACCACGATATATTATTAAACTACGATAATCTCTTGAGAGGATCTCTCAAAGAGCCAAAGTACAATGACGACAATTCAATAGCTGATTAACAAAGACCTATCCTCCCCTATTTATAACCCTAAACCCTAATTAAATAAAAGACTAATAATAGGCCCAAGCCCAATACAATTAAAATAGCAATTAACTAATAAATAATAAATACTAATACTAATATTCCTAAAACTCCAAGGTCCGGATCGTATCAGAAACACGATAATTACAGCATATGACCATGATAAGACTTCTAACAGCATTGGTAATGTCAAGCAAGGCATCCTAAAATGCACTTTTCCGTTTGAGCAGCTACAGCTTCATATTAGCTTTGTTAGATTTTCTTTAATTTTGAAATTCAGAAATCATGACAGTTGAAAGTTTCAGTTTTCCCATAATCATATATCCATGGCCATTCCATTATATTTGGTTACTATATTTTTGTTCTGATTATATGTACATCACAGAAATCTTTGCAAGGACTCTCGACCGCATAATAAAGTAGTAAACACAGCACCACCAGTTGTTGTACAAAGTGAAAAGAGTTTAGGAAAGCTCAGCAAAGTAGTAAACACATTACCACCAGTTGTAGTACGAAGCGAAAAGAGCTTAGGAAAGCTCAGCTCTTTAAGGTGAGGTATATTATTGGGTTCCCCATTTTACTTTGTAGGAAAGCTCAGCTCTTTAAGGTGAGGTATATTATTGGGTTCCCCATTTTACTTTGGAGTAAGCCGTAAACTTCATTTTGAGATGGAATCATCTATACCTGACAAGTGTATGCAAAATGGTATACATGCATACATATATACATATATACATGCATACATATATACACATATATGTATATATATTAATGTGATTGTTTTTATTCTTGTAGTACCAGAGTTTTTCCTGGAAATTCGTGTGTGAAAACAACTAAAACACATGACATCTCTGAGCCACTGAAATTATCAACGATACCTAGTCAAGGGAGTAAACTTTGTTCTAATAAAACTAGCTTAATATTTCCCAATCTTTCCAGCTTGAAGACTTCTAGGTATGATGATCATATGTTTTTTTTTTTCTTTTTTCAAACCACTCTCGGAAGTATGCTGGTTATCACTTGTAAGATCACATCATTCTTTTTGTCTAGGGCTTTTGGAGGAAAGCAAGTTCTATCAAGTACTGGAGGTGTGAAAGAAAGGAAATTAGGAGGATCAGAACAAACTAAGGAAGCAGGACAAACAAGTAAAAAACTAGACATTGGCTTTTGGGCTGAAAACGATGAGAAACAAAAAGTTACCATCTCCAACATGAAACGTAAAGCACCAGAGGTTTATATCTTTAGCTCAATACTCCACTTCACTGAGATGTTTAAAATAGTCATGCTATTTAATGCCAAATCCTTAAAAAAGTTCTTTCTTCATAAGTTTCAAGTAGATATAATAGAGTTTGACTCAGACATTTTCAGGAACCAAATGCAGATTCAATGCTGTTAAAACCTCTAAAGCACCTCTGTGTATCACCTAGTGGATTTAGGTGATGGCATACCATTAATCTCATTCATCTTTTTTATTTACTGGATGATACTCTATTCTTGATTAATTAGTGGCTTTCCAAAATCACCTGCAGAAACGTCAAAGAGCCGTTGGAGAAAAAGATGGAACAGGTTGCATAGTGAATTGAAGTTTCTAATTTATATCAATGAGAAATTTTAAAGTTCAATGCGCATTAAATAATTTAAGAAAACTAAAATGAGTATTTGTTTGTCGTTATTCCATCCTGTTTGCCGTCTTTGGTAAAATCAGGTTGATAGTTTGACCACCGCTTCCCATGACCAATTCGCCTCCGATGTTGAAAATTCTCTCGTGCCAAATATGATGGAATTGGACATATCTTTGGTTTTGGAAAATGATCGAAATGTTGAAAAGGCAGAAGCCTATTCGCAGCAGCTTGAAGATGTAAGTAAACCATACATTATTTTGTCTTTTGTCAGATTGAGCCGTAACTTCATGCTGCTTTTAATTTAATGTGGAAGAATGAGTTAAGAGACATACAATAACCATAGAATCCGGAAAAAATGTTAAACTTTAATTACCATCTCTGAAGCATAAAATCAAATGCTTTGAGTAATGTTGCAAATACTATCATTACACTTTTAGAGTAACCTGATGTAGAGGGCTCAATAATCTATCGTTTTAATTTCTTACCAGATCTGTAATATGCTGAGAAAGAAGCAAGATGAGGCCAAGGAAATACTAGTCCGAGCAATTGTTAACAACAATAATCTACTCATGCTCAATCATCCCATCTATGAGGACAAGATATCCTTCAAGGGCATTTTCATTTTATTTTCTTTGAGCTTTTTTTTTCTCGTTCCCTTATTTGAAGTTACATTCCTTCACAAGCTGGAACATTAGGAAGGTTCAGAAGTTTGCAGCCGAACTGTTGTCCAAGAAGCTTCAGGCAAAAGCAGCTTGAGTCTTAATTCCATTTACAGGTATGCATATATCTAACTAATTCAAGATCCTCTGACCACGTTTTATTGAGTTTTAGGCACAAATTTCGTATATTTTTTGCATTGTCTTAAGTAAATGGAAAACTAGAGAAGTATACCATATCAGGGAATGATGAGTTCTTATTTTCCCAACTGATAGACTTTTTTTTTTAAATCTTAACTGATAGACTCATGGAATTTAGTTTCATAGCACAATACTCTGTAATTCAGGTCATCACGCGATTTTATTTTATTTTATTTTTTTGTGCTCTTTTAACCTCACATTACTCTGTAATTCAGGAGCCAAAACTTGGGTTATAGTTAAGACCTTAAAGACTGAAGAAAATCAATAAATACAGATATAGACTACCGATTAACTTGTTGAAGAGTGGATTTGAGAATGCTTTTCAGTAGGTGTTTTAGTCGTAAGCACTTCTAAAATTACTCAAAACCTCAGAAGACACGTTTGGAACCAAGTAGTTCACCTTCATTCACGAGGGACAAAATTAGCAACCAAAATGGCACTTCCAGTTTTCAGTAATGAAAAGAGTAAAATGGCATGCACCAATAGGAATGCACCTAAAAAATAAGCATCATTTTGCCATTTGGGCCAATTTGTTGCAATGGTCAATTTGCAATTGCCAGCTTTGACTTGCTTTACTTTTAGAAGAAAGTCAATTTATATTATAGAAGATTGGAACAGGACTCGTCAGCTTGGAGCAATGACTTTGAGGCTTCTTCTTCTTTAAACCTCATCCAATATCTACATTACTTTTCCTCTTAAAAGCTTCTAACTCTTTGACCGCCCTCCACAAATCTGCACATGTATTCGAGGATATCAAAACGTGGACACTGCAATAGCTTTTGTTTTTAAATGCTAGTCAGGAGCAAAAAAGTCATAACCTAAAAACAAATATAGAAAATTGTGAACCCGCACTAAGATGTATTTAAAATCCATCAGGTCCCTACGTGGATAAGTTGGATAAGATTGAGATTCTCTCATTAGATCAGTAGGAGCCAAAAAAAAAGGAAAAGGAAAAGTTAGGCCCACTATTTGTCAACTGAAAAGGACATTGTCATGAACTACAAATCAGAGCGACGAGACTATCTTTTACAACTCTGGCTAGCCGAGCCGGATAGACCAATCCGGTTATCATCCAACCCTATGAAAGAGTCACGACGCTGGGATATATAGAATTAGAATAGGATAATTGGATCTGATTTTATATAAAAAGAACACATAAAAAAAAAAAAAAAATCAATAAGACCAAGCCGCCATGATTTTTTTTCTTTTTCTTTTTCTTTTTAATAATAATTATTATTATTTTACTTTTATAGTCGTGAGAGTTTGGACTAACTTACAGACAAACGAGAAAAACCGTTTGATCTTACAATATTTTGTTGTCAAAGGAGCTTGTAGAAAACTAATTCCCAATATTCATAATTTCACATTGCAAAAGTGAAAGACCTCCTAGCAGTTATAAGATAAATTGACTACTTTATTCGTCATTAACTGATTTTGAGGTGAAACTGCATACTAATCTAATATAGTATCAGAGTTCATTAAATCCAAATAAGTTGGACCAATAAAATGAAATTAAGATTTGATCCAAGATTGGTTAGTCCAAAGTGACACCATTTTGAAGGGGGCATGCTGAAGATCCCACACTAAAAAAGTGAAAACTATATTTATAAGGTAGATGAGCTATTTCACTTATCACTAATTGATTTTGACGTGGAACTCTATAGTTCATACTAATCTAATATCTAAGTAGGTATCAACTATAAATTGAATCCTCGTGAAAAAAGAAGAAGAAACAAATCGATAACACGTGGATATCCTCGTTAGTATTCCTCCTCTCCTCGTGAGATTTTGGACCTCAAATCCTCCAACAGAGCCTCGATAATTACCAAAAAACTTTATGGTACAGTTTATAGATGAGTTATGTACGGCATCGAGTCGGTAATTAGATAACCGTATTTTATTATTACAAACTTCAAGTTGTCAATTAGGTCAGCCTCTAAAGTATTATCCATATCCTGGGACCATTTATTACAGCAGAGTATCACGTCATTGTAGGCTGTAAAGCAAATTCAGTCTAGGGTAAAACATGTAAAATACGTTGTTCTTAGATGAAGCAAAGTATAAATTACATTAGCTATAATTGAATTTTTCAGATTACTTTCATTTTCCGCAGGTTCTTTCCAATCATAGGATTCCCTTGTCCTTTCACAGTTACTTAAGGTCGTGGCTTGCTCTTGTTGTCTTAAAGAATTAAACAACGATTTAGCATTTTCCTTTTCTCAATCATGAATAATATTCGAGCAGCGGAATTGACTGCCAAATTTTATTAAAGAAAAGTACTTTGCCGAAGAATTTAGTTGATAAAAATTTAAACTGCAGTATCACAAAACCACTCTCTTTGAAGATACCATGCATTCATTTCATTAGTGGAGAACAAAAACAATCTTTTTTGACGAGGATTGGGCAGAAAAGTTATATAGCACTATGGTAGTGTACATATAAATATATTTTTGGTTAAAAGTCATTTTGGTCTTTTGATTTTGGATTTATTCTATATTGATTTATGGATTTTTAAATGTCCAATTTAATCTCTGGATTTTGTAGTTGGTTCAATTTTTATCTCTCTGACTTTTAAATGTCTAAATTTGGTCAGTAGACTATCAACAAAGTTTAAAAAAATCTTTCTTTAATCAATTGAATTTTTTCTCATTCTTGAATTATTTTTTCTCTCTTCTATCTTTCACCATTTCTCTTTCTATCTATAAATTTTATCTCACTTTAATCCACCTATTTCCTCTTCTTTCTTTCATTTTCTTTTTTCTTTTATCCTCTCTTTAATCTATCTCATCAAATTGTTTAACATGAGAAACTATGCTGTGAATGACCATTTTTCTAAATAATCAATTTAATATTTTGATTTGTCACTTTTTGGGGGCGTTTGGATGGAGGATTTCAACTAGGTTTTTAAAATAAGTTTTTCAATCACTTTTCAAAAAACTACATCCAAACGAGTTATTGTAATCATTCCAGAAAAGAGATTTTGGTTTTCAGATTTAAATAATAATTTAAAAATAATAATAATTTTTTCGTTGACATTCAATATATTTTATTTACAAAATAAAAAATGTAATTATTAAAAAAAGATTGAGTATTATTT
This sequence comes from Sicyos edulis, assembly GCA_036507275.1. Taxonomy (NCBI): domain Eukaryota; kingdom Viridiplantae; phylum Streptophyta; class Magnoliopsida; order Cucurbitales; family Cucurbitaceae; genus Sicyos; species Sicyos edulis. The sequence goes on along the minus strand of CM071855.1, from coordinate 1,507,901 downwards.
ATTTTTATTTTTATAAAATTTAATTAAAATTAAGGCTAAATTATAAAACATACCATGGAATTATCAAACATGCTCCAGAATTTTAAAAAATTTCAAAAGTATCCTTAAACTTCGAAAAATGTCAAATGCCTTACTGTTAAATTTTTTTTTTTTTAAATCATCAATTTTAAAAAAGTTTCAAAAACTTTCTTAACCGAAAAAAATGTTAATTTTTTTTTTTCCAATAATTATTATTATTGTTTTATAATAAAATGTCAAAGATTTTTTTGTTGATATTTTGAAAACTAAGGATATTTTTTTAACTTTTTTAAAGTTGAGGGATATTTTTGAAACAAAACTTTTTTCATCCAAAATTAACCGCAAACGTATTTTTGAAACATTTTTTAAAGTGTATGAGTACTTTTAAAAATTTTAAAGTTTAGGGGTATGTTTAATACAAACTTCATAATTTATGGATATGTTTATACTTTAGCCTAAAATTAAACATACAAAATACATTGTTTTAATATTATTTGAATAATTTAAAAATTTATATAATTTTCAAAGCAAGATAATTGGAAGAGACAAATTGACAATATTAATAAAAATGAGAGATTTTGTATAAATGAACAAAAAAAAATTCATATAAGTTGTCTATATAAAAAAAATCAACATATAACCCCTCCTCCAAAATCTCCATCCAAACGAGTTATTTTTACAACTCTTCCAAAATTTCCATCAAAACGAGTTTTTCCCTATAACTCTACAAAAAACTCCATCCAAATAAGCTATTACACAAATCTCAATTTTTAATTACTCTTATAAATTCTCATTGAAACACTCTTAGCGAAACATTCCTATAAATCTCCATCCAAACAACCCTTTTGTCTTTAAAATTCATAGTCTACCATGAAACCAAGAAGAAAAAGAAGAATGAAAGGAAAGAAAAAAAAAGGAGAAGAGAGGTGGATTGAAAAGAGATAAAAACTATAGAAAGAAGAATGATGAAAGATGGAAGAGAGAAAAAAAAATTAGGAGTGAGAAAAAATTCATTTGACTAAATGACCTTCTTTTTTTTTTTACTTTCTTAATAGTTTAGAGACCAAATTTAGACATTTGAAAGTGTAGAAATCAAAATTGGATAAACAACAAAGTTTAGAGATCAAAATTATTTGAAAGTTTAGAAACCAAAATAGAACCAACTCCAAAGTTGAGGAATCAAAATGATATTTTAACCTATAATTTTGTTAAAAAAAAGTGAGACTACTCTTCGATTATCGATGAATTATGCTAATATTGACGATCTCTCTCACACACACATATATATAAAAAAATATATATAAATTTTCATTATTTTGTCTTGTTCTCTTCCTTAAATGCATAAACTATCCCAAAATTGGTCTCAAGCATATTCTTTAATTATCATGCTGTGTAGGAAATAATAAAAAATTGAAAGTTAGCCCATATAAAACTTTTAAGATATAGAAGTTAAGGAATCTATTAGAATTTTATAAAATACAAAAGGACAAAATACTAAATAGATACAAAATGGATTGTATTATTGAATTATCTTCACCAATTGATAATACTAAAAATATTTTATTTTTAGGACTGAATGTAGGAAGAAAGGATAGACCATTGCTCCTCTACTTTGTATTCTATTGAAAATAATGTATAAATTTTATTGTTTTCATTTTTCTACTAAAATATAACTAGGATTGAGTTGTGTGTATCCAAAGACCTTTCTTGATAATAATTAACCCAATTCTTCATATAAAATTATTAGGATGAACTTTTGGGTGGACCATTTTTTTATTTATTAGGTTTCTGATACTCATTGCTTTGTCAAAAGAATAAGTTTACAGTATTGCCGCGAGAGATATCATATTAACGCTATGTAAGAGGACAAGCTCTATGAATTCTTTAAGTGAACCAATAAATTTATTAGGAATTATAATTATATTAAAAGAAGATGGTTTTGACAAGTATAAAAGCCTCCCATATCTCAAGATTTCTACACATCCCTGAAAACTATTCCTTCAGTTCTTCAAATATAAATTGCCAAACAACAATAATGGCCAAGTTTAGTTTGTTTTTTTGCCTTATCTTGTTGGCCTTGCACTGTTTTGCAGGGTCTGAATCTCGGTTACTTGTAGGTTTAAACTCAGAACCAAACATTCTGGTCAAGTCATATCACCCAGCGCTGTTTGGTTCCAAAGACGACTTTCACATTGGGTTAGTCGTGGTCGAAGACGAGAGAAATGCTCACCAACACAAGGTGGCGCGCCTGTCTCCAGGAGGCCCTGATCCCCACCACCACTAAATTCTCACAATCCACCACATGTGTGTTAGAAACTATTCGAGCAGGCGCGAATCCTAGTCGATGTAAGAGATGGAAACTTAAAATTGTTATTTGGCTATGTATCCAGAATTTTGAGAAGTGTATTCACCATGAATAATTTGAAGTGTTCTTGACTTTAATGTCAAGTATTTTTCCCCACAAATCTTATAATTATGTGCCATTTTGAAGTTTTTCTTATACTCCAATTACTTCAGTTTTCAATGCATGGTTTACATAGATATGGATAAAGTCAAAGAAAACTTATGAAGTTATTTCAATATTGGACCTTGGACACATATATCGTAGAAATAAGTTGAAAATAAGTGTCTTCTTGGCGATCCTTTATTTCAATAATAATATTTAGGATTCTTTGAACAGTTTGATATTTCATATCGGGTAAAATACTTAATCCTTCCATGTTACGAATACTATAAAACATATCGGAGGAGGGAGACAATACCGATTCTCGGGAACGAAGTTGTGACACTGGTATTGAACTGGTTTACAAACCAAATAATGAAACTATTGCGCCACTAACCTATTCGGTTATAAAATATTATTGTAAATTATATACAAGTAATGATTTCAAATCTCAAAGTTTAAAACTCAAGGCAATTTTACGTGGGTGAAAATCTATTTTTTCAAGTAATAGTGAAAAAAGTTTTTAGATAAGTCACTCTTACACCTAAATAAAATTGTATACATGAGATTTAATACCTCATAGTAAGTACTTGCAATCTAACTTATTATATAGATTCTCTAGTAAAAGACTTTTTTTTTTTTTGCATAATTCATGCAAATAGAGATTTTTTTTTTATTTACCAACATATAGACTGGTTTTTGAAAAAATATATATAGTAGATAAAAAAAAAAAAAAAAAAAGAAGTTATCTCACATAATTATCCCACATTTGAAGAGTAAAGATTTATTAGATAAGTGAGTTACTCAACTCAATACTAATTTTTTTTAAGATAAAACATCATACTATATAATATAATATCAAATTTCATTTAACTTAAACCAATATTCGATGCAATAAAATTAAATAATGATCAGATTCCAAGAACTAGGTACGTACTCGTAGGAGAAAAAGCATCGCCAAAGCAACACGAGTCGGCTTCTATTCCTACGCAATTAATTAAAGCAACACTATCTTGAGGGACATTATTTATTGGTCTTGAGATGAACTTCATACTATCTAACAAAAAATCTATATGTTGGATTTTAGAGTTGTATTTTTAGATTATTTAATTTTTTAAAAAGAAAAAAAATATGTGTTAAGATATGACTTGAACTATTCAATGTCCCACGGTTATTTAGTCGAAAGTCTCGGTGCCCATTGAAACCTAGAAAAAATATGCAATTAAGTTTATGCTTATGCATTTGAGCTTTCATGTATATGGATTTATTTTGTAATAGAGTTTTATGAGAGTGCTTTATATAAACTCTCTTAAAACTCTAATCCCAAGTTAATCGACGTTTTGTATTCTTATCTTCAAATTAATAAAATTGTTCTTTTCTCTACTCGTGGATGTAGCTAACATATCATTAGTGAACCATGTAAATTCTATATGTTCTTCTTTCATGTTTTTTTTTTTTATGTTAATTGTTGTTGCTTCTCTCATAACAGTATGTTTGGTATAGGTTCCAATGTTTTTAAACAGTCAAATAGGATGATGTAATAAAGTTGGTGTAATCAATTCATCTGCACATTATATTCACATATTGACTTAGATTAAAATACGTACCCACATATATATGTTTTTGAACCCTTTGTGAGTGTAATATGAGCGCAGTGAGCACATTACGTACGAAATAAAACTTCAATATCAATATGAATATTGTCGTTTTTTATGACCAACTTTTTCATATATGATGACGTATATTATTCTACATGTTTTTCATATAACCAAGTTGTGTAATTAAACATCTAATATGTGTATAAATTTTTAAAGAATATGTGGTACCACTGTCCCTAAAGAACAAAGATTTGATCATATCTTTGACAAGATTATCTCTTTTCTTAATCTTGTAAGAGAATTAAAACAGTGTTTTTTAATCTTTTATTTGGATAAAGGTTATCTACTTTTTCTTCTATTAGTTTCTTTGAGAAGTTTAATTATAATCTAATTTCTTCTTGTAAGGAAAATATAGATGTTTATTTATTATTATTTTTTTTAAATGATCTCTCTTTTCATAAGAGAATAAGAGAAGTGACTTGTCAAAAAAACATAGTTTTAGTCATGTCTTATACAAACTAGTTATCAAAATATTGTTGCATGTGGAATCCACCATTCCCAAATTATATTGAATTGAAAAAAAGTAATAGAGCTTACCTTTCTTAAAAAAGATAGTGGCTTTAACTTAATCTTCTCTGTTCAAATAAGGCGATCACCTTTTTTTTTTTTTTTTTTAAGATACTTGTCTATAGGCTATCACTTTTCTTCTTGCACATCAAGGTATAATAATGAATTTTTTATATTCATAAGTGTCCGATATACTTTACTTCTATTTTTACAGGACCAATCGTCCGACCCTACAATATAATAATCGAACTGACATACTTATTTTGGAAGAAATTTGAAACAAATCAGTCATAAATGATATCACACCCACCTCTAAACTCTTAAAGAAGTGTGAAAACAGTCGCCACTCAAATGAAAATTAGTAGGGAAATGACAAATGACAAATGCAAAGCACCATAAAAAGAAAAAGCTGCAAAAAAAAAAAAAAAAAAAAAACCATTTTCTTGGCATTGTGGTGGATCAAAATTTGGAATGAATTTCAATTTTTCGTGGGAAAAAATTCATAACTAAAATTATCCGAATATACAGAATCTCAGATAATTTTGAATTAATAGTGCCAAATTTGATTTTTTTTAATTGATAAATTAATACTAAAACCTGTATTCGTAAGCTTTTCTTCATTAATTTAAAACCGCTCCTCGAATTAAAATCATATGTGGAAGTACTTTTTTTAAAAAAATTCAAATAGAAGAAAGAACAAGAGAAAACAAATGCTCGAATCTGGCTTCTATTTCAAACAAAAATACAAAACATAAGAATATATGAAAGGTTTATTGTGTAGTTTAATATTGCGTCCAAAGATTTGCATGTAAAGTGTATATAGTTGAGTAGGTTTCCATATTTTGGCTGCGCATTAAAAATAAAAACTTTATTTCAAACTATATTGCTTGTTAACGTGGCAGCGTGAGGATATACATTTAACCATTCAATTTCAACACTAAAATATATGCAGAAACCCAATTGACTTTTGCTAAACTAAAGCACCTGATTTGTATATTACACGTTATTTTTTGTCTCTCAAAAGATTTAGCACTTTAATTTGAAACTCCATGTTTTAACATTTTAATATAATTATAACTTTGGGGATTTACTCCTATACCCACTTTTGGGTATTTCATTTTAATTATAGCATTTATTTATTTTTCTTTTTATAAAATATTACATGTATAGCAGATTTAAGTTGCTCTTTCCACATCGAACATTGATTAAACTGGTTGAACACTATTAGCTAATTGACTGAATCTATCCCTACTTCTTTGATACTATGTTAAATTATGTTAAACCACCAATCAACCTCAAAGTCAAATTTAATGGATTGAGACAAATTTATTTATATCAACCAGCGTCATCAACTTTTTTTTTTATAGGAAAAAGTACTTTTTTTAGTCTCTAGGCTTGAAGTGTTGTTTCTATTTGGTCCATGTGTTTCAAAATCAAATATTTTTATTTTTCACATTTATAAAATGTTTAATTTTAGTTCATAACATTTCAACAATACTCAATGTTAGTCATTGAAATACAAAAATAAATCATTATTTACATGAAGTAATGTTGCCTGTGATAATGACTACATTTAATGTTAAATTTCAATATCTTGATGAACTGATTATTTTTCTATTGACATAAAATAAATTTACAAAAAGAAATGAGTATAAACATAAGCCGAAAAATACACTGGGACTAAAAATATAAAACAATTGAAATATTAGTTGTAAAAGTGTCTTATTTTAGAATATACATAAACCAAATTGACACTAGGCTCCAAACTTAAGAGACTAAAAGTCAATTTCACCGAACTTTCAAATGCATAAGGCTTTTAGTAACCTACAATTAAATTTCTTTAATCATAAATTTCCAAGAAATGGTCTTATCGGTAGAGATTTAGGATCTATAAAATATGCTATTTTAAAGGTCACATATTTAAAAATCACGAGTAAACTTAATTGTAAAATTGCTTGTTGTCTCTCAAGTCAAATCCTTAAGAAAAACAAAGGTTTCCAAATATGAAGGGCGGGAAAGCTCTAATATCTTATTTAAAAATCCATCCAACATTAATTTGTTTCATGACAGAGATATTTGGGGAGTTCATTTATTAAATGATAGACCAATGCAGTTTTGAAAGAATGAAATCCAACTCTTAACATGAAGCATTATTATTCCAACAATATAAATAATTTGTGAATCAATTCCAATTCCATTCTTAAATCTTATAGGTTGTGAATTAGTCAGCTGCCCTCTTCAATGAGATCCTCAATATAAGCTAACTGATTAACAGGGCCAGGCTATGGCTGAGCTGCATCAGTGAAGATGGTATCATCAATTTTCAAAAGCTTTTAGAGGATCATTGAAGTCTATTTCTGAGAGAAGTGGAAGATCAGCAGGCAGCGTTTCAGGACAAAATCCTTCTTCCTCCAGTTTTCGGACAACTTCCTCGAACACGATCGTGTTTCCATTTCGAGTAAGGTGCAGCCCATCGCTGCAAACAAATGGACAGGTTCAGATTTTAAAGAGAAAAGAGTTAAATGTTGCTCGATTTGATCTTAGATACTTTTAATCCAAAAATTGGTTTGGATAGTGAGTGTTTGAAGTTAATTTTCATTAGAGCTTTTTTCAAAGAGTTTTAAAACTTGAGAAGGACCAATGACCAGAAGAAACAAAAAAGCCATGAACAACAGTATCCATAATAACATAAATAAACATTCATGATGAGAATGGTTTTGATACAAGCTTGACCTGAAAACAATGTGCAACAGACATGTTATATTCTTTTAAATACAAGCTCAGAGCAGCCACAATTGGCGGGTCTTGCTGTCGGCCTTTGATTGTAAAATGAAGGGAAAAGTAGGGGGAATCAGTTAGAAGAAATCAGCTGCATATGAGATTTGAGAAGACTGACTTAGTAATAGGATGCAAACATGTTAGTTTCTTAAAAAAGGAGAAATGGAGTAAGACCCCCTATCGTGCAAACATCAGAAAAAGGGGTAAGAAGGTAAAGGGTAGAAGATGTGAGTTAGAGGCCGGGCCGTGGGGATCATGCTGTTGTGGTAGATGGAGAGTGATTTGTGTAAAAGGGAGCGAGTGCTTTGCAAGGAGGGTGAGGAACATTTTGAGACAAGACCGAAATCTGTTGGAATTCCTTCTCTCTCGGCGAGGTTGGAATAGTTTGGCTCTTGAGAACTTATATCTTTGCTTTCTGTTCTTGTTGTTCATTTTTTGTACTCTGTTTGGGGGTATTTGCTTTGTTTGTAAGGATCCAGATTCCTTACAAATTGGAATTAAAGCACAAAAATCATGGGTAGAACACGTCAAGATCGATCAATAGTATTGAGAGTTCCTTGGAATGGTTGACCATAGTCATAACTGATATAGCCACGGGCAGAACTAGTACAGCTTCGGCCATTACGAAGGGATCATCGGAAATGATGAAATACCCAGTCGGACGTTGAAAATGATGAGGGCGAAACATTGCAGACTAAAAATGAGGTGGTAGAAAATGATCAAAGCAAGTTTGTACGACTTCAAATGCCAGTTTCTAGTGGGGAGAATCACGATTCTTGGTTGTTTAGAGCCAAGAGGTATTTTGATATTCATAGGCTATCAGATTTAGATTAGGTCATCGTAGTAGTGATTAGCTTCGAACCCGCAGTGGTTCAATGGAATTTGGAATCAATGAGCAGAGAATCGACAAAAATTTCAAGCGTGGGCCGATCAGAAGCAGAAGATTTATATGCTGTATAGACCTTCACAAGAAGGAATCCTCTGTGCCTGCTTCTAGGCCTGAAACAACAAGGAACGACGGCTAAGTTTGTAGCTAAATCGAAACATATGCCGCAACCGTGCCCTTACAAACAGGATCCAGAAATAAGAAAGGGTAATGTTATCAAATGAGCCCTTCTTGGTAATTTGAAATGACTAGTTGAATAAAAGGGTGGAGATAAAGGATAAGTTTGTCAGGCAAGGGAGCAGGTGGGAGGCTAGGTGCTAGATGCAAGAAGAGTTGTAGTCCTTTCTAATTATGTCTCATTTATACTTTGTTTAAGCTATCTAAATAATAGCACCCTTTTGAAGCTTGTTTCAATTGTTAGGAAAGTGAAGTTTTGACAGGCCTAACTGTCCACCTAAAAGGGAGAAAAAGCAGGCTTAAGAATAAGAAATCTATGACACCTAATTCTGTGGCCACAAGATGTAACAAAAATGTACTATCGTCCAAGTCTTACAAATTCTAATATCCTGAAATAATTCACACATCTTGTTAATTCCAGGCCAATCTATACACTCAGAGTTCAATAAGATGTACAAATAGTACGGTAATGATTTTAGCAGATTATTCAAACCAATTGCTTATGTAAAATTTCAGAGCAAACGTAAGCTTGAACACAAAACTCGAAAGTACCTTAAACAAGCTTTTTCCCAGCCAGGAACTTGCTGCATCTTAGTCCAAATATCAATCACAGAAACCCCACATTCCTTAGCAACAGCAATGCAAGCCTTGGCATAATCACCAGCTGCATTGTTAGTCCTCTCAGGCTTATTTGGTGGATTTTTAATGTAAGGATTTCTGCAGAGATAGTTTTCATTTCCCATTATCAGAAGTGTCGTTTAAAAACTTGAGACTGGAGACTTCTCAATACAATTTGAGCTAAACCAAGACAATAGAAGGGATAAGCATACTGTAGGCGCCCTTCTTCATCGATAGGAGGAGGAGTGATAATCAGAATGCGAGTTGTAGACCATTTCTTCTGCAAATCCAATCGAAGAGAGTTCAGACTCTGTTAGAATACTAAGAAATATAAATAAAATACATGACATAATTGTGTTTTTGTTTTGTTTGTCATTAGAACATGTAGGCACCACGGCCGCTAACTTCACTGCAAATAACAAAAAGCTCCCACGACAAGATTTAACATTTCTTTCAAAGATTACATTTACTTTATATAAGCATTACAAGTGTGAGAATCCAGCTAAAGAGTAGGGTGTCTTCCCCAAAAACTTTGAGTTAAAAATCTGCTTGTTTACCAACTATCTGTAACAAATTCTCTCAAAATATACCAAACACCCTAGATGATAATACCGAAATATTGATAGTTCTTCTTTTGGATAAGAATATATTGATAGTTCTTCAATATTTAATATTAAACTTCATTAACTTGTATATATATATATATATATATGAGTGTCTGGGTCAGCTTACACGCACCTCAATTATTTTTGCTGGTAATCTGCCAACTTTACAATATTTGAATGCCAAGAAAACCCGTAAAAAATAAAATTTCTAGGTAGGTGGTCTCCATATATGGATTGAACCCATATTCTTTTAGTTCCCCAATCCCTCTTCACATTTAGGTCAACCCATGATAATTTTTAGATTTAAACTTCATTAACAAGAACAAGAAATAGACATTACATGATGAAACAAAAAACCACGGCAAGCTACTCGATGAATTTGAAAGTACCCAAACCTCTCCTCCAAGTCCAAAGAACTTGCCAAAAATGTCTGGCTCTCTTTTTTTTCTCAACACTTATTTATAACCATAAAATGGTCTACTCTCTCTTCCAAGAAAAACCACCCTCTAAGTAATTCTCATATTTGCCTCTTCTAAAACATTTATGAGAATTGGGGTTCTTGCATTTTCCTAACACTAACACTAGGATAACGCACATTGCATAACAAACAGAATTATATCATCCCTTTTTGGACCTACAATCACATTTATTACTTTCAAAATCAACATAAAAAGTCTCCCGCAATCAAGATACTGCAAATGTCATTCTTTATGCATCCAAATCCTTCTCCACATCTAACCCATGTTCAAATTCAAATGAAAAATAAATCCAAAACTTTGGTGATAACTCTGAAAGTACACTCCTTTTCAACAAATCCCTGGCTAAATCAATGGAGAACGTACCGGGTAATGAAAAATGCCTAATATTCAGGCAAAGAAAGATTCTAATCTCTACATATAAGTAGAAAAACAAATGGCAGTCCAGTGGTCGAAGGTGTAAGAGTTGGGAAATTGTATTAATGAGGTAAAGATGTGGTGGAGGCATATATATATATATATATATATATCTGTGTGTGTGTGTGGGATAAGAAAAGACTAAACCTAAGGAACCCAATGAACTTTTACGATACAAAAAACATAATTAATGCATTAATACAACCAATACAACTAAACTAATATTTTTGTCAAAAAAAAAACTAATATTACTCTAATACTCTAACAAAAATGGGATAACTGAAATAGCTCTGTACGCTCAATAACTTAGTCATGAGTTGGAATCCATCATTCCAATTGTTCAACTCCAAATGAATAAATAAATAAAAACAAAAACAAACGGGGATACCTTGAAAAAGGAGACAATTGAAATGAGGTTTTGCTTGTATTCATTAAGAGGCACATGTTGGAAGGCGCCATAATTATCTGGAAGACAAGCGTCATTAGCTCCAAAGAACACCGTCACAGCAAGCGGCGCACCGGCGCCGGCGCCACCTTCTTCCGATGCCGGAAAGACTCGTTCAAGCACCTTAAGCGCCCACCTCGTATTGTAGCCGCTGTATCCTCTAACCACCACATCGGCCTAATCACATTGAGACAAATGAAAAAGCACCAAAAATCTCACAGATTCAGAATCATAAATGTGAAAAATGATGAAAATAAAAGTTGGGAATTGTGTTTTATAGCGGCTCAAGTCAAACAGTGAATAAAAAAAAAGAAAAAAAGAAAAAAAAGGAGCCGATACCTTGCGAGAGAAATGATGAGCTAGAGCCGCTCCCCAGCCTCCATCAACAAAAGAAGATTCTGTAATGGAATCGCCGAAAAGATAAATCTTTGGTCTCATCTTTCAAATCCACAGAAACAGACTGATAGACCCAACAGAAATTGAATATCCCACAAAACAAAAACGATGAAATAGAAGCATTTTTTGTTTGACAAGTTGGGTTCGGCTTTTCTTAATTTAGATTATTTTATTGTGTACCAAAATTCCAACTTTTTCAATTACAAACTTGTTGAAATCGTGAGCAAATATTTTGGATAAAACGATTAGCACTCAAAACTCTGAAATGGGTAATGGAATACACATTCTTGTCTCTATTATGCTTTTTTCTGTCACCCTATTGTTCGATGTATTGCTTCAAAAAGTGATTTGCTTTAAGTTGACCAACAGTTAAGAGTGGAAAATTTACCGTTTGTTAAATCCAAGGAAATTCCAACAAATTTGGCAATTCTTTTATCTGTTTTGGAAGTGCAATCCGACCCCATCGTGGGTTAATAATTCCAAATCACCTACGTGGAAAACACAACAAAAACTTTAATGTAATTTAGTCAATTTTTAAGCAATCTGCCACCAAAAGAAAAAGATCACATCAACTTCTGCTTTTACTTTCCATGGCTTTTCTAAGACCTAAGCAACGTATATATACAAACCATCCCTGTTTCTGACCATGACACAAGCCAAACGTATCTGCTGATGAAGTCATATTTCAATTACATTTCTATAACGATTATGGTATAGAGGAATGAAGCTCCGATTTTCCAGTTTTTTTTTTAAAAGTCTAGTTAGGTATAACACTCTAATTCTGAAGATGGGAACAGGGAAGAAATTCTTTATGGAGGGTATGTAATAGAAGTTAAAATTCCATACATATGTTATTAAGAACTGGAACTATACTGGATTGGTTGATGCCATCCACAATGGTGAAGGAAAATGCTGGGCTGCCAAGATTAGAACAAAGTTTTAACTCATACATTTATCATTAAATTGGTAATCAACTCTTTTGTATAAACAGTGCAAGAACTAATAGAAGCAATTACGACAGCATATGATGAACACAAAGAACATTGTGTTTCATCAAAGATTTATGCACAAAGATGACACCAGCAAAGAGCTCCTAGAATAGTGTCTCGTGTGGCTTCTGCAAATAGTCGCCCTCCAAATCCTCAATAACTGACTGTTGAATAACATCAAATGGTGAATATAGAGAATAAAAATAGCAGAGTTTTCCACTTATCTATTACAAACTGGTTAATTATGCCTTCAATGAGCACTTTTGTAAAAAGATTCCCATATAAGTTGAACTATGCTCTTGTTGGCGATTCCTCAATAAAATTTGACACTTGCAAGAAACTAAAACATGTGGTTTAAGGAATTTTTTTTTCCTTTTGATGACCCTGGGAATTTGAGTTTTGTTCCTCTAAAACCCGGGGCGCCCGTTCCCAGGTTGTGACACCGGGATACTGATACAGCGTTGGATTGGAAGCAATGTGGTTTAAGGCAATTGCCCTATCAGAGTCTAGAAGATATCAATCATTTGGGCGAAAATTGATCAGAGAAACAATTTAATTAAAACTTGGAAGGGCTAAATTAAACCATCTATCACCAATAATCTAGACAAGAACAACTACCATTCTTAAAATGGTGAAATCTACTGCCATCTCTAACAACAATCTCTCTTTCAAACACTTTAGAAATTATCTTCGTTACCTCATGGCAATCGCCACAAACTCTTAAATTCTTGATTATACGAATACAGTCCCCAACTTGAGTCACCAGCAAGCCAAAAGCAATTGCCAACCTTTCACTATGCTCGTTAATGGCAGTTTCTTTTTCTTCTTCCTCTATGTCATGCAGTACTGATGAAACATTTGCCGAGTATCCTGCCGCTGCGATTCGAACTCCAATTGTCTCCAACATCTTGTAGATCTCCGTACATCGCTCATGCTCCTTATCTCCTGCCACAAATCGGTGAACTCTTCCTTCTGCTTCAATCAAGCTCCAGCCTGCAATTTTGTTAGAGTTTCTTTCAGCCATTAGTTTCCTAACCTTGCTTACGTCTTCCCATTTTCTTAGTCTGGCATAGATACCAGCTAACTGGACATAATGACCATCATGAGTGGGATCCATTTGAATCAACTTGTTCCCAATCTCTTCACCCAGTTCTACAAATCCATGAACCTTGCAAGAGCCAAGCACCGTTGCCCACAACACAGGGTCCGGAGGAGCAGGCATCCTGTTAATCATTTCAACAGCATCGTTAACGAACCCGGCTCGGCTGAAGAGATCAACCATGCAACCATAGTGTTCCATCTCTGGTTCAATGCCATATGTGTCAGTCATCAGCTTAAAATAATGTCTTCCCTCGCTAACTAAACCAGCTCGGCTACACGCATTCAAGACTCCAATGAACGTCACATTGATTGGTAAGAAACCCTGTGTTAGAAACTTATCAAATAATGCAAGAGCTTCCAGCCCAAGGCCATGAGATGCTAACCCACAAATCATAACATTCCAAGTCCATCTATCTCTCTGGGGCATTACATCGAACAAGAATTTGGACTGATCAATACATCCACACTTAGCATACATGTCAACTACTGCTGTGCCAAGCGAAACAGTCAAGGGGAATTTAAACAAGTCTGCAATGGAATGGATCATTTTTCCATACTCAAGCATACCAAGTTGTGCCGCTGCTGCAAGCAAGGACACCAATACTGCCTCATTTGGTCTAATTTTTTGCTCCCTCATCTCTTTAAACCAGTCTAACGCCTTCTCCAATTGCCCAACATGAACACAACCCGATATCATCGCACTCCATGAAATCACATCTCTTTCAGGCATTTCAACAAACAGCTTCTCTGCAACATCGATTTGCCCATCTCTAACAAAACCACCCATCATTGAATTCCAAGACACCACATCTCGACTACTGGGAATTTCATCAAACACCTTCCTTGCACATTCAACTCTGCAACAAGTACAATACAAGTGAATCAACGCATTTCGAACAAAAACATCTTTAACAAAACCAAGTTTCAGCACATGGGTTTGAACTTGAATCCCTTCCCGGATAGCCAAAGCGTTACTACAAGCTTGCAACACAAACGTCAAAGTATGTTTATTAGGCGCCACAAAACTTCGGCGCAAATGGGAATACAGAGAAATCGACTCGCAAGGCAAATCCCCTTTTGAAAAGCAACGAATCATATTATTGGTAGCAAAAACAGACGGATTAGCAATAGAATGGTAAATCGACAAAGCGTACTCAATTGGTAGCGAAGATGAAGATAAAGCAAGAAAAGAGAGGAAATGACCCATGATGGGGCCATCATTAGCAAGGCCAGAAACGACACTACGAGCATGGGCTTGCTTGATTTGGCTGATCGCAGGTGTTGATGGAAGAGAAGAAAGTGGAGGAGGCAAATGAGACACAGTGGAAATGGCTTGGAAATTATTCAGCCTCTGTTTCGAAATCCAGAAGTTGAATTTGGGCTTAGAGAGTAGCATAAAGGACGATGATCCGTCGCAGATTCTAAAATTCAATTGGGTCTGGTTGCGTCAAGAGCTCGTGGTTGTAGATTAGATATCACATTCTCTCGGGCATTTCATCGAACAGTTGATACAAGCAAGTTCATCGAGGCCTTGATGCCGATTCGACGACAAGGAAAATTGATTCCAGAAAGGTTTGAGTATGTTATATCACTGTTTCAATAAAATAAAATAAAAACTCATAAATAGATTTTTGTCCTTATTGATTGATATTGAAAACGTTTGGGAATCAATATGTATGGACAAAAGTATCATATCAAAATTTTTTGTTTTTATTTTTTAAAAAATCTAATTTTTAAAATTATAGGAATTAATTTATAACTTAGTCACAACATTTATTAAATAGAAATGAGTTGATTTCGGTTTAAGTCTAAAAAATTGTTGAAGTTTTTTTTTTTTTTGAGAATTAAAATTGTTGAAGTTGTTCATACTAGATTTTGATAGATAATATAGAATCAGCACATGTGTAAATAAAGAATATTTGTATTTTATATTGAATTAAATGTGCGCGAATGTGGAGGGCTTTATAGCTTGTTCTTGAGAATGACTTGTTTCGAGAGTTTTGCAGCTTGTTTTCGGTGTTCGATTTATCTTGAGAGCTACACAACTTATTTTCATAGTTGGCTTGTTGATTTTCTATGATGATCGGTCTTTGACTTGTTGATCTTCTATGTTGATCGTTTGATGATTTGTAGATTTTTGATATGTTGTTGATTGGTCTCTGACTTGTTGATATTTGATATGTTATTGATCGATCTCTAACTTGTTGATATGTTTGAATGATCCACTTGAAAAACATGATAACATGATATGATAGGTTATTTGGTCCTTAGAAATTTGGAGAGAAATCAACTTTCTGTGGAATTTATGGTTTGGTTTAATTTTGACTAAAATTCGAAATAAATCAACTTTGAGTCCAATTTAATTTTAAAAAATATCGTCTCAAAATTTAATTTAATTTTGTCATTAAATTTAGGATAATAACACGACGAACTAGCCAAATTTCTCGGTCAACAAGAGTAAAAAAAATACAAAAATTAAATTCGATATTATTAGATTATGTAAATATTTATTAATTTTGGTATGCGTATTTAGTCAATATCAAGCTATGAAAATTAATAAATATTTATATAATCTAATAATAGGAATTGATTGCGTTTGGTGCACAAATAATAGGGGGTGTCTGTTTGTTTGTTTGAAAATTCTTTAACACCCTCAACAGGCAAGAGCCTCTCCCCTTATATGCTAAAACGCCCTGCTTTATTAAAGTTCTTCAATACAATTTACATATAAAACTTGTAGCAGTGCTTTCTAAAAAAAAACCTTGTAGCATTGTTTTAGAGTATTTACAATAATACGGCTACACCAAAATAAATCAAAACAAAATGAAGCTTGCCTTTAAAGTAAGTTTTATTATTATTATTATTATTATTATTATTATTATTATTATTTTGAAAGAGCCTTTAAAGTAAGTTTAGAGTTTAAAATAAACACATGTACATCTTATTTATATTCATCTCTAGACCGTGTATCCTATTTATATTATCTATTTAAGGTTTTAAATTCGTTCCAACAACATTTTAATTTTTTTCCGTCTTTTCATAGAAATATAAGAGATGATTATAATTATAAATTTTGAATTTTTGAAGCGTATTGGATGATCAAGTTGTTACTACGATATTTTAAATATTAATAATATATATTTATTCTCATTAATTTTCATGAAAAAGAAACAATAAAGAGACCGAAAGAAGAATAACCATTTTAAAAGAATATTTTTATTCTAAAAGGTCAGGACATATTATTCAAAAACAATTTTAGGATTTTTCATCTTAGATGTGTTCATCTTAGAGAGGACTTGTAATGACCCGACCCAAAAGGGGCTCTAAATGGGCCTTTACCCCAATGCATGTATTCAAAATAAAAGACATTATGAAAAATAAGTTTCGGATCCCAAGTAAAAACAGAAACATTCAACAATCAAAACATACATTTCTAAAAGCATACTCTGATCAGAGATTTATTTAAACCATTTGGAACATTCTCAAATTCAATAAAGCGGGAATCCACAAAATCATTCAGAAAACATCCTAGGGCTCCGTGCCCGGCTACATGCATTCAGGGGAAAATGAAAGACAAGAGTCATAGAAATAAAAAGTCGGAGAGACGACAAAGACGTTCCCATGATCATAGCTCCTCCTTGACCATCACGCCTCGCGCCATGGTTACCCTGGAAGATAAGTAAGGGTGAGTAACGAATTACTCAAGAAGAATCCCGCCAGGGGTACAATCACGATGCACATGGTCATCTAGATGAGTGTATGCAAGTTGTGAACATAAACACATAATAGAGCACATAGCTTAAGTCCACACTTGGACCTCGGATGCCAACTCGTGGTCTTAGTCCGGAAATAAATCCACCACACAATACGCCCTATACGAGAAACGAGTCCCGGCCTCCGCCTCATCTCTGTCGTCACGAAAGGTGCACTAGCTCAAGATCCCGAGGAGCTCTCCGGTCGGCTATTTGTAATGAGCGTAAGCGCGCGCTGCGTGCTATTGCGGACTATGGAAGTGGTGCGGGTCCAGTGGCAAGCCGCCCATGTCCATCCACCACGCCTAACTAAATCTCCGGATCGGTGTCACCGACATAGGGTGTGAGACACGGACACGTGAACTATGTCGGCTGAACCACCGCACTGAGGCTAAAGGAATCGGTCGTGGTAGGCTTACACCGAGAAGCCGTCCTTGCCCTATCGGTGGCAATCAAGGCTACGGCCGAACACGCCGAGGACGTGTCGATTGCCGGGGATGAGGCAATGCCAAGTCATCATCCCGACCGTTGGGGCATTTAACGACCGCCACCCTCACCCAAGATTGCGAGGGCCACCGTTAGGGTTAGCTAAACCCTAACGGGATCGTGGACGAGTACCATCTCGCACGTCCTCGTCGGGGATGCAAGTTACGTTATGCATCCGCCCGGATGATGCTACCTACGAACTCTAAACCATAGCAATAATAACAATTCAATCAATGCGGTCCAATACGTGCTCAATGGATACAAGGAACCTAGCATGGTACTACGAAGCAAAAAAGCAGATATGAGCATGCGTAAGCGGAACAACCTAGCATGGACTAACATGAGAGAACAACATACGAAGTCATGATAGTCGAGGAATTGAGAACAAAGCACCTAAACTATACATGCCGATAATCACAAACAAACATACAAACAACAATCACATAGAACATCGCAGGTCCACACAACTCCGGTGAAGAAATCCTTACGGCGGAAACTACACACAAAACCTAAGCTGCGAACGAACCCGAGAGCTAGCTACGAGAACCTAACAAAACAATGATAATCATAATCCATAAGCCTAAATATAATAAAATAAACAAGGCTCGGCTCAAGGAGCAACTCACGCGGCTCGACCGACACGCGGACGGGCAGCAAAGACGGCGGTGGAGCTGCCATTGGCGCTGACGGCGCGCAGAGAGGGCCGATGGCGGCGAGGACCGTGACACCGGGCGCCGGCGGCGGCAGGAGGCCTTAGGCGGCAGCGCGCGCGCGCGGATGGCCTGGCTGGGCGGCGCGCGACGCGCGCGGCAAGCGGACGAGAGAGCGCGCTGGGCGCGAGGCGCGCGACGCGCGCGCGCGCGACGGCGCAGCGCAGCGAGCGGCGCGCGGGCGCGAGCGAGCGCGGGCGCGGGCGCGAGACGCTGGCGCGCGGCCGCCAGCAAGCGCGCGCGACGACGGCTGCGACAATTTGGCGGCTGGGCGGCTCGGTGCTCGCTGGCTTGCGCGATCTGGGCGACTGGGCTTCTTTGCTAGGCGATCTGGGCGGCTGGGCTTCTTCTTTGGCAGATCTGGGCATCTTTGGGCGACTGCTACACACACACACACACACAAGCTCTTCTCCTTACCTTCGCCAACAAGAACACCCAATCGAGAAGATGAAGAGGATGAAGACTTACCGGAGTGATGATGAACGATCCAAAGGAGCTGCAAGGATGAAGAATCGGCAAGGAGAGCTTGGGAGAAAGCTTGGCGGCCACAACTCTTTTGGAGAAGAAAACACAACAAACCTAATTTCTATTTCATTTAACCAAATGCACCAAACACCAAAGATCCAAGGTTAACTAAGATGTGATGCAGAAAGAGCAACAAGAGCACCTAATGGCTCAATTGGCACACATCTCCACAAGCTTTTCAGAGACCGGGTTCAAACCCCATTGCAAAAAGACAAATTCCTTTTATTTTTACTTTTGCATCTACCCATGCTCAAACCAAACCACAAAGCCTCAAAACCTTCATAAATCCATCCAATAATTTTAGCAATCTGGAAAAAGACATAAACGCCCCTGACGGCCCGACCAAATTACTAAAATACCCCTAGGCATACATACGGAAGACGGGACGAAAACACGGGCCGTTACAATATTCCTCCTTTTATGACTTTCGTCCTCGAAAGTCCTTAAGACTCAAAGCAGCCAGAGATACTGCAATCTCATCCCGTCTTCCCCGCTCACAAGCGGCCTCCTCTGAACTCTAACTCCTCCATCGAACTTTTACCAAGCGGATCTCACGATTATGCAACGTCTTCGTCTCGAGGACGAGAATACTCACAAAGCTTCCTCTCGAAGCTCAAATCCTCAATCATTTGCAAAGGCTCAAAGTCCACAATGAGCAATGGGTCCGACACACATCGCCTCCCACCGATACATGAGAACATCGCACACGGGTGACATTGACCGAAAAAGCTAACCAATATGCAACTCGCCAATCCTCTCGAGAATCTCAAATGGTCCAACAACGGGAGACTCCACTTCTCCCGCTACCAAAACTCAACACAACTCACAACGGCACAATCTTAAAAGCACGCACTTTGTCCAACCTCAAACTCTAAAACTCGGACGCACGGACATCGACGAAACTTTCATGCTCGCTCGAAGCTAACCACAAACGAGCTCAACCTCTTGCACAACACCTCTGGTCAAGCTGCAGCAACAACAGGACCCAAAACAACACCGACGGCCACCAACCTTTTCTCACACAGCACTAGAGACACGCAACACTTACCATACAATGCCTCAATGGAACCACAAGGGCGATCACGAGAAGCGCTACTCAAGGCAACCTCCTAAAACCACACTGGTCTCCCCATTGCCTAATCACGGAAACACCAACTCGCAACAAGCTCAGAAGGATCTCGGCTCACTCCTCCCAAAAGACCATCGGACAAAAAGGGTGAAAACACTCAGAAATCGCACTCGGCTCATAAGCCTCTAAGAACACTCTCTGAATCACGGTTCGCCCACGCCTTTGCCTAGAACAAACCTTTGTTGCCACACCCTAATGGCAACATCTCCAACTGAAAATCGACATGCCTCTACTCCATAGAAATGGCATCTGCACAACAACCGAGGTGCGAGCTCTAGCTACTGAAGTCAATACTCCAAAAATCCGAACTCACACAACAACCTCAACTAGCTGACAGCTCCCACACGAAACTTACAATCCAACAACTTGAGTGCTACGAACTAGGAAGCTCAAACAACTACAAGCTGCATAGCTATGCCAATCCACTCATCTCTAGCTCGACTCAAATCACTAGATGGGCAAGACAACTTGCAAACAACCAGGCCCCAGAGGGCTCCATCCACTACACTTACCTCCGTGCAAACAACGGAACAAAGCTCGCCTCAAATATGAAACACATCTCACAAGTCCAAACGATAACACATACAAAGCTTAACCCTCAAGCTTAGGCTTAATGCACCTTCCCACCGAAACTTCATAACGGAACTCCACTACCTGGTCAACACCAACTACCAAGAACAAGAATACCAACAATGGCTGGCAGAGTGCAAGCTACACTAGCCAGCAAGGATCCCTCGATAAGTCCAGACCCTAATCCAGCCACAATGGTGCAACCTCAACCCACAACTGATACAAAGGAGATCTTCCACTACAAAGGTGCAACATCTTCCATGCCAACACACAAAATCTTAACCAACTAGGCCAAACACTCATAAGAGGCAGGACAACCTTTACTGCAGCCTCTAGAACACCCTCCAAGAATCCGCTTAAGCCGGACAACGACTACTTCCAAGCGACCAACAAACTTTTCCTTCAAGCTAGCGCTTCCACCATTAACTCCAAGACCAAGGAGTAACTACGACAACTCCCCCGAAGGAAAGCGGCTCCTACAAGCAAACAACCAGCGGACAGAGAACTCCACATACGCCACCTGTCTTGCTCCACCAGAGCAACAACATCTAATCTCACGGGGCACAACAAGGGTCCATCTCAGACTGAACCTCCAAATGCCAAACGGGGCAACTCAACATCTTGGAAACAGGAAAAAAACAACCAACATGGCACAAACCACTCGCCCCCCACGAGCAAAACTAAACTCTAGCAACTTCAATCCACACTTGGTCAACACCAAGCATCAACTTGCCACCACACCGAAACCACTCCGGACTTTACTCCAAATAAACACTAGCTTGCTAGTCTACCAAGACTGCTAGCAACTCCACCGAGGCTACAAACTACACGCCTCCAGCTAGCCAACTGAAACTCACTAGCTGGGCCTGACTGAGCTCTGGAGAGGCTCTCCACAACCTAGGGTTCTTCGGCAACCCTCGACACACACACTGCCGGCATACGATCTAACAGACAACTGCCTGAACAAACAACTCCAATTTCCAGCATCCCAACCATGCTGGCCAACTCCAACTCCTTGGGAACCTAGAGGACCCGAAAGCGCTCTGAGACGCGTCATCCTCCTACTCAAAGCATCGGCTACAACATAACTTCTACCCAAGGAAGGATCCGAACAACTCTCTTAGCCATGCCGATCGAAACCACGCGGCTTAGCTACCATCGCTCTTGTTCGGTTTCCAAGCGAACTCCAACCAACGATCAACAAGAAGATCCGCCAACCAAGCTTAGGCCCAACTTAACAAATCTTGCCTAAGCAACAACTTGATACCACGAGCTTTGTATCCTTACCACCTCAACCCAAGCCTTACAACAACCACAGAGTCCAACTTCTCAAGGAACCGAGCACGAGATCTCCAAAGCAAACCCTACATGGATCTGAAACTCTCGCCACGGAACGAACCACACAAAACACACTTGTGTGCACAACTCCCAACCTTCCTTTAGAGATCCAAGACTAACAAGCGCTTTTCCACAAAGCAACGATAACTCCTGGCAGCGATACAAACAATCCAAGGAACACCAAAAGTTCCATCTTCACACGATACTCGAGCAGTGGCAACCTTGCTCTGCTAAAACATAACGACGCCAAACCGAACTTACTTTATACCAAGACTCTACCAAGTGCGCTTACACATAAGGCGTCCTACTCATCTCATAGGCATCCAACTCATCTCATAAGCATCCAACTCATCTCGAGAGCATCCAACTCATCTCACGGGCATCCAACTCATGGTTCCCTCATCGACCGAACTCGCATCTACAATGCTCACTCAACTCGAGTTTAGGCACCGAAGGTAGTGGACCGCACTACCAACCACAAAGATCTCTTGGCCTTAGCACTAGCGTGAGACTCACACGCACTAACACTTTGCCGGCCGCCAACCTCTTTGACTTACTCGACCCCCAGAAACACTGGGAAGAGGCTCCAGCTCCTCTCGAACATCCTTTCACTTGTGGTCCTTCAACTACCACTGAACTAGCCCTCTTGCACGACCTAAACAAGTGCATTTTCCATAAATGGATCCAATGGCTAAAGAAGTGTCTTTGAACTCGGACGGCATAGAACCATCTGCTATGCCAAGCCAAACTCAAGCTGAACCGGACTTAGTGCCAAAGTGGCACACCAACCAATGCACCTCAAGTGCTACTACTACCAAATCAACATACGAGGAAGCGGGAACATTAAACAACAACAGGCTCGCAAGGGGGCAAAGATGACCCTTCATCTGCCTCAAGCCACTAACACGGCAACTTGCCAAACAATCGGGCGACTGGTGGAGACTCTGCTAGACCACCTCTCACAAGGGATTTCCACCACCATCTGATGAACCAAACAAAGACAGAGGCGGCACACCTCGGCCTTTGAGCAGCGGGGCATCCCACACACGGATGCTAAACTCAAACTGGCCAACTACTTTATCTGCTAGCGAGTAGGACTTACTAAAACATCGAGCTCTCACAGGCATCCATTTGCCAACACAGGCGTCTCCATCAAAGCCAACAAACTCATCTGAATAAACACGTTGATCATGCCCTCCCGAGAACCTCCGGGGCTACAAGAGCTCTTTGGGAAAATCTTTGAAACAAACTCTGTCAATTGGGCTAAGCTGTGCCGGGACTCCTCACTACGCGCTACAAAGCTGCGCTGGGTCTCCGCTCTCGATAGCTAAAGACACGCCATCAAATCTCTCTCATGGTGGAGCACACTCTGCTCAAGGAGTCTCACTCACGAGGCGCCGCTAGCCTCTACCCCCCTCCTCTAGGCAACTCAAGCTGCCGGGCCAAATCGGCATGCGGGCCTAACAACCACGGGCGCGGCCTCAACATCAACACGATCTGTCCAACTCCTCGGTCGGACATGCCAAGCGTCTGCTCCTGCGGGTGCGATCAACATGCGGCGACCGCACGAAGCACCACCACCCTCTCACTAAGGGAAAAGCGAAGAATCGGGCCACAAATGGCCAGCGGGAGTCTAAGCTCGCCTCCCTGCGGAGCGATGTCCCGGGGCATCCGGATCTATCTGGATACCTCAACAAGTCGCTAAACAAACTGCTCGCGATCATGAGAAAGTTGGCATGATGGCTCACTAAGCCCAAACCAACAACAGTCGAACTCCGCTTCGTCTCGCTCCACAACACTACACAAGGCATACACTAGATGAAAGGTATTGTAAATTCTTAACCCTTTTCTAAAGCAGAAAACTTAGGCGTACTGATGGTGTCTGGAGTGGTGATCATGGGAAAGACGACCTACAACAAAAAGGTTAGTCTACAAAGTCTATGACTCTGAGCTCTGATACCAACTGTAATGACCCGACCCAAAAGGGGCTCTAAATGGGCCTTTACCCCAATGCATGTATTCAAAATAAAAGACATTATGAAAAATAAGTTTCGGATCCCAAGTAAAAACAGAAACATTCAACAATCAAAACATACATTTCTAAAAGCATACTCTGATCAGAGATTTATTTAAACCATTTGGAACATTCTCAAATTCAATAAAGCGGGAATCCACAAAATCATTCAGAAAACATCCTAGGGCTCGTGTGCGTACATGCATTCGGGGAAAATGAAAGACAAGAGTCATAGAAATAAAAAGTCAGAGACGACAACACGTTCCCATGATCATAGCTCCTCCTTCAGCCATCCTGCCTCGCGCCATGGTTACCTGGAAGATAAGTAAGGGTGAGTAACGAATTACTCAAGTAAGAATCCCCGCCAGGGGTACAATCACGATGCACATGGTCATCTAGATGAGTGTATGCAAGTGTGAACATAAACACATAATAGAGCACATAGCTTAAGTCCACACTTGGACCTCGGATGCCAACTCAGGGTCTTAGTCCGGAAATAAATCCACCACACAATACGCCCTATACGAGAACGAGTCCCGGCCACGGCTGTCTCTCTTGTCGACACGAAAGGTGCACTAGCTCAAGATCCCGAGGAGCTCTCCGGTCGGCGCCTGTAATGAGCGTAAGCGCGCATTGCGTGCTACTGCAGACGACTATGGGGTGCCGGATCTAGTGGCAAGCCGCCCATGTCCGATCCACCACGCCTAACTAAATCTACGGATCGGTGTCACCGACATAGGGTGTGAGACACGGACGCGTGAACTATGTCACCTGAACCACCGCACACGAGGCTAAGGAATCGGTCGTGGTAGGCTTACACCAGAAGCCGTCCTTGCCCTATCGGTGGCAATCAAGGGCTACGGCCGAACACACGCGAGGCGTGTCGATCGCGAGGGGATGAGGCAATGCCAAGTCATCATCCCGACCGTTGGGGCATTTAATGATCCGCCACCCTCACCCAAGATTGCGGGGCCACCGTTAGGGTTAGCTAAACCCTAACGGGATCGGGGACGAGTACCATCTCGCACGCGTCCGCTGTCGGGGATGCAAGTTACGTTATGCATCCGGCCGGATGATGCTACCTACGAACTCTAAACCATAGCAATAATAACAATTCAATCAATGCGGTCAATACGTGCTCAACAGATACAAGGAACCTAGCATGGTACTACGAAGCAAGAACAGATATGAGCATGCGAAGCGGAACAACCTAGCATGGACTAACATGAGAGAACAACATACGAAGTCATGATAGTCGGGAATTGCAAGCGAGCACCTAAACTATACATGCCGATAATCACAAACAAACATACAAACAACAATCGCGATAGAACATCGCAGGTCCACACAACTCCGGTAAGAAATCCTTACCGGCGGAAACTACACACAAAACCTAAAGCTGCGAACGAACCCGAGCTAGCTACGAGAACCTAACAAAACAATGATAATCATAATCCATAAGCCTAAATATAATAAAATAAACAAGGCTCGGCTCAAGGAGCAACTCACGCGGCTCGATCGACACGCTGACGGGCAGGCAAAGACGGCGGGGGAGCTGCATTGGCGCGCGCGCAGCGCAGAGGCGATGGCGCGAGGACGCGACACCTGGCGCGACGGGCGGCAGAGAGCGGCAGGGCGCGCGACGGGCGCGGGCAAGCGGACGAGACGAGCGCGGCCGGGCGCGAGGCGGCGACGCGACGCGCGGCGCGCGGCGCGCGAGACGCGAGCTGGCGCGTAGCGCGCGGCGCGCGCGGGCTGCCAGTGAAGCGCGCGACGGCGCAGCGGGGCTGGCGGCGGCTGGGCGGCTGGTGCTCTGCTGCTGCTGCGCGATCCGGGCGACTGGGCTTCTTTGCTAGGCGATCTGGGCGGCCTGGGGCTTCTTTGTTGGGCAGATCTGGGCATCTTTGGGCGACTGCTACAAACACACACACACACAAGCTCTTCTCCTTACCTTCGGCCAACAAGAACACCCAATCGAGAAGATGAAGAGGATGAAGACTTACCCGGAGTGATGATGAGCGATCCAAGGAGGCTGCAAGGATGAAGAATCGGCAAGGAGAGCTTGGGAGAAAGCTTGGGCGGCCACAACTCTTTTGGAGAAGAAAACACAACAAACCTAATTTCTATTTCATTTAACCAAATGCACCAAACACCAAAGATCCAAGGTTAACTAAGATGTGATGCAGAAAGAGCAACAAGAGCACCTAATGGCTCAATTGGCACACATCTCCACAAGCTTCCAGAGACCGGGTTCAAACCCCACTGCAAAGACAAATTCCTTTTATTTTTACTTTTGCATCTACCCATGCTCAAACCAAACCACAAAGCCTCAAAAACCTTCATAAATCCATCCAATAATTTTAGCAACTGGAAAAAGACATAAACGGCCCTGACGGCCCGACCAAATTACTAAAATACCCCTAGGGCATACCTGGAAGACTGGGACGAAAACCTGGGCCGTTACAGGACTTGAAGCATTTGAGAGAAGTGTAAAGTTTTTTTTTACCTTCAATTCTGGTAGAATCTGATACCTTAAATGTGATCAAATCTGATGTTGATGACTCCTAAGATATCTTTAAATTCAATAATATCGTTATTGATATAAACAATTAATTGCTTCTCTTAATATCAATTTTTTTTTATTAAATTATGTAATAATGTAGTTGATTTTTTAGGTAAGAAAACCTTTGATGTTGGTTTTTTATGGCTTGATCTCCTCCCTCACAATCACTTTACTTTGGGGTATTTGAGATTTGGTGTCGAGGAGAGGAGAGGAAGGAGAAATTGATGTTTGTTTTTAGAACATCGATTTCTCCTCAACATTTCTTCTAATCTTTTAAATGTCACATCAAACATTTTTTTTAATTTTTAACGATATAATATAATATAAAATATATTTTATTTAATCATATCAAATATTACATCGAACTTTTTCTAATTTTCATTCACACAATATAAAATAAAATATATTATATTTATCAATTAATCTAAAATCTACGATTATTATATTATAAAAAATTAATATAAAATAAATATTTTTACAATATTTCATGTCCAAAACATCAATTTTCAAACAACAACTACATATTTCCGAATCAGATTATTTTCTCTATTTCTTCGACTTTCTCTCATTTCCTTTTTTGAAGACCAAAATCCAATCATCACCCGGAGATTTGATTGTATGCGTGTGATTTATGGTTGATGAAGTGAGTTAGACGTGACATGAAAAATGTTTTACAATAAATGAATTAGACGTTAGGCTGTCAAGTCCCACAGCTGTTTTTACAATGTTTCGTGCGCTAAAGTGACCAAAACACAATGATAAATATAGGAAATAATATCTACTACTTATGTGATTCTATATAAACCACGTTCTACTTTATTTTAATTTTAAAATATGATCCATTTTGAATCTAGGTGAACATTATTTTTTGAGTCAATACATAAATATTTCATACAAAAAAACCCCGACAATCAAGGACATATTTATTAAATTGAGCTGAAAATGGTACCAGAAGGTGTTAGATATTTTCCTCTTAAATATATACAAAATTTTAAACATGTAGAACCGTACAATAAGCAAACAATAATTAACGAGAAATTATTATTCGATTATGTAGGCATGAAAATATTGAGAGTGTGTTTTTTATTGGGATAGGAAGAGATGAAGTGAGGTGTTGAAGTCCAACACCTTATTTGATCCAAGGTTTCCTTTCCTCCATCTTATTTTTATTTTTATTTTCTAATTTTAACATTTTTTCATCTTTTGATTTATATATTTTTGGGAATTTTGTATGTATAACAAAAAATAGTAAAATAATTTTATTTATAGCATAAAATCAAAATTAATTCATTTGCAGTAGAAAATTCAAATTAAATTCTAGCACGGGATACTTCGAGGAGTATTCGAAGAGTATTCTAGTTTAAGCACTTTTCAATGGCTTCGAACCAAAGATCTCTCTCAAGGAAGCTATGTCTTGAAGTTCTTATTCTCAACCGCTGGGCTGCCCCTTGGGAACGGAAGCATGTGTTTCTTTCTAATATTAACAATATATATCAATTTATTATTAAAAAAATAATTAAATTTAAATAATTAATGTACATTGAATTTTTATTCGTAGTTTACAATAATTTAAAAGATGAACTTATTTTCAATAAACTTAAAAATATTGAACTCATTTTGTTTGTTAAATAGATAGATTGAAATTTTGAACTCTTGTATTCAGCTAAGTAATAATAGGAGTGGATTTTTTTTAAAGGATAAATTAATTTAAATAATTTTAAGAGTTTTGCTTGTATATACCAAAACGACTATAAGTTTCAAGACTTGTATTAGTCAACATAACGATTGAGATCTATTTCACATAATAAAAAAAAAAGACCAATAAAATCTAAAATTTGGGAGGTATTGTCTTACTTCAATATAATAATTATGATCAAAATGTGACCGAAATCTCTTGTAACTACAAAAAACAGCAAACTAAAAAATTCAGAGGTATTTATGGTTTACTAAAAATATCAATAAATAATAAGATAAATATATTTAATTTATCATTACATATTAATTAGTATATTTTATTGAATTTTTTTTGACATTCGAGAACTTATAAAAAAATAGTCTCTTTTTTTAATAAAATAAAAATTGCTGTCTAGATTTTATATTGACTTTTAACCAAATGATTTTATTTTTTAATTCATTATTTTTTTAATAAATAGAATATCGATATTTTTTTTATTATTTAATTTTAACAAATTTTGAAAAAAAGTATTGATGATCTACAAATATTTAGATGACTCAAACTTCATTTACGTGGTGTGAAGTTTTTTCTCATTATTTTTTTTAATTTAACAATATTTAGATGAAAAAGATTAGAAACTTTGACTTTATGGTTATAATTTTATATATAATATCTTTGAAATTGCATTCCTTTTGAATATAATTATTAATATGATCAATGGTGTGTAATATTAATTTTACATTATTTACCTTTTATTTATGAATAGGGCTTATATTTACATATTTATGTTAATAGCTAAAGATTTGAGAACAATTGTTAAAAAAAAAAGTTGAGAATAATTTTATTGTTAAAAAATAATATAAGAATATATAATAAAATAAAAAATCAGATACCATAACATCTTATCCTCTCTCCCTATTCCAAACAAAATGTCCCTGCACTCCAAATAATGTTTTTTCTGTCATCTCCCTTCATCTTTTTACATCCAAAGAAGATTTTTCTGCTATCAACGTCTTATCTCTACTCATCCCACCTACAGCCAAACACACCTTTCTAGTTAAGTTTTGTGAAAGAATAAATAAAGGTTGTTGTAGTGTAAAGTTAGACAAGGCAAAAGAAAAGAAAGGAATCAGCAGCTGTGAATGGGTTCCTCAATTATGAATCCAATTCCATTTCTAGTTAAACTTTGTTTTGGGTTTGCATTTTTGGTTACTTACGTTGTCGGATGCTACAATTCCATCATCAACTTCGGCGATTCGCTTTCGGATACCGGAAATCTGAATTATACCTGTTCTTCTCCCCATCCTAACCATGTTTGCTTCCTTCCTTACGGCCAGACCTTCTTCCACCACCCCACGGGCCGATCCTCCGATGGCCGCCTCATTCTCGACTTCATTGGTATGACTTTCTTTATAATTTGTTAGGATCGTACATCAGAAAGAGCGAAGATCTTCTTTACCAATATGGGTGATAATAACATTTTTTATAGTTAAATTATTTTATGTTTATTTTTGCAGCCATGGCATTGGGGCTTCCACTGGTTCCATCATCCCGGAGTGCCGTTGTTGGAGTTGAGGATTTCGGGAAGGGGATTAATTTCGCCGTCAAGGGTGCAACTGCGCTCGATACATCGTTCTTTAAAGAAAGAGGAATCCATGGAGTACCCTCTTACGAGATTTCCCTTCGTCTTCAACTCCAATCTTTCAACAAAATTTACTCTTCCCTCTGCGACTCTTCTCGTTCTTCATGTAAGCTCTTCTTTTCATTTCTTATAACTTAGGTTTTGATATTATTTTTATGTTTCTTATTTATATACTTTCGATGTTTCTTTTTCTTAATATCTGTGATTGTTCGAGCGAGCTTGTCTCATCCTACCCATAGAAATATTACCCAGCTAAAAATTTAGAGAAAACATTTCTACTCCTTCCCGCAGGTGATAACCAACACTTTCAATAATTGTACTAAAATATTACCTTACGGTGGGTGTTTGATGGAGATTTTCAAAAGAAAATATTTAATCACTCTTTACCCAATTATATTAATCAATGTTTGACAATAGTTGTTCATAACCACTAAGGGTGTGTTTGGGCCTCCGTTTATGTAAACGGCCGAGTTGGTTATAATAACCCAACCGGTGTTTGCCCCACCGTTTATTATAAACGGTGGTTACCTAAACCTGCGTGCCAGTTTATCTAAACCTACGTGCCCGTTTATCTATACCTTACATATATTACTTTTTGTTACATAACCAGCCCCCCAAACACCGTTTATCATAATCCATGTTATAATAACTTGCCCCTCAAACACCATTTATAATAACCTACCGTTTATCATAACCTTCCGTCTATAATAACCAAACCGGTGCCCCAAATGCACCCTAAGAATTTAAAATGACAAAGTTTTTATTTATAATAATTTTTTATGTCATGATGCATTTAAGTTTTTTTTTTAAAATTTAAATTTCTAACTTTAAATTGATTAAATGCTTATTTATAATGAGCTATTATTAAAGTGAGTTTCAACTATATTATATATATTAATTTGTCTGAATTAATACAATGACTAATAAAGTAAAATAAAATGACTAATATAAAAGAAACTTTGGATTAAAATAATATTTTAACTAAATATTAAACTTTTTTTTTATTTCATTAACGATCTAGAAATTTTAATTAAAAAGAATGAAAAATATAACTTTTTTTAAAAAAAGTATATTATTTATTTCATCGGAAATCTATAAATTTTAATCTCTAGACACATGAATGCTATGAATTCAATCCACAATCTCTTAATTTCTAGTATTAATAGTTAATCTTGCTTTGATAAAAGAATCTTCGTTAACCTACTATAAATTTTTTTGACAATTAGATGGATGTTTCGTCTTGAAAGAATAGTTTAAATAATTTTTACAAAAATGTTGCAATTTTTTTGTTCAATGAGTTACACAGTGATTGAAGACTTGGGCTTTGAGGGCATGCTCTCCTCAAAGTCTTCTCAAAGTCTCAGGATCGAAACTCAACTATAATATTACTTCTTCGATATCTTTAGTGTTTGATCTAGACACAAGCGTGATTACTTGTTCCAAAAAAAAAAAACTTTTTATATTTTATCTGATCATATGATTAAAGTCTAATTTTTAAAATTATAAAATTAAACTTTAGCTTTTGAGACAAAGAAAAAAAGAAAGAAAAAGAAACTAATTAAAAAATTGAACTCTCTTTCTCTAGAAACTTTTTTTTTTTTTTACATTTTTAAATGATAATTTTTTTCTTTATAGAAATTACATGATTTAAATATAATGCGACATAATTATTATAACCATGTGATTTTTGTTAGCAGCTTGCAAAGATTTCTTGAAAAAATCGCTATTTATAATGGGAGAAATTGGAGGGAATGATTACAATGATTTTTTCTTTGATAACCGTAACTTTGAAGAAGTGAAGTCTTTAGTACCATTGGTGATTAGAGAAATATCTTCAGCAATCATGGTATGTCTCATATTCCTAATTCATATCATTAGGCTAACCATATCTAAACCCAATCAATTTGTTTTATGGACTCATAATTTTTATTTTTTTTGTTTATAGGAATTGATTGAGTTAGGTGTTGAAACTATCATGGTTCCTGGAAACCTTCCAATTGGGTGTCTTCCAATGTATCTCAAATTCTTTGAGACATCAAATAAAGACCAATATGACCCCAAAAATGGTTGTTTGAAATGGTTGAATCAATTTTCTGAGTATCATAATCAACAGCTTCAACAACAACTGAAATGGATTCAAGCTCTTCATCCCCACGTTCATCTCATTTATGCTGATTATTTTAATGCTGCAAGTGGCATGTTCAATGCTCCACAAGACTTTGGTATGCATGTATATGTTTGAGTTTTTTCTTTTCGAGTCGAACAACATTTGGAACTCGAACACCTAACCAACTGATTACTGAGTGATACATGATGTCACTTGAATACTACTCCTTTAATAATACGAATGTGTTATTTTGCAGGATTTATCGATGCACATAAAGTTTGTTGTTCGGATGAGAATGGATCATTTGGTCGACCAATAACTTGTGGACTACCATCAACAATTGTGTGTGAAAATCCTTCAAAATATATTAGTTGGGATGGCATTCACTTCACAGAAGCAGCATACAAATTGATAGCAACTAATTTGTTGCAAGGCTCATTCACCATTCCACCATTAAGTGTTTCATGTTTTCAACAAAATAGCTCAACCAATCTCCTTCAATTTCAATAACTCTCAATGTTAACTCTTATTGCAAAAACACTGCTTTATTAAAGTTCTTCAATAAAATTTACATCTAAAACCTGTAGCAGTGTTCTAGAGTATTTACAATAAGGGGATTTTACATGTATATTAAAAATAAAAAAATTTATGTATAACACAATTTCCAAACTTATTCATTTGTAGCACAAAAATAATTGAAGTCTATCAATTCAATCACTCAAAATCAATTGAAGTCTATCAGTTGAACTGATAGAAGTCTATTAGTTGAACTTGATAGAAGTCTAAAGTTTATCAATTGAATTGATAGAAGTCTAAAGTCTATCAGTTCAACTAATAGAAGTCTAAAATCTATCCGTTCAACTGATAGAAGTCTAATAATATTAAAATAGGAATTTTGAGCAAAATAGAGTATGAATGAAATTATTTTAAAAATGTGCTATAATTATAATGAAAAGCAAAAAAATATGCTATAACGGACAAATTCATTTACAATATATAACACACGGCCACACCAAAATAAATAAAAACAAAATGCAGAAATAAACACATGTACATCCCATTTATATTCATCTCTTGACTTTGTATCCTATTTTTGAGTTTCAAACTTAACGCTCAAGCTAAATATCTTTAACAAAACCTACCCATATAAGTTTTCAAATTCATTCAAACAACATTTTAATTTTTTTTCGTCTTTTTGAAGAAGTACGAGAGATGATTATAATTATAAAAATTTTTTCGTCTTTTTGAAGAAGTACGAGAGATGATTATAATTATAAAATTTAAATTAATGAAATGTATTTAATGATCAAATTGTAACTAGGATATTTTAAATGTTAACAATATATATTTTTTCTCATTAATTTTCATGAGAAAGAAAAAAATTAAGAGACAGAAAAAAAATAACTATTTTAAAGGAAGAACTTTTTTATTTTTGAAAGGTTAGGGACATATGATTTTGGTGGAGTCTGATACCTTAAAATGTGGTCAAAACTATTGTTGATGACTCTTCAAATATCATTTGGAGGGACTCGAACCAAAGACCTCTAATTATTGGGTATACACTAGTGCTGCTGAGCAACTGTTCATGTTGACCAATAATATCGTTGTTGATATAAGACAATTAATTGCTTCTCTTAGTGTAGAGCGTTTCTTTTTGTAATAGGCTATGTAATAAGGTAGCTGATTTATTGGTTAGGAAGAAGGTCACCCATGTTAGTTTTGATTGGACAGCTCTCTATCTTATGTCGAAGTTGAGTCTTTTTTTTTTTTTTTTTTTTCTGGCGTGATCTCCTCTCAGACATTAACTCTGCTTTGAAGGTTGATTGTACGAGTGTGATTTGTGGTTGATTAAATGAATTATTATTTTCAAAAAAAGAAAAAGAAAAAAAGAATAGACATGATATTTGAATGTTATTTAGATGTTAGGCTGTCAAGTCCCACATCTGTTTTTCAATGTCTGATGCGCTCAAGTCACCCAAAAGAAAACCGACAATCAAAGGCATATTTATTAAAGTCAGCTGAAAATGGTACCAGAAGTTATTAGATATTTTCCTCATGAATATATACAAATTTTTAACCGTGTGTAGAACTGTACATTACGTAAACAATAATTGAAGAAGAAATTTTTATTGGATTATGTAGGCATGAATATTTAGTTAAGTTTTGTGAACAATAAATAAAGGTTGTTGTAGTGCAAAATAAGAGAAGGCAAAAGAAAAGAACCAGCAGCTGTGACTATGGGTTCCTCAGTCATGAATCCAATTCCATTTTTAGTTAAACTTTGTTTTGGGTTTGGATTTTTGATTACTTACGTTGTTGGATGCTACGGGCTCGTTTGATACTTGTTTCTAACTTTTTTAGAATAAGAAACAAGAATGTGTTTGATAACCGTTTTTGTTTCTTGCTTCTTATAAAAAATAAGAAACAGAACCAAACTTGTTTGATAACAATTTCTCGTTTCCTGTTTTTCGTTTTTTATTTTTTTTCTATTTTACAAATTTTTATATTTTTTTTTAAAAAAATTTAAGTATAATTTTTTAAAAATATATAATGTAGTATAAAAATATATAATATGAATTAAAAATTCATTAAAATAGTTTTAAAAAATGTGTATGGTTTAATATAAATAAATATTTTATAAAAAAAAATTATATGTTATGTTTACTTAATTATTTATATAGTTTGATGTTCACTCAAATATATAACGATTATATTACTCTGAAAACGGTGCTATTAATTTAAAATATGGAAGCAATATTAAATATATAGACGGAGAAAAAAAAGCGTAATAGAGAAAAAAAAATAGTAATGTAGTAACGTTTGAGTAAAATAACTTGTTACATCACCACTAGGCAAAAAAACCTTTTATTTTACAATGGTGCACTTGTTTATATATATATATATATATATATATATATATATATATATATATATATATATATATATATATATATATATATATATATATATATTAAACACAACATCAGGTTTAAAAAAAGAAACGGAACCAAATAAACTACATTTGGTAGTTTTTCACTTTTTCACCTTTTTTTAGAAACGTTTCTATTTTATTTGAGAAATAAGAAACGGGAATAATTATCAAACAAACCTGTTTCTAAAAAATAAGAAACAGGAAACAAGAAACAAGAAACATGAACGTTATCAAACGAGCCCTACAATTCCATCATCAACTTCGACGATTCGCTTTCCGACACCGAAAATCTGAATTATACATGTTCTTCTCCCCATCCTAACCATGTTTGCTTCCTTCCTTATGGCCAGACCTTCTTCCACCACCCCACGGGTCGATCCTCCGATGGCCGCCTCATTCTCGACTTCATTGGTATGACTTTCTTTATAATTTGTTAGGATCGCATATCAGAAAGAGCTAAGATCTTCTTTACCAACATGGGTGATAAATACATTTTTTATAGTTAAATTATTTGGTGTTTATTTTTGCAGCCATGGCATTGGGGCTTCCATCATCGCGGAGTGTCGTCGTTGGAGTTGAGGATTTCGGGAAGGGGATTAATTTCGCCGTCAAGGGAGCAACTGTGCTCGATATGTCATTTTTTAAAGAAAGAGGGATCCATGGGGTACCCTCTTACGAGATTTCCCTCCGCCTTCAACTCCAAATCTTTCAACAAAATTTACTCTTCCTTTTGCAACTCTTCTCGTTCTTCATGTAAGCTCTTCTTTTCATTTCTAATTATAACCTAACTAGTAATTAATTTACTATGAATTTTCTTAACAAATAAATAGATGTTGTCTCGTAAGAATAATAAAAAAAAGTTTTAAAAATGTTGCAATTTTTTTTGTTCAATGAGTTAGTATTTCATAGTTATTTTGAGAGGAATAATTGACTTTCACGCGCATGAACTATTTTTTATATTGTTTTGAATCAGAGGATTAAAATTTAATTTTTAAAATTATAAAAATAAAATTTTAACTTTCTTTCTATAATTTTTTTTTTCTTTTTGACATTTTTAACGGATAGTTTTATGTGTTATCGAGATTACATGATCATTTAAATATAAAGAGACATATTCTTATAACCATGTGATTTTTGTTAGCAGTGTGCAAAGTTTTCTTGAAAAAAATCGCTATTTATTATGGGAGAAATAGGAGGCGACGATTATAGCTATTTTTTCTTTGATAAACGCAACTTTGAAGAAATGAAGTCTTTAGTACCATTGGTGATTGGAGAAATATCTTCAGCAATCATGGTATGTCTCATCTTTCTAATTTATATCATTAATTAGGTGTTGAAGTTGTTGGCTAACCATATCTAAACAAGATCAATTGTTTTATGGACTCATAATTTTTATTTTTTTTGTTTATAGGAATTGATTGAGTTAGGTGTTGAAACTATCATGGTTCCTGGAAACCTTCCAATTGGGTGTCTTCCAATGTATCTCAAATTCTTTGAGACATCAAATAAAGACCAATATGACCCCAAAAATGGTTGTTTGAAATGGTTGAATCAATTTTCTGAGTATCATAATCAACAGCTTCAACAACAACTGAAATGGATTCAAGCTCTTCATCCCCACGTTCATCTCATTTATGCTGATTATTTTAATGCTGCAATTGGCATGTTCAATGCTCCACAAGACTTTGGTATGCATGTATATGTTTGAGTTTTTTCTTTTCGAGTCGAACAACATTTGGAACTCGAACACCTAACCAACTGATTACTGAGTGATACATGATGTCACTTGAATACTACTCCTTTAATAATACGAATGTGTTATTTTGCAGGATTTATCGATGCACATAAAGTTTGTTGTTCGGATGAGAATGGATCATTTGGTCGACCAATAACTTGTGGACTACCATCAACAATTGTGTGTGAAAATCCTTCAAAATATATTAGTTGGGATGGCATTCACTTCACAGAAGCAGCATACAAATTGATAGCAACTAATTTGTTGCAAGGCTCATTCACCATTCCACCATTAAGTGTTTCATGTTTTCAACAAAATAGCTCAACCAATCTCCTTCAATTTCAATAACTCTCAATTTTAACTCTTATATGCAAAAACACTGCTTTATTAAAGTTCTTCAATAAAATTTACATCTAAAACCTGTAGCAGTGTTCTAAAGTATTTACAATAAGAGGATTTTACATGTATATTAAAAATAAAAAAATTTATGTATAGCATAATTTCCAAACTTATTCATTTGTAGCACAAAAATAATTGAAGTTCATCAATTTGCATTGTTCAATCACTCAAAATTGATTGAAGTCTATTCGTTGAACTGATAGAAGTCTAAAGTTTATAAATTGAATTGATAGAAGTCTAAAGTCTATCAGTTCAACTAATAGAAGTCTAAAATCTATCCGTTCAACTGATAGAAGTCTAAAATCTATCCGTTCAATTGAATTGAGCAAAATGGGGTATGAATGAAATTATTTTAAAAATGTGCTATAATTATAATGAAGAGCAAAAAATATGTTATAGTAGACAAATTCACTTACAATAACACACGACCACACCAAAATAAATAAAAACAAAATGCAGAAATAAACACATGTACATCCCATTTATATTCATCTCTTGACTGAGTATCCTATTTTTTAGTTTCAAACTTAACGCTCAAGCTAAATATCTTTAACAAAACCTACCCATATAAGTTTTCAAATTCATTCAAACAACATTTAAAATTTTTTTCGTCTTTTTGAAGAAGTACGAGAGATGATTATAATTATAAAATTTAAATTAATGAAATGTATTTAATGATCAAATTGTAACTACAATATTTTAAATGTTAATAGTATATATTTTTTCTCATTAATTTTCATGAGAAAGAAAAAACTTAAGAGACAGAAAAAAGAATAACTATTTTAAAGGAAGAACTTTTTTTTATTTTTGAAAGGTTAGGGACATATGATTTTGGTGGAGATACCTTAAAATGTGGTCAAAACTATTGTTGATGAGTCTTCAAATAACTTTTGGGGAACTCGAACTCAAGACCTCTAGTCATTGGGTATACACTAATGCCGCAGAGCAACTGCTCATGCTGACCAATAATATCGTTGTTGATATAAGACAATTAATTGCTTCTCTTAGTGTAGAGCGTTTCCTTTTGTAATAGGCTATGTAATAAGGTAGCTGATTTATTGGCTAGGAAGAAGGTCTCCCATGTTAGTTTTGATTGGACGACTCTCTATCTTATGTCGAAGTTGAGTCTTTTTTTTTTCTTCTTTTTTGGCGTGATCTCCTCTCGGACATTAACTCTGCTTTGAAGGTTGATTGTACTGAGTGTGATTTGTGTTAAAAGTCATCACTAGCCCATTGAAGTTTAGCCTAAAAATTATAAAAGTCCAATCATCATGAAGAATATTAATTAGAGTAGAAGCCCAATATTCTAGAAGTTTCTTAATAAATTGTAGAAGTGTTTAGAATGTTAGTTTTATGTGGACATTTAAAGAATGTCCTATAAAGTGTCTTCAAAGAGTCCTAGTGTGAGTTTTGTAGTGTGTGTCTTAAACACTTGTCTTGTAATCTCTTCTAAAGTGGTCTTAATAAAAAGTGTCGGTGTTTCCCACGTAAGAGTTCTGTTCAACAATCTGGTATCAGAGCCAAGTTGTGATAGGCTATCAGATCTCTTGAAATTCTTAGTATGCTCTGTGGTTGCAGCTCTGACTGATCTTCCACATCAGAAACGATTTCTTGAGATTGTTAGTGAGTGAGTTTCTTCGTGCCGTGAGTAGTCTGTGACTCTGCAAGTTTTGTGTTGAAAACTAGCTTGTTTGGTATTACTGAGGTACTGCCAACACGCTGGGTGATATCCAAGTCGTCGGAGGAATCAAGAAACTCAACAACAACAACTACAACACGTGGGCAACATGCATGATGTCCTACTTGCAAGGACAAGACCTATGAGAGGTCGTTGACGGGAGCAAAACTACGCCGCCAGAGGAAGATGCTAATGGCGCTTTGCGAAAATGGAAAATCAAAGCAGGCAAAGCAATGTTTGCCTTGAAGACCACCATCGAAGAAGAGATGTTGGAGCACATTCGGGACAACAAAACACCTAAAGAAGCATGGGACACGTTTGCGATGCTCTTCTCAAAGAAGAATGATACGAGGCTACAACTTCTGGAGAGTGAGCTATTATCAATCTCACAACGCAACATGACGATCGATCAGTACTTCCACAAGGTCAAGTCGATCTGTCGGGAGATTTCTGAACTAGATCCAAAGTCTGCTATCGGAGAAGCTCGGATGAAGAGGATCATCATCCACGGATTGCGACCGGAGTATAGAAGCTTCATTAGTGCTGTACAAGGACGGCCTACCCAACCATCACTTGTAGAGTTCGAAAATTTGCTGATAAAAAGTGAAGAAGAAGCTTTCTACACAAGCAAAAGCCGGAGCAAATTTAAGCAACCATTCAAAGGTAGAAATGCTGATAAAGGAAAAAGTCATCAAGGAACCGCACAACCTTGGAGAACTCAAAAGAACGAAAATAAGAGCTCTCAAGGAAAAATGTTCGAAGGAATTTGCTACAACTGTGGCAAAAAGGGCCACATGTCCAAAGACTGTTGGTCGAAGAAAAAGTCCATTGAAAGCAATACTGCAACTTCCAAAAAGGAGACAGAGGATGAATGGGATGTTGAAGCACTATGTGCTTTTGAAGAAGACGAGCAAGAACTCAAGATGATGGTGGGAGAGCACATCGATTATGAGAATGACTGGATCATTGATTCAGGATGCTCGAACCACATGACTAGTGATCAGAGCAAACTCCGAGACACGAAAGAGAATAAAGGAAGTCGTGTTGTGCGTACAGCCAACAACACACAGTTGCCTATTGCTCAGATAGACAACACGACGATTGTGCCTGGTAATAAATGATGACAAGGTATTACTACACAATGTCTATCATGTGCCGGGTATAAAGAAGAATTTGTTGTCAGTGTCACAACTAACAACATCAGGCAACTACGTCTTGTTTGGGCCAGAAGATGTGAAGGTCTATGAAGACATAAAGATATTGGAAAATCCAACAATGAAAGGACGAAGAGTGGAGTCTGTTTATGTGCTATCTGCAGAGACTGCTTATGTCGATAAGACTCGAAAGAATGAGACATCAGATTTATGGCATGCAAGGTTGGGACATGTTGGCTACCATAAGTTGAAGGTGATTATGGAAAAATCTTTACTTAAAGGCCTTCCTCAACTTGAAGTCAAGACCGATACTGTTTGCGCTGGATGTCAATATGGTAAAGCTCATCAATTACCATACAAGGAGTCAAAGTTCAGAGCAAAGAGACCATTAGAATTCATTCACTCTGATGTGTTCGGTCCAGTCAAGCAACCATCAATCAGTGGAATGCGGTACATGGTGACATTCATTCACGACTACTCAAGATATGTGTGGATTTTCTTTATGAAAGAAAAGTCTGACACATTCTCAAAATTTCAAGAATTCAAGACAACGATCGAAGGAGAAGTAAGAATGAAGATTCATTGCCTATGCTCAGACAATAGAGGAGAATACATGTTTGATGAGTTCGATCGATTTCTGCAAAAGAGCGGAATACGTCATCAGTTTACATGTGCCAACACACCACAACAAAATGGTGTAGCAGAGAGTAAGAATCGACATGTTGCAGAGATATGTCGAAGCATGCTACATGCAAAGAATGTCCCAGGGAGATTTTGGGCCGAAGGCATGCGAACTGCAGCTCATAGGATCAACAAACTTCCCTAGCCCAAGTTAGGCTTCATCTCACCATTTGAGACATTATGGGATATGAAACCTACTGTTAGCTACTTTCGAGTATTTGTTTGTGTTTGCTACGTATTTGTGCCTAGTCATCTACGTAGCAAGTTTGATAAGAAAGCAGTTAGATGTATATTTGTTGGATACGACAATCAAAGAAAATGATGGAAATGTTGTGATCCAACAAATGGAAGATGTTATACATCGAGAGATGTAGTATTTGATGAAGCATCTTCTTGGTGGTCTTCGGAGAAGAAAGTCTTACCCGACTCAAACAACATTGAAGAAATTCTTCAACGAAAGACGGGAGAGAAAACCGCACACATATGGTCAAGTGATGATGTGCCTGAAGATCCAAACGACACTGATGTTGGTGATCAAGCCGCAACTCAATCAAGCGAACCCGGTGAAAAAGAAATGTCACTTCCACAACTTAGACGGTCAGAAAGAATTCGAAAGCCAAATCCTAAATATGCCAATGCAGCTATTATCGAAGATGGTGTTAAAGAGCCGGAGACGTATGAAGAAGCATCAGAAAACTCAGTTTGGAAAAAGGCGATGGAGGAAGAAATTGCAGCTTTGGAGCAAAATCAAACATGGGAGCTGGTACCAAGACCAAGAGATGTCAAACCTATTTCCTGCAAGTGAGTTTACTAAATAAAGCGACGCCCGGATGGATCAATCGAAAGATACAAGGCTCGCCTTGTAGCTCGAGGGTTTTCTCAACAATATGGACTAAACTATGATGAAACATTTAGTCCAGTAGCAAAAATTGCTACCGTACGAGTCTTCCTAGCACTTGCAGCAAGTAAAGAATGGAAGTTGTGGCAAATGGATGTGAAAAATGCTTTCTTGCACGGAGAATTGGATCGAGAGATCTATATGAAGCAACCAATGGGATTTGAGAATAAAGCCAATCCCAATTATGTGTGCAAGTTGAGAAAAACTCTCTTTGGATTAAAACAAGCACCTAGAACTTGGTATGGTAAGATTGCAAAATTTCTTACTCGAAGTGGTTATTCAGTTGCACGTGCAGATTCAAGCTTGTTCATCAAAGGAAGAGAAGAAAAATTGGCAGTTGTGTTGGTCTATGTGGACGACCTAATCATCACCGGAGACGACGAATGAGAAATTTGCCAAACAAGAGAAAATTTATCAGTGCGCTTCCATATGAAAGAGCTTGGAGATCTTAAACACTTCTTGGGCCTAGAAGTTGATCGAACAAAGGAAGGTTTATTTGTCTGTCAACAAAAATATATGAGAGATATACTGCAAAAGTTCGACATGATGGAGTGCAAGCCAGTCTCAACGCCGATAGACCCAAAAGCTAAGATTTGTGCTCATGAAAGCAAAGACTTGGACAATGGAACAATGTATCGACAACTTGTAGGTAGTCTTAACTACCTAACTTTAACTCGACCTGACATTTCTTATGCAGTTGGAGTCATGAGTCGGTACATGCAAAATCCAAAGAAGCCTCATTTGGATGTGGCACGACGGATCCTAAGATATGTCAAAGGTACGATCGACTATGGTCTTTTATACAAAAAAGGTGAAGATTGCAAACTAGTTGGATATTGTGATGCTGACTACGTAGGAGACCATGACACTCGAAGATCGACCACTGGATATGTGTTCAAGCTTGGTTCGGGAACAATTTCTTGGTGTAGCAAAAGACAACCAACAGTATCATTGTCAACTATAGAAGCGGAGTACAGAGCAGTGGCTGCAGCAACTCAAGAAAGTACATGGTTGACACTCTTAATGGAGGATCTACACCAGAAAGTTGACTATGCAATACCACTTCATTGCGACAACCAATCAGCAATTTGCTTAGCAAAGAATCCAGTGTTTCATGCTAGAACAAAGCATGTAGAGGTGCACTATCATTTTATTCGAGAGAAAGTTCTGAAAGAAGAAATCGAGATGCGGCAAATCAAGACAGATAACCAAGTGGCGGACTTATTCACAAAAGGGTTGAATACTGGCAAATGTGAGGGCTTTCGTTGTCAGCTTAACATGGTACGAAGAATAGGAGCTAGTGCTGAGGGAGAGTGTTAAAAGTCATCACTAGCACATTGAAGTTTAGCCCAAAAATTATAAAAGCACAATCATCATGAAGAATATTAATTAGAGTAGAAGCCCAATATTCTAGAAGTTTCTTAATAAATTGTAGAAGTGTTTAGAATATTAGTTTTATGTGGACATTTAAAGAATATCCTAGAAAGTGTAAGATATCTAGATATTTTTAGGATTACTCTAGACAAATGTGTGGTCCACATTGTCTAGCCTATGTTATAAATAGGCATCCACCCTACCATATTTTGTATCCAAGAAAAAGAAAGTGTTGTAGTGTCCTATAAAGTGTCTTCAAAGAGTCCTAGTGTGAGTTTTGTAGTGTGTGTCCTAAACACTTGTCTTGTAATCTCTTCTAAAGTGGTCTTAATAAAAAGTGTCGGTGTTTCCCACGTAAGAGTTCTGTTCAACAATTTGTGGTTGAATAAATGAATTATTATTTTCAAAAAAAGAAAAGAAAAAAAGAATAGACATGATATTTTAATGTTATTTAGATGTTAGGCTTTCAAGTCCCACAACTGTTTTTCAATGTCTGATGCGCTCAAGTCACCCAAAAGAAAACCGACAATCAAGGGCATATTTATTAAATTCAGCTGAAAATGGTACCAGAAGTTATTAGATATTTTCCTCATGAATATAGACAAATTTTTAAACGTGTATAAAACTGTACATTACGTAAACAAAAATTGAAGAGGAAATTTTTATTGGATTATGAGGCATGAATTTTTAGTTAAGTTTTGTGAACAATAAATAAAGGTTGTTGTAGTGCAAAATAAGAGAAGGCAAAAGAAAAGAACCAGCAGCTGTGACTATGGGTTCCTCAGTCATGAATCCAATTCCATTTTTAGTTAAACTTTGTTTTGGGTTTGGATTTTTGGTTACTTACGTTGTTGGATGCTACAATTCCATCATCAACTTCGGCGATTCACTTTCCGACACTGGAAATCTGAATTATACCTGTTCTTCTCCCCATCCTAACCATGTTTGCTTCCTTCCTTACGGCCAGACCTTCTTCCACCACCCCACGGGCCGATCCTCCGATGGCCGCCTCATTCTCGACTTCATTGGTATGACTTTCTTTATAATTTGTTAGGATCGTACATCAGAAAGAGCGAAGATCTTCTTTACCAATATGGGTGATAATAACATTTTTTATAGTTAAATTATTTTATGTTTATTTTTGCAGCCATGGCATTGGGGCTTCCACTGGTTCCATCATCCCGGAGTGCCGTTGTTGGAGTTGAGGATTTCGGGAAGGGGATTAATTTCGCCGTCAAGGGTGCAACTGCGCTCGATACGTCGTTTTTTAAAGAAAGAGGAATCCATGGAGTACCCTCTTACGAGATTTCCCTTCGTCTTCAACTCCAATCTTTCAACAAAATTTACTCTTCCCTCTGCAACTCTTCTCGTTCTTCATGTAAGCTCTTCTTTTCATTTTTAATTATAACCTAGCTAGTAATTGATTTACTATGAATTTTCTTAACAAATAAATAGATGTTGTCTCGTAAGAGTAGTAAAAAAAAGTTTTAAAATTGTTGCAATTTTTTTTGTTCAATGAGTTAGTATTTCATAGTTATTTTGAGAGGAATAATTGACTTTCACGTGCATGAACTATTTTTTATATTGTTTTGAATCAGAGGATTAAAATTTAATTTTTAAAATTATAAAAAACAAAATTTAACTTTCTTTCTATAATTTTTTTTTTCTTTT
The DNA here is from genome assembly GCA_036507275.1 of Sicyos edulis. Taxonomy (NCBI): domain Eukaryota; kingdom Viridiplantae; phylum Streptophyta; class Magnoliopsida; order Cucurbitales; family Cucurbitaceae; genus Sicyos; species Sicyos edulis. Next base: position 1,463,354 of record CM071855.1, on the reverse strand, counting down.
TGACAATTTTAACGGATAGTTTTATGTGTTATCGAGATTACATGATCATTTAAATATAAAGAGATATATGCTTATAACCATGTGATTTTTGTTAGCAGCTTGCAAAGATTTCTTGAAAAAATCGCTATTTATAATGGGAGAAATTGGAGGGAATGATTACAATGATTTTTTCTTTGATAACCGTAACTTTGAAGAAGTGAAGTCTTTAGTACCATTGGTGATTAGAGAAATATCTTCAGCAATCATGGTATGTCTCATATTCCTAATTCATATCATTAGGCTAACCATATCTAAACCCAATCAATTTGTTTTATGGACTCATAATTTTTATTTTTTTTGTTTATAGGAATTGATTGAGTTAGGTGTTGAAACTATCATGGTTCCTGGAAACCTTCCAATTGGGTGTCTTCCAATGTATCTCAAATTCTTTGAGACATCAAATAAAGACCAATATGACCCCAAAAATGGTTGTTTGAAATGGTTGAATCAATTTTCTGAGTATCATAATCAACAGCTTCAACAACAACTGAAATGGATTCAAGCTCTTCATCCCCACGTTCATCTCATTTATGCTGATTATTTTAATGCTGCAAGTGGCATGTTCAATGCTCCACAAGACTTTGGTATGCATGTATATGTTTGAGTTTTTTCTTTTCGAGTCGAACAACATTTGGAACTCGAACACCTAACCAACTGATTACTGAGTGATACATGATGTCACTTGAATACTACTCCTTTAATAATACGAATGTGTTATTTTGCAGGATTTATCGATGCACATAAAGTTTGTTGTTCGGATGGGACTGGATCATTTGGTCGACCAATAACTTGTGGACTACCATCAACAATTGTGTGTGAAAATCCTTCAAAATATATTAGTTGGGATGGCATTCACTTCACAGAAGCAGCATACAAATTGATGGCAACTAATTTGTTGCAAGGCTCATTTACCATTCCACCATTAAGTGGTTCATGTTTTCAACAAAATAGCTCAACCAATCTCCTTCAATTTCAATAACTCTTAATGTTAATTTTCATTATGATTTCATCCAACTATGGATAATGTTTATGTTTCATGTTTCTCGTTTATGTTTCTTATTTTATGAGAAATAAAATTTATGGTAACCATTTTCGTTACTTATTTCCAAAAATTTAAAAAATATTTATATTTATTAATTTATGTGGAAAAATGAAAAACTAATAATAGTTTTTTTTTATCATTATTATTATTTTTTAATATGATGTTCTCTTTTCTTTATTAAACCAGTTCTTCTCTTTCTAAGAAAAAAAAGGATGTTTTAGTTGGTTGGTTTCGTAGACAAGAATATATTAGTTTTTGTTACTTGGTTGCAGTTCGAATCTTAATTTTGAACTTTTTTTTCAATTTGTTTCTTTATGTATTGTTTTAATTTTAATTTTAATTTTAATTTTGTAATTTTATAAATTGTATGAATTTTAAATTTTGCAGTATGTACCACATTTGAATTTTAATTTTGTAGCATTTGTTTTTTTTTTTTTTCATTCATGAAAAAAATCTTAGAAAGTATTTGGACGAAATTTTGGTTGAAAAGTTAATTTGTGGAGTTATTTTGAGTAGTTAGAAATTGAGAGTTATAGTTAAAAATTTGTTTGAATGTGATTTTTATGAAAATACTGGAAAGATAATTACTTGTTTGGATGTAAATTTCAAACAAAAAATTATTTTGAGATAGTAAAAAAGAGTGATTATAAATGAGGGATTAAAAATGAGTGGTTTAAAAATGAGGAATTATTTTGAGTAATTATAAATGAATGATTAAAAATGATGAGTTATTTTGAATAATATAAATGAGAAGTATTTTGAATAGTTACATAGAATTCATTTGGATGTAATTTTTAAGGAGCAAGTAAAACCCCAATCTAAATCCTACTTACCTCCAAATTTAAACCTTTAGAAATAAGCAATTTTCATAAAAAGCTAAATTATAAGAAATGCCCTTGAGCTATGAAGTTTGTCTCAAAAATATCCTTCAAGTTTCAAAAGTATAAAAAATACCCTTAACTTCTAAAAAAATATTCAAGCATACCCCTGCCGTTAAATTCATAACAGAAAAGTGATGTGGACTGTTAATGCATAAAATGTATTTGAGTTTGAAAAAAAGGCACATAAATTATTTGAATAAAAACAATGAAAATCTTGTATATAAAAAAACGATGAAAATCTTCAATTTGAAAAAGGAGATAAAGGAAAAATGGCTAATTGAAAACAAAGCTTCCATGGCAAGGGTCATAGTGAAGGAAGATGATATTACCTGGGCTCCTCCATGGAAGGAGGAGAGTAAGATCTGGAATTGCAGAGCCCCCAGTTTCAGTTTGTGTTTGATTTGGTCTTCCTCTCAAAAGTCCAACGATTCTAAGCTGTTAGATTTCTGTTTTCATTGTGCCATTTTTTTTACAACATTTGAAGATGAAAGATTAAGGGGATGTTTGAACTAGCCGAATGAAAATGATCATGGGACAATGAAAATTAAGGAGAATAGGAATGAAAATAATTATGTGGAGAATGATTATTTGTTTTTTATAGAAAAAATGATTATGAAGTAAATAAAAGAATGAGTACGATATAAGTGAAAAATAGTGATGTAGAGAATAAGAAATTGTTATGAAAATAATAAAAAGTAGTTAGAAGGAGCATAAAAATGTAATTTATTATATAAAAATTATAAACTATGAACTTCTATTCTTGCTTTTTTCAATCAGGTTAACTAATAGCTAGAAAACCATTCGCAATCCGTAGTTGAAATACAGAATCTATAATCTCTATACAAAATAAACCACATCAACTAGTGAAATGGACAAAACGCTATGCAAATGGATAAGAAATCAACGAAACAAATACAATAATCTCCAAAGTTCTAGCTATAATCACCTCAAAAATTTCTAAACAGAAATAATAGCATTAATCTAATTTAAATGAATCAGTGGTGCAATCGTTTTAGTATTCAACACCAGCGTCACATGTTTGAGCCTGAGAATCGGTATTTGTCCTCTTGCCCAATATGTACTAAAAAAAAAACCTAGTTAGAAAAATAAAATTACGAAACTCCGACGCCAGATTCGAGACAAACAAGAATGAAAAGGGGAAAACGAAAATGCAGAAATTTAATTGAACAAAATCACGGAAAAAGAAGAATTAAAACAAAGCGCTTCACAATCGCCATATCTACCGAAGAAAAAGGTGTTTGTTTTTCCCAGCCGACTTGTCTCCACTATGACCCTTGCCATGAAAGCTTTATTTTCAATTTGCCATTTTCCCTTTAAGATTTTTATGTTTTTACCCAAATAATTCATGTGCCTTTTTTTTCATTTAACAGTCCATATCACTTTTCTGTTATAAATTTAACAGCAGGGGTATATTTGAATGTTTTATTAAAGTTTAAGGGTATTTTTGATACTTTTGAAACTTCAAGAGTAATTTTGAGATAAACTCCATAGTTCAAGGGCAATTCTCATAATTTAGCCTTCATAAAATTGAGAAGTAAGCATTTGTCGGTAGCCTTAAAATCAAGAGAATATGCTATAGATACCATCCCTCGATGAAATGGAAAAAGAATTAATTTCGTTCAAGTTTTGAGTCCCCACCCCAACGGATACCAAAAAGAAAAAAAAAAGTACAGTACACAAATAATTAAAGAAGTGAAAAAGAAATTTAAAGAAGTGAAAAAGGAAGAAAAAGAAAATGCATTCGTGATTCCAACACACAAACTACCTACCGCTATCCTCAATTGATATTTGTTTTAAGCAGTGGTGCAAACAAAAATAAAAAAATCAACCCAACCAAACTGAATCGAATCAATTTAATCAAATGAATTGGATCAGTTGTCTAGCATAAAACTAGACATATCGGTTCTGTCATTTGAAAAAATTGAAATATTCGATCTATTTTGATTTTCGTTTTAAAAAACCAATTAAAACCGAATCAAATTGAAATATAAATATATAGATTGTAATAAGTCATTTTCCTTCCATTATTTAGAAGATTGTTTAAAATCTTAAAAATCAATTTCTTATAATAAATGGTTTTTTATCCTTCAAATTCTAATATATTTTTCTAGTAACTTTTTCAAACCTTACCTTCTTTTTTTTTTTTTTTTTACTTTTTTTTTATATATTAGTTATTTGAAACTAATTTTATGAAAGAAAATTAGATACAAGGAAAGATTTTTTTAATGTTCAAACTCTTGTTATTCATTGACGAGGTAAACAAATGAATAGTAAAAAACAAATCACTTTCATATTGAGATACATAATTTTCAATCAATAAATTAACAAAAAAAAAACTGGCATCCAACTGGACGAAGGTTCTATACTTTATTGGACAGTAAATCCTATACATTTTTCAAAATTGCGACAAAAACCGAACAAAATCACTTATAGATATTTATGCATGAACAACAACCAACCAAGCAATGGCTATGGCTTTACTTCAACTTGGTTTTGGCATTTTTGCCCTAATAATTTTGGTAATTCCCAATCGTGTTAGTGGATGCTACAATTCCATCTTCAATTTCGGCGATTCCATTTCCGACACCGGAAATCTGAATTATATATGTTCTTCTCCCGATCCCATCAATTCCTGCTTCCTTCCTTACGGCCGGACCTTTTTCCACCGCCCCACCGGCCGATTCTCCGACGGCCGTATCATTCTCGACTTCATCGGTCTCATTTCGTTCTTAATTAATTCCAAACTATTATTATTATTATTATACTCTGTTTTTTTTTTAAATTTTTTAACTTAATTTTGTTTTTGCAGCCATGTCTTTGGGGCTTCCATTGGTACGCCCTTACCGGAGTGTCGCCGGAGTTGGGGATTTCGGGAGTGGGATTAATTTCGCGGTCGGCGGAGCGACGGCGCTGGATCTGTCGTTTTTTGAAGAAAGAGGGATTCAGAGTGCAGCGCCGACGGAGGTTTCTTTACGGCTTCAACTTCAATCCTTCAACAAATTTTACTCTTCCCTTTGTGCCTCTTCTTCTTCTTCAAGTATGCTCTTCTTTTTCTCTCTTATTACAGTAATTATTTAATTACTTCATTAAACATAAATTTAATGTTTTTATTTTGCTGCAATTAGTTCACTTTCACCCCCAACTTTAAAAATGAAATATATCTTACCATTTCTTTTTGATAATCTACACAACCTTCCTAAGACATAATTGCCCAAAGGGACAGCACACTAACACTCATAGAAGGTGTCTGAATGAGAAATTGTAGGACGATTGGATTATAAACGAGAGGTTATTTTGGATAATTAGAAATTTGAATTTTTAGTAATAGCTCTTATGTTTACGTGCCATTTGTTGAAGGGTTGCAACTTGTTTGGACGATGGTTTTCGGAGCGGGGTTTGCATATAATAACTCGTTTGAATGTAGTTAAAAATGAGTGATTATTTAGAGTGGTTAAACTAATGTTATCTACTAAAATCGGCTCACTTCAGTCAAATTCAAATTTACACAAAATGAAATGCAGATCAATATTGAGATTATAGAAGGAAATGTAGATTAGAAATAATAAAATTATAAGGATATTGTTAGGGACATATATTCTTACAACCATGTCATCTTTGTTTACAGTGTGCAGAGATATCTTAATAGGAGGCAATGATTACAACTATTTTTTGTTGGATAAACGCAATTTTGAAGAAATGAAGTCTATAGTTCCATTGGTGGTTAAAGAAATTGCGACGGCGATCATGGTATATGACACATATTTCTAATTTATATTCCATTAATTAATTACAAAAGTTTCTGGTGGACCAAATCTAAATTAACATAACCAATTGTTTCATATTTTTCTTACAGGAATTGATTGAGTTAGGTGCTGAAACTATAATGGTTCCTGGAAATTTCCCTATTGGATGTCTTCCAACATTTCTTCAATTATTTAAGACATCAAATAAAGATGAATATGACCCAAAAAATGGCTGTTTGAAATGGATGAATCAATTTTGTGAGTACCATAACCAACAGCTTCAACAACAGCTCAAAAGGATTCGAGCTCTCTTTCCCCACGTTCATCTCATCTATGCTGATTATTTTAATGCTGCTATCCGCTTGTTCAATACTCCACAAGATTTTGGTATGTATATGTAGGAATGTACAAAAGCGACCGATAGCTTGAACAATTTGGACTATCCAACCCAAACCGTAAGATTTGGATGGGTGGTAATTTTGTAATTTTTTTAATTGGGTTGATTATTGGTTGATCGATATTTGACTTGTTTAACCGAATCCAACTCAAACAAATAATATATGTGTGTAAGATTAAGTGATGAGATAGAGTCTTAGCATATTAATAAGAAACATGCATTTAATTATAGACATTTTATATTTGAGTTTAATATCAACAATTTTTTAGTTTTTATTAATTTTTATATAATGGATGAGTTTTGGAGAGGAATGAGGAGATAAGTACTACCCAAAAATTATGGATTGAGTTGGGTTGCTCTAATATATAAGGTTGAATAAGTTAGCGGATAGACCAATATAATTCGGACCATAGACACCACCTATGTATTTGGCAATTGATTTGAATTACAATTTTAACAATACAAGGATGTTATTTTTGCAGGATTCATTGATCCTCATAAAGTTTGTTGTTTGGATGGGAATGGATCATTCTATTTTCCAATACCTTGTGGATTGGGACCAACAATTGTGTGTGAAGATCCTTCAAAATACATTAGTTGGGATGGTCTTCACTTAACAGAAGCAGCATATAAATTGATAGCTAATGGTTTGTTGCATGGCCCATACACCACTCCTGTATTTAGTATTTCATGTGTTCAACAAAATAGCTCAACCAACTTAATTCAATTGCAATAACTTAAATTTTAATTTGTATTGTGATCTCATTCAGCCAATGCTTCTTTTTTTTCTTTCTTTTTCATTTGAATGCAAGAACCAGTGATTGATCTCCTTGTATCTCTGTTAGTTTGGTGTCATCTATATTTTAACTCAATTATATATCTATTGATTCTTATTGTGAATTTTTGTTTTAAGAAAATGTGATTAACAATGCTTGGTTTATTTTGTTTTCGGTTAATAAGAAGTTTTTGTTTTTTTAGTACCATAGGGGAATTAGGAAACTCAAAATTACTGATTTCGTGGTTATTAATACATATAATGAACTATTGTTTTTGTTGGCTTCAGATTACAAAAAAGTTATTAAGTGTAAACATTTTTTCTTATAAAAATTTGTTTAGTATTTTGAGAATTATTTTTATATATGTGAGTGTCATGAGTCTCCTTATACACACATAGACTATTTTTACGAACAAGTTATTTGATTTTATAATATTTAGTTGTCTATGTAATTCTTAAGAAATTAATTAAATAAGTGTCATGGATTTAATCTATAATTTCTTCATTCCTAAAAAATACTCTTAGACCACAACAAATGAGAATCATATAGTATTTACTTAGAAGTTAATTGCGAGCAAAGCTTCACCGGCATTTTGTACATCTAATAATCATGAGAATATTGGAAATAAAAGATTTAGAGCAATACTTAATTAAAAGTGGGTAAATACACCATACTTACCATTATTTTGGGAGTTAATTGTGAGAATGAGTTGTTTTTAAAAACTTACTACTAAAATGAGTTTTTTTTAAACATGTTGTCAAAATGAGTCTAATTTTTTGTATAGACACTACCACCTTAAAATTTTCAAAAAAAAGTAACAGTGTTAAAATAAAGTTTGTGGTGATGACTATAGAAGAGTCATGTTCTTCTTGATTTTTGGTGATGACTATAGTAAAGTCATCTTCTTTTTTGTTAAAAAAAAATAAAACATAACATTAGTAAAATAAATTAGGTTAAAATATCATTTTGATCCTTCAACTATCATCTCTATTCCATTTTAGTCCATAGACTTTCAAAAGTCCAATTTTGGTCCCTCAAATTTATCATAAGCATAGTTCTTGGGTAAAAGAAAAGTCAACCATAGTTAAAAATTGGATGAGTTGGCAATAAAATAATAATAATAATTATTATTATTATTTTATTGCCAACCCTAAACCTTAATTATTATTTTATTGTCAACTCATCCAATTTTTAATCATAGTTAACTTTGTTTTTTAACCCAATGACTATTTTTAAGTTTATGATAAAGTCAAGGGACCAAAATTGGACTTTTGAAAGTTTATAAACTAAAATGGAATAAAGATGATAGTTGAAGGACCAAAATGATATTTTAACCAAAAAATTATTTCTTTCTTCCTTTAGTTAAAAGCTCTGAGAGTGACTCCATCAAAATATTAATTGACTTATTAAATAATATTTAAAAATCTCATTTGAAAACTTTAAAAATAATTTAAATGGATGTATTTTAAAATAATATTTTCAAATTTTAAAAACTAAAAGTTAAACAATAGAATTACAAAAAAAAAACATTTAAAATAAATTTTTATTTCAACTTTTAAAAATATTTTTTTACATATATATTAAAAGCCTAATTTTGGAATATAATATTTTAAATATTATTTTTTTAAATACTAGTTTTAAAATTTTAAAATTCTTTTTTTGGTAATAAACTTTTATTTTACTAAACTTTATGTTATTAGTGAAAATGCATTACAACTAAAAATATATACTTACCTAGATTTAAATAATCATATTATGAAAATATTTTGTTATGATTTAAAATATGATTCCTTAAAATAGTATTTAAAAAATAATATTTAAAACATTATATTTCAAAATTAGAATTTTAAAATATAAGTAAAAAAATATTTTTTAAAGTTGAAATAAAAAATTATTTAAAATGTTTTCTTTAAATTCTATTGTTTAACTTTTAGTTTTTAAAATTTTAAGATATTATTTTAAAATACATCTGTTTAAATTATTTTTAAAGTTTCCAAGTAACTTTTTTAAATATTATTTAATAAATCAATCAACAATGATATAATCTTTTGTTTCAGACACTTTCAGATGGTCCTTTAGCTTAAGGGAAAAAAATAATTTGTTTTACTAATATTATGTTTTATTTTTTTACAAGGAAGAAGATGACTTTAGTATAGTTATCACTAAAAGTTAAGAAGAAGATGACTTTTTTATAGTCATCACCAAAAATTAAGAAGATGATGACTCTTCTATAATCATCACCACAAACTTTCTTTTAACACCGTTATATTTTTTGAAAATTTCAAGGTG